>OY978221.1:11704660-12996591 GCA_963854785.1 Vaccinium vitis-idaea
AACTGAAGTTTCTCTCATTTTCCAATGCAGGGTAGATGCTAATAATTTGTTTGAGCATCCGTTCTTTCTGGACATGATGCAACGAATGATTCTTATATCTCGCAGCAGTGCATACCTTAGCTGTCCTAAAACAAGTCAGACTACACGGAGATACATACCTAGAGCTGCAAGGAAGCTAAGGAGAAAAATTCCTCAACAGCTTGCTTATCAAGGGCATTGGATAGATCATCTGCCCAACACAATGACAGAAGATGAGAAAGATGAACTTAAACTTTCATACGGACGTAGTTTTGTTCAGTGTGTGAGATATCTAAGGAATTTTTCTCAGCACTTCAATCAGATAGGTTTTGATGCAGATGCGGTAATGATTGTATTCTGTCCTTACTCCTTATCCACTACAATATTTTTGTTGGTTACTTATGTACGTTCTATTAACTTGTGTTTTTTTTTCCTTCTCTTTTTGGTAGGGTTATTGGTTCAACAGTCTCCCCTATATGATTCATGAAATGGAGTCGAGATTCTGGGTATGTTGCATTCTGCATGAGATCCATAGTACCAGCATATTCCTTTTAATAATTAATATTAAACCAAGGAATATGCTGATACTATTAATATTAGCAATTGATGACGTGATCAAACGATCCATACCTATGGACCTGAGACTCAGTGCCAAATAGATATCCACGTCTTTCTGTGGATCTCATGCAGAATGCAACATACCCAGAATCTCGACTCCATTTCATGAATCATATAGGGGAGACTGTTGAACCAATAACCCTACCAAAAAGAGAAGAAGAAAAAAACACAAGTTAATAGAACGTACATAAGTAACCAACAAAAATATTGTAGTGGATAAGGAGTAAGGACAGAATACAATCATTACCGCATCTGCATCAAAACCTATCTGATTGAAGTGCTGAGAAAAATTCCTTAGATATCTCACACACTGAACAAAACTACGTCCGTATGAAAGTTTAAGTTCATCTTTCTCATCTTCTGTCATTGTGTTGGGAAGATGATCTATCCAATGCCCTTGATAAGCAAGCTGTTGAGGAATTTTTCTCCTTAGCTTCCTTGCAGCTCTAGGTATGTATCTCCGTGTAGTCTGGCTTGTTTTAGGACAGCTAAGGTATGCACTGCTGCGAGATATAAGAATCATTCGTTGCATCGTGTCCAGAAAGAACGGATGCTCAAACAAATTATTAGCATCTACCCTGCATTGGAAAATGAGAGAAACTTCAATTGTATAAGACAATTCAAAAACTTCAACAATCTCAGATGACATTATATAAACATTAGAATATCTATAGCATTAAAAGATAAATTAAATGAGAAACAACCACATATACTTACCACCATCTTCCGCTAATTGCCGTTTCCTTTAAGTCATCGATCTCTACTTTTGCCACATTAATAGCATTTGTCTCCTTCATAATCAATGACACAATCCGCATTGCAGACCCAACAACTTGGTCATTGTACACCTGTCTGAATGGGTCAGCTGAGCCATCAGGAGAAACCTTCAGCGTGTATATTCCTTCTCCTCAATCATGTATCAATATGTTGTCTAAATTAAGGGTATATTTAATATTTTCTCCCTCAAGACCAATCAGCGCAGTAATGAGTTGCCTACATTGAGACAAAGTAAAACAACAAGAGTGAATTATTTGGAAATGAAATCGAGTACAACAGGGGGTAAAAGGGCTTAGAGAAATACACGATAAAATTTAAAATAACAAAAAAAAAAAGAAAAGAAACTCACCTAACAAGAGAACGGAACAAGCCACTCATACCAATATGCAAGATGTGAACCTCAAACAACATATCGCCATTAACTTTAATGAAGTCTCTAAATGAAACACTATCTGTTGGAGGAGAGTTCACTTCCACTTCAACAAATGGATTCTTGAGATTTCTGATTTTGTCGTCTTGACTAACACTAGAGAAGCAACGGACAGAAACCTAAAAAAGCAGCCAATCAATATAGTTTACTGACCCGACTTTTGAATTAAAAACCATATAGAACTTATGACTTCAAAACCTAAAAAAGTAAAAGTATTGAATAAAACTAAGTGGTTTTTTAAATCAAAGCTTTGTAAAGCCAGCCAATCAGCATAGTGTACTGACCCGACATTTGAATTAAAAATCATATAGAACTTATAGGTGACAATCAAGGCACAAAATTTCATTTCAGTGGGTCGTTTGGAAACATGAGGGAAACGGAGAACACATTTGGGAAAGTAAATTCTGACGCGCGTGCACATGTGAATGGCTTATATATCAACAATGGGATATATATCTCTAGTTTCATGCCTAAGCAAAAACATATTTTATAATACATGAGCAATGGCCCAATGCATAAGGCGCTAGATCATGGAACTAGATATTCAGGGTCAATTACAATGGAAGCGCATGGCTACCTGCTTGTTGTCACTACAAAATGGAAAAAGAACGTTTCACAGTCCACTCTTAATTTAATAGAAGCTTCATTCATAGCATAACAAGTAGTATTCCAAGTTCCAAAAGTTGGTAGCAAGTGACAATGTTTCAACAGAAGCACAGGAATTTCGAGATCCAAACCCTGATTCCCTTCGGTAGGCCAAACAAACCAAAAAATTTCCTATATTTCAAGCGAAACTAAACAAATTTTGATGACAGGTGAAAATAAAAGGCTTTCTGTAGGACTTGCCTTAGTCTAGAGAAGGAAAATAATAGATAACTTACCCTCCTCATATTTAGAGCGCTGTGTTGAGGTCTCAACGTTAAGTTCCCTTGAGCAGAACCTACACCAGAGTGCAACTTAGCTTGGCCCAGCATTGCTTCTGCACCGGAAGAAAGCATACTCCCAGAGTTCAGTATTGCCGATGGGAAAGTTCCCTGAAACTCAGGCCTTGCAATGCCCATACCATTTCCACCAGACAACATGTGAATACCACAATCAGTTCCAGGAGGAGCCCCAGCAACAGACAGACCAGAGTGGTGAATGTTTCTATCAGACAACATATGATCAGACTGCTGCATTCCCCAATGTTCGTCAATAGAAAAAGACAATGATCTAGGAACACCAGATCTGCCATCCCTAAGCGAGATAAGAGTGCCACAACATGATTGAAAACAAAATCAGAATCTGATAATGTGGACGAAATCAAAATCTCAACTCTTAAGCTATGAAATATTGTATTACCTAACCAAGGCGTCGAGTAGACCACGAGGAGGTGAAAAGTTATTACCAACAACCATGTTTGACGATCCTTGTATGGAGGAAATTGCACCAGAAACAGGTAGCACAGATGCAAAAGTGCTCTGATTTGATATTGCTAAACCAGTAGTAGCCTGAGAATCTTGGTATCCAAGGGAGAGAATATCAGGGCTCAGTGCAGTTGTATCACAGAGATCAAGAGGCCTTCATTGAAAGATAACAACATTTAGTGCTTACAATTCCTGGAATAAAATAAACCTTATATTTAAAGGAAACATGACACAAGAATATTAAAGAACTCCTCGTTAGAATGAATGAATGGTTTTGGCTTCGTAAAGAAAACATTTTAAACTGGTAACTTAAGAAGACACGAACATCAGTAACTTTATCTGTGGGTCGCAACCTAAGCTGCTGAGCTGTCCCCTAGGGCAATAAAACACACTATACAGTACAAAACCACAAATACTTACGTGAGTGGAGCCCCTATGTTGAGGTTATTAGGACAAACTTGGGAAAGAGAACCTGTATGAGAACTGTGCACCTGGATAGGTTCTGCATCCTGGTTATCATTCTGCAAAACATACAAAAATAACAGAGTATTATCCCAAGGAATAAATTCAAAACCTGCCAATCAGATGCATGATAATAGAAAGTTTAAGAGGTAGCTTTCAGACTCCAATCCTATTATTTTCACCCTTTTGCGACATCTTAACAAGTTGTACCTAATATTGCTCCTTCCATTTATACTTCAAATTCTACCCAAGCCTTTGCAAACTTTTGTATATCCATGGTAGGAACATTATCAGTATAACTAATCTCAATACAATAGATGTCACCCAAGGAAATAAATGGGACTTTAAGTTAGGGTTCAGGATGACTGCTAAAAAGTTTGATAACTGAAATGCCTTCGCACGGGAGCACAAAGCTTTAGATGTTTTTAGAGTTTTGACGAATTTACATATCTTGCCTTATTCAACTTCAGTTTCAGTCATCTTAAGGTCTGCATCATTATTTCAGACATCAATCCTCGCACACAAATGGTACAATATTTTACTAATCCAATTTCGACTAAGGCCAAAATGTAACCTCCATAAGAACTGCGTCTATTAAATATAGGATTTCTTCTTGTTAGTTCTCTCAGATATATATATATATATATATAAAAAGACAGTGCATTTTTTCAGAACTATAAAAAAAAGCCATCAAAGAATTTATCAACTTATGGTAAGCCAGCAAAAAACACAATTCTGCAGGTAATTGGACATGGTAAGCTCTAAATTTAAGCACATGGGCCCAAAAAGGGGAAAATGGAACATAGAACTTCAATAAAATGCCTGACAGTGGATGCAGCAGATTGAGACATTAAAACAAGAAGAGAGGAGAATACCAAAAATTCTGAAAAACAATGTGACAAGTGCTGAGAAACCATTTTTGAGGTGACACAATTTGTCTCTTCAAATATCCAACTCCAAAAACAGAAATACACCTCTGTCATATGGCAAAGCAGCTTTTGTGAAATCCTTATAATTTTCCCAAAATGGGTTTTGGTAAAATCTTCTTCCATTGGACCCTGCAAGTATTGGAACAACTGTCTGGCACTCCCCTGTACGACATGCAGCATCAACAACAACAAATCAGTTATAATAACCTCACAAAAATATCTGGTTAGGTGTTTGTTTCAATAGAAAGGGAGAGGGAATTTTTGTACCAAGAAAAAAGGGAAAAAATAAAGATTATTGCCTTAGGAATGCCGGGTAAGGTGGATGGATAAGGTTGAGAAGATACTGAATCTTCACCAATATCAGCCCAATCACCAGCAATTCTATCCATTAAAGTTTTATGGCACTCCATCCATTCTTCCAGATTGTGGAATATATGCTGCGCGTGTTAAAAACAAGATAAGCATGTTTAATGCGAAGCAAAGTTACATGTTCTATACTAAAAAAAGTGCACATACACATAATACAAGAATACTGAAAAATAGAAACAGCCAATTACATTTTTTAACAATAAACAACCATTTTCTTGCTGCTTAAGGTTGGCCTACAAGATAGAAACCCCAAAAACACGGGATAAAGGACAGGGGAAGTCCTTGTAGAATTACCTTGAATAGAAAAGTACCACTGAATGCATCACTAACAAGCTCCCAATATGGACCCATATCATGAACGAGGACAACAAGGGCCTTCATTTCCAAAACCAATAAAATTTCAGGACACAACAATGTCAAGGAACAGGAAAAGATTACAAATTCAGGGGTGAAAAAGAAACTATTAACCTGGTCTTCAAAAAGTGACCACGGACTTCCTGGCCCAGACTGCTCAGCAGGAATCTGAAAATATAGAAAAAGGTCAAAAACTCACTTTTCACAGTTACATTATATTCAAGTGAAGGCAGGGGCGATGGAATTGAAGAATCACAGTGCCAACTAAACCGTTTTCATACGTACCTTGAAAAACTTTGCTTTCCTTCCCCGATCCCTTCCAGCAAGAATTTTAATGAGCTTATTAGAAATGGACATGTTACTCATCTGGGAAGCCACTGGAGAATAAAATGACCTAGACATTGGAGTGTCATTGTCAAACAAACTGCCTAGTGGTTGCCTCGTCATCTTCGGTTTGTTCGTAATGTGTTGGCCAAATAAACCTGCAAATACAGGGACAAGTATGTGACAACGGACAAGGAACAAGGAATAAGGAAGACAGCACATATGTCAAGTTCATGACAATAGTAGCTGTTAGATGGAAAAGATCTTTACCAATGCTTTCATTAGACTCAAGGTGATAACTGTCCAATCTACTTTTTGAATGATCCCTCTGCATTGGAAAAGGACAGATGAGGACATTCGTTACAATTCTACGGAATAAACGCTAAAGGATAACACCCCTGTTTGGCTGATGAAGTGGACGATAGTTGAAGAAAAAACCAATCAAGCTATAGCAATAAAGGGAACCTAAGGGACGACATCTAGGAAAAAGAACAAGGAAATTGTACGCAATTTGGCTAGTCATATTAAGCCTAGGATGCAAACCACATTAACAACATTCAAAGCATTGTTATCCCTAAACTTTTGTAAATGCATTGCACCGTTAAAAAAGAAGCTACAGCACAAATCTCAACCAAGCTTAATTTTGTTCTAGGGCCACATGACCAATCAGTATCAAGTTAGAGAAATCACTTTTCACCTTGCTAAATTCCTTTAGTTCAGAAGATCTAAATAGCAGGTCAAATATTCAAAGCAAGTTCACACTAAGATACACGTTCCATAACAAAAATAACATTACCTGCTCATTTCTAAAATCATTATCAAATTGATGGTCTTACCCAATGTCTTTGTATGACAGACTTAGCAACCTTTTCTGAAAACTTCAGTAAAGCTCTCGAAACCATGATTTGATGCAGACGGCGAGATAACTACGAAGAAGAAGAAACCAGTTGAAACCAAAAACACGAACATAACTACAAAGAAGAAGAAGAAACCAGTTGGAGCTAACCACAGCCCCTTGAGATTTGCATAACGAATTCCATACAGCCAATGTTCACATCCTTTGATATAAACATCCTGTAATTGGTTGTTCTATTAACCTAGCTTTGTAAATTTGGGAATTCCAAATCCTTGGATAGACAGTGCTCTCAAGTAATAAGAAACCACTAATACGTGCAACATTAACCATTTTTTTTTTTGCAAAATCGAACATAACTCCACTTGGGGATAGTAGATTACCTCTGAGCCTTCAGAAAAAATCATAGGACTCAGAAATTATAAGTAGGCAGCGAGAGAGAGAGAGAGAGAGAGAGAGAGAGAGAGAGAGAGAGAGAGAGAGATCTTGAAAGAATCGGGTTCCATCTTCACTATTTTAGATGTTTCGATGGTTGAATCGCAGATTTCTCCATGGCCTTCATTGTTTTTGGATCAGACTGAAGAGAGAGAGAGAGAATTTTCTGCTGGAAACTAATGGAAGCCCGAAGAAAGGGCTTTACGGTAAATGCATGTGCTCAGGTAACAGGTATGTTAATTGTGGGGGTTGCCAAGGTTCAAAGGATAAAGGGTGCAGTGTTCTAAAAGAAGATTTGGAAGGCTGACTACTCATTGTCTAGGCACTAGAAGGTCCCTCACCAACTAGCCTGACTAGTTGCCCGATTTGGCACTGAGTACTCGGCCCTGGAAGCTAGAAGCTATCCGGCCGCCCTAGGAGCGCCTAGTGAGTTTTATAACCTTGAAAGGGTGTGACCGTTGTAATTTGGGGTGAGCATGCCTGACACGAAGAATAAAATGAATTTATATAATTGAGCTAAAAATAGATATTCTTATGAGTAATTTTATACATTAGATATTAGTTGGATGAACAGTCAAGTAAAAAATATATAAAAATTTAGCTAAAAGTGGGACTTTTGACATAACATGATAACACGAATCCGACATGATACGAAATATTTGGTGAGTTGAAAAATGTTGTGAGAATTCATAAATAAGATTTTGATACATAACATGATAATGACACGAAATTAACTGTTGTCCACCCTTAGTGTGACACTCAGATTGCAGAAGTATGTAGAGTTTCTAAAGTCCTTAGGAGCTTTTAGTTTAATGTGCATATAACTAAGGTGTTTGGAATACGATAGTTCTGGGTAAAATTTAGTTAGACTCATTGTTTGGTATGACATACAACCTACTGTGACGAGAAAATCAAAATGTCTTTTTACTGTGACAAGAGAATATCCAAATGTCTTTTCCAGCTTAATTTTGGCTTAGTACACCTTGCTCTGCTTACCAAATCTTTTTATGGTCTGCAAAGATTTATATAATTTAATCTCAGATTGCAGAAGTATGTAGAGTTTCTAAAGTCCTTAGGAGCTTTTAGTTTAATGTGCATATAACTAAGGTGTTTGGAATACGATAGTTCTGGGTAAAATTTAGTTAGACTCATTGTTTGGTATGACATACAACCTACTGTGACGAGAAAATCAAAATGTCTTTTTACTGTGACAAGAGAATATCCAAATGTCTTTTCCAGCTTAATTTTGGCTTAGTACACCTTGCTCTGCTTACCAAATCTTTTTATGGTCTGCAAAGATTTATATAATTTAATCTCCAACGACTAATATTCCAAGACCTTAAAAGGTAAAATTTTGCATACCTATAACGTGTGTACGAATACAAGTGCCATTATAATAGGATTCAAATTACTTTGGAAGAAAAGGAAATCAGTTTTATGTGAAAAAGAAAACTTAAAGGTACGATGCGAGTATTTGTCCCAGCCGAACTCAATATAAAAGCTTATCAATGCAGCATTCGACAAATGTCAACGAGTTCAAGAAATGTAAGCAATGCTAGTATCCACTTCAAAGAGAAGAAAAGAGGAAATCTAGTTATACAAGCTTAAGGTTCAACACACACACACACACAGAGAAAGTGAATGGACTCACCTTGAGCTTCCACAGGGGGAAGAGCTGGAATGTCCATTTTGATTGTAGAGGCAAGGTCCTAGCCCAAGGCCCCAAGCATCTTTAACACTTTAGTAGCTAGCTGGCCTTAATCAGTTTTCACCAAAAACTAAAAATAAACAAAAAATAAAGTAAACACGATCTATACTACTCCATTTACTTTCAATATGTGTTATCATATACGTTCATAGAGTTGTGAAATGCAACTCACCTTGCACAAATCGTGGGTTATCATAACCATAGAGAACTTATCATTGAAGATACCACATCCCCTGTCGCCATTGAGAAAATGTTGTATTCCTCTTCTACGCCGTTTTGGAAAAACCTTCCTTTGAGAAAATGCCAACCTTAAATAGACGGCCACACAATGAAAAGAATGAATTTCATCCTAGCCATTTGAATTATATATAAAAAAAAGAACAAATAAATTTGCTATCAAAAGGTTTTAAGTTTTTTTTTTTTTTTTTATCGGCTTCAACGGATGCAAGTTAAACACGAAAATACACAAATTGCCAATCCACAAACAGAAAAGGAGAAGAAAAGGGAAAGATATATGAGGGGATCATGTGAAATTGGTTTTGCTACTGTTTATGATTCAAGAGATACATTTGCCTGTTCAAACATTGATATTTATTTATCACTTGTTACCATACGCGTGCAACCAATCCATAACTACGCCTAGTGCCTCCCGTTGCACGATTCTCCTTCCCTCCTCATTCCAGTTTGACTTCTATTTTAAATTTTATTTGAACAGCAATTCAAATTTAATTTTGACCAATATACTACTTTAATTTGACATAGAGCAGAGCCATTACCAAAAAAAGGAGAACAAATAACTTTGCTTTAAAAAGGATGCATGTTAGAAATGAAAATACATCAATTGCCAATAATCCAACTAAAAAGGAGAAGAAAAGGGAAAGCTAGACAAGGGGATTGTGTAAAATTGTTTAGCATAATTCAAGGGCAAATTCTATTCATTCAAATATATGATATGTCTTCATCCTTTATTACCATATATGTGCAACTAATCAATGAGTACGCATAACGGTTCAAATAATTGGCAAGAGTTTTGGTGGCACATGATTGACAAGGGTTTGGGTGCAAATAAGTATGGCGTGTCACTTAAATATAAAATTTCGAGGGGATGTTCGAGGACACAGTGGGGGTATTTGTGTAATATTTTTTTATTTTTCCAAACTGTTGATCTCGTTTAAATAAGTAAAATAGGAGGCCCTGCAAAAAATTAAGTAGTGCTAGAATTAAGGATTAATATTTAGCAACCCAAGAAATTATGTCGCAATTAATTTATCAATCACAAATGGGATTAATTTTGACAAATAAATCTTAAATTACTCAAAATTATGTTACCTCCCATTTTATCACATCAAACAAATATATCATATTTTACAAATATAGCATATATGTGACAAAAATGATCGTAAAGATGTGAGAAGTTATTGTATCTATGTTAAAGTTGTAGAAAGATAGACTGTCATAACTTGCTAGTATGATAGACCCATAACAACATGATTTTACCAAAAGAAATAAATTTATGCGGATAGATTTCTAATAAATTTATATACTTTCTAGTTTCTGCAATATTTTTCTAACATTGTTATGGTAAATGTATACTCTAAATTAATCATACTAGAAATGGATAGTGTAGTGATATGTTTACAACAACCTAAGTATACAATAAGCTCGTCTTAACAATAAATCGAGTCTACAAATATCTTTCTTAACAGAACAAAATCATACATACTTACAAACGATCACACACCTTGAAGATATCTCACCCATTTTTTGAAATAACGGGAGATAAAAAAAAAAGTTAGGGTGATCGAAATGTTCCTTAAAGTGTTCAAGGAAGGTACCTAGTGTGCTGAAAGATTGGCACACGATGCAGTGAGAGCTGCTATGGAGTTGTAGATTTTGGTTCATAGTCCTAAGCTTTGTGCAAACTCTCTTAGCAAGGGCCACGTTAGGGAAAGGGGCTGCACGTGATATGCTGATGTAGTTTTCTTTTGGAAACAAGGCATCTTGACCTCTTATGTACCAAAAAAATGTTACGAACTTATATACAGACTGCATTTTTAGGAAACAATGTATGTTGAATCTTTAACCCTTCAAAATTTGAATTTCATAATCAATGTGATCACTGGAACAAAAAAAAAAAAAAAGGACACACATTAACAAAATATTTATAAAATTTTTAATAACAAGCGTAAGCTATGACATTCATACAGTTACATGATGAAAACTTAATTCATGATGATGTCCTGGATGAAAACTTAAGTAGGTAGATTTAGGACTGTCTTGTTGTACTCCATAAAAAATCCACAAAAGGTAAGACTTCCTTGTATTTTCTTTTCCTTTCCTAGCAACTTAACAGGGCCATAAAAAATGTGAGAAAGTAAAATATTATTAGTTTAATTGTGCAGGAAAACTTGTGCAAAAACAAGACCTGCAAAACTTTGTGTTATTGGCATGACAACATTTGAGGAAAAATAATTGAATCTTAGTTGCAAAATTAGAGACTTGGTTGCTAAAACTTTCCTTCTAGGCTTCTAGCTGAACATATGATCAAATTGAAAAAACTTATGACATTCTCATACTTTTGTTTCCTTCCCTAGCAACTGAACAGGGCGAGTAAGTGACTACTAGAAACTTGACAATAGGATTTGGAACACCGTAAAAGGTAATAATCTGTTTTTTTAGAAGAAAAAATAAAGGAATGACGTGAGTGTTTTTTTTTTTTTCTTCTTCCAAGACGTGAGTGTTTGTTACAGCTAAATTGAATGTAAAAGCTACTTAATCTAAGCAGAGTGCAGAGTAAAAAAAAACATAGAAATGAAAAATCAACATTTTGCAACAATTATAATTTTTTGACCATAAGCAAAAAGTTGTGCCTAACAAGTTGAAGTTCTTTTCTTTTTTTTTTTTGAAGTAAAGTTGAAGTTCAACTTTTGTGATACCGGTTGCATTATAGGAATACCATATACAAAACTACTATGGGATAAAGACTGTTTATGAGACACGAGTCATGACTTTTGAAAAAGAAAATTGGAGTTACGAGGACTTAACACGAAAGTTCAACCTAAAGGGTGTTGGTATACTATTAAGATAAAAAAAAATTGTATATCCAAAACCGAAGAGCTACTATAAGAGAGGGTTTTCCCAATTTTGGTATGCACATTTGCCCATTTGGACGATTTTACCCTTCAATTGAAAATCCCTGCTTTTGAACGAAAAAAAATTGTGTATAGGCACATGAATGAAAAAGAAGACGACGACGAAAGAAGGAAATACACTAAACTATGAAAACATTATATCAAGATGTGAGAGGTCACACACCAAAATAAAAGTCAATATTATTCAACTAAAGTCCTATACTCCTATTTACTTGCATCTTTAAAAAGATCAACAAATGATTTCACCTCCAAATAGAGAGAGAGAGAGAGAGAGAGAGTTGACTGACCTTGAGCCATCACAAAAAGAAGAGTTGGAATGTCCATTGCGATTGTGGACTCAAGGCACTACATCGCATCGTCGAAAACTTCAGTAGCTGGTCTAAATCCTTTTTCACTAGAAAATAAAATAGGTTAAATTCGACCCAGATCCTATAACTTTCATCAATACTTGATACTCCTTCAATCCCATAATGGTTGTCCTTTACAGGGAACTCAACTTTTTAAGCGGGGATATGTGTTTCTTTAAAAGGATGTTTAGTTGAAAACAGAAGTCCACCAATAGTTCAGGGAATGTGCAGTTAATGCATGTCTCTTGAGAAATTTGATGAGGTTATCACCACTACCCATTGTTCTCTACTATTAGAACAAATTTTAATCATTTATGACGGTTAACTGGTGGAATGTACAGACTTTATCTTTCCCATTTTCAAAGAGGACAAACATTTTGGCACATCCCAAAATATAAAAGCAATATGGGATGGAGGGAGTATGATATACATACATAGATTCGTAGAATGAAAACTAAAATGCATAGATTCTTAGAATGAAAACTAACATGCACAAGTTGTGGATTTGGAGAAACATAGGAGTACTCATCATGGAAGTTTCGACATCCCTTCATCACCATTGCGAAAATGTTATACTGTAACATAGGTGTTCTAAGCTCTGGGTAGTGAAACAGAGAGCGAACATGGTAAAAAATGGCCTTCCTAGACAAATTCCCAACCTTAAAGTGGATGAAAAACCTTCATTGCTGTTTACACAGACTTAGACCAAAATACTCTCCTGATCACACCATATCTAACCCAATTACTTAACAACACGACAAATAGAATAACTAAACTCTTAACCCCTCAACAATCCCATATGGCGAAAAGATGAATTTCAGGCTATCCATTTGAATTTACAAAAAAATAGAGAACAAATAGGGCTTCCTTCGAAAGGATGCAAGTTAAAGATGAAAGTACACCAATAGCTAATATAAAAGGAGAAGAAAAAGGGAAGCCAGATCAAAACTGAGTGATAAGAGGAGATTCAATAAATATGGCTTTGTTAATTTTGGCAAATTCAAGGCTATGTTTGTCATTTCAGAAATTGATATTTGTTCATCCTCCAATACCATGTGTGTGTGCAACTAATCCACGATTTTGTAGGGACTCAGAGAGAGATCTCATTAGTAGCAGTCATTACAGAAAATGAAGGCGATAAATTCTTTAGGCTGGTGCAACAATTTCAATGTATGTTCCTTCCCAGCTAAGAATCACGCACTATAGTACGTGCCAATAAGAAGATAAATTGATAGACCCCTACTAATAAAAAATGACTTGAAACCCTGAAGCTATACTGTATGCTACCATGGGGATTACATAAATATGAAAAAGTACAATCCCATGGGGATTACATAAAAACAAAAGTAAAAGTGATCGAGATGGAAGGGGAACACTTTTGCTTATCTTCGAAAAGACCAACTATGTGTTCATTTACCAAGTTTGGCACGAAGCAACATCAACCATGAATTGCCGAGCATATTCAACTTTTAGTAACAAAATGAACCACAAGTAGGACCAAATTGAGCGTAAGCAGCATAAACAAAATGAATTGGTGAATGAGAAATACATGTTTCCTACATTCATAGCAATAAAGGTGACGATGAAAAATGGTTCAAGTGGGTTGTGGCCATGTACACAACAACGAACACAACAAACAAAAAGAAAAAAAAAAGTATATATTTTAGAGCTTCATTAGTGAGATGCTCTGGACCATGAATGAAGGAAGCATGGTAATAAGCACAAAAATTGATTTGGGTCTTTAGGCCTGCCTCCCTGATGCGTTTCGGCTTTAATTTGGGGGCATCGTTCCTGCAACAAAACGTCCCTGTAGCTCCTCGGTTCTTGGAGGTTTAGGGGGCGCACTGTTTCAGTGGTATTCTGAGAGTAGCCACTTTGTGCATAGTTAGGTCTATCTCCAATCATCCCCCGCCCATACCCCCAATGATTGAGGACTAGATGGGTTCTGCTATTGTTGTTATTGTTGCATATATTTTAGAGCTTGTCCTACATTGATTAATTATAACATCCAAAACAAGTATGTGAGTGTAAGGCTGTAAGCAACCCGTTCACTCAGTGTCAACTAGTTTTGTATTGGATGCTTTAACATGGTATAAGAGCTAGGCTTTTGTACAAGGCTCTTGATTGATTGCCCGTTGTTTGTGCCTTAAGCGCACTTTGTTTCATTGTGATCTCTATATTATGGACCCTTAATTTGTTTGCCTCTTCAAGAGCGAGGGAGTGTTCACAATGGTTAATTATAATCTCTAATGCTATTAATTACATGATGTCCTCTCTACCGATAGCCGATTGGTTTTAAGATGGATGCTTTAACAATATGTATCTGAGTGGACAAAACTTTGAGATATACACATGGATATGGTGATATATATTTATGTGTCCATTAGTGCCGCTTTATATAACATACAGTGATACACACCCACACAAATGCCTGGGCGATTAGGTGGTCGACTAGTCCCTACCTTGGCGTTAGGCGGTTGACTAGTCCCCACCTAGGCGCTAGGTGGCCCTCCTCCGCCCAACTAACGCCTAGCAATTTTTAAAACATTGCTATATATACACTCCCTCCGTCCCCAATTGTCTATCCCAAATGCCACTTTTTATTGTCCCAATTAAAAGTAATGAGTTTACTCTTTTACCCTTAATTTTTGAAAGTAAGTATATGCAATGATGATATTTTAAAGGGTAAAAGGAGAAAAGAAAAAATATGACAAGGGTAATGATGATGTTTCCCTAATAAGTTGGAATCCCAAAAGGGACCAATAAATTGGGACGGAGGGAGTATTTAGCTTTTCTCTCTCTGGTCTCATTAGATATTCTCTTTTTTTCATTTAGGATTGGCTCACTCAAAAGATGTCCATGCCTAGTTAAGAAAGTAAGAGAAGATATACCAATGACAAAAACAAAGGCAAGAACATAGAATAAAAATGTTGGTTAGAGACTGGACTAACTATTACTACACAAAAGAGCTTACAAGGCTAGTCAATAAGTAGTAAATTTCCAAGGAGATATGCTTCTTTTTTGTTGTTTTCATCTTTTGGGTTGTGATTCTTGTGAAGAAACTAACCATTCCGCCCATTTGAATGTGAGTGACAAGAACAAATCTTATAGTGAGAACTTACACATGCTTTCTAAAAGATACAAAATTAAAATTGAGAAACTGATGAGTTCTAGATTACGATTTAATGCATTCCTAAAAGTGATACACTCTAAAATACAGTCCTACCAAGTGCCAATATAAACATGTCTATACTACTCCCAATTTACTGTTTAAAAAATAATAATAGTAATAAAAAAAACCCTAAAGACTAACACCAGACACCTAAAAAACCCTCTAAACTTAAACATTATATATAAAAAATAAATATAATTATATAAAGCTATAAACTATACATTACGTGAGTCGGTGAGCACTGCCAGTGCCAGTTGATGGAGAGAGAGAGAGAGAGAGAGAGAGACGACGACTGATGAAGACGAGAAGAGCCAGAGGTTGAAGAAACATAGCCAGATCGGACGAAGTTAGGGTTTCAGAAAGGATAAAGTTACGTGAGAGAGAGAGAACTTACCGGAGAATAACCAGTCGGGAAGTCGCCAGTCGGATGGGCAGTGGAAGCTGAAGCTATCTCTCGCGGCAAGTGGGGGCAATGGATAACGTGTTTTTATTTACTATTTATCTTATATAGTATAGCAGAATGACTTAATGACTTTTTGTGAGGAATACTCTTATCGCGACAAGTGGCATAAAATAGTTGGTTTGTGTACAGGATTTTGAGTGACACATGTGACAATAATTCAATTACCATAAGTAGGCAATTTCAAATTTCAAGCAAATTCTATGATTTAAGGAATCAGCACTCAAGATTTGGAAAGAAAACAACCTGTCAAATAATTTTAAAATTTCAAAAACTTATCGATCAATAAATTCTACAAATGAAACAATTAATTAGCTAATTTAAAATTTCAATATTATTTTAAAAATCACTCAACATTTGTAAATAAAAACAATAATCAATTAGTTTTAAATTCCAAATACATCAAAAACTTATAAAAATGAAAATGTCCATCCCCATTTTCTCAACCATCAGTCTAAAAAACTCTTAAGTCTCTCAATCCAACCAATTATATTTTCGTGCAAACCTTATTGTTGTTCTTATACTTTGGCTATTGCCATGGTTGGTCTGGTGCAAATAAACAAATGTTTTGGTAACGGTGAGTTAGATTGTAATAAAAAAAAATTCAGTTTTTATTAAGTGGTGGTGGAACGATTGGGACAAGGCGCGGGGGGCATAGTGATCTCCTCTACCCGCCGAACCTCATTTTTTTTTAAATCTATAATGGCTTTCGATGTCGAAATTTATGCTGGTTAAAAATGACTAGGCTTTTACAGGATCGATGTAAGGATCTTGATGAGAAAATCAATCGATTGAAATTGTCAAAACAACATTTTGAACACAAAAATGGTCAAAGGGTTACATAAGTGGAATATTATTTTCAATTTAGCAGTAAGTGTCAAGTTAATAGTTCCTATTGCTAAGATCTTGAAAGGTACAACACTAAATTACTATATGACTATCAGATGACAAATAAGATCTCAACAATTCTTTTAGCCAACCTTTCTTGAGTTTGTTGTGATAGAATTTGTTCTCTTCTTCTTCTTCTTCTGACAAAGTGACATATAGTATTATATTCTACTTTAATATAGAATGATGAATATCTATCTAACTTAAACAATTAATATATGAACAAAATAAGAAGCCGTAGAATACAGTTGAATTATATTGTGGAAAAGAAATTCAAAACTCAAATATATGCCCTACACATATGATACTTAATAATCGCAAAACTAACATCTAAATGTAAGAAACTATATATCCATATGAGCAAATTAATATTTTGAACCAACCATACATTAAGCACAACAATTGCACCATTGCAATGTCCAGCTCCATAAACAAAGGAGTTAAGCCCTAAAGCAAAATACGAAGGTCGTGAGGTACTTTAAGATTTGATTAAATTTGATTTTGTGAGGTACTTAAACAAGTTATAAGATTTTTTTGACAATTTATATTAGAGAGTAATTCTCAGGGACAGAGACATGATTTTGACTCGGAGGTAGCATGCTTGACCAAATCCTAGACCTAAATTAATGGGTTGCCCCAAGCGTAGGGCTGAGACCGGTGTAGCATAATACCCGGTAAGACCGGAATCGAATCCACAGAGACGGCGGAGAGTGCTTAACTAAAAACTCGGGTTGTGAACTTTGAAACGGCTCTTAGGTAGCCACCCTTTGTGATTTTATGAAATTAATTAATTAAATACTGAACTAATTTAACTGTTCGAATGCGAATTAATAAGGAGAGCACAGCTGTGGGAACCCAGCGTCCACGCCTGGCCTAAACAATACTTACTCGGGCCACAATTAATCCTTTTTACTGATTTTAGAATACAAGAAAGAATTTCTAACGAATGCGCACCACCTGTCACCAGATTCCGTGCGCACTCGAATTCCGGTAATGCTTGGGTTGTTCGTTAGAGAAGTTTCTAGTTCCCAAAATTGCATGAAAATTGATTTAATTCGACCCCGAGGTGAAATATCGTTTAGACTCAACGTGGGCGCCCTCGCCCCGCAGCCGCACTCGATGCGACTACTCACTCATGCTTACGCCATAAGCGAAGAAAACCCTAGATTGAAACATGCTTCTGAATACGAAATAAACAAAAGATACGAATTAAACAAGTACCAAAGAATAACTTTATTAAAGAACGGGAATTAATAACGAGTTACCGGAATGCGAGTAATTGAACAAAGCTTGAAAACTTGAAAGGAAAATCTCCAAAGGAAAAAGTCGGCTCCTCAAACGGAAGAAGAACAAAAACAAAGTTGGGAACCCTAATTCGACCTCAAAAAGAGGTATTTATGTCTTTCCCGAAGCCCAAACACGTGGCAAAATCACCGGCCCATTTAAGCTAGTCGGTATCGATACAGGCTTTTAGCCGTATCGATACCCAGACATTCTGTTCGCAGATGGTGCCCACGGTATCGATACAGGACAATACATGTATCGATACCGAGCCTCTAAAATTGACTTTTCAGCTTTTTGGTCGTCCTTGCTTGGGTCCCACCGGTTCCCCGCATGCCCGAAGCCTTGTGACTACTTCCCGTGCTCCTTTTGGCCCGTTTCCTACAAAATGAACACAAACACCAAAAACAAAGGACAACACTGCATCAAGTGGAAAATGAAATAAATCGCGCCTCTAATGCGCTAATTCGCCCTACTTAGGCGCTTATATCTTGAGATATTGCGCGCCTATCATAGCACCTAAAATTAATATTCTTCCACCTCCATCCCACAAAAGCGTAGTCTATTAATTATAAAACGACGTGCAATTTTTGGATAAAAATCTCAATTAGTTCTTTAATTTTGTATGAAGAATGTATAAATCATGTACGGAGGTGCTTTATTTTTCTATCCGGAAATTAGAGGTTTTTTTGGCAATAGATTATCTTTATGAACGGAGGGGTTATTAGTATAAAAAAAGGTATAATTGTTCTAAGATTAATTATTTATAATACCCAAAAGAATACACATTTTCATAGGTTAATCATCATCAACATGATTAATATCCAAAAATTACACACTTTCATCGATTAATCACTCATCAATATGTTTAATACCAAAAATAATACACTTGTTTTGTAGAATAACACTATTCTTGCCATACAAATTTAAATTATTGGTATATGATTACATTAATTCATCTTGTACATAGCACGGTTTTCCGCTAGATTGTGGAATCAAAGTGCTCCAAGCATATAATCATGTAGCCCGGTACGACGCTAGATTTTTTGTGGAAAACTAAACTAACAAACAAACAGGACATTTTAATGTTGAAAGTATTCATCAATAGTTAAATTTTTTCGTGTATTGCGACTCCGTGCATAGCACGGGTTTGATGCTAGTTTATATGTATTTGTATATTCTTTCATCAGAGCCCCTGAATTTTAAGAAAATTTTCCAAGTACCAATTCCCGTACCCACGAAATACCCATGCCGTACCTAACGTAGCCAAATGTACCTGGCACATTTTTTCCATACCCAACCCGTACCCGGTACTCGTACGGCGACATTTTTTTAGTATTGTGCCTCGTAGACCATCCTCCTAGGGGTCAAAACTAAGGCATACCAATAAACCCACTTTGACTCATTTTTTTCTTCATTTTTTTTGTCCACATTATCGTAGATGTATGGAGCACATGTTTCCAAATCTATATTAGTATTGCAGGATGGGTTTTCGCGTGGAGGCCTATGGTTGCGACAAGTAGCACTTATTTATTGGCTAGGAATTAATTTCTTATTTTGTACCTATTATTTAGAAAAACATTTAAAAGGAAGGTTTTTGGTTGACCAATCCTTAAGTTTTTTTGAGAACGTTTTTTGAAATTTGAAACATATCGAACAAAATCCTATTAATTTGGTAATCAAAAGGACAGGAAAAAAGAAAGGAACAATTTTTCGGCAGGTTTTCCTATCTACTATATCAAGAATCCTTACATTTAAAAGGAAGGTCTTTGCTTACTTTATTTATTGTTTTTATATTGATGTGTCCAATATCATGGAAACAACAACATTTATAGTTTCAATCCCCAGTTCATATTCATCTTTTTCATTCTCAAAAGTTTGGAGAATTATGTCAATTGATTAAACTGCTCAGTAATTGAATTCCATTTAGCAAGTTTTCATGTCTCTAACTCTTTTAGAACCTAATGTTACCCTACTGATTAATTGTCTTAGAACGTTATCTTCCGAATAAAAATGCATCTTTTTTATTGCTCTGTGCTTTGCTTTGGTTTGTTATCCCTCCAAAATAGTCTGGGGGATGGTTTTTACGATTCTTTACAAAAGCTATCAATTTCCCAGTTATAAACACGCCATTCATTTTGCATCATTTTTCATCTGCTTTTGTGTGTAGCTTATGTAATGGATATAGGTTCATGTAATGCCAAATAATAATAAAGAATTGGAGATACATAAACCTTAGGGTAACTTGGTGTTTCAAAGACTAATAAAATTTCTTTTTCCTTTAAAAAAAAAAACACTAGTTGTTTCAGTGAATAATTAATTTGTGCCACTTGACAAGAATAATGGCGGCCTCTCACGAAAACAGCCCTAGCAATACCATATTGTATAAATATGACAATTTGAGTGTATTATTGGATTTGATAGTTAATTTTTAATTCGTAAAAAGAAACAACTCAAACTTTGGTGTGCCATATTAGGCAGATCAAACATTTATGAATCTTTTAACTTTGAAGGTTGTTCTTTTCGTTTTATAACTGTGACTTTTATTTTTGTGTTTTATTTTTTCATTGGGAATAATCAAGCATTAATGTTTCAACTTTACCTCATTGTGTGATATCACATTCTGTGTATGGTTCGGTGTAAGCTTCCATCCGTATAGCATTTCTGTATTTGGGTACTTTCGTAGTTCTATAAATATTAATCCTATGTGCAAATTTATGAAGGAAATTAATTTGGTACTCTAAAAAGAGAGTGTCAAGATAAATTTGGGGAGTGCCAAAATCAAATTCATAAGGAGATTGATTTTGGCATTCCCTTTTGGAATGAAAAATGAAAAATGAAAATTGAGTTCTCTCAAACCTTTTTTTGACTTCTCTTTTCAAAGTGAAAAATGAAAAATGAGTTCTCTCAAAACTCATTTTGGTTCACACCACCCAAACACCCAAAAGTAGAAAAGCCATTAATGAAAATGCAAAAAAGAGGGGGCCAAACACCCTCAAAATGGGGTGGTGATGTGATGTATGTAGATGGTAGATTTTGTACTACACGAAGAGGATCATGAGCAACTATTTAGAAAGAATTGACATGTGCTACATATTGAAGTTAATTTGGATGTGTCATGGATTAAGCAAGTACCTTAAGAGATCTAATTTGATTGTATTTTTCTTTATGTGCATAGCACGGGTAATTTAACCAGTTTTATACTTGAATTGGTATTCGAATTATGTGTACAAATATTTAAGTGTGTACACTGAATTCAGCCTGTGCATAGCACGGGTTTTTTGCTAGTAGACCGTGATCGAGCAATTTTATGAATGGCATGGTAAACTATGCAAAATCTAATTGGAGAAAACAAAATTTTGGAAGCATTCGGATAACCAAAAACGGACAGAGGGGAGGTGCTGCGCAGCACAATGCTGCGCAGCGTGCTGTGCGGCACTCGGCGTGGCCGTGCCGGTGTCAGTCCGATGATCGGAGACGTCCACTGCGTAGAGCTCGTCGAGTACTACAAGTGTGTCAAAAATCAACTTGATTGGATATCGTTAAGTGCGTGATCGGAACACATAAAACTTGAAAAAAATTGGAACACATATGACTTGAAACACTGGATGAAAACTATTAAACCCATTTTTTTCAAGTTATTTTTGTTCCGATGACACACTTAACGATATCCGATCAAGTTGATTTTTGCTATACTTGTAGTACTCGACGAGCTGTACGCAATGGACGTCTCCGATCATCGGACCGACACCGGCGCGGCCGCGCCGGGTTCTGCACAGCACGCTGCGCAGCACAAGGCTGCGCAGCACCTCCCCTCTGTCCACCAAAAACTCATAATTATTCTCTCTCTCTCTCTCTCTCTCTCTCTCTTCTATAAAGGGGGAAAACAAGTTTGGTATCACCCCTTTTTTTGTCATTTTGTCAACATTTGTCATTCCAAAATTATTTTCTATAACATCGTTTTTTTACACTTCAAATGTTGACATGTGGCGACGGCGCAATATGGGTTGTTGGGTACCGTGACTCCATGGGGATGGAAAAAGTTACTATTGTTAATAGTGAAATTTGTTCCTAACTAATAAATATTGTAACACCTTAAAATTTGCTACTGACACCTCGCTAGATTATTTTTCTCCATTATAAGTCACTTGCCCACAATCTCGCTCCCAACACAAACGACTAAAAAGAGTGTAAAATGCTACCTTTGCGGTACACAAGACGTATCGAGCCCAAATATCAGGAGTTTCTGCTTGCATACAGGTGAGGGGCCTAGGGCCACAAATAAAATTTTCAATTGTGTAGATATAACTTTAAACATATACTATACAAGTTTTAAAAAACAAAGTGCTCGAGAGAAACTAAAATTTCTACTGTTTGGATCGTATATCACAGAACAAGAGTTACTCGAGCCCCTATCAAACCCTCATCGAGCCCATAAATGGCTTTTTTCATGCAAATTGATCCTCTATCGAGGTCATATTAAGCAAAGCCTAGCCGAGCTTTGGTTTGGTTCATTCTTGAGCTTGGTTCATGTTGAGTGTGAAGTCAAATTTTGCGTTTGGAAGCATTTTTTGGGCGGTCACAGCATCGGTGGTTGGGTTTGGTAGTCCAGACCAGCAAAGAGGAAGCAAAACAAGCTCGCAGCAGTGGTGGTCCGGACCATGGGTCCTAAGGCACATGTTTTAATGCAACAACCTTGGTCCGGACCACCCGAAGGATGGTCCAGACCACCGTGCTCGTTTTGGTGCATTTTGAGGCAATTTTAGGATTTTGTTCAGGGCTTCTCTTGTTCTCTATAAAAGGCTAAGTTTGTGTAGCCTCGATAACATTGTATTCTTGATCGTTACACATCATAGTGAAAACCGCAGCACCCAGTGGAGTAAGATTAAGCAAATTGCTTAAGTCTGAACCACGTATATCGCGTATATCTCCCTTATTCTTTCGATTGCTTGCATATTTTATGTGCGTGATTGTTCTTCTTGCACTTACAATTGGTATCAGAGCACCTAGGTTGAGTGGGAGCATCGATGGCAATAGAAAACGTTGGAAAAGTTTGCGGAATCAAAAGGTTCGATGGAAGCGACTACGAATATTGGAAGATGCAGATAGAGGATTATTTGTATGGGGAAGGGTTTGAATGGTTCGTATGATGGAACGAAGCCCGCGAATATGTCAGATGCGGATTGGAATACCCTAGACAGGAAAGTTTTGGGGATTATTCGACTGACGTTGACGAAGTCGGTGGCTTACAACGTTGCCACGGAAAAGACTACCAAGGAGATAATGGCAGTCTTGTCAAGCATGTATGGAAAACCTTCCGCCAACAATAAGGTATATCTTACTTGAGATGATTTATGGAACCCCTGTTACGAATCATCGTAATGAGTTTAATACTATAGCGAATCAATTGTCGTCTGATTTTGATGATAAGATACGTGCCTTGATTATTTTGGCTTCATTACCCAATAGTTGGGAATCTATGCGTATGGCTGTTAGTAACTCTGCAAGCAAGGAGAAACTTAAATATGATGACATTCGAGATTTGGTCTTGAGTGAAGAGGTTCGTAGGAAAGATTCTGGAGAAACCTACTCATCTGATTCTGGTTCCGCGTTGAGTACTAAGAACAGAGGTAGGAGTTCTATAAGGGGTTCAGGTAACAGGAATAGGTCGAAATCTAAGAAGCACAGGAGCAAGTATAGAACAAGTCAACAGGAGGTCAATGTTGGAATTGTGGCAAGATGGGTCACTATAGAAGAAACTGTAAGGAGCCGAGAAAGCAAAATGATTCTAGTAATGTTATTGCAAGTCATAATCAGGATGCTTTGCTACTTTCAGTTGACAGTCTGATGGACTCTTGGGTTTTGGACTCAGGAGCTCCTTTTCATACCACTGCCACCGAGAATTTTTCAAGAAGTTTGTTTCGGGTAATTTTGGGAAGGTGTATTTGGCTGACGGTGAAAAATTCTCCATGATCACTGTAGAAAGTCCGATATATTCAAATCAGACTGCCTAACGGATCTCCATGACTACTACAGAAAGTCCAATATATTCTTAAGTTGATGAGGAATTTGATTTCTGTAGGGCAACTTAACGGTGAAGGACACGGTTGCTTTTGGTGGTGATCATTGGAAGGTATTTTCTAGTCCTAAATAGTAAATATCTACTACTTGTTAGTGTATTTCTTTATTCTTTATTCCATTTACCTTTTTTTTTAGTTACGTTTTTTTTAAAGAGATTTCACATCGTCATTTTTATGCTTACAAAAGCAAAAGCCTCAAATTGCGTGTGTTTTGTTATCATTTTATTTATGCACTGGAACATTTGTTAGTTAGTTTAAAGTTCTTTTTATGATATTTGTTGTCTAATGATAGTTTATTTTATTAAAGAAATTGGATGTATGGGAAATTTTTTTGATTTATATATATATATATATAGGAGCCCCTTCCAATAAGGGTCCCTTATTGAAAAATAAAATGCGGACCTAGCCTTTTTTGTGTTTCCGGACCAAATTTTGACGATCCGAACCGTTCAATGTTTTTAAAATGCATTTTTAAGGGCCCCGCGAAGATTCGTCCAAAAAAAATACCCGTAAAGGCTTCATCCGATCGGTTTTTGTTAAAAACGCTATATATAACGTTTTTAACAAAAACCGATCGGATGAAGCCCTTACAGGTATTTTTTTTGGACGAATCTTCGCGGGGGCCCTTAAAAATGCATTTTAAAAACATTGAACGGTTCGGATCGTCAAAATTTGGCTCGGAAAGGTGAGGTCCGCATTTTAACTTCAATAAGGGACCCTTATTGGAAGTTAATCCTATATATATATATAGGAAGATGTTCTATTGAGGACTCCCTCAAAGATCTCCTCCGTGAGGACCACCCCTTTTTTTATTTTCCGGACCAAATTTCGACGATCCGAACCGCTCAATGTGTTTAAAACATGTTTTCCATGGCCAACGCGAGGAATCACAAAAACAAAATACCCAAAAGGGCTTCATCCAAGCGGTTTTTCATAATAACCGTACATATATAATTTATCGAAAAATGCTCGAATGAAGCCCTTCCGAGTATTTTTTTTGGACGAATCCTCGCGGTGACCCTTAAAATCATGTTTTAAACACATTGAGCGGTTCGGATCGTCGAGATTCGACCCCGATCCATGAGGTCCGCAAATTACGAGTTTGAGGGAGTCCTTAGTAGAACGGGATCCTATATATATATATATCGGGGCGGTTCCATGGACACAACGAATAACACAACAATAATTGGAGCTCCACGCTTACAATCAGACCGGTTCAAGTTGTTTAAATATGTTTTTAAGATTACCTGTAAAAAATCAACTCATTTGGATATTGATAAAGGCTTGATCTGTTAATTCAAATTTATCCTGTAAATTCTAACAGGAATCAACTAAATGAACTGATCAAGCCATTACCGATATTCAAATGAGTTGATTTTTTACAAGCAATCTTAAAAATATATTTTAAATAAATTAAACGGCTCTGATCATTCGTGTGAGGTTTACAAAAAAAAAAATTGTGTCAAATGTTGTGTTATTCGTTGTGTTTATGGAACCACCCCCTATATATATATATATATATATATATATATATGTAATACCCTTAATTCAGAAACGGTACCCGGTACCGTACCTGTAGAAAAACCGGTACCCTAGCCGGTACGTGATTCAGAACCTTGGAAACAATGCCAAGTTTGGTTGTGGCAGCAGCCCTGGAGGACTTGAGTTTCAATCCCTAAACTTCTGAGTAGGTGTTCCACTAACTTGTTTTTTGGTTTTTTAGGCTTTTAGTTGTAGTTTAAATCTACAACTTGTTCCACTAAGGTGTTTTTTGGTTTTTTAGTTGTAGTTTATTGTAAAGGGTAGTTGGTTTTTTGGGGGAGTTTTTTGTTAGTGGAATAGAGTAGTTTTTGAGTTAAAACAAAACTACTTTTTTGGGGGAGTTTTTTGTTAGTGGAATAGAATAGTTTTTTAGTTAAAACAAATCTAGTTTTTTGTTAGTGGAACATTTAAGTGCTCAATAGCCCCATGCTGTTTCCAAATATTGGCATTTAGGTTAATCCAAGTCTGAATAACTTTGACTTGGGCCCTTCCTTTTGCAGCATCTCATGCCACCCACATAAGGAATGTTGGTATTGGTGGAAAGCATGAAGAAATGCAATTCAAGCGCAGTGATTGTGTTTGCACTGTTCTTTTCATTATTTTTGTTATCTCAGATCAAGCTCTCCTCCATCTCTCATATGTTTGCAGAGATTTCAACCACAAGCGTTCAAGGTTCGGGTTTCTTCAACTTTCCAAGTGTAATTTCTCATAATGCCTGACTAGAAAAAATAAATAAACACAACCTTATTGTATGCGAACGCCAATAAAGGAATTTGAGATACTCCATAACATGTTGTGATACGACATGATCAGAAATACAATATGGAAAGAAGGTAACAACGTGAATATCAATATTAACATAAAATAATGTACCAAAAAAAAAAAAAAAACACACATCAAACCTAACAAACAAAATTGGTATATTTTGAAGGGATGCTTCCATATTCCCTTCAACGAAAATACATAGAAGAAGCTACTTTTGCTAAAGGGTTTTTTCTTACATATAACTTTTAAATCCCCTAGTGTACACAAGTTACCCAAAAATTCTGCTCATAATTACTTTTTTCCTTTTCGGGTATTAGATAGGGAGTATAATTTGTTTTAACTTTTGTAAATCTTGGCTAACGTTGATCAATATAGACATTTTTCTGCACGAGTACCTTAGCCTTTTCATGAGCTCTCTTCAAATACCTCTTGAACCTAACCACATCTATCTTCACATCTTGGTTCATATACCTGTACCAATTGGTCATATTACCCATCAAAGTCGAAGCCGGTTCACGGGATTCCATCACTTGCCACATCGCAAAATCATCCATTTTTAGTGTGCTCTCGTGAATTCCTGCCTCGTAAACTATATACTCCAAGCCCAATCGAATCGCAAGCTTCCCGTAACACATATCTGACAACCACCCACAATTAATCGGGACGATTTGCACGAAAACGGATCCGGGTCGGAGAAACAGCTCGTGGGTCAAACCGGCTCCATGGACCCCGACCATGGCGTGACTACTATCAATTAGCCTAAATAGGTCACGCATCAGAGTGTGTGGCGTTACCTCGAACATGGCCACGTCAAAACCGACCTCCTCTGCAGCCTGCCGGGCGTCCGCATGATTAAGTAATTTCCGGGTATCCAACCGGTTTAAGAAGGCGAGTTTGGGTCGGGCGTCCAATGAGAAAGTTGGCAGCACTTGGCTTGGAAGGGTTAGGCTTGGATCATATGCATTTGCTAGGAGGGCCCTGAAATCAAACATAGTCTTCGGGCGAGGCCCGCGTTGTAATGTAGGGTCCACGATCATGACGCCATGCGTTTTCAGCCCTACGATTGCCGACGGGAAGCAATGTGTGGCGGTTTCCCTGTCGAGGTTTACGATGGGATGGCGCGTGAAGTGCGAGAAGAGCTCGGCGTACTTGATCAGCCACCAATCACTACAGTTGATGATCCCGAGAATGACATCACGGTCGATGAAGTGTTCATCAATCGTGACGTAGAGTGGGATCCATCCTTCATTGAAATCGTGAAACACGTTTCCCGTGAACCCGCCCGCACTAAATATTAGGGCTGGGCTGTTATGCGTGACGGCACAAGAAGTGTTGAGTGGGGATGTGGTGAGTGTTAGCTCCTTGGTGCGTTGCATGGCTTCGGGTTGCCCTTTACGAGGATATGGGCGGATCTTTATCACTGTTGGTGGGGTCGAGTTTGTGGGGTCCACTACAGATACAGTTGAAGTCGTTGGATCAATCGCAGTTGGACGGGTGAGATAACACAGATCATACTCAAAATGAGCAGTGTCACATGCGATGGACCAAGTGGGCTCTGGGCTCTCCCACACCTGATTCCATGGCTTTTCTTGGATGTATGTTTGTGTGGATACATCTACAAACATAAGAAATAGAATTAAGTGCAAAAAAATTAGTATTGCTATTTTATAGGCCAACAATAACAATGATCAGTGAAGTTCAATTGTAGGATGAAAAAAAAAAAAAAACTAACCTAATTTCCTTGCCTACAAAATATTTATTTTTTCAAATTAACATTAACATGATCACCGCCCAATAATAAAGTTTTTAATATGCGTGTGGTAAAAAAAGTCTAACTTCTCAGTGGTGGATACGGAAATTCATCGTAGATGCATTTGTTAATCGTGATTTTGAATGTATTGTCCCACGAATATGCACAAAATTGTATTCTGACAAAGTTTGACGGGCCTTTGAATATGGGTTTGCTTCCCAAACTGAATAGCATTAATTTTAGGGAGAGAAAAAATAAAGACGTAATATGTGTACCAATAATTGCACAAACTCTCTCACATGAGATATGTGAGACTCACATATGCGTGGTAGGTCCCACATATCCTGTGTGAGAGAGTTTGTGTAATCGTTAGTACAAGTGTTAGCGTACAGCTGTTATTTTTATCGGATGAATGAACACAATTGTTTTGTGCCTAAAGAGATCAAGAAACCAAAACGTGTGTTCTCGTGTTGAATTTGAAATCATTGCGCTATTTACCAATTACTACCATAGATTAACAGGGCCAGCTTAACCCATCGATCATAATTTCAAGGAAGGTGATTAGAAAAAGAAAATTTACACGGTCAAAAGAAATTTTAGAAGGCCTTATTTATGGATTTTGTTGTAGGCCCAAACAATTTGTTGAGCATCCCCTGCCTAGATACCTAATACAAAATCAAATCTAGATCTTTAAAATATTCCAAGTTCACCAAGATTCCTTACTATTAATTTGCATTTGTAAACACAGATTCGAAAATTAAACGTTAATTACCTCGATTGGTCGTCAAACGTGTGGCGTACGATCTCGATATCAATCGGGCAATGTTGAGGAGGTAGAAAAGTACGACGATGTTAAGAAGGTAAAAAACCAAGAGCAGCAACAAACACACACCAAATATTGTGGAGACTTTTTTCTTCTTCATCATTTGTACCCATGAAGAAGCTTGAAGCATTTTAGGGTTGACAACGGAGGATTTTTGTTGTCATCGACTTTCTTTGAAAATTTTCTTCGCCGTTCAGAAAAAAACATCGACTTTCATTGATTCAAACTTTAATTACTTAATCTTGTTGTAATTAATACCCTTTAAACGTTTCAAATATATCGGTTAAGAACTCGCGTACATATAAATAATTTAGGTATTTAATATGTAAGACTCAATTTGCTGAAAGCCTCCATTTATGTTTCTTCCAATATTTCGTCAAGAAGACTCCCAAGTCAGGTACTTCTTTTATCATTTTCAAAAATGATATGGGTACACCACACTCTTGTACCCCAAGTGCACACCAACGCATCTCAACCGTCTAAAAGCATTTTCGACATTCCGGATTTTAAATAAACTATTCGCGCAAAGAGTTCTCTTCGCGCGAATAGTTTATTTAAAATCCGGAACATTGATTTCTGACATAGACGGTAGAGAGCGTTGTGGTGCATATGGAGTACACGAGTGGAGTGTGGTGTACCCATAGCAACGTTTGATCATTTTTGCCATTTTCCTTCAATAAATGAGGTCTAGACTACACTTAATCTCTCTCTTTATTGATTATCTTCTCATTAGTGCTATCAGTTTTTTAAGGTAAATTTTGAGACAGTTATTGCATTGCTGAAAGAGGCTTTGGCCTGGAAGAGGCTTTGGCGATTTCCAGCATTACCCTTGTAGTTTGATTTTTTTTTACCAAAAAAGATAGTGCTTTTTATAATTTTAGAAAAGAGAAGTAATCAAAGTTCAACTTTAACCAACTAGAAGGTTAGGAGCTCCTCACCTGCTTGTGGTTGTAATTCTCGTTGTATTTGTAAAAAATGAGGAAATCTTTTTAACGGAGGCTCTGTTTCGTGGTTCTTTTACTTCTTTATAGCAAAATAATCGAGTGCGAGTGTGCCAGAGAGAGTTTCAATCTCCTCCCTCAGATTAACTTTGGAAAAACCAAATATAATCAGGCGATTGTGTTGTGTTGATTCAATTACCTCAATTAAGAGGATTTTTTCTTAACAAGTGAAGAAATACAAACCAATATACTTAGGAAATCAAAGAACAACAAAGAAACAAGATACTTTGATTGATAAATCAAAGGTAAACTTACTTCGAAATTGCTTCCAACTTCAAATACAAGAACAAGAACTTCGAACAGGTGATTGTTACAAGAACAATGGAGATTGATCCTAACTACTTCCTAATCTACTTCGAACTGAGTTCGAAATCCTAAACTACTTTGCCAATAAACAAACCAAGCATCAGTTTTTTTGATAGCTGTTTGTTGAAGATTTGTCCGGGGTTTTTCACTCTTCAATTTCTTCTATTTATAGACGCTGCTTGCAGTTGAACTTCCCGCCCATGAATTTGAACTTGGCTTGCTTCGAACTCTAACTTCTACTCTTCGAGTTGGCAGTTTCTTCCCTCTTCCACGTCTGAATTTGAATTCTTCCAGTTCTTCTTCCAGAAGCTTTTATTTTGAATCTGCATAGTTACTTAAACTAACTCAAATGATTACGAGTTAAGGAAATAACTGTCTTTCAAGAAGTATTCCACGTGTTCTAACCGCCATCTACTCTGTTTCACAAGTTTACACGTGGAGTTTATGTGTTTAGCAGTTAACATCATGGCCTCGAAATCAGTTTCCATTTTATTCTTGACTTGTAACCGCCAATAACCGCTTTTTGATTTTGAGAAACAATACGACATCGTATTTACTCAAATGTAGTCCTTTAATCCAGTGTATCTTCATCAACAGGTAATTGCCAATGTTTGGCATTTTTTATTACGTGTCAATCAATTATTGGATTTGTTAATTTTATATGTAAATAGGCTCCTTAAAGGAGCAATTTAACCATGTTTTTCAAATTATGGATTCGATTTTGCAAAACTTATGTGCATAAAAGCATATTGAAATGTGCAATTTGATGTTAAGAAACTTGAAACGAATGTTGAGGGATGTCATTTTTCCCTGAAAAATTGAAGATATTATGAGGGCATTTGGGTCTTCGAATGGAATGCACTTCCCGGTATTATGGATGAGAAACGAGCCCGTGCACTTTAATCCGACAACCAAATGGAAATTACGTGCGGATAAACAAATATGAGGAAGGTAATTCGCACATGGCCCAAACAATAGGGGTCAAAGTAAAGTTTGTCCTAAAATCGTTACACATTTACAGTGTTACTATACGTTGTCCTCAAAGTTTGTTTGGGGCAGCAGCCCCACCAGCTTGGTGACGCAGGGATGGAGGACTTGAGCCCCTAAATTTCAGTCAATACTTAATTAGCCCCACTGTATCTATATATTGGCATTTAGGTTCCTCCAAGTCTAAATAACTTTGACTTGGACCTTCCTTTTGCAGCATGTCATGCCACCCACTCAAGGAATGTTGGTATTGGTGAAGAAATGCAATTCAAGCGCAATGATTGTGTTTGCACTACTCTTTTCACTATTCTTGTTATCTTAGATCAAGCTCTCCTCCATCTCTAAGATTTTTGCAGAGATGTCAACCACAAGCGACCAAGGTTCGGGTTTCTTCAACTCTCTCTCTCTCTCTCTCTCTCTCTCTCTCTCTCTCTCTCTCTCTCTCTCTCTCTCTCTCTCTCTCTCTCTCTCTCTCCGTTATCCACGGGGCATATAGCTATTTGACATTAACCAATAAACCATTTCGTTCACCACCTTATTTAATTTTTGCTCATTGGGGACTACTCTATTGTGAGTCAAAATAAGGTTCATTTCAATGATTGATATTGTTCATTTTGTAAAGCTTGTCGAGATCATCAACCATGTCAAAATAATGTTAATCGCATACATATCAATGCTTGATCGAAAAGCATTTATCTTTATACAAATGGGTTTATTGCGTTTTGATCTAGTGTGACATAGCCCATTTTTTAAGGATAAATGTGTTATGGTCAAGTATTGATATATATCCGATTAACATGATTTTTAACATAATTGATATTATCGACAAACAGAACAAACTGAATAGTTCTAATCATTGCTCTAGACTGCCACATCATTTCTTCATACATCAATTTTTGTAAAATCTTTGGTTCCTTGTCGGTTTTCTTGCCAATACGCCCTTCAAAATTTGAACATCCTAGTATGACCCCCACGAAACAATATAGAGAAAAGAGGTAAACTTCCATCCTAGTCATTGAAATCTCCTAAATCGTCTAATATTATCAGTGTTCTAAAACTCGGACTACTCAGCCGAGTACTCGGCGAGTAGTCGCTCCTCGGTACCCCACCGAGGCGACTATACCCTAGTCGGTGGAAGGCCAACTCGGAGATTAGTCGGCGTTAGTCGCCGAGTAGGCGGCGAGGCAGCGAGTCGAGATTAATCGCCGACTCGGCGAGTTGGGAAGAAGTCAGAAAAAATCGGGATTAAAATAGAAATTCTACAAATTTGAGGGGGCTAGGTGGTATTTGAGTAACCTTTATACAAAAATTATGAGTATTCTGCTCGTCGAAGAGAGGCGCCTCTCCACCTTCGAAGTTCGATCAGTAACTATGAAGATTGACTAGTTATTAAGGATTGACTACTTATTTAGTACTTGGTAGTATTTACTTTACAATTTTACATGTCTCTATATTGTCTATAATGTCTATATATTATTAAAAAAAATTAAAAAAAAAAAAAACGAGTAATTTCTCGAAGGCCGAGTACTCGGGCTAGAAGCTCGAAGGTCCCCGGCCGCTCTGGGAGTGTCTAGCGAGTTTTAGAACCTTGAATATTATATTTCTCTAGATTATTTTTCCAAATAAAATCTCATGGTATTATAAACCCCAGTTCCAATGGTGCAGGACCACTCATTGCATCACATGCCAACTCCCTATGGGCCAGCCCAATCAGCTGTGACCGATCCCATGACTTTTACGATATATGCTCGATCAACGGCCCAACTGTCTTGGTCCAAAAGCGTCCACCTTCTATGTTGTGGATCCAACAAACCCAATACCTCTCCTAGAAAAAGTCCGGCCTTACCCACAAAAGAACTCAACTTTCAAAATAATAAACAGGGTCAAAACTGTCACTCTAACATCAGGCCCATCAAGCCCAGCATGCATGGTCCAGCACAAAGCCCCAGCCCTTGTATTCAGTGTGGGTGGTTTCACTTGGAATTTTTTCCACACGTTCATCGACGCATTCATTCCACTCTTCATCACCCTCAATTCGATCGCCCCAGATGATCCCGACTTCGTTTTCGCGATCGTAGATTACCAGGACTGGTTGAACAATAGGTACGCGATTTATTTTTTTCATTTTGTATATTTTTCTGCATACATGCAAGAAACTTATCTACTTTAGCCTAACCTGAATTTTTTCCACAGGTACGCAGATTTGTTTCGCAGTTTCAGCAAACACCCTATCATAAACCTCAATAACGATACTAACACCCATTGTTTTCCTTCCGCCACAGTGGGCCTAATCTCCCATGGGTTCATGACCATCGACCCAAAATTGATACCCAACTCGAAAACCGCCATTCACTTCCATTCATTACTATACGAAACCTATTGCCACCACCACTACCCTTCTTCTCCCATACCCACCACCTTGAAACCCAAACGGCCTCGGCTCGTGATAATGAGCCTAGTGGTGGGGGTGGACGAGTGATATTGAACCAGAGCGAATTGAAGAGAGCCGCAGAAGAGGAGGGTTTTGAAGTCATAGAGTTCGAGCCGAGCGTTAAGACTGGTATGAGTTTCGCGTGCGAGTTAATAGGTTCAAGTCATGCGGTGCTAGGGGTCCACGGTGCGGCTCTCACTTACTCGGTGTTTCTCCGGCCGGGGTCAGTGTTGGTGCAAGTGGTGGGGCTCAGGGGCAGAGCCAGCCATGGGCTGGGATGGGCCCTGGCCCCCCCGCAGTTTGAAAAATGCACTGAAAAAAAATTAAAATTTTGATATAAATTTTTTTTTTTTGCTATTTTCAGCGTAGGGTTACTCGTTTGAAATTAAAATAAATGTTTCCAGCAAAATTTGAACCAAATTGTTATAGCCCTAACAAAACAAAACAAGTATGACCCACTTATAAAAACCCATATAAAATAAACATATAAGGATAATAGTTGTCTGATATTAGGTTCAATGTGGAAACACTGAAAAATTGAAGAGAATTAGACGACTTCTTTGCATACAGCTTTCATCATAAATATGTTGTGCATTTTTGACAGCGTTAGATGAAAATCTTAGAGCCGCACTTGAACTCGGCCCCCCCAGATTCTCAATCCTGGCTCCGCCACTGGTGGGGCTAGGGTTGGAGGAAGTGGCGGAGCTGTGCTTCGCGAGAGTGGCCAAGGACATGGAGTTGGAGTACATGGAGTACAAGATCGGTGTGGAGGAGAGCAACTTGGTAGATAGGTATGGGAAAGATGATGGAATGGTGAAGGATCATCCAAAGGCTCTTGACTTCCAGAATGATACAGCTGTGGAAGTGTATTTGTATCAACAAAACGTCATCCTGGATTTATCTAGGTTCAGGGAATATTTGAAGAGAGCCTATGAAAAGGCTAAAATAGCCATGCTCAAAGAGAGTTAAGTAACGGGTTGCGATCAAAGATGGAAGCAGAAGAAGAGAGGTACCCTGATAATCCACAGCCTATAATGGCAAGGTGTGGACTTAATTGCGTGAATATGACCCGTACATATGCGTCCGGTTTTTGACCGATACAGCTGGTACGGCACGAGATTCATAACTTTGATCTGTATATATACTAGATGTACACCTATCATGCTTCGTGGCTAGAAAATGCAGTGACTTGTATAATCAAGGATTAGTAATTTGTAAATGGGGATTTGTAATTTGTCCATGTTTTAGTATTAGTGCCCTATGGTCACCCAACATCTCAGACACAGAGTACATCAAGAATACAAGCATCATACATACTATTTTAGTTTCCTTGTGCATTTCACAATGTCTCTGTGAAGTCCCAAATGACAGAACCCTTTAACTAATTCAAAACAGATGAACCCAAATGACAGAACCCTTTGATTAATTCAGAACACATGATCACATGCAGGAAGAAACACCTTCTTTTTTCTTTTCTTTTTCTTTTTTTTTTTCTTTTTGAACCGAGGAAGAAACACCTTACCATGAATCTGAATCATACACAAAATGCAAATTTTTCTCTTTGTTTTTTTTTGTTTTTTTTATAACTCAGGTGGATGGGCCAGCTTACACATATCTCGACTAATTTTGGGACACTATCCTACAGCTTTAAGCATGCTCTGTATAGACTGATCCCAAAAAAGTTGATAGCATGTGAGAGGTTTCAAACTTGAGACCCCTCTAAGTCCCCAACCTTTACCATTAGGCCAACCCTTTGGGATTTACACAAAATGCCAATTAAAAAGAAAAAACAAGAGATGATATTGATAGGGCCCAATCTCGCTCCTAGCAGGAATATGGTCCGCCAACCTGGTCAGCTCAGATATACTTCTTATAAGACCTCTGTGGTCCTTACAGGTTAAATCAACATGGTCCACCCGCTCCGAGCAGGAGAGTTGTACTTATTCACTTTGGTCCGACCAGACAACAAGTTCTGCTTAGCTTTGTGCAAGCATACCTCCTGCTCTGCTTAGCTGCTCATTGCAGACTAGATATCTTCTGCTCAGGCAAGATAGATCGTTGTAACAGATTCTCATGAAATCGGGGAGGGCTATTCTCCAACAGCCCTCCTCGGGAATTCAAAATACAAGCAGTCCGTTGCATTTAAATGGCTCAACGCCATATCATCAAGGATATGAATTCAAATAACCCCCAACGGCTAAGAGGCTCCTCCTGGATAAGCTCCTCCACTAAATCCGACAGTTAAACTGAATATTCAAACTTCACCTCTTCGGGTGCCTATAAATACGAAGCCCCCAACGGGTAAAAGGTACACACAACCTTCCAACACTTGTCAATTCTACTTTCCTCCTACCTAAACTAACTTAGCATCAGTTTCATACACCTTGCTTTGCAGGTTGTCGATTGGGCTCACCGGAAAACGACTCATCAGATATTGCCAAAGAGAAAATGCCAGCAAATAAGTGTAGTTTAATGCACCCATTAGTGGTAGGATGGACAATATATAGACTATTTGTTAGACAGATGGTGCTTGGATTTGGGTCACGAGATCTTCTACCCACATGCAGGATTCGAACCCACAACGTTGTGCTCGGGGAATTTCACCCTCACAGAAGGTTTTGACCTTTAAAATCTTGTACTTTCAAGCCATAAATACAATCAAGGAATATACGACAACATAGATCGTGGGTACAAACATATTAACTCCAGTAGTATATGCTGCCACCAAAATGTTAATGCTGTCATATATGCTGCCACCGAAAAGTTAATGATGGATTCGTGGGAGCAAGCAGCGGCGGACGCAAGAATGAATTAAGATTTCTATCACGGGGACCAAATCAATACATTTATAACACAGGAATTAAGATTTCTATCATAGGGACCAAATCAGACATTCATAAATTAATAACAAAATAGTATCATCTTTTTGATAAGCAAAATTTTTATTAATCACTGCAAAAGGGGAACAATTACAATGATTAAAGGGAAAAGATTACAGGCATCACAACCAAAACCATACATCCCAACCAAAATAGTATCATCTTTATACTATATTAATAACACAATTTTGAGGAGACATTTCTTCATAATTTTTACAAACAAAACCTAAATTATAGTAAAAAAAAAACTAGAATTATTGCTTGCACCCCCTAGGTCCACCCCTGTAAGCAAGCCCTCAACAACATAGAATACATTGTTTTTGTTCGCTCCGTTAACATTATCTCGATGTAACCCGAAACTCATAATCACTTTGTTTATATGATTATTAACAATAAGAAATTAATTTCTTTTTCATTAAGATCAGGCAAAAGGTAAGTTACTAATGTAGTAATTGTTAAAAACTATACGTTCTGTCTTAATTCTTGCTCCCATTCAATGAGTTATTATCCTCACAAACGCTTTTGGCTCATTTACTCCTGAAACTAAACGCAAGAGGATTTGACCTTTAAAACTTCTGCATTGAAGCCATAAAGACAATCAAGGAATATATTCAACCTATTTAATCAGACTGCTGGAATTACAGATTTTGGACATTTCTGCAAGAAACCGAATGTCCGTATAGGAGGATTCAATCACAGATGGAAGAACACTCCGAAATTTCAAACCGTAAAAGCTTTCCGCTCCGAAATTTCCAACGGGTAGAACAGAGTTTCAATGTTTGGATGCACTCAACTGCAGATTGTAGGGGAAAGGAAAGGAAGTGGGTATCTAAGGTTCCAATAATTCCTTCTGCACAGATGAGGGAGGACCGACCACATACCGACGGCGTCGGGGACGCCTTTGTGGGTCCCAAACGATCGATCCGAGTCGTTCATCCTTCTCAAAATCGAATTCCTAATTTGAATGAAATGGGGTGATTTTGGATCGAGCTCATACAGCCGTCCGATTGCCTCGATTCCAGCGTGGGCCCACTCGGAATTCGATTTTGAGAAGGATGAACGGCTCGGATCGATCGTTTGGGACCCACAACGGCGTCCCCAACGCCGTCGGTACGTGGTCGGTCCTCCCTCATCTGTGCAGGTAGAAGGGTTCCTAAGGTTCTTTCTTTGTTCTCTACGACTCTCTCAGCTAGCACTCACACCCTTTTCTTTATTCTTAATGATGCTTTGAATGTAAAGATGCTTGACCACACAATTCCATCACTGAACAATCATGCTTTCTTCACATTATTCTGTATCATAATGCATTTTGTTATAAACACTGTACTATTTTCTTTTCTGTTTTGGGCTATATATGAACAGTTGAAGAATAGGAAGCTTAGCGTGTATGTATACATATATTACCTGGCCAAACCCCTTCTTTTTTTTTTTCCTTTTTTTTCTGATAACCGGATGCCCAGGCCAGCTTACGCCCATCTCGACTAATTTCCGGGCTCTGAAGATAACGACCGGGCATAACCCCTAGTGGCCCCAACAGTTTGCTGGCGAGGGGAATGGAACCTGAGACCTTAGGTGAGATCAAATCCTAAGTCCCAAGGCAAAACCATTTTGCTAACCCCTTGGGGTTTACCTGGCCAAACCTTGCCTTCATCAATTAGGGTTTGCTACATGAACTGAAGCATGCATACGTGTTGGCGTTTATATTTTAGACTAGTTTGTTATCCTCTGAAACTGAAATGCCTACTGGACTCAAGCAAGAGATTCATCTGATATGAGTTCTTGTCAGGCTACCTATACTTCAGTGAGATCTATCTCTGGCCACAGCCTTTCAATGCAAAAAATGGTGAGGACTTAAAAATAGAACTGGTATCTCATAGACCAGCTATGAGGCATTGGATTCTGTGTCCTGGCATCTTCTTTTCAATGTCCTTGCTGCTTGTCAGCAAAAACTTCAGACACGCCTAAGTTCTCGGCGGATCCTTTATCCCTTGCCCTGGAATTCTCCCTCAAGAATTTCCAATAAGCACATCAGCTCTAGCCAGATCTCCTTTGACCCCAAGTGTGAAAATGATTTTTAATATTAGCCACATTTGCAAAACAGATGTTGTCCTTGTGCTTTGTAATCCTGGTATTCAATACTTTTAGGTGGTGCACAGTGCTCTCTTGGAGTTCTATAAGAAAATATTCAGGTCTTCAGCATAACAAAAGCAGAAAGAGATCTCCCTGTTAGCCTGTTAGGTATCTTGGTGTTCCACAAATGCATCTGATTGCAACGTGCTTGTTGAAAAAATCACCACAACAATTAAGAGGATAGTAAACCTTCATGAAATTTTTGGTAGACTTCAGCTCATTAAGTACATCCTGTCCAATATCCAAGTTTAACTGGATTGTACTTCCTGCACCTATTTGTTGAGCATCTCCTTAGAAGCTTTCTGTGGACAAGAACTCTTTCTTTTGGATATTCTAATAATAAGGGTGCATGGGCAAATCCTTAGCTTGCCTAAGAAAGAGGGTGGATTCGGAATCAGGGAGAATCACGGATTGGAATTATGATTATATTCTGAGACACATGACAAAAGGCTTGGCAGTAATCCTGGATTAAAGGATTTATCTCCGCCGTACTATGGACATGATTGGCTCCCTCAAGGTCCCCTCCTTATAATTCCGGTCCCCATTTTGCTGAAGTTTCTGCTATTATACTTGTCAATGGACGAGGCCCTTTTCCTCCTTTCTTAATACCTTCCCTTTAAAAACTTAACTGCTTCGTCAAATGGGGTCCTCCCTGTGATTCCGCACAAAGTAGGTTGGTTTCCCGAGCTGATTCCCTTTTGGATGAATATTAGAAAGAAGCTCTGGACTAATGATAAGATCTCAGCTCTGCTGCATTTACAAGTCTCAGCATTCTAGGGATGCTGAGATTCCTCGGATCACTGGCAAGTTTATTAGCAAATTTTCTCTAATACAGTCAGGAAACTTACTTGGTAAGCTATGGTGTATCGCACCTGAGACAGAGAAATCACAGGATATCTCATGCTAGCTCCCTTCGTTTCTTGATTCACTCTTTTTAATTGGGGGGTATACCTTCCTGAAGCTTGTACATTAGTTTCTTCCAATAATAATCTCACATTCTTACCTACCAAAAAACCAAAGCAGCTCTACGTATAGTTACTACCAACGCGATGCATAAGGCTTCCAATTAAAAGCTTGAAGAGCCCGTAGTATTCCATCAACTGACCGTCAATAAGCATGACTTATGAACAACCAAGACGCGATGATATGAAAACAACAAATAAAAAACTGATGACCTATTTACTTTTAATATGTAGGGACTATGAATAATCACACGCACTATTACAGGCCACAAGCAATGGTGAAATCGGCCACAATAGAGAGCAAAGACTATGTACAGGACACAGGGTTGTTGATATGAAAACTACCCTTCCCTTCCTAGGAAATCCTTGAGAAATTTATCTTAAAAGCTCCATGTCAATTCAAAAGAGTTTCATCAATAAATCAATTGTTAACCTCTCCATTAACGAAGTCACAAAAGCTATTTTGACAAAGACAAGAAGTAGATGCGTGATATGAAGTAACCTAATAACCTTGCTATCAAGGCTAGTTATTTAATGGGATTGTTTAAATTCGGTACATGTAAACTGAAATCTTTTGGTAGTTACCAAAGCCAACCATTTCATAGGGTCTTGACTCTTGACAGCTTTCAGCTTTAACAGAAATTGAAATGGTCAAAGTCTCAAAAATACTATCAAAGCATCAACTACAGCTCAAGCATTATCATCTCAAGGTGTTATTTAACGCAATCCTCCATCTCTCGATCTATCTAAACATACAAATTTCTATAAGAAGGCGATAAAATATAACATAGCATAGTACAGCAACATGCAATTGATTGTTTGTGGGCCTACATTGGGGTCAAACCAAAGTGCTCCAAGGATAGTTATTGGAACATCAATCCCAACAATATTATCAATCTTTGTACGCTATTAGCTATATCAAGTAATGATGGTTCGATTTCATTACCAAGATCAGGTATGACATTCTTCTTATTCTTAAGAAAAGCCGATGTCATTTAATACTCTAGTCCATAGCATCCATTTGTTCTGTTAGTATAAAAAAGAAAAGATAAGAACTTGATCATCATGACATTTCCTTCTTACTCCTTAGATTGGATGGAACTTCTAGGAAGACACCTCATGATCAAGAAGACTGAGAGTCTTCCTTGTGTTGTAGACAAAATTGAAGAAATGCGGTTCAAGCACACTGATATTGTATGTCACACTCCTAGTACTGTTCTTAGTATTTCAGATCAAGGTCTCACCAATCTCCAAACTACTAGCACCTATTTATTCTACGAGGAGGGATCAAGGTATGTGCTTTCAAGTTTTCAGTATTTTGTTCGGATCGAGAATTATGGAGGGTGGTGTTTACTTTACCAACAAAAAGAAAAAAAAAAAAGGAATTTTGGAGGGATCTATAGGGGATACGAAAATAAGTGGGAACAGAAAACAAAGATGAAGTTAAAAGACTGAATATATCTCTTGATTTTCCTGTCATTTCTATCTTCCTTCCACGCAGTCTAAGTGATTTTGATAACATACAACCACCTAACATTTGGATCTAAAACTTCGACAGATAATCAGTTTTTTAATTTGAGGAAGAGATTTAACTATTTTCAGAGTCTCCATAAAAAAATCACTAGATAAAACCGTAGCTTTGGTTTCTCATGCATTTAAATCAGTGTCAGGATGATGCTTGTGCTTGTTTCATAGGTTTTGGTTTCCACCCACACCCATGCTCTCTCATCTTTAGGCAGTATGCTCTATAACTGACACTCTTGGATTATCGCTATAAATAGATATAGTACATATCAACAGTACTTACTACTATAATGGTACCAGGAACAATATTTCCAAAGTCATTGCGGCTGCATGCCCGGGCACATGCAGGCCCAGCCTTGGCTGGTCCAATCATCTGCAACCAATCTCATTTTAGTTATGATATATGTTCAATCAACAGCCCAACAGTGCTCGATCCGAATGTCTCCACCTTCTATATCACAGGCCCCGTCGACTCAACAACTCAGCTGGAAAAAATCCAGCCTTACCCTCGAAAATGGGATCCTTACAGAATGCACCACATCAAAGAAATCAAGCTCAGCTCAGACCCATCAAACCCACCATGCATGGTCCAACACAATGCCTCAGCCCTGGTATTCAGTGTAGCAGGGTATACGGGTGATTTTTTTACCGACTTCTACGATGAATTCATTCCACTCTTCATCACCATCAATTCGGAACTCTCCACTAGGGACCATGTCCTCGTGATATCAAATGCACACGATTGGTGGATGTGGAAGTACGGAGATTTGCTCCAAAGCTTCACCAAGCACCCAATTATAAACCTCTATAATCACACGACCACCCATTGCTTTCCTTCTGCCACAATAGGGCTCATATCACATGGTCTAATGGCTAAAACCCCTAAAAACCCAAAACCACTACCAATCTCCAAAACAATCCTATCTTTCCACGCACTACTACAAAAAACCTATGGTCAAAACCAAAATTACATTTCTACACCGCTAAAATCCCGTCCGCGGCTTGTGTTAGCAGGGCGGAAGCGTGCTATCGGGCGGTTGATCATGAATCAGGCGGAGGTGAAAAAGGTTGCGGAAGAGGAGGGTTTTGATATCATTGAAAAAGGTTGCGGTTGATCATGAATCAGCCAAAGTATGCCACATCCATGCGCAAAGCATATGAATTAATGAGTTCAGCCATGCAATGACAGGGGTCCACGGTGCAGCGCTCACTCACTTCTTATTCCTCAGGCCAGGCTCAGTGTTTGTGCAAGTGGTTCCACTTGGAATGCAATGGCTATCAGAAGTGTGTTTTGGGATTTTGGCAAGGGAGATGCGGTTGGAGTACATGGAGTACAAGATTGGAGTGGAAGAGAGTAGCTTGGTGGAGAAATATGGGAAGGAAGATATAATGATAAAGGACCCTGAGGCTTTTTTGGAAAAGAAGGGTTGGTCTGGTGAAACAATGGAACTATATTTGAAGAAACAGAATGTGAGATTAGACTTGGTTAGGTTAAGAGGAGACTTGAAGAAGGTCTTTGTTTAAGGCAAAAGCATTCATGGAGAGGGAGGGTTAGAATTTGTTGTTGTGGCCATTTCCTTTGTGGAGAGTAGGTAATTTAAAAGGAAAAGTGGTAAGCACCACAAAAAAAAAAATTATATATATATAGCGCAGTGTTCTGAAATGATGAAATTGAGTACTCAAGTAAAGATTTAAGTCGGCGGAAAAAAGATTCAAATTTTTCTAAATTTAAATACACCAAGCATGTAAATTTTTATGTTTATTAGTTAGAAGTAAAATTTCCAAGAATCTACTGTCTTACTCAGCTCAATATTTGCTATTTATACCTGAACCCAACTAATGCGAGGATCTTACTCACTACTAGATTGAACCATCTGAAAACATCACTTGGCTATGGTGACTCTCTGATTGGCTCTCTACTTCATGCAATCAAACACGTTAATACTTAGAAAGAGTAATGAAGTCATAATTAAAGTGTAGTTAGTTCAAATGAAAAAACCCTAAAGATGAGACGATTTGCAAAACCAAAGAGGCACTAGATAGACATTTACTAAGGTTCTAATGAAAGTTTGTTAACATAGGCAAGCAACATAACAAATAAGGGAGAATAATTCCATTATATCAAGGTGACTGTATACAAAACTAGATGTTGCTACGCTCGAAGCCTCAAACTGTATGGCTGGAGATTAATACAGTAATTTTATTGACTGTTAAAAAAGAAAATTGTATACCTTCTGATCACATTGGAACCACAGGTGATTCGCGAACAATTTCATATATAGAGATAATATTCTCTATACTCAATAAGAATATGATGCACCATTCCAGGAGATCCGACCTTCTGTTTTGTAGGGCTTCTTGAAGGAAGTGAATGTTGTGCTGCCAAAAAGGAAAAGCCGAATATCATGAACTTGTTCATTAGTTCACAAACATGTAACGTAAGGAAAAGAAATTACATATAGTGATGCATATAACCAGAATTCTTGAAGTGATTCACATGAGATAATAATTCTTATCCTGATGTAAGTAGGCCTGTAACAATTCAATTATTACAGATAAGAACCACATTACTACAAAGTTATTGGTTGTTGCCCCAGTGGGCGGAGGTAATAAGGACGGGCAGGAGCCCCTGCACCCAAAAAAATTCAGAATGTTCTTTTACAATTTTGTCATGTACTAAAAAAACCTACTCTAAATTTCACCTATAATGAAAATATGTGAACAAATATTTCTTTTATATGGTTATACCAAGTCTTGTAGTGCTCTGTAAGTCTGTATGCACACGTGGTGGTTTATTGTTACATTACGATACCATGTGTTAATACCAATGATTTTTTCGAGATCTATTTTTTCAATTTGTCAAAAGTGTTCAATAAAAGTAGAAAAAACAATATTAATTTGCAAATATAGCCTAATAAAAAAAATTATTTCCTACTTGCCCCCCCTTAAGTGCAACTCCGAGCTCCGCCCTGGTTGCCTTGATGTGCCTTTCAACTAAACAATATTGTTACGACAATAAAGAGGACACCTTTCATATCCAACCAGAGCCGACAAACTCTGAACATCCATACCAAGAATGCAGAAAAAAGGTCAAAATATACCTCTACAAATTTCAATTTAAAATCAAGGTTGCCAAATCGCTGTGTGACCTCAAACTCGTCTCGAAGATACTCAAATATTTGTGCATACTTCGCATCTCTCCAAGCAATTTCTGACCTGAATAAGGGAAATACAAAATGTTTCAGATACTGGTACATGTACTTTTTCTTAATTATTGACATACTTCCCTTGTTTCACATACTTCCCTTTTTTTTCCCAGCTAATTACGTAACCCTAGGTTCTAAACATAGCTTTGTTTACCATTAGTGGTCTTCGGTTCTTGACGGTATAGGGGACCATTGTTTCAATGGTAATCTGAGAGCAGCCAGTTTGTGCATTTATTGCCAAAGGTTAGGTCTGTCCCCAATCCTTACCCCGCCCATACCCTCAATTATTGAGGACTAAATGGGTTATGTTATGTAATTTGGTTATGTTGTACTGAAAGCAAAGAGAAGCAAGAAACTTTGAAGTTTCTATGTAGGCTCGAAACAATAGCATATACACAAAATGTTAAAGGAGGCTGCTACTTTTAATTTCCATTATGCCTCAAGACGCAATTATGACATCAACACAACAAATACGGGTACCAAAGCCCACCCAGCTGCCCCTACCCTTTGGGAAGCTAATAGATTTCATAAACTCTACCCTCACAAGCCAAATGCCTTACGATATCCCCTTCCCATGAGGACTAGTCACCATGCAGTCATAGGAAACTTTCAAGCACAACTATCGGACCAAAAAGATGTATCCTCACATGGCTTGAACCAAGGATTCCAAAGAGGACTATTTCACTCCAATCAATTAAGGTTTGCACCATCAAGAGGAGAATCTTTTTTGAAAATTTATTGTAAGGAAGTTTCAAGTATGACTTCTATCCTCAAGATCAAGGAAAGCCAATAATATCCAATCTTGACCCACATGCAATGAGAAGTAAAAGTATTTGCACACTTTATAATGGACAAAGAGTTAGAGGCTTAGAGACCATTACTGATATTGCATATGCACCCAGCATTTCTATCTAAAGTGATTTTACCTGTCGAACAGACCGACTTTGAGAATCACATCAGCCAGATTTGAATTTGCCTTTCCAACGAGTTGAAAAAGCTTCTTCCTCTCCATTGTGAAAGTACCAGTTTTTTCCATTCCACGATTTATGTTTGTAAATTCTTCGACCATACCATCAACCTATGAGAGAGAGAGAGAGAGAGAGAGAGAGTTTGCGCACCACCAAGTTTGGATTTAGTTTTCTAGAAAACTATATATCAATTATGCATAACAGCAAATTTGACTTTAGTTTCCTGCAAAATTAGATTTATCATAGCAATCTTTTTGTCACAACCACTGTTCTAGTAACACCACCAAAAAAAAAACCAATCGGTTCACGCCCATAATGAATTCAGCATCCATTGTACATCGTAAAGGCAGGCCTGTGCCATTTTCTAATTTAATAGCTCGTGTAAGTTTATTAAAGATACGTTGATAAGTTTATTAAAGATAGACTTTATGAAACTTACAAAGAAACTACCTGTGATACAAAATAATCCAGAGCAATACTCTGCCCAAGCACACTGCCGATTATGCGGATACTATCAATGTCCAGATATTTCAGAACAATGTAATCAGGTCCTCCCTGCATATCCTCACCCAACAATGGCTTCTCTTTTACAGCATAATCTGTGGGGAGGGGGAAGAGGAAAGCAACACAGAAATTTGCATAAATCAACTTAAAACCTGCCAGTTTTTTCTTCTTTTTTTTTTTTTCTTTTAACAAGTAATATTTGGTTGAAAATGCATCAAGGGGATGCCACCCTTTTACAAAAGAGAACGAGGAACAGAAAGAAAAGGCCAAACAATAAAAAGACCTAAACACCACTCTAAATTCCAAAAATATCCAACATGTCAAAGAATTGATCCAGCGTAGGATTCCAGTCCCTCGACTCCCAACTAAACAAAGTAGAAGAAAAAAAAATCTTTATTTCAAACAAAAGCCTATCCTCCCCGTTGAAATATCTTTGATTCCTCTCTCTCCATATTAACCACATCAAGCACAGTGGGATCAGAATCCATAGCTAACTTAAAACCTATCAGTCAAACCTATCAAAGAGGGAATGTATTAATGAAAGAGTATGCCGCTTAACCAGGGAATGTAGCCCAAAGTATGGGATATCAGCATTCTTCCATTTAATTTTCCTTCTTTTGGTTGGGAGAAGAAAATAAAACAGAAACGAATATAAGGACCATAGAACTGCATAATTAACATGAAACTTCAAATGAGAGATAATACAAGTAGGCAAAAACTATCAGTGTTCATCATTGCTTACACTGCATTTTCTGCAGTATGTTCTTGAATTATGGGTAGCCTATTAATCACCTCAGTTGATTGGCAAGAAAAAACGCAATCAAAAAGCTTCATGAATATTATCAACTGGATTTTGACATTGGAAATAGATTGCAGTTCATTAGACAAAATTACAAGTTACAAGCTTTTCCAACTCCATGAGAATACAAGGTTACTGCAAATTTTGTTTACGCAACGTCCTTCCAAAATGTTATTCACATTGCCTGTAGTCCGTGCACTTGATAATTGATATCAATAAATTTTTCATAATACCAACCAGCAGCAAGAAGGACGAGGTTCAAACCCTTTCCGATCAAACATAATGATTGAGAAGAGTGTATATGATCATTACCACCACACTCAAGGAAAGAAATTTACCATCCTTCCTCATCTCTGGAAGTAATCCAGAAGCATGTCTTCTAACAATCTCCAAATAAGATTCAACTTCACGATCCTCAACATTAAACAAGACGGCAGATCCATATTGGAAAACAACCATATACCGGCAGCAGCTCCCATTCTCTTCAACTCTAATGCCCTGCGGTCCAAGTATCCATGGAAACAAGACAAATTAAGAAGATATAGTTGCAGTCAACATAATGATTTTGAAAGATCATCCTATGAACTCAGATCTGCACCGACATTAAATGTTTGTCGATGGGCACCAAGAGATTGCACATATGTCAAACCTCGTCCACTGCTATAAACAAGTACTGTACAGACTAAGCATGGCCCCTATCCGCCCCCTCCCCCCTCCCCCCCCCCCCCCCTTCTTGGGTATTTTTAGAATCAAAATAGTATGAGCCAGCTTCAATTTTGTGTCCATGCCCAACTGAGTGTTTACTGTATGTCAGTGTGTGGTCATATAGATAAGTTAACACTTGAACCCACAAACTAATTTTGACAACTATCCAAATAAGGTTTAAATCAAGAGGTTCACAACAAGCAGGAATCAAACTTCATAGGTTAATACAAGCATCACTCTGAAGTCACTAAGCTATGCATAAGAGAGACGTAGGAGTTAGGACCACATTCCCAAATCCTACTTTAAGCTACAACAGGTGCAAGTACATAAGAACACAAAACAATATATCTTTGTCATCTTCCTCCTTCGGGGAGGGTTGACGTAATCGTTACTATCCTATCTTTTCTTTGATTGCTTAAACACGACCAACTAGTTGAGTTGCCAATACAAACTACAATTACTCAACCTAAATGAAGAGCGTCGATCACATCACATCAAATACAAACTATCTGCCAATACAAACTAGTTGAGGATAAGTCAGTTAAAAGAAGTTGAAAGAACAAAACAAATGTAAGTGGAATAATGATAAACTTAAAAATGCTCTTTGACTATTCTTACGGTTGTATCTGAAGGGAAATTGTAAAATCTGAGGGCAATGTAATTTGATGAGCGAGAGGTAGGAAGAACAACATTTCTTGAATTCTCAGCGTGCATGCTCTTCAAATTAATACTGCGAAAACCATGAATCTGAGAAAGCAAAATCAGAAAGAACAGAAGCAGAGTAACACAGAAAGATGAGAGTGACAGAGTTAGCCCTAAGAGACAAAGCATGCAAAGGATAACAAAAATGAAGATACATCAAAGAAATATACAATCCCAACTAAACTGGCAAGCATGTACACCACAAATCAGTGTCATCACACATGGGACCGAGCTCAAAATTAGCATTTGAGCCAACATGGCTTGTCTCATGGCTCAGGGGCATGGTAGCACGTGTCCCTCCAGGCACTGATTAGCAGAGATAATAAAGGGGAAGGATGAAGTCAGAGGGCTAGACAACTCAGCACAGAATTACAAAATATAGAATCTTTGAGCACACAAACAGGTTGCATATTAACAAACCAAGTACATGTCTGTCCCATTCGAAAATGCAAAATTTATAACAATACAACTCTCGTGATTCCAATTTTCCATTTGGAGAAGGTTGGAAGAAATTTTCTTAAGTGCCAAAGTAGGGTAAATATCTAGTAAGAAGTACAGTGTACTCTTAGACAGGGATGCTACGAGAGATGATAGTATACTAGTGGGCTAACCAGTTGAAGAACAACAAAACCTGTCAAAAGGGTAATGCTAGGGGTCGTTACTGAATCCGCTTTCCACATTTACCGGGAACACCCAGTCACCTGCCGTTGACTTCCATCAAAGTCTGCTTCCCCATACTAGTGCTGAAAAAGGTCAAAACTCAAATTCCGCCATACAGCATCGCTAGCTATGAAGCACGGATACTTATTCAAAGTTCACGTGGTGGAGTCGGACACCAACACTCTCCAGACAGGTGTCTGACACTTGAATCAGTAGTTCCATAACCGAATTATTTTCAATTTTGTTCACTTGGGCACTTTGGTGACTCTCTAGAATGTGATCCCAGCATGGTGTGACACTTTATAGTCACTCTCACTCGCGAGACATGTTCGGATGTCAAATGAAATAGTACGCTTTAAAGCTTAGGGACTCTTCTTTTTTACTGTTAAATAATGGTCGATAGACAACACAAGTGAATTATGAAACACTTTTGTTGGAACACTTGTGGTTGACACAATGAAAATTTTTGATCATGCAATAAGATATGCAGAAAAATTTTATATATGATATTTTTTTAGAGTTGGATCCTCATTTAGTACCTTTTACAACATTTGATTAAACATCATGCGTATACTAATCTACATTTTGGCAATGTGTCCCAAACCTGTCGTGCCGTCTATGTTTTAGAAATTTGCAAGTTGGAGTGCCAGTGCCGCATCCATGCAATTGCTAGTTAGGTGACCATCAACGGATTCAGAATTCTAACTTTGTGGGAGCGGAATTCCTATAAATTGGAGGTGAAAACCCATGATTTGCGTTTATCCTAGCCGTTATCCCTAACATATAGGGTTTTTCATAATTGCAAGGGTTTTGTCAATCCCCCTTAACACATTCAAGGCCATGCCTGCTACACCCCTGATGGTGGGAAACAGTACATAACTTAATTATAGAAGCCTTCCTTGTATCCTACAACAACAAACGACATGGTCTTTCTAAGAACATATCACAGCACAACTTTCTCGATAGAAATGACACCAGTAATTAATTGCAAACATGCAATGACGTCTGCAGAACATAAAAGCATTGTCAACAACTTCCAGTAAATTGTCCATCACCTATACGCCAGTTCCAGCAGAAGAAGAAATATCATCCCATAATTTAAAACTCTAACACACGACAATTTCAAAAAATCGCTAAGCACTAGTCGGGCAGAAGAGAGGCGCTAGGATGACTAGTGGTGACTAATCTGAGCCTAGAGATTAGTCGGGTTTTGTCTTTGTTTTGTTTTTAAATCTCCCCGCCTCCCCACCAAAATTTGAGTGAGAAATGATACAAAATAGATGTTCAAAGTTCAAATGTTCAATACAATATAAATTGAAATTAAGTACTCAACGCAAAATTCTATGAAATATATTATGTTGTTAAAATAAAACTTAACTCCCTTTATTTTACAACAAATTCAATCCTAAAACTTTTGAATTACAAAATAAACCACCGACTAGCTGACTAATCCCCACCTAGCCTACTAATCCCCGCCTAGCCGATTAATCCCACCTAGCTGATTAATCCTTGGCTATCGCGACTAATGTGCAAAATGCATAATCAACATGGCCTAGGCCGACTTTAGAACAATGTATACAGAAAATAATACAGGAGGATAAAGCCCGGCTACTACATTCTACAATTATACATATGAGAGATGCAGATTGATGGGAGGCTAATGGAGGGGAACCTGGTGCAAAGAAAGTAAGATTTGATAGGGATCTTTCCGGTCTCCACATCATCTTCTTGGTTATTGTTCTCACCAAAATCATTGGCCCCATAGTCCAGTTCATCACCATAGAAGGGGGAGGGAGACGGGGATGCAGCGGAAAAACTCCTGGAAGTGGTAAAGGAATGAGTTTTGGCGGGGTTGGAAGCAAGCCAGAGGCGGAGAGGATTGAGGTGAGGAGAGGAGGAGAAGGTATTAGGGTTAGCAGAGAATTTGTGAAACCTGGCGATGGTTGAGAGAGTCAGGAAAGCTCTCCATCTCCCCATTCACTGGAATTCTTTTTGCTCCACAGTTCGCGGAGACTCTCTCTCTCTCTCTATCTCACACGCAGCTATGGTGTACTGTTTATTGTGGGAGAGAGGGAGCAGAGTGGGGAAAGTACGGAAAATCAGTACTCCCTGAAGTTGCGACTACTTGATGCTGGCTACTAAACAGCCCTAATTTCCTTGACACGTCATTTTTCTTTTCAGAAAATTGGTCTAAAGGACAAATTTGGGGCTTTAAGTGGTATTTAGTCCAGCTTAACTTATTTTAAGGCATTCAATATATTGATAGAAAAAATTTCATGTCTCAAGGACAACACTAGACAAAAATACCCTTAATAAACCACACCACTCACGCTCACCATGCGGAAGAATTTCCTGCGGACAAAAGCAATTGCCCCACTCACGCTCACATCACTGACGATTGTGATGTGACCCGTCACATCAATTGCCCCACGCCGTCCCTTTCTCTCTCTCTCATGCGTGGGTTTTGGGTGCGTAGGACAAAATTAATTTCTCTCTCTTCAATTTTGGGGGTGGGTTCAATATTTGGGGTTCCATTTTAGGGGGTTTAGACTCTTTGGGGTAAGGTATAGTGAGTTTAGGCATTTTGGGTTTAGACACTTAGGGTGCACTTTCCAACTATAGGGTTTTAGCTGTTTAGGCACTTCCATAGGGTACCTTACTATTTTAGGCACTTTCATAGGGTACCCTAGGGTTTAGGTTTAGGGTGCACTTTTAATTATAGAGTTTTAGTAGTTTAGGCACTTTCATAGGGTACCCTGTGGTTTAGGTTTAGGCAGTTTCATTAGGTTTGGGGGTTTAGGCACTTTCATTGGCTAATGGGGGCATTTTTGAAATGTATAGGTGATTTGTCCTTTTGGCATTAAAGAAAAAATTTATGTCCTTATTAAAGTAAAGACCCATTTACTATGTCCTTTCTAAAAACGGACTCTTTTCTTTTTTGGAACCATAAACATAAAACTTATCATTAACTAAAGCCCAATATTACAAAGGCGAGTCCGCGCAAGATTGTGAGCCTCACTCACCTCTTAACGGGTGGCCTTAGATACAACTACATAATCAAAAGCCATAAGAATGTTTTATAGCCATCACAAGTTCACAAATAGGCTAACTTTTCACTATGGTAATTTTGATGTTTTTTATATTTTTTTACTACAAAATGTCAAATCAATTGATGTATGCGAGAAGAATAATTTGAGATTTAACAAGTTATAGTCCAAAAATATTAAAAATATCATAGTGGAAACTCACATTTATTTCGCTCTAGTTGGCGTCACTCTTTTCACCACCGTGTCTGCGCTATGTCTTTATTCTATTGACTAGGTTACATCATCGCCTGTCCTTACTTTTTTTTTTTAATAACACTATGAGGCCCTTGGATTTTGGATTTTGTTAGTGGGTATGTGTTTGGATGTGTTTATTTTGGCTGGAAATTTGGGTCAATCTTTTTATTTGAGTATGTGTTCTCCAGTGTTATGTCCATTTTTTAAACACAAATATAGCGTTTTTCAAGATTTCCCTCCAATATTTGAGTCATAATGTCATACTTGTAATTAATGGAAGAGTGAAGAGGTGGATGGAGAAAAAAAGGGTTTGGATTTGGGTCTCATGGGTAAGGAAAATAGTAAAACTAAAAAATGAGTATGGAAATAGATATGGCATTGGAGATGAATTTTTAGAATGTTTACTCAAATTTTGGGTTTGGTAGAAAAAAGGTAAGGATTGGTGATATTCTTAGTAACCAATAAGCCTACCCCCGTTCATTAAATTGTAGAAGTTAGGCTTCGTTCTTCAACAAATTTTTGTTTCATAAAATCTCACATTTGATGACACTCCAATCTCAACACATAAAATGTAAATGTGATTTTATGAGATTTTCATAAAATCTTCCTAAAATCTATAGGAAAACCACTACATTTTATCAGTTGAAAAAACAACTCCATTTTATCACCCCTCCATAAAATGTATATTTTATGAGATTTTCATAAAATGTACCTAAATTCTATTGGAGAACAAGACCTTAGCCTGAGTTTCCCATACTGGATAAATTGACTAAAGATCCATATTTTCACCAATTCGAAGACGTGTCACTTTACTCATATACATCAACTAAAATAACATTTAGTGGAAACAAGTCGTATATCGCCATTGATTTGAAGATAAAAGATTTAAGCCTTGTATCCCATTTGATAAAATTCATTAATTTTATCAAAATATTTTTTCATTTGGTAAAATCCCTCCAATGCTTTTATCAACCCTCCTTAAAACTCTCACACTCAAGTGATTTTATCTAACGAAAATACAAAGTGATTTTATCAACCCTCATAAATCTCAACTTTTATCCAGCATCCCATTTTTTACAAAAAGTAAACTCAAAATCTAAAAATTAAAAACTAAAAATTAAAAGCCTAAAGATAAAGATACACAAGGACTTGTTCACGTAATTCAGTTGAATTAACAACCAACTGCAATCTATTTTTACTCCCGCGATCAATCAATTGTCATTGAGGTAAAAAAAACAACCTCAAACAAAATAGCAGGTAAATTACACAAATTGCTATAAAATCCACCTCCATGAAAGGGTTGGGCAAGAGCAAACTATGTGGTGAAAGACTTGGAAGGTTGGGTTTCCTGCGAGTACATCGATACCACGCTGCAAACGAACCGAGCTGCTCGCGAGCAGCTTGTGGCTCGGCTCGTTAAGGCAAGGCTCGGCTCGGCTCGGCTCAGTTCGATAAGTAAACGAGCCGAGCTCCAGCTCGATTTTCAGGCTCGTTTAGTTAACGAGCTTGCTAAAGCTCGGCTCGGCTCGCAAAAGCTCAGCTCGATTACATAGGCTCGGCTCGTTTAAGGAGGCTAGTTAAGTAAATTACCCTGGCTCGGCTCGATAAGGGCTCGGCTTGTTTATGACCGAGCCGAGCTCGCGCTCGATTTTTTGGCTTGTTTACTTAACGAGCCGAGCTCGAACACCACAAAGCTCAACTCGGCTCGGCTCGTTTGCACCCCGCTGGATACGTGGATAAATATTGAATAAAAATACTTAAAATACACGGGTGAAATTATTATTATTTTTTCTTTTTTACCTTTTCTAGACAATTACTCACAGGTCACATCGAATGATCATTTGACTTCGTATATACATGGACAAAATAAAAACAAACATTTTATGCAAGAGTTTGTTTTCTCACAAACCTTACACATATTGTCGTCTCGCAACTAGAACTATACTAGTGTTGTATGTATTCGATGCACAAGCAACTAGAACAAAAAACATTCACGTATTGTCTATTTGGAACATGTGAAAGGGAAGAGAAAGTGAAAGAAAATAAAATGAGAGAAAAGTGAGAAAAAAAATTCACTATTCACAATACTAAGATTTTTTATTTTCTCTCTTCTTTTCCTCCAAACCAAACAAGATGAGGAACAAATTTCAATTTTTATTTCTTTTCTCTCACGTTCCAAGCACACCGGTAGTTTTTTTTGTCCGTGCATTGAACGAGCACAACTCTATAGTGACTCAAACGCTAGTGAGTGTGCGTGGGTGTGTAATTTACAGGATCCCCGCTGATAGCTAGGACTGGGCGGGAAATTTTCAGGTCAAAATAATTGGACATGGTAGTAGTTCGTGGCTCACGTCGCATATTTGACTTTGAACTCACTTCAACACTCAGTTCCACAGAGAAAGCGGCAAAGCCGCTCCATCTCAGCTGCTGCTCGGCGGACGAAGCTGGAAGAGGCAACAAAATCAAGTTTCAGAGAGCGCAATTAGGGTTTCACGGGTTCAATCATTGCTCAAGGGGTTCCGCGATTTAGGGTTCAAATCCACCTAAATTGTTGCAAATCCAAACCCTCTTGTGTTGAGCTCTCTCCTTTTTTCCGGTTCTGGAAATGAAGGGAACTTGTTTGAAGTTCGAAAAGCCGATTGGAGACGCCGTTTCTAGGGTCAGATTTGCTCCGGAATCCAACAATCTCCTCATCTCTGCCTGGGACTCCGTCAGTATTCTCGTATCTATCTGTAGATAATATTTATACAGACCTGTTCATCCTAAACTTTTGTTTCTGTATTAAATTTCGTCTTTTCCGAGTCTTTGTTAGATTCGCGTTTCGAAGTTGTTGGATTGGCCATCGTCTTGAGGAGAGGGATGTGAAGAAGTAAAGAATTATGACCAAAGGCAATGAAAAGTTGTCTTTTCGTCTTTCATGTAGTCATTTATGGACTTTTTCAGTCTCGTTCGACATTTTCATACTTTTTTTTATCATCTCTTCGAGTCGACTGACTAATCCAAAAACTTACCCAAAAAAAGGTAGACAAAAAATTATAAAAAGTTTATAACACTGCCAAAAAAAAAAAAAAACCAGAGCAAATTTTTAAGAACAGGCCTGTAATCACCATGTCACATTTGTATTAAGCGGTGGTGGTTCATGTGTGCAGAGTCTTCGACTTTATGATGCGGATAGCTTTATGCTCAGAGTAGAGGTTCCCTCCGAAGCTGCACTTCTTGATTGTTGTTTCCAGAATGAATTGGTTGCTTTTACCGCCGGTTCTGATTGTTGCATTAGAAGGTTTGTAGGTTATACACAGACTTGAAACTTTTCCCCATTGTTCTTTTCTTGTTAGTAGAGGCAAGGGCACACGCGTTGCGTGTGCTATTTGAATATGCTACAATAAGATTGTTCAAGTTCCAATTTTGGTGACGTAGATATGATCTGGACTCCGGAATTCATGATACAATTGGAAATCATGACGATTTAGTGAGCTGTGTTGAATATTCTGCTGAAACAAGTAAGCTACTGGTACTGCCCAGCTTCTACATTTGTTAATTCTTGTTTACACTCTCAAGTCTCTAGGTAATCCCTTCCTTATGCATGTGTCAGTTATCATGTACTTGCTGGTTTATGTCACAAGTCACAACATTTGTAGCTTTAACCTGCGTTGTGTGTGCAAAGTGCAAACCACCATGCATGAATACGTAAAACTTGAAGCTTTTCATTTTTTGTTCTCAACTTATTCTATGAAATCCAAAACTGCCATTTTATGCACGTCTTACCAATCTCATCCTTAAGTGTCTAAGTGTACTGGTCTAGACACCAAGGTCTTGGACACAAACGTCTCTGAAACAATTGTGTAGAAAACCTTTAGTATGTTTATCTGGAACCTTGACTTCTTATTCCTTATACTTTGATGTTTTCAAGTTTTTAGTTCCAACTATCAATTTTCATCTTGTTGCACACCGGACACAGTGGCCCTCGTAGCAATCTCCCAATTAAGACGCTCAAGTTCGAGACTCCATAAATTACGTGTAAAAGAACCAAGAATCGTCTCTTGGAGTATGTATAAACAAAAGCAACTTATCCGCATAGCAGTGTATTCCACAAAGACAAGGGCGACTTGTTCAAAAGTCCTAGGCAAAGAATTTGTAACCCCGTTAATCCACCAAACAAGTTTATAACCTATCCAGTCCTAACATTGGCATCTTTTTTTTTTTTTTTTTACCTTACCAAAAAAAGTTTGTACCCTATGAAAGTGCAAAAAAAGTTTGTACCCTATGAAAGTGCCAAAAAAGTTTGTACCCTATGAAAGTGCCTAAAATCCTAGGGTACCCTACGAAAGTGCCTAAAACCCTAGGGTACCCTACGAAAGTGCCTAAAACCCTAGAGTACTCTATGAAAGTGCCTAAACCCCTAAAACCCTATAATAGGAAAGTGCACCCTAAAACCTAAACCCTAGGGTACCCTATGAAAGTGCCTTTATCCTAGGGTACCCTATGAAAGTGCCTAAATCCTAGGGTACCCTATGAAAGTGCCTAAACCACTAAAACCCTATAATATGAAAGTGTACCCGAAAACCTAAACCCTAGGGTACCCTTTGAAAATGCCTAAATTCTAAAAAAAATAAAAATAAAAATTCATGGACCTTAGACCTTGTAAAACTTTAACATGGACTAAATGCCCAATAAGTCCCCACTTCTGGACCCTAGAACAATTAACCGTAAAAACAAATCTCATCATGCTCACCACTTACAAGTATTTCAGTTCTACTCTGATAATGCTTTAATTTTTTTGAGACTAGTGTTACAAATTTGTTCTTGTTATCGTTATCTGTAGAGTAATGTACAACAAGCCCCCTAATAAACTATCATACTTTATAAGTTAAAAGTTGCGTTTAGAGGGGAAATGGCTGAGTTTAACAGTTTGGGGCCATATTGTAAGTTAGCTTCATCTTTATCATCTCTGTTCTTATTCTTCTTCTTCCTTCACCGGTGTAGGTCAACTTATAACTGCTGGTTGGGATAGAAAGATAATGTCGTGGGATACACGCTCAACAAACACTCTTGAATGTTTAAAAACTCCATCTGCAGAGGTGGAATCTATGGCAATCTCAGGGTGTAATTTGATGGTTGCTGTTGGGTCATCAGTAAACGTATACGACTTGCGTAGCTTTAACAAATCAGTTTATGCGAAGGAATTGTTTCCTGGATTTCAAATACGATGTGTCCAGGCCATACTTAATTCTGAAGGTATTATGACAAATGTTATAATTTATAATGTCATGTTTTTGGCATTTCTCACACCATTGGTTGTCATATTGCTGTGCAATGGTCTTATGCGGCTACATTGCCATCTGTTCTGCGTATACTACTGTTTGATTAGTTACTGTGTCAGAGTAGTTTTAACTATTATATATACCATGCAAAAGATCATTTGCAACTTTCAGGCAACAGTTATTGCAATAGAGTCTGGGCCTATACATATCCAACCTCCAATTCTTTATTACCTTGTATTTATTATCCCTCATTTTTTAAGGCAGCATATCTGTTCATACAGGATTTGTGGCTGGATCAATTGGTGGACAGATAGCAGTGGAGTATCTTAATTCTCATAACACGGGGTCAGTTCTAGTTTTTGGTAGATAGACCTGTTGGCAGAGCTTCAAACATGTTCTTTGCTCATTATATTCAAATTGATTTCTTTCAGTTTGGTTAAATTGTGGAAGTTGTAGAGTAAATTATCCCTTCACAATATAGAGTCCTATAATATGCTGTATATGGTGATGTAACTAGGGGTGGAAATGCTGACCCAAACCCACCCGCTCTAAATTAACTCAAGCCCAACACATTTATGAGACGGTTGACAACAAGTCCTAACTTATGAAGCATGGTTACTTCTAAAACCATATCATACGTTCATGTAACACACTGGGTACGGCCGTATGATACTTTAATACGGTACTGTTATATACGTACCATGTGTAGAAATAGTTATGAAAAATGACTTCTGCCGTATCCCAGACGTAATAATATATATATATAGAGGAACTCTCTAGTCCGGGACTAGAGAGTCCGGAACTCATAGTTCCGGATCAAATTTTCATGATCCGAACCGTCCAATGTGTTCAAAAGGTGTTTTCCAAGGCCCACGCGGGAAATCTTCAAAAAAAAATACCGGGAAGGGCTTGATCCACGCAATTTTGTAAATATGCAGTTTTTGCGAAAAATTGCGTGGATCAAGCCCTTCCCGGTATTTTTTTTTGAAGATTTCCCGCGTGGGCCTTGGAAAACACCTTTTGAACACATTGGACGGCTCGGATCGTCAAAAAAATATCGGGAAGGGCTTCAAAACGCTTCAATCCGGGATTTCCGGGATCCCGGACTGGAGCCTCCCCGTATATGTATATATATATATATATATAGAGGCCCGATCTAGTCCGGGAGTCCCGGATCCGGGACTCCACCTTCCCGATATTTTTTTGACGATCCGAACCGTCCAATGTGTTCAAAAGGTGTTTTCCAAGGCCCACGCGGGAAATCTTAAAAAAAAAACACCGGGAAGGGCTTGATCCAAGCGGTTTTCGCAAAACTGTAAATATGCAATTTTTGCGAAAAACTGCTTGGATCAAGCCCTTCCCGGTATTTTTTTTCGAAGATTTCCCGCGTGGGCCTTGGAAAACACCTTTTGAACACATTGGACGGCTCGGATCGTCAAAAAAATATCGGGAAAAGCATCAAAACGCTTCAATCCGGGAAATCCGGGATCCTTGATAGGATAATTCGTGTGTATATATATATAGTGTACGAGAAATGAAGTTATGTTGATAAGACATCCTTTTTCGATGCTTAGCATGATTGTAGAATAAAGGTTTTGACCTATAGGTTCTTTAGTATAATGGCATTATACTTTGATTTGTACCTTTAAGTATGGCATTAAACTATTATTTGATGTTAGATTCTTAATCTTCCAAGTCATTTACCTATTTCTTTTACTTGAAGTGCGATTATTTACATTTAAGACATTGCCTTTTAAATTACAAAGTAAGTTTTTCATAGGCGTACCCTTACTTGTACAGTTGTACCCTACATATTTGTAGGTGTCGCCATATCGACATAACCATATTGTACCGGTAATTGTATTCGTATCCTTACGTGTTCTTCCTAGGTCCTAATCCAATTTGAATCATATCAAATGAGTGCTTAAAATGGGTGGGTCAAATTGGTCAACTATACCGCCTTAGAAGTTATTCATTAACCACACAAAACCACACCACATTCGCTATTAGCCCAACTTATTTACTACCGCCCGAACAAAATTCACTATTGCCACACCATAATTGTTAATGCCCTTCCAAAAGTTACTAACACCATAAAATTTGCTTACTCTACACCAAAATTAACAACGTCGCTGCTCCTTTCTTTCGTTTATAGATATATATGTGATATGAAATTGTAATTGTGAACATGTGATTGGATCAATGGATGAGTTGGGTTTTAAATAAATGGACCAGGATAGGTATCAATAATGATTATCTAGCTAATCGGGTTACAAATGGGTATCAGATGAATCCACTTCAGAACCTCACCGCCCCTTCCGAAGTTGGAACTTCCTAGGAACCTCGCTCCAATCGAGAAAGAAGCACGTTTCCGACTAGGATGGAACATGTTGAGCTATGAATCCCAAAATAAATTAGAGAGCTATCAAGCGAGAGAAAAATGAAGTAACAATATGATACTAGAACTAGAACAACATTTACTTCATATGGACAATATACTAGGAAAATATTTACTCAAGTACTTAGTATAACACAAGATTTACTTATAGTTGGGGAAAAAGCATTTGCTAATGGGGAGCGTCTAGGTATTGCTGCTATCGCCTAAATGAGGTGCTTTTGTGATTGGAATTGAGTAATTGGGAGGTTTTGTTGAGCTTGACTGTATGTAAGACGAAAGTAATTAGTTAACATTTTTAAAAATTACTCTCTGTTCCCATTTGCTTGTCCCTTTTGGGGAAGTGAGTTTTCAAGGGGTGTGAAAACTTTGTATTGTCTTTTCTGGTTTGCCCCTAAATCCAGTCAATATTACTGTGACCAATTTTGTGGGGCTAATTTGTTATATGAAACTCAAAACATATGCAATATAGATCTTGTTTTGTTTGTTATGGATCAATTAGTTTTATATACAAATTTTCAAAATTATAAGAACCGTTATAAAGTAAAAGATAATGGACAAGCCAATTGAGATGGAAAAAGTACTTTTAAGGGTAAAACTGTAAAGTGACCCTGTTTTGATGGATGTTTTTAGAAATGGGACAAACATTTTGGAACATCCCAAAATGGAAAGGACCAGCAATTTGGAACGGAGGGAGTATTCTTTAAACATTCCCCCAACACTTTCAAACGAGAAGCTTCTATGATCCTCTGCTCTCTTGCCCAACTCCCGCTCCTAATTGGTGCAACTAAGAAATAGGTTAATCACTAATGACCTATTAAAGACCCAAGTGACCCAACCCATTTACAACCCGCCCAAACTCCCCCAAACCCACCCGTTTGACATCCCTATATGTAACTTAAGTAAATTTGAGCTGCTTACGGTCTAACTAGAAGACTCTTTGCTAGACTTCGGATATCAAATTTTTGCGACAGTTAACGTCTTTTTTTTTTTTTTACAAATGTTTTGATCTTTGGAACTCTGAAGTCTTCTTGTAACTGAACTTCATATGCTGCTAAGAGATCGTTATCTAATATGCTGCTACGTTATTGTCTTTCAATACCAATTTGAACGCATCGGTTGGAAGCTTAATAGAATTGCATTAGCTATCTAGCTTTATTTGGTTGTCAAGAAGTATTAGCTCTGATACCATTTTAAAGCACCCAACTCGAAACCAATTGGCAATGAGTGGAGAGGCCGTCCATGCTCATATACTAGTTTTGGAGGTTTTAATAACCAATGTGCGACAAGCTCTAACACTCTCCCGCACAGGCGACCCCTGGTCCGCACATGGAGAGGTAAACAACGAAACAAGATGTACGACAACCACCAACCATCAACGACAAAGGGGGAACCAACTATTAATGACATAGAGTCTTGCCCAAAAGCCTTCGAAAGCCTAGCTCTGAAATATGTTGTTAAGTAGAGAAGAGAAGAGAAGTGTTTAGGGTGTTAATCAACCCTAACACAAATGATTCTTATTTATATTAATATGAGATAAGTTAATATAAGACTCAATTAACTAATGTGGGACCAACTATAGACTCACTATATTCTAACAGATTACTAACCCCAACAATTGATTTCAACCCTACCTAGTTAATTTCAAACTATGTTTAAACTCTTTTCGAATCCCTAGCCTACCCAAACCAAATTTGAAACCCCCAAACCCCTAAATTGACACCCATATAGCTCTCTTACAATCCTAAATAATGAGTCGTCTTTGCAAAACTTTATATTGTCTCAAACAGTCACCTCGTGCTTGGTTTGGCAGGTTCAGTGATGTTGTGTTACTGTTTGGTATGTGTCGAATCTCATTCTGATTACTGTCTTTTTTATTCAGTCAGAGCGGGAGAGAATAGTATTGATTGTGTATGTAGATGATATCATCATTACTGGTGATGATAAAAAAGGTATTGATTAGTTGAAACAGTTCTTACCTTCGTTGCACGAAGCTGGAGCAAATGCGGGGACGGGAGCGGGTGCGAGGGAGCAGAGGCACGTTCCCAAGGTTGGGAGCGCTTAAGGAGCGTATATAGATCATATTTAAATATGTATATAAAATATCTTTAAATACTTAACCATTGAAGGAAAAGTGATACTTATTGAGAATTTTCCCTATCTTAAAGGGTAAATTTTTAGGAAGTTAGATATTTTCAATTTGCAAAACTTTTTGATTCATATTAATTTCATATTCTTATCCACACCCTTAAAAGTATGAGAATTATTGCTTTAATGGCCATAGTTTGGAGCATGCTCCCATCTCGAGGGGAACGATCTCCCGTTAAGCTCCCATATTGGGAGAGTCGATTCGAGCTCCCTTCTTGGGAGTTCACCCATTTCAGAAGGATCCTGCAACGAAGGTTCTTACACCGTCAATTCACACCAAAGACTTGGGTATTGAGGTAGCACAATCCAAGGATGAGATTAGTTTGTCCTAAAGGAAGTATGCATTGTATATTCTTGAGGAGACTGATTTATTGGGAGCAAAGCCTGTGAAGACTCCTATGGATTCAAATATCAAACTTTGTGTTGACCCGGGGGAGATATTTCCTTTTGCGGACCGGTATCGTCGCTTAGTTGGCAAGTTGAATTATCTTACCAATACACATCCTGCTAGCTCATTTGTTGTTAGTATGGTGAGTCAGTTTATATCAGTTCCTCGTCTTCCACACTGGGAAACATGGCTTCGTATCATGAAGTATCTTAAGGCTTATGCTGGACGTGGTCTATTTTATAGATCTAATGGTCATTTGCATATTGAAGCCTTTACCGACGTTGATTGGGCATGATCACCAACTAATAGACGATTGACAACTGGGTACTGTTCTTTTATTGGTGGTAATCTAGTTACATGGACGAGCAAGAAACAAACCGTTGTTGCAAGATCCAGAGCAGAAGCAAAGTAGCGAGTCATGGCTCATACCACATGTCAGATTGTATGGCTGCGAGCTTTACTCGAGGAGTTAGGTGTTGGTGTGCAGTTATCTATTCCTATGTATTGTGATAATCAAAAGTGATACATATTGCTTCAAATCCGGTATTTCATGAGAGAACCAAACATATTGAAGTAGATTGTCACATTGTCTGAGAAAAGATAGAAGGGGGTGTGTTGGCTACTCCCTTCATGTCTATAGGAGCTCAGTTGGCTGTTATCTTCACCAAACCGTTGTTTAAACCACGTTTAGAGTTGTTATGTAACAAGCTGAGATTGTGTGATATTTATTCTCCAGCTTGAGGGGGAGTGTTAGAATATTGTTAGTCTAGAGTTAGTCCCACTTTGGTTGACTAAGTCTGGTATTGAGGTATCTCATATTAGTATTGAGGTATCTCATGATAATATGAATAAAAATCATTTGTTTTAGGGTTAAACACCCTAAACTCTTATCCATTCTCTCTAACAAAATTTTCATTTATCGATGTCTTGATAACTTTCGGTAACGCAGCTATCACTTATAATTTCTGATCAATTTTGCAGATATGTTTTTTGGTGTCATCCAAAGTCAAATGATGGAAGGCATCATGTTGTACCGGTGAATGACATTGCATTTAATCCATCGTATGTCTTTTGACTCAGGGGAATAGAATAGATTTGAGAATTTACGATTTAATAGATTTTGACTTGTCTTTCTTTTTTTTCTTGTTGAACTTTTCCTAGCGTCTCCGGTGCTTTTGTCACTGGCAACCACAAGGGTTATGTCACCACATGGGATGCTCGCAGCAAGAGGAGACTACTTCAGGTACTTTCATCACTGTGTAATGGGACTTTGCACTCGCTGATATCACGTTTATTTTGTAACTCAATCTGTTAGTGTAATCAGCCACGATGTTTAAGTAAAGATTCCTAAAGTCCCGACTGTGAAATTGGTGCATGATAAATGATAGTACAACTGAATTAGCTTTGGAGGCTCAGAGGTGAATGCAAACTTTGGTAATTCTTGATGTTTTGTTCAGTGCCAGTGGATGGTGTTGCAGAAACTTATTTATTACTCCTGCTTGTTTTGGAATAATGTTTGGCAAGAAAACCACAAGATTAGGGAATTTGTGGTTTACTTAAATATTTGGTATTACATTATTTTACACATTTATCTTGCCTGTTTTGGTTAATGCTGCACCACATATTTAGCTTATTAGTGTTATGTACTAATTGTTTTTTGCCATATGATAGAAGAACTTACTATTTTACCCCGACCCCAACTCAACCAATTGCAATATGAATCAAACTCCTTTCTATAGGATTTGAACCAGCAACCTCACATCACTTAAGTGTTGCTACTTGCTACACAATCATTAGGCCAACTGCCCTGGTTTTGCTATTTAAATGATTGTAACAAAGATGCAATGTCTGATGAAAATTCATTTTATCTGCATGGGTCATACGACTTTTTTTCCTCAAGGAAAGTGCACTTCAGTTCTCGCTCTTTACCTAATCTGTGACCCCTCTTTTTGTCTATTTTTTTTTATTGATTGCATGCTTTAATTTTCTTGCTTATAATAACATTCTGTTGGCTTCAGTTACCAATATATTCCAACAGTGTGACATCCTTGTCATATAACCATGGGGGACAACTTTTGGCTGTTGCATCAAGCTACACGTACCGAGAAGGAAATGAAATGTTAGTGAATCCCCTCTAAGCTCATGCTATTTTACGTTGATATATTATGCATTTCTTAAGTGAAATTCTCTATGCACAATCATCATTCTGTTGATGATAGGTGTTTGTTGCAGTACTTGATTGTTGTTATCTGCATGACGAGTACCCACAATGGTGGCTTTCTTCATTTGGGCCATATTTTTTTTCAGCCCAATTGATATCCATAATTTGACGGAGGAACATTTGAATTATTAAAAATTAACTGAACTTTTAGTATACTCATACAAGATAAAAAGAAAGAACATGGTAATATGTAGGATGGGTTTGGTGAATTTTTCAGTTTTCTGGAAAAGCAAAAAACTGAATTCCTTTTTTTCTACGGGCAAAAAATACAAATATGTTTCTAATTTGTTTTCGACAAAAAAATAGAAAGTAGAACTTGTTTATTAATGTCAATTGTTGAGCTAAACTGGACAGCTTACCTGTGGCAGAGAAGAGCCCCCTCAAATATTCATACATGACATGGATGACATCTGCATTGGATTAGCTTCCGCTGGAAATTCCAAGAGAAACGAGATTGCAGAAGATGTGATTTGAAAGAAGGTATGGGTTGGATATATTTTGAATCCCTTTCAGTTGCTTACATTTGTAAATACTGAATGGATTCTTGGTCAGCCCCCATTTAACTTAGATATTAACCTTTCTCAGAATTTCCAACCGCAGGATTTTTTTCGCTTCATTGTTGGGTCAATTACATGTCCAAAGCCACAATTGGAAGGATTTCGAAGCTCTAACCTTTGAAATCTCACTATCATGGATACTTGATAATTCGTTTTTGTATCATCCAAATTGTGTCATGCCAAGTTTATCGTGTAGCTATCTAAATTGAACATTGGGCTCACTCCACATGCCTAATCCACCCTGCCAAGTGTCAGAGACTCTACTCGTTGATGGCTTCGCTTGCAGAATGCAAATGGAATCACTTACCTGAGGAAGTGTTGTATTATCTTATAATCATGGCAGACTTCTAAATAGAGGTATGGATGATTTGCTGCGGAGATCTTTGAGTACATAAATACCAATGTTGTATCCTGATAATTGGTTGGCAGTTCAGTAGCTCATATTATTGAGCTTTTGGTTGCGCCTCTGACCTTGCAAGGTTTCACTTTAACAATTTTTGTAGTTAGTGGTATGACTAGCTGAGTTATATGCTGTGCCTTGGCTCATAGCTGTATTCAGGAGTGACAACATTCAACATATTGCTGTAGTAGTTCAACATTATTCAGCTTTGTTTTCTTTTTTCTTCATGTTCCCCTTTGCTCAATTTTAACATCCCTTCTTTTTTCTTCTTCTATCTTTCTGTTTAGTTAAAAACAACGAATTCATTGTCACAGATCACTGCATTTGCAATTACATTGATGATAGATGTGGCCTGAAAAAATAGTCAAAGTTGGCATACTTCTTGGAATAGAATCACTCTGTCAAATGCTAGAAAGTAAAGAGAGTTGGCTCATGCCAAATTAAAATCAGCACCGACCAGGAAATAGAACATCATCTCCATAAGCTAGATGATGTCACACGTCTTCTTTTTTCTTTTATGATTCCACGGCACATGTTTTGTAAGACAATCCTTGTAAAAGACGGGAGGTGTGCAGAGACTCGGACTCCAGTCTCCCGCACCCCAAATTTCGATGTGTGGACGGCCGTGCAGCTCCTTCGATTTGTGCACGTGCAAGATAGTGATACAAAAAATTAATGATCTCTTCTAACATCATATAAAATGGAATTTATCCCGATTTTATTTAAAAATTCAGGTCATTCATTATGTGAGTTTCTCAAAAGTAACGATGCTAAAAGTCGCTTTAAAATTTGGCTTTATCAACAAAGATTCCTATTTCTTAGTTTTGTGTTAAACTTTTATGGCTTGTTAGTTCATCTTGACGAGAGAAATAAAACAAGTAAAAAAATTACTTTTACCTTCTTTTTTTTCCCGAAAATATCCAACTTTTAGCACTAATAGAAATAGTACTAAAAGTTTTTGAAAGTGTTAAAAGTTGAATATTTCAGAAAATAAAAAAAGGGTTCAATCATATTTTTTACCTTTGCGTACAAACCAATAAATCACAAAAATTTGATTAAAAACTAACAAACGGATTTTTTTTTAATAAATTTTTTTTTAAAGGTAACTTTTAACACCTGACTTATTTTAGGAAGCATTGAACTTCTCCATCATTCTTAGGCTTGGTTCTTGAATGGATTTTTGTGTGATAAAATCTGAGATTTTATCTCTATCCTCTACCAATGGATAAAATGTAGGAATGATTTTATCTTCTTTTTTTTTAAACCCATTGTGGTCCCCGTGTGGCCCACCCACAAATGGCATGTTAAATTACCATTTTAATCTTTAGGGAAATGATTTTCACACCCTCCATTTTACAATCCACACTCCTTTTTTGTTTTTATCCACATGAATTTACAATATTACCCTTTTTTAATACACTTTTTTCACACATCCAAGGGTAATATTGTAAATTCATGTGGATAAAGACAAAAAAGGGAGTGCGAATTGTAAAATGGAGGGGTGTGAAAATCATTTCTCTAACCTTTATCCTTTGAGATCTATGAAACAAAAAGGAGAATAAATTGATAAAAATGGCATCAGTGGAGATTTTATCACAACTAGATTTTATCTATTGGGAAAACAACGTAATTTTATCACCCCTCCATAAAACAACAATTTAAATGAGATTTTTCATTTTATCTCATAAAATCCATTGGAGAACCAAGCCTTATTCAAGTAAAAAGCTTTACAAACTATGGACGTCCAGGATTGCAAGTTGCCAAATAGTGGCAGCCAGGTTAAAAGAGGAAGAAAAAAAAATAGCAGCCCCATCCTCGGGCGTCGTTTTGACGCAATTAGAGAAAAGAATATATAGTATTATTAATTTTTTTTTTGGGAGAAGGGATTAAGGAATATATACGTATATATGAATATGAATTAATCGGACGGCTAATATTAAATCAGGTGCAACACGTCTTTTCAGAGAAAGGAACCCTAATCTCCCAACCCCACAAGACAATTCATTTTAGGCTTAATTATGTTTTGCCCCCTTAAATATTTTTTGGTTATCTCTTGCCCACTTAAGTTATTTTACTCTTTCAAATTATCCCTGAACTATAAAACTTGACATTTGATTACTTTAAACTTTGAATCTTTATTTTTGATAACTAGGTGTCCAGGTTAGTTTGCGCAAATCTTGACTAATCCTGGGAGACTATGCCAACCGCCACCTATTGAAACTCCATTTTAAAACCAGAGCAAAGCTTTGTATAGACTGACATTATATGAGTTGATAGCATCTGAGAGGTTTCAAACTTGAGAATTTAAAAATGAGCAAACCCTTAAGTCTCGAGCATTGGGTCACTAGGCCAACCTTTGGGGTGCAACTTGACCCTTCATTGTTATGCAGTCTTATAATTGCGGTATTCTTTTCTTTCATTCAACACGTCCATGATCTCCCTCTATTTTATTCTAATTTACATTTTCTATGCACCTATGTCTTATCCATTAAGATGTCAAATTGCTCTTCAAAATAATTTTTTTTACAAAGATCTAATCACTGATTTTGATACGCGTGCATATTTATATATATTACTCCTAACATTCTCGCCATACTAGGACAAAAATACTCCCTTCATCCAAAAAATTAGTCCACTACAAAAAGACGTATTTTTTCGAAGAAAAAATGAAGTATTTCAGTGCATAACTTTTAAAAGCTCTTTATACCAATTACAGAGATCTCTTTGCCGATCATTAAGTCAATGCATGTTAGGGCATCCTTATCAGCCTCACCAAAAAAACACCAAATTTAACTTCAAAAGCACCTTTTATAATTTAGCAAGTCATTTATCTAAAAACTCACAAAATCAGACTTTCTATAAAAAATACCAAATTTAACCCAAAAAACTTTTTCCTATAAAACTATTCTCCCAACAGGGGAGTTGTTCTCTCTCTCTCTCTCTCTCTCTCTCTCTCTCTCTCTCTTTCTCTCTCTCTACTTTATCCTTTTTTTTATTGGGTGCAATTGTACTTTACCAAATGAAACCAACACACTTTCCCTGTTTCCCAGACTTCTTTTTTTTTGATCAGGTTTCCCAGACTTCCACCCACGCTTTTTCTCACTTTGTATCGGATGAAACCCCACTACACGGAAAAAATAATATAAAATGGAAATGTTAGTGTACAGTAACTACTCAAATTTGAGTAGTCACTGTAGCAAAAATAATTTGGTGAGGAGAGATGAGTAGTATGATTTTTAGAGGTTTTGGGGAGTTTGGCTCCCTATATTGACTCAAAAGCTATTCTAGGTAGCCAGATAAAGATGCTCTTAGGGGAGTGACCGGGACATGTCTCGAGATCCTTACAATGAGAGACTTTTCACACTTTTAGGGCTTTTAGTAAATGGGAAACAAAGCCTAATAAGATAGTCTAACGTCGTCAAGTAATTGAAATGGTGTAATAGTTTGAGGAGGAAAGATGTAATTAAACCTCCCTTTTCCACTACCAGCCTACCAGGAGTATAAACGAATCCACTTATCAAGCTTGAAATCGTGTTACAGACTTACAGTGCTCTGTCTCTCTCTCTCTCTCTCTCTCTGAACTCATCTCTCTTCGAAAAACTTCTCTCTTTCTACTCTAGGCAAGTAGGCATGTCGGACGAGGAGCATCACTTCGAGTCGAAGGCCGACGCTGGAGCTTCAAAGACTTATCCTCAGCAGGCCGGCACCATCCGCAAGAACGGTTACATCGTCATCAAGAACAGGCCTTGCAAGGTTTAATCTTTCAGATCTGACGATCTACTCGGCTTTTGCTTTTATTGTTTCATACATATTGCCCAGTGTTTTTCCCCCTCTTATTGAACCTAAAATTAATGTCTAAAAGAAAAAGAACCTAAATTAGGTTTTTGATAGACCACTTAGGGAACAGAAATTCGTTTAATTGGGTTCCGCTAGTAGACCGTGGGATTGGTCCCTGATTGTTGATCAGTCGATTAGTCGAGGGCCCTCGCACTGACACCTGAGTTATAAAAAGAAAAAATAGAAATTGGATTTCAATTTTGATGGGCGTGTAAGCTTGCACGGATACCTGAGTTTATGGTCCATGTGCTTTGATTGTTATCCACATATGCCCAGCTGAAATTCATGGTTTCTATTTTATTTTCTTCACTGCCATCTGTTTTGTGTTAATTCAAGTATAATGTACTCTACGAAGTTGATTTGTTCGTCTTCTTGTCTTTGTATCCTGGTTTAACAAGTTTGATACTCCCTCCGTCCGGATTTGTTAGTCTGGGAGCTTGTGCCACTTTTCAAATGATTATATCTTATAATTTATGATGTTTTCTGTTCTTTTAAGAACATTATCTTATAGAACTAATCGAGACCTATCAAACAAGATCGATATTGGACATATATTTACTTACCCATTTAGAGAGATCACTAATTTAACAAATCCAGACGGAGGGAGTATTATTTGCTGCTGCCTTTATTATTGTGTTTTCTTCGAATTCCTTGGTCTCATTCGTCCAATTGATCCGTTGCTATTATAGTTTGTTTTCTTAGGAATTAATTTTAATTCTGTTACTTAGAGAACAGAAGAAGTGATGTTGTGTTGGAAGATGACTATCTGTTACGTGATGATTTTGGAGCCAAAATTTTCATGGCTTAAAAAATCCTTCTTCTGAGATGAACTTCACAGATTTTCATCTTGTTGACTTACATTCATTATACTCACTCCTTACTAGTGTACCTGATTTTCTCTGTGTTTTTTTTCTCTTCAATAGTGAGTTAGTCTGTACAAGGAAGAGTAGGGGAGGGGTGGTCAATCTTTTTGCTTCTGATCATGATATGGGTTATGTATGTTGGTGGATTTACATGCTTATCAACCAGTACCCATCCACATAACTGGTCTTTGTGTAAGAAGTCTCCTTTTGAGGTGGTATGAATATGATGTATGTAATGCTAATATAGTATCTAACATGGTGCAGGTGGTGGAGGTCTCAACTTCCAAAACTGGCAAGCATGGTCATGCCAAATGCCACTTTGTTGGTATTGACATTTTCAATGGAAAAAAGCTTGAAGATATTGTTCCCTCCTCCCATAATTGTGATGTATGTGCTTCTTCTCCTATCCTCCGCTGATTGATAGTATCTATGCTATCGTGGTGTATTACCCTCTTTCCACCCTGTAACTAAAATTTCTGATCATTTTAATATTTGCCTTCATTGCAGGTTCCTCATGTCAACCGTGTTGACTACCAGCTGATTGATATCTCTGAGGATGGATTTGTATATATACTGCTTTCTCTTGTTTGATTGCATTGCTCTTTTGGTGAATATTCTTTTAAGCTCTTTTACATTTTTTAGGTTAGCCTGTTAACTGAGAATGGTAACACTAAGGATGACCTCAGGCTTCCAACCGATGACAATCTGCTTTCTCAGGTAGATACTGTTTTCTTTTCATTTTTTATGCTTACTCTTATGCTTCTATCTGGTGTAAAACTGTTATATGCAACCTCTTCGATCTTGCTTTGATGCCGAGGTTTGCTTAGTTTCTGACGCTATTGTTGAGTTCCAAGTATGTCTGACCAGCATTTCCAGTACGATGATGAGTTACTTAATGCCTTTTCATCTTTTGGATTGTCTTTGGTATTGTGTTTAGGCTTCTCAATTTGTTACTCAATATAGTAGAACTGTGGAATGAACATGATGGATTCCCTATCACTCCTATTTAGATGCACGCTTTGCTAATTTATAATGGATTCCCTATCACTCCTATTTAGATGCATGCTTTGCTAATTTACATTGCCTTGTCTGGTCGAATTTTTAACAAGCTTGTTTGGTTTTAGAGATTGATAATGTAGGATTGCTAAATTGTTTGTCTTGCCAATACCTGGGTATTTCTAAATTAGGAAGGAAATCTTGAAAAGATAATAATTTGGTAAAAGTGTTGTTGCTTGTCTGATATATTTCCAGAATTTTGAATGTATAGATTGTAGCCATATGCCGGGTCATTGAATCTCTTATCTACCCCTTGTATCAGAAAAGAAATTAGGGACCTACATCCTCGATTTTTGTGGGACTACAATATCTCTGTCACATCTGTTTTTATTTATCATCAATAATTGACTATTGTTTCATCCGGGTAATCTCTTATCTACCCCTTGTATCAGAAAGAAAATTAATCTCCGCTGATGCCGCCCTTGTGTCTCCTTCCGCCATTTTACAACAGGCGAACCCCTAATCGTGTCAGGGTGCCAAAAGATCGGTTTCAATATGAGATATGGCTTTTGTGTACCTTAGAATTTGAAATGGTGAATCATGTTGTGTAGGTGCAATTTTAAGCTCATGATGGCAAACATTTATTGTCGTAAATTTTACCGTAAAACCACTATCAGCTTGCAGAGAAATTTAGTTGCAAGGATTGATTGAGTCTTTGTATTTTGTTATGTGGCCTTCAATATTCCAAGATGCTCATCAGTTTAGTACTTGCAAGTTTTTCAGCATGTTGATTTTGATTTTGTTACTGTTCCACACATCTGTATAACATCATCTTTCTTTAGCATTGGTATTGTTTTCTATCTGTGAACTTGATTCGATCTTGTTCAATGAGTTTTTGGTTACACTTTCAGTTGTATAAGGGTTGTTTTATGCTAATAATCATTGTTGGGATGCTACAGATCAAGGATGGATTCGCCGAAGGAAAAGACCTTGTTGTGTCCGTGATGTCTGCCATGGGAGAGGAGCAGATCAATGCCCTCAAGGATATTGGCCCCAAGTAACTTTCTAAAGTCCTGGGTACTCGATTTCAGAGTGTGATAGACTTAATAGTAGTTATACGAGGTCTTGAATCTTGTCGTGGTTTGAGGATGCCCCATTTTAACTTTGCTTTTGACCATTGGATTGTTGAAATGGCATGCCCTCTTTGTCTAAGACACAAGTTCTTTTTATTAGGATTTATGACTACATATTCCCTGTTTGGTTGGATTTGTTGGGGGAATGAATTTGCCAGCAAGACTGTAATACACTTTTCTGCACCTTCAATTGTTGTGAAATTGCAGTTATCGGTTATATTCTTATATTCCTGTTGGATGAAATTCCGTTCCTTTACACTACCCCTTGGATATGATTTCCTTGAAGCTAGTAGAATGTATATTTCATGCTCCATTAACGGATGCAATCTTGCACAACGGAGGCAGTAGTGAGTGTTATATGTTGATCTCGATTGTGAAGATACACCCAGTGCTCGTGGTTCCCGTACTTTGCAAGGTACTTTCATGGCGGGAGCCATTTCTCCTCTTATCTTGGATATTTTGCTCCACGAGGATTAGAAAATTGTGTTTACTTGAGAAATGCATCTCTGCAGCTTGAGCAATCGGGATTTGGAGGTCCTTGACTTCTGTGCTTCGAGTTGTGTTCTCTGGTTTATTTGGCTCATTTACTTGGTTCATTGAGCAAATCTGCTACGAATGTTTTAAACATTTAAGAACAGTCGCAGCTGTTAAATATCGGTGTCATTTTTCATCGGCTGCAAGCTTTGGGATACCTTTCGACAAGCTGTGGAATGCCCGTCCATAAGTGAGAGGAAAAGAGAGTCTTATCTTTCTGGAAACCGCGATTAACATTTGACAAAGTCTTGTCACTTTGTGGCCTGACTAGGACTCAACTCATTTAGTAAAGTAATCAAACTCAAAAACGACGCTGAAAACACAGACAGGATATTTTCCATTATGATGGTGTCACACACACACATCAGATCTCTTTGATTGACTGAGCAAAATTGAGTACTTTAATTTGATGCCTGCAAAAATACACGTTTCCCAAGTGGATCACTTAAAAAGGGACAGAGGGAGTATATATTTTTGAAGTTGAGGGCCTAGGATTTCTTCTCATCAATCAGCTGTTTTTTTTTTCCTGAGAGAGAGAGAGCTTTCATTCGACTTTCCCCTTTCTTTATTTTTTTACCAAACCCCACTTTGCCATTATACATTATATGTTGAGTTTTAAAAGCCCACTATCCCATATTCCCATTGGGTTTAAAAATCCACTACGTGATATTATATTTATTTATTTGGTTTTGGGTTTGTTTTGTTTTGTTAGGGCTATAACAAATTGGGTCAAATTTAGTTAAATATATTTATTTTAACCTCGCACGAGTAACTTAGCGCTGACAATACTAAAGAAAATATAATATATATCTAAAAAAAAAAATTCATTATATTTTTTGAACCCAGCAAGGTCGCTTGACCTCGCTGACTTAACGGTGGAGTCGCCCGTCTTCGAAGATTGCCTAATCAAAATTGACCTTAAAAATGCCAGGCATCTGAGGACACAATCTTTTTGGGATCCCAGGGGTACCATTTGCCTTCATCAGTGACTTGCGGTTTCATCAGGAGTTTTGCTTGCAGAACCATTCCGTTTTCCGTCTATTGTACGGTCTGTTCCAGCAAATCATCAACACATCAGCGAGCACATTGAATGTGGGGTATCAAAGATATTAGATTACCAGGCAAGGATGTTATCACCTCCGAATAAAAAGTAGCTATGTTCTTTTCTTGCAGAATATTATTCATTAGATTTCATGCTTGAGTTTCAAACTACATGTAAGGAAAACTTAAAAAATCAACCACCACTTGAATAAGTGGATTCCGAGTTTCAAGTTTTGGTCCCCTCTCGTTACAAATCCTAGCTCTGTCCCCGATCAACCAAGTATCTCTTTGCCTTCACAATCCTGATCAAAGATTGGATTCCATCTTCCATGAGAAGGTTCTAGCAGTCATTTCTTCTATCTCTGAAACCGAATAACAGTTCCTAACCAGTCTTCCGGGATGTCATCTTTCAATTCCCCGCTCAGGGCCCTTAATGAGTGACTTGTGGCTGCCTGTAAAATCCTAGACCACATGAGCTATACTTCGCGGAGAAAATATTATAACAAGAAATGTTTTCAAGAGTAATAACCTCGACAATGTATACATCGATTCCTAGTTTTGCAATCATTGCAGCTTCAGATATTTTGGTCTCCATCCCTCCCGTAGTATCATGGGCTGCTACAGTCATCTCAACTGCACATGAAGTATTAAGATTAATCGATGACAATATATCCGTGTTCCATTTTGGCATTTTCTACTCGGAACCATGTAGGCTGGTAGTCATAAGTGAGTTAGCAACTGACAAACAGTAGGACAGTATCGACAATAGCTCCTTTTCTTTGTTTTTTGGCTCGAGTATAATGGTCATACCAAGTAAGAGTAGGAGTAGATTCAACATTTTTACCATGGGCTACTATTGCCATTTTTGGAGGTTTTCAGGTCAGCAAGAACGATAATCACGTTAACAGGAAGCGTTTCGGTAAGAATCTTAGGCAATGTCTCACAAATCACCTAAATAGAATGCGTATAAGTATCGGCAAGAATATCCAGCATCTTTAGAACTAAGGCCTAGTGGTTATTGGCATATTGGATCTCTCAAGGAGAAGGGTCAAACCCTTCTTTTATGCATCGACTTTAACTGCTAAGGAGTTAAAGTGGGAACATCAGTGGATGGCCCACCATATTCTAATGAGTGAATTCAACAAAATGTACAATGAAGAAATTCTTCATTTTAAAACACGTACCGCGTTCCGAGAAAAAAAAAAAAAAAGCAACATATTCAGATCGAAACTGACCTTGTAAGTGTTCTAATTTTGGTTTCAGTACAGACCAGCTCCCATTCTCATGCACTTCTGTAATTATGAAGTCTCAGTTACACTGACTTACAAGTTCAATCCCCACCCCAACATTAGGATTGGCACCTATATAAGGTCATGCTTAGATCTTGGATTTATGGAGGGAAAAAAGAAGTTAAGGAGTTCTATTTTGTCATTTATGAAAACACGGTGAAGTAGAATCCCTTACCATTTTTTCCCCTTCACAAATTCATTGACACATTCAAGATCCAAAATCAGCCTAAAAGATCTGGATCTTAAATTAGGTGCTCACCTATCTCCCTAAGGAGTACTGCATTTGGTTCCGTTGGTGGACGGTCATATACCCCTCAAACATCTGTCTTCAAGCCATGTCATGTTAGGGAAAAGCTGTGTCACGTGTGCTGGATGATGACAGTGGTATTCTATTAAAAGACCTTAACCATGGAGATAGAGACTGCATCAAGAATTACTTGGAAAGCTATCAACATCTTGGAGCATCCGTATGCGAAGATTCATAAAATATAGAGTTAGTGTCACAGTGAACAAATGTTTGGGCATGTTGCTCCTACAGCTTAAAGGTTAATATGAATCCGCAGAAGGATAAGCATTTGCCCGACAAAACTTTTGAAAGCCATGCCAGACTAATCCAGGCATATCCTCTAAAGATGTCTTCAGTGTATCAATAGATTTTCTTGTTTCAAATTATATATGTGTGTATGTTTGTGCTTGCGTGTATGTGTGGGTGACATAAGCTAAAGTGAATCTTTTACCACTTTTTTTGTGATCGGCGAAAAGTAATTTATTAATCTCACATCTCCATGTAATTGATCTGAAAGCTCGGCAAGTAAAGAAACAACTTTGGAAGAACATTATGGATACAAGAAAGACGACAAATTCGGGCTTCAAATGCTCCGCGAGATGGCGTATGACTACATCTCCACTCAATACAGTGCAATCCTGACATTGGAGGAGTTAGTTACGTAGGAACGTCAATAACTGAAACAACAAAAAACTTACGTTCTTATTATACTTAGATCAAACCTGAGAAGCGTCAAGTACTGCATCTCCATGCAAAACCTAAATAAAAAAGTATTAGCACCCGCACTTCTGCATTTTTGAGTTACGGTACTTAAATGCAAAAGGAGATCATAAAGCATGAGGTAAAAGAGTGAAAGAATAGTTTACATCCAAAAAGACATCTGTTTACTTCCATCAATCTTGCATTTCAAAGAACATGAGATGGAGAAATCTTACCAAATCCAACAACAATAATTTATTGCTGTCCTACACAGTGGCAATGCCATGGCCAAAGGAGTGGGGTCAGGCCCACGGGATTTTTTTTTTTTTTTTTACTATTACTATACCAATTTTTTTCTGAAATTTATAAATAACCCCATTTGAATTGATGACGACACCACACCGGATAATTTTTCAACCTTCTGAAGGATAGGATGGTATGGGTTAGTACTTAGTCGAGCACCACCTGTTTCATGAGGACATGAACTCCGGACCTATCCCTTTGAAGGGAGAATAGCGAACCAACCACACTCCCCTAAAAATTAAGGCTTTTAGCATACACGATTAAAAAGAAAAAACGAAAGGACCACTCGCGTAAATTGAGAGAAGTATTTGACGCTACTGACATAGAGACTATCATGCAACGATTCCAAAATATGAAACTGTGTTGAATAGAATTCGAGAACTGAAAATAAAGATCATTAGTATATGTATTTTGATATCTTTTGTATACTAGTTGAAATGCCTGTTGAGTTTTAAATGTGATTTTCGTTGGAACTTGGAACTAGATTTTATTATTATTATTATTATATTTTTTAGATTAATAATTGGTAAAAGTTTTGATGGTTATGAATGACCCCATGCTCTCAAATTCCTGGAGTCGCCACTGGTCCTACAAAGAGAGGTCCAAAATTTTCATTTCCAGCTCATAGTACCATAAGACCATGACCCTTCACATTGTGAGCAACAAACTACGTAATAAGCAAAAATCTAACTTCCAAAACTTGCAAAGCACGTATTTGAATGAAACTTACAGGAACAAAACCAGAATCAATAGCCTTGGCCACCATGGATACATTGGCTGAAGCAATCTGCAACCACCCAAATCACGATTTCAAGTTTCAGGTATATTAAAAGGTACATACCAGTATAAGGTAAGTGTAAGGATAACTGTATGTCCACAGACCGAATGGCTGTATCCACTCACATTAGGTGCAAACTACCCATGTGAGTACAGGGATCCACAGACAGAATGGCTGTATCCACTCACATTAGGTGCAAACTACCCATGTGAGCACAGGGGCTCTTCATTCAGCCATGATGTCCGTTGGACAGCCCCTCCGAAAGGGAACAAAATAGGAAAGAGCAGAACAATAATATTGTTGGGCCTGGAGTGCTCCCATGGATTTGGTCACACAATGCTACCCCATGTGACCGCTTTTAAAACAGACTTGCGGCTGCAATGTTGAATGCCATAAAAGACTTATGTTGAAGCCCTCCCTAACACCAATTGGTTTTAGGAGAGATGGTGAAAAAGCAGTCCAACAAATATATCATCATCTTTTCGAGTAATTAAACAAATACAGTCTTTCTAGATGCCTTCTCACATTTTTTTCACACGTCACCCATCCACATGCAAATGGAGCCATTCCAACAGACGGAACACCTTCTGCAAGAGAAATCCAGCCATCAATCATAGTGAATCTTTCTAGTTCAATACTAAATAGTATTTCAAAGCTATATGGATGGTAAAGCAGATAAAGCAGGCACTTAACGGAACACGATGCAGAGTGAGAACTGTCATCCAGAAAATTTAATTGCCCAAGTAAAGAAGATAATAATGTCGAGAAACAAAAGGTAAACCAAGAAAATTCGCACTTTAGGACCAGATTTGTACCTCTGGCTAGCGATCTAACAATATCCTGATTGAGGGACATAACCTGAAACAGTTGAAAGAAAAAATCATGTGATTGTACAATTTGGTTGTGACATATGGTCAGTAAAAACTTAATGCTGTAAGGCAGGAAAAAGAAACAAACTGAGGAAGTGGATGAACCCCAAGAACTCTGCTATATTAGGGTCATCCGAAAGTTGAGTGGGGCTACTGACCGCAATTAGGATTTAGTTGCGGAAGCTCACCGAGCCGTTAGTCCATATCCGTTGCATCCAGCACTGCAATGGCGGGAGACCGACGCCGGCCATGTCCAAAACCAAAAGCGAACCATCCAGCCGTTAGGCCGGGTACCGGAAAACCCAGGATAAAGACCGGCGATGGAGTAAGGACGGAACACAGTCGCGGGGGAGGTCACCGGAACAACAGCCGAGCATCAAGGAAACATAGAAAAACCAGGGAGGGGATCGAGAAAAAGGAGAAGATGAGGAAAGAGACAGAGGAAACCGAAATCCTTACCGAAACGCCAATCCCGTCGCCGACACGAGACCAAAACCGGTCGCCAGTTCGGCAGCCACAAACGAACTCCGGAAGTTGAGATCCATAAACTCCTGGAAAAGACCACCCACAACCGCCTCAGCCATCCATCTAAACTGATGCCAATCATTTTGAAGAAGAAGACGAGATTAGACTGGGGTAAATGGGTAGAAGAGAAATGGGCAGAGAAAGAGGTGATGAGGAGGGAGAGGATACGAGGGCTGCGGCGGGCGGGGGGGACCTAGTCGTTGAGAGAGAGAGAGAGAGAGAGAGAGAGAGAGAGAGAGAATATGTTGGAATATGTTTTCATGGTTTAGAGAGAGAACGGTTGTTTATGTGCGTGTTCCTTTGATCACATCAAGTTAGAATATGAGGATTGTTTGTTGCTAAAGGAGAAGATTCTAGCTCTAGGAAGCACGGGATACAGGTACTGGTACGGGATACGGCAATAACCCAAAAAAGTATGGTACGAGTATGGTGGGGGTATGGCAATTTTTTCATGTATATCTTTTGACAATTTTGGTATGATTCATTAGATATAATAAGTATAACATATTTTATAGATAGAAGCAAGATAACAAAAACTAATAGCACTTGAACTTGAACCCATACCGCTTGATGGACTCATCTTCCTATGAAACAAAGTGCAATAACCTAATTTTTGTGCATGCAACTATCATCGGTTTCAAGATGGTGAGCAAAAGATATTTCAAGGCCTATCTAAAAAATCAAAAAAAGAAATTACCAAAAATAAAATAAAATAAAATAAGAATAGATTTTGACATAATGAGAGAGAGAGAGAGAGAGAGAGAGAGAGAGAGAGAGAGAGAGAGAGAGAGAGAGCCGCTGTCGCTGGAGGAAGATCGACTGAAAAGATTATTCAACTCTGCTCTTGTTTTTCCAAAATCAAGCTCTAGATCTTGTTATTTAGGAGAGAGAGAGAGAGAGAGAGAGAGAGAGAGAGAGAGAGAAGTGTAAGGGTGTTAAATTAACCCTAACACAAAAGAGCTTCATTTATATTGTCACGAGACATGCTACTTAACATAACTAAGCAATGTGGGACAAATAAACATAAACTATTCTAACACTCCCCCTCAAGCTGGAGAGAAAATATCAATAAGTCTCAGCTTGTCGCAAAGCAACTCCAATCGTGGTTTAAACAAAGGTTTGGTGAAGATGTCAGCCGACTGAGCTCCTGTAGAAACGAATGGAGTAGATAACACACCACTATCTATCTTCTCACGAACAATGTGACAATCAACTTCTATATGTTTCGTTCTCTCATGGAATACTGGATTCGAAGCAATATGTATTGCTGCTTGATTATCACAATACATAGGAATAGGTAACTCCACATCAAAACCTAACTCCTTGATTAAAGCTCTCAACCACACAATCTCACAAGATGTGTGTGCCATGGCTCGATACTCCGCTTCTGCACTGGACCTTGCGACCACTGTTTGTTTCTTGCTTTTCCATGTGACCAAATTGCCTCCAACAAAAGTACAGTACCCTGTAGTGGACCGTCTATCAGATGGTGATCCTGCCCAATCAGCGTCGGTAAAGGCTTCAATACGCAAATGTCCATTAGACCGATAAAACAGACCACGTCCAAGATGAGCCTTAAGATATTTTACAATACGAAGACAGGCTTCCCAATGTGAAAGTCGGGGAGCTGTCATAAATTGACTCACCATACTGACAGCAAAAGAGATATCAGGACGTGTATTGGTAAGGTAATTCAGTTTACCAACTAAGCGACGATACCGGTCTGGATGAGAAAACATCTCCCCCTGATCAACACAAAGTTTCACATTAGGATCCATTGGGGTCTCCACAGGTTTTGCTCCCAACAAACCGGTCTCCTCAAGAATATCCAATGCATACTTCCGTTGGGACAAATTAATTCCATCCTTGGATCTTGCTACCTCAATACCCAAAAAATACCGTAGCTTACCCAAATATTTAGTATGAAACTGACGTTGTAAGAACTGCTTCAACTCATCAATACCTTTCTGATCATCTCCAGTAATAATGATATCATCTACATACACAATCAACACTATTTTCCCACGCTCTGACTGAAGAGAAAAAACAGAGTGATCCGAATGAGATCGACGCATACCAAACTGCAACACAGCGTCACTAAACCGACCAAACCAAGCTCGAGGGGACTGCTTCAGACCATATAAGGCTTTGCGAAGACGACAAACCCGAGAACGCTCCCCCTGAGCAACAAACCCAGGAGGTTGCTCCATATAGACCTCCTCGAGCAGATCACCATGTAAGAAGGCATTCTTGACATCCAATTGAAATAATGGCCAACCGAGATTAGCAGCAAGAGAAATAAGAATCCGAACAGAGTTTATCTTGGCAACTGGGGAAAAGGTCTCTGCATAATCAACCCCATACGTCTGTGTATAGCCTTTGGCCACAAGGCGGGCCTTATATCGCTCAACAGTACCATCCGGATGATACTTGACTGTGAATACCCAACGACAACCAACAGTAGTTTTACCAGCAAGAAGAGGAACCAACTCCCAAGTGCCATTATGATGAAGAGCAGACATCTCAGCCTCCATAGCTTGCCGCCACTCAAAAACAGATAAAGCCTCTTGAACAGTGTTAGGAACAAAAATAGAAGAGACTGAAGTAGTAAAAGCACGAAGGGATGATGACAAATGATTATAGGAAACAAACTGAGCAATAGGATGTATAGTGCATGACCGAATACCTTTACGATGGGCAATAGGACGATCAAGGTCGTCAAGATCCCGCAACGGAGGAGAAGACGGAGCGGTGGGCGAAGGAGGGGCTGTTTTTTCAGATGGCTCAGGCTGAGATTGTGCTGGCTGAGATGGCTCTGATGGCGCAGGTGGAAGTTTAGGACGACGAACATACACCTGCAAAGGTTTTGGTGGAGGAAGACCAGTACCTGACGGAACAGCTATAGGAAACACAGACTCAGATGCAAACCGATCATTTGTACTAACAGGCTCCGAATAAAACGGGAGTGACTCATTAAATGTGACATCAGCACACACAAAATGACGACGTAAAGATGGAGAATAACACTTATACCCTTTCTGAGTCCGAGAGTAACCAAGAAAAATGCACCTAATGGAGCGAGGGTCAAGTTTGCTCCGGTCAGAATCCAGAGCATGAACATAACATGTGCACCCAAAAACCCGAAGGGGTAATGAGTGAAGGGGACGACCAGGAAACAATACCTTATGGGGTATTTGACCTCTAAGAACAGTAGAGGGCATACGATTAATCAAATAGCAGGCAGTAAGAACTGCGTCACTCCAATAAGACTTAGGAACTTGCATTTGAAATAACATTGCACGCATAACTTCTGATAAATGTCGAATCTTGCGTTCGGCAACTCCATTTTGTTGTGGAGTCCGAGCACAAGAAGACTGGTGGATAATACCGTGATCATCAAAGAATTGAGAAAGACTATTTTTAAAATATTCACGGGCATTATCAGAACGAAATATGCGAATGCAAGTATCAAACTGAGTTTTAATTTCCATATAAAATGACTTAAAAATAGAAGATAACTCGGACCTTGCTTTCATGAGATAAAGGTAGGTAACACGTGAGAAATCATCAACAAAAATAACATAATATTGAAAGCCAAAAATATTAGGAACATGCATTGGACCCCAAATATCAGAATGAACTAACTCAAAAGGATGCGATGCACGACTCTCAACCCTAGGAGAAAAAGATACTCTATGATGTTTGCTAAACTCACAAACTTCACATGGCAAAGCATCCACACGGCTACATGAAGGCACTAGCCTTTTAAGGTTCTCAAGCGATGGATGACCAAGACGACAATGATGTTGATATGGTGACACTGATGACTGAAGAGCAACCAAGCTAGGGTGGAAATCATCGGTGAAGTAATACAGGCCACCACGCTCAACACCGCCACCAATCTTCCTCCCCGTTTTGAGATCCTGAAACACACAACCATTAGGGAAGAATGTGACTGAGCAATTCAAAGACTTGGTAAGTTTACTAACAGACATAAGATTTAATGGAAAATGAGGAACTTGCAGTACGGAGTCCAAAGTAAGAGAGGAAGTAACATGAACAAAACCCAAACCAGTAACATTGGTAGTAGAACCATCAGCTAAGGTAACACGAGATGGTTTACTGAGAGACTGATGGCCGGAAAGAATAGGAGTACTAGTCATATGATCAGATGCACCAGAATCAATAACCCAATGATTAGAAGAATGAGAAGACGCAATGCAAGCAACGGAGGAACCTGTCTGAGATAACGTAGCAATGGAGGAACTTGTCTGAAGTGACAGTAGGCGTTGGTATTGTTGATACTCCTCTGCTGAGATAGTCACCCTACTGTTGGCAGAAGAATGAGTAAATTGTCCAGCATCCTTAGAAATAGCAACCGGTTGAGCCTGGGGAAAACCATGAAGATCATAACAATACTCAACTATATGATTTGTACCCCCACAATGGGTACACTGTCGGGTACCATAATCAGAACTACCACGACGAGAACTACCTCCCCCTGACATGCGACCACAACCAAAACCACGACGACGACGGAAATTAGAACCACGACCACCAAAACTACCAGAAACAACTGAAGCAGACTTCATCATAAACAAACCCAAACACCAACTCGAAATCTACTAGCAACCAAACAACCAACAAACTTCGCTACTATCCACCGTATGAAATCAACATCTACCAACAAATAAAAAATTGACCAATAAATCAACCAACTGCTACCTCTAGCAGAAGAAACCAACCACAACTACATATAACTAATCAACTGAGCGCCGAGAGCCAAATAATAGAGAGAAAAACCAAAACTAGAACCAGAAGCAAACTTCTCCTCAGACATGTTGCCAAATAACAGAGAGAAAAGTAATCACCAACAAACCAACTCACTAATCAACCCACTACTTCAATACCAGTAACGAACAGCCACCAACCGATCAACTTCGTCTACCAACTAACTGAAAACTAACATAGTCAAACCCACTACGAGAACAACTACTGACAGATGCAATACTAGTACACAAATAATCACCACCAACTGCCAACAAAAAGCACATATCAGTAGTGCTGTAGGTGTATACCAAGTGACCAAGGAACCTTTAGTACATGTTGTAGACTAAGCAAACTTCAAAGATCTCGTCGAAACAATACACCTTCAGTGCATATCAGTAATCACCTTGAGATGAACAGTGATCGATGAACAGTGAACAGTAATCGGTGAACAGTGAACAGTGCGCAGACAGTGAATAGTGCGCAAACAGTAGTTGCGATGAATAGTGATTGACGTCTGGGTTCGTGGATTGGTCGATTGTGGTCTTGATTTGTATTTTCAGAGGTCAATTTTGGGATTGGAGAGGGGTTTCAAACATGCGTTTTTATTTGGGTTTCGATTTAGGGTTTACAAGGTAGTAGGGATGGGTGGCTATGGTAGATTTAGGGTTTCTTGGATGGCAGCAATCTGGTGGTTAAGGTGGATCAATGTTTGGCTCTAATACCATGTTATTTAGAGAGAGAGAGAGAGAGAGAGAGAGAGAGAGAGAGAGAGAGAGAGAAGTGTAAGGGAGTTAAATTAACCCTAACACAAAAGAGCTTCATTTATATTGTCACGAGACATGCTACTTAACATAACTAAGCAATGTGGGACAAATAAACATAAACTATTCTAACAGATCTGAGTCGTGGTCTCAAGTTTATGACTTTATCACATGAGTTCTTGCATATTAAGATTAGCAGTTTGAGTTTTCTTTTCATGCAAAATCCCTAAAGTTTTGGAAACTTTATGGATAGGCCCAAAAGTACGCAGAAAAGTACCCAACGAAGTACCCATAAACTCAAAAGTACCCAGTACATTTTTGGAGTACCCGGTACGTATTTTGAAGTACCCATGAAGTACCAATACCCGGCACAGGTACTTTGGGTTTTTAGAAGTACCCATGCTTCATAGTTCTAGCTAGAGTTTAGTCCTGTCAAACAGGTTGCAGTCCTATGGGGGAAGAGCTCAGCTAATCAGTTCAATGCTCTTTAGCATAGAAGTATTTTGAAGTTCCATCTTTATTCTTCCTAAGAAGATTACCAAGGAAATTGTGGGCATTTTAAGGGCTTTTCTGTTGGTCCTGATCTTATAGCTGCGGGGCCTAAAATTGGATGGCAGTCAGTTGCACTCCTAAGAAAGAGGGTGGCCAGGTATTCAGATTGCTTCATGATTGGAATCAAGCCTCTATGATTAGACACCTATGGGCTATAAGTAAGAAGGCTGATACCTTATGGGTGAGATGGCTATAAGAAGACCTTTTGGTTCATGGCCTTTTTAGAGAATGCCTCATGGCCACTAGGAAGATCTTCCAGTTGAGGGATACTGCCAAAACTTCATTAAAAATCAGGTAGGGAATGGACAAGATGCATTCCTATGGCTCGACAACTGGCATGTGTTGGGTACTTTACATAAAAGATTTGGAGGATGTTGTTTTTAATATGAAGAGGTCCTTGAAAGCTAAAGTGGCTTCGATAATTAGGGGTGGGAGGTGGCAGTGGCCTAGAAGAAGAAATCCCATCACCCTGGAAATTATTGCTCATACCCCAGTAGGCCTGGCCCTAATCGGTTTTTAACAATGGGGCCTCTTAGAATTTGTATATATGTTTATTACTCAGTAAAATATGACAGAACGCTTACTGGTGCAGTGGTTCTTGGCGATCAATAGTAGCACTAACCAGAGGCCATGGGTTCGATACCCAATGCTGGCTGTAAGTTACAAATTTTTGAACATGCTCAAAATTTATTAGTGTAAAAAATGAAGGTGGTAAGTCTTGAACATGGAACCTAATGGATGGAAAACCAAGACCTTACCGCTGGACCACCAAAGCCTTATCGTTAGAACGTTTGCCTAGACAATATTTGTTAGAACATGTGGCTCATATGGAGAGGTACCAAGAAGTTCTAGAAGAGAGGCCAGATGCGGAGCGAAGCAACCGAGTGGAGCTAATTAGGGTTGGGAATAGAGTAGGGATATATGTACTCTCTATGTAAACCCTGTTATAGTTGATCAATAACAAATACTCGCTCTCGCTCTCACTCCCATGGACGTACCCGGTTTTGGGGGACCACGTAAAATATGTGTGGCGGATTTCTATACTGTTTTCGTATTCCTATACTATGTGTGTGGTGTTTACGCTTACAATGTTTAACATGATGTTGCATTTCGGGGCCCTATTATTGGGCCAAAAATTGGGGGCCCTAAGCTGTGGCCTGACGGGCTTATGCCCAGGGCCGGCCCTGTACCCCAGGGAATTGTGTCCCAAATGTTTTGGAAGAAGATAGAGTTGTTTGGACATTACATCCCTCTGGTACTTACTCTGCAAAGTCTGCTTGGGAAGCTCTGAGGAACAAAAGGCCAGCTGTGCCATTCGGTTCCCTTCTCTGGTATAAAAATCATATTCCAAGTTTTGTCCAATGGCTGGCTATCCAAGGTAGATAAAATGCAAGGGATAGACTGAAACTTGGGGAATCTCAAATAAAGGTGGCTGTATCCTCTGCTCTGGTACTCTGTAAAACCACAGACAATTGTTTTTTTGAATGTTCTACTTCTAAAGCCATATGGTTGCTGATGTTATTGAGAAATGGTTTGAAATCCTCTACTGTGATTCTGGAGAATATTATTCCTTGGATGAAAAATCAGGCTAGAGCTTCGACCATGGCTAAATCTATCCTCAAATTGTCTCCTTCTGCAACCATCTACTGCATTTCGTGTAAGAAATAGAAGAATTTTCCAGGAGACAGCTCTGGACATTGAGAACCTTCTGTGCAGAATTCTTGTTGATATCAGATCTTGTATCTCTTCTTGGAGAGGATTGCCCAATAATGACTCCAATAAGCAGCTTTGTATAGCTTGGAATATTGCTGAGTTGGTTCTATACTTCTATCCTATGGGATTGTTGCCATCCCTTGTATTCCTCATTTTGTACTGCTTGAATGGCTCTGTTTCTTCTTTGTTCTTTTGCTGTTTCGGTTTCTTTGGCCTCTGTCTTGTACATGGCATGTTTTGAGTAGCTCTCAAGGATATTCCCTTGGTCCATGCTTTTAGTTTGTGTTTTTCCTTGGTGAAAACTGAAAATCTACTTGCCAAAAAAAATGTTGCCATTTCCAGACAATGGGATAAGGATGGCTCCAACGTCTCTTATGTGGCAATTGAATGTGAAAAAATGCCATATTAGATTCAGGCATAAAAGAACTGGAACCATTGCCACGTTAACTTCCAATCACAGTAGATATTCCATGAAATATGCATTTGTTCAGTAACTTAGCACTACTTGCGAGTAATAACCATGTTTCGTGCAATAGGTATATGCATTTAGGTGTCTTGTTTAAACTAAATGCAGCAATCTAGGTTCATTAGAAGCGAACCATGATGAACTCAATGCCAAATATGCATGAAACAAAAACATAAAACTGCATAAGGTTCAAAAAGGAAGGAAAATTAGAGCACTGCAAAATATGACGAAGCTGCTAAGGTAGTAAGCCTTACAGAGATACGTGTGGCAACAAAACCAGCTTTGACAAGAGGTTGGTTCAGTCCTCCTTTATGAACTCCAGACTTGCTTGCTTGAAAGTGCGCAAAAGAACCTGAAGCCAACATGCATAGATGTTACAGACTTCTTCCACAATGAATCCGATTTGTTAAAATAAAATAAAAAGGCTATTCAATTAGGACTTTACAGCTGAAACCCGCCAGACTATTTTTACTTGTCCGCGGAGTTATTTCGCGTGCACTATGTAGCACCGACACTCCTAGAGCCTGGAGTGTCCCTGTGTCTGACATGGAGACATGCCATGGACACGGGGCGTGTCCCATAAATTTAATTAATTTTTTTAAGGGGACAGGCGAGGGACACAACAGGGGTTAAATATGCAATTTTTTAAAATTTTGGGGGTAAATGTGTATTACTTTAAATATTTGGGGTTAATATGGTGTATATGCTTGTTTATATATATTGAAGCTTCATGTTTATATGTAACTATATTTGTATTGGTATAAAATAACTATTATTTATTTATGATGTGTCCCCTGCCGTGTCCGTGTCTCTTTTTTCTAAAATCCCGTGTCTCGTGTCACCCAAAGACTGGGACAGCAATGATTAACCTCCTCCATGGACAACTATGAAATGGGTAAAGTCCAAAGCTGGCAGATAAAAGAAATCATCCACAACACAAGAAGTTCCCGCAACTCCAGGTCGATTGCTCCAATCCATTCCAAGAACCTTTCCACAAGAATTTGTCGAAACCATCATCGCTTTCCTCAGTTGTTGTGACACGGTCTCAAGTTTTTCTTTATTTATCGTCTCGAATTCATTTTTGAAAGTAATTGCAGAGCCTCCTGAAGCATTCAGAAAATACTAAAATTTCATGATTAGGAAAAGTAAGACAAAAACACAACTTGCACACACGCGCACGGATACAAGATCATATTCAACCATATGTAAGCAAAATAAAATATGTGTCGTTATATTCAGATATCTTTGATACATCAACACCAGAAACAGACATTGAGGTAAGGTGATTAACAAGACTAGAACACTTGGAACCAAATTCCACTACACACAACTGGTAAACTAGGATTTTAGAAGTTGTTTGTAGTAGAATAGGTGCAAATAAAGATTTAACTATTTTTAAGAGATGTGCATATGACAAAACTGTTGGTATATGATCAGATAAATTCAAGATAAATTTCGTTTGATGTACCTCGTGAATAGCCATTGATGACTAGTTCAGATTTCAAAGTACATTGTAGAGTTAGCATCCGAAACTTAAAACCAACAGGACAAAAACCATGTTTTCCTATTTCTACAAAAACCCAAGTTCTCTAAACCCTAAACCAGATTTCTTGAGTTTGATTGAAGCAGAATCAGTGCAAGTAAAAGCTACAGATAAATTCAAATTGAGATGCATTTAAGTGGGTTAAAAGACCAACCCAGTTTTACTATGCAACGGATTGATTTAGTTGGGTGAAGCTGCCTCTGGTTCTCGTCCTCCATTTGGTTTTCTGCTGCTTCGCCTGAGGAGTGAGAAGTTCAATCGGATTTTTGACTTCTATTAGATCAACTTTTAGTATTAAATTAGTACACCAATAATTTTGTTAAATATAGGAGCTCCTCGAATGATTCAAACACCACCATAGATTCCCCGGCCGACCCCGCCACCCTGGCCGACCTTGGAAGCGACCTGTAAGGAATAGATGCCATCCCTGGTTATTGCTTTTCTTTTTTTGGTGTGTTCTTGTGACACCCCAAAATCAAATCTTCACGGTAAACTCCACGTTCTGCTGAAAGCTGAAAATTGAAAATTAAGTATTACTAAAAATTGAATGTTGAATTTGTTAAACTGATAACTTGTTTGATATGTACTGAAATTTAAGTTGTTTGATGTGTACAAGGAGCTGAAATATTAAATTCACTGATTTTCCTACTTTGCCTTTTATACATCTATACTGGAATAAAAAAATAAAAAAATCAATAAATAAAAAACATATAGTTGTCCAAATAAAAAAATATACACAATATTGACAAGATAGCTTAAGGATGGAATTGTTATTAATGGTTACCGTGTATTTGCGATAATGGTGATTATAGTGGCTCGAGGATGGAGTGGTGGTGGTGGTGGTGGTGGAATACTGATGGGAGTTGTGGTAGTTGCGATGGTGGTAGAGTGATAGTGTTGGTGGTGCAATGGTGGTGGTGGTAGTGGTTGTGGAAGTGGTGGTGTGAGTGGTAATGGGAGTGTCGGAGTGGTAGTGAGATGGTGGAGTAGGCGGCGGAAGAGTGTTTTGTGGTAATGGTGGAGTGGTGATGGGAGTGGCAAAGTAATGGTGGTTTCCATAGTATTGGTGGTAATGGTGACTGCGGCGGTGGAGATGGTGGAGTGATGGCATCGTGGTGGTGGGAGTGGGGAGTGGTGGTGGTGAGAGTAGTTGTGGTGGTGGTGGTAGTGTGAGTAGTGGTAGTGGTGGTGGAGTGATGATGGGAGTAGTGGTGGTGGTAGTGTAGTGGCATCAATGGTATTGGTAGTGGGTGGTGTGGTGGTGGTGTGAGTGGTGGTGTAATGGTGGTGAATTGGTGATAGTTGTGGTGGGAATAGCGGAGTGGTGGTGGTAATGGTGGTGAAGTGGCAGAGTGGTTGCGGGAGTTGGTGGTGGTGGTAGGAGTGGTGGTGGAGGCGGTAGAAAAGTATATGTGATAGTTCTGATAGTAGTAGAGTGATGGTAATGTCTATAGTATTAGTGGTGGTGCGGTAATTCCTTCTGCACCGATGGGGGTGCACCGACCCCGTACCGATGGTGTCGTGGACTCCGTTGTGGGTTCCAAACGATCGATCTGAGCCGTTCATCCTTCTCAAAATCGAATTCCGAGTGGGCCAACGCGAGAATCGAGGCAATCGAACGGCTGTATGAGCTCGATCCAAAATCACCCCATTTCATTGAATTTTTTTTGAATGAAATGGGGTGATTTTGGATCGAGCTCATACAGCCGTCTGATTGCCTCAATTCCCGTGTTGGCCCACTCGGAATTCAATTTTGAGAAGGATGAACAGCTCAGAACGATCGTTTGGGACCCACAACGGCGTCCACGATGCCCTCGGTACGGGGTCGGTGCACCCCCGTCAGTGCTGGTAGAAGGGTTCGTGGTGGTGGAGATGGTGGTGATAGTAGAGTTGTGGAGATGGTGGTGGTGGTAAAGTGGTGGCGGTGGCGACAATAATTATACTAGCAGTTGTGTAAGCGCAGTGGTGAAGGAGAAAAGAGTTGAATGAAAACACACAAATTTAGCCAAATTAAGTAGTTATCAACTTTTAAGCTTACATTTTAACAGGCACTTAATCTTTTAAGTAATGTAAAATGTAGTTATCAAACCTACTTAATCACTTACGTATTACTTAATTCATTCAGTTTTAAGTGTTGAATGGGGTATATTTTATCAAACAAGGCCATGTCACAAGAGAGGTTAAATGAATTAGCCATCCTAACCATTGAAAATGAGATGGCGGAAGAGACTGACTGTGAGGCCCTTTGCTGCTAAAACTGCAAGAAGAGTAATGTTTAAGTGATGATGGTGGCCGATGCTTTTGATTCTTATAATATACTGTATTTCTTGGGATTTTTTCTGTGTTAAATACATTCATGTAGTTTTGAAACGGTGATTTATCGACTTTATATTTTGTTTTGCATTTTTAAGGACCTCCATTTTTAAACTTCATCTTAAGCCCCTGAAATGTCAAGGCCGGCCCTGTAGAGAAGCCTGCATCATCTAAAGTCAATCCGCAAAAAGGTTACAAAATTAAGATCACCAGTTCATCCGGTGTTTGTTAAGGTCACCATCCATATTCACATTTGCCACATCCTGTTGGATCTTTTTGATGCGTGGAAGTTATCGATCCCATCACCCATATTCCTCCATTAATTCCTTTTCCCCCAGCTGTCTCTGCAGTTCTAGCAAACACCCTTTCTTCTTCTTCTTTTTTCTATAACTCGGGAGGTATCCGAACAAGTTTACGCATATCTCGATTAATCTTAGAGTCAATTTCATCATCCATTTTTAAGAAGCTCAATTAAAGTGCTGGCCATAAAAGAGTTGTAGCACATGATATACACATTTTCTCTTTTATCCAATTACATTTACATGTAATCATATAGTATATGTAACGAATCTCAACTGTTGCCAGCAAGACTGTAACACACTTTTCTGCACCTTTAATTGTTGTGAAATTGCAGTTATCAGTTTGTATTCTTAAATTCATCTTGGATGAAATTCCATTAATTTACACTACCCCTTTGATATGATTTTCTTGAAGCTACTAGAATGTATTGAATTGCATGAAGGTGCCCCTCTAGAACTCTTCTTCTGCCATAGATAAGAACAGTCGCAGCTGTGGAATATCAGAGTGTCATTTTTCATTTGCAGCAAGCTGTGGGATGCCTTTCGACAAGCTGTGTGATGCCTGTTCATAAGTGACTTGGCCGCGGATACATTAAACGTTTTATGTAAGTGTGTATGCATATCATATAGTATGTACTAATTATTGAGAGGAAAAGAGTATCTATCTTTCTGGAAACCGCGATTAACATTTGACAAAGTCTTCATCACTTTGTGGCCTAATTAGGACCTAACGCATTCAAATCATTTAGTAAAGGAATCAAACTCAGAAACTATGCCGAAAACAAAGACAGGATATTTTCCATTATGATGGTGATCTGTGACTTAGATCTTGACAACAGAAGAAACATCACAGGCCTAATCAAAGAAACACTAACAATGCCATTTCATGTGAAATACACACAAAAGATTGCTTGTAGCAAATCTGATTGCTTCCCTAGCTGCCAAAGCTTCAACAATGTTACTGACCCATTTGCTACGTACTTCTTGGATAGAGCAGCAATGAAATGTCTTGCCTCGTCATGCACTACCGCTCTGCACCCGAAGGATCTGATCTCTTTGAAGATTGCCTAATCAAAATTGACCTTAAAAATGCCAGGCATTGGAGGACACCATCATTCTGGGATCCCAGGAGTACCTTTGCCATATTAGGTGTCGTGTTCGGCTTCTCAACCGCTGAAGAATTTCAGCTGCACCTCTTGTTGTTTCATTAGGAGTTTTGCTTGGAAAACCATTCCATATTCTGTTTCTATTGTACGGTATGTTCCAGTAAATCATCAACACATCAGGGAGCACATTGGAATGGGGGGTGTCAAAGATATTAGAGAACCAGGCAAGGATATTATCACCTACGAATAAAAAGTAGCTATGTTTTTTTCTTGCAGAATATTATTCATTAAATTTCATGCTTGAGTTTCAAACTACATGTAAGGAAAACTTAAAAATTCAACAACCTCATGAATAAGTGGATTCCAAGTTTCAAGTTTTGGTCCCCTCTCGTTACAAATCCTAGCTCCGTCCCCAATCAACCAAGTATCTCTTGGCCTTCACTCCTGATCAAAGATTGGATTCCATGAGAAGGTTCTAGGCTTCTAGCAGTCATTTCTTCTATCTCTGAAACCGAATGACAGTTCCTAGCCAGTCTTCCGGGATGTTGTCTTTCAATTCCCCGCTTAGGGCCCTTAATGAGTGACTTGTGGCTGCCTGTATCCAACCAAAAATCCTAGACCACATGAGCTCTACTTCGCGGAGAATATTATAACAACAAATGTTTTAAGAGTAATAACCTCGACAATGTATACATCGATTCCTAGTTTTGCAATCATTGCAGCTTCAGATATTTTGGTCTCCATTCCTCCCGTAGTATCATGGGCTGCTACAGTCATCTCAACTGCACATGAAGTATTAAGATTAATCGATGACAGTATATCCGTGTTCCATTTTGGCATTTTCTACTCGGAACCATGTAGGCTGGTAGTCATAAGTGAGTTAGCAACTGACAAACAGTAGGACAGTATCGACAATAGCTCCTTTTCTTTGTTTTTTGGCTCGAGTATAATGGTCATACCAAGTAAGAGTAGGAGTAGATTGAACATTTTTACCATGGGCTACTATTGCCAGTTTTGTATGTTTTCAGGTCAGCAAAAACGATAATCATGTTAACAGGAAGCATTTTGGTAAGAATCTCAGCCAATGTCTCACTAATCACCTAACTGGAATGCGTGTTAGTATCAGCCAGAATATCCAGCATCTTTAGAACTAAGGCCTTTAGTGGTTATTGGCATATTGCATCTCTCAAGGAGATGTATCAAACCCTTCTTTTATGCATCAAGTTTAACCATTTGAGCATCACCCATTGGGAGTGAACAGTCACCATGGAATATTGATGCTATTAAAAACTGGGCATAAAAGCATGTCATAAGAACATCAATGGATGGGCCCGCCATATTCTAATGAGTTAATTCAACAAAATGCACAATGAAGAAATTCTTCAATTTAAAACAAGTACCTCGTGCCGAGAAAAAAAGCAACATATTCAGATGAAAACTGACCGTGTAAGTTTTCTAATGTTGGTTTCAGTACAGACCAGCTCCCGTCCTCATGCACTTCTGTAATTATGAAGTCTCAGTTACACTGACTTACAAGTTCAATCCCCACCCCAACATTAGGACTGACATCAATATAAGGTCATGCTTAGATCTTGGATTTATGGAGGAAAAAAAGAAGTTAAGGAGTTTTATTTTGTCATTTATGAAAACACGGTGAAATAGAATCCCTAAACATTTTTGCCCCTTCACAAATTCATTGACAAATTCAAGATCCAAAATCAGCCAAAAAGATTTGGAGCTTAAATTAGGTGCTCACCTATCTCCCTAAGGAGTACTGCATTTGGTTCCGTTGGTGGACGGTCATATACCCCTGAAACATCTGTCTTCACGCCATGTCATGTTACGGAAAAGCTGTGTCACATGTACTGGATGATGGCAGTGATATCCTACTAAAAGACCTTAACCATGGAGATAGAGACTGCATCAAGAATTACTTGGAAAGCTATGAACATCTTGGAGCATCAGTATGCGAAGATTCATTAAATATAGAGTTAGTGTCACTGTGAACAAATGTTTGGGCATGTTGCTCCTACAGCTTAAAGGTTAATATGAATGCGCAAAAGGATTAGCATTTGCCTGACAAAACTTTTGAAAGCCACGGCAGACTCATCCAGACATGTCCTCTAAAGATGTCTTCAGTGTATCAATAGATTTTCTTGTTTCAAATTATATGTGTGCGTGTTCGTGTGCGTATGACAAGCTAAAGTGAATCTTTTACCACTTTTTTGGGATTGGTGAAAAGTAATTTACTAATCTCTCATCTCCATGTAATTGATCTGAAAGCTCGGGAAGAAAAGAAACAACTTTGGAAGAACATTATGGATACAAGAAAGACGACAAATTCGGGCTTCAAATGCTCTGCGAGATGGCGTATGATTACGTCTCCACTCAATATAGTGCAACCCTGACATTGGAGGAGTTAATTACATAGGAACGTCAATTACTGAGACAACAAAAAACTCACGTTCGAAGTATACTTAGATCAAACCTGACTACCTGAGAAGCGTCAAGTACTGCATCTCCATGCAGAACCTAAAAAAAAATAGTATTAGCACCCGCACTTCTACCTGTTTGAGTGATGGTACTTGAATGCCGAAGATCACAAAACATGAGGTAAAACAGTGAAAGAATAGTTTACATCCAAAAAGACATCTGTTTACTTCCATCAATCTTGCATTTCAAAGAACATGAGATGGAGGAATCCTACCAAATTCAACAACAATAATTTATTGATGTCCTACAAAGAGAGGACTAAAATTTTCATTTCCAGCTCGTAGTACCACATAAGACCATGACCCTTCACATTGTGAGCAACAAACTACGTAATAAGCAAAAATCTATAACTTCCAAAAGTTGCAAACTCATATTTGAATGAAACTTACAGGTACAAAACCAGAATCAATGGCCTTAGCCACCATGGATACATCGGCTGAAGCAATCTACAACCACCCAAATCACGATTTCAAGTTTCAGGTATATTACAAGGTACCTACCAATATAAGGTAAGTGTAAGGATAAACCTATGTCCACAGACAGAATGGCTGTATCCTCCCACATTGGGTGAGAACTACCCATGTGAGTACAGGGCTCTTCATTCAGCCTTGATGTCTGTGGGACAGCCCCTCCAAATGGGAACAAAATAGGAAAGAGCAGAACAATAATATATTAAACAAATACACTCTTTCCAGATGCCTTCTCACATTTTTTTCACATGTCACCCATCCACATGCAAATGGAGACATTCCAATAGACGGAACACCTTCTGCAAGAGAAACCCAGCCATCAATCGGAGGGAATCTTTAGTACTTCAAAGCTATAGAGGTGGTAAAGCAGATAAGCAGGCCCTTAATGGAACATAATGCAGAATGTGAACTGAAATGTGATCCAGAAAATTTAATTGCCCAAGTAAAGAAGATAATAATGTCAAGAAACAAAAGATAAACAAGAAAATTTGCATTTTAGGACCAGATTTGTACCTCTGGCTAGCGCTCTAACTATATCCTGATTGAGGGACGTAACCTGAAACAATTAAAAGAAAACATTATGTGAATTGTACATTTTGTTTGTGATATGTGATCAGTAAAAACTTAATGCTATTAAGGCAGGAAAAAGAAACAAACGGAGGAAGTTCCACTCACGTACGCGTAAAACTGTTACATTATCTGTGAACCCATCTATCCTTGCAAACACTACTTCCGTAAAAATTATAAAGAAAGATATAAAGTATGTAATTCCATCTCCGAGTCCTTCCAAATGGGAATTAGCTGAACACAATTCTTAAGACACATATTCTTGCTTGAGCCATGTAGCCCAAGAATGTAAAACCATATTTGCACAAGATGTAGAAAGTTTGACAGGTCGCTCTATTAGAGTGATGGAACAGGTAACGTGCTTGGACAAAACTGCTTAAACTATGAAAATTACTAGGTGATAACTCTAAGGAACTTACGAAGTGGAAAGAGAATGAGATAAGGCGATGCAACCAATTCACTTTATGTTTATCTTCATCAAATAAAACTGTAATTTATTCAGTTCATAAACACAAATTGCAAATAGAACGTTGATAGATGTTACAAGCTGCCAGATTAGTAAACTAAACCATGCTGGGAAAAACTTTCAACAACCGTTGAGAGACTTGGACATCCTTGTGAACACGGAGTTGGGAATAGGGAGGGGTGTTTAAAGCAAAGTGAAGAAAATAGAAGGGCAGTAGTATAAGCTAGGTCACATTATCCACCAGTACGACCTCCGCTCCCGCTTTCAATCCTTGCTTTGCGCTTTCACACTCCTTGCTCTCGAGAATTTTAGAACTTTGGAATGTTTTCAAAAGACAGTTTCACTTTCACACTTACGCATGCGCATTATGTGACTTAGAGTATAAGCCTATAAGGGCATAGAGCAGATCCGGATTGAGGATAGTGATAACACTCATCTTTCTGTTGTTTTCCCATCGGAGCTTCTCTTATACACCCATTGAAAGAAAAGCCCAATACAAATTTCTCACCGCCAAAATGCAGATTTAGTCTGGGTAATTTTTTTTTTTTTTTTGATAAGTAAATAATTATATTAAAAAGAGCATAAAGGGATGCTACCCATGTACAAAAGAAAGGCCACCGACAAAAAGGCCCTATACACCATCATGAGAAAATAAAAGATCAAACCAATCAAAAAATTGGTCAAGAGAAGGATAACAATCTCCCTTGACAAAACTATACAAGCTCTTCACCAAAAAACTTTTGATCCTGAATAAAGGCTCTACAATTCTAACAAATTGCAAAGCAGTGAGCATCTATATTTTCTCTATTCTTTGCATAATGGCGTGCTATTACAGGTCTGCATATCAAGAATGACTACAAAGTTATTCCCTCCCCTTTGATCTCGAGTAATGAAATCGTTGAAGTGAAACCTATGAAGCCTTGGCGTGCAAAGCTGGTCCCCGTATCCATGTCAGACATGGTGGGGACACGTGACACACAAGGACCAAGCTGGGACACATTTGGTACACATCATGTGGCGTTTCTGAGCACTTGACATAGATGCCAAAATGTAACACCGTGCCATCTCATCAGCCTTAATCCGCTAGTAATGAGCCCAGGTTTCCTTTTCTGTTGCTCCTTCATCCGGTAACACGGGACAAGTTTCCATGAGCACAAATTTGTACTCCTCTGCAGTCAGCACAATGATTCTTGGGTCTGCCCTCTCTGATGCCTTTTGGCTTTGATTTGAGGGCATGATTCCGCAGCAAACGTGACGGTATAGGGGGGCCACTGTTTCAGTGGTATTCTGTGAGCAACCACTTTGTGCATTTATTGCCAAATGTTAGGTCTCTCTCCAATCCATCTGTTTCAGTGGTATTCTGAGAGCAGCCACTTTGTGCATTTATTGCCAAAGGTTAGGTCTGTCTCCTATCCATCCCCCGCCCATACCCCCAATTATTGGGGACTAAATGGGTTATGTTTATGTTTATGTAAGTTTTTTTTCCTTTGAGAATAACAAGTGGATTGAAAGCACTCATTTTAAATCTTGAGAATCACACAGTTAAAAGCCAAATTATGATGAGCAAAATAACAGCTTGAATTGAGTTTTAAACAAGCCATTACCCTTTAACTATACTATCCACAAGAGTGGACACAGGGGGGTGCCAGAGGGTTTCCCGTCCCCTGCACCACTCCAAATATTCTCACATATTGTACTAGTTTTTAGGGTAATAGTTCTATGGGATCAGCCAACAGACTTCGGGTGGTACTTCCCGAGATCATTACGCACAACAAGGCAACATTCCTAAAGGGAATGTCCATTGCTGCAAGAGATTGTTAGAGGCCACGATAGAGGGAGGTAAGTCTCCATGTGCTATTAAACTGGATGTTATGAAAGCATACGATTCAGTTGATTGGGAAAGGCAGTGCATCACTAATCCTAAGTTATCAGTGGTAGTTAATGGGGAGCTTGGGGGGATTCTTTTCAGGGCAAAGAGAATTAAGGCAGGGGGATACTATCTCCCCCTACCTCTTTCTTATAGTTATCCCTACCTCTTTCTAATAGTTATGGAGGCTTTCTCATCTCTCCTTGAACATAAACTGATGCATGGTAGATTCTCCTATCATCCATGGTGTGAAAAGATTCTGTTGACTCATCTAGTGTTTGCTGGTGATCTTTTCATCATGAGTAGTGCAGATCCTACCTCTTTATCTCTGATTAAGCTGGTTTTGAGGGCATAGAAGTATTTTGGAGATCCATCTTTATTCTCCCCAAGAAGATTACCAAGGAAATTGAGGGCATTTTAAGGGCTTTTCTGTTGCATGGTCCTGATCTTAAAACTGTGGGGGCCTAAAATTGGATGGCAGTCAGTTGCACTCCCAAGAAAGGGGTGGCCTGGGATTCAGATTGCTTCATGATTGGAATCAAGCCTCTATGAATAGACACCTATGGGCTATAAGTAAGAAGGCCTTCGGTTCATGGCCTTTCCAGAGAATGCCTCATGGACATTAGGAAGATCTTCCAGTTAAGGGATACAGCCCAAAAACTCATTAAATATCAGGTAGGGAATGGAAAAGATACATTCCTATGGCTCGACAACTGGCATTTGTTGGGTCCTTTATATAAAAGAGTTGGGGATGGAGTTGTTTTTAATATGAGCAGGTCCTTGAAAGCTAAAGTGGCTTCCATAATTAGGGGAGGGAGGTGGCAGTAGCCTAGAAGAAAAAATCCAATCACCCTGGAAATTATCGCTCATACCCCTGGGAATTGTGTCCCAAATGTTTTGGAAGAAGATAGAGTTGTTTGGACATTACATCCCTCTGGTACTTACTCTGCAAAGTCTGCCTGGGAAGCTCTGAGGAACAAAAGGCCAGTTGTGCCATTGGGTTCCCTTATGTGGTATAGGAATCATATTCCAAGACGGTCTTTCATCCAATGGCTGGCTATCCAAGGTAGATGAAATACAATGGATAGACAGATAACTTGGGGAATCTCAAATGAAGGTGGTTGTATCCTCTGCTCTGGTTCTCTGTAAAACCACAGACATTTGTTTTTTTGAAGGTTCTACTTCTAAAGCTATATGGTTGCATATGTTATTGAGAAATGGTTTGAGATCCTCTCCTGTGATTCTGGAGAATATCATTCCTTGGATGAAAAAACAGGCTAGAGCTTCGACCATGGCTAAATAATTGTCTCTTTCTGCAACCATCTACCACATTTCATGTGAGAGGAATAGAGGAATTTTTCAGGGGACAGCTCTGGACATCGAGAACCTTCTGTGCAGAATTCTTGTTGATATCAGATCTCGTATCACTTCTTGGAGAGGATTTCCCAATGATGACTCCAATAAGCAGCTCTGTATAGCTTGGAATGTGACTGCATTGGTTCCATGTATAGCTTGGAATGTCACTGAGTTTGTTCTATCCTACGGAGATTGTTGCCATCCCTTGTATTGCTTGAATGGCTTTGTATCTTCTTTCTTCTTTTGCTGTATTGGATTTTAGGCTTTTGTCTTGTACATGGCATGTTTTGTGTAGGACTCTCAAGGATATTCCCTTGGTCCATGCTTATAGTTTGTGTTTTTCCTTAGTGAAAATCTAATTACCAAAGAAAAAACAAAAACGTTAGCATTTCCAGACAATGGGATAGGGATGGCTCCATCATCTTTTATACGACAATTGAATGGGAAAAATACAATATTAGATTCAGGCATAAAAGATTTGGAACCATTGAAACATAAACTTCCTATCACAGTAGATATTCCACGAAATATGCCTTTGTCAACTTAGCTCTATTTGCAAGTAATAACCATGTTTCGTGCAATAGGTGTACGCATTTGGGTGTCATGTTTAAACTAAAATGCAGCAATTTAAGTTCAATAGAAGCGAACCATGATGAACTCAATGGAAAACACGCATGAAACAAAAACATAAAACTGCATAAGGTTCAAAAAAGAAGGAAAATGAGATAACAGCAAGATACAAAGAAGCTGCTAAGGAAGTAAGTCTTACAGAGATACGTGTAGCGACAAAACCAGCTTTGACAAGAGGTTCGTTCAGTCCTCCTTTATGAACTCCAGACTTGCTAGCCTGAAAGTGCCCAAAAGAACCTGAAGCCAACATGCATAGATGTTACATGAATTCTTCCCCAGTGAATCACATTTGTGAAACAGAAAGGCTATTCAATTATCACTTTACAGCTGAAACCCGCCAGATGATTTTTGTGCATAAGAAGCAAAGTCAAAACAAAATCAATTCCAAAAATCAGCATCTCTAACCCAACGATTGGGACAGCAATGCTGAATAAATACGCAATGACAATAAATAAGCTCTGTAATTAACCTGCTCCATGGACAACTATGAAATGGCTAAAGTCCAAAGCTGGCAGATGACGGAAATCATCCACAATACAAGAAGTTCCTGCAACTCCAGGTCGATTGCTCCAATCCATTCCAAGAACTTTTCCACAAGAAGTTGTCGAAACCATCATCGATTGCCTCAGTTGTTGCGACACGGTCTCAAGTTTTTCTTTACTTATCGTCTCGAATTCATATTTGCAAGTAATTGCAGAGCCACCTGAAGCATTAAAAAAACACAAATTTCTTAATTAGGAATAGTAAGACAAAAACATAATGTACACATGCACACACACACGGATACAAGATCATATTCAAGCAAATATAAAACCATGAGATGTGTCCTTATATTCAGAATCTCAGATACATTCTCAATCAGATTAACTTGTTAGAGAGTATGAACTGCCATTGATGATATATGATAGTACATCAACACCAGAAACAGACATTGAGGCTAGGGGATTAACAAGACTAAAACACTTGGAACCGTAGAATTCGCATCTAATTCCACTACACACAACTGGTAAACTAGATTTTGAGAAGTTGTTTGAAGTAGAATAGGAGCAAATAAAGATTTATCTATCTCCAAAAAAAAAGTGATGCACATATGACAAGAATGTTAGTATGTAATCAGATAAGTTCAAGATAAGTTTCGTTTGTTGGACCTTGTGAACAGCCATTGATAATTAGGCCATGTTCCACTAACAAAAAACTAGATTTGTTTTAACTCAAAAACTATTCTATTCCACTAACAAAAAACTCCCCCAAAAAAGTAGTTTTGTTTTAACTCAAAAACTACTCTATTCCACTAACAAAAAACTCCCCCAAAAAACCAACTACCCTTTACAATAAACTACAACTAAAAAACCAAAAAACACCTTAGTGGAACAAGTTGTAGATTTAATCTACCACTAAAAGCCTAAAAAACCAAAAAACAAGTTAGTGGAACACCCCCTTAGTGATTTAGTTCAGATTTCAAAGTAGTGTTGAAAGATCATCACCACCTCTTTTGAGTTTTCCAAAGTCTTCTGGTCGTTACCGGAAACTTCCAGATATTTTCGAAAACATCTAGACTTCACTAGCATGCTCCGGAATCTTCTAGATTATGCTAGAGTCTTCCGGGCTCGTCTGGATGTTGCAGAGTATAATAGAACATGCTAGAAGGTTCCGGGTTCTACTAGAGTGATCCAGAAACCATAGGTGCTTCCCTAGAAGCTTCTAGAAGTATTTAGTTGTGTCTTCTCTAGAAGCATCCATTGCCACCTATAAATAGGGGTGAGGTCTCCATATGTGAGTATGTAAGAGAGAGATACTCCAAGCAAGAGAGTGAGAGAGTCCAAGTGTGAGTAAGGTGTCCAAATCCTAAAGATCCGAAGTTAAAGTGTCTTCCTAGATTGTGTTACTAAATCTTGTGTGAGAGGGTCATCCTTGAGAGTGATAGTGTGTGGTGTATACACAAGTTTAGTGTACAAAGTGCTTGTAATTAATAAAATTACATATACTTGTTAGAGTTAACATCCGAAACTGAAAAACAATCGGACAAAAACCATGTTTTCCTATTCTACAAAAACCCAACGTTTGCAGATCAATGGGTTTTCCTTGACTATGAAAAATATAATCCTTTGACTACTGTTTTTCATTGCGCCGAAATTTTCCAAGAAAACGTTTTCTGCCCGAAAAAATGGGCGTAAAACTTATTTACTAAACTAGATAAAACCAGATTTCTTGAGTTTGATTGAAGTAGAATCAGTGCAAATAAAAGCTACAGATAAATTCAAATTGAGATGCAAATAAGTGGGTAAAATACCAACCTAGTTTTACTATGCAACGGATTGGTTTAGTTGGGTGAAACTGCTTCTCGTCCTCCATGTAGTTTTCTGCTGCTTCACCTGAGGAGTGAGAAGTTCAGTTCAATGGGCAAATGACCAAACAGTGGCAGTAGAAACTAAAAATCACCAAAACATGGTAAGGTTTTTCCGAAATTACTAGATTCATGACAAGGAAAATACTAATTCCACATAAGTGGTAGGGCTTACGTGAATGGTCCAAAATATCCCAGGCCTTTGAAGCCCTAATATTTTCCCTCCCTCTCTCTCACACTAGCCGATCTCCCTCTCGAGACAGCAACACCAGACGACGAAGACTGGGAGAAGAGGAGAAACTGTACACCTGCAGCAGCCCGGACGTTGAAGCAACCCGGAACTGGTATGTGTCGTCTCTCTCTCTCTCTCTCTCTTCCTGAAATGTAGATGGGTAACAATGGATTTTTTCTAAACCTAACATGGCAAAAATCATTAAAAAAAATCACATTTCCTTATCTTTCCTTTGGGATCTTTGATTGAATGAGATCAAACGATGCAATAGCTTCGGTTCATCTGCTGCAGTACATCAGACTTGTTCCTTGGCCTTTGTTCAAAGTTTCCAAGACATCAAACGATGCAATATGTATTTTTGTCGCTGCGACTATAACCCTTGCTCTGTCTATTAGACAATGTTGCTACTTATAAAGTTCAGTTGCACTGTATGCCACAAGAGTAGCACCTATATGTTCTGTCCTACCTTAATTTTTAAAGTGTAAGTTGTCTTACTCATCAAAATTCGTTTTTTTTTGTCTCATTTCATACCACTAATGTATTGTAAGTGAAATAAGGAATTTGTAAGCATAATGTCAAACAATTGGTTGGTAAGATACTCCCTCTGTTCCATATTATTGGTCCATTTTCACTATTTGACACCTCTCAAAGAATTGCCTATAACTTTCAATCTATAGTTCTTTTTATATCCAATATGGATCTTATTTGATAGATATTGATTTGTTTTATAAAACAAAATTGTTGTAATTACCAAAAACATTATAGATTGTGAAATATAGATAATTTGTTAAGTGGCACGACACCCCAAAAGGGACCAATAATATGGAACGGAGGGAGTATTACATTGTCCAATGAGTCTCCTGTCTCCAATTATGATTCGTGAGACTTGACATTTGTTCTAAGTTTCTATGACATCTATCAATTGAGGTGTTGGAGATGAAACATGATGCATGATAGTTGAAGCGTAATCTGTATTTTTTTGTGACTGAGACTATAATCATTGCTCCTTGCATTATACAATGTTGCTCGTTGTGTGAAATTCAATTGCACTGCCTATCACAAATTTAGCATCGGGCTATTCTGTCCTGCCTTATTTTTTTAAGTGTAATTTGCCTTAGTCTTTTACTCCCTCATACAACTAATGTGTTGCAAATAAAATATGATGCATCACAGATGAAGCAATGAAATTCTAAGCAAAATGTGAAATAATTGGTTAGCAAGTGTTGTGTAATCTATATATATTTTTTATTGAGGCTGTATTTCTTGCTCCTTGTATAAAGTTTATTTACCTTGTCCGTCACAAAACCTACACCAAACTTTACTGTCCTGCCTTACATTTTGAAGTGCCATATGAATTAGGTGGCGTTTCACTAACCCGGCTTATTTTACTTTTTGGCTTTTTTTGGATATTTAAGTTAGTGGAACGGGGTGCCCTTGTTAAGTTAGTGGAATGAGGTACCTTATGCCTTCTTTTTTAAGGGTAGTATGTTTGGCATTTTGGCTTTTTATTAGTGGAACAAGGTCGCTTTTTACTTTAGTGAAACGGGGTGGCTTTTGGCTACTTTTTATAAGCCAAAAAAATCCGAATTTGTGATAGTGGAAAACCCTCTTAGTCTTTTACTCATTTGTTATTCCGGGCATTATATAATTTTGATCCTTATAATAACTTTTGTTGCACTCTCTTTCAAAAACCAAGCACCAATATTAGTTCTTTACTAGTGTTTGACACAATTTGTGCATTAGTTCTTTACAACACCCTCTTGGATTTGTTGTCTATTTAGAGTACTGTGTCGAAAGAGTAGGCTTATGTTTACCTTAGTACCTAAAAACTTTCTCATTTTATCCGTAGTGGTTTCTTTTGTTTTTTTTCTCTCTCCCATATTTTTTGGTGCATGCATTGATTTCAATAGGTAATTTAAATAAGTGAGTTGTAAAATTGGTAATGTTGACTTTTATACTCGTTTATTTGGTTACCTAACATATTATTGGTTATGGTAGGTATGGCCAACACCGAGCAGAAAACATTGACTTGATTTTGCTATTTGGGCGGAAAACGGACGGTAAACGCCAATTGCATGTTCTCGTATGACGGTGGCAAGTGTAAAGCGGTTCAACTCAAAGATGGATTTCAATTTGACGAGTTAGTTTAGAAGGTTTGCGCTGCCCTCAATACCAATGTGGACAACAAAATGTTTTTCTATAACACGAAGAGGGACAAGACGAGGTATGTAACGTTGAACGACCAAAATGGAGTCACAATGTTGTTCCACTGTAACGAAGACGAAGTAAACTTGTTCGTAGAGGAGACAGTACGTGTGTTTGTAGAGGAGACGGAACGTAGTGATGACAATTTCTCTATGTTTTAACCATCAACCAGGTTAGTTGCATATTTCCTTGTATGTACAACGATTTGTTATTCTATGAATTGTAAAATTCAATTCATTAATGAATTTGTGTTGGATGATTTTGTGTTTTAGAAAATCCAATGTGACTGATAACAACAATAGCTCTCTTGGAGGAACAACAATGGCAGCTTCTACCCCTATCGAGATGACCAATGGTTGTAGCAAAGAGATGGGTTGGTGTCATATTTGCCTGAAAATGCGAATGAGATCCTAACTAGGAAGGTCAATTGTTTGATAGCCCCAACATTTTCAAGCAAGCATTGACGATCTTTGTTGCCTCGAACAAGTTCTCCTTTGTAATAACATTGACCCTTAATTGTGTTTATAACTAGATTTGCTAAATTAATTATGCATTTAGTGGTGCATGTATGTTAGATTATTATTGGCTGGTACACATATCCAAAAGGGGCACACACACACATTATTATTTTCCCACTTGGGTTCCAATAATAGAGCGTAATAGTTATCCTCATCCCCTTATCTGATTTTAAATGGGGAGAGAGAGGGGGAGAGAGAGAGAGAGAAGAGAGAGAGAAAAAGAAGAGGAGGGGAAAAAAGGAAGAAAATCAAGAAAAGGACTTTGCTAAGTTTGATTAAAACTCTATTAGGTAAGCTCACATGTTTTTTATTATGAATTTCATGTCTTATTGTCGAATCACTTGCATCTAGTAGTTTAATTTCTAGCTGGGTTGAGTTTTGGTTGGGTTTTGCTAGAATTCAAGAGCTCAAGTTGGAATCTTTGGATTTGGGTGTTTTGGAACCATGATTTCTTGGTATTTAAAGTAATACTCCATCCGTCCGGATTTGTTTGTCCCTCGTTCTATTACAATCGGATAAAAAATTAGTGATATCTTTAAATTGGTAAGTAATTATATGTCCAATATGGATTTTGTTTGATAGATCTTGATTAGTTCTATAAGACAATGTTTTTAAAATTACATAAAATATTATAAATTATAAGATATAATCATCAGAAAAGTGGCACGAACTCCCAAAATGGACTAACAAATCAGGACGGAGGGAGTATTTGTTATATACACGTTTAGACATGAGTTTCTCAAGTTTTAGAGTTGATTGGAGGTGATTTCGATGAAGTTTGGGTCTAGAAATCGAAGAGGAATCAAAAACGAATTTTCAGAAAATTCCCAGTTAATATTGGTATCTGGTTTTTGCTGCTACCCGTATCTAATTCAATTCTGGCCACTGTTTTTTTAATACCGGTATCCCCTATTTCCTACTAGCGGTATCTATGGGTCATTTTCAGCAACTTTCGGCCAAACCTCGTGTTGACTTGGTATACTTTTTTTTAAGATAATTAACTTGGTATACTTTTAGGACTTCATTAGGCATGTTTATACACATTTGGCATCTCTTAATCATGTTTTCCTCCTTTTAAGTATTCTAGGAGGTCCGGGTTTGCACGTGAACCGAGGTGAGTAATCGGTACATAATTTACATCGTTTAATGCGCAATTTTGTACTTTTATGCAAATGTTCTATTATTTCACTTGTTTTGCATAATGAATTGTACTCCATGGATACTAAATGAAAGGTGGCTAAATTTTGTATCTATTAATGACATTCATGACGTCCCAACTTACTAGGGGGCACTACTAAAAAGCTAGCAAGGTTGATGTGTTTGATACGGGATACGCATAGACGTCTAAGCCTATTCACACCGAGGATGCCTGGTGGTATGATATGATTTGTTACTGGAATGTGCATTATAAATTGGATTTGGAAAGATATGAATCCTTTGGATATGAATTTGTGTTTTGCGTAATCAATGTGTTTTCTAAAATATGTCCATGGAAAGCGTGTGAACTATGTATTGATTTCTCATACGAGCTTATGATATTTTTCACACCTTTCAGAGAGAACGATGAGTAGATTGGCCGTGGACTTTCTTTATGCTTGTGCCATCTACTTGGATTTATGTAGTAATTGTAGATAGGACTTTTGTGCTAGTCTACACTTTTGTCTTATGTAATTATGTAGACCATAGCCAGTTAAACTAAACTCCTCTTTTGACATCTGTAACATATTCATGGCTAGTTGAGATAATGTAATATAAGCACAGCTCTATGAAACACTTTAAGTTTGGAGATCCTGGTGTTGGAACCTGTTATCTTTTGTTGTTGATACAAGTTAACCTTCCACTGTTAGAACTTGTGTCCCTTACAGTTATTGCTATATGTTAATTTGTGTTATGTTATGGCCTTGGTGGATGATTCACCGGTACTTTGTTACGCTTTTAACCTTTAGGGACGGCTTTGGGCGTGACATCCTTCAAGTACTTGGATAATAGCAAAGCGTGCTACCGAATAAGGTGTCATGTTCAAGGGTGTCCTTGGAAGTTAATGACAAGGTGTGATGGTGGCGGTGACTTGGTACGTGTGATTGCCCTGAAGAATGAACATATACACAATGTATTAGATGCAAGTTGTTATAAGCCGACCATTGTAGCCAAACAAGTCGGCTTACTTTTAAGAAATAAGACTGTGGACAAGCCCGGATAACTTGTCTGCATTTTCTATAAGCTAATATATTATACCATTGTAGACTTAAATAAAACACTATAAGGGTACAAGAAATAAACATTAAATTGGTTAGTAGGTAATGTCAATGGAACATATTTTGGGTATTAAAGTACGGCTTAATTAAACATCATCTCATTGTGCATATATATTGTGGGGGATAAAGTCAACCAATTTAGACTCCTTAGTTAGGATGTCCTCTGGTTCGATACTTATGCGCTCGTCTATCAACTCCTTCGTCCAGAATGTAATGGGAGGCTGACCTTGTTCGCTAATCTTAACAGTCATCGGGAAACAATCAAAGTATATTCTCTACAAAAATTAAAAACTGACATGTTAGCACAATAAACCACAATAAAATAACTCAAGTAAATAAAAGGCAAAATTCCACACACACTGTTGAAATATAAATGTATTGCACATACCATCAAAAGTAACGAAGATCCCCCAACACCTTGCCCATGGAAGGGACGCTTTTTGGATGCTCTGTCCTTGAAACTCGCAATTTGTTGTACCAACCAGTCCAGGATGAATGCAAGCCACTTGTATGTCTTTATTTTCTCCATCATCGTAAGCGTCACTGCTTGAAACAACGCGGGGCCAATAGCATCCTTGGCCATGGGGCACAAGAAGCATCCCAATGCAAAGAGCAAGTACGCCCATTAAAATTGATTGTCCGACTCTAGTTTTAGGATAATTTTCAACTGAGGAAAAGTTATACCCTTAAAAGCGTCCTCAATATTTAGAAACCACTTCGCAATGGTTTTTTTGTGTTTGGCGCGACATTCTGTTGGGACGGTTTTCGTTCCACTGGGTATCCCCAAAACCCTTTTGAAATCTTCCTTGGTTATGGGGCAAACTATGCCATTCCGAAATTCAAGGGTGCGGGTTGTGGTATTAAAGCACTCAGACAATTTCAGGACGAAGTCCCTATGAAGCCATCCACATCGTAGTTGGAGAATATTACCAAATGGATTGTTTTTCACCAAAGCATCCCTTTCCTCTAGAGTTAATGCCTTGTTCAAATCGACAAGTTGCTTCAAAGTACACCGAGTCCGAACCAAAGTCTGTAAGTGAAGAAGAAAATATAATGGTGTTGATCTGCATGTTTTATGGTAAGACGGAAGTACCAGACATGACAAATAAACATTGGACAATAAGTAACATTGAAAAGGTGAAGTCTCATGAACCAGAATTAGGGACAAAGACAGTGTAACACATTATTTGTAGGAAAATTACAGAAATAATCAAATTTTATTTTCATTTGTATAAAATGACAATTTAATATCATTCTTTTTTTTTGTAAAATGACGTGGAAAAACTGCAAGTACCAAAACAACGGTACATGTGGGTTACTTTTCGAGGTCTCGCAAAAGATTTAAATTGTTCAATAATTTTGAAATAATTTCTCGAATGACATTATAAAAATAAGTTCAATTGAATTACTTTAAGTACTAATCCAATCTTTCAATTTTTAAGTGGATCTAAAATTCTAGTAAATGGAACATAATTAAGTAATATAGCAATTTTGAGATGAATTTGTGTTGAATCATTCAAAAAATTATCTTTAAACTAATGAACAATTAATTTGGATCATTTATGACTCTGGATTGGATGACACATGTAGGACTGGCCCATGGGTAAGCGTAACAAACTTCTGGGCTTGGGTAAACCCCGGGTTGGGGCAATTTTTTTTTAACGTGTATATATTATATAAGTTATTTTATGATTCTGATTATGTGGAGCAATTGCCTCAGTGGTTCGTGCCACTTTAATACATCCATTAGTCTTTGGTTCAAGTCCTAGGTGGGGCTTCTTGGCAAAATAAGGAGTATATGATTAATCTTTTAACCTTATATTAGCCCACATATATTGCATTTAAAAATTAAAAAAAAACCAAGCGCACTATTTTTAAAATTCATTATATTTTCATATACACACATGCACGGATATGCGGTAAACTCGCAAGGAATAGATGCCATCGGACTCGGGGGTGTTGTGCATAGCCATTCTGTGCACCCCTCGGCCGTTGGATCGAGTTTTGGACGGCAAACGCATCCGAGCCGTCCAAAACTCGATCCAACGGCCGAGGGATGCACAACACCATGCACCCCCCGACTTCAAGACGCCATCAGTGGTTAATGCTTTTTCTTGTTCCTTAGTGTGTGATACCCCAAATCTCCAATCATGACTGTAAACTCCGTATGATAATGAAAAATATAACTTTCACTCATCTTGAATCAAAATGACTTTTATTAAAGAGTTGCTTTTGATGTTAAAAGAAAATAGTAAAGTATGTTGATAGTCATTTTGGTCAGAGAGAACAATTTTGTTGTTTTTAGGATGAATAGATTGAGAATTGAGAGTTTTTATTATTTACTTTGTCATAAAAAATGGTGAATTTGTCTTTATAATCTACTTTTAAATAATTTCATATCATATTCGGTCGAACAGTTGTTAGTTGGGTGTTGGTAAATAAATGTTAAAACCACATGAGATTTATAGTCATTTCTCATTCTCGTATGTGAGGGAGGCATTGTTAGTGAAATTTACTCTTTTTTATCGATCATCGTGGATTAATGCCAAAAAGAAAATCTTAGAACACAATTTCGGACATCACTACGTTTGGAACTGAACAATGCATGTGAGTTCAGATGCATGAATGGATCCGGACGCCATTTTGTTCCTAGATTTTGTAAAACAATCATAAACAATTGGTCAAATTCAATGGTATCATTTTGCATACGATACCCACTTTTTTAGTAGGGAAAAATCCACTCTACTATTGTTAAAACGGGCCACTCTTATAACTTTTTGTAGGAATAAATATTGTGAAAAAACAGATTCTGAGATTTTTATTAATAACGAAAAAATAACAAACACAAATTATGAATACAGAATTGAGATTACAAAATAAAATAAACGAACAAGAACAAATTATTGAAATATGTCAAGAAATTCAAACCGAATCCCGTATTTCATACGGCCTCCTTAAAACAAAATTGTTGCCTCACCACAAGATGCTTGAATATCTTCGGCGTCTGTTTCCCAGGATAAGATGGTTGCACAATAGCGGCTGCACCTTGCCAGAATTGTTCAACGAACCAAACTTTGTTGTATTCTCTCATACAAAACAAGAAATATAAAAACTGGAATGTAGATGTGCTCTGTTGTGTGTCGAAACAAATAAAGGAGAGGCCAACATATGGTATTCAAGAGGAGCCTTTGTCATTAATATGGAAAGCCTAACAGACCGTATTTCATACGGTCTCCTTAAAACAAAATTGCCGCCTCACCGCACTATGCTTGAATATCTTCGGCGTCTATTTCCGAGGATAAGATGGTTGCACAATAGCGATTGCACCTCGCCAGAATTGTTCGGCTGACCAAACTTTGTTTTACTCTCTCATACAGAACAAGATCGAAATATAAAAATTGGAATGTAGATGTGTTCTGTGGTGTGTCGAAACAAAGAAAGGAGAGGCCAATATATAGTATTCAAGGGGAGCCTTTGTCATTAATATGGGGAGCCTCAAAATTCAATATTGAAATCAATACAAAATTGAATTTTGTAACCACAAATTAAATTTGCAGGAATGAATTCACAATAGTTACAAAATTGAATTCGCTATTCAATTCACAAAATTGAACTCACAAATTAATTTGTTGGACCAAATTAACTATAGCAATCATGCCTACTTTAAGAGACAATTTCTCATTCATTCCTTCATAAATTTTGTTCATTCTTTCTATAGTTTAATTCTCATACATAGGAGAATGTGAATTCACTCAGACCAACCTCAAAATGTTGTTGGGTTCCACTTGAATTTTGGCTCAAAAAGTGTAAATTATTATGAACAAAATTTCCCATTTTCTAGCACTATCTTCCTTCATCTCTTCCTAGAACACATTAAACCTGAGAACCATGACTGACATGTGGAATGCAGCACAACCCCAGTTTTTAATTCTACTTCTCCAGCCTATAGCCAAAGCCCTAACCCATTACTATCCAAAAGCAAATGAAGGCTAAGCGAGTCCATCATCAGCCAGCTATCAAAAACCCAGTTCGTGCTATCTTACTCCCTTAACAAATTCAAGAACTTTACGGGGTGTTTGGCTGGTGGATTTGTAAGGAGAGTGGGCCCACCTCCTAAGAAGGGTGGATTTGTAATGAGGTGTTTGGATGGTATTTTGAGAAGGGTGATTTGGAGGGTGGATATGATAGGATGGAAAATGACGGAATTGCCCCCACTTTGTTATTTTAATATTAAAAATCGGTTAATGTAATTAAAATTACAATAAATACATAAAAAATAAATTAAATACATAAAAATAAATAAACAATATTTTAACTGAAAATAAATAATTTCGTGAAAAAAATTTAATTAATTAATAAGGCAAAAAAATGTAATAATTAATGATTAATTAATTAGGATAGGAGGGAATTTTTTTTTTTTTGGGTTGAATGGAAAGTAGATGGTGTATGAATGATGAATGTTTGGTGGATTGGTAGATAGGTGAAAGAATGGTGGGTTTGTATTTGAATGGTTGTTAAAAAATTGAATATAAATATCAAACATGAGTCATTTGGTTATTTACTTGATTTGAATCAGTAAAACAAGTCATATATTTTTTCTTATTTACTTGGTTTGAATGGCACGCCGGGCTTGGAGCGAGATTGAGGAGCAAACTTTGCTCCAATACCTTACGGCCCTTGTTGATGAGGGTGTTTGACAAGGTGATTTTGGATTTCGTCCATCATATTCGGAAGTGTTAAAAAATCAGATGCAAGCTTCTTTCCCTGAAAGTGGTATTACAAAAATTCATATTGAAGGGAAGATTAAGGGTAGGGCACGGATCTGTCGCTCTGTTAATCAGCTACTTCAACGTGATGGTTTTGAATGGGATGAAAGTGAAAACAGATTGGTGGTGGAAAACGCTGAAGTTTGGAATCAATTTGTCCAAGTAAGAAATCGTCAACTTGCATAAGTTTTATATACATTACTGTTTATTTAATGTAGGTTTGATATTTTTCTCAAATTTTTTTAAATGCAGGCTCATCGAGGATTTGCAAATTGGAATGGAAAACAATTTCCCTATTACAATCAATGGCGTTATTGCTTCACACTTCAAAACAGTGGAGAAGATGAAGATTGAAGTTAACGTTTGAAGAACAAATCTTTCGTTGCTATTGCTCTATGTTTGTTTGACTACCTTTGTTTGTTTCGGAGTCTTGTAATTTATGTCAACTAAATCCTCATATTTAGTTGAGAATCTATGTTATTTTCTTAATAATAAAGTGTTCATTTGAATAAATAAAAAACATTTCCACAATGGTCAAACGTACTATTTCATTCAGACTAGAAAATAAGTGCGAACAAAAAGCAAGCTACAAAACCTAAACAAAAAATTACAAGAAATGAGAATTTTCCAACACTCCCATTGTGCACTCTGCTTTCATCTTCATCTTACAATGCACTTGTGGATGTCGAACCACCGTCAGTTTTTTTCTGTTTGATTCGGGTTGATTGCATGTCTTTGACCCGAAATTTCTCGGCATGGTAATTTAGCAACGCTATCTCAGCTTCAATAAGAGGAGTATTCCGCTCCCTTCGTCGAACCATTTCAGCAATCAAGTCCGTAATTAACATGTAAAGTTGAAAAAAGCTATTGACAACTCTCATGAAACATATCACAGCTAACATTGCCTCAGGTTTGCCTTCTTTCTTCTTTCTCGTTTCGTTAATCTAGCCATCTGGGTGTAAATAAAACTTTGATATTAGAAAAATTTGTGATTAGGGCAAGAACACATGTTCAATCAAATAACATGTGATTAAGGCTCAGATTTTGGCATTTTGGCATAATCATCCAACATAACATAAGGGCAAGATAGGTATAATCAGAATGAGCTCAGATTACGACAAAATCATAGTAGGGTAAAATCAAATTAGGGCTCATATAAAGGGCAACATCTCACAAATTATCAAAAGCACAGAATCTGCAAATTAGGGCATAAATGCATTCTCCAACTTATCAGGCCTCAAATCCACCAACCAAACAAGGTTAGGGCAAAATGTAATCACTAACAAATCGATTCAACCCCAAAAAGCACCCACAAATTGATTCAACCACAGAAATTAGGGCAACATTCAGCAAGTAAATCGACACTGGGAAACAACAAATTAGGGCAACATGTTGATGGAGTTTAACCCATAAATTAGGGCAAATGAGACAAGTAAATCATCACAGAAAACAAACTCAGAAACAAGTAGGTTAAATGTCACTAGAAACCATTCAAATTAGAGCAAAAAAAATTTCGACTCAAACCCAGAAATTATTGCACAACCAGATGCAAAAAAACCCAAAAATTTTGGGCAAAAATTTGTTCGGTATCACAATGACACCAGATCTCACTCGTGTGAAGCATTTTTACCTGTCAAATGGTCGTCATCGAAGTCGAGATAGATCGAAAATGGAGTCAGAAGATGAAACCACAAATAGGGTTGGCAATGGGGACGGGTCTGGGCCGGAGACCACTATCCCAGTCTCCGATCCCCGAATGCTCCCTCCATCCCCGTCCCTGCTCTGATCCCCAATAGGGATTAATTTTTTCCCTCCATCCCAGCCCCAAACGGGGAACAGGGATTCGGGGAAAAAAAATTTAAAAAAGGATATTTTCCAGGCAATATCCCTGTTAACAATGGGGAAAATCCAAAAAAAAAAAAGAGAATGAAGAAGATAAGTCTATGAAAACAGAATTACATTTTTCTATAGGGATTGTAACACTTCAAATCCCACCTCAAATCCTCATTTTGCCCTTCTCCGGGGACTCTTTGTCTCACTCGTCTCAATCTGCTCACTATGCTCAGTGCTCTTACTCTCACACACAGATATATATACGAAGTGGGACTCTGGGAGAGAGAACTATAGCATCTCCCCAGCCCCTCTTTCTTTCTCTTCTTCCTACGCACACATGGGAGACAAAACCCAACATTTCCAAAGATATCATATTTTTCGGACAATTTGTATCACACACACACACACACACACACACACACACACACACACACACACACACACACACATATATATATATATATATATGTACAAAATTTAAATAAAACCGGGGATTCGGGGACGGATCAGATCGGATTCAGGGGTGGGGATACCCCTGTCACCGCCTCCAATCCGATCCTCGAAATTTTTCAAAAAAAAATCCCAAATCCGATCCGATCCCCAAACAAATCTCCAAAACAACGATCCATTCGGATTGGGGATCAGATTGGATTTGAACGGGTCGGAGTAAATTGTCATCCCTAACCACAGACTACCTCTTCTCTTCACCACAAACGCACTCTTCGAAACCCTACCCACAAATGAATCGATCAAGATACACAGAACAAGAGGGAGGGTGGATTTGGAGGGGTATTTTGGTACCAAAACCCCCGAATTTGCTAACAACGTGGTTGAATTCGTCGTTAGCAAATCCACCCGCAGGTGGATTGTATCTCCCAACAGTGATTTAATCCGAGAGGAAGAAATCGTTGCCAAAGACCGGAGATAGTGTGGGACCAGGATATGGAAGAGGGGCGCTTCATATATCAGGCCTCAAATCCACCAGCCAAACAGGGCGTTACTTCTTCCATCAATGTTTCAGGATACACTTGCTTGTGAATTTGAGTTTTGTTATGAAACTAAGCAGATAATATGAGCTGAAAAGTAAATAAAATGTTGGACACAAATATGTAGAAAATAGTTAGTCTTCTAGACTACTCAAATATCATTCAGAGTGATGATTGCTTTTTTTCTTTCTCTCTTCCCCGGTGGTTCTACAACCAATACATGAGTCTTGTTATATAGATAGAAACGAGAGAAGTAAATAAAGAGAGTATGGCACCATATTAATGGTGCTCCCTAACCATCAACTATTAAACTTTAATGATCATCCATACCTTGGATTCATAATAATTTTGTGGTTTCTTCCTTTCTTCTTCATTTTCTTTTTTCTTTTATACTTTTGTTTTTCACTTTGTGAGTTTTTGGATACACAGGTATTCAATTTGTTGGAAGAAGAGCTGAACTCTTGCATTTATTTCTCCAATCACTTAAGTGCACTCTTAATGTTGTTTGGGCCAAATTCATCTTAGCCACCTACTCGATTTGTTTTAAGTAATGTAGAACATCTGGTCTTATAAATGCAGGGGTATTTCTGTCTTTACTTATATATATATTTTTTTACAAAATAGACAGTGCAGTTTAATCCATCAACTATACGGGGGTTAGAACATCTTTGATGGGCTCTTAGAAAATGCGTGTTATAATGTGTATTAACTTTCATTATAAATATACCATATTAAAAGTGGCCCTCATTTATGTGTGTTAGGCATTTGTTAGTCTAGAGATTCAATAGGTACTACAAATGGTGCATTTAAAGTGTATCTTAGAGTAAATTACATGCTTCGTAATATCCATATATGTATATGTGTTTATTACATAATGATGTTTTTTTTCCTCTTTCTCTCTCCTCTCCTTCACTTTTCAAGTGTATATATAAGAGATCATCCCTAAAATTTGACAAATTTTCTAGGGGAAAATTTCAAAAAACCCCCCTAAACTTTACACTCAATGTCTCAAAACCCCCTGAACTTATCTAAACTTCAATTTCACCCCCAAACTTTCACTCCGTTAATCAATTTACCCCCCACCGTCTACTTCTGTCAACTGGGAAACGGAAATAGCTGATGTGGACTTGGACGGTCGTTAACCTGTCTAATTGTCAAGGGAAAATTTCAAAAAACCCCTGAACTTTACACTCAATGTCTCAAAACCCCCTGAACTTAACTAAACTTCAATTTCACCCCAAACTCTCACTCCGTAAAAGAATAAGATGACATGTCTGATAAATCATTAAGTTTTGGAGGGAAAATGTTGTAACCCTAATAACTTCCCTCCATTTCTACATTTCCTGGCACATTATATATACCAGTCCTCTCTCTCTCTCTCTCCCCCCCCCTCCCTCCCTCCTACGTTAACCTAAATTTCTGGCACCTTATTTTTGTTTCTCTCCTCTATCAATCAGTCTCAGATCCACCATGCATGGCAGTTGTAACACCACTCAATCTTCGCCAAAAGACGATAACCTGCTGTGCATCATTTGCGGAACCCAGAAGCTGATTCAGACGTCTTGGACTGATAGGAACCCAGGTAGGAGGTTTATTTCGTACCCAAAAAATGACTGTGATGAGTTTGCTTGACTGGATCCCCCCATGTGTAGAAGATTTGTTCAGATCATTCCTGGGCTTTTGATTAACGGAGTGAAAATTTGAGGATGAAATTGAAGTTTAGTTAAGTTCAGGGGGTTTTGAGACATTGAGTGTAAAGTTCAGGGTTTTTTTTGAAATTTTCTCTTGACAATTAGACAGGTTAACGGCCGTTCAAGTCCACATCAGCTATTTCCGTTTCCCAGTTGACAGAAGTAGACGGTGGGGCCAATTGATTAACGGAGTGAAAGTTTGGGTGAAATTGAAGTTTAGTTAAGTTTAGGGGGTTTTGAGACATTGAGCGTAAAGTTCAGGGTTTTTTTTTTTAAATTTCCCAATTTTCTAGCATATACCTAAATTAACACAATACAATTCTGTTTGTTTATGGTGGAAAACGTTTTCTGGAAAAACTTTTCCACTCCGGCAGGACCTAACTCGCCCAAAGTGGTAGGACCACCTAACAAAACTTGTGCACTTCTTGGGATACTCGCATCCCTAAGAGATAAAATAACATAAAAATAACCACAACTCTCAAACAGAAGTGCACAGGTTTTGTTAGGTGTTCCTACCACTTTGGGCGGGTTAGGACATGCCGGAGTGGGATGTGACAAGGAAAATATTTTCCGGATAAAGATACGAGTACAGAATGGTTTGCACAGAAAACGTACCGATCGCGTTCGGGAACCCACTTTTGGGTCTCACAGGAGTGATCTGAACCGTTCATTGTTCTTAAAACATTTTTTCAAGGGGTCCCACCAAATTTCAGCTCAATCGGACGGTTGGGAATGCTCCAACCAAAGTCCCACCATTCCAACCAAAATCCAGCACTGTCCATATTTTCCGGGGTGTATGGTACATGGAAAAAAAAAAAGTCAACGGAAAAGTTTTTCCAAGTCAACAGAAAATGGACCAAGTGGGCCGGAAAATGATTTCCGGACTGTAGCCCGACGATCCAGGTGCTCTCTCGTCTCCCTCATCAGTCATCTCCAACTTTATCTCTCGCGATCGTTCTCTCTCTCTCTCTCTCTCTCTCTCTCTCTCTCTCTCTCTCTCTCTCTCTCTCTCTCTCATCGTCTCTCTCTCTCCCCCACCCGAAAACCCTACCATTTCGCTTTAGGCATTTTGGATCTTCACCTTCCTTCTCGCTATACTTTACTTCAAACCAAAAAAAACCCTTGGAGAATCTGAAAATTAGTGCTTCACAGTCGACCATTTCCTGGTGAGTTCCTTGTTGATTCTATTAATTTATTATTTAACTTTGTTCCTTTTGAATGCTATTGGTTATGTATCGGAGGAATGGGGTTTTGATTTATGTTGTATTAGTTGGATAACTGGGATGTATGGGACCCCACACTCTTTCAGTGGTTGTTGAAACTAGGGTTTTTAGAGACCCCTGACCAATGTAGGGGGAAATTGGGGATGAAGCCCTAGCTTTTCTTCAATCCAGTTGGCCGGTTGGGCAATGCCCGCAAACTGTTTGATGTAATGCCCAAGAAAGGGCGTGTTTCTTATATGCCCATAAAGTTTGAATTGTACTGTTTGTTGTAATTTTGCACTTTCTTTATTCATGTGAGTACATAACTGAGTCCTAAAAGAGAAAAGAGGGGGCAACGAGTTTAATCTTTTAAAATTAACTAATTACAATCCTTAATATACTTGCATGTTCATTGTCAAAACAATAGCATTAATGCGTATCGAGTAATACACGAACACAATTTAAAAACATAATTGTAGATACAGTTATATCTAAAGCCATTGGATGCATATGGCCCGACATACATTGAAAAGCTTCGGACCCATATCTGTATCGGGTTTTAAAATGTGCTCCTAGACTTTTTGTAATGTACTCCCTTCATCCCAAATTTTTCTGATTTCACATGTAGATTGATTAAATTATCTCTGCCAATTATTTCCTCTAAGCTTTGCTGTGACAGTTAGGTGTATATATGGAAGTTTACAAAGGTAATTGGTTCAGGAAAAACATGTAGCAAGGGAATTTTGTGATAGTCAGGTGTAAATATGGCAGTTTACAAAGGCAATTGGTCAGGAAAAACATGTAGCAAGGGAAATTTTGCGACAGTCAGAGAGGTAGTTCGGGTACAGTGTAAATGCGAGACAGCCTCAGAATATATCCACACCAATTTGTGATCTCCCATAGATATTTCCCCACATATTGTTAGTTGTGGTTATGACTTATGAGAGTTGAATCAAGTCAAATGCGCGGGAGTAAATCTGCTTCCAAGTTTGAATAAGCATGTTGGGGCTAAAATTCGGTCCTGGTTGCCTAATTACACAAATGACAACTTGTGGCAACATGTTCACAAGTCATTTTAAATTTCTCCCTTAAAACGAATACACAGTCCAAGACAACTGCATTGGTGGGTTGGGATTAGGTCCAGACATGCAATGTTTACCTTGTGGTTCCTCAATGTGCTTAGTTTCTTACTCCTTGCTGCAAGTTCTGTCCATTTGATTGATCTTGTGGTTCCCCAACAAGTTTTTTCCCCTTGTTTTTCCCCCTTGTTTTCATTGTGGGGTGGAGGATATGATATGGAAAGCAACTGGTTTTTAGTTTTGTTCTAAGCATTCTATTGTTTTCTATGTTACATGCCTGCCGATGAACCTAGTTCATAAATTGCATTGTTCAGAGTATTGAGGTGTTATGGTCAAGGAAAAAAAATTGTAATGAGGTACTTTGTTGTTTCTTGAAGTAAGTAATTGCTCAGAGAATTCTACAACCTGGCAATATACAGGTACAAGGGAGAGCAAATGGCAGATGGGGATGAGGACATGCCAAGGGACGCAAAGATTGTAAAAACACTGCTGAAATCAATGGGAGTGGACGAGTATGAACCTCGTGTTGTGCATCAGTTCCTGGAACTGTGGTATCGTTATGTCGTTGATGTTCTGACGGATGCACAGGTCTATTCAGAGCATTCCGGGAAAGCTGCAATTGACTGCGATGATGTCAAACTTGCCATCCAATCAAAAGTCAATTTCAGTTTCTCTCAACCCCCACCTCGAGAGGTACCACACCTGTACTTTCTAAGACGTGCTAATCAATTTATAATTTTGTCAAATATTGGGCCCTTCATCTTTTTGTCTGCACTTGCTCCGCAACTGTAGTTGAAGGGTTCAAGAGCCGCTTCCCATTCTCTGAATTTCGAGGATATGGAATTTTAGTTTGTTTTTTGCTTTAGGGAATTGATATGCTGAGAAATTGAGAATTGAAAGCGCAAGCTGGTCATGCAAGTTTGGGGGAGTTGCCAACCCCATTTCGTATAACTTCTTACCAATGAGTCTAGAAAATGAATTTTTTCATTTCCTGATATTTTCTTCTTGTTTCTCGATTCCCCCTGAAATTGGCTTGATGTAGTTTTTCCTCTCATCATCTCTCATATCATTGAAAAAGGGTTTAATCATACCTGCAATAGGTCCTGTTGGAGTTGGCTAGGAACAGGAACAAAATCCCATTGCCAAAGTCAATAGCAGGCGCGGGAATTCCTCTACCGCCCGAGCAGGACACATTGATCAGCCCCAACTACCAACTCGCAATCCCAAGGAAGCAAACTGTACAGCCAGTGGAAGAAATGGAGGAGGAGGAAGAGAGTGCCGATCCTAATTTGAACCCTCCCCAGGAACAGAAGACTGACTTGCCACAAAATACTCCTCAACGAGTATCGTTTCCTCTCGGAGCTAAACGTCCACGACAAAGTTCTCAATGATACTATGACTTCCTGTATTATTCAATACGTAGAAGGATTAACAATTATGTAGAAGAGGAATCCATGGTTTTCAATTCGAAACTAGTGTCAAGCTTGTATAAATTCGACTCAATTTTGAGGGAAAAGTATTTAATTTGTTTATGAGCTTTCCTATTTTTCTTGTTGAACTTTTGTGTCTTGGATTAAAAACCAAAAGGAATTGTTCAAATGAAAGTTTCCTCACAAGACCCGCAAAAGCTTCGATGTCCAACTCTTTCCATCAAATCCGATTAGTGTCGCGTTTGCTGGAAACTCCTGCACGGACATCTGCAATGTCCACAAATCAAATTAACCAAACTCTACCATCACTATAGCCATTTTCCCAAAATTCCAGCCAGCTACTTTCCTGAGGCTGTGTGGATCCAGAATTTGTGGATGGATTTACCCAGAAAAAATAAACTCATAGGAGAGAGAGCAATTAAATTTAGCTTCTTAACTTCATTATTTTGCTATTTTTCTCTATTCTTTTCGTTTCCCTTGCATTCCCTCAATAAAATAAGAACCTTGTCGTTTTCCAGCACGAGGACAAATCCAACCTTGCTATTGGTACTGACCGGAGGTACCGACCACATACTGACCGGCATTGGAGACTCACAAGGGGGGTGCCCATGCCGTCGGTACATGGTCAGGGGTCCCAACGCCGTTGGTACATGGTCGGTACAAGGGTGGTCAGTACCCCTTGGATTTTTGAGGACAAATACAGGTCCGTCCGAACTGCAACTATGTTTATAAGGGCAATCTTCAGAATGAGAAGGGAATGTGCACGATGGTTTAATGGAATCGGCATATTGAAGTGATCATGGATCCTTGCTCATTGTCTCACACCGTCAGGAGAGAGCCCAACAGGCCCACTCAACCCCTTTGAAGCAAAAAAAGAAGAGAGTTTACAATCACCTTCCTTGTATCTCCAATGAGCCGCAATTCCAAACTCGGCTTTTAAATGCTTCTCTTGTCGTTCATCTAATTGGTTGTTTTTCCTTTCATTAACAGTCACTTAGTAAAGTACCAATCTTAGGAGTAAGATCCTTATAAAATGGGTGCGCTTCTAAACGGGAGCTCGTTCCCGTCTAGACGGGACCTGCTTATAAATAGGATGGGAGCTTTCACACTAACTTTAAGAATGAAATTTACAGTTCTCTTTTCAAATATATGCAAGGAAGAAAAGAAAAAAAAAAGTAAGAGAGATTGAAGACTCTCTCTTTCTCATCTCGTATTCTACTACTTATCTATGTGTTTAGTCCATATATTTGGCATAAAAAAATCTATTGGGATGAGTTTTTCTCACTTATGTTTATAGACCCTCCCTTTGCAACTACAAAAAATTATGTACAATACATATAAATTTATACAGATATATCTATTCATTAAATTTTTTATATCGCCACTCCTAACCTAGGGAGCTTCTACATACTCCATTCCCTTACACCTGCCCCCGCTTCGTGCAACTAAGGTACCAACTTCCAATTAGCAAACACAAATAAACAAATGAAGTATCAATAACAAATTGTGTAAATATATGAGGAATATTCTTCATAATTTAAAGTATTCTCCAAATATGAAGAATGGTTGGGAGTGCAATTCTTCCTTTGAAGATTTGAAGAATGAATTTGAAATTTTGAAGCATGATTGGAGATGCTCCAGTAGATATTCTAGTTGCGACTTCAACGTGATGCCACCTGAACTTTAAGGAGTTGACAAAGTAATTTTGCCTTAGGGCATAGAGGTTTGCTCTCATCTAAGGTCTTAGATTCGATTTTTTTACTAACAAAACTCTTGGAGCTACAGGGGGTTATAGCCGATTACTATCTTCATTCCCCGGAATTAGTCGAGATGTGTGCAACCTGGCCCGAACATCCAGTTATAAAATATAAAAAAAACATGATGCCAACTGTATATCAGGTCACGGGTTTCAATCATGTGACTGCATGTACAGTAGCTACAAAGGAAATTTATAGGAAAAGAGAAAAGTAGTGTCACTTTTTTCAATCTTTGCGTTGTAATTTCAAAAGCATTTCCTTTTTTTTTTTTTAAATCGGCAATTTTTTTTTTATTAATCTTTGAAAAAGACATCAAAGATTAAAAAGATCAACGACATACAGGAAAAAGCGCCGCCCGAAAATCAAATTCAAAAAAAAAAAAAAAAAAGCCTACCAAAACCCTACAACAAAAACTAAAGCCTCATAACCGCTAAGACATCCAACTACCTTCAACCAAAACAACCAAAAAGCAAAAGAACAAAAAAAATAAAGCCCACAAGAACGAACCGTATGATTCCTTGGCATGGAAGGTATGATAATTAGGTGATTTGTCTTTTACTTAAGTGTATGTTTCATTTTTCTTTTCGCTAAATCATTTTTTTGCATGTCATAGAAATGTTTTATATATATAGACTGGAATTACATAAAAGAAAAGGGTTCATTCCCATCATTACTTTGGCTTTCATGATCAATTAGGTCAATGGTTCACAGATCTGATACCTTGTCTCCCATCTTATGATTCCCTGATTACCTTTTGTTCCTCTTTCTTCTTCCATGGTATGATACTCTTAAGTAGTGGAACAATGCCTTTGCCCTTTGACACATTAATAGCTTAGGATTCTTTTTTGGCAACAAAAGCATTTCATTGCCTATCAAAATACTGTAGTAAAGAAATACAATTATAGAACCTGCACAAAATATATATAAATCAAAAGTAAAATCATTTGGTCAAATGCTTATTAATTAAATGTATCACAATAGCAAGCAAAAGTCCTAGAGACTGAAGTAAGAGGAGATGGGTTTTTTGACTTCTCATTTTTTTATTTTTCTCTTTTTGGCTAACAAAAGGACCTAAATAATGTATTTAATTTGTGCACGCTACAACAAAAAACACTTTCGATTGCGTTCGGAAAATGCTATATGCTCGCATATCTCTAAAACACTATTGCAAAATATATTTTCCACATGTCTCCCAAATGCTCTACGAAATTTATAATACATTCTGGCAATATTTTTAAAATGCCAAAAATGTAAAAAGCAAAATACAAACGTGAGACATTGGATCTGACAACAAACATGAGACTAAACATATACTCCCTTCGTCCCCGCTTTATAGTCCTAATTAGCACTTTTTGCCACGGCAAAAAGATTATCTCATTTCAAAATTAAATGAATAATTTGTTTGTTTGTTTCTTGATTTTTTTTTTTTTCCCTCTCCAGAACCAACACATCGTTTGAGAAGAAATGCCAAAGGAATCTTGACAGTACTTTGAAAACCTAATTAGGTCTCAACACTACACAACACAAAAACTCTCTGCTCCTAATCCAACCTTGCCCCTCACTGTTCTGTCACTCTCTCCCATTTCCTCCAAATTTTCTGGTGAAGGGATTGGGGACCATTATTTTCTTTTCCTTAGTCAAGTGGTTAGCGTAAACTAGAGAATTACTCGTGTCTATAACACTCCTTTATACTATGTTTTGACATATGTGATGTGGAATATAGGTAAAACAAGACAGGAGGTGCGCGCTGTTCGGGAAGGGACCACATGCGTGTTGACCCGATCCGGACTGTTCGTACTCGGCGATCAACGACACACATCAGTTCGGCAATGGACGGTGTAGATCTGTTTGGATCCGAGTAGATCTGCGTGTTGATCACCGAATACGAATGGTCGAGATTGGGTCAGCACGCATGCTGTCTCTTCACCGACAACACGCACCTCGTTTCCGTAAAACATACTGTATAAAGGAGTTGTGACTTGTACGTTCAAGTACTATTCCAATTTGAGAGAATAAATTTTACTAATGAATTAAGCAAGCAAATTGGATTTTGAGAGTTCCAAATTGAAGAATCCGATACCTTCAAGAAAATAAAATAAATGAAAAAACCGACAAACGGTGATGGGGGTTGGTAAAAGAGGTGTTCAACTGTTCCATTGGTTTCATATGACTTTTTGTTAGAGATTTTCAAGGCCTAAGCAAGTTTTGAAATGAGGTCTCTCAATTTTTCTATATATACATACGACACATTGCAAACACAAGGATAACCTTGTGGTTCAGCGGCATGACGCCTGTTCGGTTCAGTTTGCGCGCACCTCGACTAATTTCAGGGCCTTGAAGTTAACAACCGAACATAACTTCTAGTGGCTTTAAAAGTTTGCTGACAATGAGAGTCGAAGCTGAGCACAGTATGAGTTTTCTTTTGTTGGATTATTTATTGTGCCTATGGGAACTACAATTAGGCCTCGTTTGATTCGGGTATTAGGAGGGTGGGATGAGACTATTTTTGCCTAATCCCGCGTTATCCCTTGTTTGGTTCCTGAAAAATGGCATGGGATTAACAATTCCGGGACAATTTTTGTCCAATACGTATGGGATTACACAATACCGGGGGGGGGGGGGGGGGGGTTGGGGTTGGGACTAAATAAGGCCGGACTATTGGAACGCTACTTTGTTGGCTAATATTTACAAAGTTGTCATCGTCTTCTTCCTTTCTCATTCAGCCGCTCCTCTCTCTCTCTCTTTCTCTCTCTCTCTCTCTCTCTTCACCAGATCTCTGGACATTACCTCAAGTACTGGGATTGAACCCTGCAATCCAGTTTTGCAAACCAATCCTAATGAGACTCAAACAGAGGTGGATCTGGACAAGTTGGATCACTGGGTATACATGATTTTCGACAACCAACACCTCCTACCACCAACACCTCCTACTGCCGTCACGGACTCGTTTCTCAACAACCAACACCTCCTACCGCCGTCACGGACTCGTCTCCCAACAAAATCGACGAGCTTGGGTATACATGATTTTCGATTTTCGATTTTCTGGGTATACATGGTTGTATTCTAGGTATAATGATTTTCTGATTTATGGGTTGATTTTCGATTTTCTGGTTTGTTCAAAGATGGTTCGATTGAGTCGATTTTCTGGTTTGTTCAAAGATTGTTCAAAGATGGTTGATTTTCGATTTTCTAATTTCTGGGTTGATTTCTGGATTGAGAGAGAGCCCTAAAATTAATCCAAAAATTTAGTTTGGGGAACCAAACATGGGATTGACCGAAACACGGGATATCCCGATGTTAATCCTACACAAATCAAACAAATGATTGAGTGAGATTCAGTACTAAATTAGTCTCAGGACAAATAATCCCGGACTATTAATCCCATGACTACCAATCCCACCTATTTTAGTCCGCGAATGGAATGAGGCCTTAGGGTGGTTCTGTCGGGATTACCCTTTTATTATAATCCTAATGATATACATGAATGTAATTCTCCTATAACTTAAAATTAATAAAATATGTGCAAAGATTAATTAAATATGCGAGAAAAGAACATTCAAAATACGCCCGAATGAGGTCTAATTATACCATTGAATGTTTGTAGCATAGGCTTAGAATACTACTCCCACATTTAATAGTATTTATTAGGAACAAATGTCGTCACAGTCCTCGAGGCCTCGAGCGAAAATTAAATACGAGACACTTTTTTGTTGATTTATATATAAAGGGTATCAAACTAGGAAGAGTTTCTAAAATTAATAAATTTCTGGAACTTAAAACAGCTGCATCTAGAGATTTAGCTAAAGTTTGACTTTGGCTATTGCATTATTGAGGGGTCTGTAATGCGTCCGAAGGAGAAAATTTTGGGTGCGGATTGGGTAGGGACACGTGGTGCCCGACATCCAATCCGAGCTGTCCAAACACGTTTTGGACGGCTCAGATCTGATGGGGTAAATTTGCACCCAAAAATTACAAAAATGCCACCCTCGGATCTGAGCAATCCAAAACGTGTTTGGACAGCTCGGATTGAGTGTCAGGCACCACGTGTCCCTACCCAATCCGCACCTAAAATTTTCTCCTTCCGAAGAGTCTGCTGGTGAAAAGCAAACCAGCAAGTTTATGATAGATACAAGTGCTTGAAAGGGGAAAAGATGCTGCCATTGGTTGAGGCTGTCATTTTTGTCTCAGACTGCTCTACATTGCTGCATTCCTCCCTGCAAATTAAGTTACCGAGAGCTACAACACCATGTCTTCAATCTCTGTCTAGAATATTTCGAAATGGCAAATTAATATTTATTGGCCTGTGTAGTGTTGGCAACATGCCACTCTGATTATGGGGTTTTTAAGAGAACTGCTATGAGCACAGGTTGCTCGGTAGGGTCTATTTTTGGGTTCCGCACGACGAACAATCTGAACATTTCATTCATTATAAAATACGTTTTTGACCGGCCTATACAAAATTAGCTCAATCAAATACCTTTAAGTGTTTGATCTAATTTTCCAAGTTTTGATTACTCTAAACACTAAATCAAAATTGAAATTTACTTATAGTTATTCGATTGAACTGATTTATGATGAAACAACTTGGAAACGTACTTCTAATACACGTTATGTATTTCATATGTATTTGCCGCGCATTTTTCACCTATTTTCCGCCTCAAATACCAAATCAATGGACTATTCTTAAAAAAATCCAAGAGTGAGAGAGTGTGAAACAGGGAGATGACAAAGCTACAAAAGGATCCAAGATGTGGCATAAAGGTCTAAAGGAGCAGGGACGGATCCACACAGGGGCACGGGGGGTCACGTGCCCCCCCTCAATTTCAGGGAATTTTTTTTTTTTTTTTTTTTTTTTACAAATAAGGGAAAACAAATAAAGAAGTACCCCTCGGAACACTTATTTTCATAAACCAAAGTTAAGTAAAGATCATAATTTTGAATGATCTTTACTTTAATTTATTTATGAAAATAAGAAAGTACCCCCCTTTCGGAAACAATGGCATTTCCAGAATTTTGATATTCCAATCTTACCAAAATCTCATCCCCTCACTTTTAGTACAAAGGCAAAAAACGACACGTTTTTCTCCGAAGAAAAGAGGCGAAAGACAACCTTCCCATACTTGAAAAGATCATCCGATTATACCATTATGCTTAGAAAAATCTAAGGAACAAATACCGGGACTTTTTATCGGCCAAATTGAAACTTTCCGAAAAAAGATATTTTTCCATACTTAACCAGATTTTCGAGTGACACACAGGGGTGCCTCGATCAAGAGGCGACCAGATGGTGACACAACCGATACCATTCGAGTCTCGGATGAGAGATGATGATGAAGGAATCGATTATGATTCCCCAAGATATTGGAAGACGACGAAGATAGACGTCGGCCCTTTGAAAAAGAGAGTCCCAAAATCAGCTTCCTAAATTTTGGAGTATCATTTAGTTTACTTGCTCTTGACTTTAGCATTGGTGCCCCCGCTGGGGAGAATTCCTAGATCCGTCCCTGTAAAGGAGGAGGTTGAAATTACAAAAGAAGAACCAAACAAACTGACTGTGGCACTGACCAGTGACACATGATCGGATCTGATCTGGCCCATGGAAAAAACAGTAAAAAAATGGGCTAGCTACAGTGTTAGAAGCATATAAGTGGTGGCTAGCTTATGCAGTAGAGGTCTTGAATGTATCACATTGTATTTCAAGATTAAATCTCATTCTCCCATTTCTCACTGTAATAGATTAGGAATGACGAACGTAAAAAGAAACAAAAATACTGCTAGAAGTAGAAACAGCAGAAAATGTAAAAAGCAAGTAAAGTTCGATTCCAGGGAGAAAAAAAAAAGTTCGCATAGATTCTTTTATTTTCAAAAGCGGATGGATTTTGGTGGGTAAGGTAATTATAGGCTTCAAAAAGTAAGAAAGACAAGTTCCACCAATCATCATACCCCTCCTCTCTCTCTCTCTCTTCCATTGCAGATTTTTCTTGCACTGTAAAAATGGTTTTCAAGAAACAAGAAAAACCCAATTCGTTTCTACCCCAAATCATCTCTCTCATCACTTTTCACGACCTGGTTGGGCTATGATTGAGTGAAACAGACAAAAGCTTGCTTAGCAGTGTCCATCCCCTCCTTCCCCACAACCCACTACCAGTCATTTCTTTAGGCTAAATATTCGTTTTTGTTTTATTTTATGGTTTTTATGGAAGATGGGCAAGAAATTTCTTATGTTCTGCTTGCTTCTACTGCCAGTCAGTTTTACAAAAGGGTTTGCCAGAAAATGAGGGAAAGTAAGAGAAAATATAGCAAATCAAGATTAGAACAGTAACCCAAGGCAGCTCCCTTACCATCCCCAATTTTTTTCTTTGCTAATCTTTCAGCTTCAAATCTGTATCAGAAAATGAGGAAGCATGGATGGCAGCTCCCTTACCATCCCCTACAGGTTTCTCTCTCTCTCTCTCTCTCTCTCTCTCTCTCTCTCTCTCTCTCTCTCTCTCTCTCTCTCTCTCACACACACACACACACACACACAGATACACACACATAAATGACACACACACACATATTCCTTCCATATTGTTCAAACCCCTGATTTGGGTATTCCTGTGTGCATGTGCAGGTGGTAGCTATTGCTGTATTTGTTGCATTGGGGTTTGCTTTCTATGTATTCTTTGCTCCTTTTGTTGGGAGACAATTGTTCCAGTATATTGCAATAGGGCTCTACACTCCCCTTGTAAGCGCATTTCACATTATTTATTTTTGCATTCATATCTACCTTGTATATTATTGCAGAATGAACACGACACTATAACTTTGTGAATTTTTCTCTAAATAAATTATGCAATATCGTTTCATGCGTTTTTTTTTTTTTCTTCCTAGTTTGGTTTTATATGGTTGTTAATTTGTAGGTGGAAAGTGTTTAGATCTGTGTTTTCTCTGCTTGTTGGTTTCTGAATTTTGAGCTGGGTCGTTCTAAATCTAGGATCTCTCTCTCTCCAAATGGGTACCTTTATATTACTATTCCTTTTTCCCTTTTCTCTTTCCTTTGGATAATTACATCCAGAGATTCTTTCCAGTCTATCACAAACCTCTAAATGGTTGCTTGTCTTTTAGCTTTTTGTTGCAAAGTTAATGTCCATCAATTTCACACGCTTTAGATTTCAACTTGATATGGGTCTCCTGATTTGACAAATGCATAAATTTTAGTTCTTCTAGGAGACCTAAGCTGTGGCCTCGTTCTCTTTGTTTTCAAGTTGAATTATATATTGCTGCGGATTTTCAGTTTAATCAGTAACCAAATAGTAGTAGTGTTTTGTGAAAATTTGTTGACTCAGTAAAGTTCGGTTCTTCAGGTTTAGAGCAGCTTCAGCAGTTGAGAAAATGGTCCTCAATTATCCCCCCAAAATGGAAATCTCTCCTATGAGCTGCTATAATTGTTGCAAAATTTTGGTTAAAGCTATTTCTTGTGCAAAATTGGCGGCAACCAAATTTAGTAAAAACCACATCATGATCACAAGAGACTATTTTTGGAGAGAATCAATTCCCAAAATGAAAATTGAGACATGATTTCATTTGTTTTCTGCTAATTAATAGCTGGTAACATCAGATGTAGAGATATTCCTGAGCGCCCCTTTTATAAATTTGAATAAATGGTTGGCCACATTCCTGAGCTCTATAGTTGCTAACTGGCAAATCAGATGGAATGAGATCTCTAGTTGTATTGTTTCTGGTAACATTAGATTTTTCATGTTGAAATTATATGATTGAGCAACCAGTCCTGTCTTTTCCACATTTGCCACATACACGGATACACCCTGAGTTTTCTTTCTCGATGGGATCGATTTCTGGATGCCATTATAAACAGGCTCAATATCTTTGTTCCTTCTTTCATTCCACTCTGGATGACAGAAAGTAGAAAACAATTTTACTAATTGACTGGGTTTCTGAATGCTGACTCTTAGTATATCTATGTTGCATCACTGAATTGTCTCTTATCATGAATACATTATTTCCTATATATGAAACGAAAGCATATTTATATTTGCAGATTGTGTGCGTCTTCTGCCTATATATATGGTGTGCAGCAGCTGACCCTGCAGATCCAGGAGTTTTCAAGTCCAAAAAGTATCTCAAGACACCAGACAGCAAAAAGCTTTTGGGGCTAGACGAATCAAAACTAGGTGGCAAATCAAATTCATCCATGCAGGATGCAAATGCTGCTGAAAAATTAGGAGGGAAACCTTTGGATAAAAGCACAAAGGAGATGGATGCAAAAACAGAGGGTTATACTACTGAAATTGAGAAGATGAATGCATCATCTCGCCCATCATCTAGCGTTATACCTTTGTTGGCTTTCATTCCTTGTGCTTTTAGGTGCAACTGCTCAAGTCCGCAAGAAGAATCTTCCGATCAACATCTGAGTGAAGATGGCATGTTCTACTGTAGCTTGTGTGAAGTAGAGGTGTGTAGATTCAACTGAGTGGTGTTTAGATGCTTCAGTTGTTACATATGTCGTGCGACTTACAAGTGCTTAACTTTTTTGGTGCAAATTGCAAGTACTTGAATTCTTATAGCCTGAGGAGAGCTAAATTCCTGCCTGTTAGTTCTTATGCACTGTCATTCTCCACAAGTTGCATTATGGAGCTAATTGTGTCATTTGATGGCTTCCATTTAGGAAGATCTTCCAAAATGTAGTCTTATGTGATATTAGTCTAAACTTCAGATTTTGGATAAATCGATTCCAAAAGTCAGAATCCAAAAGTATCCAGATTGATGCTTCTCAAAAGTAGCTTTTAAGCAGCTTGAAAAGTTGCTTTTAGCTCGAAAGCAGAAGCATACTATGTGGCAAACACATTAACAGAGCTTCTGATACACCAGAATCTATTATCGCAGATCCAAAAGCTATCACAAGTACCTCTAGTGTAGGCACAACCAATCCGGCTTAACATGTGCTGATTGCATACTCTTATCTTGCAGGTTTTCAAGTACAGCAAGCATTGTAGAGTTTGTGACAAATGCGTAGACCGTTTCGATCATCATTGCAGGGTATTATGTCTTTCGTTGAGTATGGTTTTCCCTAGTTTTTCTCCCCTTCTTTTCTGAAAACTCTCATGCATCTTTCTTCTCTGTTTTTGTAGTGGCTCAACAATTGTATAGGCAAAAGGAACTACACGAAGTTTTTCATCCTCATGGTTTCAGCCCTTCTCTTGGTAAGCATAGGTTTCCATCTGTGCATTGGCAACCTCATAGTGCTCCAACAACCTTCCTCCTATCTTGGCCACCTTATGCTCCTTTCAGGATTCAAAAAGACCCTCACTATCTTAGGCTTCATTTGGATGGATATGGATGTTACAAGGTCGTGGGTAGAACTCAACCCCATAAACTAGCTTATGAAGTGAGCGTGCCCTTATGCTTATATACTTCATTATGCTTTAGTACCCAAGCGATGTGGGACTCCACTTCGCTCCCTCCCTCACGCGTAGTGTCATCACTCGGCAACACCTGCCGCATGTAGGCTAGAGACACGCACCCTACCATCTTTGGTAGCTAGCTTTGATACCATGTTACACAGTCTTGGCTAGAGTTCAACCCCAAAAGCTAGCTTATGAAGTGAAGGTGCCCTTATGCTTATATACTACATGCCCCCTCCATCCCTTAATGTTTGTCCACTATTCCTTTTTTGGTTGTCCCAAAATCGATGTCCACTACTTGCGAAAATCTAGGATAATTTAAGTAAAATTCCTTCTTTGCCCTTCTTATTTGAGTAAATGGCTGCAAACCTTGAAAAGTACAGTGATTGTCTCCAAAAAAAAAGTTGGAATCCCAATATGGGACTAACATTAAAGGACGGAGGGAGTATTACTTTGGTACCCAGTTCGCTTCAAAATGAATTCCAAATCAAGGGTAAAATATTCCAAGTCAACAAGAATATATGTTTAGCTATAGGTAGCTTGTAGCTTGTGAAACTAGAGTACAGAGATGGAGTCAAAGGTAGAAGAGATGTATTTATTGGGATCCTTGAATTCCCTTTATCCTTAACATGAAATATTTAGTCGTTTCAAATCCATCCTGACAAAGCTTGCAAACTCGATATCAATCTCCTTATGTAAGCTATCAAACCTAAATTTGAACTATTTTAATTGGATAATTACAGTAAGTTCCTTGTTTTGAAATCCCTCACTATCCAAATGGAGCCTTGGTTTTAGTTCAAATGTCTTGAAACGTAGTTCTAATCATTTCTCCAATCTTCTTCTAGAATCTGAACATTCTGAAGACTTTTCTGTGTCTGTGGAAGTGAACTGTAACTAGCAAAATCACATGCTGATGATGCTAATACATCCAAAATTATGTCATTGCCGTTATCCATGATTCTTTTCATGGTAGGTTTATCAGTAGGTCCCAAAAAATCTTCACTATCCTTCCTTTCAAAAACATCTTATCTCCTCAATCTGACACCAGCATGTGATTGCCAGAACCTGAGATAACCTCGGAGTAACCATTTCATTTTCAAGTCAATTTTCATTCTAATGAGTTATTGACAGGTGTATACATGGTTTGTGCTCCTTGCACTTGAGATTGCAGCTAATACTTCAATGGTCAACTGGAATCCTTGTACTGGTCTGCTGTTTTCTTGAGCACAAGAGGTTCTCTGTGGACATTACCTCCAAGTTGGGAAGCAGTTTTACTCTGGCGCCATTTGTTATTGTGGTGGTGAGTATTTTGTTTCCTTTTCTATTGAGATGTTTCGGATCTCTTAAAAATTCGCAACGCTGTACTCCTGCTGGTCAACCTTTGCACATTTGGCCCAATTAATTTGCTTACCAAGAATAAAAGTGAGAAAAATAGTTCAATCTTAGCCAGTGCTACTATTTGTAACACAGTGTAACTTTACGTGTGGCAGGCAGTGTGCACCATTTTGGCTATGATCGCCACCCTACCTCTCGCTCAGCTTTTCTTCTTTCACATTCTTCTCATAAAGAAGGTAACCAAATTTATCTTGTACCTTAATTTAAAATGAACATGTTAATATGAGCTAACCTATTTTCTTGAATGCTTGTATTGCAGGGTATAAGCACATATGATTATATCATAGCCTTGAGGGAGCAAGAGCAACAAGGAGTTGGAGGTCAGCAAAGTCCCCAGTTGTCACATGCTAGCTCCCTCACTAGGATAAGCAGTGGAAGTTCCTTCAATACTTTCCACCGAGGTGCATGGTGTACCCCTCCACACCTGTTTCTTGAAGATCAGGTATGATTGAGGCATTCTGTTGCTAGCTGAGAAACTCATCTAATTTGTTGAGTCATAGATATCATAAAGTATTGCTTGTCCAAAACAGTCCTGCCAAAGTAAAGGAAAGATATGATGTATAAGGAAGCAAAAAGGTTTTGACTTCCCTTGGTAAATTCCTCCATAAATTCTTGATTCAAGCACTGTCTGAATCATTTATTATAGAACGAATCTTAACCAGTTGCCAGTTAGTGTGTTTGTTCCTGGAGAACCCTATGCGTTTGCCAGTATCTCCTGTTTGAACAAAAAAATTGTCTTAAGTTTATACAGTTGTTAAAGTTTGGGACTGTACATCCTTCATGTGTTCTGAACCTGCATTCTGAGTGCATGACATATTGAGATTACGGTAGTAGTTTTTATGTTATGTTGCTTACGCTAATTGCTCTGTGACCAAAATGTCAATCGAACATCCACCTTTTAGTAAAATGAAAAGTAGTTTTTGTTAAATGTTGGCTGCTGACAAAGTTAAAATTAGGAAGGTCATACTTTGCTCTGGTAGCTGCCATTCTTTTCTCTACATAAGGAGAATAACATTGTTGATAAGCTGAGTACAACAGAATTCCTCTAAATGCTTTGAGGAAAAATAATTTCAATCTCAAGTAGTTTTAGGAAATAAATTATTGACTATGCTTTCATTCGTTGTGATTCTAAGAAATTCCAAACCAGCCTAAGAAGTTTTCATGGTTATTTTGCGTTCCATTTTCCTACTCCCATTGTGCAGAATCTAATTACATAATAGCATTTTCGTGGTGGTTCTAAATTTGCTAGCCTTTTGCCAACTTCAGAGAAACACCACTGTTATTTTTCCAAAGAAGCATGAGCAACGACATCTTATTTTTTAGTGGAATGACACAGCACATCAGTACTTCATCATGCTAATATGTTGGCACTTGCATACAATCCGCTCATGGTAAAACTTCATATGGGTTCAAGTTGGTAATATTTCTTACTTCTCCCTCTGGGAGCCCAGGTATCATTTTTGGCAGATGCAAAATTAAGCAACCTTGTACATCTGTATCGGAATATCAATGACATGTAACCTTCAGCTACTGATATCGCAGCAATATCTGTTTTGGTTTCAGTTTGATGTGGTTCCACCCGATTCTGCATCCGTCAGTTCACTCGGCAAAAAGATGGCGGGTGATGAGCCTATCAAGAAAAAGACCCCTGCAGCTGTAAAGATCAGTCCGTGGGCACTTGCTCGTCTAAATGCCGAAGAGGTTTCAAAAGCTGCTTCCGAGGCAAGAAAAAAATCCAAAATCCTCCAGCCTGTTGTAAGGCGTGGCATGCAATTCAACCTAGACAGCAGCTTTAGGAGCAGCAGTGGCCGCCATATTGTCTCAAAATCAGACAACAGTCGAAGGCGGAACAGTAAACGGATTCGTCTCCCGGCAGAACTACCGCCCCTTGAACCCCTAACAAAAGTTTCTAATGAGAATGAAAGCTCTTTGACGAGTTTAGCGCCACTCCAGCTTGAAGCCCGGAGTGCTTTCCGAACGACCGGCAATGTTGTTGCTTCTTCTCCCGAAAGCAGTACGGACTCACCCGACCGTCTCCACCCGTTCCGCGTAACATTGGGCCCCGCAGAGGTTGGGCGGCTCATGAGACCCACTGCTGGAGCGGCTGCTGCTCAGATGGGGACTTCTCTGTCAAGGTCGACGAGCGATGGGTATGAACCGTCTGGTGGGGAAGATAGTGATAGGGTTCCTTCGAGGAATGTGCAGAGATCTACTACAAATTGGAGTAATCTTCTCTTGGGGTCTGCACGGGATGAGAGGGTGGGTAGATTGAAGGCGTCGACTTCCTCTAGCCAGGCTAACAGTAGAAATCATTGAACAATGAGGTTACTCCTGTTGTTTGGATTGAATGGATTTTATGGGGCGTCGACGTTCTAGTATTCTTTTTATTCGTTGTTCTGAGGGGATCGGCTATCGGTTCCGAGATGTTGGAATCAAGGTTCTGCACGGAGAGTGCTGTGAAGTTAGCCGGAAAAGTTCCATAAAAAGGGTTTAATTTGATGGAAGCTTCTGTCTTCTTTTCAGTTTCTTTAGTGACGTACAGAAAGCCAATATAATCTTGCCATTGTATTCTCTCTTGATGGATGTATGTTACGGACATCTCTTCTGTAGTGTAATTTTGTACCTACCCACTTTCAACACCGGAAGTAAAAGGATTTTGCAATGTTTTGATCTTGGTGTTTCCATTTTTCTTCCTGCGATGTTGGTACCTTTGGTTTTTCATTTTTTTTCCTTCACCAAAGATTTTGCTTCTATTTTTGGATTAAGAGATTGATCAAGCTTAGATTTCCGATCTCAGAATCTAGCCTAAGCGAAAGTGAAAGCTCAGTAGTTAACAGACTGAACTACTATCGGGACAACTTGGCTGCCTGCCAATTGCAGTAGTTCTGGATGTGTCCATTGCAATGGACCTTTCTTGCTTTGCATACTTATCAGCCAACTGTGCACAGCTCTGGGATCATTGATTACCAGGACACCGTTGTTTTTCAAGTTCCAGATGCAAAAATTAAAATAAAGGAGAATCAGTAGCACTTTTAACGGCCTCACTGTATTTGTACAAAGGTCGAATTTGATTCCCATGGGATTCCCTGTATTTGTACAAAGGTCGAATTTGGTTCCTATGTGTGGGAATCCCACTGTTGTGAAGCCCAAATTTTCTGGGACTCGTCAAGCCAATCCCAAGTTGTGAAAGACGAACACATTATCTATTCACCGGGTTAATGTCTATCCCAGATATGGAATGAAGTGAAGGTGGAAAACACCACAAGAAATTCCATCCCAGGGGCCGTGCCTCAGCACTTCTGAAAACGTACATAGAACGATGACGTGGTAAATAGTTTCCGGTTGCACCTGGTACTCCATAAAGTCTTACCATTTCAGAGTTTTCTATCAAAATTTCGATCCCCACATAAAGCAATTGATATCCCCGATTCATTCCAGTCCAAATTCTACATCTCTGGTAATGAGTTCCTGGACTAATAGTGGACCAAAACAAAAAGCAAGCGGGGATGTGATTGGCGGCTTGGCGCTGCTGAGTAGCAGACATTGTTCATCATTTAGACTGGCTCAGCAGAAAATAGAAATACCCTACCAAATGACGAGGCTGAGAGAAATTCATAAACTACTTGACCTTGTCTTTGACAAAATTAGCATCATGTATTTCCTGTAACGACCTGTGCCAGCTAACCTGTAAACCCTTAGTCTAACCACGTGGCTCAAAAGGTTAACCTCGAGTTATGCAGTAGTTGGTCGGAATCGTTTATATAATCCTGTAACTTCCAACTCCCCACCGATGTGGGACACTAGTTGGTTCTCACAATAATCCATTAAGAATTCACTTCGTACTAGATGATGTGGTACCACAAGTCATTGATAGATCACCCCGCTATTTTCGAAATACACATTTGTAGCATAACAATGAGACATCACCAGGCAGCACCTCTGTTTTTCGTAATATTGAACAGGCTTGTTAAAGATCTGAAATAGAACAGTAAATGTAACACAACACAATCAATCAGTCCTACAGAAGTAAAGGAGATTTAGTGACAAACCAAAGTACTAAAAGCATTGTCATGCTTTAACAAGCGTAAAATTTTTACATAGACATTTTTCTTACAATCTACCGTTCCCCAGATTCATCATACGTTGTTTTCTTATAACAAAAGACTAACAAACTCCATTACAAACAAGGAGACAGTTACCCAGCAAAGCCACAACAACTAAGTGTTGGTCACAATACAAGCCACTGACCTCAAACTCATCAAGCAGCTAGGGGGGCAACAAAGACGACATGAGGGACCTTTGCATCATCAAAAGGCAAGCTCACATACTCGCGAGCGAACTCCTCGGCAATCTCCCAAGCCAATTCTCCATGTAAAGCCTTGCAATACATGTACAGAACTGCGTGCGAAGCAATATTGTAAAGCATAAACATAGTCACAAAGCTCGAACCCACCACGGTTTGCGAAATGAAAGACAAGCATGTCCACACATCACTGAAATCATAGTTAACAGACATAGGTCCAGAGCCAAAAGCCGATACGAAAAACCCAATCGAAGTCCCGAAAAGCAGCCACAAGGACAGAGAAACAAGTCTCATCCCTCTCATCAAGTAAGCGCTCCGTCGCAGCGGCTCGAACCCCCACTTGGATTCCACAACCACAACCACACAAGCCAGAGCCCAATTCACTTTAAGGTACACCAAAACCACCGCAAGGACAACAAAAACGACACTGCACAACCCGAGAAAGTAGTGATTCGATGCATAATCGATCTCCTCGTCAAACCCTGGAAGGATTTGTACACCCTTGGCAACAACAAAGGGGAAGACCCCAAACGCGGCGCAAAACAGGGCGATCAACAACTGGGAAGCGATCGATGTTGCGAGGAGGGGTAGGAAGGAGGAGAGGAGGGATTTGGCGGCGTGGGCGAGCTTGACGGGTCTGCCGTAGAAGCCGTGGTAGGTGCTGTAGGTGATGGTGAGGGAGGCGGTGAGGAAGAAGAGGGAGTAGAAGAGGGAGTAGAGGAGGAAGGGGAGGGCTAGGGTTTGAAGAGAAGGAGTGTGGGTGGTGGTGGTTCGGAGGAGGGTTTGGGAGTGGTGGTAGGAGTGGGATTGGGAGGAGGTGAGGGTGGATTGGAGGGTGGGGAGGATGATGAGAGAGAAGGAGAGAGGGAGGAGGAAGAGGACGGAGAGGGCGAGGAAGTGGCGGGAGTGGGCGTTGATGATGCGCTTGGATTCGGAAAGGACGCCGCAGAGGTTGAGGGTACGGCCGATGGTCGCCATGGGAAAGCAGATAATTCCGAGAGAGAGAGAGCGATGAATCGGAATGCAGTGGAGTTTTACGGGATTGGTCTCAATTTTCAAAGGTTTGCGTGAGAGTGGGCCATCTTCACAATCTGATTCAATTACGAGTACTTTTCAACTTTTTAGAGCAACTCGAGCCTTTTGACTCTTTTTCTTCCTCAAATTTGATCAAAAATTTGAGTAAAAGCTCATGGAACCGGAGGAGGTGCTGCGCAGTGTGCTGGCAGACCTTTTTCGGCGTTGTGCCAACATTGTTTTGACTATCGGAGACGTCCACCGCGTAGAGTTCGTCGAGCTCTACAAGTGTACCAAAAATCAACTCGAATAGATTTCGTTAAGTGCCTCATCGGAACACAAATAACTTGAAAAAAAATCGGAACACATAAAGCTTGAAACACTTGATGAAAACCGTTGAACTCATTTTTTTTCATGTTCTTTGTGTTCCGATGAGATATTTAACGATATCCAATCGAGTTGATTTTTGGTACACTTGTAGAACTCGACGAGCTCTACACGGTGGACGTCTCCGATCGTCAAAACGATACCAGTACGGTGCCGAAAGGGGGCTGCATAGCACGGTGCGTAGCACCTCCCCCAGCTCCCTTTGGTATCATCCATTCTAGTGGTAAACTCAAATTTTAGTATTTTACTCAAAATCTGTTGTTCCGACCGACCTAGACCCTAGAAGTGTTCCACGACCACTAGCAAAACCCTAGACGTTGTTGCAGTGCCGACCGACCAAAACCCTAGGAAGTGTTCCCCGACCACCAACAAAACCCTAGACATTGCTGAAGTTTTGACCGACGAAAACTCTAGATCGATCTGTGTTTTGCTAGAAAATCACGTCCACTGCGACTGAGAAAGTCACATCGACGATAATCAGAACTACGACTCCTTTAGATCGATCTATGTTCTACTATCTTCTCCGATGACGGCAATGACAACGGCGGGCGGTGGAAGGTTGACGACGGCAGCGGCGGAGGAGTTCCAGCGACCAGCACCACCACCAAGTTACCGTTACAAATTTGGGTGAAGGGTTGAGTCTCCCTCAATTTGGATAAGGATTTTAGTAAAACTCAATTTGATATATGTTTGGTTCAAAGACTGGAGCATGATTTTAGGGGTTTTTACTCAGATTTCAAATCTGGTTCTGAGTTTGAGTAAGGGCTGCAGTTGCTCTTACTAGCTTCTTTTGTCTCCCTCCGTCCAGATTTCTTAGTCCATTTTGGGAGTTCATGCCATTTTTCAAATGATTATATCTTGTAATTTACAAGATTTTATGTAATTTTAAAAACATTGTATTATAGAACTAATCGAGATCTATCAAACAAGATCCATATTGGATATATAATTACTTACCAATTTAAAGATATCACTAATTTTTTATCCGGTTACAATAGAACGAGGGACAAACAAATCCGGACGGAAAGAGTATTTTGTATTATTTTTGGAATGTATTTTGAATTTTGGTAAAAATGTTTTGGAGAAATATGCAGAATATATTTTGCGATAAGAGTGGTGTATGAGAGATATGTGTGCAGAATATATTTGTAGAGGAGCTTGTTTTCACTTCTTACATGTCAAAATCTGAAAATGTGTTCTGGCATTTGGCGGCCAAACACCCAAAGTTAAAGAGGAGAAGTAGAAAATTCAAAAATCCGTTGGACAAACTCCCCCTGAATACCAAAACTTCTGTAAAAATCAAGTTTTAAATCTTGTACTGGCCTACGTATCGGTTTTTCCACTGTTATGGTACGGTATTGGTACCGACAGGTATCGGGTACCATTTCAAATTTAGTAGTACTACCTATATACTCTCTCTGTCCCATATTGTTGGGACTATTTACCTTTTTGAACGCCTTAGAAAATTGTTTATATCTCATAATCTATGATTTTTTTGTCCCAACAACTTTGTTTAATAAAATTAATTGAGATCTATCAAACAAGATCCATATTGAATATAAAAAAAATTAATAAATTAAAAATTATAGACAGTTCATTGAGATGTCCAAAAAAAAAAAAGAGGCCCAACAATATGGGACGGAGGGTGTATATATATATAACCGAAATTTGTTCTCATGTCATCTAATTCATTAAACATAAATTATCATTAGACAACAAATATCGTAAAATAAATTCAAACTAAAACAATAAATTAAATGAGTTCTCAACACCTAAAAAATACAAAATATAAATCTTCCTATCTAAAAACTAGTGTTACACTTCCTGCTATGCACAATATCGGGTGCTCAGTGTTATATTTTTTGATGGGTTGTTGCAGTTAAAGTGAATGATATTTTATAGTGCAGAGACGTGGCAATTGCATAGGTTGCTACTGCCTCAGTCATTCTTTTTGGCGAATGCCACAACAGTTGATTCTAGACCAATGTCATCATCTTGCATAGAACTGGCTTATCTTCGTACGTGGAGAATTGTGAACAGCACATCTACATGCAAAATACGCTGTTTAGTTCATTACAGTCCAATTTTATTATGAGAATTCAGATAAAACAATGCTTACCAACATTTTTTCATCCTTACAATACTCTTCCAAATCTGCAAGTGTGACATGGTTATACTTGAGGGCTCTGATGCTCAGTTCTTCAACATAAGTTTCTTCAATTGATGTTCTTGCGTAAAGGTACAACTTCAGCACCTCAATTTCAGATGCTACAAAGATTGTAGCTTGGATTTTAGACTTTTAGTACCTAAGATGTAAACACAAAATATTTGGTCAACAGTAGTGTCACTTATATATGAATTCTGTTTTGTTGGTTTTAAATTATTCGAGTGAACTCACCTCAGAATCAATCAGGATAAGCTTTTGGTAGATCTTGTTATTTGTGGTGCTTTTTAGAAGACCTTTTTCCAACTACCATAACTTGTATTGTCCAGCCACGTGCCTCAGTTTGTAGTGTGTAACTCCTTGATCATTGTCAGCTTTTCAGACATCAATCAACCTGCCAATTTAGATCATAAGCAGATGTTCGTATCTCAATCATAGTAGAATTTATATGATGTTCATGGTATATGTGAGTGTAGAAATGATAAGGAATCAACTTTATGCGTAAGCCCAGATTTGTTATGCAATGTGCCTCACTTAGTGTTTCACCAAAAACAATGTTCTTACTCAGGATAGGGTTTTTCTAAAAAAAAATATCAGTTAAATCTATGACAATTTTTATCTTCCCTGATGTAATGGCTCGAGATAGAGCCACATACAACAGCTGTCCATGAGGACCGACTGGTTCAAGCAGATTTATGCCCACCACATCTAAGGTTTGTCCTTGAGCTTTATTAATTGTGGGTGTATGCATATATACTTTCAAAAGGAATAACCACTACATAAGATTATGTTTTGCAACTTGTTCGTTTCCCTGTTTAGTTTTAGTTTAAGTTTTGATGACATCATCATTTTCCTCATTTCTCTCTCTATCTCTCTCCACTCATTACATCTGCTGACATCATCAAAACTAAACTAAACTATCTAACCAGACTTCAGCAACATGATTGAACAACAATAAAATATCAAACCCAAGAAAGCAAATGATTGTCCATCCTCAAGTTTTCAACACCAGAATTCAGACAGAAAATTATCTCACCATGTCCCAACCATATTCTATAAAAAAACAAATCGGTTTCCTATCCTAAAAACAAGAACAAGAAAACTAAAAGCAAATGAAAGAAATTGTACATAGCACTAAAACATTTTGGCCAAGAAGCCCGGAACTTTGATCATTGAAACACACAAGCTATTCAAACTTCAAAGCTAGAAACGTCATTTTTTTTTTTCAGATTTTCATTGATCTTTGAGGAGCATATAGGTTTAGAGATGGAAGTCTATGTTTCCTCTGTTTGCAAGACAAGAAAGCAAAACTACAAGAGAGAACATCCAAAACAAACTCACTTGGGACAAGATTACCATAATTTGCCAAGATTGGCAAAACAAAGGGTTAAGCAGGGGAAGGCTTAACATTTGAGAGATCAGAGCCTTAGTCTAATACCAAAACCTTTGGATTCCTTGGAACACCCTGATGTTCCATTCTTGCCATATATAATAGTAGCCCAAGCCATTTTCCTAATGATGTTGTGAAAGGATTTCTTGGTTAAACGGAATCCAAAATTTAGAGTATAATCCTTCTATTTCAGAATAAGAGCCTGACCCATGGAGAGAATAACCATAGCTAATCTTATGCCATAGTTCATGGTTATTGTACGTTCTTGCTATAACTGTATTTCATAAAAAAGACATATTGGTACCCTACCCTAAAAATAAGAACAAGGAAACTAAAAGCTATTCAAACTTGAAAGCTGGAATCATCATATTTTGTCCAGATTTTCATTAGCCCCTATGGATCTCTGCTGCATGCAATGTTTCTCACTATTCACTCATGGAACTTGTCTTCATATATATATGAATCAAATTATTGATTACAAACATGTGCAAAAGAGCAAAAGAAGGCTGTTGGGCAAAAAAACCACGATGACATCACACGTTTTATATTGCACTACCAATACACTTCTTTAAGGAATTACATCAAACAACTGGCAGTCATAAGTCTCATTCCATGTTTTAACAAACCAATGTGAGCCACAAAACCCACGTATTTAAATCTCCACAGGTTGTTCTATGGAAAATAACAAGCAATACTCAAACTGACAAATGAAGAGAGAAAATACACTTCGCATAACTCGCCGTCTAAAATGGCTGAAATTGGTGAAGGTGGCCATTGACATTTAAGAAGCAAAAACTACACAGTCATTGTTTTATCCATGTACGAAATGCCACGAGTCATTTCCTCCCTCATCATATTTCTCTACACCCAATTTGTAGAACAGATGCGGTTTTTTTTTTCCAAAAAAAAAAAAAAACCATTTTACAAAGCCTACCTCGAAATATGCAATTACCTGGAAAACATACCGGACAGATGACGAATTTTTCCCGAGAAGATCCCTGCTTGAGAGAGAATCTCAAGATCGAATTGGGAAAGCAATTTGAAGAAGGAAAAGATAAACATTGCAAGACCGATTCTGGAGTGGCAAAAGCCGCAAAACCCCTCCTCTCTTCCACTTGCCCTACAGGTGTCAACCCCTAAAGTCTAAAGTGGCAACATCGTGAATAAGACTATTTAGCAGGGTAAAACAGGAAACGAAAATGCAAACTATCTTCCCAACCTCCAATTTCCTTATTAGAGCATCTTATCAGCCTCACAAAAAAAAAAAAAAAAATACCAAATTTAACCACAAAAACACCTTCTACAATTCAGCAAGCCATTTAATCAAAAACTCAAAAAATCAGACTCTCTATCCAAACTTTACTATATTAAACTATCCCCTCAAGTCTAATAAAAAAAAATTCCCCTAAAAAAGTAATCTCCTTGCCTTGGGAGACAAAAAGTCCGCGCAGTGAATACTAATCAATACACTTTTTCCCTTACAAGTAGTCTCTCTCTTACGGAAACCCATCAGAAATACAACAGGTGAGCGTGATTTGAGGACGAAGAATAATTTGAGGATGAAGAATTTGAGTAGGCACTGCAGTAAAAATAATTTGAGGACGAAGAATAAAGAGCCTGATTTTTTGGGGTTTTGGGGGGTTTGGCTCCCTATAGTAGCTTAAAAGCTAATATAGGGAGCCTGATGAGGATGCTCTTAGTAAGTTGTAGATTTCAAATAGTTAGTGAGAGAAGTAAATCCCAATGTTTATTTACGGATGAAATATAAGTACCCAACTTCATTAGTAGTACTAGTTTAAGACCCGATTTTTCTCAATTATTATCCAATCATTACTCATATTTTCAAATATTATTCTCATTTTTCTCTCTATCTCTTTCTAATCATTAACCCTTATTTTTAATTATTATGCCTATTTCTCCCTCCAATCAAATCCAAAACCCAAACCAAACACAACTCCTCGTGACTGGGTTCGGTAACTCAGTCTCCTTCCCACAACTCTATACACATTGAACCAAGCTTCTTTCTCTCTTCTGAGGAGAACGTAGCGGTACCGTCGAATATCATCGAAAAATGCCAAATACCGCCGATACCCTCGAGATCAGCTGAGAATCACCAGAAAACACACCGGGACGAAACTAGCTGTGAGGAGTACCGGTTTACTAGCAAAGCGAGACGTACCATTATTTTATTTTGAGTTTAGCTCTCGTTTCTCCCCAGCAGAGTCACCATTGTGGACACACGTACGCTCAGCAAGAAACCTTAAATCTTATATATTATTGCAGGATGACTTTTTATGAGGAGGTCTCTCATCGCGACATGTGGCAAAGAATCATTTGGTTGTGATTCAAGTTTTCAATTGAGACATGTGATTCAATCTTATTCCATTTCATAGATTTTTTTTCGAATTTGGAAGAACTAAATCTTGCTAAATCTTCTTCTTATTTTCATACCGCAATGAAATATGTTTCCAATCATATTTTTATTTACCTCTATCTACATCTTCTTAAATGTTTCCAATCATGAAATATGTCTCCGCAAGATTTGCGCCTTTACGGTGTAAAAAAAAAAAAAAACTAACTGTAAATTACTTGCGCTATGTGTATGTGGTGTATCGTATAATCTTATATATTATTGCAGGATGACTTTTTATGAGTGGACTCTCATCGCGACATGTGGCAAAGAATCATTTGGTTGTGATTCAAGTTTTCAATTGAGACATGCGATTCAATCTTATTCCATTTCATAGATCTTTTTTCGAATTTTGAAGAACTAAATCTTGCTAAATCTTCTTCTTATATTCATACCGCAATGAAATATGTTTCCAATCATTATTTTATTTACCTCTATCTACATCTTCTTAAATGTTTCCAATCATGAAATATGTCTCCGCATTATTTGCGCCTTTACGGTGTAAAAAAAAAAAAAACTAACTGTAACCAACATAAATTTCGACATCGAAAGCCCTTATAGATTTAAAAAAAAAAAGAATATCAATTAATAGAAACTAAAAAAAATTATTACAAACTAACTCACCGTTACCAAAACATGGGTTATTTGTTCATTTGCACCAGGCCAACCATGGCCCTAGCCAAAGTATAAGAACAACAATAAGGTTTGCACGAAAAATATAATTGGTTGGATTGAGAGACTTAAGAGTTTTTAGGATGATGGTTGAGAAAATGGGGGATGGACATTTTCATTTTTATAAGTTTTTGATGCATTTGGAATTTATAACTAATTGATTATTGTTTTTATTTGCAAATGTTGAGTGATTTTTTAAATTATTTTGAAATTTTTATTAGCTAATTAATTGTTTCATTTGTAGAATTTATTGATTGATGAGTATTTGAAATTTAAAATTATTTGACAGATTATTTTCTTTACAAATCTTGAGTGCTGATTCCTTAAATCATGGAACTTGTTTGAAATTTGAAATTACCTACTTATGGTAATTGAATTATTGTCACATGTGTCACTCAAAATCCTATATGACAAACCAACTATTTTATGACACTTGTCGTGATGAGAGCCTTCCTCACAAAAAGTCATTCTGCTATACTATATAAGATAGGGGTGAGGAGCGGTTGTTTTTGGACCCGTGGAATGTTTGAAAAGGAAACAAATTGGGTCATTCATTGGGATGGCAATTGGTCTCACCCCAAACCTGTCGGAGCTGGTTTTTATCAATTTTTCAAGTTTGGAGCGGGTTCGGAATTTTTTTGAAAAAACTCGATTAGGTTTGGGTAGGCTTCGGGTTGATATTACCCTGCCTCCATTTCTTACCCTGAAATATTTCTACGTACAACATTATATTTTTACTCTAATGTTTTTATAACTAAACAAAAATTTATATCCTAATTTCTATTATTATATTAATATGTTTTTTATTTACCTTTGGATTTTCATCATTATACTAAAATTCCGTCTTATGCATAGTTATTTTATTCTATTTTGTTTTTAGCTTAAACAACTTTTTCTCAATTTTTATGGGGCGGGTAAACCTGACCCCTGACTGGGGCGGGAACAAGCGCACCCACTAATCAACTCATTTTTGAGTTATTTGTTGTGAGCATTTGTATGCCTACACATTGATCACTCTGTTTTATAATATATATTTAAAAGCCAATCGTGATTAAAAAAAAATAGTTTAATTATGTAGAAACAAGTGTAGAATAAGATTTCTATAAAAGTTGGAATGTATTTTTTTGCAATATATTTCTCTTAATAAAACCCAATTCTGATTAAAAAAAAATTTAGATGTGGACATCACAACTTTCTTAGCGGTAATATTTAAGATATGAGAAAATTAAACATTCAAGAACTTTTTTCTTTTTTTATTTTCGTACAAGTGAAGGCTAAAGGGCCCCTAAAAATAAAGTCCAATTTCCATCACCAAAAGTCTACTTTACAATCCTGTTCATTGCAGTTGAAAAAAAGAAGAAGAAAAGAAACAATCTTTTTCATTGCTGTTCAAAAAAATAATACTAAAAATCCGTTTCATTGCATTTAAAAATAAATAAAAATCCTTTTCATTCCCAAAAAAGAAAAGAAAAGAAAAACACAACACACGCCTTCCTACACCCTTCCCTTGCACTTTCTTCACATTATGTAGAAACAAGTGTGGAATAAGATTTTTATAAAAGTTGGAATATATTTTTTGCAATATAATTTTCTTAATAAAACCCAATCCTGAAAAAAAAATTTAGACATGGACATCACAACTTTCTTACTAACCGGTCATATTTAAGATATGAGAAAATTAAATATTCATAAGCTTTTTTCTTTTTTATTTCCATAAAAGTGAAGACTGAAGGGGCCCTAAAAATAAAGTCCAATGTCCACCGCGAGAAGTCCACTTTACAATCCCTTTCATTGCAGTTTTAAAAAAGAGAAACAATCATTTTCATTGCTGTTCAAAAAAATAAAACTAAAAATCATTTTCATTGGTGTTAAAAAAAAATAAAAATCCTTTTCATTCAAATGAAAGAAAAAAAATAAATAAATAAAAAAACACACGCCTTCCTACACCCTTCCCCTACACTTTCTTCACATTTCTTTCCCAAAATTCTCGAATCCCACCTTCTCCCTTCGCACATCTCTGACGGGAGAGAGCTTGCCTCCAACGCCTCCTCCCTCTCACGCCATTCCTCTTCCATCACCTCGTGCTTCTCGCTCCCACATCCTATCTTTATCAGCTCAAGCCTAATGTAGATCTTCAGAAGAAACTTATATACATGCCCATAAGTGCATTGTCGGTTCAGATCCGATTGGTGGTACCAATACGCATTTTGAATTCTGGGTATTGATTTTCTGGTGAGTAAGATGAATTGGGCTTTGGTTTTTCTTTGGAAATTCATTGTGTATGTTGTTAATTGATTGGTTGTAAATTGGGGCTTTGGTTCGTCCTTAGGAAATTTTCTGGGTATTTTAGTGCTTGCTTGTGAATTCTGGGTTAGTGACATTTATAAAGAGCGTGTTCGTTGATTTCGGTTAGTTTCGTAACATTTAGATTTCGAAAGAAAAATGGAGATTTCTGAAGGAATTAGTCCTAGAAAGGTGAGGCATGATGACCCAGATCTTGAAACCTTCGAATTGGAATCATTGGACCATAGTGTTAGATCAGATTATCAGTTTTATTCAACCAGTGCCCTCGAGATTTTGAGGGAAACTGTTCGAATTCTTCGGTACAATTTGATGGGATTCATGGGTATAGCAGCGTTGCTTATTTGTCCTGTATCGGCTGTTCTTTTATCGAATGTGCTGGTGGATCAGTCCATTGTCAAGAAACTGACTATAAGGCTGTTGCTAGTGGCCAAGTCCAGTGGACTCCCTCTCAGGCCGTTTGTCAAACATTCGTGCCAAAAGTTTGCAGAGATGGTCGTTTCGTCTGCAATGTGCTTTCCTTTCTTCATCACATTGTCTCTGTTGTCAAAAGCTGCGGTTGTCTACTCCGTGGACTGTACTTATTCGAGAAAAGTGTTCGATGCGCCCAAATTTTATGTAATTGTCAGTAAAATTTGGAGACGTGTTGTTTCGACATACTTGTGGGTTTGCGTGGTGATTTCTGGTTGCCTCACGCTGTTTCTTGTTCTCCTTATAGCTGTGAGCAGCTTGTTTTCCATGATGGGGGTTGCTTCTGATTTAATTGTGTATCCCGCAATGACGGTGGGACTTGCATTCTCAATCATTTTTGCAAATGCCATCATAATTTGTAACATTGCCATTGTGATCTCTGTATTGGAAGATGTTTCAGGCCCACAGGCTTTGTTCAGGTCTAGTATCCTGATTAAGGGCCAGACTCAGGTTGGTCTTTTGATATTTCTTGGGTCAACAATTGGTATGGCATTCATAGAGGGATTATTTGAGCATAGAGTGAAGACTCTGAGCTATGGAGATGGGAGTTCGAGGATATGGGAAGGACCCCTTTTGGTGCTTATGTATTCGTTTGTTGTGCTTATCGATTCGATGATGAGCACGGTGTTTTACTTTAGTTGTAAATCTTACAGAATGGAAGCTTTAAATGGAGAGAGTCAACCAGTTTTAGAAGCCATGGCCATTTCCTCTGGATCTTTGGAAATTGAGTGATACCTTCTTTATGATTTGATAAGATTTTTTTGATGAATGGTGAAAAGTGGATGCTGGCATGTTGCAATGAGGATGCCAAGAATCATGATCTTAAAAGTTCACTTTCAATGATCAATAACACAGGAGCTGCGGACCGTGACATCTGAAAGCCTGGTAACTCCAAAATTGTTGAATTATTTATACTCATTTTGTGAAAAGTCATTTTTTGTTGTTGTTTTTGTTGTTGTCCTTTATGGTTGATACAAAACTTCTTGAAGTCATTGTATCCATGTTTCATATCTTGTACATCTTATGATAGCATTCAATAATATGGTATACACAGTTTGGCTCCAGTGCATCAGAATCTAATTTGATTTAATTGCTTCGAAATTTCAGAAAATATGTGAATATGATTTGATGATTCGGAAGCATTCCCTGTACACCAAAACGAAGCGTATTTTTTCTTTTCTCCTTTTAGGTCTATCATTGCTGTGTACCATTTTTTCAAGATATATCCTTCATTGTAGCCGTGCTATTTTATTTTCTCGAGATTTTCTCGATATTTGGAGTGTGAAGGTCTTGCTCTTGTGGAGAATGCTTTGTTTTGCGACTTCAACTGCTCCAAATTAAGGACCTCTTCATGATTGATTCAGTTTATGACCAGCTTCATTTACCATTTTGCAAGACTTGTATTAACAATAGTCGCAAGACAAAAACTACCAACGAACTGTATTTAACCACAAAGTCTTCAGCGTGAACCAGGCCAGGGGCTAAGTGCTTCACGCGAAGATTCCAAAAAACTGGATATCTACTGTCCGACAAATCAACCGTTGCACCATCACCTGAGTTTAGGCACCATAACCTGAGTTTAGGCCTTGTCCAACAAACCAGTGGTTTTGAACAGGGTTATGTATGCTTTTTTGTTTTTGTTTTGCATTTTGTGCTTTTATTTTTGGTATCTGATATGCCAATTGTAGTTTGTGGAGGAGTCTCTTTACAATATGGGCAAAATGCCTTGAATTGGTCGTAGGTTTACCATTTCAATCCGTTTCAAAATAAACAAGTGGTTGCATTAATAAACTTTGGAATCTTGAATTTAGACCGGAGGAGGTGCCCAGATGGTCAGAAGGCGTACCTGATACCATAAAAATGCTGACGAGCCAACTCCGAAATAAAATGTTTAAATGCAGGACTCATTCGTAAGCGCTGGGACGCAGGAAACGGTGTGATATTGACGGCCACTTTTGGTTTTGCACGAAATGAAAGTTTTATTTTGCTACTTCCCCAATTTCAACAAAACAACGGTTCGGATACAAAGGTGCCGAAGTAAAATCTGGGCCGTTCATCCGAGCAACGGACGGCCCGGATGTGCATAACACCTGCTGTGGGGCCTGCACAGTAGCAACCTCAGCTTTCCTGTCTTACCAACTACCTTGGACCACCCTGCCAGAAACCCCCTCCTTCACCGACAATCCCGCTGACTCCTTCCGTTGTTTTCATAAACCTGTGTTTACTTAAGATAATCTCCGTTTTTGTTTGTTTAATGAAATTACCCAAAAAAAAGAAAAAACACGTTTAAAAAGTTAAAAAAGTTAAAACACGCATTTTTTATTTTTTTATATATAGAAATATTAACACTCAACTTTTAAACAAGCAGAATCCCAACCATCCAGTCACACCCCCCACTTTGTTTTTGGTTCCTGTAATGATAACCGTTGAATTAGGTTGAATGATTGTTTTTGGCAGGTAGAATGATATACCTGTATCTGCTATAGTGAATTGAGATGAGTGGATCTGACCGGATTTTTCAGTTTTTTGTTTTCCTGTTTAGTTTGTTTTTCTTTTATTCCCTGTGTGGAATCGTTGCCCCTTTCGAGGGTGGTTGTTTGATACTCCCTTTCCGGGTGGTTGTTTTCTGTACTCGGTATGTGCTCATCCAAATCACATGGATAACCCGTTTATCAGGGGTTTTCTACCCTTCGATGGGCTCCGGTTCGGCGTTTGTAGCCCTTTGGGCGATTTTTGAGTAATCGAAAACTTTGAGTTTGATAAAAAAAGTTGAGATGAGTGGTTTGGATTGGATCTAATAGAACCAGGGCATAGCCGACCCCAATTGATTGAGACATAAGAGCAAGCCCAGCAACTTGGGTAAAACCAAAATTTAGCTATTTTAGCCAAGCTGAAACCAAAAACCCACCTCCAACAGATTAGGTAAAAGGGCAGGTATTATTCATTGGTGAATCATTCATTTGTGAATAGTGCTGAGCCAAAAATAGCAAAGCACTGTTCACTAGTAAGGATTTAATAATTCTTATTTATTACTCTCTCTCTCCCCCCTCTTTCTATCTGTTTTAAGGTACATTTTTTAATATTTTGAAAAGAGGAAAATAATACTTTAATAGAGGATGGGTAAAATAGAAATGTATTGTTGGAGTGTTGAAAGATATGTTAGGTAAATGTGTACTGTTCACAAGCAATTTTGGCTCAATTTTTACCAAATCTGTTGCACTTGCTCTATAAGACTCGATAATTTGGTTTGGTTAGAACCAACACATTCGGCCGAACAAATGCCATATCCTATATTTTTGTGCCTTGTCTTTGTTGAGGTAACTTTTATTGAAATCGAAAGAGATCTACTATGGGTACCAATATTGAGTATAACGATAATGTACAGAAGGAGCGTGGGACCCAAAAGTGGGTCCCACGCAAATAATCCAAACTAGTTGTCAATTTTAAATACTTTTCCGAGTGGCTCTGCAAAAAATAAACTCAATCTCGAACTCTGAATGAAAAATTGGAAGATTGGATCAACAGCTTGCACGTATTCAATTGAGCTACTTTTTGCTAGGTCAATTAAAATATTACTCCTACTATTTTGAAATTAATAAACATTTCAAATTATTGGTGTGTGACCCAAAAGTGGGATCCACACCGCCATGTGTACATTATTGGTACCCAAACATTTTGGAAATCAAAATTCAATTGAGACCATTGCTTTTATAAGCAGGTACGTACAAACGTACCCGCATTCAGATTGATCGATATTAGGGTTTGTGTGGAAATATTTTGTGCGATACGTGTGGGATGCGCCCTATAAATATGAATCTGTTCGTAAATATTAGTGTACAAATGTTTTTGTCACAAACTGTTTCCCCTTTTTGATGACCGTTAAAACACTACTAGACAGGAAGAGGCAAAATTAATTTTTATTTCATTTAACTATTTTGGTATGATTCTTAAGAATCCGGAGGAGGCGTTGTGCGTCATGTTGTGCGGCAAAACTATGTCGTTTTGCTCATTTTCTTAGTATATTCAAGGGCCCTGTTTGGAGAGTTAAGTGTGGAGTTCAATTTTAGGGGATTTAGGCTAGCTCCTTGGGGTAGGGTATAGTGGGTTTAGGCACTTGAATTTTAGGCATTTCAAGTTTAGACACTTTGGGTTTAGGCACTTTGTAATGGTTTTTTCTTTCTCCAAACAAGGCCTTTGGAAGTGTGCAAAAAAATCAAGCAAAATGACGTAGTTTTGCCGCACAACACCTACGGCATAGCACCCACCCTGGATCCGATTCTTAAATAGTAGAGTACTAAATTACTATACATAAGGTGACTAAAAATTTGGATGGTCAAAACAAAGCTTATGCAGTCACTGAATGAGTAGCAAATATAGATGCAGTGATGCACCACTTCTAACGAGCATTGAATTGTAATACGTACAGTTTTGACGTAATGTGTAAATATACACGTTTGCAGCATAAAAATAAAATTAGATTTCAAGCGGTGAGAAGACAAGATTTCGTCCGCATCAACAAGAAGACAATTTTCTTAACGAATCGTAACATGATATTGTAATATACGTGACTAAGCATCGTAGGAGTGGTATGTCCAATTTGTAGGCATGCCAACTATATATGTGTGAATATAGATGAGACAGAAGCAACGAAGCCAATTGACACAGAAGACATGACAATTAATCGGTTTTTTCTGAAAGACTTCGCACGTTATAGAAAAGGCATAAGGATTAAAATTCATACGCAATTCATCGGTAAGGTAGGGAGAGAAAGCAGAAAGAGCTAGTTCTATGCTCATGCTTTTGTAGGCATTGCCTAAGCATGGGAAGTAACTGCATTTCAAAAAAGATCTTCATGAACATCAGCTATAACATTGTTACTTACGTTGTTATGCAATGCAACAACTTGTCCACTTGTTGTAAGCTACAAAACAGGTAGACACGACGGGTTTGATATCCACGAAACCATAAAAGAAAGATCTATTGTCTAACAACAAATCGACATTAGGCCATCTCTAGTGGTGAAGTTAAATGCCTAAGTTAGTCAGTCATTAGAACAGTTAACTAGCATTTTTTTTTTTTCCCATAATGGTGTAGCTAAGGAGTAGTTAAGTGGGCTCCACCATGTAAAAATGTTAGCTCAGAAGTTAACAGGAGCATCTGAGCAAATCATCCAAGAGTGGAGTCAAGTGGGCTCCACCATGTGAAAAAGTGATAAAGTTTTCGGATTTTAAGGAAGGCAGTATGAGTTGTTTGTGTAAAAGAAAGAAGAACTGAGCTTTTTTGTCTTTTTCTTTGTGACTGGAGGTGGTGAATTTTTTTTCTTTCATTTATATGCCATCAGTAGACGTTGAAAAAAGTATCTATTGTATGTATGAGACCCAATTTTGGTTAGAACATTTAATTTAACAAAATGTTAGCTACACTATTATAACACAAATGCATCTGACTAACTAACAACAACTTAACTCACACAATTGAATCTCACTTTTTACACTTTTGTGTTATATAACTACACAAATTTAACTCTACCACTATCGGCCTTAGATTTTACGGTCTTATGTTTAGTTGATATCACCTCATGCCTCCTCCAAAAGAAAGCTATTTTTCAAAAAGCCCGCCTCAGCTATCACCGCCCAATTGAGTGAATCAAAGAGGGGCTCGACGGCTTGCAGTGTTTATCACAGTTGTAGTTTTGGCAAAGTTAGCCGAAGAAAAGAAAAAGGAAGCCAAGGGTAAAATGGTAATTTCGATGACGAAACCAAAACTCAAGGGGGCGAAAGAATGAACAATATATATACCGCCACAATTATCACAATAAATTTCTGATGAAATATCACTATAGTCATGCTTTTTCAGGGAGTTGAAAACTAAAAAGTGCCACAGGCATAGTCAACAAATCAAAAAAAAAAATTATAAGTGGGTTTCCTTTACGCATTTCAACATGGTACAGATTCATTCATAATCACAATAAATTTCTGTCGGTTTCCTGAATTGTTGGAAATATCTGAAAAGGGTGGTAAACTTAGGTTGCCTAAATAGAGAGTAATACTTCCTCCGTCTCGCAAAGTTTGTCACTTTTACTATTTCAGCCCTATGAAAAAATTGATTATTTCTTTTAATGTGTAATGTTTTATATAAGCAATATGGATCTTGTTTGATAGATTTCAATTAGATCTTTTGAACAAAGTTTTGAAAATCACATAAAACGTTATGAATTGAAAGATATAGGCAATTTAAAAATGGCACGCACTCCCGAAAGTGTCAAACTTTGCGGGACGGAGGGAGTACGTTTTTACTGAAGTGCAACAAGATTTACCAAACAGAGCAACAGTTAAAAAGAAACGAAGTTGGATTAAAAACACAAGTGAAAACATTTTTTACATCGCTTGTGTAAAACCTCTATTTTCAACCACCGCCATATGTTGGTCCCACTGTGAGTTTATTGTTTTAATCTGAACCGTTTACCTTGTAGGGCCCATAGAGTATTGCATCCATGCAAAAAATTATTTTGATCAAACATCAATAGATATATGAAATTTTGAATTTCGTTCGGTGAAATGGATGGTCAAGGATAGTTTAACTTCAAAATCTATGACCGCCCATTTTATAAAACAAAATTCCAAATTTTGATATGCATGTCGATGTCTGATCAAGCTAATTTTTTTTTTTATAGGGATGAAGTACTTTGCAAACCCTACAAGATGAACGATTCAGATCAACATTTAATAAACAATGAGGCCCACAAAAGTGGTGGTGGAAAAGGGCTCATTCGTTGCCATTCAGGTGCTATGTTATGTTTAAAGGGAGCAATAGAATTTGACTTGTGCAACTTATTTGTTGTCCGATCAAACTAAATTTTGCGTAAATGACATATTTGGCAAGCCTTACAAAATGAACAATTTTGATCATTGTTGTGGGTCCGAGAAGGACCCTAAAGCCCAAAACTTGACCAAAATGGACACTTAGGTCCCGTTCTGCTAAAAAAAAAAAAAAAGTTTTGTTTTAACTAAAAAACTATCTCATTCCAATAACAAAAAATCATTTAATTTTTTTGCAAAACTAAAAACCAAAAAAGCCAAAAAACTAGTTAGTGGAACAAATTAGTTTTTTTGCAAAACTAAAAACTGAAAAAGCAAAAAACTAGTTAGTGGAACAAGTTAATTTTTTCGCAAAACTAAAACATTAAAAAAAAACCAAAAAACCAAAAAATCAAAAAAATCAAGTTAGTGAAACACCCTTATTACAAACTAGTAGACAGGATCTCTGTCCGGCAAGTCCCCGCTTGGGAACACAGTCGCGTGTACTCTCTCTCATATTTACGAAGCAATTTGTCAACAGTGTTTCAACTTCAAAGCCATCGTCAATCAAATACGGTCCGATTAATTTGATATAATATCTGTTCTCAATCCGGCTCTTGACCCGTCGGAGTTTTCGATCTCGCTTCCTGGTAAAATCACCATACTTCATGCGAATTCATTGCTTTCTCTCTTATATATACATGTAATTTAATTGTTGGCGAATCTTAGATTTGATGGGTTTTGGTTAGTTCAGATGCAAAACTAGGGTTTTTAGAGCCCATTTACTTGTGGTGATCAAATCTTGATTTGGGCTGATTTTTAGTGGATCTTGGGATTTTTTTAGAATTGACTGTTTGCTGTTTGGGTTTTTCATATTTTGCTGACAAGGCTGTTGGGAGATTCGAAGGAAGGAGCTATGAGTGAGGTATTTGAAGGGTACGAGCGTCAGTACTGCGAGCTCTCTGCGAATTTGTCCAGAAAATGTAACTCATCTGCTCTTCTTCTCGATGGAGGTAAAGAAAGTTACATCTTTATAAGGTTTTGATTTGAAGTATTGTGCTTCTATGTGCTATCATTCTATACATGCTTATTTTGGTTTATACCTTTGTTCTATTATGTTTTTTCAATCGGTATTTGTTAATTAGATTACCGTTCATTTGCTAGGGCTTTCTGATAGTGAAAATTGCGTACCTTTTTCAAATAAAAAAACAGGCTAATGAATTTTGTCAAGCTTTGTTGTCTTATATTCCTCCGTTTTAACTTTTAACAGTTTCAATAATGTAATTTTGCAGTCCATTTCGAAGTTGGATAACATTATATGGTTGAAACCACCCTAAAGGCGTAGCCTTTACAATAGATTTTAGTTGTTTTGTTAGGTAATGTGATCAGAAGCATATTGTGTTTAGAGAGCAAATTAACCTATCTTCTGTAAATATGGCACTTCCATTAAGGGTCCTAGCAAAACATTTCACCGATCGAAGTATGATAGTGAATGACATGAAGAGGGGGGTTTTCGTGAAGTTTTGGCAATTGTACAATACATCTCATTTGCTCAAGGAATGGTTTTCGGACTTTCTAAGTTTCGTAAGATTCTTTGAAAGTATGGTTTGGAAAATTTTCTTTAACCAGATCTGCATTTTCTGAAACAGATAGTGCTGGTTTGAGTTTCGTGTGCATGTTATGATGTTGAAATGCATAGTCATTATTTTTGTAACTGTGATCTACTTTATGTCATTGTGATTAGCAGAGGACAAGATGCAAAAGATTTCGGAAGTAAAGGCAGGACTGGATGATGCTGATGTTTTGGTATTTATATACTTCGTCTTCTTCACTTCTTTCCAAGAAGAATCTCGTAATTCAGGTTTATACTGATCTTCTCACTTGTTTCAAATTTCAATAGATACGTAAAATGGATCTCGAGGCAAGAAGTTTGCAGCCAAGTGTGAAGGCTGTCCTGCTTGCTAAGCTAAGGGAATACAAGGCTGATCTGAACAAGTTAAAAAGAGAAGTTAAGAAAATCTCATCAGGTAATCAGGTTTCCCGTGAAGAGTTGTTGGAATCTGGAATGGCAGATGGACAAGTGGTACGTCTTGATTGTACTGTTAAATCAGCTTTTTGTTATCACATTGATTAGATCTGCAATATGTCAAGGGAATCTCTATTGAAAGACCACACTACACTGTGGAGAAGTAAAAGAGACAATGCAAGAATTTTTTTGGAGATGCAATAAGTCGATAAGAGTAGTGGATAGGTCAAATAGCCAAATTCTAAAGAATTTTTTTTGTTGATGAGCCAAGACCGAAGAAGCACTGACACTTCAAGGAATTTGACGTGTTGTCCAGACACTTATGTCTGATACTCTTTTTTCATATGCATAAAAATCTTAATTTGGACTGTGTTCGATACTTCTTTGGTGTCTATGACATGAAAACCACTATGTGATTAACACTTCTTAGACACTTCGAAGAAAGCTCTGATTCTACCGGGATCTCCCAAATGATTTTGATCGGAGAGATCACGAAGCCATCACACCTTTATGTTTATATAGCCTCATGTTTCGTTTATTGAGGAATAAGGGGTATTTTGCTGTTAATTGTGGAATATTTAATTTGTGGTTGATATTTATGTTCTTTGAATGACACTGATTTTTATTGTGCTGCTGCTAATCACCTGTAGTTAGGGTTCTTGCTGATTGATTAGAGAGAATGAGGGGGAAAATTGAAGAGAAGTAATGATTGAATTGGAAATAAGAGATACCAATGGTGGTGTGTGGAGTTGGGTGGTTTCCTAATGTGGATGCAGAGGAGATGTGGCAGTGGTGGTACTGAAGGGCGTCATACCTTGACACCCTGTGTTTTGGTTGTCAAACGAAAAAGAAAGAAAGAACAATTGGTGGTTTTGTAGTCACGGTGATGGGCCCTTGTGTTATAATCTGGTTATGATATTTTTTATATCTGTTCTTACAGTAGTGTTTCGTTCTTGATCTTAATGGGTTTACCGTAGAATTGTATAGTTTCTGGTTTCTGTTGTGGGTTTTTCTCTCACTCTTGAAAACCTTCATATTACATCCAATTAGGCATTGATTGATTCTGTTAATGTGCAATGAGAGCCAGCTAGTTAGTTTCTTAGACAATGCCTAATTGGATGTAATATGAAGGTTTTCAAGAGTGAGAGAAAAAAACCCACAAAAGAAACCAGAAACTATACAGTAAACAAAAATTTGAAGAAACTCTCGGAACTTATAACCAACAGTAGTGGAAGTGATTATAGTAGTATTATTGGGGGAAATAGGAGTTTGTCCTTTCACAATGGGAAAAAGAAACTAGGATAAGATGAGTTTCAGGTACATGATTTAGTGCTGATTCTGCTGAATTGAATATATTTAGCAAGTCCATTCCCAATTATCGTAGACAAAAGAGTTAATTTATGGAACTGTTAGAGGCTCCCTATCAGTATGTTGAATTGACCAAGTCAATGTTGAATGTTTCTTCTTAATTTACTTGATTACAATTAGATGGACACAAGTAAAGCTCACGTGGAAAAACAAACTCTAGGAGAGGAGGGGAGGGGAGGGGAGGGGAGGGTTGTGTTATTTGGGGGTGATCAATAGAAGACATGGTTGTGGATTTGGATTGTGGCCTGATTATGGGGGGATGTGCCTTAAGGCATGGGTTCTTCGTCGGATTAGTCTTATTTTAAAAAGGTTATGTGTATTTGCGCTAAATCTTATGATTAATAACATTGATTTCTTGAGAAGGCAAAAATTACAAGAGAGCTTGACTTAATGGCACTGAAGACCAAATGATGAGAGATCGAGGGAATAAGCTCTATCTAATTGTAACAACACTATATGTGATGGTTCTGTATTGATATCTGCACGCACAAAAAGGAAAAACCAAAGATTGGGTTTTTGCTATGTTCCAATCTTCTAGACATAAATTCATTAGAAAACATCAAGAATATTCTGTCATGTCTTTTATTTCTGAATCCAAGTACTTTCGCTACAAAAATTGAATGAGAATAGGTATTGAAAAATTGTCATGAGTGGTTAGATGGGTGGCTTGGTCATTTGTAAATGAACTTGGTTGGGACTTTGAAGATCTACGTTTTTTCATGGTTATGCAGTATGATGAGTACATTAATGGAGAAAATGTTGCGATGATTGCCGTGAGGATTATTTAGCTCTGAGTAGAAACACATAATTAGAAGTCTAATTCAAGGTACTTGGTTAGTTGAGGGTGATAATAATAAAGTAGGGTGTTAGGTTTACCGCCGAGTCAAATATTTACTATTGACACCTGCCATTTCATTAGGGAGATTTACTCCATTACTTACAAGGGTTATCTTATTGCTTTGTTCCTCCTTCGCCCACATCGATGATGACTTGTAGTAGATCTATGTTGTTGTGCTTAGGGCTGCAAATGAAGCGAGTTGCTCGCGAGCTGCCCGAGCTCGGTGCGGAGCTCGAGCTTCAGGCTCGTGTAATAAATGAGGCGATCTCAACACTCGATAGCTTGGCTCGGCTTGAAAAAGCTCGGCTCGTTTGGTAAATTAACCTGGCTTGGCTCGTTAATAACAAGCTGAGCTCGAGTTTTAGTAAACGAGCCGAGATCAAACACTACAAAATCTGGCTCATTTGCACCTAGATGTGCTGCAAAATCTCACGTTGTTTGTTTTGACACTTGGCACGTGTTTTTGCTTTATTAAGCTACCGTGTAGCGTACTGCAAGTGCAAATGGAATATAACTTTTGGATTGTGAACTCCCGTATTTTATCACACCTTGGATAAGGACTCTCAAAGCCATAATGAATACTGTATTCTTCAAAAGTCATGGGCATGCGCTAGTTGTGATGTATACATTTTATCGCAGTGCAAATTAGGGCTGAAACACGTAAACTTTGTGTTTCTCTTTCTTTATGCGTGTGCTTGTTTATTTTATGGGTGCTTGTGTTGGCGTGGATGGGACTCGTGCTTTATAATAATCCCCAGCAGCCAAGCTATTTCAATCACTTAATCATAGGCCATCTTATATTTTGCGCACATCCAGTTCACAAATGATTTTGACTTTCCTTTTGTTTGTTACTTTTACTTGGATTACATTCCTCTTTTTTGCGACTGCCAGGCAAGATTTCTCTTTCACGGTTTGGATATTCAATTTTGGTCTGCTTGTTCGTGGGTTGATGCTGCATATTTGAGAGATTGTGTTTGTTGTCTGTGTGAAAAAATAAGCATTCGTTTATGGTTGCATGCTCATCTCATCATACAGTTTCCAAATCCGTTCTATTGGTGTTTGCATTGTTGATACATTTGGTGGAGAAACTTCTATAACTGATATGCAAAATACAGGTGTCTATGGATCAGCGACAAAGACTGGCAATGTCAACTGAGAGACTAAATCAATCGAGTGATAGGATCACGGAGAGTAGAAGAACTATGCTGGAGACAGAAGAGCTTGGTGTCTCGATCCTTCAAGATTTGCATCAGCAGCGAGAGACTCTTCTACATTCTCATAATAAGGTATGTCATTAACGCGATCCTTGTTTCATTCGTCTCGTCAATTGGTTTGGCATTCTGGTTAGTTCGAATTAATCAGTGATCCTCTCTTAGAAACAATTGTCATGCACCTGAATGAGTCTTTTCCTAATCCTTTCTTCTTCGGAGAGCCAAACTTGTACATAATAGTCGGAGCCATAATGGGCAATCTTTGGATGGATAATTTTCTTCATTTTGCAGCTTCATGGGGTAGATGATGCCATTGATAAAAGTAAAAAGATCTTAACCTCCATGTCCAGAAGGATGAGCAGGAACAAATTGGTCGTCGGTTCCATAATTGCCGCTCTTGTCCTTGCCATTATCCTTATCCTATACTTTAAGCTCTCTCATTAAATGGTATAGAATGAATTGGGATTGACTGCATTGTTTTCTTGGTTCTTTCAATGTAAATTTGTTTTCGAGTCTCGGCGAACTACATAAATTATTATACCCGTGTTTTTATATGTTCGTCATTATGGATCTGGTGTATTTTGTTCCACCATGACTGTATCGAGTGTATTGTTTGACTTCGTAGTAACTGTATCGAGTGGCTTTAACACTTCAGAAGCAATTACTGCAAGATAGTATTATCTGCAATGTTGGGACCATCCCATCTAGCTTACCTCATCCTCAGGGAACTCTTTGAAAAAGAAGTATAGGTTGTATCCAGTGCACAATGATTTGAGATTCATCGTTTTGGGATTTCCAGAATCGGTTTTAAAACGTGGTTTCCATAAACTTCCTGGTCGTTGTGCCCGAGAGAAAGGGCAAGTGTGGCTTTCTAAAACTGGTTCTCAAATCATATGTTTTGGAAAGGTAATGGATTGACATTCTTGTCTCTGTGTCTGAAGGAGAGAAGGGGATTTGGGGTTGCTGCTGTGCAGCCCGTGCACAATAGGTGTTTTTTTTTTTGATCGGAAAAAAGTTTTATTAAGCAACTTGATAGGGGTACATCAAGTAAGGGGGAAAGGGGAAGAGAAATCCAACCAAGGTTGGATTGCCAAAAGGGACGAAGCCCAATTTGAGGGCCTAAAAAGCCCGAATACAACAATACAAGCACATACCATTTGAGAGCCTAAAATGCCCGAATACAACAATACAAGCTCATAACATCTAAGGGCAAAGCCAAAACATCCAACGGTCTAAGAAACCAGATCAATCAATGAAAGTCCAAACTGAAGCAGTGAAACCCTAACACCAAACTGAAACAGTCCCGCTGATAAGCCACCAGCCACCACGCAAATGCCGCCGACAACCATAACAAGCACGAGCCACATGCGCTGCCGGGCTGTTCGTTGCTCGGATGGACGGTCCAGATTTCATCTTGCACGCACAACAACGAACGGATCTGATACAAATGTGCCGAGGTGAAATCTGAGCCGTCCATCCAAGCAACGGACTGCTCGGATGGTGCACAACACTTGTTGGTGTTGTGCTGCACAGCAGCATCCCCATGTCCGTTTGAAGGAGAGATTATTGTGACTCAAATTCTTACCAAATGGCGTAGAAGTGCCAGAAGCTTTTGTAAGTTAAATTTTTTTAGTACTATCATATCAAATCCCTTTGTGGAGTATTGTTTTCTTACAAATGATGATGAAGACTCTTTGAAGTGAGGATAAATATTGGCCTTGTTGAACTTGAGTGGAATAAATTGCTGCATACTGTTTTTGAAGAATTCTCAGTGTAAATATTTAGTGGTGATTACTAAGAGGACGTGATGTCCAAGTTCGAGTTCCACTAGTGCAATTTATCCCTTTAATTATTACAAACAGTTAGACCTATTCCCCCAACGACTATGTGACCTTGTGATTGAATTGGTTGATTTTTTTTCACTATTTGCACTGTTTTAACTTCTCAATAATTATATTTTTGTACATTATCTAAGACTTTTTTGCCACATACGGCCAAAAACATCGGCCCGAACTTCCTGATTCAAAAATTAAAAAAACAGATAAAAATTATAAACTCAGGTCCTTTTTAACGCCAAGGGTTTGGCCAAGTGAGCGTGCAAAACAATAAGCGTTTGTCCTTTGTGATGTCTCATGTTTCGAATTCCACCGGGGCCAAACATTGTGAACATTGGGGTCATTGGAGAAATTGCTCAATTGTTAATTTTAAGACTCATGTTCTTTTCATAAAGAAGCTCATGGTTACATGGAAGAGTTTTATAGGATTCTTCTCATGCTTATGAAGCTCGTGATACTTGTGTGTGTATGCAAGCCGACATAATTGATAAAGAAAACTCATCAATCAACTTGTTGACAGCAAGGCTGATGTACACATGGAAATGACCCCACTCACAGTTTTCCATTACAACTTCATTAGTAGATTTGACCCCATGAAATGTACAGTAATACATTACGTACAGTGGTGAACGCAAGATTACCGATTTGACCTGATTTTCAGAAATTATTCTTCAATAATTTTACAAAAAAAATCTAAAAGTGAACTACGAATAGGAAGAAAATTGAGAGGAATGCAAAGGCAAAACACTCCCTGAGTCCGCCTCTAATTAAGTGAATGACAAAGAAATCTTAATCTTTTACATAATAAAATGTTCCTTTTGAAATAGACAAGATCATCGAGAGTTGTTTTAAGGGGGAGTTCTTGAATGGATTTTATGAGATAAAATGGGAAAGTTGATTTTAGTTAGTGTTTTATGGAGTGGTGATAAAATCACCTTGTTTTCCCAATAGATAAAATCTAGGTGATAAAATAGTTGTGGACCACTATGAGTTTCAAAAATGGTTGATAAAATCTAGTGTGATAAAATCTATTCGTAAAAGATGATGATAAAATCAAAGATGATAAAATTAAATAATCCATTCAAGAACTCCCCCTAAGTTGAGTTTATATCTCTCAATGTGTATGTAACTTTTCATATTTATTCTCTTATAAACATTAATATTAAATTTATTTTTTTGAACTTAAATATTGATTTTAAATTATTACAAAAAATATGTCATATATGATTCAACTAAAGTTTCCCCATTTTGATAGCTACTTGCCTTTGCAAATCATAATTCTTTTGGATAACATCACCAGCTGTTTTTCTCTAGGCGGCTAATGAAGAAAGCCACAACTAGCTTGAAAATTATACTTCAAAGAAGAATAGTTTCCTAATTTGTTTGAGAAACTACATTGTGCATACCATCCTCACAAAACACCTAATTTGGGAATACCGTTCTGCGGTGGTGGAGCCAGGATTGAGAATCCCGGGGGAAAGTTCAGGGGCTGCTCCATAATTTTCATCTAACGCTGACAAAAATACACAGCGTATTTATGATGAAAAGCTGTATGCAAAGAAGTCGTCTAATTCCTTTCAATTTTTTAGTGTTTTCACATTGAATCTAATGTTAGACAACCATTATCCTTACATGTTTATTAGATACGGACTTGTTTTGTTTTGTTAGAAACTGTTATTTAATTTCAAACGAGTAACCCAACGCTGCCAATAGTAAAGAAAATTTAATTTATATATAAATTTTAATTTTTTTCAGTGCAATTTTTAAACCGGGGGGGGGGGGGGGGGGGCAAGGCCCATTAAAAAGTGTATTGCAAGGTGTGAAAAAGTGTATAAAAATATGTGAAAGTGTATAGAAAAGTGAAAAAAGTACATTGGAGTTTGTGTTTTTTTTTTTGTTTTCTTGTTGCCTTATTTTGTTTTTCACTACGATAATCATAACTGTTCATTTTGTCAGGCTCTCCTAGAAAATGAATCTAGATAAACTAAACGGTTTTCGACCCGCAAAAATGAGCATACCCACCTTTCATTTTCTCAGGGTCTCCTAGAAAATGCATTTAGATAAATTAAACGGTTTTGACCCGCAAAGTAAGACACATAATGAGCATGCCCTCGTCAAAGTGAACAAACCGAAGGTAAACAAAATTTCACTCGTTCTTTAGGAGGTAATTACATAACTAATTACTATTTAGGAGTATACCATTATGTGAAACTTTGGTTCATGTATAAAAATAAGGGAAAATTGCTTTAAAATGGAAGTAGGGGCAATTAATTGCAAAGAGATGTTGTACTTTTCCGGAATTAGAAATACATGGTAAGAAGGAAAACAATTGCAAAGACATGGAAAGACCAACATCATTTGACCCAAATACCCTTCACTTATATTATCTCCCAAAAAACACCCAAACTCTTTCAAAACCCAACATCAGACAAAAAAATTTGAAAGGGTTTCAAAACCCAAAATCGCATCTCCTTCATCCCTCCCTCTTTGCATCTACCGCCGTCACCGCTACTATTCCACGCCACCATTCTCTGGTGCTCCGAACAAAAAACATCAAACCCTATTCCCGTATTGAAAAGGTCGGCCTGATTCTGTTGCCCCTGCTGAGCCGGCGCAGGCGGCGCGTAGTGTTGGGGGTGGAGGAGAATTGGGTGGTCGTCAAAAGATTGAAGTGAAAGCCTCAGATCTTGCGTTAATGGCGTTTGCTGGTTCGATCGCTCCTACTACGCGTGGCCTCCTCATCTCGTATAATCCATTTCAAGTGACAGTAGTGCGTTGAAGAAGATTTACCCATCAGCACTCTCACTCCCTCATTGCTACTCCATCTCCAAGTAGCTGTTGCTTGGTTTTTAATTTACTACTTTTGGATTGGAGCAGAATGGAGAGAGAATCCTACCACAGATCTAGGGCACAGGTCCCACTGCATATTTTTTTGTTTGATTTCAGTTTTGTTTGAATCAAATACTCCTTCATCCAACTAGAAAAATTCGTACATGTCAACATATATTTTTTTCAATAACTAAAAAATAGGATAAACATTAGCTACTTTCTTTAAATAGTTATTTTTTGAACTGCCATTCAATAGTTATTTTTTGAACTGCCATTCAATAGTTAAAACCAAGCAAAATATGTTGATATGTACAAATTGGGGTTTTTGTTTATATTAGGTTTTGACAAGGAAAGCCAAGAATCAATAATCCTAGAAAGGGTTTGGAGAAGTTGCAAAGGGTTCGTGATTTTTAGTTTCTTACCAAGACACTTTTGTCAAGCTCCTACTTTGCACTGATGTATGTAAAATTGTAAGATAAATGACCTATATTCCATTGCAAGTATACTGATGGGTGCAAATGAGTTGTTGAGGAGTGCAACAGTCCTCCATTAATAGTTCAACAAAATTGGAAGAAGAGTGCAATAGTCAGTAAAAATATTTTTCAGAAAGTTTGATTTGAGTAAAAAAATGCAATATGGGTGCAAATTAGTTGTTGAAGAGTGCAACAATCCTCCATTAAGAGTTCAACAAAAATGGAAGAAGAGTGCAATAGTCAGTAAAAATATTTTTTAGAAAGTTTGATTTGAGTAAAAAAACATGCAATATATGTGCAAAGTAGTTGTTGAGGAGTGCAACAATCCTCCATTAAGAGTTCAACAAAAATGGAAGAAGAGTGCAATAGTCAGTAAAAATATTTTTTAGAAAGTTTGATTTGAGTAAAAAAACATGCAATATATGTGCAAAGTAGTTGTTGAGGAGTGCAACAATCCTCCATTAAGAGTTCAACAAAAATGGAAGAAGAGTGCAATAGTCAGTAAAAATATTTCCAAAATTTTTGAATTGAGTAAAAAACGTGCAACATGGGTGCAAAACAGTTGTTGAGGAGTGCAATAGTCCTCCATTAAGAGTTCAACAAAGGTGGAAGAAGAGTGCAATAGTCAGTAAAAATACTTCCACAAAGTTTGACTTGAGTAAAAAAACGTGCATATGGGTGCAAAACAGTTGTTGAGGAGTGCAATAGTTCTCCATTAAGAGTTCAATAAAAGTGGAAGAAGAGTGCAATAGTCAGTAAAAGTGAATGAGAGAGTGAGGGGTTGGTTTAGGGAGAATTTTTTACATCAGGGTATTTTGGTCAACACAAAACTTGGTACCATGTATGTGCAATTAAAATTTTCCTTTTCATGTTGGGAGCAATTTCCGGAAAAGTACACCATATCTTTGCATTTAATTGCCCCTACTTCCATTTTTAAGCAATTTCCCCAAAAAATAAAAGAACAAGAATTCATTAATTATTAGAATCTGATTACGAGGCTTTTGTAAAAGCTATAAAGTCCTGTTTGGCCCTTTCCACATCTGCCATTTCATTTTCCTGTGTATCCCCGAATTCACACATACTACTCGTAAAATAGTGGATCAATGAGTGGCAGCGAAGGAGGGAGCTCGGGGCATTCGGCCGGTGATCCGTCGACGGCGGCGGAGAAGAAGAAGGAGAAGGCCAGGGTGAGCAAGACGTCGCTGATACTCTGGCACGCCCACCAGAACGACGCCGTGGCGGTGCGGAAGCTGCTGGAGGAGGATCCCTCGCTTGTCCACGCTCGGGATTACGACAACCGGACTCCGCTCCACGTCGCCTCACTCCACGGGTGGATCGAGGTTGCTAAGTGTTTGATCCAGCACGGTGCTGATGTCAACGCCCAAGATCGCTGGAACAACACGGTAAAATTAATCAATGCTATATATACACGCCCTTATATGTATACATGATGTTCTTGTTATTGACACATAATTGTTCAGAGAAGGTCTGTGTAATTGGGAATCATCAAATGGTTTCCATTGTTGTGTACTTTTGGAAGCGAGGACCAGTGGCGGAGCCAGGATTTGCATAGGAGGTATCAGATTCTGTTTGATCGGAGTCCGCTACTATTTGTTGCATGTTGTTTGTTCAAATACGACGGAAAGATTATACGTAAAATCAAGCTTTTTCTTGGGTCTTGTTCTTTGTTAAAAAAGATTGAAGACTCGGTTCAATTTTCCTAAACTTTATTCTGGACTTCAAAATTAGTGTGATAGAGATATTATTTTTATGATCTGAACCGTTTCTTTTTTAAATTCCTAATTTTTTTTTTAAACAAAAAAGATCAAGTTCTTTGGATAGCGATAGGTACTTAATAGACTCCCCTCAGTGTAAAAATAAATTTTGTTTTGGGAACCGGGGTGGCATGTGCACTCCCCTCTGCATACACATCCACCCCAATCCATTGGTTCTCCCTGTGTGATATGTGTATGTGTATGTGTGTGCTACTGTTTAGAACTTTGATAGATCTGTAGTAACCGCCATACTGGTAGAAGGGTGTCGTATCCGCATCGCATGGGTAGTGGAGTTCTAATTCTAAATACTAGCATCTATATGTAATGCGCACAGAGAGAGGCAATGAAGTCTCTCCGAAGTCCCAACACCACACAACAACGCAAAACGGAACGCTAGGCAAATCCCAATTGGCTCTCTATTAGGCATTAGCAGCAAGGCCATCTCTGGCTTTTCTTTCTTGTGACGAAGGCACTAATAACCATAAGCACATTGTTGCTTGATGAAGGCACAAATAACCATAAGGACAGATTTCAGACTCAAATTTGTTTCTTATTTCCTTGTTTTACATCTATATCTACTTGTCTTTATTCTGCCAAGGACATTTATTGCAGTGGCTTTTTCTGAAATAGTTCTTTCTTTTGTTGTTGTCATGTTGTCCGCGAATTCCACCACTGAATTAGCATATCTAGTTTTATCAGTTCTTGATTTATCAGTCAACAACTGTTTGCTCTCTAAGTAGAGTCGCTGAACAAACCAAAGTTATACGGCTAAGAGGCCTTGAGAGCCTTTGTAGTGGGGTTGCTAGAGGAGAAGCTGACTATATTACTAAAGCGCCTAGAGTTGCGACGATTTTGAAGGATCATGGAATAGTGCAGCTCCGCACCAGATTTTCCAAGGCTAACTGTGAACTACGACCTGTGGGTGGAGATATGCTTTGATGAGAATAGTACAATTGGCTCACACGACTCTGTATATAACCAGAAGTTGAAAGATTTTTAAAGACGCGGTGCTCTGATCAGTGTTTTCTGATTGGAATGGGTACTGCCAACATGGACCAGACTAAGGTTCTAAATTGCAGCATCAGGTTACCTATCGGTAGCTATGATACGAGAATCTATTTTGCTAATATTAGACTGCAACAGCCTGTAAATAGGTAATAACGGTTCTACTTATACGATCCGTAGCTGCCAATAATTAATGGATCAGGATTAGGCTCGAGTGTCTCCAATTGAAAATTAAATGAAACAAGATTCTTTCATAGAATAATTTGAGAACCTCTCATATGATGTAGACTAGCAGTAATAAAGAAACTTGGTTGTAGTTATCCTTCACCAACAGGTGGAGATGGTCATGGACAAATGCCGCCTCTATAGCCACTAGTGCCCCGTCAATAAGACAACAATTTTTTAGATTTGCAGGAATTTCAACCAATACACGAATAGCCACAGATGAGGCTCCTATACTTGATGGGTGTTTTTACTGCGTCATGAAAGTGTCTCTCTCATTTTAGCTTATATTTTAACAAGATGGAGGAAAATTTGTCAAAATTGTAACTACATACAAAGAGAAATGGGGCTCAATCGTGAGTTGACTAGATTTTTACATCTGAGGAGTTAAAAAGAGAGGATATAAAGACGGAAAGAATATATGCAGAGACAGAAGGGAAATCAACTGGGAAAGACAGGTGTTAAGTCGTGTACATATATAGAATTAGAACTTTTACTACTTACTGACCTAATCATTCACAGTCAGGTCAAGGCATGGCCCTTCACTATGAAACTGTACATCCAGCTCCAGAATTAATGAGGAATCAGATTGGAAACTTTTATAGGACACCATTCAGATGGAAATTAAAATTTTTACGACCTATTTGAAAGATAAATGTATGGCTCCTACACTAATACCTAGTTCCTAGAGATTGATGTTTTGCGTTGGAAAATTACAATGTTGTTTCACCATTTTACAAGAGTATAGTTTTGCACAATGTATCCTACCGGTGTCTTTCTTTTTTTAGTGTTCTGCAAGTAGCCATATGCATATCTATTTGTCTACATGTTTCATGGACTTTTGTGAAAGCTCCATAAATTACTGATTACCGGAACTTTTGAAAGCTCGACAAAGTATAAAGCAGGTTTCCTGTAACCACTTGTGAAGCTAGGCTTGTTGGTTTCTTCCCTTTTTTAGAGACCCAGGCTAAGAATTGATTGGCAATTATGCAAATCATGTGCAGGGGAAGAAAAAGGCAAGTTTTCCATAAGTGTCATATTCATCCATTGTTATACTGCAGAAAACATTGTATCTGATCAGAACTTCAATGGAAATGAAAAATAGGCCATTTAAACGATACTTATTGGGGCAGAGAGGGGGCATTCCCCTTGCCCCTCTAATTTTCTGAAAGTTTCCCTCCAATCCTAAAGTTTGGTGGGTGTCATATTGCATATAGCATTGCGATCCCTCTAAACTGTTAGAAATTTTAACTGGCATTCCGAGTTTAACCTAGGTCCTAGACTACAGAATTAGTCTGGAGTCCAGCTTTGTGTGAGACTGTATGTGAAATTTATGATGCCAAATGCTATCTTGGCATCATTTTGATAGATGTAGAGAGTTTGTGTACCAGTTAATCATTATTACCTGCGGAAGTGTGATTTCATTGTCGGGATAGATGACAACCGAGAATCCCATCCTCGTTTTTCGGAAAGAGCCTTCCCCTTTTTGGTTGGTTTAAAGAGTGATAGGGAGCGTGGATCTACTACCAACATTCTCATTTCACACAAAAAATAGAACAAGGAGCACACAATAGGTTTGGTTGGGGAAACAAAACTGTGCAAAGAGGAGATTCATGACTTCAACATAGAAAACAATACCTTCATCTCGATGGTGGGCATTTGATACAGCTGTCATTGTATTCTTTTTAACCTTGCCTCACCATTGACAAAACCTAGACCAGGTATGAGATGACTGTCAAAAGCAAACATGACTGCTTTGTCTCTGAAACATGTGATTGATCGTTTGAGAACCGACTGTTGAGTTCATTATGGAGCCATACTTACTATTTGCAGAGATCCAGTTTCAAAAGTTTGGTTTCTATGGTATTCATGTAGTTTTTGAACTTTTTAAGACAGAAAATGGACGCTTTCATGTACTTTGACGAACTCTCTTGAATCTACCTAGGCCTTAGTAGCGGTTTTCACTTAATTCCTTGCAATCCAATTTCATATTCCTTCCAAAGTCTTCATGTAGCTTTAATATCTAGAATTACACTGACAATTTTTCTTTCTGAACTTGATATCACTCACGACAGCCTCTAGCTGATGCGGAAGGAGCTAAAAAGTATGCCATGATTGAGTTGTTAAAGTCATATGGTGGTCTGTCCTATGTAAGTTCAATGCTTTCCATTGATTTATTAATGTTTAATTGTGCATGTAAATTATATTCTTGAAATTGATAACCTTTGCGACATTTTGTATTTTTTATCATGCTTAGTTGTGTTGCTAGAATTTTGGTTTCTCTTTTCACAAACTGCAAACATACAATGCATCTCCGGACAATTTTCATCCTTCCTCTGTCTATGAGACTATAGTAATACATAATCATTTAAATTCTAAGTTCCATGACAGACTTCAATTAGTCGTGTTGCTGGAACATGAAAATACGTGTGTTAGATGAGGGTCTCCGTTGCTCAGTTTCTGGCTTTAAAGATATACTAATACCACTAGCACATAGTACTGGACTACTTCATGAATAAGCTAGTGTACCTTGTAGATTTGTTTCGAGTGCTCTCTTAATAGTCTAGATTATGCTGCAGGGCCAAAATGGAAGCCATTTTGAACCAAAGCCTGTTCCACCTCCTCTACCAAATAAGTGTGATTGGGAGATTGACCCTTCTGAGCTGGACTTCTCAACTTCGAATATTATTGGGAAGGTAATTTTTTTGTTTGCCCAAGTGTTGTCAATACACTGGTTGAATTGAACTTTTTTCTGGAAGCTGGCCTGGCAATACAAGCCTGGGTTAACGGTCCACTGTTCCAGGAAGTATTTTTAATTTAAGATGTCAATTTGGCAAGGATTCTTGTTGACTATGTTTGGGGTCAGTGGTGTTTTATCCTTAATAAGGATCCTATAGGCAAAGATAGGGGTTGCTTCTCAATGTATTATAAGCAAATATAGGCCTCTGTTCTCATCAGTGGCAGCAATAAAGTTACAGCTAGAGATTGTTAGTCGAACTTCCACTTCAAATTCACTTGCATGATAATGTGGTACGAGTATTGAATGGTGTGGTTTTGTCATTCTAGACATCTGTATTGGTATGTTAATTTCTAAGTTTTCAATATGGACTTCATGTAGATATTTAGTTTTTTTTTTTTTGGTCCACTTCTGAATATGTGACTAGTTATGACCCTGAACTGGTTACTGGATGTTTATGGTCCTTCTTATGGTTACTGGATGTTTATGGTCCTTCTTATGGTTACTGGATGTTTATGGTCCTTATGGTCAATGTTGTAATCTGATTTAGACAAATATAGAGGCTTATATTTGTTCAATTTTTCCGCATGCACTTTTGAAGGCTTTAGCTTTGTTGTGGTGACAATCTAAAGTCTAAACATCATCCTAGGTAGCCCCAAACTTCAAGAATGGAATGCTGTGGTAGGTTAATGGTAAATGTGAGATATATGATCATACATTTGCTAAATAACTTCATGCATTTCATGCTGTAGACAAGTTTGGGTATCCCTTGTTGGTGTCATGCTATGCCCCTCAAGTCGGATCAACCTGAGTATCCCTGAAGTTGTATTTACTTTTATGTTACGGGCCCTTACGATGTATCTGTTTTTGGCTGACTAAAGTAAGGAATCGAATATCGAATGCAGAGATATAAGCAGTAACACTGCATGAAAAGATTCAATAAAAGCCCAGAACAAGTGATTCCTTTCGAAATCGTGCATAAAATATGATAAGGGAGTCCCTTTTTCTGGCCTACTATTTTCTTTTATGACAAACCAATTTTGTCAAGCTTTATATGGCTGGCTGATTTGTCATTTGACTCTATAGTTTGCATTCTTATGTTTGAAGGGTGTAGTTATTTCTTGTATACTCTCGCTGTCCGCTTTAAAGCTATTACTGTACTTAATTTTGATCTGTCTGGTCTAATCTTATTGGATGGGTGCTCATTCTGGCAGGGATCCTTCGGCGAGATATTAAAAGCATGCTGGCGTGGAACACCGGTAGCTGTCAAGCGCATTCTGCCAAATCTTTCAGACGATAGATTGGTGATGTAAACTCGAGTTTCTTTGTCTCATATCTCAATTACTTATCATTTGACTTGAATCTTTTTATGTTTCCAAAAAATATATGCACAAATGCGTGAGCTACAGGATCTGGGTTCATGGTTGATATCATTAGAAGTAGTTCTTCAAACTTGAATAATAATTTCTCTGGTGCTTCAAATTTGATACACTTGGTTGTAAATGGGACCTGAGCCATAGCTAAAATGTTAGAATTGACATCTTGGGAGCATAATCTGTTTATAAAGAGGTATTGAATAAATGTATTCAAAGATGTTTTCTTTTGGAAAGCATGTGTACTAAATTATACCTGCCATTAAGTTTACAAAATCATGTAACCTGGATATGTTAGATTTCGTTTTCCCCTTAAAAGAAATCATATTGATTGCTGTTGCCCTAATATTATTTGATGTGGATGCATGTAACGATTACTTGTACTTCTCTGCTCTTGTTCAGTCAGGACTTCAGGCACGAGGTGAATTTGCTTGTGAAGCTTCGCCACCCAAATATAGTCCAATTCCTTGGAGCTGTAACAGAAAGGAAGCCCCTAATGTTAATTACTGAGTACTTGCGCGGGGTAATTAATGCATGATATTGTTTTACTCTGTCCCATAGCTGCTTTTTTTTTTTTACCTCCTGAAACATAGTTTTCCCATGCCAACAAATGATCACATTCTTTAACGTCTGCTGTAGGGTGACCTTCACCAGTGTCTGAAGGAAAAGGGTGCTCTTAGTCCATCAACTGCTATCAACTTTGCATTAGACATTGCCAGGTAATTAATGTCATTTTCGTCCATCTTCTGTTAGAAAATGCAAGATAGCTTCTAATTCTTGTCAGTTCTACATTTCTTTAATGTACCTATTGTAATGCATGTTATAGGAAGATTTTTTTAAGCATCTGGTCCAGCGCTCGGTAATATCAAAATTAGAAGCTTGGGGAGTTTTACTAGTTATCTAAAGGAAATAAGGAAAACAGGGGAAACCAGTAAATGAGCGCGGTTATTCTTTTCTTTCGGAAAAATTGAATAATTTGTTGCATCTGCAGCTGCATAGTTTAGAAAGCTTGGTTTGCATCAATTCAATCCTTCAGGAATCATAATGTGGCTCATTCCACTTTTGGCATATATCAGTCCACTCAGTTTCAACTGGCGGTGTCATGTTTACTTTGGCTATGGAATTAGTTTGGATGACAGCATATCTTGTGCACTTCTATTTTATCAAACTTGAAGCTTTTCCGACTTTATGACGTGAACTCTGTCAAAATAGATGAAAAAAGTATGTTGAGAGTGAATTCAAAAACTAATACATCAAGGTCCTATTTGACTTTTAAGAATAAACTTAGGCGTGCTTGGAGAGAAGTAAACCTTGGCAATGCTTTCAGATTGATCCTGTTAATCTAGATTTCAGCCGGATTCAACAATGTGTCAATGTCTTACTTTTTCGTGATAAATAATCAAATTCTTTAGGCCCCTTTTGTTTGGTTGGGCTAGTAATGAGAGGGTATATTATCCCTAGGATGAGTAATCTCACCGGACTAATAGTGTAGGAATTATGGATACCTCTTGGCCCCGGTTATTCTATAGTGTCCATTATATGGGATTTTATATCAGAAGCTTAGTTACACAATTCGTGACATAGGGGTAGCGCACAGCGTACTGGACCGCGGATCCACGTTTTCAGTGCGAATGCGACCAAAATTCGCGCACTCAGTCATTTTTGTAAGGCTGCGAACTCAACTCTAAAGGAGGCGAATTTGGTTTCTTGAACCAATTATTTCGTGTAATGTGTATGGAGCAGCTGCAGACCATCAAGTACACCTGTGTACATTGCAGGCAAAGAAGACTATTCACCTATCAATAATTTATGTCCAATCTGAAAATTGGAAGCAAAGCCTCCATTATGCCAAATGTCAAATAAGGGCCAACTGAAAAAGCAAACTAATTGAATTGTTTGTTGTTCAGTTATGGTTTTAAAACATAGCATTAACATAAATCACACAATCAGTGGGTATTGGCACAAAATTATAATGGTCATATTTTTTGCTGGCACAAAATTTTATGATAGGATGCATGAATATTAAAATATTATGTATTAAATATATTTGTTTAAATACATATATAAGACGCTCTGTATGTTAGTTCTTTTAAGTATCAACACTCTTGTGCTCTCACGCTGCCTCTGTGTGACTTAGATCAGAGTGGTATTTCCTGATAGCAAAAGATCCAAACCAGTGCAGGAAACGTATTCCCCTTGGATTTGTAATCCAATCATATGATATGATCTGGGCAATCAAACGGGGCCTTAATAGTTTTTGGCATATGTTCCCTTTTCCTTATATAGTTTTTGGTATGGGTTCCCTTATATGATAGCCAGACTGATTTCCTAGTAGTTTTTTCCCAAATTACCGATTGAAGCTTTGTAGAATTTGAATGCCGTACTAATCTGAATTATGCAAATCTTGCCCAGAGGCATGGCTTATCTTCACAACGAGCCAAATGTCATAATACACAGAGACCTAAAGCCAAGGTGAGTTATATCTTTTGCCAGATCCATGTAGATGTATAAGATTTAGCTTACTTTCATGCTTTGATAATTTGGGATGTGAACAATACAATATCTGTTTTTGCTTTCAATCCTGGTTTTACGGCCTGAATAGGGTGATTATTAACAGGAATGTCCTTTTAGTCAACTCCAGTGCAGACCATTTAAAAGTTGGGGACTTTGGTCTAAGCAAGCTCATCAGGGTTCAAAATTCTCATGATGTTTACAAAATGACCGGCGAGACTGGAAGCTGTAAGTATTTGTATAATAATTATATATTTGTACATTTAATCCTGAGGAACTCTTGTATCTAAAAGTTTGTTATCTTCTGATGGTATAAAACAAAAGATCGGTATATGGCTCCTGAAGTTTACAAGCACCGGAAGTATGATAAGAAGGTCGATGTTTTCTCTTTCGCAATGATACTATATGAGGTAATTTTTGTCGCCCTCATAATTACGAAGATGTGAACTGATGGAAACAAGATAAAGAAATACTGGTCTTAAATGGTGCAGATGCTTGAAGGTGATCCGCCGATGTCTCACTATGAACCTTATGAAGCAGCCAAATATGTGGCAGAAGGACACAGGCCCATGTTCAGAGCAAAAGGTTACACTCCTCAATTGAGAGAGTAAGTCGATTGTTATTCTCTTACCGGTACTTCAATGCGTACACCATACTTACGCATGGTTGCAGATACTTATCAAGGATCGATCATATTCTCTTACATTTTTTTTTTGTGCTAATGACACAACACAAGCACAGTTGTCAGAATCCCACGATTCACGCTATATCGGTATGAAGCTATAGAAGAGTCAAGGTTTATATAAAAGCGGCAGTGAATCGTACGATTCACGGTTCGGTTCGCGATTCGCTAAAAACGAAACGAATCTTTAGGTGAATCAAGTTTTATATAAAAGTATCACAATTGTTGGATTCGACTAATACGAATTACGAAACCATTTTTCCGGTTTAGCCTTAATTTTTATAAGTTCATATATATTTTTTAAGTATGAAAAACCTTAAATGAATCTGTAACATCTGTATGCAGATATTCATGTTATTATACTATTTATTTTCCTATTATGTACAAGTCTATTTCCTATGATACTTAGTGATCATCAATTAATAAAAGAAACCATACTACAATATTGTTTAAGCTTAATTGACAATGTATCTTTATTATGTAGGTGCATAGATACATTTTCCAATGCATTTTGAATTCAAGTCACGATTCAGAAAAGGGTCAATTTGATTCGCGATTTGACTACTTTGGACTCACACGAGTCAGATGAGCTTGAATTTCGGATGCTGATTTCTGTTATGTGTTTGACTTTTTAGGTTAACGGAACAGTGCTGGGCTGCAGACATGAATGCAAGACCTTCTTTCTTGGAAATTCTCAAGAGGCTCGAGAAGATTAAAGAATCTATATCATCAGATCACCATTGGCACCTCTTTGCCACATGACAGAGTAGAGCCAAACATGGCCCAAGACGGGGTGAAAGCCTTAGATTCCTATCTCCCCATATCTGATTGGCCAGGTGGGTTGTGAATAGATTGATTGAGCAACAGTGTAGCCCGTATTTTTGCAGCTTATTATAGCTATACAGACCCCTCCTATTCTATAGTTCATTGGGATTACCCTAATGTTTCCGTTGCCTGTCAAGGGTCGTGGTCCTCATTAGCAATTTATAGACTGTTCATCCTTCAACCAGTGTTCCTCATTTTTCTTGTTAGTGGTAATGATTCTGAGTGATTGCTTATGAACTTGATAAGCAATGTTCTGACTGTTCCCTATTTTGTTGTTTCTCTGCACTATTAGTTTGCGAGAACATCATTTCAGGGCCTTAGATTGTCTTTGTTTTTTGTTCTACCTTTTGTAAAAGCTGAAACTGGTTAGTTCCATAATATACTGTATTCCTAGGGATTTCAAGATTTTTCGGCACTGGTCACTGTTGCTTATTTTGCAAGTTCTGCAATAACTGTTGTGAACTATCTTTAGAATATTCGCACCAATGGCTGGTCTCGAGCGCGTTGACTGTTGGAAAATTGTACAAAAGGAGTCTACAACAAGACCACAGGAGTGAGAGAAAACTCGACGAAAGCATTCTGGAGTCGGTTGTTCGGTTTAACTCCTGCATTTCTTCTTCCCTGAAACAATATGACGGCTATGTAAAACTGTTCCTGATATATCAATAGGGATCCAAAGAAAACTTAACTGTTAGATTTACCACTCGTGGAATCTCGTCCATTAATAGTGTAACTGTTTCATAAATGATACATACACACCCACTTGGACACACTATGCCACACCCCCTCTCACATGTGGAGTGGGTCCCTCCCGGGTGGGTCCCCTCACATGTGAGAGGGGGTGTGACAGAGTGTGTCCGAGTGGGTGTGTATGTATAATTGTTAATTTCTGTAGCTTTAATTCAATGGCCCGGTAGCCAAATGATGACTATGTCGTTAAACCAACAAAGAGAAGGGCAAATAGCAATATCCTGAATGGAAAGATGTTGAAGGCTAGTGTCCAGTTTGGAACAGGGTAGAAAGGGTCTTCCTTCGACGAGGACATGGTATAAGAGTTAGTCATGAAAATATGACAAACTAATTCTTTAATGCCAAGAGGACAAATTACCTACAAATTCCAAAAATTCCCCCGCTAGCCTATGAAAGTGCCTAAACCCCTCAAATCCTATGAAAGTGCTTAAACTCCCAAATCTAATGAAAGTACCTAAACCTAAACCCTAGGGAGAAGAGGGGGTGAAAAGAAATGGGGGAGAGCAAATGCCCTTGCCAACAAGGGGATAAGGACTGGGCCCCCCTCTTAAGAGGGGGTGAAAAGTTATATGGGTGGGATATTCCCCATCCAAACGAGGCCTAAGTGCCTAAACCCACTATACCCTACCCCAGAGAGCCTAAATTCCCTAAAATTGAACCCAAAAATTGAACTCACCTCCAAAATTGAAGAGAGAGAAATCAATGTCCCACCCAACAATTATTACACGCAGGAGAGAGAATTGAAAGTGATGTGTGTGTGAGAGAGAGAGAGATGGCTGGATGCAACTGTGCAAGTTGACATTGATGCAACCCGGAATATTCCATTGAGATTTCTAGTGAGAGAAACTCCCAAAATGGGATACAAAGAGATATACTCTTAATAATTATGTTTAAAATGATAAAAGCTAGCAAAAATGAAAGACCCTTACACTACTTATACTACCCTCCTTACATTAAAGACATAAAATGACAATAAGACCCCCTAACTATTACATAATGATAGTAACACTCATAAACTACTACATCATGACTCCCCTACTAAAAGAAACTTGTCCTCAAGTTACGATAGTGTCCTCCTGGAAATAGGGCACCAAGTGTTGCACATTGAAAGTGTTGGAGATGTTCAAGTGCGAGGGTAGTTGGACTTGGTAAGCATTATCATTGATCTTGCGCAAGACTTCACAAGGACCCACTTTCCGATCATTCAACTTCATGTAAGCGCCATGAGGATGCCTTTCCTTGCTCAATATAACCCATACAAGATCCCCTTCCTTGAATAGAACCTCCCTTTTGTGTGCATCAACGGCCGCCTTGTACTTCGCATTAGACTTCTCAATTTGAGACTTGACTTGAGCATGAACATTCTTCATAAAGGTAGCCATTTCGCTCGCCTTGGGGTGCTCCTTCTTGGATGTTGGCAAAGGGACAAGATCAACCACGCTAGAAGGTTTCAACCCATAAACCACTTCAAATGGGGAAGTGTGAATAGTGCGGTTTAGGGAAGAATTGTAAGCGAACTCCGCCAAGGGAAGAATGCCATCCCAACTTTTAGGATGCTCGCCAACCAAACACCGCAACAAGTTCCCAAGACTCCGATTAACCACTTCCGTTTGACCGTCGGTTTGAGGATGGAAAGAGGTACTAAAGTGCAAGTTGGTGCCAATCTTCTTCCACAAAGTCCGCCAAAAGTGAGCAAGAAACTTAGCATCTCTATTGGAGACAATAGAAGTAGGAACGCCATGCAACTTGTAGACCTCCTTAAAATAGAGATTGACAATGTTAGATGCATCCATAGTCTTCTTACAAGGTATGAAATGAGCCATTTTAGAGAACCGATCCACCACCACCATTATAGAATCACTCCGCCTTTGCGTGGGAGGGAGCCCCAAGACAAAGTCCATACTTATACATTTCCAAGGGCTTTCCGGCACGGGTAGAGGCAAATACAACCCCGCATTAGTTGCTGTCCCTTTACTTCGTTGGCATGTTTGACACCTTTGCACATAGCTCCCCACATCTTTAGTCATTCCCGGCCAATAGTACTCATCTTGTAGCAACCCTAGAGTCTTGTCCTTGCCAAAATGACCCAACTTGTGATTTTCGGCCAACAATTGCTCCCTCAAAGAGCATTTAGGTACACACAACTTGAGTCCCTTGAAGAGAAACCCATCTTTCAACATGTAGCATGGATATGTAGCTCTATCACCTCTTTGCAAAGCATCGAAAATCTTGCTAAAATAAGGATCGTCGGCATAGAAGGTTCGAAATTCTTCAAACCCAACGACCTTATTCTTCATCTCCACCAAAAGAGTCACTCTTCTACTTAAGCCATCGGCGACTTTGTTGAGAACTCCCGACTTGTGCCTCAAGGAGAATGTGAATTGTTGTAGGTAGGCTACCCACTTAGCATGTCGTTTGTTGATGTGTTCTTGGCTATTGATGTACTTAAGGGCTTCATGATCGGTGTTGAGAACAAATTCCTTGTATGCAAGGTAGTAGCTCCAATGCTTGATGGCTTGGACAATGGCATAGAATTCCAAGTCATAAGTAGAGTAATTGAGCTTAGCACCATTCAACTTCTCGCTAAAGAAAGCAATAGGTTGGCCTCCTTGACTTAGAACCCCACCAATGCCCACTCCCGAAGCATCACAATCAAGTTCAAACGTCTTGTCAAAGTTGGGTAAGGCCAAGATAGGAGCTTCGGTAAGCTTTGACTTCAACAACTTGAAACTCTCGGCGGCTTCTTGCGTCCATGTAAACACCTTTTGCTTGAGGCAATCGGTAAGAGGAGCCGCGATGCTACTAAAGTTGTGAATGAACCTCCGGTAGAAAGTAGCTAACCCATGAAAACTCCTCACTTCTTGCACACTAGTAGGAGTTGGCCATTCCACAATTGCTTTAACCTTGTCTTCATCCGTGTGTACTCCCTTAGAAGATACGACATAGCCCAAGAATATCACATTAGCAACGGCAAAACTACACTTCTTCAAGTTTCCATAGAACTTCTCTCTTCTTAAAACTTCAAAGACTTGTTGAAGGTGGGATAAATGATCATCAAAGCACCGACTATAAACCAATATGTCATCAAAGTACACAACTACACATACGCCCAAAAGAGGTTGAAGCATTTGAGTCATTACCCGCATAAATGTACTTGGAGCGTTGGTAAGCCCAAAGGGCATCACAAGCCATTCAAAGAGGCCATGAGGAGTCTTGAACGCCGTCTTCCATTCATCCCCAGGGCGGACTCGAATTTGATGGTAACCACTTCGAAGATCAACCTTGGAGAAGACCTTGGAACCGGCTAAGCAATCCAACATATCGTCCAACCTTGGAATAGGAAACCGGTACTTGATAGTGATCTTGTTGATAGCTCTACTATCCACACACATCCTCCATGAGCCATCCTTCTTCGGAGTTAAAAGGGCCGGCACCGCACAAGGGCTAAGGCTTGCCCTTATGTAGTCCTTGTCCAAAAGATCCTTTACTTGTCTTTGGATTTCTTCCCTCTCCCTTGGAGACATTCTATAGGCGGGCTTGTTAGGAAGGGGTGCCCCGGGCACCAAATCAATACAATGTTGGATATCTCGCAAAGGAGGCAATTCGGAAGGTAACTCATGAGGGAACACATCAACATACTCCTTCAAAAGCCTAGAGACGGCCTCGGGAACATCCGACACACCCATATCCGCCATAGGAACCAAGACTAGAACATACCCGGTTTCATGACTTTCCTTGAGGAATCCTTTAGAAGCGAGCAACGTAGTAGGAGGAGGCTTTGTGGTCACCTTCTCCTTCATAGGTAACAAAGTGAATTGCCGCTTTTCCTTAAGGACGGTGTAGGTATTCTTCCTCCCATCATGGACGGATTGCCTATCATATTGCCACGGACGACCAAGTAGCAAATGGCAAGCATCCATAGGAACCACATCACACCAAGCTTCATCAAAGTACTTTTGCCGGATGGAGAAAGAGACTAAACACCTTTTCGTCACCTTGATCTCATTGCCCTTCTTGAACCAAGAGAGATTATAAGGATGGGGATGCTCTTCCACTTTGAGTTGTAACTTGTCCACCACTTCTTGAGAGACCACGTTCTCACAACTTCCACTATCAATAATCATGTTGCATACTCTACCTCCAATGTTGCAAGTGGAGTAGAATATGTTGGTACGCAACCAATCTTCATTGCTATCGTCCTTAGGAGTAAGAAGAGTCTTCTTAATCATCAAAGCAAGACCTACTTCCTCTTCATCATCACCTCCAATGTCCTCACACAAAGCTTCGTCATAAATAGGAAACTCATCTTCGCAACTTTCCTCCATAAAAAGCGCCTTGTTCTTACTTCCGGAAGACCTCCGACAATCCGAAGACTTGTGACCCGGCTCCCCACACTTAAAGCACTTGAATCCCCCACTTTGGAATTGACCTCTATTCCCCGAACCACCGGATTGAGGCTGATTTTGAGTTGGAGTTGTAGCTTTATCCGCCCGGTTTTGATTACTAACCCCGGAAGAAGCGACTTGGCCACCACTAGAGGAAGATCCACCCCTAGAATAGGAGTAGTAGGGCTGTCCCGACTTGGAACCGCCTTGAGATGGATGAAATTATTGCCCGGATCTCGAGAACTTCCTCTTTTCTTGCTTTTCGGCCACCAAGGCACGATTGTAAGCTTCCGAAACCGTCCACAAAGTTTGCATGTCAAGAGCATCTTGAAATGAAGGCTTCAACCCACTTATATACCTTGCAACCCGTTGATCTTCGCTCTCATTCAAGTCAACTCTAGCTACAAGTTGATGGAACTCCTCCGTGTACTCGTCCACACTTCCACTTTGCTTAAGGTTATGCAAACTTTTGTAGAGGCTTTGCATATAGTTGAAGGGCAAGAATTGTTCATTGAGCTTCTTCTTCATCTTTCCCCATTCTCTAATCTTCCCTTTACCTCTTCTTTCCCTAGTGAGTTGCAATTGCTCCCACCAAGCGGAGGCTCTACCTTTGAGACGGATAGCCACCAACTTCACCTTCTTCTCCTCGGAGGCTTCACCATAATCAAACACTCTTTCAACGGTGTTCAACCAATCAATAAATTCATCCGGTTTGAGACTTCCATTGAACTCGGGAAGCTCAATCTTGATATTGTTCTCCCACTTATAAGGCATGTGATTAGGAGGCGGCCTACGCCAATTTTGTTCCCCAAAAGGGTTCTCAAAGTGACTATGAGAATCCTCGGACTCTCCGCTACCCCCGCGTGATACATGTAAACCTTGCACCAATGCCGTTAGGTTAGCAATTTGTTGTCTCATCTCTTCCATCTCATGGTCCCGGTTGTTAATCGCATTTTCTTCACCATCATTCACCAAAAATCCTCTTCCTCGACCTCCTCTCCTACCTCTACCTCCTCGATGAGCCATCACAACACCCACAAACACTCCAATAACCAAAAATCAACCCAAATTAAGCAACACCCAATTGATTGGGACCCCATAGTTCTTTTTTAAAGTTTGTGTGTGTGACTTTTCAAAGTGTTATATCTTATAATCTATAATATTTTAGATGATTTTGAACACTTTGTTTATTAGATTAAATCAAGATCTATCAAACAAGATCCATATTAGATATAAAATGTATTACCGATTGAAAATCGGATTAGGAGATTAGGATACAAGGAGGAACTATAATAAAATTGGATTAGGTATTGGACCAAGCGAGTATTAAACCCTAATGAAAGTGCCCCTTCCCAGAGTTGTTTGACTTTTACTCTAAAAATTACTCCCTCAGTGCCGCAAAATTTGACTTTGACACTTTCGGGAGTGGGTGCCATTTTTAAATTGTCTATATCTTTTAATTCATAACGTTTTATGTGATTTTCAGAACTTTGTTCAAAAGATATAATTGAAATCTATCAAACGAGATCCATATTGCTTATATAAAACATTACAGATTACAAAAAATAATCCATTTTTTCATAAGGCTGAAATAGTGAAAGTGACAAACTTTGAGGGACTGAGGGAGTATTTAGAATACTGACCTTAACTTAAATTTTTTATCAAGACAAATAATTAATTACTGTACAAAATTATGACGAAAAAAACAACTCATGAAATGGTAAATAAAGAAGAGCAATACATTAGAAAGATTCTGACCTTAACTTAACGTTCTCTTTAACAAAAACTTAGGCCATGTTCCACTAAAAAAAAAAAAATAGTTTTGTTTTAACTCAAAAACTATTCTATTCGACTAACAAAAAACTCCCCAAAAAAACTAGTTTTGTTTTAACTCTAATACTACTCTATTCCACTAACAAAAAAAACCAACTACCCTTTACAATAAACTACAACTAAAAAACCAAAAAAATGCTTTAGTGGAACAAGTTCTAGATTTAAACTACTAAATGTCTAAAAAACTAAAAAAACCAAAAAACAAGTTAGTGGAACATGGTCTTAAATGATTTATGGTTATTTTTTGAGGTCATATTTATCAAAATTCAATCGACCTAATTGATAATTTAAATGAAAATTAAATAATGAACATTATCAATTTTTTTGGTCCGAAATCCAGAGGAATTTTTTCTGTAATTCCCAGATCAAAGTGAGAAAGGCAGACATCTCAAAAAAAAAAGTTTTATCTTACACCCTAGATACACACCCAAAAAGGTGATATCTAACTTGGACCCTAGATTCACACCAAGGAAAATCCTATCTTTTACGTTATATTCGGCTTGTTGTTATCTACCATATCATTTTTTAGGGTACACTACATTAGTCTTCTTATCTACCATATCATTTCAGATAGGTGGCTTCTTTCTTATCTATCAGATTGTCAGTAGGGATAGGCATGGGACTCATGGGGGCGGGAGACTAGTATTTCCACCTCTAATCCCCAAACCCGATACTCATATTCATCCTTTATCCAATCTCCAACTTTAACTTTATTTTTATCCTCCATCCCCCCTTGCTCCAAAATTCAAAATGGGGAATGGGGATCCCTTTATTTTTATCCTCCATCCCGGCTCGAAATGGAGAATGCAAATGGGGAATAGGGAATGGGATCCCCACAGGGATTTCGGGGATTCAATTATTTTCCCTATAGAAGCCCAATTACATATCATTTTCCCTAAAATCCAATAACTGGCAACCCTGGACGTGTAAAACTTCATGTGTTTGTAGAACAACATAAAGAGTGCAGAAAAGTACTGTATAAATTATGAAGAGTTCTTATGTATATTTATGACATTAATTAAAATTGATTAACATGGGTTGTCTAGTGGATAGCATACATAATTGTTTCTGTTGATATGCCCCGTGAGACCCATGTGTTTGGAGAAATTTTGATGTAACCCCATATATTTGGAGAAAATTCAGTGAGATCCCAAAGTTTCATAATTCATGAATAAACCTCTATATTTCGGGGATTCGGGGACGGGGCAGGGAAGGAGCGGGGAACAGATTCGGAGTGGATTTGGGGCGGGGACATGCCTATCTCCACCCCCTATCCAATACTCAAATATTTTCAAAAAAAATCTTCATATCCTATTCAATCTCTAAACAGATCTCCATATTGCCGATCTATTTGGATCGGAGATCGGATCGAATTCGAATGGGGCGGATGAAATGGCAAACCCTAATTGTCAGGTGTACCATATCATTTTTTAAAAAACTTCGTGACTCAAATCTGCTCCAAATCTGGGCCGAGGGATCCCTGTAGTGCACAAAATGTACTACACGGTGCAGTAGATGATGGACGGCTCGGATTTAATCCAAATAATGGACGGTCGGATTCAATTCACTACTCGGATTAAATCCGAGCTATCCATTATCGAAATGGACGGTCGGACGGTCCGAAATGGACGGTAGGTGGGTCCGATGGTGCACTACACGGGTGAAGTGCATTTTGTGCACTCCACCGTCCCCCAAGCCCCAAATCTGCTCCAAATTGTATATACAGGATTCGATCCATCCCCCAAGCCCCAAATCTGCTCCAAATTGTATATACTGGATTCGATTAGATGGTCTTTTAAAAGATAAGTGATTAGATTAGATGGTCTTTTAAAGGAGAAGTGATGGGACAATTACTGGCCACTTTACTGACTTGGAAGTGACTTGGAATTAATGGAAAAGTGCTTCCCCATCCTCCCCATATTGGGCAGATTCTAGAAAGAGCCTTTTTTTTTATTTATTCTAGAGAGTGCTAAGCCAGTTAGCACACCCTTGTCAAGTCACTTCAAGCTTTCGAAGGAAAAGTGTGCAGTAACCGATGAAGAGAAGAACTATATGGCAAAGGTTCCGTATGCCTCGGCGGTAGGCAGTCTGATGTATGCCATGGTTAACACAAGGCCAGACATTGCTCATGCAGTGGGAGTTGTCAGCAGGTTCATGGCAAATCCGGGCAAGGAGCATTGGGAAGCAGTCAAGTGGATTCTGCGTTATCTGAGAGGTACTTCAGATTCGGCTTTGTGTTTTGGGGGTTCTAATATTTGTCTGCAAGGTTTTGTGGATTCAGATTTAGCGGGAGACATTGACAGCAGGAAGAGCACTACAGGGTATGTGTTTACATTGGGCAGTGCGGCAGTCAGTTGGGTTTCACGGCTACAGAAGATAGTGACTATTTCCACGACAGAGGCGGAGTATGTTGCAGCCACGGAGGCATGCAAGGAGATGGTATGGTTGAGGAGCTTCATGAAAGAGTTGGGTAAGGAGCAAGACAATTCCAAATTGTTCAGCGATAGTCAGAGTGCTATACATCTGGCGAAGAACGCAGCCTTTCATTCGAGGACCAAACATATCGATATAAAGTATCACTTTATTCGCTCTTTGTTGGAGGATGGGCAGTTCACTTTGGAGAAGATTCACACAAGGGATAATCCGGCAGACATGTTCACGAAGGTGGTTACTGTGGAGAAGCTGAAGTCTTGTTCAGCTTTTGTGGGTCTCTCAGCTTGAGTGGGAGACTGGGTGCTGGTGGTGTTGATGAATGATGGTGATGGGTGATCACCATTGACGTTTGGTGGGAGTGTCAAGGAACAGTTTTCAAGTGGGAGAATTGTTGGGATGAAACCTGTTCTAAAAACCAAGAGAGAGATTTCTGAAGTTTTGGTCCGGACCGGGTCCCGGGTGGTCCGGACAAAAAGTGTAGAAAGCTGTCTGCAGGTTTTTGGTGCAATTCTGAAGTTGCTGAATTTTTGGTCCGGACCGTTTTGTTTTTGGTCCGGACCGTTTTGGCTTTTGGTCCGGACGGTGGTCAAGTCGGTCCGGACCGTCCGCACGGGAAAAATGCGCGGTTTTGCGTTTTTTAGGGTTTCTGATGTATTGTGTCGCCTTACACTATAAAAGGGACACTTAGGGCAGCCCCCAATGGAACTTTTGTAACTTGGATTATTATTCATCATAGTGAAACACCCCAGCACCGCGTGGAGTACGATTAAGCAATCAGCTTAAGTCGGAACCACGTAAAATCTCTGTGTCTTGTTCTTTCTTGCTTCTCATTGTTTTCTGTTCTTGGTTTGTTCTTCGATTGTGTGTGTTTGTCTGTGGGTTTAAAGCGCGCGAATCCATAACAATATGAACCGTCCCAATCTCGATCTCGCCATTTACATGAATGGTCGCGATGGCATTGAGCAGGGCAGCTTTTAAAAGATGTCTTCTGAGCTTGTTTTGTAGCTTTGGCTTGAATAGGCGGTACTGTTGTTTGATTCCCATTTGCATTTATACTTGTTGTTTGATTCCCATTTGCATTTATACTAGTGTCATCCATTTGGGTTTCAGGCATGTTGGACTGGGTATTCTTCTGATTTAGATCTGACTCCATAGGGCTCATCTCCTCCATAGAGTATTTTCCAGTTGGTTGTCTTTGATTTGCCTTTGATCTTCTTAGTGGTTCTCACTAGATGATCTTTTTCTTATGTAGATGTTTGATCAGCTTGAGGAATTAGGTTGTGTTCAGAGCACAGCATTGTAGAGAGAGAAAGTCGTGGGTTGTCAACTCATATTCTTCGCCGTTTAGCTAGACGTTCAGAATACCACTCATCTTCCTAATACTATCATATATTCTTAGCTGTTTAGCTAGACGTTCAAAATACCACTCATCTTCCTAATACTATCATATATTCTTAGCTGTTTAGCTAGACGTTCAAAATACCACTCATCTTGCATTTTTTTTTGAAGTTGAAGCAGCGGGATCTAACACAGTCAATGACAGAGTGCAAATACGGTACCAGACGGAATAGTCATTACATCTCGCCCGATATCGAGATCAGCCGGAGTCAATCCGAGAGTGCAAATGCGGTACCGGACGAAATAGTCATTACCGTCATCTCGCACGAGATCGGCCGGACTAGCTGATAATTTCCGGTAAGCACCGGGTACCGGATTGTCAGGATTCACAACCTTGCCCCATACAAGTATCACGCTCTCTCCCCGAATAATAATAATAATAATAAAACAGAGCTCTCTCTTCTCTTTCACTTCTTTTTCAATCACTTCTTTTTCAAAGATGGTGATCAACTCCTACTTAAAATTGCGAGGAAAAGACTTAAAATTGAGAGGAAAAGGTACTAATCTGGTTCTCTCTAAAGCAAAATCTAATTTTGGTGAAAGTTTTCTAAAACCCATATAATCCTTCTTTTGCTGTGGCTATAACAAGTCTTATTGTGGCGATAACAAATCTTATTGAGTTATGGCATGTGTTTCAGATTATTCGACCATCATTTCTCTGTATAACATTCTGTATAATGTGCTAATATGGTGTATAATATTTCTCTGTATAATATGCTCAAGATATCTTTTTCGGGTAATTATTCTACCTTGATTTCTATTTCTAATTAACTTATTTTTGTAGTTGTTACCCGAGTTGATTTTTGGTTTAGTAATTATTTTTACTGATGGAATTGAGTTGATTATGAGTTTAGTAACTGCTTTTTTGACTTTGATCGAGTTGTTTTGTGGTTCGTAATTTTCTCTAACAGGTGAACCAGATTGGTCAGAGGGTACTAATTCTAAAGTGCTTAATTAATGTCTTTAGTGAAAAGGGTAGGTGAACCAGATTGGTCAGAGGGTACTAATTCTAGAGGCTACTAATTCTAAAGTGCTTAATTAATGTCTTTAGTGAAAAGGGTGTTGTTCCTTGTTTGGGTAGCCCTAAGTACACCTTAATCTAGTCCACAGAGTCAGAATTAGAGAGAGAGGTTATACTGAAGATACAAACAGTTAAGAAAATGCTAACTGTGGGCAAGATACAAACGGTTAAGAAAATGCTACGGTTAAGAAAATGCTAACATAATGCTAACATGTGGGCATGCGTTCAGGTTGAAAACTAGTTAAGGTTGAGGTTGAAAACTAGTTAAGGAAACTAGTTAACGTTGAAAAGTGTTGAGGTTGAAAACTAGTTAAGGTTGAGGTTGAAAACTAGTTAAGGAAACTTGTTAAGGAAACTAGTCAATTCAATTCATAACGTTTTATGTTGTTTTTATAATTTTGTTTAAAAGAACTAATTGAATTTTATAAAACGAGATTCATATTGCTTATATAAAATATTATAGATTAAAAAGAGATTCATATTGCTTATATAAAATATTACAGATTAAAAAGAAATAATCTAAAATTTTCATAATGTTGGAATAGTAAAAGTGTCTAACTTTAACTTAAGGGACTTAAGGGATGAAGGGAGTACTTGTTAGATTTGTGTTGTTAGATTTGAAGGGAGTACTTTGTCAACTCACATGTAAAACATATTGGAATTTATCATCTTTCTCTGTGTAATCCTCTCAAAAGTCTTTGTCAACGGACATGTAAAACATATTGGAAATTTATCACCTTTGTCTGAGTAATCCTCTCAAAAAAGTCTTTGTCTGTGTAATCCTCTCAAATTCTTTGTCAACTGATATGTTAATCTCAAAGTCTTTGTCAACTGATATGTTAAACAGAGTGGAAATTTCTCTGTGTATTGCTTTCAAAGTCTTTGTCAACTGATATGTTAATCTCAAAGTCTTTTAACCGTCCGATTGAGCTGAAATTTTGTGGGGCCCCTCGGAACAAATCACAAGCAACCACCAATAACAGCCCCAAACATCAACAAAAATCGCAACAAACAGCAATAAATCGCAACAAAACCAAGCAAAATCACGAAACCCAAGTAAATGGTAGCAAAACCACTGAAATCGAACCTGATTCGAGCCCTAAACTTCTGATTGAGCACCGAAATAGGTCTTGGAAGGTCTGAAACAGTGATTCGAGTGCAAACAACAGCCAATCGAACTCTATCCAAGTGATTCGAACACTGTTCAGCAAGAATAGAGTTGATTCGAGCGCTGTTCAGCAAAACCCAGTAGATTCGAGCACTGTAGAACCTGAATCGAGGGCTGTCGGACTGATTCGAACCCTGTAGGGCCTGAATCGAAGGCTGTCGAGCCCTAAACAGTCGATTCGAAGGCTATACAAGCCTTAAACGAGTTATTCGAAGTGGTTATAGAGGCCGAATAGAGTTTTCGAGGGCTTTAATCTAGATTTCGAGCTTGAAAATGGCTGATACTGCTGCGAACTAGGTCGATTTGGGATGTAACAGGTTTGAAAAGGGTCGATTGGTGAGTTTTGAGTTCGATTAGGGGCTGGAAAGGTCTGAAAATGGGTAGATCTAAGGATTTTCAGTGGAGTAAATTGATTTGCGATTTTCCGGTGAGGTTTCCGGCGCCGACTTAGGGTTCCGGCGAGATCAGATTCCGGCGAGATTTTCAGGTGAGATGGATGGTCAGGATCTGAGCTCAGTGCTCTGATACCAAATGATGCAACCCGGAATATTCCATTGAGATTTCTAGTGAGAGAAACTCCCAAAATGGGATACAAAGAGATATACTCTTAATAATTATGTTTAAAATGATAAAAGCTAGCAAAAATGAAAGACCCTTACACTACTTATACTACCCTCCTTACATTAAAGACATAAAATGACAATAAGACCCCCTAACTATTACATAATGATAGTAACACTCATAAACTACTACATCAGACGTTCAGGTCTTTATTTTATTTTTATTTTTTTATAGCAGTGCATAAAGGAGGCGCCCAAAAAGTTTATTAAAGGTATTTTTGAGCTCTCAAAAATTTCCTTTCAATATATTAGAGGCCTTAAAATATGTTAAGCCTGACTAAATATCTTTTAAAGCTTCAAATTTGTCCTTTTGGACAATTGTCTGTGGTAAAAAAGAAACAGATGAGGCGGTCACCTCAGTACAAAGGATGTCTTACTCTATATCATAGGAGTAGATATTTTGCGTCCAACTAGTGGGGGAAAATGCAAAGCTTTGGTTTGAGGAGGAGAAATTTGGATCATGGATCTAGATGGTAACAAGTTTGTCATGGAGGAAATGAAAAAGTATTACCCTTGAGCGAGCTTGCTGGGGCAAAAATTGCAAGGGCGGATGACACTGGCAAAAATTAGAGCACAAGAGCCTTGTTGAAACCAGAAAACTGTCTTGGGTGGGCCAAGAAAAGTTAAGATCTCGTTTTTGAAATATCTAGCTTGTTAGACCAAACACTAGAAAGAGCGGTACTAGACAAAATTTAGAGCATAAAATAAGAGTGTTGATGCTTGAGTGAACCGTAACCCCAAACTATAACATGCTATAATTCCCTTTCGGAGGATACATTGGCAACCTCTCCCAAGATTCGGCCCATTTTTTTAAAGTTGATTCGTGGGGAAGGCATGTCCAAGTATGAATCAAGCATAAATTATGTCTACAAGAATATCAACAATATTTAAACCAAAGTTGTGCACTCCATCATTGATCTCTATGATTCCCTTATTCGAATTCTTGGTACCATGATTCTGGATATGATTCCCTTATTCGAATTCTGGATATATTTTTTTGGGTTGGACTGGCCCGTTTATTCGGGTTTTAGTCCATTTTAAGTGTCCTCCTTGGTTGGTTTCTTGTCAGCCTTGGAGAGTGGGTCTTGGATGGCTATTATGCTGGTGTGCTCAAGCCCTTTTAATCTTTGTACTTTGTGTTCAAGATTATAAAATTTTTTGCCGGTTGAAAAAAAAAATTATTATGGTAGTATTTAATTCAAAATTTTCCTTTATTCAAGACAAATCATTTCATCTAACTAATTTGACTAATTAATAGAATTTTTAGTGGAAAGTGGAAACAAGTACTCCCTCCGTCCCTTTTTAATTGTTGAGTATTTTATTTTGGGCTGTCCCTTAATAAATGTGTATTTTGAAAAGTTAATGGGTAAAATTTTGTACAATTATTGTTTGCCCTTTTAAAAAGTTAATGAGAAAAGAATTACTGGGTAAAAGTAGAGGATAAATTTGGAAGATAGAGGTAAAAATTGATGTGAAAAAAGTAATTTCTCTAATAAATTGGATTACGAAGCAACACACTTACAAATGGACGGAAAGAGTATATTATTTTGGCATTAGTCTAAAGACAAAAAAATACTCCTATACCCTAAATTGCAACTCTTCCTTCACTTTGCAAAAGGATAACAGTTAGTCTGATATCATGATTTTTGCACCATTGTGCATGAAACTGCAGGAAACAAGGGCAAACTTTTCTTGAAAGGGAAGCTTCGGCATTAGGATAAGCTGTATTGGGTCTTGCGATATTTGACTAAAATATGTATAGGGATAGCCATGTTTGGGTCTTACGATATTTGACTTAAATATGTACAAGAAATCAGGAATAACCGATCCCAAGTGGCAAAGAAACCTATCTCTCAAGAATATAAGTACAGTTGTTTTCTGGAGGAGTTCACAATGTTGATTATCCCTGACAAGTTACATTAAGTGGGGATTTAAATTAAAAAATACAACTGTTCGATGGAAGTCTATTTTTGTTGTTGCGTGTTATCTGTAAAAATGTGAAGAGAAAAGTTATGTGTATACTTATTACTAAATTTTGTCGTGAGTTTTGCAAAAATAAGAGTTTGGTTCAACTCTCTTGTCTTCAAATAAAAGTAATTGAAATATTCTTATTAAGATCTAATTATATGTACCCAGAATTTTGGTAGAGCTCACATATGTTAGGTTTGTAGTAATAAATATCCAACACTTGATTGTAGACAACTCTTTATAATTAAGACCTGGAAAAATACAGTTTGTTAAGAGAGATGCATATCTTTAGTTTGAACTTATTAAATAGTAAGACGCATCCCATAACAATTACATATTATTTATTTGTTTTGATTATTTTCAATCTTGAATTTTCTAATAGAAGATGCTTAAGAGACCATCTTCAGAGTTTGCTTCTGGCCCGTAAAATCTTGAGCTGGAGCTGTCGAGAGTCAAGAATATTGAGTGCACTTTTCTCCTAATTAATTTTTTTTCTTCCAAGGCAGGGGCGGACGCAGGATTTATCCTTAGGGGTGGGGGGGTGGGTCAAGAATCTACAATATTTAGTTCCTTCGTTTCATTTTGATGGTTCCCCATGAAGTTACATGCAAATTTTCAGATAAAACATTAAAGTATTTTCGTGAATTTCGTACAGGATTTATCATTAGGAGTGTGTTAAAATGGTGGAATCACAAAAAAAGGAAAAAATCAGGGGAGATTCGGTGAATTATTTGGGTAATGTTGTAAATATTTCTAGCACATTTGGGGCAAGTAAATTATTTGTGGGGCAAGGATCACAACGTAAAGACAGCAAGATATACTCCCGTAGGGCAAAATTACGAAAATAACCAAAAAAATATGCACATCCCAGGGAGGATTTCCGGCTCACGGGGGTCAGTTGCCCCCCTCTCCCTACATGGGGCAGCCCCTGTTCCAAGGGCTCATTGTTTTCTAGTTCACAACGTTGATTATATTCCTGACAAATTCCAATCAATGGCTTATGATCTAAATTTTGGAGTGAAACTGTTCGATCAATGAGAGTCTACTTTTATTATTGTGTGTTGTTTGTAAAAGTACGAGAATAAGGTTGTGTATATTCACCTAACTAAATTTTGTCGTGAACTTTTTTACTAGAAAGAATGAAGATTGAGTTCATGGTAGGGCTGCTAAAAAAAACCGGTGAACCGTGAATTCGATCTGGACCGAACTAATCCGTACATTTTGGATTTTAACCGTGGATTAATGGTCCAGACACGGATTCAAAAAATAAAAAACTGGGACTCGCGGTCCGGACACGGATTTTGATTTTGAAATTGTGGATTAACCGATCCGGACCGTGAGATTTTTAGTATATATAATTGTTATAAAAATAAAAATATATATGTATAGATAAATAATTTTACCACTTTTGTAAATATTGTCAATTTGATATTTTGATATGCATTTGAAGTTGTTCATTGAATTCAGTAGTTATTTTTTTGTCAGTAGATTTTTTGTGTTGAGCTTTGATGTACTTCTGAAGTATTTGTATTCCACTATGTAACTGAACTAAACTACATTTGCTTGTGAACTGGATGATGAACTGTCTTTGTTGGCTACTATATTTACACCGAAGTGTTTGTTTCAATGTTGAGTTTGGGTAATTAGAATGAGTTGATGATTTTTTTTCAGAATAAGTTGAAAATCCGTGGACAAATCCGGAATCGATCCGTGACTCGCGGATCGGATTGGAACCGAATTGTGAGACTTTTGGATCGGACACGGATTTTATTTTCAAAAAACCGTGACTCGCGGATTAGGATTGGATTCATGCCAATCCGGACCGTGAGCACCCCTAGTTCATGGGCGCTCTTGTTGTCTTCAAATGAAAATTATTAAGATATTATTATTAGGATTATATCATTCACTTTTTAAAAAAGAAATCACTGCATTGTTTGTCGAAATTGTCTGAATATCAGTAGGTATCTAAGCGATTTATTTAGTGTCAAAAATAATTTTGGCTTGAAACTAAGGTAGGTGACACTTACCTACAGGGCCGGTGCAGAGATTTTGAAAGCTTAAAGCGAAATTAATAAAAAGGCCTTAGGTTTTTGTAAAAAAAAAATTTTAAAAAATCACTTTAGGTGGGGGCTACTAGCTAATATAGGGGAAAAAGATAAAACAAGGTATTTTAGTTTCGTAATTTAACTAAAATATTTTTTTAATTTTTTATACAATTAGAAAAAAATAAGTCAAATATAACAAAGTACTGCTCATATTACGCGTTTTCTCTAACTAATTATGGGGTTGTTCCAATCTGTGAGTGAAAATAAATTACTTTTTTATTGTCAACACTTATTTATTTGTGAATTTGATGTTAAAAGATAAAAGTAAGATTAAAACAAACTAGAGAAAATAAAAAAATATCAAAATATTTATAGTGTGCAAATAATTTGAATTTTGGACTTGAGTAACGTCTACAACTACTAAAGCATAAATAAATTTTGTGGTGCAATAGTTTTGTTTTACACTAGATCCAATAAAAAAATAAAGCAAAATAGCACTTGGCCAAAAGAGCCTCCAATTAATTGAACCCGTGACAACTAACTCTAACAAACACACACAAACCACTTGAGCTAGCTCACATAATTAAACAAAATTACCTATAGGCCTTGTTCATTTCATGGTTTATTTTAGTTTTGTAATCATTACCCGCATTTCTCTCTCTATCTTTTTCCACTCATTGCCCCTATTTCCAAAACTAAACTAAACTAAACTAAACTACTAAACGAATAAGGCCTTTATAAATAACATATGTACGAGTTCTATGAAAAATGGGCCCCTAATTTTTGCTTAATTTTTTGGACTTAAAATGGCCGCATCTCCAGTTTTAGGTCAGGGCCGGCACTGCTTACCCACCCCGGTGGCTCCACCCCTGGTTCCAGTTTATTACTGTCGTTATGTGTATAAAAATGAATAGGAAATTAAATAAAGAGGTAGACATGATGCCTAATTGTCATTAACAATTTAACAACATTCTAAATCATCAATTCATAAATAGCAGTGGTTGACAAAAACCGCTCTTTGGTACAAAAAGAAATTGGAGTAAAATCTAATACTACAAAGACGAATCTAAAACAACTCCTACCGTTTGATGTAGTTTGTTTTCTCACCAACCAAACACATTCTCAATTTTTTTTTTTTTTTGAAAGGCGAAGAGAAAACGAAAAACCTATGCGTACCGACCCATAGGCACATAAAACGCACAGAGCATATTCGGGTACCCACTTTTGGGTCCCGCACGAGTGATCCAAACCGTTAATTATTTTTAGAACATTTTTCCGAGGGGTCCAACAAAAATTCTGCTCAATCGGATGGTTAAAAGTGGTTGAACCAAAGTCCCACTGTTTTAATGAAAAGATATTGTTGGACTATGGTTCAACCACTTTTAACCATCCGATTGAACTGAATTTTTGTGGGACCCCTCGGAAAAATATTCTAAGAATAATGAACGTTCGGATCGCTCCTGTGCGACCCAAAAGTGGGTACCCAAGCATGCTCTGTGCCTTTTCTGTGCAAATGGGTCGGTACATGTAGTAAGGTCCAAGAGAAAACACATTCTTAACTCGGGGTGTGTGGGAGTTTCAAATTTTTATTTTTGCATTTTGTGTTTTGTATTTTTGCCCTTTTGTATTATGGTTAGAATGCAATATTATTAAATTTGCGTAAAGTGTTTGGGAGTTTTGTGCAAAATGGAAAAAGTGAAAAATGAAAAGTTAAAAAACTCTGATGCACAGTAGCCCCTTCCACCTAATTAATGCAGGCATGTCACATGCGTATGCAAAATCCATAGGTAATTAAATTAGTGGTACACATTTTACCTGCTTAATTCTCACTGACATTACACAAAATTCTGAATCAATTCTTAAATAACAGTAGTTGACAAAAAACGCTGCACTTTTTCTAGTAAAAAATTTACACACACTCTAAATTAGACTCGGCCTTGTTTTCCATTTGATTTTATAAGAATTCCATAAAATCAAATTGGTTGATTTTAGCAAATGAGTATTTTCATTTGCTACCCATTTTAGTAAATGAAAATACTCATTTGCTAAAATCAAATGCGAAACAAGGCTTGAGTATGAAACTGCTTGAATATATTACTCCCTCTGTCCTAAAAATACATTCCCTCGTTCCAGTCTAACCGGATAGAAAATCGATTGAAATCTTTCAACCGGTAATACATTTCATATGCGATATGGATCTTGTTTAATAGATCTCAATTAAATCTAAAATATAAAGTTTTTTAAAATCACCTAGGAGTAAAACATTATACATTATAAGATATAGTATTACATTGAAAAGTGACACGAACTCTCAGAAGGGACAACAAATTTAGGATGGAGGGAGTACTAGTAATTGACTCCCCTTGGCTCTCGAAACAGGGATTCGTGTGGTATCCGAGCCGTTGGATGTTTTCAACATTCTTAATTTTATCTCGACACTTTGTAGATTCAAGCCATCTATTGCCAAAATGAAATCCGAACTGTTAATTGCCAAGATCAATTGCTTAGATGTGCACACTAGGACTACACACCAGCACCCTTCCGGAAGCGGGGGGCCTGTAGTGAGTAACTCACTACAGGCCGTGTAGTGAGTGAATCTCGGCCGTTAAAAGTGTTTTGAACGGTCCGAATTTAAAATAGTGAATAATGTAATTGTTCGCGTGAACAATTCAATTAAGATCCGGACCGTCCAAAACAAGAATGGACGGCTGAGATCTCACTACACGGCCTGTAGTGAGTTACTCACTACAGGCCCCCCGCTTCCCACCCTTCCACCTAATAAATGCAGGCATGTGTTTGCAAATCCATAGGTAATTAAATTAGTGGTACGCATCTTAACCTGCTTAATTCTCATTGACATTTTACGCAACATTCTAAACCAATTCTTAATTAGCAGTAGTTGACAAAAAACTCTGCACTTTTTCCTAGTAAAAATTTCACACACAATCTTAAACTTTGACTCAGTATCGAATCGAAACAACCCAAACCATAAAAACATCAACCGCAAGATCTCCTGGTTTCCGTTTTCTTACCAACTAAACTCTCTCAAATTCCTCCAATCTTCCAAATCCAAACTTTTTCCCGGAAAGTGAAAAATTCTACTGCTAGTAGTATTACAGAGGAATGTGAAAAAGAATTGAACGGCATTTTGACGGTTGGGTTTGGTGAGGTGAAGAACCCTTTAATTAAATTCCTCTCCTTTTTCCCTCGTGAAATCCCACCTCTCTTTCTAGGGTTTTCATTCACCGATTGGAGGAATTTATTTATTTATTTCATTCACCGATTGCGGTTGACCTGGGTTTTTTTGATGGAGGAATGAAGAAGCAGCAGCAGAGGTGGCGATGAGATGAGGTGTGGAGGAGAGGAATGGAGGTTAGATCTGAGGGTGGTGGTGGTTTACAGCAGGTTATTAAGTGTGATAAGCTTCCTACGGCCCAGGTTATACCGAGGACTCGGTTACAGGTGTGGTTCATTAGGGTTTGTTCCAGCATTCTGATATGGACGTGTTTGGTCCAGCTTGTGGCCGTGGGCGAGCTCTGGCAGCAGCCACGTCGGGTATTGAACCTCACGAATGTCTCCATCCATGAAAAGGTTCAATCCCCGTCACCTCTTGTTCTACCAAGTGAGTGTCCCTATTTTGGAATTTCCTCCTTTTCTATTCTGAATTTGAATCATTTCATGCAAATGAGGGTTATTTGCACATGGTGGTGTGGGGTGTCTGAATTTCCTTTTATAGTGCGATCCTAAGTCACATAATGTGTGAGTGAGAGCGGGAGCGTTTTTCTTAAACATCCCGAACTTCTAAAATTTTGTGAGAGCGAGGACTGGGAGCTCGAGTGCAGAGTCCTTCTGAAGGTTCTGATCCACTAGACGATCTGATTGGGTTATATGAGTTAAAACGAATATAGCCATTTCAAAGTGTTTGAATGTGTTGTGTAAGTTTCATAATGTTGGTTTTTCCCTATGTGCGTGAAATTGGGTGAATTTCTGGGTTGGTGGTTGTGCTCTTTGGGAGTATGCACTCTACCTTGAAATTGTGAATATTTGTAGTTTACGTATTCATGGTTTTGTGTGATTTGACCCTTTCTCATAGCTATAAATGCAAGAGAGAGTTAGAGAGAGATGTGTTCAAAAAAGTTAGATCCTATAAATTGATACTTCACTGCTAGCATTGTTTCGGGATGCTTAAATGCAATCTCCTAAGGCATAAGGGATAGGAAGGCAACCATCCATGAATAGCGATTCCTAGTCTGAAAGCTATTTTGCATTTGGCGAATGTATAAATGTTTGACCGAAACTAATAGCGGAAGGATACAAGAAAATCCCTTAGGATTTGTTATCTCATTGAACTTAGAGCAAAGGCATTATTAGTACCAGCCGTGCGTATTTTATAACCCTGCAGGGTTTAGTATAATAGTGTCCAATGGATGGTTAATGTTGGCCGCAAAAGTTCAGGAGTCAGGACATTAGATTTGTAGTCCAATCTAACGCTCTTATCCGGACAGTCAAATTGAGCTGCAAGGTGTTTTGGATAGCTGCTATATAGTCCTTTGCCCAAGTCTCAACTAGGTGATGTGTTGGATAGCTTCTGGCTTTAGTTTGAACAAAACTATGCCGATTTCCACTTATTTGCGAACATATACATTGTAGTTATCTTTTCTTTTCGATCTGCTTGTGGTTGGTCTTTGTGTTTCATAGTGACACTCCAGATAGTAATAGTATGAGGGCACCCATAAGGAAATGTTTTGACGAGTTGATACCATGCCAATAAATTCTTGGAAAGTAAGAACTAGTTTTGAAAGCAGCATTATGCCACACGCAAGTTAGATTATTAAGTGAATAATCAACTTTTTTGTTGTATGACAAGTTAAGGTGCAGTGGACCTCTTCCCTTTGCTATTATAGCTCTTACGTTTGATTACGATATCCTTTTTCAGCAATCCATGATTTTCTATTTATATAGTTTTATATCTTGCAAAATGGGGCTGACTTCTATTTATTTGCAGGGAACTACATAAGCAATGGTTTTCTGAAAGTCTCTTGCAATGGAGGATTGAATCAAATGCGTGCTGCGGTTGGTGTTCATATTTTGCCTTTTTCTTGATTTGGTTTGCTTATTTTTATATCTTCTAATATTGCTGGAGTCTGGCATTGCAGATTTGCGATATGGTGACAGTTGCTCGTCTTTTGAATCTGACTTTGGTTGTTCCAGAGCTTGATAAGACGTCATTCTGGGCTGACCCTAGGTAGTTTTGATGTTTTGAAAAGTTGGGACTTCTTTTTTGTCTGTTCACCCAATTTTTTTTATTTTTTTTTGACTTGTGGTACTTATTAATGCAGTGATTTTGATGACATTTTTGATGTGCAACACTTCATTGATTCACTAAGAGATGAGGTGAGGATAGTCAGAAGGTTGCCAAAAAGGTTTAACCGGAAATATGGATACCAACCACTACAAATGCCTCCTGTAAGCTGGTCAAATGAAGAGTATTACTTGCAAAAGGTTTGTATGTATATTTATATGTGATGTACTTGGGAAAACATTATGCTAGGCATGATATCTATGGCTTGTGCGATTGTGATTGTGATTGGCAGAAAATGCTGATTCTTTGTTCCATTTATGCTTGTCTAAATGCTAGTAGATAATCAGTTCAGAAAAAACACACATACCCTGGAAAAAATTAAAACACTGCACTTGTGAACTAGCCGCTGAGACAGTTTGGTTTCCTTGGGACAGTTTGAGCTTTACCTGTTGTGAACTAGCCTCACCTTTTCGGAGCATCCTGATTTGATGCCTGTTGAAAATATGCATTGAATTTGGTGTTCGGGCAGGAGTAACATCCGTTCGGATGCCTTAGTGTATGAAGTGGATCCTCTGTATTTCCGTCCGGACAGGGCTTAAGTCTGTCTAAACAGTCAAACAGGGAACAAATGAGTTTTAAGTTGGGTCTGGCTCATGGTTTTGAATGCGGCATCGGTTGCCATAATGGTCGCGAGTAGGGAGTATTGGTCATTGTGTAACGGGAATTGAACACTGAACTTGTGAATTTTTTTTCAAGTGCTAGCAAATGCTAAAAAATCCATTGATACACATGCTCTAATCTTATTTTCAACAAAATTGAATGTTTTTAGAGATTTTAAATTAATATTTGACTTGTAGAAGTAGTTTTGTAAGTAAGATTGAATCAAGTGTCGCATTTCAAGGCTATTAATATGAAAAATTTTCATTTTTTTTATTTTTATAGAGGATGCGAATCTCAATATTGAACAAATAGAATTGGTACTAGAATAGGTAATTTATATACAATAATAGAGAGAATACTAATGTATATTGCTACATTGATGCAAATACAATAGCCATGGCAGCAAGGTAAACAATTACACATGCACTCACAATGACATGTACATTCTCAGGACATCATTGACAAAACGGTGGAGTAAATTTGTGTATCGATTGTCAAGGTTCTAAAACTTGCTAGGCGCTCCCAGGGTGGCCGGGGACCTTCTAGCTTCTAGGGCTGGTACTCGGCTCCTAGTAGGGCAACTAGTCTGGCGACTAGCGGGCTAGTCGGCAAGGGGTCTTCTAGCGCCTAGGCGGCGAGTACTCGGCTTTCCAGACCTTCTTTTAGAACATTGTCGACTGTTACGAACCGATACACGATGCGTAACGGATGTATTGGCTGGTACATAGGTGATCTTTAGTACTGCGATTATTGTTCAAAGGAACGGAAACGGCCTTTTAGAAACCAATTACGTAATGGACATTTTTTAAAACCCTGGTACTTTTGGCTTGTTTTTTAGGGTTTTCTTATTCTTAGCGACCCTTGAGGTCCATTCTAAAGAGACTCCTTTGGGTACCATTGTGGAGAGTTTCCTGTTGGTATCATGGTGGAGTTGTAAGTTCTTGTTTTTACTATTAGGGTTTTGAGTTTCTTTTTGGGTTCCACAAGGGTTATGTTCTCCTTCTCCTCGTTCATAGTGAATCATCTCTCGCTCCTCACCAGTGGAGCACGTTTAAGCTCATGCGGAGGCAGAACTATGTAAATCTTTGTGTCCTTGTGTCATTGCTTGTGCAAACATGCGTCTGTTTTTGTCTTCTTGATTGTCATAACAATCCATTTGCTTTTATTATGTAGATTCTACCTCTCTTCAGCAAGCATAAGGTGATACACTTCAATAGAACAGACACTCGTTTGGCAAACAACGGGATGCCTCTCGATCTTCAGAAACTCAGATGTCGTGTCAATTTCCATGCACTAAAATTTACTCCTGAGATTGAGGCTTTGGGATCCAAGTTGGTACAAATTCTTCAATCAAAGGGACCCTTTGTAGCATTGCATCTGAGGTACGAGATGGACATGCTGGCTTTCTCAGGTTGTACACATGGCTGCACTCAGGAGGAAGCAGAGGAGTTGAAACGGTTGAGGTAAAAATGCATTGTACTTTGGAAGCATTTCGTCGTGCTGCTGCTGCTTCCTCTTTCTTGTAATTCCGTTAGCCTCTTGTAGCTTTATTCTAGTTGGTGTCTCCTTTAAGCAGTCGTATGGCAAATAAAATAAATTTGATCGCTCAAAACTATATTAATAAAATTTTACTGTCTTGTAACACTTCACACACTACATAAAATGATACCTAGTGTGTGAAAATGATTTTACTGTTAGATATCAACTTTTACTTGGTTGAAATATATCTAGTGCTTGGGGACGGTGGTGATGCTTCTACTTATTTATTACTTACGAAACAGTTCTTTAGAGGTTGGCATAGGCAGAACTTTCGTGTACCTTACCTACTTTGCGAATTTGATGATTCATTCACAATGAACTTATCTTATATTTAATTCTCAAAGATTTGTCTTATTACTTCATAAATGATGCATGAACATAGAAATGTTTTGTGTGGGACTGCTGGTCCAGGTATGCTTTTCCTTGGTGGAGAGAGAAAGAGATAGTGTCTGAAGACAAGAGATTACAAGGTCTGTGTCCCCTTACCCCAGAGGAGGCGGCATTAGTTCTGCAAGCATTGGGTTTTGCTAAAGATATGCAAATATATATTGCATCTGGGGAGATTTATGGCAGTCAAAGGAGACTTGCTGCATTAAGAACTGCATTTCCACGACTTGTGAGTTACTTTACCTTTCTTCCTTGTTGATCATGGCATCATGCAAATTGGAGCTCCTGAGCTCTGTAACTGTGCTGAATATTTGTGGAACATTCAGGTTTTGGCCATAATCTGCCAATCATTGAACTGAGGATAAATAATCAGTTCATGATGCTGCCTCTCCAAATTACTTCGTACTTATAGCATGGGTTTCTAGGTTTAAGGATGCCTTTTGAAGGAGTCTATTGGAAGAATAGTTGTCAGAAAAACAATGATGGTGGATCTTAGTCTGCCAACTTATGTAGCACATAGGGGTGTACATGGTCCGGATTGGATCGGTTTTATAGAAATCCAGGAACCGAACCATAGTTTACGATTCCAAAGAATTGAGAACCAAAATCAGACCATTACACATATGGAACCAAACCGGAACTAGACCATTTGATCGGTCCGGTTCGATTCGGTTTACAGTTCTAGACCATTCATCATGTAAAAATTGCCACAAAAAAAAAAACATAAATAAAAATACCACTAATTTATTAAAATTGCTCACAATTTGATGAACTTAGAGAGAGAGAGAGAGAGAGAGAGAGAGAGAGAGAGAGAGAGAGAGAGAGAGAGAGAGCCATTAATTTGGGAGAGCTAGAGAAGTGAGAATGAAATAACTTTGGAAGCCTTAAAAAGAGTTCCAATATAGCTGTCATTGTAGGATTTTAGATTTATGGGAAACAGGAAATAGTTTTTGGGAGTGGAAGGGTTTTGGCCATTTGGGGGAGTAGAAAAGTTTGGTAGGTAGTTGAAAATTAAGCTTTATTGATGGTTCATGGTAGATGAAAGAGTAAAATAGATACTCCCTCAGTCCCAATTTAAATGTTGCCTATGGGAGACCGGGCAAGTTTGACCTTAAAAAATAAAATACTTTGGAATTTACTTATAAATTTTTTTTATACCGTTCAAAAGATCTCAACGAATACTTTTGAATGGTGTAAAAATTTTTGAAAAAAAAAATCTAGAAATATGTTTTCTTTTAAAGTCAAAATGACACGACTTTACGTAGGGGACATTTAAAATGGGACAGAGGGAGTACTAAATAAATATATGTATGTATGTATGTATGTATAATATATACTAACGTTCCGGTTTGGTTTGAAAAACGGTTTGCAATTATAAAACCAAGGACCGAACCATAATATACGGTTCTCATTTTTTTGAAACCAAAACAATCCATTAAACCATAGAACCAATCCAAATAGATCGGTTTGGTTCTGTCGGTCCGGTTTCGCAGTTTTTTCGGTTTTCTTGTACACCCCTAGTAGCACAGACACTTTGTCGGGGGCCACACACCGGTATTGGACATTCAGAGTCTCCAAACACGTGTCCGGCACTCAAATCGAAAATTTTCTATTTCTTGTCAATGTTTTTCGTTTGGACATTCCAGGGACACTCTTAAAAATGCTTCATTCACTCTCAGAACACTCGCAAACCACGTTGGTGGTGTTAAACGAAATAGTAGACTCTGGTTAACGATTGGAGAAGTCTTTCTTTTTTGTGTGACATATGATGGTTTATTAGTAATGAAGATACATAGATAATGAAACGCTCTGTGCAAATACTTTTCTGAATGACGTGATGAGATATAAGATTTGAGTTATCTATGGCGTTACATATTACTATATAATTAGAGCCTTTTGTGTTCATGTAGTTGAAGTATTTTGTAAAACGTGTCACCAATGTGTCGTGTCCAGTATTTTTTGAAACATGTGTTGTTGCGCATCTGTGTCAGTGCTACATAGCTGCCCACTTATTTTCATACTTTTGGATTCTATTTTTATTGGAATTGGGTATGAGAATCGGGTTGGATATGCGTTCAACTGTCAGTCTCCCCAAAACCCAACACATCAGGATGCAAATTATGTATCCAAAGGTGGGTATAGGTACATGGGCGCGTCCTAAACATCTAAATATGATACATAGTATGCTGTTTTACCTAGATATATTCTGGAAATCAAAAGGCTTTTAGGGGAAAAATGGTCTCTATGTCTTATTTATGGGAGAAGGAATATAATTTCATTGGGGGCTAATAATAAGTTGGTCTTCTCTCTTACCTTTAACAGTACACTAATCAGTTTTAATTGGTTATTCTTCCTTGGAATTATATGTTGCGTAAGATGCATGGATCACACGCGATTTTTATATTCAGGTGAAGAAGGAAATGCTGCTGGAACCAGAAGAACTCCAACAGTTCCAAAACCATTCTTCCCAAATGGCAGCCCTTGACTTTATGGTTTCAACTGCCAGTAATGTCTTTATCCCCACTTACGATGGGAACATGGCAAGACTTGTGGAGGGTCACCGCAGGTACGTGCGTTCAGCCAAAGAGGGAATATCATGATGAGAACTAAGCTATATATCTTGAAGAAATTTCTGATTAGACTCCTGCGCAGGTATCTGGGGTTCAAGAAAACAATCCAACTTGACAGGAAAAAACTCATAGATTTGCTGGATTTGCATCAAAATGGGACTCTGTCGTGGGATGAGTTCTCAGTTAGTGTCAGACTTACACATGAAAAAAGGATGGGACAGCCAACTCGTCGTACAGTTATCGCAGACAAGCCCAAGGAAGAGGATTATTTCTATTCGAACCCACAAGAGTGTCTTTGTGGTGGAACAAGTTGCGATGACTTGTTAGGTTCTGGTAATATGACCACAATCCAATGAGAGGCGCCGACTTCGATTTACACGGAAGTAGAAGCTTTGATTGGAAGAATTGAAGTGAGGGATACTCTCGCCTAATGGGATTTCTGGTATATGGCTGGAAGAAAATTAGGAATTTAGTTTCTTGCCTAGATGCGTGGTGGTGTTGAGTGTTGATGAGTTTTGTAAGAAACGGCAGCAAAGGGTCTCGAAAGTTTCCCGTCTGGGCACATAGAAATGTATTCATTCCTTTGTCTATATTTATTTGTTTCTCTTCTGGTCAATTTGTATCAGAATGTTGCAGCATTTTGTTTAATTTCAAAAGCTCAATGGAAATATAGAATCATGTTGAGTGAATGGTGTGAACGACAAAACAGGATCTTGATTCCAAATGGAGCCTAGAACGGTTCTATTTTAATGGTCCGGGCCTTTTATCTTGTAAATTTCAATGTGCAAATCATTCATGCAAAAAGAAAGAGATAGTCGTAATTATTGTCTTCTAATAGTCTATTTCTATTGATAAAAAATTGATTCGTTCAGATGTTTGATTAACTCATTTTCTTGGTAAATCATTTGCACATTTCAACCTAAAAAATTAATAGCTCGGATTATCAAAAGGAACAGCTTGAATCTCATGATCCATGATATGAATGTTAGATGCCCTTACAAGAATCTAATCGCGGCAATCTGACAAAAAGTAACGAAAAATGCAAAGCCGGTAAAGAAATCAAGGAAAATCCAAATGCTTCGAGTCATATACGTGCTTATATATTTCTTGTCGTTCGTTTCTTTACTTGCTGAAACAGAAAAGGACATCACCAGTTTACACTCAAAGCAAGAACAAAATTGCCAGTTTCCAAAAATGTTACAAAGATGAGCCACATCCAAACCTCAGAGAAACCCGATTGGGATGTTCATCAGCTGTTCATTTTTCTACAGTCATCGAAAGATCGGCTTCTACGTTTGAAAAAGTGGCATACACTCTTGAGTTGCATTTTAAGTTCTAATCACTTTCTTCTTAACCAGGAACATGTCTGAAACATTGGAAGATATTCTACTTCGGCTCCCAGAATATTATATCGCCTTGCTCCCCAACTAGGCCAAGATCCTTGAGCCTCCTTTCTTGGTAATATTCCAATTCATCCAATTCTAATTCCCTCTCCTTGAATATTCCATCTATTTGTTGTAGCACCTTCTTCTCTCCTGCTCGAGTCCCAACTGCAATCTGAAGCCTTCGGTCAAGATTCCCACCTTCCATCAATTTCTCATCCTGCAATCAGATAAACTACCTAATTATTTCAAGCTGACAGCAGTTTAGTATCGGGAAAGTGAATCACTTCCAAAACTGGAAGAGGGATTGATATGCAATGCAATTACAATAAACAAACAATGCAAAATAGTGTCACTAAATTCAACTGAGTCTGCTTCCAGCATGATCTGTCAGTCTGTGCTTCCAAACATAATTCAATCATAGAAATCCAATAACCTTTCAATGAGTCTGTCACATTGGCTTATCTTGATTCCAATAATCTTCCCGAGTGTAATTTAGGTTGTGCTTGGATAATGGATCGCAATTTGTGAGAGATTTATGGAAGGAAGTAACAGATGAAGGAATTAAGAAGATAATGCAGTACAGATGCTGATTCTGTCATGGTCCTTTTGTTTGGTGGATCCATTCACAACTTCAAGATCCAAAAACATCCCTATTGAATATGCAGCACATGTGATACGGCGGATAAAAAGAAAATGCAGCATATGGAATTATTAGTTATTACAATGAAATACGAGGATATCAATTAAGGTAATGCACATTAAGTACGAGTTACCTCTTCAATGGAGGTATGATAGCTAGAGAGAGCAGAGCTGCAAGCAGCTCGGACAACTTGGCATATGAGGTCTTCATTGGTACGACTTATGGGCAATTCAAGGTGGCCCCAAACAGCGTTTCTGAATATGGATTCTAGGAGAAAAGCATCTGTTCCTCTAAGTGCTACCAGCCGTAGATATGGAATCATCGCGGGTGGAAGAGACTGACCTAAATTGATGTCGAAGTAAGCAGTTTCACCTAGACCATTTGATTCAGCGATGTCCAGCTTGTCCCCAAAAAACTCGTCTGATTCAGATATTTGTAGTGTTAAGGTATATGCATTGCGCTCTGGCCTTGATTCTATGAATCCGTAATCCAGAGCCAACTCAGCATTGCTCTTGTTCAGATCGTACTGTATCATTACCTGTCAAATAATCCCTCCAGTTTACCAAATAAAGCTATGTTTTATAGGTTCTTAACTCAATTAATTGGATTAAGAAAACTGTAATGTTTAACCTCTCCAGGCCAACATAGGATTGGTGGTATTAATGAGGAAATTTGTGGCAGCCAATTGCTCAATACTTATCAGTACTTAACAATTCATATCTAGAAATTTATTTGAATACAATATAACTTTAACATTATCCACAATAAAACTATTTATTCTACACTTTTTAATAGTTCCCTAAACACCTTGGATTTTACAACAATAATTAAAGCCCCTTGGATGGCGAGAAATGATGAGAAGTGAGAATCATTTCATTTATTTGTATGAATAAAAGATGCGAGGAAAACTAGACATGATGGATTTTTATTGGTCCATTTGTTTCTCACCATTTTCACCGAAGCTGTGAGATTTGATGAGAAACCCCACTCTTTCTCATAATCAATGGACTGTTACTCTGTTAGTATCCAAGTTCAATATTCCTCTGCTATTTATGTTTGCCGTGTTCAGGGATTGTGCTTTCAATAGAAGGTGTAGACGCATACATGTTTTGAGGGTAAAGGAGTACATCACAAGCAGGAAAAATCCACCTGCTCACCAGCCTTCACGGATACTGGGGACCGCAAAGAAAATAGAAGCTCCCTAGAGAAAAGACCAGCTCCTTTGATCTCCCATGCATATTCCTCTGTTGTTATGTTGGGGTCATGGTTGATCTGATCCAGAAGTGAAGAGTGCAAGTGTTAAGTAGGTAGACAAGATGCCATAGGAATAAAGAATACAATAGAACTGGCTTGGAATTCCCAAAGACTGCTTCCATTTCTTTTTAGTTTTCCCTTTAGGTAGAAAAGATGCCATAGGAATAAAGAATACAATAGAACTGGCTTGGAATTCCCAAAGACTGCTTCCATTTCTTTTTAGTTTTCCCTTGAGGTAGAAAAGATGCCATAGGAATAAAGAATACAATAGAACTGGCTTGGAATTCCCAAAGACTGCTTCCATTTCTTTTTAGTTTTCCCTTTTGTTATGAACTGAAAGTGCTTACTTTTAGCAAAACGCATAGTTGATAACGTGATGCTGAGTTATGGCCTAGAAACTACAGGGTTTGTTGCTAATGGGCAGTATGCTAATAGGGTTTTGGTTATGTATGACAATGTTATGTTAGATGTTTCACTGCAAAAGATGATTTTTGAGATCTTTCTTTCTTTTCACTTGAGTTATAACTGAAAAAGTTTAAGTCAGGGGTTCGATACGGTACACTAAATTAGGGACTTTTGTGTCTTTTGTGCAAAGTTGTGTTACTTCAAAAATCCTATTTAGAGAAAATGCAGGTGGAAAATTACTTGATGAGGGAGAAAAGAACATACCAGATCTGCGATAGGGATCAAAACAAGATTTTGTCCGCGAAGGCGAGAAAATGCTCTTGACCTGAGAATCCCAAACGCCCAAAGAAAATCATCAGATGTTATGGGGAAGGGGAAAAGCTTCTCGTTAGGAAGTATGACTTCCTCTTCCACCTTTTCAAATTCACTCTGCACATATTCTTTCACACCAAGTGTCGTGCTCAGCAACTGGGTTCCTGCAAAACTCAATTTCCATTAAGATTCCAACAAGATATGACAAGGAGGATAGGCAGTTGCTATACTCAAGATTAAGCCACAGACTATTTTCCTCTCAACTCATTTATTAGATAGTATCTAATTAACTGGCGGTAAAGTAGAAAATTAAGATAAATGCATTTTTTAGTCCGATCAGTGCAAATATTCTGGTAAAGAGTTATTCTTACGGTTATGTTTCAGGAAATGGGTCTGATGTTATTTACATGTTCACCATTTCAGCCACTGCAAACTCAGGGCTGTGGTCAACCTCAGCCACAGTCACGGAGTCACCTCATAATTAGGGTTTACTTCAAAAAAACACTGGCCTTCGGGAGCTTACAACATTACTAGCAATGAAAACATACAATCGCATATATCAAGCTTTGGGATTGATACTTGAATACAAGTTTGTTTGATAGAAAATCCCAAATATTGATGCATTGTCTCAACAAAATATGGTCACAAGACTCACAACAGGTTCAGCAACTTGCATTTTACTTCACCATTGTGGAAAGATTGATAGCCAACCACAGGCATTTGCTTCAAAATGTTCGCTAGCAGAAGCAGCAAAGCCATAAATTGAAATGTTTTCCCCATGATGCCAATCAAGTGTAAACATTTAAAAAGACCCTAAAGAACTAACATCGTCTTCATACTCTAAAGTTCGTGTTTATTTCACAGAAATGAAGCTGGAATGGACTATTGGAATACTCATTTTCACATTTGGCTCATTGAGCACGGACAGAATGTATTTCGTACATGGAATCTTTTGTCCACCAAATTAGGAGAATCGCTGTTCCATTCTTTTTTTGGTTGGGTAAATAAGTCATTCCATTCTTTTCCTATACCAAATTGTTCCAGTGAACCAAAACACAAACTACAATTGTCACTATGAACTCAATCAATAAGAACAAATTCGAAATACTTAAAAACAATTGACTTTTGAAATACACCGGAGTAGGAAATAGTATGCAAACCTTGAATTTCAGAGAGCTCCTCTTCTGACCTGCACTGGATACATCAAGAACAACTTATCAACTCCAGAATTTCAACCCATCAAGAAACAACTCGTACCCGAAACCAACCATTAGAAAGGTGAGACTATAAGCTTAAAAAAAGGAGCCGGTTTCTCTGCAGTCTAACTGCAGTGAGGCACCTGCAGTTACATCTCATCTGCTCATTTCGGCAAATCAGTGGTCCAAATTTTAAAAATAATCCTTTCTTCCCAATTAGATTCTTTCAACAAATCTGAACGATTGAAAACACTTTTGAACAGCCAAGATCACACAAACACACAAACGGCTCTTTGCAGCCCAACATGAGACTGCAGAGAAGCCTGTTTCTACAAAAAAAATCAATGAAGAAAGCCAAACCCACCAGTATATGGTAGAATCAGTGTATTCAGGAAGAATATCAAGGTAATATCGCCACATTGACTCCTCCCTCAATTTCTTTTCTCTGATAAGAAACAGGGCGACAGAAATCCAAGGCTTCAACCCACCACACACACTCCCAACTTCAGAAGCCGATACTGTATCCGGATTTATCCAGAACTTCTTGGGTACCTCCAACACGACCTCGTTTCTTCTAATGTCTCTCTGGGCAACCAGTCCCAGGCCTTCCGGCACGATACCTGGGTAAGGACGGATGCATGATTTGAAAGTTGGGTGGGCCAATATTGAATCTAGTTAAATTTAGAACGACTATTGAATTATCAAAAGAAAAATTGGGATGGGAGGGTGTTAAAATTAAAATTAATTTAAGACGTTGAGCAGGAGAACTATATAATTTTGACGTTTTTAAGAACAAAGGGCCCCTCGATCTCTCCTTGATACCTGGCTTCACCGGACACTTGGAAGAAATGATCCCTTCGCCGGAGAGCCATTTCCAGAAGGTTTGGACAGCCGGCGGCGCTTCAGATTCCGGTGATAGAATTTTGGAGGCTACTCTTGTGTAATGGAGGGCTTTTTGGGGTCTTTGGAAACATTTTTGGAATGGGGTCTTTACAGGTGAAAGGTAAGCAGGCGAAAAATATGGAGATGGAGAGAGAGAGAAGAGAGTGGCCATTAATTGGGTTTCTCTTTCTGGGTCTCTCTCTCTCTCTCTCACACAGTGACTGAGAGTAGAGGTGGTTATCAGAGGAGTCTGCGATGCGTGCCGTTAATTTATAGATTGTGCTTGAGGATAAGGTTTCCATTTCTCCTTTCTGGTTTTTTTAGTTTCTGGGCCGTCTTGAGTTTTTTTCTCCGAAATAAGCGGGTTCGGCTTAATACGCACGGTCTGGGCCAAGGCCTATCCAAATGTGGCTGCTGAAGCATTGGGCCTTATGAGATCTATTTAATTAGTTCGGCCCACTATAGGGGACATGAATGCCCCATTTGTACCTAGAGGTAAGAATCTGATTGTATTTTGCTTGTGTTGACAAAAATGAAGGGAAAAGTCACCAGAAATTACTTGTAATTGTCTTTACCGTCACGGCATCCAAACAAATACTTGTATGACCAGAAATCATTGTTGTTTTTACTTTCAGTACTGTTTTGGTTTTTGTTTCCTTTTTGGTATGAGTCTTTTTTCGAGAAGGACATTGTATATGGGTCAATCATGAAAATATGACAAACTATTTTCTTAATGTCAAAAGGACAAATCTCCCACACAATCCAAAAATGTCTCCGCTAGCCCATAAAAGTGCATAAACCCCCAAACCTAATGAAAGTGCCTAAACCTAAACCATATGGTACCCTTTGAAAGTGCCTAAAACTCTAGAGTACCATATGAAAGTCTCTAAACCACTAAAACCCTACAATTGGAAAGTGCACCCTAAACCTAAATCTTAGGGTACCCTATGAAAATACCGAAACCTAAACCATAGGGTACCTCATGAAAGTGCTTAAAACCCTAGAGTACCCTATGAAAGTGTCTAAACCACTAAAACCCTATAATTGGAAAATGCACCTGAAGTGCCTAAACAAAAAATGCCTAAACCCACTATATTCTACCCCAAAGAGCCTAAATTCCATAAAATTGAACCTCGAAATTGAACCCACCCTCAAAATTGAAGATAGAGAAATTAATTTTATCCCACGCCATTAATTTTGTCCTACACATGAGAGAGAGAGAGAGAGAGAGAAGGTCAAATTGAAAGTGACAGGTTGGACAAATTGAAAGTGACGGGTTGTACGGTATTCTATTTCAAAATTTTCCAAATCTGTGACAGCTTGTTGCTTACAATCAGAGAAGGTCAACATTCTTCCATGTGCGCGTGAGTGGAGGTTCATTAAGCGTATTTTTGTCTAGTATTGTCGTTGAGTCTTCAAAAATTTCCTATCAATGTATTGGAGGACTTAAAATAAGTTAGGTTGGACTAAACATCCTTTAAAGTCCCAAATTTTGCCTTTAGGCCAATTTACTGTTTTTTATTTATTTACAAATACTTGTATTTGTAGTGTTTTTTACTTTGTCAAATTTTCTCAAGATTAGCTGGTATATATCTTGTTCTAGATGCTATCTTTCAGTACTGTTTTGGTTTTTGTTTCCTTTTTGGTATTAGAGTTTGTTTAAGGATTCTTTTCCCTAAGTAAAATTCGGTTAAAATATAAACCAACAAGACCATATATTACGTACCTTGTAAATTATTGCAATGAAATTGCGCTGCAATTAAATTTATAAATTTTAATTTGTGTATAAACCTTCCTATGACCCCATTTGCTAGCATTTATAAGTTACATTTCTAGATTATAGTTTTTTTTAAAAAAATATTGTCTTAAATAACTAAAAATAATTTTTAAAATTATTTGTTATCGCTTTTCATAAGTTATAAAAAAAATTAACCGGTTTACTTGAATAATCTGTCAAATACTAACATTTTAGAAATTAAATGTCCAGATTGTCTTAAAAATTGACTAAGAATAACTTATTCATACGAGCTTAACAACTTAAAATAAGCAAAGAAGTTTCAAATTTGAGCTTAAAATAATCTATCTTTTTGGTTAAATAAGCACGAAAAGAAAAGTAAGTGATTATTATTTTTTTGATCGTCAAAAATATTATTTAAAACTCGACAAAGGGTACATCGAGAAAGAAAAAACTAACCTTAAAGAAGTTACGAGAAAATCAAGGGCTACATAAGACTAGACAACCATCCAACAAAAAGTTAAATGGAAAGAGGAAAAATAAAATAAAAGAAAAGAGACCAAGAAAAATTCCAAAATTCCAATGACCGTTTGGGGTTGTAATTGTCATAGGAGCACCGACTATCCATTTTCCATGCTCCCAGACTATCCATTTTCTGATCCATTTCCAAGCAAAATAAGTGATTATTCAATATTTGTCAAGTTACCAACATCCTTCATTAACGTTTTTCAAGCAAAAAAGCAAAATAAGTTCCTACCTCTGTCAAAATGTTAGTCCGTTCGCAAAATGAGAACTTAAAAGATAACACATTTTTTTTTGAAGAAAAAATTCAAGCTTTCTTCATACGGAGTAAATTAAAAGAACTTATTGATATCTTGTAAACAGTTAAAAAAAGTTTCAAAATTTTCTTAAATTTTTTTGTATTATTTTTATGTTCTTATTTTACAAATCGAACTAACATTTTGAAATGGAGAAAGTAAATTAATATAAGTGCTAGCAAATGGCACCTATGACTTGCAGGTACTTGCTCTGTTTGTATCCGTGCAAGTATTTGTGAAATAAGCTTTACTGAGTCATTCCCAGCTAGTGCCAAAAATTTCAGCAAAGCGGAAAAATGGGAAATTCTGGTCATTCCCAGCTTGCAAATGGCCCCCGTGCTTAGAATCTTTAAGACAAGAACTTTTCTAGCTTATTTAATGAAAAGGTTGACCTAAAAACAAGTGAAGATTTTGTTAGAATATTCATAACATGCACCAATACAAGGGTGACGAATATTGAACGACCAGAACCCTAAAAAAGGAAGATCAAGAACGTTCCAAACAAGGAGTAACACAAGGGAAAAGAGTAGTCGAACAACGCGAAGGGACTGTGGCCGAGATTTAGAAGTTTGCTTTCTTTTAAGTTTTTACGTTCGATTTCTCTTATATACTTGTAACTCTTGGGGCCACTTTAACTCACATACGTACAGCGGCGGAGTCAGGAATTTTATATAGAGGAGCACTTTTTTACAATAAACTAAAATAAAATACAATTGAAAAAGTACTAAGCACAGAAGTTCAAACATTCTCCATTAGATACAAAAGTTGTAGCATAATATATCCCAAAAGCTCCTAAACATAAGCACAAAATTCTAAATATTCGTCGCTATTTTTTTTTTGGCTTTGGAACCTAATTTTAGTCTCCAAAAAAGCAAAAAATAATTTAAAAATGATAAATGTACAACAAAAGTCTCTAACATTGTTCCAACCTAATTTTGGCATGTTTGTTTGCGCCAGTTTAATTACCCCAGTAAGCTTGCTTGTGCTTTAGCAACGCGGGAGCTTTTTATGGCCCGTTTATTTGACTGATCCATAACCGCTGTATCACTGGGGCGAGAAAGAAAGAGATCATACAAGAGGGATAAAGAAGGCCATGGCTCTAAGTCGAAAATTGATCAGGTAATATCATGGGAAGAAAATGGTGGGTGTTTGGAGGGAGAATTAGGAGCTACGCTATGGTTATTTGTTGTATGCAAAATCTAAGTTAAGAAACTGTATGAAAATTATATTTAAAGATTATGTCGATGAACCTATTTTCTCATTCAATCTAATGATCAGTGAGGGAGGTCAATGTAATAAACTAAAAAATTGGGGGTGTAGTGTATTTCCAGAAAACCTCATGGGAGTTTTAGCTAGCCTTACTAAACAAACCTGCAGTAGGGATGAGATTCTGTCAATTGGGTTGAGCTCATGCAGAGGAAAAAAGGACAATACAGTACAACATTTGAGCAAAAGCCAAATAATTTTCTTTCCTGAGGTTTTATGGGTGGAAATGTCAAACAATCTTCCTCTTGAAAGGGTTCTTTTCCTTTATCTTTAGTTCCCATGCATGGAATGGATTATTCAAACCCACACGCTATAGTGACAGATAAATTTCACTTACACCCCTTCAATATTTTTTTTGGATAAATTTCACTTACACCCCTAGGTTGACAGATACTCCTTCACGTATGAGAAATAACAATGAACCCTTTTGCGCCGGCCTACGATTTCTCCAACACCCATAGTCTATCCAAACACGTGAAGGAATAAGCCAAAATTGACTTATAGCTACAAATTCACCATTTTTTTTTAATAATAAATAGGGCTCTCTTTGTCCCTAAATAAATATTCATGTTCCATTATTTGGACCTCTTGAAAAAATACGTATATTTTTTGATTTAAAATATTTTTTTGTATGCAATAAAAATCTTGTTTCTTAGAGTTCATTTAGTTTTATAAGACAAAGATTTTAAAATCCTAAAAAATATTATAAATTACAAAATACTATAAACAATTTTTTGAAAAGTGTGAATAGTGCAACATGGAGATTTATTTAGGGACGGAGGGAGTAACAAAAACAATCAACTCTCACTTATTTATTAGAATGAAAATGACTTCTTTCCCCCCCCCCCCCCCACCACCACCACCACCACCACCACCATTGGAGGAGCTGTTTTGATCAAGAAGGATAAAATTTATTAATTACAATTTAATTTTTACTACTCGAAAGAACAATCTTTTTTGTAAGAAATGACAAATTATCATTTTTGTAAAAAAATGGGAATTGAGAGCTTTTTATTAGTTATTCTATCTCATATTTAGTCGAAAAGTTATTTGTTGGATGTCTGTTAAGTGAGGAGGTATCTGTTATTAAGGCAAATCCTAGAGGTGTCGGTGAAATTTACCAATATCTTGTTTTACACAAATCAAAACCAGCAGCGCCCACCTTGCTCTCCCACTTTCTTTAAATACCCAAACAACAAACACTTGTGTTCATTTCATTTGTGAGCCTTCCAACTTCCAAGCTTGTTCCATGCAAATGGTCAGAGTTGAGTTATTTAAGAAAGCCTTTCCATTTTGATCCATCTGTTGCATTTCACTTGTTCTCCTTCCACATCTCATCATACTATAATCTATCCAAGAAATAAAAAAACTACTCCATCCTCTTTAAATTCCTTAACCATTTCCTCACCAATCTCAGCAGTACTGTAGAAGCACTGCTGCGATTTTCCTGACGTAAGAAAAAAATAAACCTCATTTTGAAGTCTCACGGTTCAAAACTTTGAAGCTGATACTGGGAAAAAGATATGAAGTTTGGTAAGGAATTCGTATCCCAAATGGTGCCGGAATGGCAAGAAGCGTACATGGACTACGATTACCTAAAAACCCTTTTGAAAGAAATCCAAAGATTCAAGCAGAGAACCAGGCCACAAACAATCCAGGCTGGATTGAAGCGAAGACTAACGCTGTACAGAGCTTTTAGTGGCCTATCCAGAAGAAACAACTCCCCCAGAAGCCCACCGCCCACATCCGACGTTGAGAACCAAGTTATTTTGGTGAATTCCAGCAGTGATGGAGGCAGGTACGAGACGATGTTTCTCATGGCGGCAGATGAGGGAGGAGAGTACGAGCTGGTTTTTTTTAAAAGGCTTGATGATGAGTTCAATAAAGTACTTGGTTTATACAAGTCTAAAGTTGAAGAGGTGATGGAGGAAGCAGCTGTGTTGGACAAACAGATGGATGCTTTCATTGCTTTTCGGGTAAAAGTGGAGAGGCCAGAACAGGAGAGGGTTTTTTTCGATCATGAGGCCGAGTTGAGGAGTCTGGCTTCTGGAGTTGCTGCTTCTGCTGCTGCATTGTCTGCTTACACTCCATCTGGAGCTAGAGCTAGTAGTGAGTATATTTTCTTTTTTTGAAAGGATAGCAAGTATATTTTCTAATAAACGAAAGAACTATAAGGAATTATTTATTTTCCATAATTTTATCCATATACGCAGACAATAAATGCTATGAAGAACCGACACTTCTAGAGGTACGTGGACACGGGGACACGTAGTGGACATGCCACGTGGCGTGTCCCTTAAATTAAATTATTTTTTGGAGGGGGACACTCAAGAGACACGGCATGGACACGCGTGTCCCACATATACACCCTCTCTTTGTGTGTATTTGTTATATATATATATATAGAGAGAGAGAGAGAGTCCCCTTCTCCTCCGGGATCCGGGACTCCGGGACTCCATGATCTGAGCTTTTTGTTGACGATCCGAGCCGTCCAATGTGTTCAGAAGGTGTTTTCAAGGGTCCACGTGGGAAATCTTAAAAAAAAAAATACCGGGAAGGGCTTGATCCAAGCATTTTTCGCAAAACTGTAAAAATACAGTTTTTGGGAAAAAAAGCTTGGATCAAGCACTTCCCGGTATTTGTTTTTGAAGATTTCCCGCGTAGACCCTTGAAAATACCTTCTGAACACATTGGACGGCTTGGATTTTACCAAAACAATTTGCAACACGAAAAAAATCAATTTTTTCTTATATCCAGGAGGTCCGGATAAGAAAATCACTTTATATATATATATATATATATATATATATATATTTCCGTTGCTTTGTCAGTGTATATCTTCCATGTATGTGTGTGCGAACCAATATATGTACCAGTATATAACAATGTAGAGATCTCACATATCAAAAGAAAAGTGTACATATATTTATAGTTATACACCAAGGATCCAATGAAGGATCCCTCACCACGGTTTGGTGCGGACCTCATAGATCCCTATTGAATTTCGATGATCCAAACTATTAAATGTGTTTAAAACGTATTTTAAGGGTCCAAACCATTCAATTTATTTATTTATTTTTGCCGTGTTTGTGACCCCGCCATATCCATGTCCATTTTTTAGAATTCCCATGTCCTGTGTCCGTATCCGTGTCGATGTTCGTGCCACGTAGCATGCATATTCATGCTGGGTGTGATACACAGTCACACCCCACATGAAAGTGGATTTTTAGGATACATGTGTTTCTGGTATATAAGATTTTGGAAAACTTCTTTTCGATGTAATGGAAATCTTAAGAAAAAAATACTAATCTCAAGGCATAAGATTTTTGCAGAAAGCGTATTACATCTCAAGGGCCAAGAATTTTCATCTCTTGTCATACATAACTTGCAGGAAAAGTTCCCATGGTTGTAATAGACAAAGCAGGGTCTAGCAGCCAGGGCCGGTCGTATGACTCAAGTGAAGATAAAAATGTCAAAGAATCCAAAAGATTGATTCAGATGGCCAAAGAAGAGATTCCGAACAACAGAAGGGTAGTGAGACCGGCTCCACTGGAAATACTCAGCCATGTGAAAATGAACAACACCGTTGAGACCCCTTGTTCCACCATAAAAGGGTTCCTCAGTATCCCTAGCCAGGAAGAAATGAAATTCAATAACAAAAATCTCAAAAAAGTTGAAGAACAACTCAAGCGGGCTTTCATTGAGTTTTATTGCAAGCTTCGCCTTCTTAAGAATTTCAGGTAATAGAGACTATTCACCATTTAGTCAAGAAAATGTCCACTGATTTATTAATAGAGTTGTATTTGATACGTTTGGTATGACTTTGGACAGCTTCTTGAATATACTTGCATTCTCAAAAATCATGAAGAAATATGATAAGGTACATTCCTCTCTCAACTATTTGAGTTTTGATCATAAGGAATCGAAAATAAAATAGAAGGTTAAAACCCTTTGTATAAACTTGTGTTTTTAGCTTAAATACTGCTGTACGTACGTAAGTTGATCTGTATAGTAATCTCAATACGAAAGAACGTAACACAATGAGCCGACTTTGTCCCCGTAAGTATTACAAGAAGGGTGAGCCTCCAAATACCCTTGTATGAAAGAAGGCCACAAATATATAGAAGCGAGATAGTTATATTTTGGTTCTTTTGCTTATAGTGTGTCTGTATTTAATTCTTTCAGATTACTTCGAGAAATGCATCAAAATCTTACTTGAAGATGGTGGAGAACTCCGACCTTGACAGCCCTGATGGGGTAATCATGCGCAAGACACGTGACACAAATATTATTCGATTTTTGTGATTTAATAAGCAATCATTGTTGATACAACAAAGAAAAAAAGTCATAGCTTATTAGTTAAACAAGAACAAGAATTGCCAAATCTGATGATTGAAGTTGGCCATGTTTTTCAGGTTACAAAGCTTATGGACAGGGTTGAAGCCACATTCATCAAGCATTTTGCAAACTCAAACCGCAAAAAAGGGATGAACACCTTAAGGCCAAAAGTAAAGATAGAAAGGCACAGGGTAACATTTTCCTTGGGTAAGATATCTATCATACTTATTATGTTCAATATGCTTATGGTACTAAGTAAAACTAGTCAGTAATCGTTTAACATTTGAATCACTTAATTTTCCTAAACCTCTTGACTGTAAATGTTTCAGGTTTCTTGTTTGGCTGCGCGGTGGCTCTCTTAGTTACCCTGTTTCTGGTTACACATGCACGCGATCTCCTAAATCACCCGAATCGGGATCAATACATGGAAACTATGCTGCCCCTTTATAGGTAATTTTGAAAAACCCCAATAAGGTTTACATTAAGCTGTTCTTTTGTTTGTCCTTATAAACCTTATGTGCGCTTGTTGTAACGAACGCTATGAATGCGATTAAGTTGGGAGAAAACAAACAAAACAACAACCAATCACACGACACAAAGATATACGTGGTTCCCCCAAGATTGAGGTACATCCACGGGCGAGGAGAGAGAGAGAGTTCACTATCAATGGTGGAGAAGAGATACAAAGAGCCGGCTATGATCCATAACTCTGGAGAAGCCACAATATGAGAGATAGACAAAGGATCCCTAAAAGCCTCTATTTATAGTCAGATGTATCCCTAAAAGCCTCTATTTATAGCCTGACATCAATATGCTTGGTCCGTTCATGATACATCCGATTTTTAGTCAGATGTATAGCACTCTGAGAGTCACAAAATATTGAAGTAACCCCTTGTGCAATACCAAGCTCGCAAAGAATTTCCCTCATCCACAATGCCTCCTTTACAGCTTCGGCAATGGCCATATACTCCGCTTCTGTTGTAGATAGCGCGACCGTAGCCTGCAAAGTTGCTTTTCAACTAATGGCACTTCCGGATAGAGTGAACACAAAACCTGTCAGAGACCTCCTCTTATCATGGTCACCAGCAAAATCCGAATCAACATAACCAACAACTTGATTACCCGGATTAGAAACCCCATACAAAAGACCCACATCTGTAGTCCCTTTCAAATACCGAAGTATCCACTTCACAGCCTCCCAATGTGCCTTTCCCGGTCCCCCCATATAGCGACTTACGACACTAACTGCATGTGAAATATCAGGACGAGTACATACCATGGCGTACATAAGGCTCCCAACTGTGCTCGAATATGGAACCTGAGACATATATTTCTCCTCATCCTCCGATTGAGGTGACAATTCTGCTGAAAGTTGAAAGTGTGCTGCCAAAGGGGTACTGACTGGCTTCGAGTTCTGCATGACAAAGCGCTCAAGCACTTTGAGAACATATGATTTCTGATTCAAGAACAACTTGCCATCTACTCGATTTCTGCTAATCTCCATACCCAAAATCCGTTTTGCTGCACTCAAATCCTTCATCTCGAATTCACCACTCAACTGCTGCTTCAACCTGTTGATTTCTGATACACCTTTGGCAGCAATAAGCATATCATCAACATACAACAGTAGATAAATAAATGAACCATCTAGAAGTCTCCGAAAATGCACACAACTGTCATATTCACTCCTAGAATATGATTGGCTTATCATGAATGTATCAAACCGCTTATACCATTGCCTAGGAGACTGTTTTAAGCCATATAAAGACTTACGAAGCAAGCATACATGATCTTCCTTACTAGAAACAACAAATCGCTCTGGTTGACACATATAAATTTGTTCCTCAAGCTCACCATGCAAAAACGCCATTTTGACATCAAGTTGCTCTAACTCAATGTCATAACAAGCAACAATAGCAAGTAAAGTGCGAATGGAACTGTGCTTTACAACTGGTGAAAATACCTCATTGTAGTCTAACACCTTCCTTTTGACTGAATCCTTTCGCCACTAGCCGAGCTTTGAAGCTTGCCTCTTCAACCCCTGGAATACCTGGCTTGCGCTTGAAGACCCACTTGCACCCAACAATCCTCCTATTTTTCAGCGGTTCCACCAACTCCCATGTCTGGTTCTTCTGAAGAGACTCAATCTCCTCATTCATAGCAACACACCACTGTGCACACTCATTGCTCGAAATAGCTTCTGCATAGCTAGAAGGCTCATCATACTCCACTATTTTAGCAACTAATAAAGCATAGGCCACAATCTCAGAATAAGCTGAATATCTTTCAGGAGGCCGAATCTCCCTCCTTGGCCTGTCTTTAGCAATAGTGCGTGGTTGCTCTGCTGGTACATCATAATCTGTGTCTGAACTCTTGAACTCCTCTTCAATTGGCTGATTACTGTCATTCTTCCCTGAGCCAGAAGATTCACATAACAACTCCACCTGCTTTGGAACCCTCGGTTCCTCAACTGCATCTTTAACCTGCTTAGACCCCTTAACCATAAAGTTTTCATCAAAAGTAACATCTCTACTAATTAAAAACTTAGAGGTTTTCGGACACCATAATCTGTACCCTTTCACACCTGCCTGATAACCTAAGAAAATACATTTCTTGGCACGTGGCTCCAACTTACCCTCATTCACATGACCATAAGCTGGACACCCAAACACACACAGTATGGAATAATCAGCCTTATGACCCGACCATACCTCAAACAGAGTCTTACACTCAATAGCAGTCGACGGAGACCTGTTCACTAAAGAGCATACTGTGGAAACGGCTTCAGCCCAAAACTCTTTGCCCAATCCGACATTGGACAACATACACGTGCCTTCTCCAAAAGAGTCATGTTCATTCGTTCAGCCACACCGTTCTGCTGGGGGGTTTTCCTCACTGTGTGATGTCTCACAATGCCCTCATCATTGTTGGAGAGGGTAGAATCCAATTACAGAGGAAAGTACCCAAGCACGTACGAACCACGTGCTTAGCCTGGACACCACGTGAGGGTGGCTCAGTTCGGGGGGACCACAAGAAGGTGCCTAAGGTTATGGCCGAGCAGGGTAGGCCAAGTGTGCAGCCAGGATAGCACCACGAGATGGTGGCAGCACCATGAGAAGGTGCATGAGGCCAGTGCCGAGCTATGTATCTGGTCGACAACAGTATATAAGAATAGGCAAGTATATTGCCGAGCTAACCGCCTACGTGATAAGGTGGCGGGTCATTCTAGAGGGATCTAGAATAGCCTCTTACGTGATAAGGGTTAAATCCTGAGAGTTAAGGGATTATCATTAAGCTTCCATATTGGACAAGAAGTCCAATATAGATACAGAATCCTTACGAGAAGGGAATTCTGATTGTATTGCCATACGGGCCGAATCCCATATGAGAAAGGAATCCTAACTTAAAGAGGATTCCGATAATGGTAAGGATTCCTAACGTGGGAGGAATCCTTGTAGAATAAAGATTGTGTTTCTATATGGAACGAGTCCCGTATAGGAAAGGACTCCTAATGTGAATAGGATCTTTGGACAAGCACCCCACATCTATAAATAAGGAGCAATACCCATGAAGAAAGGTACGTGGTAATTTATGTTTACATGCTTTACGTGTTTTATGGTTTCCTCCTAGTACGTGATACTGACTTAAGCATCGGAGGGCCTTTGCCGACGAGAGGCAAAGGTGCTCTGACCGTTTATAGGGCCTTTGCCGATGAGAGGCAAAGGTGCTCTGACCGTTTATTGTCTTGCAGTGCTAGGGTTCCGGCGAAGAGTGCATATTGTTGATCTCATAGAGGCGTGAAAATAACATACCCAGATTTTTCCCCTCTACAACTGCAAAACTTATCAAATTCGCCAAGACAAAACTCCATACCATTGTCAGTTCTCAAACGTTTTATTTTCTTACCCGTCTGATTCTCTATCAAAATTTTAAACTGTTTGAATGTACTTAGAGCATCACTTTTATGTTTTAGCATATACACCCAAACCTTACGAGACAAATCATCGATAATACTCATAAAATATCGAAAACACCTTTAGAAGTTACCTCAGTGGGACCACAAAGATCCGAGTGAAAATAATCCACCGTGCCTTTGGTGCGATGAACAGCTGTACTGAATTTGACCCTGCACTGCTTGCCATAGACACAATGCTCGCAAAAATCCAGCTTCTCAGTTTTCTGCCCACAAAGTGGACCCTGATTGCTCAAAACTGTCATCCCTTTCTCGTTCATATGCCCAAGACGCATATGCCACAATCGAGTCAAATCCGAACCCGAAACCTTTGAAGAAGCGACCGCTGCTGCAGAACCCGTAACTATACTGCCCATGAGTGAATAGAGATTGTTACGCTTCTGACCATTCATCAGCACCAAAGCATCCCTTGAGACCTTCAAAACTCCACCTTCACCAGTGAAAGTACAACCAATGGAATCTAGAGCACCCAAAGAGATAAGATTTTTCTTCAACTCCGGAACATGCCGAACATCCGATAAAGTCCTCACAATACCGTCGTGCATCTTGAGTTGGATCGTTCCACAACCAACAATTTTGCAGGGCATGTTGTTGCCCATTAAAACTGTGCCACCATTGACCGCCTCATAAGTGGCGAACCACTCCTTACGCGGACACATGTGATATGAACACCCATAATCCAAAATCCACTCGGTATCACAGTGAGAATCTCCCACTGTAACTAATAAAACAGTATCTAACTCATCCGAACTTTCGGCAACCCCGACAATATTTTTACCCCCTTTCTGTCCTCTTTTTCTTTCTTCTTGAGTTTTAAACAGTCTCTTGCCCAGTGCCCCGGTTTCTTGCAATAATTGCACTTTCCCTTTTTCTTATTTTTAACTGCTGATTTGGATCTTTCCCTATTACTCGTACCACCCTTTTCTGTCGTTCTTCCCCTAACAAACAATCCCTCCGCATGATCATCAACCTCTCCTGACACCTTTTTCCTCAACTCTTTTGAATGAAGACTGGCCTTAACATCCTCCATGGATATGGTGTCTTGCCCATACAATAAGGTTGTAACAAAATGTTCATACGATGGCGGTAAAGAACATAACAAAATTAGGGCTTGGTCCTCCTCCTCGATTTTACAATCAATATTTTTCAGGTCCATCAAAATACGATTAAACTTGTCTAAATGATCCTTAATTGGCATACCTTCACGCACACGAAAAGTATACAACCGCTGTTTCAAATATAACCTGTTCGTTAGTGATTTCGTCATATAGATGCCTTCCAACTTCAGCCAAATACCTGCTGCTGAAGTTTCTTCTTCCACCTCGCGAAGAACATCATCTGCTAGACTCAACTGAATCGAACTCAGAGCTTTAGCATCCATGTCTTCCCAATTTTCCGCGCTGATGCTGGATTTTTCCTGCCCCTGCAAGGTTTTCTTGTGTAATCCCTGTTGAACTAGCAAAGCCTTCATCTTAACCCTCCAAAGACTGAAGTTGCTGCATTGCCCATCAAACTTCGCAATCTCAAACTTAGCCGCCAGAGCCACAATCGGAAACGAAACCCTATTTTTTCAACCAGAAGCTCTGATACCAGTTTGTTGTAACGAACGCTATGAATGCGACTAAGTTGGGAGAAAGCAAACAAAACAACAAGCAATCACACGACACAAAGATATACGTGGTTCCCCTAAGATTGAGGTACATCTACGGGCGAGGAGAGAGAGAGAGAGTTCACTATCAATGGTGAAGAAAAGATACCAAGAGCCGGCTATGATCCGTAACTCTGGAGAGGCCACAATATGAGAGATAGCCAAAGGATCCCTAAAAACCTCTATTTATAAGAAGCACAATCAATAGGAAATCCTAAACACAATTGGAAATCCTAAACACAATAAGAAATCCTAAACACAATTGGAATTCTCCCAAAAAAGGAAAATTCAAGGCACAATTCCAACAACGCTACTTCTCCACTTCATTCAACTCAACAAAACAATCAGAAGACAATAACACATAAATATTGAGACACACTGCAATTTTTACTCCAAAACATAATAATTTCAAAAAGAGCATTTAGTGTTTTAGACATGAAAAGTGCAATTTGTTTGCCAAAGAAAAGTTTTGGCATACTAAAAGGTAATTTCGCTATGCGTGATACCCTGAAATTTCACATTCTTATGTAATCTCAGCAGTTGCCAGTTAATTCCTTTTGCAGCTTGTTTGGATTCATTACTCTCCACATGCTTATGTACGCGGCAAATATATACTTCTGGAGGGGGTACAGAGTAAATTACCCTTTCATATTTGGTTTCAAGGAGGGAACTGAATTGGGATATCGGGAAGTTCTCCTCCTAACCTTTAGCGTTACAGTGCTAGCAACAGCAGCTGGTCTCGCAAATCTTGATATGGAAATGGACCCTAAAACTCAGGATTACAAAGCAATCACTGAACTTGTACCTCTGGGACTTTTAGTGGTAAGTTGTGCATAATCTTGCTCAATCCTGCCTCTTTGCCTTATTCCCACTTCTTAATTAAGACTGATTCAAATCTATAATGGTTTCTTTCTTTGCAGCTACTTCTTGTCGTATTGCTCTGCCCGCTGAATATCATTTATCGATCAAGTCGATTCTTCTTGCTTGCTTGTTTGTTTCACTGTTTATGTGCCCCACTCTACAAGGTAAAAAGTTGGAGGATGGTGACCTAACTTAGATATGAGAAACGGAGTCATTTTGATTAAAAATATGACGCAAGCACAGTGGAACATTAAATATATTGAATGCATAGAGTAAATTTTTTGTAGCAAAATATGGTTTCTATTAGCTTTTTAAAGAACATAGATACTATAAGAATATGGAGAATATAAAAACAACTGTCACTAATGCATTATGTGAAATCAAAACACTCAAGACGATGTTGGCCCTTTTAAAATTACATTTTGACGCCTTAGTGTTCGCGATATGTATCCACTTAATTAATTCCATGGTAAATATAAATTGAACAACACTTTGTCTTTTGTAGGTGACACTTCCTGATTTTTTTCTAGCAGATCAACTAACTAGCCAGGTGAGTAAGTAATTCATTTCTACGCTTAGTTTTAAATTTTCCTATTAATTTTGTCCGGGATAAATACAAGTTGATCATATTACTATTGCAGGTGCAAGCATTCAGGAGTCTAGAGTTCTACATTTGCTACTATGGATGGGGAGACTACAAGAAAAGACTGAATACTTGCAAAGACAATGATGTTTTCAATACTTTCTACTTCATTGTTGCTGCAACTCCGTACTGGTGTCGCCTCCTCCAGGTTACTCCCCTTTTAGTAGTTGCTTGTAGTTCTGCCAAGCATGGATTGTTTTCGTTATTCGTGTTTTTGGAAACAAAAACAATTATAAGATTAAAAAAACTTACTATTATCGTGTTTCAGCAAGTTCGATAATAATTATCGAAAAGTTTAAAACATCTATTCGAAATGTTCCAAAAATAAGCCAAAGAAGTTTACTGCACTACTTGGAGAATGAAAATGATACCAAACACCATCAATTTAAAGTTGGTTTCCTCTTACCAGTGCCTCCGACGCCTATGCGAGGAGAGAGATCCAATGCAAGGGATGAATGGACTGAAATACTTCTCAACAATAGTAGCTGTTTGTATGAGAACTGCTTACACTCTCAACAGAGGAAACACATGGAGAATATTAGCCTGGATTGCATCGGTCATTGCAGCAATCTTCGGTACCTACTGGGACCTTGTCATAGACTGGGGGCTTTTACAGAAGAATTCAAAGAACCAATGGTTGAGAGACAAGCTTCTTGTTCCACATAAAAGCGTGTATTTTGCTGCCATGGTGAGTATGCTTTTGTCACCCATGGATTTTTTTGGTGGCAAATTTGGTATTAGTTTTATATAACCATCAACAGAAACAGTTTTGCCATAAGAAGCATTCATCATATTTATACCTTGTTGATTTTTGAGAGGATTATTTTCAGAACTCAAATGGCATCTTTTTGACGTTTCCAGAAAAAGGGGTCTTTTTCAAAAAAAAAAAAATCAATCTTAGCCTACAAGTTTTGGTACTTTTCTTGTGTTTTTATATGATCACAACATGAATAAGAAAGTCTGAATGTTCCATGCAAAACTAGTTCTGAAAACCGTAATCTGAAAACTATTCTTCTGATTTCTGAAAGAGTTCATGAATGCAGGTTTTGAATGTGTTGCTGAGATTTGTTTGGCTGCAAACGGTGTTGAACTTTAGCGTTTCTTTCTTACATATACAAACGCTAACAGCAATCGTTGCAGTTCTAGAGATAATTCGTCGTGGCATTTGGAATTTCTTCAGGTTGGTTAATGATGTAAACAAGAACACGTCAGCATTTCGTGATTTCAATCAAATAAGAATTAGTGCTAGATTTTGTGATTGATCTTGTATTTCTATCGTATGCCAACAGTTTTCTTTGCTGGTTGATCAGGTTGGAGAATGAACATCTTAACAATGTGGGCAACTACCGTGCGTTCAAGTCTGTACCGTTACCTTTCAACTATGATGAAGATGACAGCAAAGATGAATGAAGTAAGAGTGAGACTTCATCATCATTTTTTTCGGACAGCTTCTTTTTTTTTTTGCTCAATATTTTGTAAACTATATCAAATCGCACTTTGCGAAATACACTTTGTATGTACATTTACAAACTGCTGAAACATAACTAATGTTCTGTTTGCATGATACAATCAACTTAAAATTTCTAAGCCCATCAGTCAACTTAGGACCAGAATTTGTAGTGTTGGAAGTTGTTTCAAGTTTTTTGAGATAGTCTTGCAGAACGAAAATCTAGACAAAATTTGACTAAAATTTGTTATCAGCGACAAGGACAACTCGAACATGTCACTTCAACCCCATTTTGTCTACCTTGCTGACAGTTCTGGCATCCCCAGGTAAAATGGGATTCAATTGCAGGAAAAAAAGAAGAAGTCATAATGACAAATTCATCCGCCAATCATTTCGATGTCGTAAGAGGGGAAAAACTAACAACGTTAATTCCGGGCTCTTAATGAGATCGAATCCGCTTTGGAAGAACCCTAATCTTGCAACACCAACAAAGGGTTAGAGGACTCTTGCCTCTAGCTGGCAAAGGCTATCCGATGCTTAAGTTAGGTCCGACGAATTGGGAGGAAATCAATGGACTGATTGAGAGATACAGCATACTAATGTCGTCAAGATATACATAATTGCAAGTAATTTTCATTTACTTTTCCTTTCAATTCTATCGACAGATGGTAAATAGAAAGGGAGCATTCTTGTCCCCACGAACGCAGGGACAGAACCACAATTTTATATACGAGGAGTCATAATTCAACAACGAAACTTTAAACTTTTAAGGTTCATGAGTGTAAAAAAAAAGAGTTCAATATTGTTAAATTAAAACTTGATACAAAGAAATTGAGGTGATTGGTGAGTTTTTGAGGTGATTGGTGAGTTTTCATTTCATGGTATGGGAGAGATTAGTAGTGGGCCTGTTGTCCCCAAGGGGGAAAGAAATGTGTGAGAAAGTGGTCTATGTTTGTAATTGCTACTAAAGTTGTTCTGCATATTTCAAATTGTCATGGCCTTTTGTGGAAAGGTTTTCTTATTTCTTCTGCCTTCTACCTTTTTATAGTTTGATCTTTTGATTCATGGACATAAACATGGAACAAACATTCAAGAAAATACATCAGTTTTTTCTGAGGAAAAAAATACAAGTACTGAAAAAAACAAACAAAATGGGACGGAGGAGGGGAGCATATTGCTATTTTTTCTCATAGAATGTCAAAAGACTACCGCAAAAAAAACAAAAATAACATTAGGGAAAAATAGAGTACATAATTCGGGGAGATGGACGAATGACAATTTTGGGCTTATGAAAAGGCACACTAAGATATCAAGGCCTTGTTCTCAATTTTGAAAGAAAGTAAAATACTTTCCAGTGCCATCATTCTCTTAATTTTGAAGCATTTGCAGGTAGCACATATTTTTTAGTATCCAAGTATAATTTCTCATCCAGGACATCATTTTGCAAAACCAGAAATGACTGGTTTTGGTCGGCCGGTTAGAATCCCCAAGTGATTTGCTCAACTTTTATTATGCTTGCCCCGCTAGTCGATGTTGAAATTGGTCCTCAAGATTAGTTGATATACGTGCAAGCTCAAACCTGGTTATAACAAGTAAATTTTTTTTGAAAAATATATAAGTCTCTAAAAGTTGTTCAACCGTCGTTTTGATAATCAAATCCGAAATTATTGTAAAAACAAAGCAATTCCCTCCGTCGCGCAAAGATGGTCCAATATTTCATTTTGGGATGTCCCAAAAGATTGTTCATTTTGAAAAGTTTCAAAAAAAGTAACGCAACATTGCCATTTTACCCCTCATTTTTTTCCACATTTAAACAAGTAAGGTTTTCAAGAAATATCACATCAAGGGACGATTTTGGAAAATTAACAAAAGTACAATGCAATAATTATGTTTCCTTTAAATAGTCGGATTCCCCGCGAGGGACCAACAAAATAGGAGTACTTGGTTATGATTTCATCTACATCGTCAGAGGGATAATTAGTTGCTCATGTTAAGGAGAGAATATGATGATGTTTATAGTAATCTCCATCGTCAAAGAATGGGTATCAAATCCTCTGTTCCATTTTTTATGTTCCTTTGTTCTTGTACATTTTCAACCGTTAGATACATATTTTCAAAATACTAAAATTTTAAAACACAATCTAACGGCTCGAAAACAGATTGAGCACAGGAAACATGAGTTTTGGTCACACAGGACCTGGTACCCAAAAAATGGAAACTTCTAGAGCAGCTCGAATGCCGCCACCTCGTGCGTTGAAAGCTCCCTCCCGAATACCTATTCCAAGCCACATGAAAAGTCTCATACGGCCTTTAAGGCTTTAACGCACTAATTGCAGTGGTCCCTTGGCATTTGTATAGAAACAAATAAACAATCCTACCTTGAAATTAACACTTTACATTTTCAATCCCAAACTTCTTGTAACTCTCGTTTTTATTCAACTCGGACAATGAGCTCAAACAACCTATAAACACAACAGAGACCAAATAAGCATCAAGTGTCCAACAAATATGACTAACAAGTATTATTTAGAGTGCCTAAATATACATATTTTTGCACTTAACATTGAACTGTTTTTTTACACTTGTGAACCTTAAAAGTTTAAAGTTTTGTTATTGGATTATGACTTCTACGTATATGAAATCTTGGTTCTGTTTTTGAGTTCGTGAGAACATGGATGCTCCCTTTGTATTTAGCATCCGTTGATAGCATCTGTTGATAGAAATGAAAAGAAAAGTAAATGAAAATTACTTGTAATTGTTTTTATCTTGTCGGCATCCAAAGAACGAGGAATAATTTAGACACCGAAAAAAAGTATTCGTTACCAAAAAAACCAAAAGAGGTGTAATTTTTTATTAGGAAATACGTGTATTAGAAGAGACTCGGAGTAATTAAGTGTTTTAACTTTTGTTGACACGAATTTCTCCAGGGACAGGAGAAATATCAGAGCCAACACCGAGAGGTGTTGTGAGAATGCGGGTGTGCCAGGAGATAGGAGATCTCCTAATAAAAAGGGAAAAGCGCCTAAAATCTGTAGAACTTCTTTCAAGCAAAAGTGATAACTTAATTAAGAGGAACTAAGTTACAAAGGTTCGAGTGCCTTGAACAAGGACTTTAACAACAAAAGAAAACAAAATTACATGGAAGAAAAGAAAGGAGAGGAAGAAGAGAAAGACAGGAGATGAGAGGTGAGAGACATGGTTGAGAAGGGAACAAGTCGACTAACTCGATAGTTAGGAAACAATTACAATGCTGTTGTGAGCTTTTGGTGCGTGGACCTTTGTAATGTTGCACAATGACTTGAATTTATAGGCATCATTTGCCTATGAATGGTTCTGGAGATTTCGGATCCACTAAGCACATATTCTGCCCACTTTCTTCAGAAGTCTTCACAAGCTGCCATGTGTCCTTTTGACTCATTCAACCCTTTTTAATTGATCCTGAAATTAAATCCTACGCCGCTGTTTGGTTCTTTTACTTCTTTGCAATGGAAAATAATTGTGTGCGAGCGTGTCAGAGAGAGTTTTTAATCTCCTCCATCAGATTAACTTTGGAAAACCAAATCTAATCAGGCGATTGTGTTTTAATGGTTCAATTACCTCAATTAAGAGGATTTTTTTCCTTCAAAGTGAAGAAATACAAACCAATATACTTAGGAAATCAAATAACAACAAAGAAACAAGATACTTCGATTGATAAATCAAAGGTAAACTTACTTCGAAATTGTCTTCAACTTCAAATAAAATGTAACAAGAACTTCGAACAATTGATTGTTACAAGAACAACCGAAATCTACTTCCTAAACTGCTTCCTAATCTACTTCGAACTGAGTTGAAACCCTACTTCTATTTGCCAATGAACAAACCAAGCATCATCTGTTTGATAGCTATTTGTTGAAGCTTTGTTCGGGGGGCTTTTTCACTCTTCGATTTCTTCTATTTATAGGCACTGCTTGCAATTTGAACTTCCCGCTCAAAGAATTTGAACCTGGCTTGCTTTGAACTCCATCTTTCTACTTCAAATTGGCAGTTTCTTCCCTCCAACAGATCTGAACTTAAATTTCTTTAATCTTCCTTCAAAAGCTTTAATTTGAATCTGCACGGTTACTTAACCAACTCAAATGATTAAGTGTTAAGGAAATAATTGCCTTGCATGATACGCTCCACGTGTCTTAATTGTCAACTACCTCGTTTCATACGTTTACACGTGGAGTTCATGCATTTAGCAGTTGAAATCAGGGCTTCGAAGTCAATTTATTATATCAGTTTGACTTGTAACTGCCAATAACTGCTTTTCAAACATGAGAACTAATACAACATCGTATTAATCCATCTTTATTTAAGTAATCCAGTGCGTCTTCATTGACACATATTTGCCAACGTTTGGCATTATTGATTACGTGTCAATTAATTATTGGATTTGTTAATTTTATATGTAAACATACCCCCCACATTAATATTGTTATTCAAGGAATTTGAATACGTGTTAATGTGCCTTTGCCGTTTCGCATTCCTGTAAACTCCCAATGTGGAAGTTATTGGTAGTTCTTGTCACTTCCAATGAGGAAATCACGATCAAGTCTTACATTTCCTATGAGGGATTTATGGATAATAGGCAGTTATTCCACACGTTCTCCATTTACAAGAATTTGAATCGTTTCAAACTCAAAACTTCTATAAATATTTCACATTGCTAGCTAATAGTCATCGCCAATTGTTTCTTCAAATTTCAAACTTTCTCACTCAAAACTTAGTGCAAATGGCTGATGTTACTGCTACTCAAAATGCCTTCGAAAACATGGACCTTAATGGTCACAAACCTGTTGAAACTGAAAATGCTGTCACACCAATTGTTGGTGAGATTCGAAGGGATCGCTCTTATGTAGTGGTTCAAATGGAAAATTAAGAGCCTATTGATCCATGGAACCCTCCAGTTTCATCTACTCCAGAGCCATTTCTATGGGGTTTGCCATTTGAAATAGTGGTGGTAAAAATAGATGACCCCACTGGCTTTAAAGGTTGGAGTAAATATCGCTCATTGGCTATGAGTAGGTATTTATCTCCTTTCATGAGAGATGATCCTAATATAATGCTGCTTGACAACCTCATTGCCTCTTGCCTCACTCCTCCATTCTTTAAGGTTGAGGAAACAGAGAGATCAGGCGTTGCTGGTTATGGTAGGCTTAAACATCAAGCCGCTAAGCAGTATATTTATTGGTTAAATGAGGTTCGAAAGCCTCATTTTGGTGCAAACTTCATTGATCCCACTAATCCTCCCATTCGAACCCTTCCAGAGAATCCAAAAACAATAAAAATGGTTTAAAAATGAATACGGCTTTAAAATTTAAACCAATAAAAATGGTTTAAAAATGAATATTATTGTCCAAATTAAATTCAAAATTATAATTTGGGCCAAAACATGTTTTAGGCCCAATTTCCCTTTAATTAACACTTGACCCGAACCGAAGTACCGTTTCATCGCAACGTATATATCTAGGGCTTAGAGCATTTTCATTGTCACTTTGCTCTCAAACTTTCAAACGTTCAAACTCCTTCCTACACTTTCAAACTCTTACAACCATGGCTTTCGAAAGTGAAACACCCAAAGGTACTCCTTCTTTTGTTCTCAGAAGGTTAGTTTCCAGGGAAATTGGGAAATCTAAATCTGGTAGTGGTGCTTTACAAAACCTTACTTTTGTCGAACACCCGTCTAAATCCAATACCCAAATCCTTGGCCTTGCATTCTTCGACCTCCCTTTAGATTTCACTCCGTGCTACCCTATTCTTGAAGAAAGTGAACTTGTAAAGGATAGGTTCCTAGATTTCTCCAAATGGGCCAAGAAGAATTTTGTTTGTTGGCCGAATTACGACAAAGAATGGGAGGACTGGTCCATTCGCATATTGAAACTCAAGAAGAAAGAGTTGGAAGACACCAGGCTTTCACATGTCATTTCCTTGCTTCGAATTGGTATAAACCAAAACCCTGCACTTATACATGCTGCTTTAGCCTTATGGGATCCATCGTTTAACTATTTTAGATTTAACTTTGGAATGATGGCTCCCACATTTTTAGACGTGTCTTTCCTTATTGGGCTTCCCCCATATGGCCCTGCTTTTGACATCACCGCATCTATTGAAGTACAATTTCTAGATGAAATTGAATACACTGGGAAGAATGCTTCATATAGCAAATTTTTAGATGTAGAAAGGAAATACTCAGATGAAGTGTCTGATAGAGAATTTTTTTGCATATCTTTGGTACACTCTGTGTAAAATGATTTTTTTGTCATAATGGTAAAAAGATGATGCTCGAATTTGCACCCTTAGCCTATCCTTTCGAAGGGTGATACCATTGATCTGGCTTCTTATTTTTTAGGCTATGTTTACAAGGTAGGGTCTGACAACCATGCCAAACCACTCACCTATAATCTGGGAGGCTCCCTTTGGTTTCTACAAATTTGGTTATTAGCCTATTTTCCAAATCATCAGGTTGCTGAAAGGTTTCCCCTCAATGTTTATGGGGAAAAATTCCTTATTTTAGCTTCAACTCCCCTTACTCTAGTTGGATACTAAGAGTATTTTTACAAGATGAAAGAGGATAAGGAGGAAAAAGAATTCCTTCCTTTTGATGACTGGGATCTTGGTCCCAAATGGATAAGGAGGATTATGGAACAAAGAGGTGGTAACACTTACTGTGAAGCTTGGGCCAACATTCTTCTGCCAAAGGAAATCATAGGTGGTTACATTGGAGGGTGCATACAAACCTACGTTGAGATTTATTGTCCTGCACAATTTGCTAGATAATTTGGGTTAGTCCAAGCTATCCCTTGTCCTTATCCTGGGGAGATCAATACTGACCTATCTGCAAGGGGTAAAGTTGATAAAAACCAACTTTCACGTATCAATGTCGAATACAGAAGATTCAGAGCAAGATTCCAGCCATACAAATTTGCTATTGTAGGCTCTCCTCACCCAAAATTTTCCCAATGGTGGCACAATACCATGGAGTTGTATAATAAATCTGATGCTGTTAAGACTTTCATTAAAGACATTGGTATTACCCTTGAGCTAGTAGTCCAATCTGACTCAATATCAGATGATGGATTTGGTATAGGTTCGAAAGATCCATAACAAGGAGAACAACAAAAAGAGACACCAGAAGTGCAGTCTTCTATCTTAATGCCCATTGTTTTGGATGTCAAACCCCTCCGAGCTGTGCCACAAATGGTTACTAGAGCTCAGACAAAAAGAGCTACCCCTTCTCCTCCAACAGGTAATTTATGCTTCTTTTGCAAGTAATGCTTTGCTATCACTGTACTTGCTTTTCTTATTTATACCTTTCGAATGCAGAATCATCATTGCCCAAGAAGAGTAAAACAAGAAAAGAGTCTATTGAGGTTCTTGCTCCATCTCCTTCAAAATCAGGTAACTCTATAAATCTGTATTGACCTCAACTTTTTTTTTTAGACATATCCTCATTTCCTTGTTCTTTTATAACAGCCAGAAAAAGAAAAGACCCTATGGAACCAGGGAAAGGGGTTGATCCCAAGGAAGCCAAGCTAACCAAGGTTTCTGAAGTTTCGAAGAGAAGAAGGAAGATATTGATTGAAGAAGGAGTGGAGGAAACAAAAGATGTTCCCTTAGGCCAATTTGTAAAAAGTAAGCCTTATGATTTCTTTCTTCAAAATACTTAATTCTTATTTCGAACTTTCTTGCCACTTATTATTTGTAGCCATTTCAGGCACAATCCAAAACTGTTATGGCTTCACATACTCCTTCAAAGCCATTTGAAAAAATTGTTGAGAAAGTTGAGACCCTCAAATCTCAACCAGAAATTATGTTGCAGGGTATGTCTCCTCCTGTTATTAGCACTATTGCAAGGGTTTTAGCTTCAGAGAGTACTCGAAGTGAACATATTGAAGCACCAACACCAACTATTATAGGTCCTGTTGCAGAACTCTTAAACAAAGAACCTTTACAAGAGCCAATTCCTGCAACTGAAGAAGTAATTGAACAAGATATTCTTGATCAACCTACAATGAAAACTAAGGAAATCATTCTTGAAAATCCTCAAGATATTGGCATTGACAAAGCTGCTGAAGTTGATATCTTAGTTCAGGTTGCTATTGGATCTTCTTCACCTAAAGATGATACCAATCTGTTTCCTGAGATTTTGTCAGGTACTGTCATTGCCAAGACTATTGAGCAAACTGAAATGGCAGTTCAACAGGTTGCTCTTGACCAACCACAAGATGATGACACACGAGAGGAGGAAGTTCCTCTGGAACAAACCCATCCAACTGAGGTACTGTACTTTTTATTTTTGTTCATGCTTGTGGTTATCTTATTTCATTTAAAGGATTAAGACCTAATGACTTGTATATTCCTCTTAACAGGAAGCCAGTGCTCCTATTAGTGCTGTTGTTGGTGATCTTTCCCCATTGGAGTAGTTCAAATTAAAAGTGAGTGATTTCTGTCAAAGGATCAGAAATCCGAAAGCTTCAACTTCCTTTCCTGAGTCTCCTATCGCCCAACTCAAAGCTCGGCGTCCCTCATCTTCTTCTGAGACAATTAAGCCTACTCTTACGTAAGAAGAAGTTCAGGAATTGAGGGAAACTCTCTAGCAATTCTCAGAGTTGGATTTCGAAGTGTTAGCTGAAGGAGATCTCAAGACATGTCTTCTAACTTGCTGTCAGGCTGCTTGGGCACTGAAACCTGCTTCTCAAGAGTTGCACAAGCAGCTTTTAGACAAAGCTTCAAACTTTTAGATCAAAGCCTATCAGCTCTGTGATATCCAAGAGAGACATCTTCAAAGGCAAAGCTTGAAAGCAGCATTGTCAAGTGTAGAGGATGAGGCTCAAAGTGTGACTTCTTCTTATGAAGCTGAAGCAATCAAGCTGCACATATTGAAAGAAGAAGAAGCACGTTTGTTGGAAACTTTGGCTGCAATCAGGGGTGAGATTGATCAAACTACTACTAAAATGCACACCCTTGTAGACAAAGCTGCTTCAACAGTAGAGATTGTGAAAAACCTTGATGATCAATTGCGTCGAACTACTAATCAAGAGGAAGTATATGAGTTTGTTTGTAACAAAGGTGCTCAAGTGTTGAGTGACCTAAAAGATACAATTGTACAGTTTTTAGCATGAAAAATGAAATAACTTCTTATTTCACCTTCATATATGTTTAAACTACTTGTACTATTAGTCTCAAAATTTGGATTCTGCGTTTCAAGTATTGTCATTGCATGCTTATCAATAATTTTATCTTGAACAACACAAGCAAACAAAAGACAAACTATTCCATCTTTATCTTCTGCTAAAGGATTCCCAAATAGTTGGGACATAAGCCTTTAGGTATCTCCCATTAATTTTCCTTCTATGGACATAACCATTCAAGTCTCTTAAATGATATGCTCCTCTTTTAAGTATTCTATGTACTTGGAAAGGTCCTTCCCAGTTTGGAGCCCATTTTCCAAGTCATTGCTTTCTTTCTTTGATAGGTAACACTACTTTCCATACTAAATCGCCTATATCAAAGCTTCGAACAACCACTTTCTTATTATAACTTCTAGCTACTCTTGATTTCTGTAGCAAGATTTGGTTCAAAGCCTTAATTCTTTCTTCATCTATCTCTTCAAGCTCCATATACATTGCTTGATGATATGCTCCAATATTCAAATTATTTTGAGAAGTAACTCTTTGTGATCTTACCACAATCTCCATTGGCAATATAGCATCATGTCCATAGGTTAGAACAAAAGGAGTAGTTCCTGTGCTAGCCCTTTTGGTGGTTCGATATGCCCACAAAACATTTAAAAGCATACTTGGCCATTCTTCTGGATTTTTATCAACCATTCTCTGAATACCTCTTTTGATAATTTTATTGGTTGACTCTGCTTGGCCATTTGATTGAGCATAATAGGGAGTCGAATTAATTAATGAGACTCCATGAGTTGCTGCAAAAGCTTTTACTGCTCTACCTTAAAAAATGGATCCATTATCCACTGTTATGGTTTATGGAGATCCAAACCTATAGATGATGCCCTTAATGAATTCAATTACTTGTTCTTGAGACACATTTTCAAAAGTTTGAGCCTCCACCCATTTAGTAAAGTAATCAGTGGCAACTAAAATAAATTTATCCCCACTTCTAGAAGTAGGATAAATCATGCTAATCATATTCATTACCCAACCTTTGAACGGCCAAGGCCTGACTACATATTGTAATTCAGTAACAGGTAATCGTTTGAGTGGTCCTGTCTTTTGATAGGCGCGCAATATCTCAAGATATAAGCGCCTAAGTAGGGCGAATTAGCGCATTAGAGGCGCGATTTATTCCATTTTCCACTTGATGCGGTGTTGTCTCTTGTTTTTGGTGTTTGTGTTTGTTTTGTAGGAAACAGGCCGGAGGAGCACGTAAAGCGGACACAAGGCAATCGGGCATGTTGGGAACCGGTGGGACCCAAGCGAGGACGAGCAAACAAGCCAAAAGCATTTTAGAGGAGTCGGTATCGATACAGGGATTGTCCTGTATCGATACCCGAGCGACCATAGCTGAACAGAATGTCTGGGTATCGATACGGCTAAAAGCCTGTATCGATACCGAGGGCCTTAAATGGGCCGTTTGACTTTGCAACGTGTGTTGACTTTGGGAGGGGATAAATACCTCGTTTTGAGGCAGAATTAGGGTTCCAAACTTTACATTAGTTTTCTTTCAATTAGCAGCCGATTTTTCCTTTGGAGATTCTACTTTCCGGGTTTCTTTTCCATTGAAGTTTCTGAAGTTTTGTCTCGAAGATTCAAGTTTTGTTTCCAATAACTCTTTCTAGTTTACATTAATCTCAGTTTTTGGTTGATCTTTTAGTTTATTCCTTTTCCGAGTTATATGAGCATGTTTTGTGTTGAAATCTTGTTGTTGATTCAAGTTAATATGAGTGAGTAGTTTCATAAGTATGGTCGCGGGGTGATTAACATGCCGTGGCTAGGGCTGGGTATGTTCTCGCTCCTGTTTTCAGAATTAATAAACGGACAAGCAATTTTAGGTTATTAAAGAACTTCCGTGGACGAATCCGGGCATTGTCGGAGCCCATGTAACGCGGGGAACGGGGGACCAAAACTCGTTCTTCGCTGTACATGGGTAAACGGCGACCACGAGGATTCGCATCTTTCAGGGTACCTTTTTCTCTCTAAAATCAAACGTTTTTAGAACACCGAACGGAGCGAAACTTTCTGGGCCTTGTCACTGGTGTTGTGAACCCTACGACCGTACCTTCTTTTAATTAATTTAAGTAAAATCAATTCTCTTAGTTTAGGTAATTTCACCAATCAAATCACAAAGGGTGGCTACCTAAGAGCCGTGTTAAACATTAGCAACCCGAGTTTTTAGTAAACACTTTCCACCTTCTCTGTGGATTCGATTCCGGTCTTACCGGGTATTATGCTACACCGGTCTCCGCCCTACGCTTGGGGCAACCCATTAAGTTAGGTATAGGATTTCGGTCAAGCATCTTTTGACATGCTTGACATCCTTTTGCATAATCAATACAGTCCTTAAGGATAGTAGGCCAATAGTATTCGTACCTTCGAATCAACAATCTCATCTTGATTCCTGCTTGATGAGCTCCACAAATACCTTCATGAACTTCTGCCATAACCTTAAAGGCACCAACCTTATTCAAACATTTCAACAAAAGTCCATCTGCGCCTCTCTTGAATAAAGGCTTATGTCCCAACTATTTTCAACAAAGAAGAAAATATTTTAGTTTTCCCTGCAGTATTAAATACTCCCTCCGTCCCATTTTGTTTGTCAATTTTCGAAGATCGTGTCATCGGTCAAACTCTTATAACTTTTAATCCGTAATGTCTTTCATGACTTTGAAAACTTCGTATAATAAAACTCATCGAGAACTATCAAACGAGATCCATATTGAATATATTTTGAAATTCATATTAAAAGATATAAGCAATTGAAATCGGACACGGTCTACTAAAAATGACAAACAAAATGGGACGGAGGGAGTATAAATCTTCGAAGAAAATTCAATTGACCAAGAAATTTTTGCAGTTCTTTCTTGTTCGAAGGAGGTTTAGCCTCAATAATAGCTTTAGCCTTATTCTTATCAACTTGAATACCTTTTCTATGAACCAAATATCTCAAAAAATTTCCTGCCATGACCCCAAAAGCACACTTAGCATGATTCAGTTTCAATTGATAATGCTTCATCTTTGAAAAGGCTGTCTTCAGGTGTTGTATATGATCTTCCATTGATTCTGATTTGACAATGATATCATCAATATAACACTCCAAAAAAACCCCAATTATTTCATGAAAAATAGTGTTCATTGCTTTTTGATAAGTAGCACCTGCATTTTTTTAGCCCAAATGACATTTTGATCCACTCAAAGGTCCCAAGATTACCAGGGGCTCTAAATGCAGTCTTATGAACATCTTTTTTAACTATACAAATCTGATTATACCCTGAATGTCCATCCATAATAGACATGATCTTGTGACGTGCAGAACTATCTACAAGCATGTCCACTATAGGCATTGGGTATTCATCTTTAGGAGTTGCAGTATTCAGATTTCTAAAATCAATGCAAACCCAAATCTTCCCATTTTTCTTAACAACATGAACAATATTTGATAGCCATTCTACATATCTTGCTGTTCGAATGAAACCAACATTTAAAAGATTTTGAATCTCTTTCTTAACCAATATTATGGTTTCATGAGACATTTTTCTTGGAAGTTGTTTAAAAGGTTTGCAATTAGGTTTGATTGGTAATCTATGCTCAACCAAATCCCTACTCAAACCTGTTAATTCTTTGTAACTCCAAGCAAAGCATCCCTTGTTCTCTTTAAGCACTGCAATCAACTTAGCCTTTGAAATATCATCAAGCTCTTTATTGATGTGCACAGTGTTTGGAACAATTCCATCTCCCAACTCTATCTCTTCTAAAGGATCTTGGGAATCCACATGGCCTACAAAGGCCTCTTCGAACATACTTGGCCTCAACCCCCAGTCAGATTTCTCAGCCAATGATTCTTCCCAATCGTTTGTTTCCTGCAACTTCAGCTCTATCGCTAGAGCCATAAATTTAACCAAAGCCAAAGAGTTGGCCTCTTCAAATTCTGCCTTGGATTTACATCCAAGCAGCCTCATCTGGTGGGTTGTCTGATTCATAATCAACTGCTAGTTTAAGCCTTGATTTTAACTCTGTCAATTCTCCAACTTCCAATACACTGGATGGAGGGGTGGCAGGTTATGCTATTTCACTTAAAGGGATGATCGCAGGTTTATACATTGCCGCCTCTGCACAATTTGTTGAAGTACTAAATGGATGAGGGTCTGCCTTGACCTCTTCAATCCCTACTCATTTTCCATTTTCATACTTCACAATCATTAAGGCTTGATGCATTGAAGAAGGGATACAACTGTTCACATGAATCCAATCCCTTCCAAGTAAATCATTATATTTACTTGTGAAAGGATCCACAACAAAGAATGCTGTGTCAGTTTTCACTTGGCCAACTTTTAGAAGTATGGAAACAATTCCCTTAGGGTTCTTACTTTCACCAGTAAATCCAGCAATGGAAGTACTTGTTGGAATCAATCGAACCTTCTCTTTTCCCAATTTCTTCAAAGTCCTGCAAGGTAAAATGGTTACTGCTGCACCATTATCAGTCAGAACTTTATTTAACATGATTCCATAAAATGAAGCAGAGATGTATAATGGCTTCAAATGATGCCTCCTATCAGTTGAAGGTGGTTTGAAAGGATAAGAAATGTCAGCACAATTCAAATCAACAATTAAATGATACTCAGAATCTGAATCTGGAACAAATGCTGCTCTCTCCTTAGAAGTTACTTCTAGTTCCTCCATTGCATTAGGCCATGACAAGAAGATCTTCTTCTTCTTCTTCCTTCTGAATTTTAGAAATTATTGCTCCCAACATGTCGTTTGCAGAAAAAAAAAAAATGTAAAGAAGACGGTTATCACTTACTTAGAAACACGTCGTTTGCAGAAAGGAAAAAAAACGAAAAATGAACAAAAAGTACTGTCTTTTCCATACGACATTCAAGGTACTTTTTCAAGAAGTTCCTGCACTTATCAGATTTATGACCTGCGGATTTCAGACAACCGATGTATTCTTTCTTCTCCTGAAATGAAATCAATGTGAAAATAAGCAATCACACAAGTTTATCTCAAATTCAACAAAGACATCGCCAGAAATTCAACAAAGACATCGCCAGAAATTCAACACAAAAGGTTACAACTTGTAGCGAAATTTTGTCCTTCAAACAGAATAACAAAGAAGCTTTCTTATGAAGTCTTTAAGTGATACTACCAGGTCACAGAGATGCATGTGATCTAAAGGGAAGACTCCTTTTTTCTGGTGGCACTGGTCTGGCTCCCCTATTCCCACCAAATGCTCCACCTGCAAATATTTCAAAGTTTATTGCAACAATATGATGTAGGACACGTGGGGTGGGGGGTACTCTCCTATGCGTTGCTTATCCAAAATCAGAACCATGGCAGCAGCAGTAGCAGGCAATTCACATAAAGTTATTGTGGGCTTTTGTGGTGGAAAGGAGGAGGGGAGGTTATGTGGGACTTTTTATGTTAGGTTTATGAAAGGTAAGGTTTTTAGGGAGAAAAACCTTGGATTCAGGGCTGTTTTGATGGCTGTTCAGGGCACTGTGAATAGTACCCGAGAATAGTAACTTGTACGCAAACAGGAAGAAAGAGAAGAGGAAGAGAGAGACGCTTCACCCTCGCAAGGGTTAGACAATTTCCCACGCACAAAGAATCTCAAATTCTCATATTGACTACTAATAAAATCCATCACTTATTAAATTATCAAAATACCCTTAAAGCCTTAACCATAAATTTGACCAGCAGCATACTTAACCTAAATAAGTATAAACGAGACTCTATTAGAAATAGAGACATCCCTATAAATTAATCCAATTGACCCATGTAAGTTGTACTTGAAACTAAACAATCTCCATTTGTGAATGCTTCCTTAATCTTGTTCTTTCTTGCTCCCTTTATGGAATGCATCACAATATTGCAGAATACAATCCGTAGGTTTTAAATTCATACTGCAGAGAAAATCCGCTTCTTCTTCCGAGTTTAGAAGGCACGATCATATTCAATAGAGACTACCACAACATGGAGGCTAGCCCTGTTTATAAAAAAATGATCAAAGATAATACCCGCACGCACAGGCGCGCGCTGCAAACAAACACAAACACATACATAAAAATAGACTATTAAGGTAATGAAAGAAAATTTTCCATCACAATATGGCAAAATCATAAGGTACATTGACCGCCAAAAAATAAATCAATATAAAGTACAAAGAAACGAAATTCCTGAACTTAAAGTCAAATTGTAGGTTTCACAATTTTAAAGAATCAGTTTTTGAGCCAATAAGGACTTAAATTCCCAAGTTTGAATACCAAATTTGGGCTCCAATATCACAAAGTCAGTTTTCGAGGCAATCAAGATTGAAATTTATTAGTTTGATGACTTTCATTCCAATAAACAATTCTGCTCTTTATACATGTTACTTTGACGCAGAACACCATAAAGACCCCAAAAACGGTATGGAAAAAACCCGTAAAAACACATATATTGATCCGTCCGAGGTTGGGAATGGAATTCATAGGTGGATCACATCTTGAGGATATTCGTACATAATTTCTTAATTTCATCATATGGAAGAAGTAACAGAGTTCTTGGAAGGATAACAAAAGCCATAAATTCTTACCACCAAATCCAAATTGAAACGTGTACACAAGAAATGTAACAGAGAGAGAGAGAGAGAGAGAGAGAGAGAGAGAGATTCCCCAGCACTCATATGTGAGATTTTCCCTAAGTTCCTTCGTTACTCCAATGGCTGCCTGGTTTTTTCCGAAGGAAGCAGAAAAGAAAAGGGGAGGAGCAAAATGAGAGAGAGAAACTCTAAGAGCCAATTACCGGCCGCTCCACATTTTGGAGGTGATGCACGGCAAACTCCATTGACTTTTCCAAAAGCACCACCCGCTCCAAAGTTCTTCCTCCAATCAAATGCACGCCTGTTATCCCTCCTTCAATAAAAAATGTTATCCCTCCTTCAATCCCTCCATCACACACACACACGTGTATAGTGTCTTAACAAATGTTTTAGCAAGTGTTACACGTAGCTAAACGTTGAATGCGGAATGAAACGGATTCCAACTCCATGTACAGTCAAAATTCTAAAATGTACGGTCTAAATTTTAAATCTACAGTCAAAATTCTAAAATGTACGGTCTAAATTTTAAATCTACAGTCAAAATTCTAAAATGTACGGTCTAAATTTTGAATGTACAGTCAAAATTCCAAAATGTACGGTCTAAATTTTAAATGTACGGTCTAAATTTTGAATGTACGGTCAAAATTCCAAAATGTACGGTCTAAATTTTAAATGTACGGTCTAAATTCTAAAATGTACATTCTAAATGTACAGTCTAAATTCTAAATATACGGTCTAAATTCTAAAATGTACATTCTAAATGTACGGTCTAAATTCTAATGTACAGTCTAAATTCTAAATGTACGGTCTAAATTCTAAATGTACGGTCTAAATTCTAAAATGTATATTCTAAATTTAGGGTACCCTAAAGTTTAGGGTACCCTATGAAAGTGCCTAAACCTAAACCTTAGGGTACCCTATGAAAGTGCCTAACATCCTAGGTTACTCTATGAAAGTGCCTAAACCACTAAAAACCCTATAATAGAAAAGTGTACCCTAAGTGTCTAACCCCAAAAAAGAGTGATTGAGCTTAATGGAGTTAGTGGTAATTAAAAAGAATGATTGGAGTTAGTGGTAATAAATATTTGTTTTTTGTATTGGCCCGTAATAAAATCTGGACAAAGGCCCAATTCAGTAATCGGGCTTGTTGGCTAGAGGCCCATGTTAGCTTTCTTTCATGGAGTATTTTCTTCGAGAAACTAAAAAAAATTAATTTTTTTGTTTTTTTTTTTCTAAAATTTTTCAAGGAGACATTGTTGAACAATTTTTGTGTTCAATATCATAGAGAAGAGATTATGTGTTACAAAGTACAAACATAGATAGACGTCAGACGTGAACAGATTCCGACGCAAATATACAGAACTGTTTGATACACGTGAATTCCACTTGGTAGATACCAAGTTCATACACATCAATGGTTCTGAACATATCGGTATCTAGATCTGTGTATATCCATCAAGGACCACAACATTTTTATTGCACGGATAGATGCTTCTATTGTTTCTTAGCGCTTCGTTCAGTTTTTATTTTTTATTAAATGTTGGGCAAAAGGAAAGTAAACAAGAATGAAGAAGAGAAGCTTAAATGTGAACGGACATAAGAGTGAATTAACAAGTGACCATATCCTTTCTTCAATAACTTCTAAATTCAAGTAGTTTTTTTTGTACATATACATCAAAGTGGAAAATAAGAATGATTTTTTGCTAATTGTCTACTTCAAAGTACTTCACCATTTCTCCAAAACTCTACGGAGCCTAGGCTTAAAAACTGAAAATCAATGAGCAAGAAGCCAAACAAAGGAGAGTTTTGAACCCAACTGCCGAATTGACATTTACAACATTTTGGTCTCACTTTCAAGTATCCATAGCAAGAAAATATAGTAAGACTAACTACATACCATAAAAATTTGAAATTATGTATATCAACATTTCCTTATACTTCCTAACAACTGTCAATTTGAGTGAGCAAGAGTCTTGCACTTCATCCTAAAATTCCTTCATTCAGGACCGTTGACTGAAAGAACGGACAAGGCATCTGCTTAAGAATTAGCAACACCAGCCAGGCATTGTGAGGTAGTATTGACTGAAGTCTGCCTATATGCATGGGGATGCTGAATTATTACCAGAACAGAGTCCTTCACGGTTCTGCCTTGGGATGGGGCCGTTGGCTACAAAAGGAACATAATACTGATACATATCAGTACAAAAATGTAACCGATAACACTTTATGAATTGCATAAGAATAACAAACTTATTGAACTCCTTTTAGAACAGTACATGATGAGGATCTAGAATGACTAGCAATGATGATGGAAATGAATCGATATACGGGTGTGAGTTTGAGCAGTCATTACTTACCACCCCAATATGCCATTCATTACTACTAAAACCTTTAAATGTCGCTGCATCCATTTCCTGCAATAGAATGAGTAAGAAATAAGAAAACCGTGGGTGCATCTCCAATCCAGAAGGTTAATTTCTTAAGTATCACAATGTTATTGGGATTGATTGAACACCATTTTCCTGGTAGTTTTGAAACTTCTCGTGCAAGTTGATTCGTCCACCAGACGTGTTATATTCACTGAAATTAGTATTCTTCATTTGGAAATGCTCAAATAACAAGGACCAACCATCTAATCAACATACTTTATCCATTCAAACCTTAGCCATTCTGATGTTTTCAATGTTGTTGTCCTCTTTTTCTCCTTAAAATTTAGTTGGGGATGCATGCAGAAAGTTACTGAACACACTTTATGGTTTGATGGCAGTTGCCAGTTGAGCACACATGTGTGTGCGTGTGTGCAGTTGAATAGGCGTAGGGTTTGGGTAGTTTTGGGTTAGTAATTTTACCACTTTGCCCTAACAATTGATTCATGTTATATTTAAGGTAGTTGTAAAAATAGTTTCCATTGGGGCAATAGTGGTTCTCACTTTATTTATGGAATAGATGCTCAACAAATAAACCAACACTGCTGGACTGAAGGAAAATTGAAGACAAGCCTTTGTTGGATCGAAGTATACATGGTGAAAATATTTGACAAATAAACATTTTGGAGAAGATGTTTCGTAGCATTCAAATCCATGTACATCAGAACTTACAATACTGTAGATTGGAGGCACTGTTGCTTGCCCTTTCGACTTTAGTGTGGGCAAAACAGAGAAACATGGCACCAAGTCTTGTGACCTGAAAGTCCATCTGTTAAAGAGAGAGCAAATAATCAAACTCCAGAATGGACTTGAAGGCAACATTATGCAGCGTGTAAATTCTGTACACCAATGGCTAGGAATAGTGCTCCACTTATAGAGTCTCTGTGGAGGAAAATTTCTTCAACAGGCGATGTGGGACAACTCCCCAGCCTTCCCAACCTTTACTCCTTGCCTTCCCTCTTCTTTGGCTTTTACTCCTTCCCTTCCCAAATCCCACATCGCCTATTTAGGCTTCCCAAGACCATTCCTCTTCTATAAATACTTGTCTACATCACATGCAATGAGCTTGTGCACTCATGGGCTGCCACATGTCACGTGGAAAAGCATATATATATGCTGTATATAAATTTCTATGCTGGCTCGCGATCCACTCGAACCGAGCATTGCATAGCTCAGGCTCAGCTCGTTTATTTAACGAGCCCAGAATATGGGCTTGAGCTCGTTTGTTTATTTGAAGAACCGAGCTTGAACGAGCTCTTGCTGAGTCGAACCGAGCCGAGCTCGCGAATGGCTCGGTTCGCTTACACCCCTAGCTAGGAAGTTTAGGAATCGTTGAAACGTGGTGTTATTGTGGAGCGTAAATCCAGAAAAAGACGGAATTCTTACGTACCCAATGTATAGAAAGATGCATAATTGTCCCAATTCACGAACTAACAGTCAGAGCCAATAGCTCTCTAATGAGCCACCCATGTCAATGTATATCTGAAAATCAGAAAGTTCAAATGTCAGTGTATCAAGTTTTGCAAATTCGGCCTTCTATAATAAAGTAAAAAAGTATCCATCATACCGCAGTATCTGCCACTGCTGTAATCTACATCACAGCTTGAAACTTCCTGGACCATGAAAAAACAAGCGATACACGAAACGTGAAAAAAGACCACTAAGCGTCTCTGTAAAGGCTAACTCATATATTGTATTAGAACCATAACATGGAACTCCAAAAAAATACAAAAACATGCATGCGAGTAATGCAGAAAATGTGCGCGCGCTGAGAGAGAGAGAGAGAGAGAGAGAGAGAGAGAGAGAGAGAGAGAGAGAGAGAGAGAGAGAGAGAGAGAGAGAGCATACTTAAACATAACGTATTTTGCATAAACTGCATCATGCATCAAATGGACATCTTCATCCTGAGGGGTCAGTCTATGCAGACTTTTCCCTCGCTTTAGTTGGACCCGCAAGTGCACAGTGGAGTGGTCCTAGCCTCCCAGGACTGGTCAAGTTTTGCACGTACTCACATAATCCTTCAGTAGTGCCTCCCACTCACTCTCAATCTCGCTTTGTGCTAGCACTCTCAATTCTTGCCATAGTAAGTTTGGGATATTTTTGACGGACACTTTCACGCTCCTGCTCTCATACAGGCTAGCACATGCATATTATGTGACTAAGTTACGCCTAAGCTGACCCGGTACGTTATCAAAAAATATTAGCAGACTCAAAGCAACATATCTTTAGAAATTATCAGGCACGCTACTAAATCCCAGAACACCATCCGGTGAGGAAATCCCAGAACACCATCCGGTGAGGCATTTCATCAAACAGCAAAGAAGCATATCACTCTTCAGTCTCTTCCGTTAAAAATGCTTTTGGCAAGGGATAAAATCTCACAAAAATAAAGTTTTCTTACCCAAAAGAAAATCTCTGGTCAAAGAACTAGACGCCCTTCGCGATTCAGATAAAAAAAATGTAAAAAAAGTTGTCAATTCAAGAAAAGATCATACCAACAAGAGATGTGGGAAGAATCAGGCTTTATCAAACCCCTATCACTGTGCCTATAAGCCCTCGGGAGCTTGCTCAGAAATCAGAACCAAAAAGGGTCCAAATCCATGAAAGTGAACACCAAAGGGGATCTCCTCTTTTTCCCATTTCAGCAAACCCTAACCCCATCGTAGCGTTTCACAACCTCCTTCCCGTCCGTCGGTCGCCGTCCCTACTCTCTCTCTCCCCCCTTCAAGATCGCATTCTATCTCCTCTCCAATTGAAAAGGCTATACTGTGGTTTTTTTTTTTTTGATCCGCGGGTTTTTTGGTTTTTTTGCCAAAGCTTAATTAAAATAACGCTTTTTTTTTTTTTTTTAAATTTCTGGGTAGAGCCAAGCGAAAAAGCGCTACCCATTTTTTAAAAGTAGAGCCAATCGAAATAGCGCTACCCATTTTTTTTTTAAAAAGGTACAATTTCACTTACTTCCCCTGAGGTTTTTGACAAATACACAGAGACCTTCCTTATACTTTCTGAAATTTCACTGTCCTCGCCTACTTTACAAAGTAATTGGCAGATACCTCCCCTACCGTTAAAAAATGCCCAACGGTGTTTACTTTGATGGTGAAATGCCATTAATGCCCTTAAATTCAAACTTTACTTTATTTTTTCCTTATTTGAGTTTATATTGCATAAATTTTTTGAAAGGCGTGAAAAAGAAACTAAATTATTTATTTTTAGTTCCCATAAGATATATTTTCACATTTTGATAATAAAAACAAAAGTATTAATAATCACTTAAGCCCAATGCTTGGATTGGTAGTTTTATTATTTTACTTTTTTTAGGTTTCTTTTTCTTTCTCTAAATCTAAAGCTCTAACTAGACTCCTTTTTCTTCTCTATAATTTTAGATATTTTACCTACCCGCTCTCTCTCTCTCTCTCTCTTTTATTTTATTTTATTAGAGGTACCATCTAAAAAAAACTATAAGCATCAAATTTTTTGGAAAATTTTTGTAGACCAATTCAAGGATCCCATTGAGAAAAAAAATAGTTTAATTTTTTCACAAAAGAAAACTCATTAATACATTATTTTTTGCTTGTATAATGCAAAAATGCAACATTCTAAAAAATAATAGATAATTGTCCTATAATAATAATAATGCATTTATGAGTTTATTTTGTAAAAAAATTAGATTGTTTTTTTTTTCTCATTGGGATCCATGAATTTGTTTAAAAAAACTATCCGAAAACTTTTTTTCTCAATAGATAGTTGTCCTAAAATAGTTTTTTTTTTTGTGTGCGAGATGCTTGTTTCTCCTAGAAGGATTTTCATATTATTTTTTAAACCATTATCATCGCTAATGCAAGAGAGAGAGAGAGAGAGAGAGAGAGAGAGAGAGAGAGAGAGAGAGAGAGAGAGTTAGGTAAAATATGTAAAAAAAAAAAAGAAGAAGAAGAAAAAGAAAAAGAAGTCTAGTTAGAGCTTTAAATTTAGAGAAAGAAAAAAATAACTTAAAAAAGTAAAAAAATAAATAAATAATACCATCCAATGCAAGCAATGGTCTTAATTGATTATTGATACTCTTATTTTTATTATCAAAATGTGAAAATATATCTTTTGGGAACTAAAAAAAAATTCTAAAATTTTTTTTGAGTCAAAGAAAAGAAAGTTCCAAGAAAAAAGTAAATAATTAATTTACTTTTTCACGTCATTTAAAACATTTATGCAATATAAACTCAAATAAGGAAAAAAATAAAGTCAAGTTCAAGGGCATTAAGGTCATGTTACCAGCAAAGTTAACGCCGTTAGACTATTTTTAACGGCAAGTGATGTATCTGCCAATTTTTTTGTAAAGTAAGGGAGGACAATGAAATTTCAGAAAGTATAAGGTAGGTCTCTGTATTTGTCAGAAACCTCAGGGGAGGTAAGTGAAATTTACCCTTTAAAAAAAATCGGCTAATTCAAATACCGCTACCTTTTTTTTTTTTGGAAAGTCCACGGGTAAAACTAATTGGATCAAAGTACCCGATTTTGTTTTTAATCCCCGGATAGATTATGACTCCCGATCTGTATCGGAGAGAAAATAGAGAAAGAAAACCACCACCACTGTCATCGATCAACATCTCGTCAACGCATGGGGCCGCCATTACGTAGATCTGAGCCGCGTAACCTCCGACGCCTTCAATGTCCGTCGCGGCCACTCGAAAAAGACTCGTTGGCTCGTCGCCGTGATGAGGAGAGGTGGAATCTGGGTTCAACTTTCAAATGGAGATGAAAGAGATCAGACAGTGCCGAGAGAGAGGGGCAGTGGGTCACAGGCTACTAACAGCTGTTTTCCTTTTCTTCTTTTTTTTTTTTTTTTTTTTTTAGAGTACAGCTCTAGGCTTAAAGAACAGCACAAAGGACAAGGTCACAAGATGAGTTTTTGCATGTCCTGTATTTGCCTATTGTGGATAATGGTTGCAAGGAGTAATTTAAAACGTGTATAAAGATTAATTTTCCGTGATCTCATATTTTGTTTATTGTCTAATGTTAGTTCTGTGTTGATGAAATAAATGGTATTGGTAAAATTTTAGAGTTATAATTATATGGGAAGGAACTCACCACTGGCTCATTAGCCATCTCAATTTAGGCGTGTATCTTGGCTGGTCATGATAGAATTCTTTGGGAACTTGATTGGTTAATACTAGTGCTTGTATTTGACATCTTATCTTATATAGTATTGTAGGATGACTTTTCGTGAGAAGAGTCGTAAATGCAACAAGTGTCGTGAATTGATTGGATTGTCATTCAATTTTTAAAGTGAGACATGTAACCTAATCATATCATATCTCCCAAATCTTTTTGAATTCCAAAATACTAGATATTTTCCTATTCCATACATCTTCTTATAATGAAATGAAATATCCTCCAAACATGTTCATTATACACGTCTGGCTATATGTGTATCTATGTCATTATTTAAACCAATATGTCTTTGGATTGAAAGTCCAAACGAAAGTTTCTCATATTTAAAGTTGAAAAGTAGAAGTACTAAATGCAAATGGCAACCACAAGCAACATTCGTAATATTAATCTTGACTATTCAGTTGGAAACTAAATCAAATAATTCAAATTTTAAAATTTGGGAATTAGCTTTTCTTTTTCACCTCGCAAGTTACTACAAGCAACCTTAGTAATATTAATCTTTTTCTTTTCAAACGGCAAAAAAGGAATTTTATTAATCTTTGGAAACAAATAACAAAGATTAAAAGGACCCAAGCACAACATCAAAATGGAGCACGAACAACCAAACATAGTTGGAATGCTCAAACAAGATTAGTAATATTGATCTTGACTATTTAGTTGGAAACTAAATCAAATAAATCAAATTTCAAAATTTGGACGAATTAGTATATTTTTTAAAGATGAATTTAAAGAAATTTCCACAATAGAATATTTTTATAAATAATTAAGTTAGTCCGCAGAACTAAGTTAAGTTAGGTTGAGATACTTTTACCTCGGAATAAGGTTTTAATAAAGGACCAGACTACATGTACATAAATTTGGTGCACAGAAAATGCACAGATCGGCTCGGAGACCCACTTTTAGGTCCCACTTGAATGATCCGAGCCGTTCATTCATCTTAGAATCATTTTTTGAGGGGTCCCGCGAGAAATCACCTCAATCAAACATGCCTAAGTGCTCGATCCAAAGCCCACCCCGTTTTATTAAAAAAAATTTAAATGAAACGGGGTGGGCTTTGGATCGAGCACTTAGGCACGTTTGATTGAGGTGATTTCTCGCGGGGTCCCTCGAAAAATGATTCTAAGATGAATGAATGAACAGCTCGGATCGTTCGTGTGGGACCCAAAAGTGGATCCCCGAGCCAATCTGTGCGTTTTCTGTGCACCAAAATTCTGTCCCCTTAGAATTATCGTTTAATAAATGTTATAACAAGATCTATCTTATATATTATTGCAGAGCTATTTTTTGTGAGAAGAGCTCTATGTGCGATAAGTGATTGTAATCGATAGGACCATAATTATACTTTTTAATTAGAAGTGATAATAAGGACACAATCTTAATAATTTATAGATGTTTGAATTTCAAAATTTGAAATCTCTAATATTATCATTTCCTTAACAGAATGAAATTCTTTGAAATCTCTTATATACTACACGAGTAGAAAGAAATCTCTTCCTCTTCAATCCTTTTTTTGTAATATATCTATGCCTTCAATGGAGCTATCAAAGACTCAATGATCAAGCAAAGAAAGTAAAGGGAGAATCGTTGCATTTGAGCCAGTAAGGAATTTTTTTTTTTGGCCATCCATATTGTTGTACATGTTCTATGTGTGTTTGTATATTGACAAACAAGTCAGAAGATCAAATTGTCCATGTATATCACACGAGATTTTTTTAATTGAGGCATTGTGTTTTTCCTATTTTTTTCTTGGAAAGACCTTTATTTGATATCTCTTAATGCAAATTATTTTATATGAGGTATGAATAGGTCCAACAACAAACAATTCGAAATGTGAAGGTTGAAGGGGTTTAGGTCTGTGCGCCAAATAATTAGAATATGGCTCAAGAAAATCTATTATAGTAACAATCATATGTAAATGCAAATATTTTTCATATATAATTGTTAATGTTGAATCTGAAACAATACAAAACGATACAATGTTCGGTATGAGATTTGATAACTTTCGATTTGAGCTATTATTTTTCAATTTCTTGAATGTGTGCACCGTTCCTATAGTAAATATTTGGCATCTGAACATTATGCAACTGCTTTCTAGGAGTTCATTATGGAAGTCGATTTTTCCGCCACCTTTCTACTTCATAAAATTGGCCTAGAAAATAGGCCAATTATTAAGAGGGTTTAGCGTGTTGAAGAAGTAAAAAAAACATATATAAGTTTTTTGTTTTCCTAAAGAAACAAGATAAGAAAAATGGTAGCAACTAGGGACATAAGTGAGAATTCTAGAGAGCTCAGATAATGGGTTTTTTTTGGGGTACACTTAGTAGCAAAAAAGCCAAAAACCCAAGTCATTACTTATTAGAGATTCCAAAAACATTCATGATAATTCAAACTCCCAATATAAATTTGAAATAACATGTGTATTTCATTAGCGTGTTGTCAGTATAATTGAAAAAATAGACAGTGATAAAATGACAATGGTTTAGTCAATTTGCTGGAGTTTTTTATTATTATGTAATTAGACGTTTTGTATTTTCATGATCCGCATTGTGTTGAGAGATGGCAGAGAAATATTTGGGTCTTCATGGTCATGGCCTTATTTATAAGTTTAAGTTTCAGGGATATTTTTTGAATTGAACTTTTCTTGATTTCCTGTAGATGCGCTGAATGCTATATGAATCGAAAATTTAACCCAAGTAGAATTTTTTTTTGATATTATTTTATTGACCATGTGTACTTGGAATCGTCCCGTGCATAGCACGGGTCTTACACTAGTTATTTATAAGTCAATACAAAGTTCAAGATTAATAAAGAGAGTTTTGATTGGGAAAGAAATCTCCTAATTAATTCAAAGGCAATATTCTCAGCATCTATGTAAAGGCAGTAGGGTTGTTGAGAGGATATATCACCCAACAGAAGAGAGGCAGTACCATCTCGACGAACGACATCAGAGTTCACGGTTGGAGAAAAAAGACATTGACCTTTGGGAATAAATCTTTATTTTGCAATGGAGTTTTCTGTCTTATGAAATCGTCCGTACTCCATGAGCGGCTAGTTTTTTAAAGTAGGGTTGAGGATGAAACCTCGTGTTCTGTAGTAATTAAATGCAAAATCTTGGTTTGTTTTTCCTAATGCGTGATCTCATTGAATAGTCGTTTTTACCTCATTATAATTTAATTTACTCCCTCCATCCCTTTTATAGTGTGATCATTTCCATTTTTGGTTGTCCCTTAATAAGTGTGTATTTTAAAATGTTAATGGGTAAAAGTTTGTACAATTATCGTTTTGCTCTTTTAAAAAGTTAGTGGGTAAATAATTAATGGGTAAAAGTGGAAGTAAAAAATAATGTGAAAAGTGTAAAGTGAATATAAAGTTGATGTGAGAGGCATAATAATAATATTTTTTAATAAGTTGGATTTACAAAGCAACACACTTAAAAAGTGACGAATGAAGTAGTAGTTTTGGATATAAATCTAATCGCGTTCTTTATGAAGTGAGCCGTGAGGGACTCTACCGTACCCCGCGGACAGCAGGCCCCCGGATTCATTCTTTATGATTATTCTGCCAAGCTGTGCAATTTATATTTTAAGTTTTGGAGATCCCTTGTGATATGTTCGCTAATGGATACATCGAATTTTTTATGTCTTCAACCTTGAGGCTTGAGGCGAGGAAGAGCGTATGTGAGTTGATTTATTTTAAAAAGCTTAACGAATATATTTTCCGCGGTAATAGAGATTAGTTTCCAAATTACTGTGAAGAGAAGTAGGAAAAATAAATCAAAGTTTGCTAATAATCATTATGAATGCATGAGTGTAGATTCCGAAACCCTTGTTACTTTTCTCAACCGTTACTCTCCACTACTTTGCTTGATAGTTTAATTATTTCTTGCTCCTTGTTCATTTAATTTTAGTTTATAAATCAATAACAACTTTTGTCAACTAAGTTAGGGTCTAACCACTTTAGATTTATTTAATTTCCTATAAAATCACAAGTTATTGTAGATTTGACCTCGCTCTCACCATACTATACTATCAATTTGATTTGTGCGATTGCAAGTAAATTAAAATTTTCGCCACAAATTCCTTGGTTCTTTCAATCATGAAAGCTTCCATTGCTTTGATCGGGTTCAAATTGGAAATGTGAGTGATGGCAATTCCATGCGTTTCCATGAGCTTGCATGGCAACAAATCGGTGAGCTTGTGTTGCTAAAGCCCCATTTGGCACTCGATTGATTTAATGTTTTTTTGGGTCCATAAAGATTATTCAAACCGCGCAATTTTCTTAGAAGCCCTTACCGATATTGAATTAAGGCAAATTTGTGGGCCGGTCCTCTAAGGTTGGACCGTACCCCAACAAGTCCTACCAAAAATTATCAAACAAACTTCATGCCTCACAAGGTCCTGCGCATTCTTTTCATCCAAAAAAACCCTCTGGCCCATCATTTCACCTTTCCATGTTCTATCCGTCCCATCTCTCTCTCTACCCACCCCACCTAAACCCCAGGGTACCCTATGAAAGTGCCTAAACCTAAACCTAAATCCTAGGGTACCCTATGAAAGTGCCTAAAATCCTAGGGTACCCTATGAAAGTGCCTAAACCTAAACTTAAATCCTATGGTACCCTATGAAAGTGCCTAAAATCTTAGGGTACCCTATGAAAGTACCTAAACCACTAAAAAACCTATAATAGGAAAGTGCACCCTAAACCTAAACCCTAGGGTACCCTATGAAAATGCCTAAAATCTAAAGTACTGTCTAAATTCTAAATGTACGGTCTAAATTCTAAATATACAAACTAAATTCTAAAATGTACGGTCTAAATTCTAAATATACGGTCTAAATTCTAAAATGTACGGTCTAAATTCTAAAATGTACATTCTAAATTTAGGGTACCCTAAACTGTAGGGTACCCTAAATTCTAAATATACAGTCTAAATTCTAAAATGTACGGTCTAAATTCCAAATATACAGTCTAAATTCTAAAATGTACGGTCTAAATTTAGGGTACCCTAAACTGTAGGGTACCCTAAATTCTAAATATGCAGTCTAAATTCTTAAATGTACGGTCTAAATTCTAAAATGTACGGTCTAAATTCTAAAATGTACATTCTAAATTTAGGGTACCCTAAACTGTAGGGTACCCTAAACTATAGGGTACCCTAAATTCTAAATATACAGTCTAAATTCTAAAATGTACGGTCTAAATTCTAAAATGTACATTCTAAATTTAGGGTACCCTAAACTGTAGGGTACCCTAAACTGTAGGGTACCCTAAATTCTAAATATACAGCCTAAATTCTTAAATGTACAGTATAAATTCTAAATATACGGTCTAAATTCTAAATATACGGTCTAAATTCTAAAATATACGGTCTAAATTCTAAAATGTACATTCTAAATTTAGGGTACCCTAAAATGTAGGGTACCCTAAACTGTAGGGTGCCCTATGAAAGTGTTTAAAATTCTAGGGTACCCTATGAAAGTGCCTAAATGGTTAGTAAAAACAAAGAGTAACGATGACGAGGATGGGCAAAAAAGTAAAATCTCCAACCATATTTGTGCCCCATGACCTCTCCAGCAATAAATATTAGCCCAGGACCCGGTGGGCCAAAATTCCAAATAATAGGACCTGGCAATAGATTTCTATTGAATTGAACTAATTTTTTGCAGGAACCATCAAAAAACATTCTAAGAAAAATGAGCGATTTGAATTATTTTGTTGGTTTCGAAATGGGCCTAAAAAAATTTAATAAATTAATTGAGTGACAAAGGAAACCTTAACAGTACCTCTAAAAGCCCAAAACTAAAACTACACAATGAGCAAGTAACGTGATTAGGAGAGCAAGTAACGCCTTCATTAAATTAAAGACTCGACTGAGATTTTCGTGAACTATTCAAGACTCGACTTGGCAAGATTTGTTCAAGTTTGATTCGGGTATTAAACGAACATGTATAAACTTATAAAAGTATTATAAACTTAAATATTAATAAGTTTTCAGAATTATATATATATATATATATATACAATCCACTTCTAGAGCTCCCGGATTTTAAAAAAATTGGGACCTCCACTTTTCGGATCGAATTTCGACGATCCGAACCGTCCAATGTGTTTAAAAAGTGTTTTTAAGGGTCCCCCGAGAAATCAGCAAAAAAATATACCGGGAAAGGCTTGATCTGAGCAATTTTACATAAAAACATGGATGGTTCGGATCGTCGAAATTCAATCGGGATCTATGAGGTGTGGATTTTTTAAAAATCCGGGAGCCCTGACCGGAAGTAAATTGTGTGTGTGTGTGTATATATATATATATATATATATATATATATATATGTGTGGACTTATTTATGTACAAAATAAAAAACTTATTTCAATTTCTAGACTTGTTAGCTAATTTTTTTGACTCATTAAGACTCGTGAACAAGTTCGAGTTCGACTCAAACTTAGGCAAGCTTGGCTTGTCAAATTTTTATTGAGCTTGAGCTCGGCTCGATTTCGTTTAAAAAATTAATAAACAAACCTGAACATTCTAAAGCTCGGCTCGATTCGGGCTCATTTACAGCCCTATGCATTCACAAGGCGCTAGGGCCTTAGGGGTGTTCCACTAACAAAAAGCAATTTTTTCCAAAAACCGAGATAGATCATTTTTTCACAATAGATCACACAAAAACCATGAGAAATCAATTTATTCTAGAAACGGGGGAAAACCATGAGAAATCAGTTTATTTTGGGAAAAACCCTTAGAGGCAAGTATCGTCTTTTCATAAGGCACTAGGGCTTTAATTCCGGCAGACCCTTTGTCTACGTCCAAAATTTCCTCTCCGCGACGCTCTCTCTCTGCTATTCCCCGCGATTCTCTCGCTGATGGTTCACAAACCACACACTGGAGCCCATTTCCCTCGCGATCTCACACCTCTCTATCACCGTATGTCTCTCTCTCTCTCTCTCTCTCTCATCGTGTGTGTGTGTGTATATATATATATACTTATAGGGAAATTTTCTTATCCACACTCCCGGATTTAAGGAAAAAATGGGGTTTTTTTGTGTTGCAAATTATTTTTGGAAAATCCGATCCGTCCAATGTGTTCAGAAGGTGTTTTCAAGGGTCCACGCGGAAAATCTTCAAAAAAAAATACCGGGAAGGGCTTGATCAAACAGTTTTTCGCAAAAACTGTATTTATATATTTTTTGCGAACTGAAGAGATCACTTTCTTTGGAGAAAATATGGAATCTGCCTCCATTGGTGCATCCATGGATCATCTTCATCCATTCTCCATTGATTGTTAGCACTCTTCTTTATTGCATTTCTGCCGAAGTTTTCGATCTTTGATTTGTTAGGGGGAAAAAAATTCCCAGTTTTTCTGCTGGAATTCAGAACAAAAAAGTACGTCCTTGCTTTGGCTAAATAAACAAAAAATGGTTTATTTTTTTAATATTTGTTTGTTATCTGTGGATTTTTTTGTGGTTTATTGGTTCGTCTCCATGAGAGGAATCTAAAAAGTTATAAAATTATGATCAAATTTTTTAAAAAGTTCACTAAACACAAAAAATAATCTAATTTTTGTGGTTTATTGGATTATCTTTGTCTTTATTCAGAAAAATTTCAGGTTAGTTAATAATTTATACTTTTTAGATTCCTCTCGTTAAAGACAAACCAATAAACCACAAAAAATCGTCGCCAAATTAACAACGAAAAAAATTTAAATAAGGACAAAAAAATGAACCACTTGGTTTATTCACCCAAAGCAACATCACCGTTGGCACTTATATATTTTAAGCAAGTTCGACAATGAAGACAAACTTGGAAGAACCTTATAGGCTGTACCAATGTTAAATGAAAATTACCTGCAACACACTATAAGCTAAAAGGTATATGTCATGTTTACTTAAAAACGACTTAATTTTGCTCAAATTTTTTGTTGTCTCTTTTGGCGCCCAAAACGACATCGTTTTGGGTGCTCACTAGGGTGATTTCTAGGAGGCGATCACTAGTACCCCTAGATCCTAGATTATTAGCATGGAGCTTCGAAACATGTGTTTTTTTATGTGTTTTTTGCTGTGTCCTTAGAATCGGGCCGTGTGTGTGTGTGTGTGTGTGTGTTTGTTAGCATTAAAAAAGAAAAAATAGCTATTAATGGTAACTGTCAATTCCTAATACTACCGTCTATGTTATTGGATTGGAACAAATTTCAAATTTGTCTTCAGCCCAATTAAAAAAAGCAACATGAAGTATAATCTACTGTCTCGTATCTGTTCTATGAATTCGTCTTTTCAATAGCTATGAAGATGTTTCATCCTAAATAAATTATCAAAATCTCACTGAACATAAGACCATTCAAAACCTAGGGCTTGTTTGATAACACAGATTCAACACTTAAAACTGAATCAATTAAGTAATAAGTGATTAAGTAGGTTTGATAACTACATTTTATATTACTTAACAGATTAAGTGTCACTTAAAATGTAGGCTAAAAGGTTGATAAAAATTAAGTAGCTTTGGCTGAATTCTAATGTACTTACAATAAAAAATCACACCGCCGCCACGCCGCTGTCATCGGCACCACCACCATTCCACCACCACCACAACTACCAAGCCACCACTCCACCACTCCACCACCACTCCGCCGCCGCCACGTCGCTACCACCACAACCGCCACACCGCCACCATCACCAGCATTATTGTCATGTCAGCGCCATCACTCCACCTCTCACTCCACCACCACCACCACCACCAGCACTCCACCCACCCCACCGCCACCACTACCACGCCACAACCATCATGTTACCACCACTAAACCACCACTATTATACCACAATTACTCCACTGCCACCACAACTCACCATCATTCCACCATCACCATTACTCCACTGCCACTGTTACACCGCCACCCCGCCTCCCCGCCTACCACCTCCCAATCATCACTCCACCACTACCACAAATACATGATGACCATTAGTAAAATTAAGAGACAATTAGAACACAAAAAAAAAATTCACTTTTTTAATTAAGTACTTAACCCTGTTTTGTATCTAGAGGAAATGAAAGGAAAAGAAAATACTACTTAAGAGGAAAAGTTTTAGGAAATTTGAGGGAAAAAAAAAAATACTATGGTGCTTCAGCTTTGTTATTTTCTTCCCTTTTAGGATCCTTTCCTTCTTTTCTTTTCCTTAGGTTTCAAACAAATCCTTAATATAACGTCTTTATACCACTCTAAAATTGGTTTATCTACTATTCTGGTCTTTACAAAATACACTTGGCTTTGAAACGAAGATCAATGTTACCCTTTCGTTAACTCTTGGACGGAAAATGCATATGTGGAAAACGGAAAATGCATATGTAGCATCATTTTATACACAAAAATACTACACACGCAACAAAAAAAAACTATGTGAAACACTAAACTTTTGCCTCCAACTTATTAAAAAAAAAAAATATATCTTACACCTTTCACATCAACTTTTACCTCCACTTTACATTTTTCACATCAATTTTTACCTCCACTTTCCAAAAATAACCTCCACTTTTACTCATTAACTCTTCACCCACTAAATTTTCAAAAGGGCACTGAATTTTCAAAGGCTTTTGTTAAAATGTGCCCCCAAGGCACATGTTAAAGCTCATTAAATGATATTACCCTTTTTTAAAAGGGCAAGTCACAGCTGTCAAAATTTCATTGATATAATCGTTGCATTTTTGTCAAGTATTCTCTCTTGCCGTTTTCTCGAATTTGGGGAAATGCTCGCAGTGGAAAATTCTGGGCGCGACATGCCGCAAACGGCGTTTCTGAATATGGATTGGATTCCAGGAGAAAAGCATCCGTTCCTCTAAGTGCTACCAGCCGTAGATATGGAATCATTGCGGGTGGAAGAGATTGACCTAAATTGATGTCGAAGTAAGCAGTTTCACCTAGACCATTTGATTCAGCGATGTCCAGCTTGTCCCCAAAAAACTCGTCTGATTCAGATATTTGTAGTGTTAAGGTATATGCATTGCGCTCTGGCCTTGATTCTATGAATCCGTAATCCAGAGCCAACTCAGAATTGCTCTTGTTCAGATCGTACTGTATCATTACCTGTCAAATAATCCCTCCAGTTTACAAATAAAGCTATGTTTTATAGGAGTACACTTCCGGTCAGGGAGCCCGGATTTTAAAAAAATCCGGACCTCCACTTTCCCGATCAAATTTCGATGATCCGAACCGTCCAATGTGTTTAAAAGGTGTTTTCAAGGGTCCCCGTGAGAAATCATCAAAAAAACAATACCGGGAAAGGCATTTGCTTCAAAATGTTCGCTAGCAGAAGCAGCAAAGCCATAAATTGGAATTGTTTTCCTCATGATGCCAATCAACTGTAAAAAATTAAAAAGATCCTGTAGAATTAACTTCGTCTTCATACTCTAAAGGTTGTGTTTATACATGAATGAAGCTGGAATGGACTATTGGAATACTCATTCCAACATTTGGTTCATTGAGCACTGACAGAATGTATTTCACACATGAATCTTTTGTCCACCAATTTAGGAGAATCGCCGTTCCATTCTATTTTTTGTCCACCAATTTAGGAGAATCTTTTGTCCACCAATCAAGAAACAACTCGTAACCAAAACCAACCATTAGAAAGGTGAGACTATAAGTTTAAAAAAAGGACCCGGCTTCTCTGCAGTCTAACTGTAATGAGGCCTCTGCATTTACATCTCATCTGCTCATTTCGGCAAATCAGTGGTCCAAATTTTAAAAAGAATCCTCTTTTCCAGAGTAGATTCTTTCAACGAATCTGAACAATTGAAAATTCTTTTGAACATCCAAGATTACCCGAACTGCTCTTTGCAGTCCAACATGAGACTGCAGAGAAGCCTGTTTCTACAAAAAAAATTAATGACCAAAGAAAGCCAAACCCACCAGTATATGGTAGAATCAGTGTATTCAGGAAGAATATCAAGGTAATATCGCCACATTGACTCCTCCCTCAATTTCTTTTCTCTGATAAGAAACAGGGCGACAGAAATCCAAGGCTTCAACCCACCACACACACTCCCAACTTCAGAAGCCGATACTGTATCCGGGTTTATCCAGAACTTCTTGGGTACCTCCAACACGACCTCGTTTCTTCCAATGTCTCTCTGGGCAACCATTCCCAGGCCTTCCGGCACGATACCTGGGTAAGGACGGATGCATGATTTGAAAGTTGGGTGGGCCAATATTGAATCTAGTTAAATTTAGAACGACTATTGAATTATCAAAAGAAAAATTGGGATGGGAGGGTGTTAAAATTAAAATTAATTTAAGACGTTGAGCAGGAGAACTATATAATTTTTACGTTTTTAAGAACAAAGGGCCCCTCGATCTCTCCTTGATACCTGGCTTCACCGGACACTTGGAAGAAATGATCCCTTCGCCGGAGAGCCATTTCCAGAAGGTTTGGACAGCCGGCGGCGCTTCAGATTCCGGTGATAGAATTTTGGAGGCTACTCTTGTGTAATGGAGGGCTTTTTGGGGTCTTTGGAAACATTTTTGGAATGGGGTCTTTACAGGTGAAAGGTAAGCAGGCGAAAAATATGGAGATGGAGAGAGAGAGAAGAGAGTGGCCATTAATTGGGTTTCTCTTTCTGGGTCTCTCTCTCTCTCTCTCTCACAGTGACTGAGAGTAGAGGTGGTTTATCAGAGGAGTCTGCGATGCGTGCCGTTAATTTATAGATTGTGCTTGAGGATAAGGTTTCCATTTCTCCTTTCTGGTTTAGTTTCTGGGCCGTCTTGAGTTTTTTTCTCCGAAATAAGCGGGTTCGGCTTAATACGCACGGTCTGGGCCAAGGCCTATCCAAATGTGGCTGCTGAAGCATTGGGCCTTATGAGATCTATTTAATTAGTTCGGCCCACTATAGGGGACATGAATGCCCCATTTGTACCTAGAGGTAAGAATCTGATTGTATTTTGCTTGTGTTGACAAAAATGAAGGGAAAAGTCACCAGAAATTACTTGTAATTGTCTTTACCGTCACGGCATCCAAACAAATACTTGTATAACCAGAAATCATTGTTGTTTTTACTTTGTCAAATTTTCTCAAGATTAGCTGGTATCTTGTTCCAGATGCTATCTTTCAGTACTGTTTTGGTTTTGGTTTCCTTTTTGGTACGAGTCTTTCTTCGAGAAGGACATTGTATATGGGTCAATCATGAAAATAAGACACCAACTATTTTCTTAATGTCAAAAGGACAAATCTCCCACACAATCCAAAAATGCCCCCGCTAACCCATAAAAGTGCCTATACCCCCAAACTTAATGAAAGTGCCTAAACCTAAACCATATTGTACTCTTTGAAACAGGGGCGGCGGCACCTTATTGTATGGATGGTCACATGACCACTCAAAAAAAAAAAATCCTTAGAATATATGTAGAAATTTTTGGATAGTCCATTGTTGAACACCGTTCCCAAACTAAATTGAACACCCAAGGTCTAATAAATTGAACATCTTGCCCCATAAAAAAGCCCGAGTCCAATTCAAATTGAAACTCAAAAAACTATTGGATGTTTGTTTGTCCCTACACACTTATCAAGCTTTGCCCTAAAAAGTAAGACCATCAACTCTCTCTTAATCTATTCCTTGTAATTTCAAGTGATAGGTAATTTAGATTATAGATATGTAATTTTATACGTGCTACTCTGTTGGTTTTTGTGAAAGATTGATTACATTTACAATATAGGATGATATGGACGGTAGAATGTTTATTGATGCTTTTTAATTTTTTGATACCGTTGATAGCGAGGCTGTTATGCAATGGTTTCAAATTATGAAAACTCGTTGAGGACAATTGTAATATATTTTATCCATTGTTTTTGGGTGGCATTATCGATATTAATGGAATTTTTTTTTGTCTATATTTAGTTGTGGTTTAGAGGTAATAAAGCATAAGAATTTATGAATACCCTTAGAAAAATTTCTGGAGCCGCCACTGCTTTGAAAATGCCTAAAACTCTAGAGTATCCTATGAAAGTCTCTAAACCACTAAAACCCTACAATTGGAAAGTGCACCCTAAACCTAAACCTTAGGGTACCCTATGAAAATACCGAAACCTAAACCATAGGGTACCTCATGAAAGTGCCTAAAACCCTAGGGTACCTATGAAAGTGCCTAAACCACTAAAACCCTATAATTGAAAAATGCATCTGAAGTGCCTAAACCAAAAATGCCTAAACCCACTATATCCTACGCCAAAGAGTCTAAACCCCATAAAATTGAACCTCAAAATTGAACCCACTCTCAAAATTGAAGAGAGAGAAATTAATTTTATCCCATGCCATTAATTTTGTCCTACACATGAGAGAGAGAGAGAGAGAGAGAGAGAGAGAGACGGGTTGGGCAAATTGAAAGTGACAGGTTGGACAAATTGAAAGTGACGGGTTGTACGGTATTCTATTCCAAGATTTTCCAAATCTGTGACAGCTTGTTGCTTACGTACAATTAGAGAAGGTCAGCATTCTTCCATATGCGCGTGAGTGGGGGTTCATTAAACGTATTTTTGTCTAGTATTGTCTTTGAGCCCTCAAAAATTTCCTATCAATGTATTGGAGGACTTAAAATAAGTTAGGTTGGACGAAACACCCTTTAAAGTCCCAAACTTTGCCTTTAGGCCAATTTACTGTTTTTTTATTTACAAATGCTTGTATTAGTAGTGTTTTTTACTTTGTCAAATTTTCTCAAGATTAGCTGGTATATATCTTGTTCTAGATGCTATCTTTCAGTACTGTTTTGGTTTTTGTTTCCTTTTTGGTATTAGAGTTTGTTTAAGGATTCTTTTCCCTAAGTAAAATTCGGTTCAAATATAAACCAACAAGACCATATATTACGTACCTTGTAAATTATTGCAATGAAATTGCGCTGCAATTAAATTTCTAAATTTTAATTTGTGTATAAACCTTCCTATGACCCCATTTGCTAGCATTTATAAGTTACATTTCTAGATTATAGTTTTTTTTAAAAATTATTGTCTTAAATAACTAAAAATAATTTTTAAAATTATTTGTTATCGCTTTTCATAAGTTATAAAAAAAATTAACCGGTTTACTTGAATAATCTGTCAAATACTAACATTTTAGAAATTAAATGTCCAGATTGTCTTAAAAATTGACTAAGAATAACTTATTCATACGAGTTTAACAACTTAAAATAAGCAAAGAAGTTTCAAATTTGAGGTTAAAATAATCTATCTTTTTGGTTAAATAAGCACGAAAAGCAAAGTAAGTGATTATTATTTTTTGATCGTCAAAAATATTATTTAAAACTCGACAAAGGGTACAACGAGAAAGAAAAAACTAACCTTAAGAAGTTACGAGAAAATCAAGGGCTACATAAGACTAGACAACCATCCAACAAAAAGTTAAATGGAAAGAGGAAAAATAAAGTACAAGAAAAGAGACCAAGAAAAATTCCAAAATTCCAATGACCGTTAGGGGTTGTAATTGTCATAGGAGCACCGACTATCCATTTTCCATGCTCCCAGACTATCCATTTTCTGATCCATTTCCAAGCAAAATAAGTGATTATTCAATATTTGTTAAGTTACCAACATCCTTCATTAACGTTTTTCAAGCAAAAAAGCAAAATAAGTTCCTACCTCCGTCAAAATGTTAGTCCGTTCGCAAAACGAGGACTTAAAAGATAACACATTTTTTTTTTGAAGAAAAAATTCAAACTTTCTTCATAAATTAAAAGAACTCATTGATATCTTGTAAACTGTTAAAAAAAGTTTCAAAATTTTCTTAATTTTTTTTGTATTATTTTGATGTTCTCATTTTACAAATCGAACTAACATTTTAAAATGGAGAAAGTAAATTAATATAAGTGCTAGCAAACGGCAACTATGACTTGCAGGTACTTGCTCTGTTTGTATCCGTGCAAGTATTTGTGAAATAAGCTTTACTGAGTCATTCCCAGCTAGTGCCATAAATTTCAGCAAAGCGGAAAAATGGGAAATTCTGGTCATTCCCAGCTTGCAAATGGCCCCCGTGCTAGAATCTTTACGACAAGAACTTTTCTAGCTTATTTAATGAAAAGGTTGACCTAAAAACAAGTGAAGATTTTGTTAGAATATTCATAACATGCACCAATACAAGGGTGACGAATATTGAACGACCAGAACCCTAAAAAAGGAAGATCAAGAACGTTCCAAACAAGGAGTAACACAAGGGAAAAGAGTAGTCGAACAACGCGAAGGGACTGTGGCTGAGATTTAGAAGTTTGCTTTCTCTTAAGTTTTTACGTTCGATTTCTCTTATATACTTGTAACTCTTGGGGCCACTTTAACTCACATACGTGCAGCGGCGGAGTCAGAAATTTTATATAGAGGAGCACCTTTTTACAATAAACTAAAATAAAATACAATTAAAAAAGGTTGACAAGAACTTTAAGACAAGAACTTTTCTAGCTTATTTAATGAAAAGGTTGACAAGAACTTTAAGACAAGAACTTTTCTAGCTTATTTAATGAAAAGGTTGACAAGAACTTTAAGACAAGAACTTTTCTAGCTTATTTAATGAAAAGGTTGACAAGAACTTTAAGACAAGAACTTTTCTAGCTTATTTAATGAAAAGGTTGACCTAAAAACAAGTGAAGATTTTGTTAGCATATTCATAACATGCACCAATACAAGGGTGACGATTATTGAACGACCAGACCCCTAAAAAAGGAAGATCAAGAACGTTCCAAACAAGGAGTAACACAAGGGAAAAGAGTAGTCGAACAACGCGAAGGGACTGGTGGCCGAGATTTAGAAGTTTCCTTTCTCTTAAGTTTTTACGTTCGATTTCTCTTATATACTTGTAACTCTTGGGGCCACTTTAACTCACATACGTGCAACGGCGGAGTCAGGAATTTTATATAGAGGAGCACCTTTTTACAATAAACTAAAATAAAATACAATTAAAAAAGTACTAAGCACAGAAGTTCAAACATTCTCCATTAGATACAAAAGTTGTAGCATAATATATCCCAAAAGCTCCTAAACATAAACACAAAATTCTAAATATTCGTCGCTATTTTTTTTTTGGCTTTGGAACCTAATTTTAGTCTCCAAAAAAGCAAAAAATAATTCAAAAATGATAAATGTACAACAAAAGTCTCTAACATTGTTCCAACCTAATTATGGCATGTTTGTTTGCGCCAGTTTAATTACCCCAGTAAGCTTGCTTGTGCTTTAGCAACGCGGGAGCTTTTTATGGCCCGTTTATTTGACCGATCCATAACCGCTGTATCACTGGGGCGAGAAAGAAAGAGATCATACAAGAGGGATAAAGAAGGCCATGGCTCTAAGTCGAAAATTGATCAGGTAATATCATGGGAAGAAAATGGTGGGTGTTTGGAGGGAGAATTAGGAGCTACGCTATGGTTATTTGTTGTATGCAAAATCTAAGTTAAGAAACTGGATGAAAATTATATTTAAAGATTATGTCGATGAACCTATTTTCTAATTCAATCTAATGATCAGTGAGGGAGGTCAATGTAATAAACTAAAAAATTGGGGGTGTAGTGTATTTCCAGAAAACCTCATGGGAGTTTTAGCTAGCCTTACTAAACAAACCTGTAGTAGGGATGAGATTCTGTCAATTGGGTTGAGCTCATGCAGAGGAAAAAAGGACAATACAGTAGCACAACATTTGAGCAAAAGCCAAATAATTTTCTTTCCTGAGGTTTTGTGGGTGGAAATGTCAAACACTTCCTCTTGAAAGGGTTCTTTTCCTTTATCTTTAGTTCCCATGCATGGAATGGATTATTCAAACCCACACGCTATAGTGACAGATAAATTTCACTTACACCCCTTCAATATTTTTTTGGATAAATTTCACTTACACCCCTAGGTTGACAGATACTCCTTCACGTATGAGAAATAACAATGAACCCTTTTGCGCCGGCCTACGATTTCTCCAACACCCATAGTCTATCCAAACACGTGAAGGAATAAGCCAAAATTGACTTATAGCTACGAATTCACCATTTTTTTTAATAATAAATAGGACTCTCTTTGTCCCTAAATAAATATTCATGTTCCATTATTTGGACCTCTTGAAAAAATACGTATATTTTTTGATTTAAAATATTTTTTTGTATGCAATAAAAATCTTGTTTCTTAGAGTTCATTTAGTTTTATAAGACAAAGATTTTAAAATCCTAAAAAATATTATAAATTACAAAATACTATAAACAATTTTTTGAAAAGTGTGAATAGTGCAACATGGAGATTTATTTAGGGACGGAGGGAGTAACAAAAACTATCAACTCTCACTTATTTATTAGAATGAAAATGACTTCTTTCCCCCCCCCCCCCCCATTGGAGGAGCTGTTTTGATCAAGAAGGATAAAATTTATTAATTACAATTTAATTTTTACTACTCGAAAGAACAATCCTTTTTGTAAGAAATGACAAATTATCATTTTTGTAAGAAATGACAAATTATCATTTTTGTAAAAAAATGGGAATTGAGAGCTTTTTATTAGTTATTCTATCACATATTTAGTCGAAAAGTTATTTGTTGGATGTCTGTTAAGTGAGGAGGTATCTGTTATTAAGGCAAATCCTAGAGGTGTCGGTGAAATTTACCAATATCTAGTTTTACACAAATCAAAACCAGCAGCGCCCACCTTGCTCTCCCACTTTCTTTAACTACCCAAACAACAAACACTTGTGTTCATTTCATTTGTGAACCTTCCAACTTCCAAGCTTGTTCCATGCAAATGGTCAGAGTTGAGTTATTTAAGAAAGCCTTTCCATTTTGATCCATCTGTTGCATTTCACTTGTTCTCCTTCCACATCTCATCATACTATAATCTATCCAAGCAATAAAAAAACTACTCCATCCTCTTTAAATTCCTTAACCATTTCCTCACCAATCTCAGCAGTACTGTAGAAGCACTGCTGCGATTTTCCTGACGTAAGAAAAAAATAAACCTCATTCTGAAGTCTCACGGTTCAAAACTTTGAAGCTGATACTGGGAAAAAGATATGAAGTTTGGTAAGGAATTCGTATCCCAAATGGTGCCGGAATGGCAAGAAGCGTACATGGACTACGATTACCTAAAAACCCTTTTGAAAGAAATCCAAAGATTCAAGCAGAGAACCAGGCCACAAACAATCCAGGCTGGATTGAAGCGAAGACTAACGCTGTACAGAGCTTTTAGTGGCCTATCCAGAAGAAACAACTCCCCCAGAAGCCCACCGCCCACATCCGACGTTGAGAACCAAGTTATTTTGGTGAATTCCAGCGGTGATGGAGGCAGGTACGAGACGATGTTTCTCATGGCGGCAGATGAGGGAGGAGAGTACGAGCTGGTTTTTTTTAAAAGGCTTGATGATGAGTTCAATAAAGTCCTTGGTTTTTACAAGTCTAAAGTTGAAGAGGTGATGGAGGAAGCAGCTGTGTTGGACAAACAGATGGATGCTTTCATTGCTTTTCGGGTAAAAGTGGAGAGGCCAGAACAGGAGAGGGTTTTTTTCGATCATGAGGCCGAGTTGAGGAGTCTGGCTTCTGGAGTTGCTGCTTCTGCTGCTGCATTGTCTGCTTACACTCCATCTGGAGCTAGAGCTAGTAGTGAGTATATTTTCTTTTTTTGAAAGGATAGTAAGTATATTTTCTAATAAACGAAAGAACTATAAGGAATTATTTATTTTCCATAATTTTTATCCATATATGCAGACAATAAATGCTATGAAGAACCGACACTTCTAGAGGTACGTGGACACGGGGACACGTAGTGGACATGCCACGTGGCGTGTCCCTTAAATTAAATTATTTTTTGGAGGGGGACACTCAAGAGACACGGCATGGACACGCGTGTCCCACATATACACCCTCTCTTTGTGTGTATTTGTTATATATATTTATAGAGAGAGAGAGAGAGAGTCCCCTTCTCCTCCGGGATCCGGGACTCCGGGACTACATGATCTGAGCTTTTTTTTGACGATCCGAGCCGTCCAATGTGTTCAGAAGGTGTTTTCAAGGGTCCACATGGGAAATCTTAAAAAAAAAATACTGGGAAGGGCTTGATCCAAGCATTTTTCGCAAAACTGTAAAAATACAGTTTTTGCGAAAAAAAGCTTGGATCAAGCACTTCCTGGTATTTGTTTTTGAAGATTTCCCGTGTAGACCCTTGAAAATACCTTCTGAACACATTGGACGGCTTGGATTTTACCAAAACAATTTGCAACATGAAAAAAATCAATTTTTTCTTATATCCAGGAGGTCCGGATAAGAAAATCACTTTATATATATATTTCCGTTGCTTTGTCAGTGTATATCTTCCATATATGTGTGTGCGAACCATTATATGTACCAGTATATAACAATGTAGAGATCTTACATATCAAAAGAAAAGTGTACATATATTTATAGTTATACACCAAGGATCCAATGAAGGATCCCTCACCACGGTTTGGTGCGGACCTCATAGATCCCTATCGAATTTCGATGATCCAAACTATTAAATGTGTTTAAAACGTATTTTAAGGGTCCAAACCATTCAATTTATTTATTTATTTTTGCCGTGTTTGTGACCCCGCCATATCCATGTCCATTTTTTAGAATTCCCATGTCCTGTGTCCGTATCCGTGTCGATGTTTGTGCCACGTAGCATGCATATTCATGCTGGGTGTGATACACAGTCACACCCCACATGAAAGTGGATTTTTAGGATACATGTGTTTCTGGTATATAAGATTTTGGAAAACTTCTTTTCGATGTAATGGAAATCTTAAGAAAAAAATACTAATCTCAAGGCATAAGATTTTTGCAGAAAGCGTGTTACATCTCAAGGGTCAAGAATTTTCATCTCTTGTCATACATAACTTGCAGGAAAAGTTCCCATGGTTGTAATAGACAAAGCAGGGTCTAGCAGCCAGGGCCGGTCGTATGACTCAAGTGAAGATAAAAATGTCAAAGAATCCAAAAGATTGATTCAGATGGCCAAAGAAGAGATTCCGAACAACAGAAGGGTAGTGAGACCGGCTCCACTGGAAATACTCAGCCATGTGAAAATGAACAACACCGTTGAGACCCCTTGTTCCACCATAAAAGGGTTCCTCAGTATCCCTAGCCAGGAAGAAATGAAATTCAATAACGAAAATCTCAAAAATGTTGAAGAACAACTCAAGCGGGCTTTCATTGAGTTTTATCGCAAGCTTCGCCTTCTTAAGAATTTCAGGTAATAGAGACTATTCACCATTTAGTCAAGAAAATGTCCACTGATTTATTAATAGAGTTGTATTTGATACGTTTGGTATGACTTTGGACAGCTTCTTGAATATACTTGCATTCTCAAAAATCATGAAGAAATATGATAAGGTACATTCCTCTCTCAACTATTTGAGTTTTGATCATAAGGAATCGAAAATAAAACGAAGGTTAAAACCCTTTGTATAAACTTGTGTTTTTAGCTTAAACACTGCTGTACGTACGTAAGTTGATCTGTATAGTAATCTCAATACGAAAGAACGTAACACAATGAGCCGACTTTGTCCCCGTAAGTATTACAAGAAGGGTGAGCCTCCAAATACCCTTGTATGAAAGAAGGCCACAAATATATAGAAGCGAGATAGTTATATTTTGGTTCTTTTGCTTATAGTGTGTCTGTATTTAATTCTTTCAGATTACTTCGAGAAATGCATCAAAATCTTACTTGAAGATGGTGGAGAACTCCGACCTTGACAGCCCTGATGGGGTAATCATGCGCAAGACACGTGACACAAATATTATTCGATTTTTGTGATTTAATAAGCAATCATTGTTGATACAACAAAGAAAAAAAGTCATAGCTTATTAGTTAAACAAGAACAAGAATTGCCAAATCTGATGATTGAAGTTGGCCATGTTTTTCAGGTTACAAAGCTTATGGACAGGGTTGAAGCCACATTCATCAAGCATTTTGCAAACTCAAACCGCAAAAAAGGGATGAACACCTTAAGGCCAAAAGTAAAGATAGAAAGGCACAGGGTAACATTTTCCTTGGGTAAGATATCTAGCATACTTATTATGTTCAATATGCTTATGGTAGTAAGTAAAACTAGTCAGTAATCGTTTAACATTTGAATCACTTAATTTTCCTAAACCTCTTGACTGTAAATGTTTCAGGTTTCTTGTTTGGCTGCGCGGTGGCTCTCTTAGTTACCCTGTTTCTGGTTACACATGCACGCGATCTCCTAAATCACCCGAATCGGGATCAATACATGGAAACTATGCTGCCCTTTTATAGGTAATTTTGAAAAACCCCAATAAGGTTTACATTAAGCTGTTCTTTTGTTTGTCCTTATAAACCTTATGTGCGCTTGTTGTAACGAACGCTATGAATGCGACTAAGTTGGGAGAAAACAAACAAAACAACAAGCAATCACACGACACAAAGATATACGTGGTTCCCCCAAGATTGAGGTACATCCACGGGCGAGGAGAGAGAGAGAGTTCACCATCAATGGTGGAGAAGAGATACAAAGAGCCGGCTATGATCCATAACTCTGGAGAGGCCACAATATGAGAGATAGCCAAAGGATCCCTAAAAGCCTCTATTTATAGTCAGATGTATCCCTAAAAGCCTCTATTTATAGCCTGACATCAATATGCTTGGTCCGTTCATGATACATCCGATTTTTAGTCAGATGTATAGCACTCTGAGAGTCACAAAATACTGAAGTAACTCCTTGTGCAATACCAAGCTCGCAAAGAATTTCCTTCATCCACAATGCCTCCTTTACAGCTTCGGCAATGGCCATATACTCCGCTTCTGTTGTAGATAGCGCGACCGTAGCCTGCAAAGTTGCTTTCCAACTAATGGCACTTCCGGATAGAGTGAACACATAATCTGTCAGAGACCTCCTCTTATCATGGTCACCAGCAAAATCCGAATCAACATAACCAACAACTTGATTACCCGGATTAGAAACCCCGTACAAAAGACCCACATCTGTAGTCCCTTTCAAATACCGAAGTATCCACTTCACAGCCTCCCAATGTGCCTTTCCCGGTCCCCCCATATAGCGACTTACGACACTAACTGCATGTGAAATATTAGGACGAGTACATACCATGGCATACATAAGGCTCCCAACTGTGCTCGAATATGGAACCTGAGACATATATTTCTCCTCATCCTCCGACTGAGGTGACAATTCTGCTGAAAGTTGAAAGTGTGCTGCCAAAGGGGTACTGACTGGCTTCGAGTTCTGCATGACAAAGCGCTCAAGCACTTTGAGAACATATGATTTCTGATTCAAGAACAACTTGCCATCTACTCGATTTCTGCTAATCTCCATACCCAAAATCCGTTTTGCTGCACCCAAATCCTTCATCTCGAATTCACCACTCAACTGCTGCTTCAACCTGTTGATTTCTGATACACCTTTGGCAGCAATAAGCATATCATCAACATACAACAGTAGATAAATAAATGAACCATCTAGAAGTCTCCAAAAATACACACAACTGTCATATTCACTCCTAGAATATGATTGGCTTATCATGAATGTATCAAACCGCTTATACCATTGCCTAGGAGACTGTTTTAAGCCATATAAAGACTTACGAAGCAAGCATACATGATCTTCCTTACTAGAAACAACAAATCGCTCTGGTTGACGCATATAAATTTGTTCCTCAAGCTCACCATGCAAAAACGCCGTTTTGACATCAAGTTGCTCTAACTCAAGGTCATAACAAGCAACAATAGCAAGTAAAGTGCGAATGGAACTGTGCTTTACAACTGGTGAAAATACCTCATTGTAGTCAACACCTTCCTTTTGACTGAATCCTTTCGCCACTAGCCGAGCTTTGAAGCTTGCCTCTTCAACCCCTGGAATACCTGGCTTGCGCTTGAAGGCCCACTTGCACCCAACAATCCTCCTATTTTTCAGCGGTTCCACCAACTCCCATGTCTGGTTCTTCTGAAGAGACTCAATCTCCTCATTCATAGCAACACACCACTGTGCACACTCATTGCTCGAAATAGCTTCTGCATAGCTAGAAGGCTCATCATACTCCACTGTTTTAGCAACTAATAAAGCATAGGCAACAATCTCAGAATAAGCTGAATATCTTTCAGGAGACCGAATCTCCCTCCTTGGCCTGTCTTTAGCAATAGTGCGTGGTTGCTCTGCTGGTACATCATAATCTGTGTCTGAACTCTTGAACTCCTCTTCAATTGGCTGATTACTGTCATTCTTCCCTGAGCCAGAAGATTCACATAACAACTCCACCTGCTTTGGAACCCTCGGTTCCTCAACTGCATCTTTAACCTGCTTAGACCCCTTAACCATAAAGTTTTCATCAAAAGTAACATCTCTACTAATTAAAAACTTAGAGGTTTTCGGACACCATAATCTGTACCCTTTCACACCTGCCTGATAACCTAAGAAAATACACTTCTTGGCACGTGGCTCCAACTTACCCTCATTCACATGAGCATAAGCTGGACACCCAAACACACGCAGTACGGAATAATCAGCCTTATGACCCGACCATACCTCAAACAGAGTCTTACACTCAATAGCAGTCGACGGAGACCTGTTCACCAAAGAGCATACTGTGGAAACGGCTTCAGCCCAAAACTCTTTGCCCAATCCGACATTGGACAACATACAACGTGCCTTCTCCAAAAGAGTCATGTTCATTCGTTCAGCCACACCGTTCTGCTGGGGGGTTTTCCTCACTGTGTGATGTCTCACAATGCCCTCATCACTGCTGGAGATGGTAGAATCCAATTATAGAGGAAAGTACCCAAGCACGTACGAACCACGTGCTTAGCCTGGACACCACGTGAGGGTGGCTCAGTTCGGGGGGACCACAAGAAGGTGCCTAAGGTTATGGCCGAGCAGGGTAGGCCAAGTGTGCAGCCAGGATAGCACCACGAGATGGTGGCAGCACCATGAGAAGGTGCACGAGGCCAGTGCCGAGCTATGTATCTGGTCGACACCAGTATATAAGAATAGGCAAGTATATTGCCGAGCTAACCGCCTACGTGATAAGGTGGCGGGTCATTCTAGAGGGATCTAGAATAGCCTCTTACGTGATAGGGGTTAAATCCTGAGAGTTAAGGGATTATCATTAAGCTTCCATATTGGACAAGAAGTCCAATATAGATACAGAATCCTTACGAGAAGGGAATTCTGATTGTATTGCCATACGGGCCGAATCCCATATGAGAAAGGAATCCTAACTTAAAGAGGATTCCGATAATGGTAAGAATTCCTAACGTTGGAGGAATCCTTGTAGAATAAAGATTGTGTTTCTATATGGAATGAGTCCCGTATAGGAAAGGACTCCTAATGTGAATAGGATCTTTGGACAAGCACCCCACATCTATAAATAAGGAGCAATACCCATGAAGAAAGGTACGTGGTAGTTTATGTTTACATGCTTTACGTGTTTTATGGTTTCCTCCTAGTACGTGATACTGACTTAAGCATCGGAGGGCCTTTGCCGACGAGAGGCAAAGGTGCTCTGACCGTTTATTGTCTTGCAGTGCTAGGGTTTCGGCGAAGAGTGCATATTGTTGATCTCATAGAGGCGTGAAAATAGCATACCCAGATTTTTCCCCTCTACAACTGCAAAACTTATCAAATTCGCCAAGACAAAACTCCATACCATTGTCAGTTCTCAAACGTTTTATTTTCTTACCCGTCTGATTCTCTATCAAAATTTTCAACTGTTTGAATGTACTTAGAGCATCACTTTTATGTTTTAGCATATACACCCAAACCTTATGAGAGAAATCATCGATAATACTCATAAAATATCAAAAACACCTTTAGAAGTTACTTCAGTGGGACCACAAAGATCCGAGTGAAAATAATCCACCGTGCCTTTGGTGCAATGAACAGCTGTACTGAATTTGACCCTGCACTGCTTGCCGTAGACACAATGCTCGCAAAAATCCAGCTTCTCAATTTTCTGCCCACAAAGTGGACCCTGATTGCTCAAAACTGTCATCCCTCTCTCGTTCATATGCCCAAGACGCATATGCCACAATCGAGTCAAATCCGAACCCGAAACCTATGAAGAAGCGACCGCTGCTGCAGAACCCGTAACTGTACTGCCCATGAGTGAATAGAGATTGTTACGCTTCTGACCATTCATCAGCACCAAAGCACCCCTTGAGACCTTCAAAACTCCACCTTCACCAGTGAAAGTACAACCAATGGAATCTAGAGCACCCAAAGAGATAAGATTTTTCTTCAACTCCGGAACATGCCGAACATCCGATAAAGTCCTCACAATACCGTCGTGCATCTTGAGTTGGATCGTTCCACAACCAACAATTTTGCAGGGCATGTTGTTGCCCATTAAAACTGTGCCACCATTGACCGCCTCATAAGTGGCGAACCACTCCTTATGCGGACACATGTGATATGAACACCCATAATCCAAAATCCACTCGGTATCACAGCGAGAATCTCCCACTTTAACTAATAAAACAGTATCTAACTCATCCAAACTTTCGGCAACCCCAGCAATATTTTTACCCCCTTTCTGTCCTCTTTTTCTTTCTTCTTGAGTTTTAAACAGTCTCTTGCCCAGTGCCCCGGTTTCTTGCAATAATTGCACTTTCCCTTTTTCTTATTTTTAACTGCTGATTTGGATCTTTCCCTATTACTCGTACCACCCTTTTCTGTCGTTCTTCCCCTAACAAACAATCCCTCCGCATGATCATCAACCTCTCCTGACACCTTTTTCCTCAACTCTTTCGAATGAAGACTGGACTTAACATCCTCCATGGATATGGTGTCTTGCCCATACAATAAGGTTGTAACAAAATGTTCATACGATGGCGGTAAAGAACATAACAAAATTAGGGCTTGGTCCTCCTCCTCGATTTTACAATCAATATTTTTCAGGTCCATCAAAATACGATTAAACTTGTCTAAATGATCCTTAATTGGCATACCTTCACGCACACGAAAAGTATACAACCGATGTTTCAAATATAACCTGTTCGTTAGTGATTTCGTCATATAGATGCCTTCCAACTTCAGCCAAATACCTGCTGCTGAAGTTTCTTCTTCCACCTCGCGAAGAACATCATCTGCTAGACTCAACTGAATCGAACTCAGAGCTTTAGCATCCATGTCTTCCCAATTTTCCGCGCTGATGCTGGATTTTTCCTGCCCCTGCAAGGTCTTGTGTAATCCCTGTTGAACTAGCAAAGTCTTTATCTTAACCCTCCAAAGACTGAAGTTGCTGCATTGCCCATCAAACTTCGCAATCTCAAACTTAGCCGCCATAGCCACAATCGGAAACGAAACCCTATTTTTTCAACCAGAAGCTCTGATACCAGTTTGTTGTAACAAACGCTATGAATGCGACTAAGTTGGGAGAAAGCAAACAAAACAACAAGCAATCACACGACACAAAGATATACGTGGTTCCCCTAAGATTGAGGTACATCTACGGGCGAGGAGAGAGAGAGAGAGAGAGAGAGTTCACTATCAATGGTGAAGAAGAGATACAAAGAGCCGGCTACGATCCGTAACTCTGGAGAGGCCACAATATGAGAGATAGCCAAAGGATCCCTAAAAGCCTCTATTTATAAGAAGCACAATCAATAGGAAATCCTAAACACAATTGGAAATCCTAAACACAATAAGAAATCCTAAACACAATTGGAATTCTCCCAAAAAAGGAAAATTCAAGGCACAATTCCAACAACGCTACTTCTCCACTTCATTCAACTCAACAAAACAATCAGAAGACAATAACACATAAATATTGAGACACACTGCAATTTTTACTCCAAAACATAATAATTTCAAAAAGAGCATTTAGTGTTTTAGACATGAAAAGTGCAATTTGTTTGCCAAAGAAAAGTTTTGGCATACTAAAAGGTAATTTCGCTATGCGTGATACCCTGAAATTTCACATTCTTATGTAATCTCAGCAGTTGCCAGTTAATTCCTTTTGCAGCTTGTTTGGATTCATTACTCTCCACATGCTTATGTACGCGGCAAATATATACTTCTGGAGGCGGTACAGAGTAAATTACCCTTTCATATTTGGTTTCAAGGAGGGAACTGAATTGGGATATCGGGAAGTTCTCCTCCTAACCTTTAGCGTTACAGTGCTAGCAACAGCAGCTGGTCTCGCAAATCTTGATATGGAAATGGACCCTAAAACTCAGGATTACAAAGCAATCACTGAACTTGTACCTCTGGGACTTTTAGTGGTAAGTTGTGCATAATCTAGCTCAATCCTGCCTCTTTGCCTTATTCCCACTTCTTAATTAAGACTGATTCAAATCTATAATGGTTTCTTTCTTTGCAGCTACTTCTTGTCGTATTGCTCTGCCCGCTGAATATCATTTATCGATCAAGTCGATTCTTCTTGCTTGCTTGTTTGTTTCACTGTTTATGTGCCCCACTCTACAAGGTAAAAAGTTGGAGGATGGTGACCTAACTTAGATATGAGAAACGGAGTCATTTTGATTAAAAATATGACGCAAGCACAGTGGAACATTGCATAGAGTAAATTTTTTGTAGCAAAATATGGTTTCTATTAGCTTTTTAAAGAACATAGATACTATAAGAATATGGAGAATATAAAAACAACTGTCACTAATGGATTATGTGAAATCAAAACACTCAAGACGATGTTGGCCCTTTTAAAATTACATTTTGACGCCTTAGTGTTCGCGATATGTATCCACTTAATTAATTCCATGGTAAATATAAATTGAACAACACTTTGTCTTTTGTAGGTGACACTTCCTGATTTTTTTCTAGCAGATCAACTAACAAGCCAGGTGAGTAAGTAATTCATTTCTACGCTTAGTTTTAAATTTTCCTATTAATTTTGTCCGGGATAAATACAAGTTGATCATATTACTATTGCAGGTGCAAGCATTCAGGAGTCTAGAGTTCTACATTTGCTACTATGGATGGGGAGACTACAAGAAAAGACTGAATACTTGCAAAGACAATGATGTTTTCAATACTTTCTACTTCATTGTTGCTGCAACTCCGTACTGGTGTCGCCTCCTCCAGGTTACTCCCCTTTTAGTAGTTGCTTGTAGTTCTGCCAAGCATGGATTGTTTTCGTTATTCGTGTTTTTGGAAACAAAAACAATTATAAGATTAAAAAAACTTACTATTATCGTGTTTCAGCAAGTTCGATAATAATTATCGAAAAGTTTAAAACATCTATTCAAAATGTTCCAAAAATAAGCCAAAGAAGTTTACTGCACTACTTGGAGAATGAAAATGATACCAAACACCATCAATTTAAAGTTGGTTTCCTCTTACCAGTGCCTCCGACGCCTATGCGAGGAGAGAGATCCAATGCAAGGGATGAATGGACTGAAATACTTCTCAACAATAGTAGTTGTTTGTATGAGAACTGCTTACCCTCTCAACAGAGGAAACACATGGAGAATATTAGCCTGGATTGCATCGGTCATTGCAGCAATCTTCGGTACCTACTGGGACCTTGTCATAGACTGGGGGCTTTTACAGAAGAATTCAAAGAACCAATGGTTGAGAGACAAGCTTCTTGTTCCACATAAAAGCATGTATTTTGCTGCCATGGTGAGTATGCTTTTGTCACCCATAGATTTTTTTGGTGGCAAATTTGGTATTAGTTTTATATAACCATCAATAGAAACAGTTTTGCCATAAGAAGCATTCATCATATTTATACCTTGTTGATTTTTGAGAGGATTATTTTCAGAACTCAAATGGCATCTTTTTGATGTTTCCAGAAAAAGGGGTCTTTTAAAAAAAAAAAAAAAAAATCAATCTTAGCCTACAAGTTTTGGTACTTTTCTTGTGTTTTTATGTGATCACAACATGAATAAGAAAGTCTGAATGTTCCATGCAAAACTAGTTCTGAAAACCGTAATCTGAAAACTATTCTTCTGATTTCTGAAAGAGTTCATGAATGCAGGTTTTGAATGTGTTGCTGAGATTTGTTTGGCTGCAAACGGTGTTGAACTTTAGCGTTTCTTTCTTACATATACAAACGCTAACAGCAATCGTTGCAGTTCTAGAGATAATTCGTCGTGGCATTTGGAATTTCTTCAGGTTGGTTAATGATGTAAACAAGAACACGTCAGCATTTTGTGATTTCAATCAAACAAGAATTAGTGCTAGATTTTGTGATTGATCTTGTATTTCTATCGTATGCCAACAGTTTTCTTTGCTGGTTGATCAGGTTGGAGAATGAACATCTTAACAATGTGGGCAACTACCGTGCGTTCAAGTCTGTACCGTTACCTTTCAACTATGATGAAGATGACAGCAAAGATGAATGAAGTAAGAGTGAGACTTCATCATCATTTTTTTCGGACAGCTTCTTTTTTTTTTTTGCTCAATATTTTGTAAACTATATCAAATCGCACTTTGCGAAAAACACTTTGTATGTACATTTACAAACTGCTGAAACATAACTAATGTTCTGTTTGCATGATACAATCAACTTAAAATTTCTAAGCCCATCAGTCAACTTAGGACCAGAATTTGTAGTGTTGGAAGTGTTGGAAAATTGGAATTTTTCCATTAAATATTTACGGGTTTTAACCCTTACATTAAAATGGGACCCACACCGCGTGAGGTGGGCCCTTAGCAGCAATTGATACTCCTATGTTGGGAGTTTATTTGGTAGAGGAATGAGCAAATTCCAATTAGAGAATGAATGAGAAATTGTCTCTCAAAGTGGGTTTAATCGGCCTACGGGTTGGACTATTTGGAGTATCCAAATTTTTTCGAAGAAGGGAACGCGCACTGCTGCCGCCGCCTGCCCGGACCTGACCGTGACCAGGACTGTAAGTTCGAGGTCTGTGGTCCTTGGCCTGGGTTTGAGCTTGGCTGGCTGGCTAGGCGATTATATGGGCTTGGACCCAAGCTTCCTTATCTTTTCACAATCCAAAAGCTTACGAGTTCTGGGTTTAACCCAACCCGTTAGCTTGCACTGATAATAAGCCTTGATTGTTAGGTTCGTATTCAGAATTGAATGTCCATGTTTTATATTTACTTTGCTCATTGGATAGGCATTCAATTCCCGGATCCGGGGGCGCTGCTGCGCAGCAATTGCACCGCACCGGTGCAATGCAATGAAACGACGCCGTTTCATTGCCTCCAAACGCAGAAAAAAATAAAAGGCAAAACGACGTCGTTTTGCCTTTATCCCTCAACCCCAAATTTTGATCGATCATCCAAACCCACAAAATCATTTTCGTCCAAATCCCCAAACCCTTTCTTCCCCAAATGGAAGATCTGATTATGGCGGAGGAGACCCCCATGGAAACTCTACCACCGACAGCCGTCGTAGCAACCGCTTTGCCACGTCCAGCACCGCCCACAACCGATGATGGCTTACCACTGACGCCCACAACCGGTGATGGCACCCAACCGACGCCCAGAACCGGTGATGGCTTGCCTTTTATTTTTCCTGCGTTTGGAGGCAATGAAACGGCGTCGTTTCATTGCATTGCACCGGTGCGGTGCAGCTGCTGCGCAGCAGGGCCCCCGAGTCCTCAATTCCCACGTTTTATCATATGCCGATTGAATTTGTTTCAATTGCAATTGGAATATTGCACTTAGTGCAATATGAGTTACGGGAATTTCTATTACCAGATTATTCAAGTCCCATGGATTGAATAGAAAATCAATTGCAATGTTTATGGATGAATATGAATACCACTGATTGCATATCAGTTTTTCTTTTTGCAAAATTAATTTGCAAGGTTAATGCCCCAATGAATGAGAGGCTCCTCTCCTCACCTATAAAATGGTAGTCTCTGCTATTGTTTCAATACACCGAAAATCAGTCTCTTGTTCCATTGTTCTTCATTCAGTTTTTCGGAAGAGAGTACAGACACTAGTTCGTTCGACAAGGCAATCCGGTTGGTGTTACCGTTTGATTGTCGTAAGCCACTGTATCCTGGGAAGCAGACGTCAGTCAATCCCTCAAACACCTATGGTGAGGCGGCGAATTTGCTTTAAGGAAACTGTGTGAAACACGGGCCCTGGCTTGTTTTTCGGTTTGCTAATTTTTCCCGGTTTCCATTATTTCCTGTTCATATTTTTAATTTCCAGAATTTATTTATGTGTTTACTGTATTTTAGCACTGATTTTTCCTACAATTGTTTCAAGTTTTTTGAGATAGTCTTGCAGAACGAAAATCTTGACAAAATTTGACTAAAATTTGTTATCAGCGACAAGGACAACTCGAACATGTCACTTCAACCCCATTTTGTCTACCTTGCTGACAGTTCTGTCATCCCCAGGTAAAATGGGATTCAATTGCAGGAAAAAAAGAAGAAGAAGTCATAATGACAAATTCATCCGCCAATCATTTCGATGTCGTAAGAGGGGAAAAACTAACAACGTTAATTCCGGGCTCTTAATGAGATCGAATCCGCTTTGGAAGAACCCTAATCTTGCAACACCAACAAAGGGTTAGAGGACTCTTGCCTCTAGCTGGCAAAGGCTATCCGATGCTTGAGTTAGGTCCGACGAACTGGGAGGAAATCAATGGACTGATTGAGAGATATAGCATACCAATGCCGTCAAGATATACATAATTGCAAGTAATTTTCATTTACTTTTCCTTTCAATTCTATCGACAGATGCTAAATAGAAAGGGAGCATTCTTGTCCCCACGAACGCAGGGACAGAACCACAATTTTATATACGAGGAGTCATAATTCAACAACAAAACTTTAAACTTTTAAGGTTCACGAGTGTAAAAAAAAAGAGTTCAATATTGTTAAATTAAAACTTGATACAAAGAAATTGAGGTGATTGGTGAGTTTTTGAGGTGATTGGTGAGTTTTCATTTCATGGTATGGGAGAGATTAGTAGTGGGCCTGTTGTCCCCAAGGGGAAAAGAAATGTGTGAGAAAGTGGTCTATGTTTGTAACTGCTACTAAAGTTGTTCTGCATATTTCAAATTGTCATGGCCTTTTGTGGAAAGGTTTTCCTATTTCTTCTGCCTTCTACCTTTTTATAGTTTGATCTTTTGATTCATGGACATAAACATGGAACAAACATTCAAGAAAATACATCAGCTTTTTCTGAGGAAAAAAATACAAGTACTGAAAATAAACAAACAAAATGGGACGGAGGAGGGGAGCATATTGCTATTTTTTCTCATAGAATGTCAAAAGACTACCGCAAAAAAACAAAAATAACATTAGGGAAAAATAGAGTACATAATTCGGGGAGATGGACGAATGACAATTTTGGGCTTATGAAAAGGCACACTAAGATATCAAGGCCTTGCTCTCAATTTTGAAAGAAAGTAAAATACTTTCCAGTGCCATCATTCTCTTAATTTTGAAGCATTTGCAGGTAGCACATATTTTTTAGTATCCAAGTATAATTTCTCATCCAGGACATCATTTTGTAAAACCAGAAATGACTGGTTTTGGTCGGCCGGTTAGAATCCCCAAGTGATTTGCTCAACTTTTATTATGCTTGCCCCGCTAGTCGATGTTGAAATTGGTCCTCAAGATTAGTTGATATACGTGCAAGCTCATACCTGGTTATAACAAGTAAATTTTTTTTGCAAGAATAAGATTGCATCATAAAAATATATAAGTCTCTAAAAGTTGTTCAACCGCCGTTTCGATAATCAAATCCGAAATTATTGTAAAAACAAAGCTATTCCCTCCGTCGCGCAAAGATGGTCCAATATTTCATTTTGGGATGTCCCAAAAGATTGTTCATTTTGAAAAGTTTCAAAAAAAGTAACGGAACATTGCCATTTTACCCCTCATTTTTTTCCACATTTAAACAAGTAAGGTTTTCAAGAAATATCACATCAAGGGACGATTTTGGAAAATTAACAAAAGTACAATGCAATAATTATGTTTCCTTTAAATAGTCGGATTCCCCGCGAGGGACCAACAAAATAGGAGTACTTGGTTATGATTTCATCTACATCGTCAGAGGGATAATTAGTTGCTCATGTTAAGGAGAGAATATGATGATGTTTATAGTAATCTCCATCGTCAAAGAATGGGTATCAAATCCTCTGTTCCATTTTTTATGTTCCTTTGTTCTCGTACATTTTCAACCGTTAGATACATATTTTCAAAATACTAAAATTTTAAAACACAATCTAACGGCTCGAAAACAGATTGAGCACAGGAAACATGAGTTTTGGTCACACAGGACCTGGTACCCAAAAAATGGAAACTTCTAGAGCAGCTCGAATGCCGCCACCTCGTGCGTTGAAAGCTCCCTCCCGAATCCCTATTCCAAGCCACATGAAAAGTCTCATACGGCCTTTAAGGCTTTAACGCACTAATTGTAGTGGTCCCTTGGCATTTGTATAGTAACAAATAAACAATCCTACCTTGAAATTAACACTTTACATTTTCAATCCCAAACTTCTTGTAACTCTCGTTTTTATTCAACTCGGACAATGAGCTCAAACAACCTATAAACACAACAGAGACCAAATAAGCATCAAGTGTCCAACAAATATGACTAACAAGTATTATTTAGAGTGCCTAAATATACATATTTTTGCACTTAACATTGAACTGTTTTTTTACACTTGTGAACCTTAAAAGTTTAAAGTTTTGTTATTGGATTATGACTTCTACGTATATGAAATCTTGGTTCTGTTTTTGAGTTCGTGAGAACATGGATGCTCCCTTTGTATTTAGCATGCATCTGTTGATAGCATCTGTTGATAGAAATGAAAAGAAAAGTAAATGAAAATTACTTGTAATTGTTTTTATCTTGTCGGCATCCAAAGAACGAGGAATAATTTAGACACCGAAAAAAGGTATTCGTTACCAAAAAAACCGTAAGAGGTGTAATTTTTTTATTAGGAAATACGTGTATTAGAAGAGACTCGGAGTAATTAAGTGTTTTAACTTTTGTTGACACGAATTTCTCCAGGGACAGGAGAAATATCAAAGCCAACACCGAGAGGTGTTGTGAGAATGCGGGTGTGCCAGGAGATAGGAGATCTCCTAATAAAAAGGGAAAAGCGCCTAAAATCTGTAGAACTTCTTTCAAGCAAAAGTGATAACTTAATTAAGAGGAACTAAGTTACAAAGGTTCGAGTGCCTTGAACAAGGACTTTAACAACAAAAGAAACAAAATTACATGGAAGAAAAGAAAGGAGAGGAAGAAGAGAAAGACAGGAGATGAGAGGTGAGAGACATGGTTGAGAAGGGAACAAGTCGACCAACTCGATAGTTAGGGAACAATTACAATGGTGTTGTGAGCTTTTGGTGCGTGGACCTTTGTAATGTTGCACAATGACTTGTATTTATAGGCATCATTTGCCTATGAATGGTTCTGGAGATTTCGGATCCACTAAGCACATATTCTGCCCACTTTTCTTCAGAAGTCTTCACAAGCTGCCATGTGTCCTTTTGACTCATTCAACCCTTTTTAATTGATCCTGAAATTAAATTCTACGTTGCTGTTTGGTTCTTTTACTTATTTGCAATGGAAAATAATTGTGTGCGAGCGTGCCAGAGAGAGTTTTTAATCTCTTCCATCAGATTAACTTTGGAAAACCAAATCTAATCAGGCGATTGTGTTTTAATGGTTCAATTACCTCAATTAAGAGGATTTTTTCCTTCAAAGTGAAGAAATACAAACCAATATACTTAGGAAATCAAATAACAACAAAGAAACAAGATACTTCGATTGATAAATCTAAGGTAAACTTACTTCGAAATTGTCTTCAACTTCAAATAAAATGTAACAAGAACTTCGAACAATTGATTGTTACAAGAACAACCGAAATCTTCTTCCTAAACTGCTTCCTAATCTACTTCGAACTGAGTCGAAACCCTACTTCTATTTGCCAATGAACAAACCAAGCATCATCTGTTTGATAGCTATTTGTTGAAGCTTTGTTCGGGGGGCTTTTTCACTCTTCGATTTCTTCTATTTATAGGCACTGCTTGCAATTTGAACTTCCCGCTCAAAGAATTTGAACCTGGCTTGCTTCGAACTCCATCTTTCTACTTCAAATTGGCAGTTTCTTCCCTTCAACAGATCTGAACTTGAATTTCTTTAATCTTCCTTCAGAAGCTTTAATTTGAATCTGCACGGTTGCTTAACCAACTCAAATGATTAAGTGTTAAGGAAATAACTGCCTTGCATGATACGCTCCACGTGTCTTAATTGTCAACCACCTCGTTTCATACGTTTACACGTAGAGTTCATGCATTTAGCAATTGAAATCAGGGCTTCGAAGTCAATTTATTATATCAGTTTGACTTGTAACTGCCAATAACTGCTCTTCAAACATGAGAACTAATACGACATCGTATTAATCCATCTTTATTTCAGTAATCCAGTGCGTCTTCATTGACACATATTTGCCAACGTTTGGCATTATTGATTACGTGTCAATTAATTATTGGATTTGTTAATTTTATATGTAAACATACCCCCCACATTAATATCGTTATTCAAGGAATTTGAATACGTGGTAATGTGCCTTTGCCGCTTCGCATTCCTGTAAACTCCCAATGTGGAAGTTATTGGTAGTTCTTGTCACTTCCAATGAGGAAATCACGATCAAGTCTTACATTTCCTATGAGGGATTTATGGATAATAGGCAGTTATTCCACACGTTCTCCATTTACAAGAATTTGAATCGTTTCAAACTCAAAACTTCTATAAATATTTCACATTGCTAGCTAATAGTCATCGCCAATTGTTTCTTCAAATTTCAAACTTTCTCACTCAAAACTTAGTGCAAATGGCTGATGTTACTGCTACTCAAAATGCCTTCGAAAACATGGACCTTAATGGTCACAAACCTGTTGAAACTGAAAATGCTGTCACACCAATTGTTGGTGAGATTCGAAGGGATCGCTCTTATGTAGTGGTTCAAATGGAAAATTAAGAGCCTATTGATCCATGGAACCCTCCAGTTTCATCTACTCCAGAGCCATTTCTATGGGGTTTGCCATTTGAAATAGTGGTGGTAAAAATAGATGACCCCACTGGCTTTAAAGGTTGGAGTAAATATCGCTCATTGGCTATGAGTAGGTATTTATCTCCTTTCATGAGAGATGATCCTAATATAATGCTGCTTGACAACTGTGGACGGTCGATCCACGCGGCTCTTTTGTTTAAAAATAGAAAGTTGATGGAAAATGAGTCGCCACCCGGGATTTACTTAGAAAGCTATTTTGGTACCCGAGAAACCGTTGAAAATAATTGATGACTCTTGTGCCGCTTTAGAAAAGGTTTGATCTACGAAAAGATTCTTTGGATTCGGAAGCCAAGTTACGATCGGGGAAGGTTTTGTTAAAAGCACCCCGCTCGCCCGGATAATTTCCAGTCTCTACTAAATATTTGTGGGATTTTTAGAAAATATTTTAATGCAAAACTTTAACAAAAATATATAAACGCGAACAATAATAAAAAAAAAAGGGCAAAGAATTTACAGAACCATAACGGAAATAAAATTAAATGGAAAGACTTAATAGTAATAATAGAGGAGTTAAGGGGGGAGAAAGTGCAATAAACAAGTTCCAGAAAACCAGAAAACAGAGCACGAACAGAGGAAAACAGGGGAAAATTTTTGTGCTGCGGAGGTTAGCCATACGGCTAACCTAAGTTGGCCGTACGGTGCACTTAAGTTAGCCGCACGGTTAACTTTTTGAAAGATTTTTCAAAATTTGTTTTTCGAACGGAAACATGTTTTTGCTTGTAAAACTTGATTTTTGTGAAAGATTCAACCACCCTAGCCTAGAAATGACTATTAGAGTCACTCTCGGCCAGGGAAGATCCCCTCAAAGAACCAAGGTTTTGAACCCGGTTATAGAAGTACGGTTTGTACCTTTGCAGAAATTCTTGAACAGCTTGAGGACTTCGAATCCTTTGGACACAAACTTCGAATGGGGAATTTTGGTATGTGTTATGAGTTGCTGGAGGCGAAAATAGAGAAGCGAAGATTGGATTATGGTTTTAACGCGAGTTTCGGATGGGATTTTTGGACGGGGGAGCGACCGGGGGTTTTTCCGGCGTATCGGGGTGGTACTGGAGTTACTGGGTGTGAAAAATGGGAGAGATGGAGGTAATTTATAGGCGGAAAAACAGAATAAAATCAGCATAAAATCCTTCCGAAATGATGAGATGCTTCTGCAATAGATTTTTCGAATATTTTCTGACACATAGCCGTACGACTAAAAGGGTTGGCCGCACGGCTTGCTTGAATCAACCGTGGCTTGTATTTTGATGGATGAACCGTACGGCTTATAAAGTAAACCGTACGGTTAGGGAAATTTTTGTCCAAAAATTCTGAAGTCTGGAATTGTTGTTTCAAGGTACCGCCAAGTGTTTCTTTCATCATTGGGGATGCACAGGGGTTAAAATTGGGGTGTCTACAGTTGCCCCTCTTTGACGAGACTTAATCATCAATCTGTGATGCAAGTTGCATCAAAGATATAGACGTCCCAATTTTGATCTCCCTAGTGCGGGAAAACAGATAAATAAAATATGGTCGAGCATGGAGCTTCCTACGTACCCCATTTGCAGGGATCAGACCAATCGTAGTTCGGGGCTACTGAATGAAAATTACATAAGCACCATGGCGGATTTTAAAAAGATTTGATTTTTTTTTTTTTTTTTGAAAAATCAAATAAGTACCTGACGGATTTTAGAAAAAGAAAAATCAAATAAATACCTGACGGATTTTAGAAACATTTGACTTTTGTTCTGAAAAATCAAATAAGTACCTGACGGATTTTAGAAACATTTGATTTTTTTCTGAAAAATCAAACAAGTACCTGACGGATTTTAGAATCATTTGATTTCTGAAAAATCAAATAAGTACCTGACGGATTTTAGAAACATTTGATTTTTTTTTTTCTGAAAAATCAAATAAGTACCTAACGGATTTTAGAAACATTTGATTTTTTTTTTCTTCTGAAAAATCAAATAAGTACCTGACGGATTTTACAAACATTTGATTTTTTTTTTTTCTGAAAAATCAAATAAGTACCTAACGGATTTTAGAAACATTTGATTTTTTTCTGAAAAATCAAATAAGTACCTAACGGATTTTAGAAACATTTGATTTTATTTTTTTTTGAAAAATCAAATAAGTACCCGCCGTAAAGGACTTAAAAAAAATGATTTTGGATCTTGAAAAATGCCGTAAAGGACTTAAAAATGATTTCTGAATTTTGGAAAATGCCGTTGTGGACTTAAAAACTGATTTCTGAATTTTGGAAAATGCCGTTGTGGACTTAAAAACGTAATTTTGGATTTGGGAAATGCCGTAAAGGACTTAAAAAAAATGATTTTGGATCTTGAAAAATGCCGTAAAGGACTTAAAAATGATTTCTGAATTTTGGAAAATGCCGTTGTGGACTTAAAAACTGATTTCTGAATTTTGGAAAATGCCGTTGTGGACTTAAAAACGTAATTTTGGATTTGGAAAATGCCGTAAAGGACTTAAAAAAAATGATTTTGGATCTTGAAAAATGCCGTAAAGGACTTAAAAATGATTTCTGAATTTTGGAAAATGCCGTTGTGGACTTTAAAAATGATTTCTGAATTTTGGAAAATGCTGTTGTGGACTTAAAAACGTAATTTTTATGAAATTTAGAAAGTGCCGTCAAGGACTTAAGAGTAATTTTAAAAATTTGGAAAATGCCGTTGAGGACTTAAGAGTAATTTTAAAAATTTGGAAAGTGCCGTCGAGGACTTAAGAGTAATTTTTATGAAATTCGGAAAATGCCGTTGAGGACTTAAGAGTGATTTTAAAAATTTGGAAAGTGCCGTTGAGGACTTAAGAGTAATTTTTATGAAATTCGGAAAATGCCGTTGAGGACTTAAGAGTGATTTTAAAAATTTGGAAAGTGCCGTTGAGGGCTTCAAAATGCGAGGGTGTATTTGTAAAAATAGGAAGTACGGGGGGTGGCCCCACATGAATTAAAATTTTTGAAATCAAAGAGGGTTCAGCCGCATAGCTTGGGGAAGGATACCTGAGAGGGAATCGAACGGCTGAGAAAGAGACCGAAGGGCATGTCGCGCGACAGAGTGAGACCAGCAGGGTCTTGTAAAAAGGATTAGAGTGAGAAATGTATTTCCAAAATTTGATTAAAAAGTTTGTCCATGAGGACTCTTGCGTGAGACTCAGGTTTCGATGCTTGATGACACAATGACAACATTCCCTTTATTAGAAATTAGGTGGCGCAGCAAGGTATCTCTTTTTGCTTTAATGTCTTTCCTTTTGGACAGAGTCTGGGTTTAAGGTTGCTCCTAGTCAGGACTTTTGAGCTTCCAGCTTTCTGTGAGGCTAGAGCTTTTTGGCATTTTCTGCCCCAAGTGTTGAACTCAGATGTATGCGCTTCTCCCAGTAGATGGCGTTGAGCTGATGTGCCCCAGTCTTGGACAAATGTGCCCCAATAGATGACAAGCTTTAGTTTTGAACCCATCGAGTTGTTCATCCACACATAGGCTTTTCCATGCATTGAAATTGTCTTCCATGAGTCTAAGGACATTTGACTGGACAATAGACCTTGTGTGAATTTGGACAAGGCCTTGGAGTGACTTTACAATGATGCCCCTGATTTGGGCGGAGATTGACTACTCGATTGACTTTTTGACAAAGGGAGTAAATTTTGACAGGACTAGGTTGACTTAAAAGATTTTGGCAAGACCATATGGACTCGATAGGAAAGTGACCTCCCCAAGGGTGCCCCTGACTGGGCGGAGATTGACTATTAGCAGACATGGATTGTTTTTTACTTGACAAGAAAGCGGACTTTGACAAGATTATGTCAACTTGAAGGGTAGAAAAGACCATTGAGCAACAATAAATTCAAGGATTCAGAAAATGGCAAAACGTGCCCCATAATTGAAATTGTCATAAACTTGAGTCTTTTGATTTTGAGATTGTTTCACCCCATCAAATGATGTTCATTCAAAACACAAGATTTCTTATTGTGAACCCATGCCCCTGGGTTGCTGATTTACTGATTTTTCATTGAGGTGCTTAGTTTGGAGGGCTGCTGATGAAGACTGATTGATGTGCCCCAATTTGAATTTTTGCTTCGAGTGATGCCGATGTTTTGCAATGCTTTGACTTTTGATGATATTGTTCCACTAGATCCTTGCTATCAAGCTGTGCTTTTCAATCTGAAAGGACTTTATTTAGGTTATAACGGGGCCAAGGCTTTGGGCTAAACCAAGAAAGGATAGTAGGCTCAAAAAAATTCATTTTTCTTATGGGTTAAAGCTAGCAGCTATCTTGAACTCTTTTTGTGTGCCATTTCTGTTTTCTTCAGTGTTTTCCTTTGTGCCCTATTTTGGCCTTTGATGGACACTTTCTTTCCTTTTTCCTTCTTCAGTGCTTCGCATTTGGTTGTGCCTATGAACTTGGCATTTCCATTCTTTTGAAATTTTGACGTGCTGCTGACAACCATGCATTTGGCACTTTCGCCTGGACATCCTGCTGAAAACTATGCATTTGGCACTTTCGCTTCTCTTAATTCACCCTAGTCTGAGGGATAGCTGCCTAGCTGGGTTCTTCTTCAAAGAAAATGATTCAGGCTCAAAAGGGCTATCAAGGGATATATTTATCTGAGGAATAGAAACAAAGAATGCCTTTCTTCATTTTGAATTGCACAACTTGATAGAAAGAATTTCTACATGCTCTGACTTTTTCCTGGGTCGTACTTCAAGCTTTTGACCCAGTGAGCCTTGCTTTAACTTTTGCCTAGGTAGCCCTTGCGGGTTTTCAACCTAGCAGGTTTTTTTTTTTTTTTCAAAGCATTGCTTCTTGATGACGTTGGAGAATTGCGTCTGAAATTCCTTCTTCTTGTGAGAGCTGGGGGTTCGATCACCTTGTGTATTGAAGTGACTATCATGAATCTCAAATGATGGTGGAAAACAATTCCATTTTCAAGAATTATTGCAAAAACTCAAGTTTATTATGACAATTTTAACACAAAAGCGTGACATCAATTTTTGAAAGTTGCGACCGAACCACTGAGGGTTGCCTACGTATCCTTTTGCAAGGAATCAGGTCGTCACGTAGTTTGGGACTACAAATCTGACTCTATTTTTGGTTTTTTTTTTCTCAACAACAGGACAGACTCGAATATGAAGACAGACACCAAAGTATAAATAGAAATACAAACTGACTGAACAAAAGAGAAGACTCTGACTCGAAACTTGAAAATTCCCAAAACTTGTGGAAGAATGGTCTATTGCATGGTCCTTGATGGTTCATTCTTCTTTTGCTGGCCTTGACATCAATCAGTAATCCCCCATGGGTTCGGTGTCGAACATGGCAAAGTTGATACGAGGATTGGGACTTGCCTGGGTGTTTGTTTTTGTTGGTGGAGAAATAATGGTTTCGCTGTCGATGAGGTTCTGAATTCTGTGACGAAGGCGATGACACTCATCGGTATCGTGCCCGGGCATTTGGTGGAATGCACAGAAGGCATTGGGGTTATGGTAAGATGGAAGCTTCTGAGGTAGAGGAGTTGGAGTAAGTGGTTTGACATGGCCGGCTTTGAGAAGCTTCTCATAGATCAAGGACAGAGGCTTGGAAATTTGGGAAACAGTTCTTTGTGGTTTTTGAGAGTTGTTGGTTTGGGCTTTAACTTTGTTGGCAGGCATGGCTTGGTTGAAATCTTGGGTTGTGGAGCTTTGGTCATTTGGAGTGGAGCTAAAGGAGACTTGGTTGACTTGGGCATTGAGCTTGTGTTCTGGCATGGGTGTAGAGACAATGTTGGGCTTTTTGAGGGGGAGTGGGATGGTTCCATCTTCAATGAGATCTTGGATTTTGTGTTTAAGACGCATGCAATTGATGGTGTGATGGCCGGGCATCTGGTGATAGGTACAGAAGGTGTTTAGGTTATGGTTGGTAGGGAGCTCTTCTGGTAATTCTCGAGGCTCAAGTGGTTTAAGAAGGTTATTCTCAAGAAGGCTTTTGTAGACAGGAATAAGGGAAGTGGAGAATTGGTAAAATTTCTTTTAGGGCGGTTGGTTCGGGTTGTGTTCGTGGAATTGTTGTTTGTGGAGCTGTGGGTGGATTTTGCAAGGTTGTCCTTCTTGATGTCCTGCTGGTGCATTTTCAGATCCCCGATACCAATGAAACTTTCAAGGCCCATGGGATTGAATTCTTCCAAGACAGATTTATCTAATTCAAAAATTCTTGCCAAAGCTGCAGCCATTTCTGGGCTCTTTCTGGGTCGTTGAGGGTTCTCTTGGGTTGGTAGGAGATGGTTACAGATGTATTGTACCATGATCATGAGTTGGGTGATTTGACTGTTGATCCGTTTGCCCATATCAATTAGAGTCTTCTTGATCTCCTTGATTTCAGCCTGAACTTCCATGTCTGTTGCTTCGGGTCGGATCATCCTTTGTCCTTGGAATGGGTGAGGTTTTCTTGTTTGACTGAATGGTTGGGGATTGACAGTAAAGCAAACTCAGAAATGCCCCTGCTTCTTTTATTTTGAAAAATGGGAATGTCGTATTTGTCTCGTCATATATGCAAACCTAAGTCTCAAAAGGTTTTCAACAGCCCTGGGTAGGTCGACTACTCAGTAGGTTAAGTTCCTGTGTGTTGGAACCAGAGCCAGTCAACTTTCGTGACCATCCAAGACAAAGCAATAAGGCTGTCGAAATCTGGATAGAAATGTGATAAAATCACAAGGAGAAGCTGTTCGAGCACGGCTGACACTGGAGGTGCTTCAAACTCCAAAGATTTAAAGTCTCTTAGACTATATAAAAAAAAAAGGGTTTTAGAAAAAGGCTGCCCCGATCCTCAGTGTTTCTTTTGACAGTGTATCCTTTGTTTAGGATAGCAGGATTCGGGGAAATTAAATCAACTTGGTTCTTGATGATTCCTTTTCAAGGATCTAACTTTGATTTTAGGGACAATTGCCCCAGCTTGGGTCAATTGTTCCTAATTCAGTTAGGTCATTGTCAAGGAATTATTAAGGATCAAATTGATTTGATTTTCCTAAGTCCTGTTATTCAAAGGAATGAATTAATCTGAACAACGTGCATTGGGATGCACGACTCATCATCGGGCAGGGCGACCTCTCAAGACCGTGGGAAAGGTGACAATCTAGGGTAAATTATACTACTAATGCGAATGTGAGCATGATGACAGGATATGCAGAAAACAACTAACAGATAAACAGGATATGCAGAAAACAGATAAACATGATATGTTAGAAGCAGTAAACACATAACAGGATATAACAGATAATCCTACCCTGCAGGCCCTGTCGTAGGTTGGAAAGTGCTATGGTTTACTATATGCAAAAGGCTGGGTTTTGGTTTGAAGGGGTTCCCTAGACTAGAGCCAATATTTGCCTCCCAGTGCCAAGTGTACTGCATGGCAAAGGTCGAACGGCAGGCTGACTCATCATCGTCCAGGGTTTGCCGCGAATCTTGGGATGTCCTAACACCAGCAAGCCGGGTAGGGTAACCAAGACGCAGCGGCGGGGCTTATCCAACATCGATGCACGTGCAATGCAAAAAGTTTCGCAATAAAATATTTTCAAAAATCCCACAAATATTTTCAAGTTTTGGCTCACCTATAAATTAATTTTTATTTTGAAATTTTACTCGAGCAAACAACCGGGAAAACTCCAGTCTGGATTGGTCGGGCGTAGCCCTGTTACTGCACCATTCCTTTCTCGATCACGCGGGGCGTGTTCGTTTTTGTCAAGCTTTTGGGGGTCGTTTTACAAGTGTAAAATACCAAAATAAAAATTAATTTAAAATTCCCCAGCGGAGTCGCCATTTTGTGGACAGTCGATCCACGCGGCTCTTTTGTTTAAAAATAGAAAGTTGATGGAAAATGAGTCGCCACCCGGGATTTACTTAGAAAGCTATTTTGGTACCCGAGAAACCGTTGAAAATAATTGATGACTCTTGTGCCGCTTTAGAAAAGGTTTGATCTACGAAAAGATTCTTTGGATTCGGAAGCCAAGTTACGATCGGGGAAGGTTTTGTTAAAAGCACCCCGCTCGCCCGGATAATTTCCAGTCTCTACTAAATATTTGTGGGATTTTTAGAAAATATTTTAATGCAAAACTTTAACAAAAATATATAAACGCGAACAATAATAAAAAAAAAGGGCAAAGAATTTACAGAACCATAACGGAAATAAAATTAAATGGAAAGACTTAATAGTAATAATAGAGGAGTTAAGGGGGGAGAAAGTGCAATAAACAAGTTCCAGAAAACCAGAAAACAGAGCACGAACAGAGGAAAACAGGGGAAATTTTTTGTGCTGCGGAGGTTAGCTGTACGGCTAACCTAAGTTGGCTGTACGGGGCACTTAAGTTAGCCGCACGGTTAACTTTTTGAAAGATTTTTCAAAATTTGTTTTTCGAACAGAAACATGTTTTTGCTTGTAAAACTTGATTTTTGTGAAAGATTCAACCACCCGAGCCTAGAAATGACTATTAGAGTCACTCTCGGCCCGGGAGGATCCCCTCAAAGAACCAAGGTTTTGAACCCGGTTATAGAAGTACGGTTTGTACCTTTGCAGAAATTCTTGAACAGCTTGAGGACTTCGAATCCTTTGGACACAAACTTCGAATGGGGAATTTTGGTATGGGTTATGAGTTGCTGGAGGCGAAAATAGAGAAGCGAAGATCGGATTATCGTTTTAACGCGAGTTTCGGACGGGATTTTTGGACGGGGGAGCGACCGGGGGTTTTTCCGGCGTATCGGGGTGGTACTGGAGTTACTGGGTGTGAAAAATGGGAGAGATGGAGGTAATTTATAGGCGGAAAAACAGAATAAAATCGGCATAAAATCCTTCCGAAATGATGAGATGCTTCTGCAATAGATTTTTCGAATATTTTCTGACACATAGCCGTACGGCTAAAAGGGTTGGCCGCACGGCTTGCTTGAATCAACCGTGGCTTGTATTTTGATGGATGAACCGTACGGCTTATAAAGTAAATTGTACGGTTAGGGAAATTTTTGTCCAAAAATTCTGAAGTCTGGAATTGTTGTTTCAAGGTACCGCCAAGTGTTTCTTTCATCATTGGGGATGCACAGGGGTTAAAATTGGGGTGTCTACAACAACCTCATTGCCTCTTGCCTCACTCCTCCATTCTTTAAGGTTGAGGAAACAGAGAGATCAGGCGTTGCTGGTTATGGTGAGCTTAAACATCAAGCTGCTAAGCAGTATATTTATTGGTTAAATGAGGTTCAAAAGCCTCATTTTGGTGCAAACTTCATTGATCCCACTAATCCTCCCATTCGAACCCTTCCAGAGAATCCAAAAACAATAAAAATGGTTTAAAAATGAATACGGCTTTAAAATTTGAACCAATAAAAATGGTTTAAAAATGAATATTATCGTCCAAATTAAATTCAAAATTATAATTTGGGCCAAAACATGTTTTAGGCCCAATTTCCCTTTAATTAACACTTGACCCGAACCGAAGTACCGTTTCATCGCAACGTATATATCTAGGGCTTAGAGCATTTTCATTGTCACTTTGCTCTCAAACTTTCAAACGTTCAAACTCCCTCCTACACTTTCAAACTCTTACAGCCATGGCTTCCTAAAGTGAAACACCCAAAGGTACTCCTTCTTTTGTTCTCAGAAGGTTAGTTTCCAGGGAAATTGGGAAATCTAAATCTGGTAGTGGTGCTTTACAAAACCTTACTTTTGTCGAACACCCGTCTAAATCCAATACCCAAATCCTTGGCCTTGCATTCTTCGACCTCCCTTTAGGTTTCACTCCGTGCTACCCTATTCTTGAAGAAAGTGATCTTGTAAAGGATAGGTTCCTAGATTTCTCCCAATGGGCCAAGAAGAATTTTGTTTGTTGGCAGAATTACGACAAAGAATGGGAGGACTGGTCCATTCGCATATTGAAACTCAAGAAGAAAGAGTTGGAAGACACCAGGCTTTCACCTGTCATTTCCTTGCTTCGAATTGGTATAAACCAAAACCCTGCACTTATACATGCTGCTTTAGCCTTCTGGGATCCATCGTTTAACTATTTTAGATTTAACTTTGGAATGATTGCTCCCACATTTTTAGACGTGTCTTTCCTTATTGTTCCCCCATATGGCCCTACTTTTGACATCACCGCATCTATTGAAGTACCATTTCTAGATGAAATTGAATACACTGGGAAGAATGCTTCATATAGCAAATTTTTAGATGTAGAAAGGAAATACTCAGATGAAGTGTCTGATAGAGAATTTTTTGCATATCTTTGGTACACTTTGTGTAAAATGATTTTTTTTGTCATAATGGTAAAATGATGATGCTCGAATTTGCACCCTTAGCCTATATCCTTTCGAAGGGTGATACCATTGATCTGGCTTCTTATTTTTTAGGCTATGTTTACAAGGTAGGGTCTGACAACCATGCCAAACCACTCACCTATAATCTGGGAGGCTCCCTTTGGTTTCTACAAATTTGGTTATTAGCCTATTTTCCAGATCATCAGGTTGCTGAAAGGTTTCCCCTCAATGTTTATGGGGAAAAATTCCTTATTTTAGCTTCAACTCCCCTTACTCTAGTTGGATACTTAGAGTATTTTTACAAGATGAAAGAGGATAAGGAGGAAAAAGAATTCCTTCCTTTTGATGACTGGGATCTTGGTCCCAAATGGATAAGGAGGATTATGGAACAAAGAGGTGGTAACACTTACCGTGAAGCTTGGGCCAACATTCTTCTGCCAAGGGAAATCATCATAGGTGGTTACATTGGAGGGTGCAGACAAACCTACATTGAGATTTATTGTCCTGCACAATTTGCTAGATAATTTGGGTTAGTCCAAGCTATCCCTTGTCCTTATCCTGGGGAGATCAATACTGACCTATCTGTAAGGGGTAAAGTTGATAAAAATCAACTTTCACGTATCAATGTCGAATACAGAAGATTCAGAGCAAGATTCCAGCCATACAAATTTGTTATTGTAGGCTCTCCTCACCCAAAATTTTCCCAATGGTGGCACAATACCATGGAGTTGTATAATAAATCTGATGCTGTTAAGACTTTCATTAAAGACATTGGTATTACCCCTGAGCCAGTAGTCCAGTCTGACTCAATATCAGATGATGGATTTGGTATAGGTTCGAAAGATCCATAACAAGGAGAACAACAAAAAGAGACACCAGAAGTGCAGTCTTCTATCTTAATGCCCATTGTTTTGGATGTCAAACCCCTCTGAGCTGTGCCACAAATGGTTACTAGAGCTCAGACAAAAAGAGCTACCCCTTCTCCTCCAACAGGTAATTTATGCTTCTTTTGCAAGTAATGCTTTGCTGTCACTGTACTTGCTTTTCTTATTTATACCTTTCGAATGCAGAATCATCATTGCCCAAGAAGAGTAAAACAAGAAAAGAGTCTATTGAGGTTCTTGCTCCATCTCCTTCAAAATCAGGTAACTCTATAAATTTGTATTGACCTCAACTTTTTTTTTTAGACATATCCTCATTTCCTTGTTCTTTTATAACAGCCAGAAAAAGAAAAGACCCTATGGAACCAGGGAAAGGGGTTGATCCCAAGGAAGCCAAGCTAACCAAGGTTTCTGAAGTTTCGAAGAGAAGAAGGAAGATATTGATTGAAGAAGGAGTGGAGGAAACAAAAGATGTTCCCTTAGGCCAATTTGTAAAAAGTAAGCCTTATGATTTCTTTCTTCAAAATACTTAATTCTTCTTTCGAACTTTCTTGCCACTTATTATTTGTAGCCATTTCAAGCAAGAAGGCACAATCCAAAACTGTTATGGCTTCACATACTCCTTCAAAGCCATTTGAAAAAATTGTTGAGAAAGTTGAGACCCTCAAATCTCAACCAGAAATTATGTTGCAGGGTATGTCTCCTCCTGTTATTAGCACTATTGCAAGGGCTTTAGCTTCAGAGAGTACTCGAAGTGAACATATTGAAGCACCAACACCAACCATTACAGGTCCTGTTGCAGAACTCTTAAACAAAGAACCTTTACAAGAGCCAATCCTGCAACTGAAGAAGTAATTGAACAAAGGAGAAACTCGTTCTAAATTTTACTCTCTCTCTAAAATTTCTTTCTCCCGCCTCTCTCTAAAAACTTCGTCTAGGGTTTCAGTTTTGGGGGGGCGGCGCCGCCGCCGGCCGCTCCCCCTCCCCCCCCCCCCCCCCCCCTCTCTCTCTCTCTCTCTCTCTCCCCCTCATTTTCCTTCACCTTCTTCCATGTTTCTTCGCCTTTCCCACCTTCTTTTACAGAAAATGATCGGCTGTAGTTTTTGTTGATGGTGGCGATGGCTGGGTCTGGTGGTTGCGGCGGCGAGTTGCGGTGAAGAGGCTGGCGGTTCGTGCAGGGGTGGATGGATCTCCAATGGTTGATGCATAGGTTGCTTAAGTGCCCGGATGGATCTTGGCTTCTTTTGTGTGTTATCCGGTCGTGGAGATCTGATTTCTGTTCGTGATTGCTGGGTTTTTTCGTTGTGTATGTGCAACTGATGTTCGGTGGTGGTGTGCCCGTGCCTCGGATTCTCCGTTCCTCCTGTCGGTTCGTAGGCCGGTGCTCCCCGCCGGCCGCTACATCTGGGAGTGGCTGACGTTGCTTAACGGCGAGGTGATGCTCCGATGGTTTGTGCGGCAGCGGTGGGGTGCGGTGTATCTTGGGTTAGGTTTTGGTTTGGGTGGGCCGGCCTTGGTTGGGCTGGATTTGTGGTGTTGGGCTTTATTGTTTATTTGGGTTGCAGATTTGGGTTTTTTTGCTCTTATTATTTGTATCTGCTTAGACCCTAGGTGTGCTGGGCTTTGGCCTTTGTGGTGTATTTTCCAACTTTTGGTTGGATTCCCCTTCCCTTTCCCCCGTTTTAATAAAATTTATTGCCGATAAAAAAAAAGAAGTAATTGAACAAGATATTCTTGATCAACCTACAGTGAAAACTAAGGAAATCATTCCTGAAAATCCTCAAGATAATGGCATTGACAAAGCTGCTGAAGTTGATATCTTAGTTCAGGTTGCTGTTGGATCTTCTTCACCTAAAGATGATACCAATCTGTTTCCTGAGATTTTGTCAGGTACTGTCATTGCCAAGACTATTGAGCAAACTGAAATGGCAGTTCAACAGGTTGCTTTTGACCAACCACAAGATGATGACACACGAGAGGAGGAAGTTCCTCTGGAACAAACCCATCCAACTGAGGTACTGTACTTTTTATTTTTGTTCATGCTTGTGGTTATCTTATTTCATTTAAAGGATCAAGACCTAATGACTTGTATAATCCTCTTAACAGGAAGCCAGTGCTCTTATTAGTGCTGTTGTTGGTTATCTTTCCCCATTGGAGTAGTTCAAATTAAAAGTGAGTGATTTCTGTCAAAGGATCAGAAATCCGAAAGCTTCAACTTCCTTTCCTGAGTCTCCTATCGCCCAACTCAAAGCTCGGCGTCCCTCATCTTCTTCTGAGACAATTAAGCCTACTCTTACGTAAGAAGAAGTTCAGGAATTGAGGGAAACTCTCTAGCAATTCTCAGAGTTGGATTTCGAAGTGTTAGCTGAAGGAGATCTCAAGACATGTCTTCTAACTTGCTGTCAGGCTGCTTGGGCACTGAAACCTGCTTCTCAAGAGTTGCACAAGCAGCTTTTAGACAAAGCTTCAAACTTTCAAATCAAAGCCTATCAGCTCTGTGATATCCAAGAGAGACATCTTCAAAGGCAAAGCTTGAAAGCAGCATTGTCAAGTGTAGAGGATGAGGCTCAAAGTGTGACTTCTTCTTATGAAGCTGAAGCAATCAAGCTGCACATATTGAAAGAAGAAGAAGCACGTTTGTTGGAAACTTTGGCTGCAATCAGGGGTGTAGACACCCCGATTTTGAACCCAGGATGCACTCGAGCATTCCCGATGATAAATAGACCAATCATGCATACCTCGAGGCTAAGAACAAGGCTTGAACTCACCGAACCACCCTAAACCATTCTAAACCCTCCTAGAACAACCTTAAACCAACCAAAATGACCAAAACACCCTTCATCAGCCTTCTCCACTCTCTCTCATCACTTCAATCACGTTTTAGCCTTTCTCTCCTCCATAGCCACCACCCTCCATCATCTTCAACCTCCAAAACACCCAAAAATCTCATCTTTAAGGCCTACAACACATGGGTCTTTGAAAAACCAACTTCAACAGCCCCTCTCTCACTCTAACAAGCCATTTACAGCCCATACATTCCATCAATTTCGTCCAAACCTAGCTCTTCCATCAAAACCCACCTCATCCAAGCCAAAATCACCATTTTAAGCTCAAATCCTCCATCATCCACTCAATCAATCACTCAATCAACCCTACACTTACACTCCTCTGACCAAAATACTTCATCTATAGCCCATAAACACAGCCACTACCCATCCATTCATCAAACCACAAGTTCAAGCCTTGATCATAGCCGAAAAGGTAGAAAATCATGTGAAAATCACTATTTTGGTCTTGCTGAGGGAGACCAGTGGGCTCATTCAAGTTTCTCATACTTGAAATGAGCCTACAAGTTCTGAAAAGTATCATAAAATAGCAGAATTTGGCGATCTGGGAAGGGCTTGAGCGCTCAAGGCCTTCACCTTGAGCGCTCAAACCCCAACAGATAGGCAGTCACAGTGTTTCAGCCATAACTTTTTACTCCGAACTCCGTTTTCAACGTATTATATATCAAAACGTAGATAATTTGAAGGGCTACAACTTTTTAGTTTTGTGTTTTTCTCATTTCTATATCAAAACCCTCCAAAACATGCAAATAGTGTCGGAAAGATAAATAATTTTGTTCAAAATGGTGTTTTAAGTTCTATTTTTCTCCTTCATTGTCATTTTCCTTGTTTATATCATTCTGTAATCGCATTGTACACTTCACACAAGCATCCACCATCACTTAGTTTGTGTTTTAATATTCATTTACGTGTTTGCCATTCCCGTATCTCCCATTTCTTGTTTAAAATCAAATTTCAAACATTTCCAAAATCCCACAAAATGTTGAGTAGAGACCGGTTCACGGACCGGGCGAGAGGGGTGCCGTAAAACCCTTCCCCTCTCGTAACCAAACCCCCGAATCCGAGAAATCTTTGGTTCCGCCATGATCAGTGAAATCTTTTTCAAATGGGCAAACAAGTCATGTTTATTTTTGATCGGTTTCTCGGGTTCGGACCTCAAATCCGGGTGGCGACTCTAACAATCGCAATCTTTTCGAACAATCTCGGTGGGCCGTCCACAAGCTGGCGACTCTGCTGGGGACATTGGTTAATATGTATTTTATTTAATTACACTTGTGCAATTTTTGTTACACTTGTGTAATTTTATTGAAATATGTGTTAATCAAAGCGGGTTTAATTCGAAAAATATTTTGTGGGATTTTTCAAATGTTTGAAATTTAATTTTTGCATTGCATTTGTATTGTTCTTAGCCCCGCTGGCGTGTTTTGGCAATCCTGCCCGGCTTGCCGGTGACAGGGAATCCCGAAATGCCGAGCAGCCCTCGACCGTGATAAATCACATCGTCGCTATCGTTTTTAACGGTAGGAGACGGTTTTGATTTTGAGTCCGGGGTACCCTCAGTGACCAAAACCGGCCTTTGCATATAGTTGACCATAGAACCCTACATTAGATAACCAACCAATGTGTTAGGATTATGTGCTCCATCCTGTCACGTGCTATGTGTTACCGTCTTTCCAAGCATGCCATACTGCATACATGCATACACTTGCATCCGTACATATTCGTGTCTTACATGTTGTCGGCATAGCATAAGTTAGGTTTCCGGCAGTTAGTAGAAGGTTGCCTTGGCCCGATGATGAGTCGCGCATCCCATATGCGTGTTGTTCTTACGAGTAAGCCTTTAGGACGACCGGACGTGGGAAAATTTGGATCATCAAACTCCTAACACTGATCTAAACGGGTTTAAGGGACCTTGGCCCGAGGAGGGTCAATCGCCCTTAGGCATCTGATCTTAGATCATTGTCGGAATTTGTGTGGATCAGAATTTCCCAAATCCGACCATCCGATATCAAGGAGTTATCACTTAAAAGAAAACTTGAGGATTGGGGCAATCTTCCAAAGCTGTCGAATTCAGTCTAGGAGACTTTAAATCCATGGAGTTCCCGTTTAGTTTTAGTGCTTCGGCAGTTAGTAGAAGGTTGCCTCGGCCCGATGATGAATCGTGCATTCCATATGCGCGTTGTTTTTGCGAGATAGCCTTTAGGACGGCCGGACGTGGGAAAATTTAGATCATCAAATTCCTAAACACTGATCTAAACAGGTTTAAGGGACCTTGGCCCGAGGAGGGTCAATCGCCCTTAGGCATCTGATCTTAGATCATTGTCGGAAGTTGTATGGACCAGGATTTCCCAAATCTGACCATCCGATATCAAGGACTTATCACTCAAGAAGAAAACTTGAGGATTGAGGCAATCTTCCAAAGCTGTCGAATTCAGTCTAGGAGACTTTAAATCCACGGAGTATGAGATACCTCCGGTGTTGGTCGTGCCCGAACGGCCACCGTGATTTGAACTAGCCTTAAAGTCATTAGTATCTGGATTACAACACCCAAATTGCTTTGTCTCGGATGATCAAGAAAAGTGATTGGCTCTGATTCCAACGAGTTTGGAGTTTAACCTGCCGAGTAATGGTCTACCCGGGGTGTTGGAAAATCTTCTGTGCAATGATCTTAAGTGAAATTCGGATCCGGTAGACTAACCCTAGGGTTGTACATGCAGTCTAGGAGACTTTAAATCCACGGAGTTTGAGATACCTCCGGTGTTTGCCGTGCCCGAACGGCAGCCCGTGTTTCGAACTAGCCTTAGGCCCATTTGTAACTGGATGGCGGCACCTCATTGCTTTGTCTCGGATGGTCAAGAAAGGATAACGGTTGCGGCTTCAACATTTAGGCTGAAGGTTGAAAAGCCGTAACTGCCGAGTAAACGACTTACCCGTGGTGTTGATTCAATCTGCTGTGCAATGGCTCTAAGTGAGATTTGAAACCGGTAGACTAACCATAGGCTAACCTTAGCATAATCTATAGGATAGATGTCAGTCTAGGAGACTTTAAATCCACGGAGTTTGAGATACCTCCAGTGTTTGCCGTGCTCGAACGGCTCCCCGCGTCTCGGGCTAGCCTTAAGTGCATTTGTATCCGGATTTCAACAATCTTATTGCTCTGTCTCGGATGGTCTATAAGGAGATTGGCTCTGATTCCACGACGATTGGAATTTAACCTGCCTGTCACGACTTACCCGTGGTTGTTGTTTCAAACATCCGTGCAATATGTTAAGTGAGACCGAGACCGGTAGTCTACATCTTAGGACGACATGACAACGACACATGCACAACATTTCCTTCAATGAAATCAGGAGCACAATCTGAATTTGACCTTTTTGCTTTACTGTCAGTCCTGAGCCATTGATCCAAGAAAGAAACCTTATAACTCCCCGAGTAGAAGTTGACTCAACCCAAACCTCAAGACATGGATGTTTCGGCTGAAATCGAAGGACTCAAGATGGCTGTGAATAATCTGGGCAATCAAATCACCCAGCTCATGATCATGATGCAAGACGTCCGTGACCGTCTCCCAGAGTTCCAAGAGAACCACCAACGACCCGGAAAAAGCCCGGAAATGGCCGCAGCTTTGGCCAAGATCTCTGAACTAGAGGAATCTATCATGGAAGGATTCAAACCTATAGAGATGCACCGCTGGGACGCCGAAAAGGACAACCTCACTCCAAAAGGCGAAAAGGTCTACTCCGAGAAGGCCAACACACCATTTACCAACAACAATGCAAGCCCCACCCCCAGCTCCACAAATATCAACCCCAATTTCGCAACCAGCACCATCAGCAAAGCCAAACCAACCACGACCATAATCCAAATCAACCGGCCCAAAGACCAATCAAGAAAATTCTCCCAATTCCCCACACCCCTGTCTTTGGTCTATAAGGAGCTTCTCATGGCCGGTCTTCTTAAACCACTCTCTCCAACTCCCTTACCTCAAAAGCTCCCACCTTACCACAATCTAAACACTTTCTGTGCCTTCCATCAAGTGCCCGGTCATGCTACCGATGATTGTCAACGCCTTCGTCACGAGATTCAAGATCTCATTGACAATAAAACCATCTCTCTTCTGCCACTAGAACCCAACACCATACCAAACTCCACACCTCAGCATAAACGAAACCTCAACATCAATGAAATCACCCTCACAAACGCCTCTTCGAGCTTCACCGATAATGATCCCAACCAAACTGAACCAATCAACAAGATCACGACCCAAACTAACCGTCAAAACCAGCGAAGAAAATTTTCCCAACTCTCTGCACCTTTACCCTCGGTCTATAAAGAGCTTCTCATGGCTAGTTTCCTCAAACCACTTCAACCAACCCCACCTCCACAAAATCCTCCGCCTTCCTACAACCCAAATACCTTCTGCATCTACCATCAAACACCCGGTCACCCTACCAAGAGATGCCAACGCCTTCGTCACGAAATACAAGATCTCATTGACAACGGATCCATCTCTGCTCCGCTGGTGAAGCCGAATACCTCGTCGAACCAATGAATCATCAATGACCATGCAATAATTCAATCTTCCACGAGTCTTGGAAGTCTTCAAGTGTCGAGTCAAGTTTTCACTTCTAATTGAGTCAGTTTGTATTTCAAGTCTGTTTATATTTTCCTCGTCTATGTGTTTTCATCTTCGAGTCTGTAATATCTTGTTGTTATTGTCAAAAAAAGAAAAAAAAAAGACCAAAAATAGAGTCAACTTTGTAGTTCTGAACTACGCGCGACCTGATTCCTTGCAAAGGGATACGTAGGCAACCCTTCGCGGTTCGGTCGTAATTATCAAAAATCAATGTTGTCCCCCGTTGTGTTAAAATTGTCAATCATAAACTTGGATTTTTGTAATAATATCTCAACTTGGAATTGTTTTCCACCATCGTTTGAGAAACATGATAATCACTTCAAAACACGAGATGGATTTGGATTGAACTCTCGCCCCGTACAAGGAGGATTTTCAATGGACCATTCCCCAGCACCATCAATAAGCAATGCTTTGACACAGAAAAAGCCTGCTAGGTCGAAAACCCGTAAGGGCGGTCTAGGCAAAAGTTAAGGCAAAAAGCTCGCTAGATCAAACTTCAAAATGAGATCTAGGCAAAAGTTAGAGCAAGCATGAGTTCTCCACATCAAGTTGCACAATTCAAAATGAAGAAAGGCATTCTTTGTTTGATTCCCCACATAAATATCCATTGCAAAGCCCTTTTGAGCCTGAATCAATTTCCTCGAAAAAGAACCCAGCTAGGCAGCTATCCCCCACACTGGGGTGAAACAAGAAATATGAAAGTGTCAAACACATGATAGCCAGCAGAATAAAAGGGCCAAAGATACAAGCGTGTGAAGATTCAAAGTATCACAAGAATGAAAGCGCCAAACTCATAGGGTACAACAAGATGAAGAACACTAAAGAAATTTGAAATGAATGAAAGGAAGTGCTCATTTAAAGCAAGAAAAAGCACATGAAAGCACCCATCAGAAGCAAAAATGGCACAAAAAGTCCAAGATAGCTGCTAGCTCAAATAACCCCGAGGAAAAATGAGATGTTTTGAGCCTATAATCCTTCCTTTGTTAAACCCATAACCTTGGCCCCATCATAACCTAGATAAAAGTCCTTTCAGATTGGAAAGTGCAACTTGATAGTGAGAATTCAAGTCAAAAGGGAACAGTCTAATCTCCCTTGAAAAAGTCAAAGCATTGTGCAAACACTGGCGTCATGCAAAGCAAAAATCCAAACTGGGGCATATCAACGGGTCTTCATTAGCAGCCCTCTAAACTGGGGCATTTTGAAGGAAAATCAACGAGGCATCATCAACAATCTGAGGCATGGGTTCACGACAAGAAATCTTGTGTTTTATTGTAGATTTGAATGAACATCACTTGACGGAGTAAAACAATCACAAAATCAAAATCTAATTTTATCATGACAATTTCGACATCAATGGTGAAGCATGGTTGCCATCTTTCAGAAACTTTGGGTCAGCATAGTCTTCCATACCCTTCGAGCTGACATGTTCTTTCGTATCAACCTTTGCTCACTCGGGGCACCCCAATCAAGCCATTCACATAGTTGCTCATATCCGTCATGTCAACCTGGTCAATCAAATTCCCCAAGCCTTGTCTGTCACAATCCACCCCCTTGTCTAAAAGGTCGATCAAATTCCTTGGCCTTGTCTGTCTTATCAATGTCCATCCTATTGTCAAAAAGGCCGATCAAATTCCTTGGCCTTGTCAGTCTCATCAATGTCCACCCCCTTGTCAAAAAGGCCGATCGAATTCCTTGGCCTTGTCGGTCTCATCAATGTCCATCCTTTTGTCCAAAAGGCCGATCAAATTCCTCGGCCTTGTAAAAATCCACCTCTTTGTCAAACAGTCAATCATGTGGTCTTAATCTTGTCTATCCTTGACTCGTGGAAACGATTTCAATGCATCAAAGAACCCGTGTTTGGGTACATGGTCAATTGGTTGTCAAAACCATCAGCAGAGCCGAGAAAGAAAATCAGATTTGAGGATCATCATCTGTGGGGCATGTCAGCCTAATGCCATTTCTGGGGGAAGCATACACCCAAATCCTGGACTGGGGCATAGAAGCCTAAAAGCCTCAAACCAATCCAAAACCCAAGTTTTGCTAAGCTTCAACCCAAACCTTGGCCTCAAGGGAAAGACAGTAAAGCAAAAGAGCCACCCATTGAGCCTCCTACTTTTTAAAGAAGGAATGTTGTCGTTGTTGTCGTCGAGTGTCGATGCACGAGTCGCATGCAATCATCCTGAGGGACAAGTTTTAAATCAATCAATCGTCCTTAGGGACAGTTTTCAACCAATCATCCTGAGGGACAAGTTTTAAATCAATCAATCGTCCTGAGGGACAGTTTTTAACCAATCATCCCGAGGGACACCTTTTTCAATCAATTTCAAGACCAGAAATGGTCACCTTTTCAAAATTAATTTCAAGACCAGAAATGGTCACCTTTTTCAAAATTAATTTCAAAACCAGCATGGTCAAGTCATTTGGGATAATCATTGAAAAGCCGCCTAGCTGGTGCATTCAATCAATCAATCATTTATTGTGTACATCAATCATGTCAAGTTGTTTGAGTATATTTTTTTTAACCAGTTAGTGCATTTAATCAGTTGTTCTGAGAATTTGTTGTTGATGAACCATTGTGCCGCTAAGACCATCACATTTATGTGTTTGGTTCAATAGCGTATTGATTGCCTCTTTGCTCAGTAAGCAATCACATTTCCTCGATTGTCTCGTTGCTCAGTAGACAATCATCTTATCATTGGTTATCTTGTTGCTCAAGGGATAGCCCCATTAAATTTAGCCTCCCCGTTGTTCAGAGGGTAGCTACACTCAATCACAATCACAATCCAATCACAATCACAATCACAATCCCAATCCCAATCACAATCACAATCCAATCACAATCACAATCACAATCACAATCACAATCACAATCACAATCCAATCACAATCACAATGCAATCACAATCACAATCATAATCACAATCATAGTCACAATCATTTGCTTTTAGTGTTTCGACTCGAGAAGGCTTGACGATTCACGTAAAATCATAATTCATTTGTTTGGCGTTTGACGACCCGGGAAGACTCGTTGATTTGCATAATTTGTTTGTTTAGCGTTTCACGACCCGGGAAGGCTCGTTGATTCGCATATTTGTTTGGCATTTCATGACCCGGGAAGGCTCGTTGATTTGCATAATTCATTTGTTTGGCGTTTCACGACCCGGGAAGGCTCGTTGATTCGCATAATTGTTTGGCATTTCACGACCCGGGAAGGCTCGTCGATTTGCATGGTTTCAATCGTCCTGATGGACAAAACTTTTTATATCAATCGTCCTGAGGGACAAAACTTTTTATATCAATCGTCCTGAGGGACAAAACTTTTTATATCAATCGTCCTGAGGGACAAAACTTTTTAAATCAATCGTCCTGAGGGACAAAACTTTTTATATCAATCGTCCTGAGGGACAAAACTTTTTAAATCAATCGTCCTGAGGGACAAAACTTTTTATATCAATCGTCCTGAGGGACCAAACTTTTTAAATCAATCGTCCTGAGGGACCAAACTTTTTAATCAATCGTCCTGAGGGACAGGAGAACCCGTTGCATTTGTTTGCATATGCCCCCAGGAACTACGCCGGTCTGATCCCTACAATGGGGTACGTAGGCAGCCTGAGTGGCACGACTGATTGATCTTTAAATTTTTCCTTTGTGACTTGAGATGTATCGCGGGGAATGAGTCGGGTTGTCTATGTCTTGGACGTCACTCATACCAAATCAATGGCATCGAGTCCCATCCAAGAGGGGCAACTGTAGACACCCCGATTTTGAACCCAGGATGCACTCGAGCATTCCCGATGATGAAATAGACCAATCATGCATACCTCGAGGCTAAGAACAAGGCTTGAACTCACCGAACCACCCTAAACCATTCTAAACCCTCCTAGAACAACCTTAAACCAACCAAAATGACCAAAACACCCTTCATCAGCCCTCTCCACTCTCTCTCATCACTTCAATCACGTTTTAGCCGTTCTCTCCTCCATAGCCACCACCCTCCATCATCTTCAACCTCCAAAACACCCAAAAATCTCATCTTTAAGGCCTACAACACATGGGTCTTTGAAAAACCAACTTCAACAGCCCCTCTCTCACTCTAACAAGCCATTTACAGCCCATACACTCCATCAATTTCGTCCAAACCTAGCTCTTCCATCAAAACCCACCTCATCCAAGCCAAAATCACCATTTTAAGCTCAAATCCTCCATCATCCACTCAATCAATCACTCAATCAACCCTACACTTACACTCCTCTGACCAAAATACTTCATCTATAGCCCATAAACACAGCCACTACCCATCCATTCATCAAACCACAAGTTCAAGCCTTGATCATAGCCGAAAAGGTAGAAAATCATGTGAAAATCACTATTTTGGTCTTGCTGAGGGAGACCAGTGGGCTCATTCAAGTTCCTCATACTTGAAATGAGCCTACAAGTTCTGAAAAGTATCATAAAATAGCAGAATTTGGCGATCTGGGAAGGGCTTGAGCGCTCAAGGCCTTCACCTTGAGCGCTCAAACCCCAACAGATAGGCAGTCACAGTGTTTCAGCCATAACTTTTTACTCCGAACTCCGTTTTCAACGTATTATATATCAAAACGTAGATAATTTGAAGGGCTACAACTTTGTAGTTTTGTGTTTTTCTCATTTCTATATCAAAACCCTCCAAAACATGCAAATAGTGTCGGAAAGATAAATAATTTTGTTCAAAATGGTGTTTTAAGTTCTATTTTTCTCCTTCATTGTCATTTTCCTTGTTTATATCATTCTGTAATCGCATTGTACACTTCACACAAGCATCCACCATCACTTAGTTTGTGTTTTAATATTCATTTACGTGTTTGTCATTCCCGTATCTCCCATTTCTTGTTTAAAATCAAATTTCAAACATTTCCAAAATCCCACAAAATGTTGAGTAGAGACCGGTTCACGGACCGGGCTAGAGGGGTGCCGTAAAACCCTTCCCCTCTCGTAACCAAACCCCCGAATCCGAGAAATCTTTGGTTCCGCCATGATCAGTGAAATCTTTTTCAAATGGGCAAACAAGTCATGTTTATTTTTGATCGGTTTCTCGGGTTTGGCCTCAAATCCGGGTGGCGACTCTAACAATCGCAATCTTTTCGAACAATCTCGGTGGGCCGTCCACAAGGGGTGAGATTGATCAAACTACTACTAAAATGTACACCCTTGTAGACAAAGCTGCTTCAACAGTAGAGACTGTGAAAAACCTTGATGATCAATTGCGTCGAACTACTGATCAAGAGGAAGTATATGAGTTTGTTTGTAACAAAGGTGCTCAAGTGTTGAGTGACCTAAAAGATATAATTGTACAGTTTTTAGCATGAAAAATGAAATAACTTCTTATTTCACCTTCATATATGTTTAAACTAGTTGTACTATTAGTCTCAAAATTTGGATTCTGAGTTTCAAGTATTGTCATTGCATGCTTATCAATAATTTTATCTTGAACAACACAAGCAAACAAAAGACAAACTATTCCATCTTTATCTTCTGCTAAAGGATTCCCAAATAGTTGGGACATAAGCCTTTAGGTATCTCCCATTAATTTTCCTTCTATGGACATAACCATTCAAGTCTCTTAAATGATATGCTCCTCTTTTAAGTACTCTATGTACTTGGAAAGGCCCTTCCCAGTTTGGAGCCCATTTTCCAAGTCATTGCTTTCTTTCTTTGATAGGTAACACTACTTTCCATACTAAATCGTCTATATCAAAGCTTCGAACAACCACTTTCTTATTATAACTTCTAGCTACTCTTGATTTCTGTAGCAAGATTTAGTTCAAAGCCTTAATTCTTTCTTCATCTATCTCTTCAAGCTCCATATACATTGCTTGATGATATGCTCCAATATTCAAATTATTTTGAGAAGTAACTCTTTGTGATCTTACCACAATCTCCATTGGCAATACAACATCATGTCCATAGGTTAGAACAAAAGGAGTAGTTCCTATGCTAGCCCTTTTGGTGGTTCGATATGCCCACAAAACATTTAAAAGTATACTTGGCCATTCTTCTGAATTTTTATCAACCATTCTCTGAATACCTCTTTTGATAATTTTATTCGTTGACTCTGCTTGGCCATTTGATTGAGCATAATAGGGAGTCGAATTAATTAATGAGACTCCATGAGTTGCTGCAAAAGCTTTTACTGCTCTACCTTAAAAAATGGATCCATTATCCACTGTTATGGTTTATAGAGATCCAAACCTATAGATGATGCCCTTAATGAATTCAATTACTTGTTTTTGAGACACATTTTCAAAAGTTTGAGCCTCCACCCATTTAGTAAAGTAATCAGTGGCAACTAAAATAAATTTATCCTCACTTCTAGAAGTAGGATAAATCATGTTAATCATATCCATTACCCAACCTCTGAACGGCCAAGGCTTGACTACATATTGTAATTCAGTAACAGGTAATCGTTTGAGTGGTCCTGTCTTTTGACATGCTTGACATCCTTTTGCATAATCAATACAGTCCTTAAGGATAGTAGGCCAATAGTATTCGTACCTTCGAATCAACAATCTAATCTTGATTCCTGCTTGATGAGCTCCACAAATACCTTCATGAACTTCTGCCATAACCTTAAAGGCACCAACCTTATTCAAACATTTCAACAAAAGTCCATCTGCGCCTCTCTTGAATAAAGGCTTATGTCCCAACTATTTTCAACAAAGAAGAAAATATTTTAGTTTTCCCTGCAGTATTAAATACTCCCTCCGTCCCATTTTGTTTGTCAATTTTCGAAGATCATGTCATCGGTCAAACCCTTATAACTTTTAATCCGTAATGTCTTTCATGATTTTGAAAACTTCGTATAATAAAACTCATCGAGAACTATCAAACGAGATCCATATTGAATATTTTTTGAAATTCATATTAAAAGATATAAGCAATTGAAATCGGACACGGTCTACTAAAAAAGACAAACAAAATGGGACGGAGGGAGTATAAATCTTTGAAGAAAATTCAATTGACCAAGAAATTTTTGCAGTTCTTTCTTGTTCGAAGGAGATTTAGCCTCAATAATAGCTTTAGCCTTATTCTTATCAACTTGAATACCTTTTCTATGAACCAAATATCTCAAAAAATTTCCTGCCATGACCCCAAAAGCACACTTAGCAGGATTCAGTTTCAATTGATAATGCTTCATCTTTGAAAAGGCTGTCTTCAGGTGTTGTATATGATCTTCCATTGATTCTGATTTGACAATGATATCATCAATATAACACTCCAAAAAACCCCCAATTATTTCATGAAAAATAGTGTTCATTGCTCTTTGATAAGTAGCACCTGCATTTTTTAGCCAAAATGACATTTTGATCCACTCAAAGGTCCCAAGATTACCAGAGGCTCTAAATGCAGTCTTATGAACATCTTTTTTAACTATACAAATCTGATTATACCCTGAATGTCCATCCATAATAGACATGATCTTGTGACCTGCAGAACTATCCACAAGCATGTCCACTATAGGCATTGGGTATTCATCTTTAGGAGTTGCAGTATTCAGATTTCTAAAATCAATGCAAACCCTAATCTTCCCATTTTTCTTAACAACATGAACAATATTTGATAGCCATTCTACATATCTTGCTGTTCGAATGAAACCAACATTTAAAAGATTTTGAATCTCTTTCTTAACCAATATTATGGTTTCAGGAGACATTTTTCTTGGAAGTTGTTTAAAAGGTTTGCAATTAGGTTTGATAGGTAATCTATGCTCAACCAAATCCCTACTCAAACCTGTTAATTCTTTGTAACTCCAAGCAAAGCATCCCTTGTTCTCTTTAAGCACTGTAATCAACTTAGCCTTTGAAATATCATCAAGCTCTTTATTGATGTGCACAGTGTTTGGAACAATTCCATCTCCCAACTCTATCTCTTCTAAAGGATCTTGGGAATCCACATGGCCTACAAAGGCCTCTTCGAACATACTTGGCCTCAACCCCCAGTCAGATTTCTCAGCCAATGATTCTTCCCAATCGTTTGTTTCCTGCAACTTCAGCTCTATCGCTAGAGCCATAAATTTAACCAAAGCCAAAGAGTTGGCCTCTTCAAATTCTGCCTTGGATTTACATCCAAGCAGCCTCATCTGGTGGGTTGTCTGATTCATAATCAACTGCTTGTTTAAGCCATGATTTTAACTCTGTCAATTCTCCAACTTCCAATACACTGGATGGAGACTTTAAGTGATACTACCAGGTCACAGAGATGCATGTGATCTAAAGGGAAGACTCCTTTTTTTCTGGTGGCACTGGTCTGGCTCCCCTATTCCCACGAAATGCTCCACCTGTAAATATTTCAAAGTTTATTGCAACAATATGATGTAGGACACGTGGGGTGGGGGGTACTCTCCTATGCGTAGCTTATCCAAAATCAGAACCATGGCAGCAGCAGTAGCAGGCAATTCACATAAAGTTATTGTGGGCTTTTGTGGTGGAAAGGAGGAGGGGAGGTTATGTGGGACTTTTTATGTTAGGTTTATGAAAGGTAAGGTTTTTAGGGAGAAAAACCTTGGATTCAGGGCTGTTTTGATGGCTGTTCAGGGCACTGTGAATAGTACCCGAGAATAGTAACTTGTACGCAAACAAGAAGAAAGAGAAGAGGAAGAGAGAGACGCTTCACCCTCGCAAGGGTTAGACAATTTCCCACTCACAAAGAATTTCAAATTCTCATATTGACTACTAATAAAATCCATCACTTATTAAATTATCAAAATACCCTTAAAGCCTTAACCATAAATTTGACCAGCAGCATACTCCTAAATAAGTATAAACGAGACTCTATTAGAAATAAAGACATCCCTATAAATTAGTCCAATTGACCCATGTAAGTTCTACTTGAAACTAAACAATCTCCATTTGTGAATGCTTCCTTAATCTTGTTCTTTCTTGCTCCCTTTATGGAATGCATCACAATATTGCAGAATACAATCCGTAGGTTTTAAATTCATACTGCAGAGAAAATCCGCTTCTTCTTCCGAGTTTAGAAGGCACGATCATATTCAATAGAGACTACCACAACATGGAGGCTAGCCCCGTTTATAAAAAAATGATCAAAGATAACACCCGCACGCACAGGCGCGCTGCAAACAAACACAAACACATACATAAAAATAGACTATTAAGGTAATGAAAGAAAACTTTCCATCACAATATGGCAAAATCATAAGGTACATTGACCGCCAAAAAATAAATCAATATAAAGTACAAAGAAACGAAATTCCTGAACTTAAAGTCAAATTGTAGGTTTCACAATTTTAAAGAATCAGTTTTTGAGCCAATAAGGACTTAAATTCCCAAGTTTGAATACCAAATTTGGGCTCCAATATCACAAAGTCAGTTTTCGAGGCAATCAAGATTGAAATTTATTAGTTTGATGACTTTCATTCCAATAAACAATTCTGCTCTTTATACATGTTACTTTGACGCAGAACACCATAAAGACCCCAAAAACGATATGGAAAAAACCCGTAAAAACACATATATTGATCCGTCCGAGGTTGGGAATGGAATTCATAGGTGGATCACATCTTGAGGATATTCGTACATAATTTCTTAATTTCATCATATGGAAGAAGTAACAGAGTTCTTGGAAGGATAACAAAAGCCATAAATTCTTACCACCAAATCCAAATTGAAACGTGTACACAAGAAATGTAACACAGAGAGAGAGAGAGAGAGAGAGAGAGAGAGAGAGAGAGAGATTCCCCAGTACTCATATGTGAGATTTTCCCTATGTTCCTTCGTTACTCCAATGGCTGCCTGGTTTTTTCCGAAGGAAGCAGAAAAGAAAAGGGGAGGAGCAAAATGAGAGAGAGAAACTCTAATCTGGGCCAAAGGCCCAATTCAGTAATCGGGCTTGTTGGCTAGAGGCCCATGTTAGCTTTCTTTCATGGAGTATTTTCTTCGAGAAACTAAAAAAAATTAAATTTTTTTTGTTTTTTTTTTTCTAAAATTTTTCAAGGAGACATTGTTGAACAATTTTTGTGTTCAATATCATGTAGAAGAGATTATGTGTTACAAAGTACAAACATAGATAGACGTCAGACGTGCACAGATTCCGACACAAATATATGGAACTGTTTGATACACGTGAATTCCACTTGGTAGATACAAAGTTCATACACATCAACGGTTCTGGACATATCGGTATCTAGATCTGTGTATATCCATCAAGGACCACAACATTTTTATTGCACGGATAGATGCTTCTATTGTTTCTTAGCGCTTCGTTCAGTTTTTATTTTTTATAATATGTTGGGCAAAAGGAAAGTAAACAAGAATGAAGAAGAGAAGTAGTTTTTTTTGTACATATACATCAAAGTGGAAAATAAGAATGATTTTTTGCTACTTGTCTACTTCAAAGTACTTCACCATTTCTCCAAAACTCTACGGAGCCTAGGCTTAAAAACTGAAAATTAATGAGCACGAAGCCAAACAAAGGAGAGTTTTGAACCCAACTGCCGAATTGACATTTATAACATTTTGGTCTCACTTTCAAGTATCCATAGCAAGAAAATATAGTAAGACTAACTACATACCATAAAAATTTGAAATTATGGATATCAACATTTCCTTATACTTCCTAACAACTGTCAATTTGAGTGAGCAAGAGTCTTGCACTTCATCCTAAAATTCCTTCATTCAGGACCGTTGACTGAAAGAACGGACAAGGCATCTGCTTAAGAATTAGCAACACCAGCCAGGCAACGTGAGGTAGTATTGACTGAAGTCTGCCTATATGCATGGGGATGCTGAATTATTACCAGAATGGAGTCCTTCACGGTTCTGCCTTGGGATGGGGCCGTTGGCTACAAAAGGAACATAATACTGATACATATCAGTACAAAAATGTAACCGATAACACTTTATGAATTGCATAAGAATAACAAACTTATTGAACTCCTTTTAGAACAGTACATGATGAGGATCTAGAATGACTAGCAATGATGATGGAAATGAATCGATATACGGGTGTGAGTTCGAGCTGTCATTACTTACCACCCCAATATGCCATTCATTACTACTAAAACCTTTAAATGTCGCTGCATCCATTTCCTGCAATAGAATGAGTAAGACATAAGAAAACCGTGGGCGCATCTCCAATCCAGAAGGTTAATTTCTTAAGTAAGAAATAAGAAGACCGTGGGCCCTTTCGACTTTAGTGTGGGCATAACAGAGAAACATGGCACCAAGTCTTGTGACCTGAAAGTCCATCTGTGAAAGAGAGAGCAAATAATCAACTCCAGAATGGACTTGAAGGCAACATTATGCAGCGTGTAAATTCTGTACACCAATGGGCTAGGAATAGGGGTGTAATCGAGCCGAGCCGAGTCGAGCTTCAAGATGTTCAGGCTCGGCTCGACCAAATATATGTTGGCTCGAGCTCGGCTCGAGCTTGATTCGAGCTACAAGAACTAGGCTCGAGCTCGGCTCGCCAATATTTTCGAAGGCTCGAGCTCGGCTCGAGTTGGCTCAGTAAAAGTGTTGCCCAGCCGTAGCAAAATTTCGAGGGGGAGTAGTGCTCCACTTATAGTCTCTGTGGAGGAAAATTTCTTCAACAGGCGATGTGGGACAACTTCCCAGCCTTCCCAACCTTTACTCCTTGCCTTCCCTCTTCTTTGGCTTTTACTCCTTCCCTTCCCAAATCCCACATCGCCTATTTAGGCTTCCCAAGACCATTCCTCTTCTATAAATACTTGTCTACATCACATGCAATGAGCTTGTGCACTCATGGGCTGCCACATGTCGCATGGGAAAGCATATATATATGCTGTATATAGATTGTATGCTGGCTCGCGAGCCCACTCGAGCCGAGCATTGCATAGCTCGGGCTCGGCTCGTTTATTTAACGAGCCCAGAATATGGGCTCGAGCTCGTATGTTTATTTGACGAACCGAGCTTGAACGAGCTCTTGCCGAGTCGAACCGAGCCGAGCTTGCGAACGGCTTGGTTCGCTGTAACCCCTAGCTAGGAAGTATAGGAATCGTTGAAACGTGTTGTTATAGTGGAGCGTAAATCCAGAAAAAGTCGGAATTCTTACGTACCCAATGTATAGAAAGATGCATAATTGTGCCAATTCACGAACTAACAGTCAGAGCCAATAGCTCTCTAATGAGCCACCCATGTCAATGTATATCTGAAAATCAGAAAGTTCAAATGTCAGTGTATCAAGTTTTGCAAATTCGGCCTTCTATAATAAAGTAAAAAAGTATCCATCATACCGCAGTATCTGCCACTGCTGTAATCTGCATCACAGCTTGAAACTTCCTGGACCATGAAAAAACAAGCGATACATGAAACGTGAAAAAAGGCCACTAAGCGTCTCTGTAAAGGCTAACTCATATATTGTATTAGAGTCTTAGACCATAACATGGAACTCCAAAAAAATACAAAAACATGCATGCGAGTAATGCAGAAAATGTGTGCGCGCGTGCGTGAGAGAGAGAGAGAGAGAGCATACTTTTTTTTTTTTTTTCATTCGTTAATCCTAATCTACTCTATCCTACGGGACTTGGGGAGGGGGATGGGTGCTTACGGGAATCGAACCCTGCCCATATGCATGGGAGTATAAGGGAGGCACCAACTGCACTCCACTCCACTTGCGAGAGAGAGCATACTTAAACATAACGTATTTTGCATAAACTGCATCATGCATCAAATGGACATCTTCATCCTGAGGGGTCAGTCTATGCAGACTTTTCCCTCGCTTTAGTTGGACCCGCTAGTGCACAGTGGAGTGGTCCTAGCCTCCCAGGACTGGTCAAGTTTCGCACGTACTCACATAATCCTTCAGTAGTGCCTCCCACTCACTCTCAATCTCGCTTTGCGCTAGCACTCTCAATTCTTGCCATCGTAAGTTTGGGATATTTTTGACGGACACTTTCACGCTCCTGCTCTCATACAGGCTAGCACATGCATATTATGTGACTAAGTTACGCCTAAGCTGACCCGGTAAGTTATCAAAAAATATTAGCAGACTCAAAGCAACATATCTTTAGAAATTATCAGGCACGCTACTAAATCCCAGAACACCATCCAGTGAGGCATTTCATCAAACAGCAAAGAAGCATATCACTCTTCAGTCTCTTCCGTTAAAAATGCTTTTGGCAAGGGATAAAATCTCACAAAAATAAAGTTTTCTTACCCAAAAGAAAATCTCCGGTCAAAGAAATAGACGCCCTTCGCGATTCAGATAAAAAAAATGTAAAAAAAGTTGTCAATTCAAGAAAAGATCATACCTAACTATAGATGTGGGAAGAATCAGGCTTTATCAAACCCCTATCACTGTGCCTATAAGCCCTCGGGAGCTTGCTCAGAAATCAGAACCAAAAAGGGTCCAAATCCATGAAAGTGAACACCAAAGGGGATCTCCTCTTTTTCCCATTTCAGCAAACCCTAACCCCATCGTAGCGTTTCACAACCTCCTTCCCGTCCGTCGGTCGCCGTCCCTACTCTCTCTCTCCCCCCTTCAAGATCGCATTCTATCTCCTCTCCAATTGAAAAGGCCATACTGTGGTTTTTTTTTTTTTTATCCGCGGGTATTTTGGTTTTTTTGCCAAAGCTTAATTAAAATAACGCTTTTATTTTTTTATTTCTGGGTAGAGCCAAGCGAAAAAGCGCTACCCATTTTTTAAAAGTAGAGCCAATCGAAATAGCGCTACCCATTTTTTTTTTAAAAAGGTACAATTTCACTTACTTCCCCTGAGGTTTTTAACAAATACACAGAGACCTTCCTTATACTTTCTGAAATTTCACTGTCCTCGCCTATTTTAAAAAGTAATTGGCAGATACCTCCCCTACTTTTAAAAAATGCCCAACGGTGTTAACTTTGATGGTGAAATGCCATTAATGTCTTTAAATTCAAACTTTACTTTATTTTTTTCCTTATTTGAGTTTATATTGCATAAAAATTTTGAAAGGCGTGAAAAAGAAACTAAATTATTTATTTTTAGTTCCCATAAGATATATTTTCACATTTTGATAATAAAAACAAAAGTATTAATAATCACTTAAGCCCAATGCTTGCATTGGTAGTTTTATTATTTTACTTTTTTTAGGTTTCTTTTTCTTTCCCTAAATCTAAAGCTCTAACTAGACTCCTTTTTCTTCTCTATAATTTTAGATATTTTACCTACCTGCTCTCTCTCTCTCTCTCTCTCTCTCTCTCTCTCTCTCTCTCTCTCTCTCTCTCTCTCTCTTATTTTATTTTATTAGAGGTAACATCTAAAAAAAACTATAAGCATCAAATTATTTGGAAAATTTTTGTAGACCAATTCAAGGATCCCATTGAGAAAAAAAATACTTTAATTTTTTCACAAAAGAAAACTCATTAATACATTATTTTTTGCTTGTATAATGCAAAAATGCAACATTCTAAAAAATAATAGATAATTGTCCTATAATAATAATAATGCATTTATGAGTTTATTTTGTAAAAAAATTAAACTGTTTTTTTTCTCAATGGGATCCATGAATTTGTGTAAAAAAACTATCCGAAAACTTTTTTTCTCAATAGATAGTTGTCCTAAAATAGTTTTTTTTTTTTTTTGTGTGCGAAATGCTTGTTTCTCCTAGAAGGATTTTCATATTATTTTTTAAACCATTATCATCGCTAATGCGAGAGAGAGAGAGAGAGAGAGAGAGAGAGAGAGAGAGAGAGAGAGAGAGAGGGGTTAGGTAAAATATGTAAAAAAAAAAAAAAAGAAGAAGAAAAAGAAGTCTAGTTAGAGCTTTAAATTTAGAGAAAGAAAAAAAAAACTTAAAAAAGTAAAAAAATAAATAAATAATACCATCCAATGCAAGCAATGGTCTTGATTGATTATTGATACTCTTATTTTTATTATCAAAATGTGAAAATATATCTTTTGGGAACTAAAAAAAAATTCTAAAAAATTTTTTGAGTCAAAGAAAAGAAAGTTCCAAGAAAAAAGTAAATAATTAATTTACTTTTTCACGTATTTTAAAACATTTATGCAATATAAACTCAAATAAGGAAAAAAATAAAGTCAAGTTCGAGGGCATTAAGGTCATGTTACCAGCAAAGTTAACGCCGTTAGACTATTTTTAACGGCAAGTGCTGTATCTGCCATTTGTTTTGTAAAGTAAGGGAGGACAGTGAAATTTCAGAAAGTATAAGGGAGGTCTCTGTATTTGTCAGAAACCTCAGGGGAGGTAAGTGAAATTTACCCTTTAAAAAAAATCGGCTAATTCAAATACCGCTACCTTTTTTTTTTTTGGAAAGTCCGCGGGTAAAGCTAATTGGATCAAAGTACCCGATTTTGTTTTTAATCCCCGGATAGATTATGACTCCTGATCTGTATCGGAGAGAAAATAGATAAAGAAAACCACCACCACTGTCATCGATCAACATATCGTCGACGCATGGGGCCGCCGTTACGTAGATCTGAGCCGCAGTAACCTCCGACGCCTTCAATGTCCGTCGCAGCCACTCGAAAAAGACTCGTCGGCTCGTCACCGTGATGAGGAGAGGTGGAATCTGGGTTCAACTTTCAAATGGAGATGAAAGACATCAGACAGTGTCGAGAGAGAGGGGCAGTGGGTCACAGACTGGGCAGTGGGTCACAGACTACTAACAGCTGTTTTCCTTTTCTTTCTTTTTTTCTTTTTTCTTTTTTTTTTAGAGTACAGCTCTAGGCTTAAAGAACAGCACAAAGGACAAGGTCACAAGATGAGTTTTTGCATGTCATGTATTTGCCTATTGTGGATAATGGTTGCAAGGAGTAATTTTAAACGTGTATAAAGATTAATTTTCCGTGATCTCATATTTTGTTTATTGTCTAATGTTAGTTCTGTGTTGATGAAATAAATGGTATTGGTAAAATTTTAGAGTTATAATTATATGGGAAGGAACTCACCACTGGCTCATTAGCCATCTCAATTTAGGCGTGTGTCTTGGCTGGTCATGATAGAATTCTTTGGGAACTTGATTGGTTAATACTAGTGCTTGTATTTGACATCTTATCTTATATAGTACTAGGGTTTGCCCGTGCCTAAAGGCACGAAGGAACGCGTTCTGAACACAATTTAACTGAATTACGTTTCTCTAACCTGCCAACCAAGCCGACCTCTCCTAGAAGTAGTGTTCTTAAAGAAGCTTTATATAGAGTTCATCAAATAAATGGGTTTAGCCAAGTACATAACATATAAATTCAATGTGGCATTAAAAATTGTTCAAAAAATAACACATTTGTTGTAATTGTCCCCCTAAAGACACAACACACAATGTATTGAACACAACCTAAGTATAATTTCCATTCTAACAAATAAACTATACTTATCGCCAGATAATTTTCCGAATACACCTCAAACATGGCCCATCAAACTAATTTCAGCAAAAATGATTTCTAAAACAAAATGAAGAAGTAGTTTCCAACCAATTAGACAAAACCTATGTAATATCATTGAGTGCATTTAAGCAAAAGCAAAACTATGGGTGCGTCTAATATTGAGCAGCTTCAATTTCTTCATCGTTATTTAGGACATCTTTGTATCTCCTTGCCATCTTCGTATCAACTTCTTCATAGTAAGTACCTAGAAGAAACGAATAAATTAACCAAATAATAATCAAGATCAAGTGGTTACTATGTACTTGTTGGAACATGATTCACGTGTCCTACATTCTAATCATGATCTGAAATCACATAATAAGCGTTTAGATTCTGGTGCAGTCTTTTTTTTAATACCATGAATGGCTGTGAAATGGGATTTCTGTCATAAGCGCATGCCCGTGCCTAAAAGCACGACTCGAACAATCTGTTTTCAAGTTTGTTTTACCTATGCATACACCGCCAATAATTGATTTTTTTTAAATTGAGCATCATCTATCTAATCAATTCCAATTTAAGTAAAATTAAGAAAGAAAAGAAATGACCGTTCGAACTAACAGACATTTGAGGTGGTTTTACTTTTATTATCTGAACATGACTTTCGAGTTTTGACTTTGCGTACTATGATAGCTCCAAATTCCATTATGAAGAAAATGTAGCCGTAAGGCAATTTGGGAGATAATTCGTACTTCAACCTCCTCAGCTATCGGGAGCCTGCTCTATAATTGACCATACCAATTAACTCAATATAGATCACCCCAGTGCATGAGCCATCATCCCTATATCAATAACGATATCAAGTTGTTAGATAGTTGGATTGACCAAAGCTTGCAAAACACCACTGATCCTTATTTGTAAGGATAAAGGAGGAAATTCAAATCCAATTCCCCCATTTAGGACCACAACCCAAGATTCCAGACATTTATTAAATGAGAGAGAAATCCACCAGGGCAAAAATACTATAGATGAATTTGTAGAATCTAAAAATATGATTCATTATGATTGAGAAGGACCAATCTTATAAAGACAACCTACAGAAACGGTTCAGGATATTTTAAAAAAGGCAGAGGTTTTTAAAGAATTTCGCCCTAAATTAAAGGAAATTTAATTAATTAAGGAAATACAAAAAGTAGAGAAATTTTCTCTACTTTTTGTATTTCCTCTTTTGTTCTATTCGTACCTATTCATGATTCCATACCGGTTCCAAATTAGAGATAAAGTAGTTATCGTCTAGCACCAAAGGCATTGGTGTACTATTGGGTTGGTGGTGCACATGATAGCTCTAAGACATTGGTGCCACCCTAGTTGGAACGACTGTTATAGAGGTGATACATGCTATATCCTTCCTTTCCCAATGTACCCCTTCGACCTTGAATAAAAGTTCTTTTTCACTGAGGAAAAAAAAGTTAGACCCAATAACAATGAACCACTCTTAAAAACCACTCCAACATAATAGATTAACCAAAAAAAAAAGCCAAAGTAGATGATAAAAATAGGGATTATCCAAAAAAAAAAAGATGGTAAAAATAGTTAGACAAAGAGTTATAAACAAAGAAAATAATTTGAGTAATTTATTAAAGAAAAGAAAAATCAATTTAATAAACGAATTTTTTTTTATTTACCATAAATCAGGGTCGTTACAATTTGTTTTGCCAATGTTCGGCTTTGGCAAAGTATTTAGCACACATGTTGCTCCAATGATACACATTTCGTTTGCACCTTTTGAAAGTAGAGGTCAAAATGATGACAATCACAGAATTTTTTGGTGGTGATTTCCCACTTTGGCTTTGGATATTTGAGAGAAAAAGGAAAAAGAAAGCATACACGGCATAACCTTAACTTGACAGTAAGTGATAACATAGCAGACTCGTAAACAAATAGTTTTTATGAATAACAGAAGAACAAAAGGATATGAAATTAAACTACAGGATTAAACATTGTTTTCCTCAAAAAAAAAAAGAATTTAAATAGGAACAAAATCCACTAATTCCTAATTGTAGATTCAAAAAAAGTTATAGGTATTTATGAAATTCTTCAAAATTAATGAGAACAAAAAGAATATGCCTATCCAAAGGAGAAAATGATTTAGAACCACCTATTAACTTTATACTTGTTAACTTTATACTTGAGAGCAACCTTAACAAACCTAATTTTAAAATACAGTAAAATAGACTACCAAAAAATGGAAAAGAAAAAGTGGTTGAGAATAAAAAAAAAAGGTTGAGATCAAAGTGATGGGATGCGTATATTGAACAAATGCCCATAGCAATGGAACAAAGTCCCTCTTACGTACATTCCCTTCCCTGTCGAAAATGAAAAGGTGGAATTATTAGAGCAACTTTAATCGTTGAAACAAAAAATAGAGAGCTCAATGTTTTGCATTATATTGGCTTATCACGCGCCACCAACATTACTTGATTTGAGAGCAAATATTTCTTAAAGGTTTCGGGAGGAATTCAAAGAATGAAATTAGCACAAATTAGTAATACTAACCTCGAAAACACGTGTGAAATGTAGCTAGCAAATGTAACTCATGTTCCCCTGGGAAAAAAAAAAAAAAAGGAAACAAAATGTTGATTAACGAAGCTTACACTCATACCAAAAAATGAGAACAAAAAGAATATGCCTATCCAAAGGAGAAAATGATTTAGAACCACCAACTAACTTTATACTTGAGAGCAACCATAACAAATCTAATTTCAAAATACAGTAAAATAGACTACCAAAAAATGGAAAAGAAAAAGTGGCTGAGAATCAAAAAAATAAGTTGAGATCAAAGTGATGAGATGCGTATATTGAACAAATGCCCATAGCAAACGAAAAATAGAGAGCTCAATGTTTTGTATTATATTGGCTTATCACGTGCCACCAACGTTTCTTGATTTGAGAGCAAATATTTCTTAACGGTTTCGGGAGGAATTCAAAGAATGAAATTAGCACAAATTAGTAATACTAACCTCGAAAACACGTGTGAAATGTAGCTAGCGAATGTAACTGGTGTTCCCCTGGAAAAAAAAAAAAAAAAAGGAAACAAAATGTTGATTAATGAAGCTTACACTCATTCACATAAAAGGTGGCCGGCTTGGACTCCAGCCAAAGACATAGCGGTGACTCCAACCAAGTTAAATAACATGAACACCAATCTTTTTTGGGAAACTAATGAAGCATTTTTGAATGAAAACAACTTTAGTGGGAATTTTTTTTAACCGCAATCAGAGGAAATATTACTGCAATCAAGGAAGGAAATGTTACTGCATGCAATCAAAGGAAATTTGTGAACGGCAAAGGAAATACTAATAATTCCCCTGCATATATGAAAAGGGCTAAAAAAAAAGCTTCCTTTTCATAGAGTATCTTGTTCAAATTTTGATTTTATAGGTTAAGGAAATCAAAGGTTTGTTAAGGAATTTGCCATATAGAAAATGTTTTCGCTCATGTTTGCCCATAGAATATCCTGTGCATATATTTTTGCGATCCCTATTTGGCAACAATTAAAGATAACGGGTGGACATTTTCTATTGCAAATTTCTGCATCATGGTTATATTGCAAATCTCGTTCAAAGCTTCCTTTGCTTTGATTGTGTATCCTTGATTAGGTGGGATGAAATTGAGTGAAATCCTTCTAAGCCGTTTGATTTGTTTCTCTCAATCTCAGCCGTACAAGATAATTCCTTTAATTTTGGGTTTTGAATTTTGAAATGAAAGTAATTTTAGCCATCGGATTAGTTGAGAAGAAACTTTAAAATTCGATCACGGCCCTCCAATGTGCCACGGAGGACACTTGTGAGAGAGTCATTCTGAAAAGCGTTGTGTAATGTAATATAGATTGTAGGATGACTTTTCGTGAGAAGAGCCGTAAATGCAACAAGTGTCGTGAATTGATTGGATTGTCATTCAATTTTAAAGTGAGACATGTAACCTAATCATATCATATCTCCCAAATCTTTTTGAATTCCAAAATACTAGATATTTTCCTATTCCATACATCTTCTTATAATGAAATGAAATATCCTCCAAACATGTTCATTATACACGTCTGGCTATATGTGTATCTATGTCATTATTTAAACCAATATGTCTTTGGATTGAAAGTCCAAACGAAAGTTTCTCATATTTAAAGTTGAAAAGTAGAAGTACTAAATGCAAATGGCAACCACAAGCAACATTAGTAATATTAATCTTGACTATTCAGTTGGAAACTAAATCAAATAATTCAAATTTTAAAATTTGGGAATTAGCTTTTCTTTTTCACCTCGCAAGTTACTACAAGCAACCTTAGTAATATTAATCTTTTTCTTTTCGAACGGCAAAAAAGGAATTTTATTAATCTTTGGAAACAAATTACAAAGATTAAAAGGACCCAAGCACAACATCAAAATGGAGCACGAACAACCAAACATAGTTGGAATGCTCAAACAAGATTAGTAATATTGATCTTGACTATTTAGTTGGAAACTAAATCAAATAAATCAAATTTCAAAATTTGGACGAATTAGTATGTTTTTAAAGATGAATTTAAAGAAATTTCCACAATAGAATATTTTTATAAATAATTAAGTTAGTCCACAGAACTAAGTTAAGTTAGGTTGAGATACTTTTACCTCGGAATAAGGTTTTAATAAAGGACCAGACTACATGTACAAAAATTTGGTGCACAGAAAATGCACAGATCGGCTCGGAGACACACTTTTAGGTCCCACATGAATGATCCGAGCCATTCGTTCATCTTAGAATCATTTTTCGCGGGGTTCCGCGAGAAATCACCTCAATCAAACGTGCCTAAGTGCTCGATCCAAAGCCCACCCCGTTTTATTAAAAAAAAATTAAATGAAACGGGGTGGGCTTTGGATCGAGCACTTAGGCACGTTTGATTGAGGTGATTTCTCGCGGGGTCCCTCGAAAAATGATTCTAAGATGAATGAATGAACAGCTCGGATCGTTCGTGTGGGACCCAAAAGTGGATCCCCGAGCCAATCTGTGCGTTTTCTGTGCACCAAAATTCTGTCCCCTTAGAATAATCATTTAATAAATGTTATAACAAGATCTATCTTATATATTATTGCAGAGCTATTTTTTGTGAGAAGAGCTCTATGTGCGATAAGTGATTGTAATCGATAGGACCATAATTATACTTTTTAATTAGAAGTGATAATAAGGACATAATCTTAATAATTTATAGATGTTTGAATTTCAAAATTTGAAATCTCTAATATTATCATTTCCTTAACATAATGAAATTCTTTGAAATCTCTTATATACTACACGAGTAGAAAGAAATCTCTTCCTCTTCAATCCTTTTTGTGTAAAATATCTATGCCTTCAATGGAGCTATCAAAGACTCAATGATCAAGCAAAGAAAGTAAAAGGGAGAATCGTTGCATTTGAGCCAGTAAGGAATTTTTTTTTTTTTTTGGCCATCCATATTGTTGTACATGTTCTATGTGTGTTTGTATATTGACAAACAAGTCAGAAGATCAAATTGTCCATGTATACCACACGGGATTTTTTTAATTGAGGCATTGTGTTTTTCCTATTTTTTTCTTGGAAAGACCTTTATTTGATATCTCTTAATGCAAATTATTTTATATGAGGTATGAATAGGTCCAACAACAAACAAGTCGAAATGTGAAGGTTGAAGGAGTTTAGGTCTGTGCGCCAAATAATTAGAATATGGCTCAAGAAAATCTATTATAGTAACAATCATATGTAAATGCAAATATTTTTCATATATAATTGTTAATGTTGAATCTGAAACAGTACAAAACGATACAATGTTCGGTATGAGATTTGATAACTTTCGATTTGAGCTATTATTTTTCAATTTCTTGAATGTGTGCACCGTTCCTATAGTAAATATTTGGCATCTGAACATTATGCAACTGCTTTCTAGGAGTTCACTATGGAAGTCGATTTTTCCGCCACCTTTCTACTTCATAAAATTGGCCTAGAAAATAGGCCAATTATTATGAGGGTTTAGTGTGTTGAAGAAGTAAAAAAAAACATATATAAGTTTTTTGTTTTCCTAAAGAAACAAGATAAGAAAAATGGTAGCAACTAGGGACATAAGTGAGAATTCTAGAGAGCTCAGATAATGGGTTTTTTTTGGGGTACACTTAGTAGCAAAAAAGCCAAAAACCCAAGTCATTACTTATTAGAGATTCCAAAAACATTCATGATAATTCAAACTCCCAATATAAATTTGAAATAACATGTGTATTTCATTAGCGTGTTGTCAGTATAATTGAAAAAATAGATAGTGATCAAATGACGATGGTTTAGCCAATTCGCTGGAGTTTTTTTATTTATTATGTAATTAGACGTTTTGTATTTTCATGATCCGCATTGTGTTGAGCGATGGCAGAGAAATATTTGGGTCTTCATGGTCATGGCCTTATTTATAAGTTTAAGTTTCAGGGATATTTTTTGAATTGAACTTTTCTTGATTTCCTGTAGATGCGCTGAATGCTATATGAATCGAAAATTTAACCCAAGTAGAAATTTTTTTTGATATTATTTTATTGACCATGTGTACTTGGAATCGTCCCGTGCATAGCACGGGTCTTACACTAATTATTTATAAGTCAATACAAAGTTCAAGATTAATAAAGAGAGTTTTGATTGGGAAAGAAATCTCCTAATTCAAAGGCAATATTCTCAGCATCTATGTAAAGGCAGTAGGGTTGTTGAGAGGATATATCACCCAACAGAAGAGAGGCAATACCATCTCGACGAACGACATCAGAGTTCACGGTTGGAGAAAAAAGACATCGACCTTTGGGAATAAATCTTTATTTTGCAATGGAGTTTTCTGTCTTATGAAATCGTCCATACTCCATGAGCGGCTAGTTTTTTAAAGTAGGGTTGAGGATGAAACCTCGTGTTCTGTAGTAATTAAATGCAAAATCTTGGTTTGTTTTTCCTAATGCGTGATCTCATTGAATAGTCGTTTTTACCTCATTATAATTTAATTTTCTCCCTCCATCCCTTTTATAGTGTGATCATTTCCATTTTTGGTTGTCCTTTAATAAGTGTGTGTTTTAAAATGTTAATGGGTAAAAGTTTGTCCAATTATCGTTTTGCTCTTTTAAAAAGTTAGTGGGTAAATAATTAATGGGTAAAAGTGGAAGCAAAAAATAATGTGAAAAGTGTAAAGTGAATATAAAGTTGATGTGAGAGGTATAATAATAATATTTTTTAATAAGTTGGATTTACAAAGCAACACACTTAAAAAGTGACGAATGAAGTAGTAGTTTTGGATATAAATCTAATCGCATTCTTTATGAAGTGAGGGACTCTACCGTACCCCGCGGGCAGCAGGCCCCCGGATTCATTCTTTATGATTATTCTGCCAAGCTGTGCAATTTTATATTTTAAGTTTTGGAGATCCCTTGTGATATGTTCGCTAATGGATACATCGAATTTTTTATGTCTTGAGCCTTGAGGCTTGAGGCGAGGAAGAGCGTATGTGAGTTGATTTATTTTAAAAAGCTTAACGAATATATTTTCCGCGGTAATAGAGATTAGTTTCCAAATTACTGTGAAGAGAAGTAGGAAAAATAAATCAAAGTTTGCTAATAATCATTATGAATGCATGAGTGTAGATTCCAAAACCCTTGTTACTTTTCTCAACCGTTACTCTCCACTACTTTGCTTGATAGTTTAATTATTTCTTGCTCCTTGTTTATTTAATTTTAGTTTATAAATCAATAACAACTTTTGTCAACTAAGTTAGGGTCTAACCACTTTAGATTTATTTAGTTTCCTATAAAATCACAAATTATTGTAGGTTTGACCTCGCTCTCACCATACTATACTATCAATTCGATTTGTGCGATTGCAAGTACATTAAAATTTTCGCAACAAATTCCTTGGTTCTTTCAATCATGAAAGCTTCCATTGCTTTGATCGGGTTCAAATTGGAAATGTGAGTGATGGCAATTCCATGCGTTTCCATGAGTTTGCGTGGCAACAAATTGGTGAGCTTGTGTTGCTAAAGCCCCATTTGGCACTCGATTGATTTAATGTTTTTTTGGGTCCATAAAGATTATTCAAACCGCGCAATTTTCTTAGAAGCCCTTACCGATATTGAATTAAACTAATTTGTTGTTGCAGGAACCATCAAAAAACATTCTAAGAAAAATGAGCGATTTGAATTATTTTGTCGGTTTCGAAATGGGCCTAAAAAATTTAATAAATTAATTGAGTGACAAAGGAAACCTTAACAGTACCTCTAAAAGCCCAAAACTAAAACTACACAATGAGCAAGTAACGTGATTAGGAGAGCAAGTAACGCCTTCATTAAATTAAAGGCTCGACTGAGATTTTCGTGAACTATTCAAGACTCGACTTGGCAAGATTTGTTCAAGTTTGATTCGGGTATTAAACGAACATGTATAAACTTATAAAAGTATTATAAACTTAAATATTAATATGTTTTCAGAATTATATATATATACAATCCACTTCTAGAGCTCCCGGATTTTAAAAAAATCGGGACTTCCACTTTTCGGATCGAATTTCGACGATCCGAACCGTCCAATGTGTTTAAAAAGTGTTTTTAAGGGTCCCCCGAGAAATAAGCAAAAAAATTTACCGGGAAAGGCTTGATTTGAGCAATTTTACATAAAAACGTGGAGGGTTCAGATCGTCGAAATTCGATCAGGATCTATGAGGTGTGGATTTTTTAAAAATCCGGGAGCCCTGACCGGAAGTAAATTGTGTGTATATATATATATATATATATGTGGACTTATTTATGTACAAAATAAAAAACTTATTTGAATTTCTAGACTAGCTTGTTAGCTAATTTTTTTGACTCGTTTATTGAGCTTGAGGTCCGCTCGATTTCGTTTAAAAACTTAATAAACAAACCTGAACATTCTAAATCTCGGCTCGATTCGGGCTCATTTACAGCCCTATGCATTCACAAGGCGCTAGGGCCTTAGGGTTGTTCCACTAACAAAAAATAGTTTTTTCCAAAAACCGAGATTGATCATTTTTTCACAATAAATCACACAAAAACCATGAGAAATCAATTTATTCTAGAAACGGGGGAAAACCATGAGAAATCAGTTTATTTTGGGTAAAACCCTTAGAGGCAAGTATCGTCTTGTCATAAGGCGCTAGGGCTTTAATTCCGGCAGACCCTTTGTCTACGTCCAAAATTTCCTCTCCGCGACGCTCTCTCTCTGCTATTCCCCGCGATTCTCTCGCTGACGGTTCACAAACCACACACCGGAGCCCATTTCCCTCGCGATCTCACACCTCTCTATCACCGTATGTCTCTCTCTCTCTCTCTCTCTCTCTCTCTCTCTCTCTCTCTCTCTCTCTCTCTCTCTCTCTCTCTCTCTCTCTCATCGTGTGTGTGTGTGTGTATATATATATATATACTCATATATTTGTACATGTATATATGTATGCACCTTATTAATTATAATCGTGATTTTTCCTAGTCAATGATGTTACTAGATCTTGCCAAAGTATGACCTTCATTATGGACTATAAAGATTATAATGCATACATTTTATATAAAAGACCAAAAAATGAGCGTATTCACATTGACAAGTCTATGGAGAAGTCTGTAGAATGATTGAGATGGTTTTTTACGACTTTTTTAAAAATATTTCTCCATGATGGTTAAAAATAAAGAAAATCAAAAGATAAATCTTAAAATAAACAAACAATTTATAAACTAACCATTATAAATGAACCAGCCAACAAAAGTTGAAGCAAAAGATTGAATCTAAATTGTTATGTATTAGATGTATATGTGTGTAGAGTAAATATAGCATTATACATAATTATGCTAAATATATAATACTCCTATTAATATTTTTTTGTTTTTGTTTTGAGCGGAGGCGAGTGCCCCCGCGTGACCTCCTTTAGATCCGTCCCTGCTTGAGTGGTGTATGTATATGCAAAATAAACATGTATTCTTGTTTCCTATTTTACGAGTATCCTTAAAAACATATTTTAAACAAGTTGAACGGCTCGGATTATTGGATACAGGGGTACTAGTGATCGCCTCCTAGAAATCATCCTAGTGAGCGTCCAAAACAACGTCGTTTTGGGCGCCAAAAGAGACAACAAAAAATTTGAGCAAAACTACGTCTTTTTAAGTCCTGTGAGACTAAAAGAATTAGAGACCTCCCAAACCCTTTTTCACGCCTAACAAGTAACAACTGAAGAGATCACTTTCTTTGGAGAAAATATGGAATCTGCCTCCATGGGTGCATCCATGGATCATCTTCATCCATTCCCCATTGATTGTTAGCACTCTTCTTTATTGCATTTCTGCTGAAGTTTTCGATCTTTGATTTGTTAGGGGGAAAAAAATCCCCAGTTTTGCTACTGGAATTCAGAACAAAAAAGTACGTCCTTGCTTTGGCTAAATAAACAAAAAATGGTTTATTTTTTTAATATTTGTTTGTTATCTGTGGATTTTTTTTGTGGTTTATTGGTTCGTCTCCATGAGAGGAATCTAAAAAGTTATAAAATTATGATCAAATTTTTTAAAAAGTTCACTAAACACAAAAAATAATCTAATTTTTGTGGTTTATTGGATTATCTTATTCTTTATTCAGAAAAATTTAAGGTTAGTTAATAATTTATACTTTTTAGATTCCTCTCGTTAAAGACAAACCAATAAACCACAAAAAATCGTCGCCAAATTAACAACGAAAAAAATTTAAATAAGGACAAAAAAATGAACCACTTGGTTTATTCACCCAAAGCAACATCACCGTCGGCACTTATATATTTTAAGCAAGTTCGACAATGAAGACAAACTTGGAAGAACCTTGTAGGCTGTACCAATGTTAAATGAAAATTACCTGCAACACACTATAAGCCAAAAGGTATATGTCATGTTTACTTAAAAACGACTTAATTTTGCTCAAATTTTTTGTTGTCTCTTTTGGCGCCCAAAACGACGTCGTTTTGGGCGCTCACTAGGGTGATTTCTAGGAGGCGATCACTAGTACCCCTAGATCCTAGATTATTAGCATGGAGCTTCGAAACATGTGTGTAGGAAAGGTCAGCGCGTCGGGTTATGTGGCGGTTGACCAGCCTATGAATGAATAGCCACGTGGCTCAAGCAAAGTTGCAGGAGACACGTCAGACGTCGGTTAGGTTTAAGAACCTGCGAATGAGACACCGCGAAGAACGGCCCTCGCGGTATTACATATCCAAACTGCTATTACTTTCAGAAAGGGATGCCCTCTACGGGGGAAACATTACTTTAGGAAAAGCTCACCCCTCGCGAGACCCTCAACAAGGATGATTGACGAGACGGGGAAGAACGAACGCTCACGCGAACACGCAAAGTAGGCTCGCGACGGCACCTGACCAAAAGACAGGGGAAGGGAAGTCGATACGAGCTCGAGTTAAGTCTTGGCACGATCCAAAGGGCTCGCGACCACGACTAGCACAGCGGGAATAGGGGAGATACGAGTGGCTTGGTGGCTTTAAGGGATTAAGGGTCGCTGCGAGGGAAAACGATGCACTGGAATGACCTAATGGAATCTTCCTAACGGCCAGTGACATCACCCACGTCGCCTAGGTATGCGGAAAGAGCACGTGTCATCATATTATTGGGGAAATGTCTGCAGCCCAATGATTGGGTGCAGATTCCTATAAATATGGGACATTCATTCACAATTTCCAAGAGAGATCTTCAGATTCGTCCTTGGAGAACGGAAATTCTAGAGAGAGAAAGTGCCTCTGAGCTCTGGAAACAAGAGCATTGCTCTTGCTAGTGCTCGCGAGTCCACACTTCATCTAGAACTGTGATTTCGAAGACGATGATGATCTTAAGGGGAATGGATTGAATCCTGCTGCCTTCTCTTTCTGTATTCCTGGCTTAATCCTTTACCCCTACACACACCCTCTCATTTCTGTTCAATCGTCAGCTATTGTTTGCCTCTCCAGGTTGTTTTTGAATCATCAAAGAACCCTTCCTACATAAGGCGACTCCGCTGGGGAGGCTTTCATAGCTGATGGTTGATACCAGAAGCCGTTTACAAACACAACGAAGTGGTTCACAAATACAAGGCTCTTCTTCTCATAATCTTTTAAGTGCCCTTGAGACCCTTCATCAAAGAACAATGGAAAATCAACCACCTGTGTTGGAAGAAGTTCAAGAGATTGACACCGCACAAACCTTAGCTGCTAATGCTGAAACTCTCCAACTCATTAGAGAAGGACAACAGCAAATGCAACAAGGTCAAACTCAGTTGCTTTTGGCAATAGCCCAACTCACACAGGCTGTGGTGGCTGCTACAGCGCGAGCAGCTCCACCAGTGCCCCCACCAAATGTTGTGGAAGGAAACCTGGTGGGCGAGCTCCCGCAAGTGGTTAACCCACAAGTGGTAAACCAACCTATTGCACCACCAGCACCACCACAAAATGGCCATAATCCAAACCAAATGGTACCTCCAGTATGCGCACCAGGCATACCAGCTGCAGAGGGCATGGCCCAGCAGCCGCAACCCCAAGCATTTCTTACTTTGGCTGATGTCCAAGCTTTGCTGCAGCAAGAAAAAGCTAGAGCCACATTACCAACGCTCCCTAGTCCTGAAATACAACCTCCATATCCGGCCGCGATCATGGCTATGCCATACCCAGAGGGGTATATGCCACCCAAGTTCATCAAATTTAATGGTAAAGACGGGAGTGCCCAAGAGCACGTTCATCGTTTCATCGAAACCTTGGGTGTCCATTCACAAGATGCCAGTCTTCGTTTGAGGGAATTTTCTAAGTCTCTCACAGCTCGCGCGTACACTTGGTACGTCAATCTCGAGCCCCACTCTGTAAACACCTGGGAAGAAATGGTGAATATGTTTTACACCAAATTTTTCCAGGTGACAGAGAAAATAACATCATTAAACCTGGTTAACGAGAAGCAGAAGCTGACTGAGGATATTGTCGATTTCATCAAACGATTCCAAGACAAAGCTGTTCAGTGCCACGAGCCAGTACCTGAGAAACGGTTGGTGGAAATCTGCCTCCTCGGCATGATTAAGGAATACAAGAAGCACTTGATCAATGGCAAGTATCAAACGTTCTCAGCCTTGATGGAAGCAGCGTTTAATATCCGCGGTACTGTCGATGTGGAAATACCAAAGCCAATATGGAAAAAGAGTGGGGGGCTAGCCGCTGCGGCCTCCGCGCAAGCCTCGCGGAAGCCACAGGGGGGTGATGGCAACCCTAAGAGAAGGAACGGCAAGCCCTTCAAGGATTACAAGGAGCGAGCAAGAGATGCACCGCCATATCCTTGCAGTATAGAGGAAGTTGTGGATCTCATTAATGCGTGGGTCGCGGACGGATGTCTGAAACTACCAGAGGTTGAAGTTCAACCAACCCCGCACGATCGCGTAAACCCAAGATATTGTATCTTTCACAGGAAGGTCCAGCATCCAACGAGTGACTGTTGGACGCTCAAAGAAATTTTCAAGAAGAAGCAAGACAATAACGAGTTAAGGATCGGAGTAAATAGAGACGTACGCGACAGGCCCTACCCCCAGCATGGGGAGGGGGTCGCGATGGCGGAATGCCATAAAGGTGGATATTATGATTTTATGTACGAGATGGAGGATGAGGATGAAGAGGTCTACATGACCTCCTTCTACGGTCACATCGAAGAGATCGCGAGCTATGATCAACCTACTGTGGAGGTGACCGAGGAAGAAAGGCATAAAATTTTGTCTAGGAGCCACAAATTCAAAACGTTCTTCAATGGATTGGGCTTTTCCCCCAACTCGAGAGTGCAAATGACCAAGGCGATACTGGAGATAGCTGATCAAAGCCAAGAAGCATGTGTGGTGGATGGAGGCTCCGTCGCGAGGACCATTCGCGAAGACTCTAACACAATATCGTTCTCAGATGCAGACAAGAGGGTGCCATTTTCTCACAACAGGCCTCTGTTTGTCACTGCTTACATCAATGGCGTGGAGTTTAAGCGAGCATTCCTCGACGGTGGGGCATCGATCAACATTATGCCCCTCGAAACGCTAAAGAAATTAGAGATCCCAGAGCCGCGAATTATTAAGTCGTTGCTAGGGATAGTTGGTTTTGGTGGAGAAAAGAAGCCTTCCCTGGGGTATATTGTGCTTGATCTCGCTGTTGGGCCCATTCGCGCACCAACAAAGTTCCACATCATTGAAGGGCCAACCAATTACCACGTAATTTTAGGGCGGTCCTGGATGCATAAGTACGCGATGGTCCCCTCAAGCTATCACCAGTGCCTCAAGGGAATCTGGGCTGGAAAGAAGGTAACTGTACCCGCCACCGAGAGACCCTTTGAGGCTTGTGAAGCCCACCTTTCAGACGCTGTATACTTTTCTGAGGTGGAGGAAGCCTGCGAAGCTGTAACCGCAAGGCCCGTTGGGGTAAAAATTCCAAAGTGGGAGGATATCAAAGGCGCATCATCGGAGCCGCCCCCCGCGAAGCGACAGACGGTTTTTGACAGATTGACCCCTCGCAAAATCATAAAGACTAGCGAGGGGGGGAGAACCGTGTATCACTTGTGACGGTCTCAGGGGTCAGCAAGCGCGTGTGAGGCTACTGACCCCCGCGACGAAGAAAGGGATCACACAGGGCTTGAGATAATTGATAAACCTGAGCCAGCCCCAGAATGTATGCAAGATGGGCCAAAACCCCAACCGGAGGAGCTTGAAGAAATCGACCTAAGGGATGGAGAAGGCACCGCGAGGCCAGTATTTGTTAGCAAATCCATGGAACCTAACGCTCGAGCTGATTTGGTGGCTCTGCTTCGCAAGTACAGCGATGTGTTTGCTTGGCACTACAACGAGATGCCAGGCTTGGATCCAAAGCTTGTGAGTCACCATCTCGACGTATTTCCAAACTCCAAGCCTGTGAAGCAACCTCAGAGGAAATACCACCCAGATTTGGAAGAAAAGATCAAGGAAGAAGTGGAAAAACTCAGGAGTGCAGGATTCATTCGCTCAATCCAATATCCAACATGGTTGTGCAACATTGTGCCAGTAAAGAAAAAGAACGGCCAAATTAGGGTCTGCGAGGACTTTCGCGACCTTAATAAGGCTTGTCCAAAGGATGAAATGACATTGCCCCACATTGACACATTGGTTGATATCACTGCCGGCCATGAAATGTTCTCTTTCATGGATGGATTCAGTGGATACAATCAAATTAAAATGGCACCTGAGGACGCAGAGAAGACTGCTTTTAGAACCCCTTTGGGAAATTTTTACTATACCGTGATGCCATTTGGGCTCAAAAACGCCGGCGCAACCTATCAAAGGGCCATGACAGCAATCTTCCACGATATGATCCATCATTCTGTAGAAGTCTATGTCGATGACCTTGTCGCGAAGTCAAAATACAGAACGGAGCATCTGCGAGACCTCGAAGGAGTGTTCAAAAGGTGCAGAAAGTTTAACATGAGGATGAATCCCCTTAAATGTGCCTTTGGTGTCACAGCTGGAAAATTCTTGGGCTTTTTGGTGCACAGACATGGCATCGATGCAGATGAATCCAAGATCCGCTCTATCTCAACCATGCCCCCTCCCCACTCCCAAAGATCCCTCAAGGGGTTCTTGGGGAAGGTCTCCTATTTAAGAAGGTTTATCCCTGCTCTAGCAGAAATAACTGCACCATTGGGAGATCTGCTGAAAGAAAAGGTCAAATTCGAGTGGAAGGATAAGCACCAATTGGCATTTGAGAAAGTCAAGAATGTCCTGGCCTCACCTCAGACAATGGTCTCTCCACAGAAGGGGAAGCCACTGATTCTATATCTCACATCTACCTCAAGGTCAATTGGGGCACTACTGGCCCAAGAAGTGGGAGGACTTGAAAAGCCTGTGTATTACATTAGTCGAAAAGTACAAGGAGCAGAAGAACGTTATACGCCAATTGAACGCCATTGTTTGGCACTTGTTTTTACAGCACAGAAGCTTAGGCACTACTTCCTCTCATTCAAAGTTCAGCTCGTAACCAGGAATGACCCTATACGATACCTACTTTCTCGCCCTGTACTTAATGGTAGAGCCGCGAAGTGGCTACTAGCCCTAGCGGAATTCGATATAGAATGCACCGCGCCGCGAGCGATAAAATGCCAGGCCCTCGCAGATTTGTTGGCCCAGTTTCCTAGTGGAGAGTGCGAACCGTTAAATGAATCATTACCAGGAGATGATTTCGAAGCATTAGCAGCCAGCTCTGAACAAGAGAACTGGACTCTAAGCTTCGATGGGGCAACAGGAGGAAGTTCTGCTGGAGCAGGTGTCACGTTGCAAAGTGATAGCGGCGCGAAGGAGTACCTATCATACAAGTTGGCATTCCAATGCTCTAACAATGAAGCTGAATATGAAGCACTTATCCTAGGACTGCTCGCGGCCAGAGAGAAAGGAATTAAAAGACTCAGAATTGTGGGGGATTCAAAACTTATAATCCTGCAAAGTGAGGGCGTCTACGCCCTAAAGGAAGCTAATCTCGCGCCATACAGAGCAACTGTTCAAAGACTCAGGAAAGACTTTGATGATATCAGCATCATTCATAAACCTAGGTCTGAGAACAGGTTTCCTGATGCATTAGCCACTTTGGGTGCTAAGACAGAATTTGAAGGGAGTACTGTGGCCATAGAGATCACAAGAAAGACTGAGCCCTCATTTATTGAAGAAAAAGAAAGTTCCAAGGAAAAAGATTGGCGAGACCCCATTAAAATGCAGATCGCGACGGGCAGTGGAGCAATTCCTATGATGGCTCTATCACAATTTACCATCCTAAAAGGGGAGCTGTACTTTCGCGGCCCCCAGGGATGGCTCGCGTGGTGCATCAATGATGTAGAGGCCAAAGAGAAAATGAAGCAAATCCATGAAGAAACCTGTGGAGAGAATGACATAGCGCTATACAGGAGAATTCAACGTCAAGGGTACTACTGGCCTTCGATGAGGAGAGACGCCGCGACCCTGCTCAGGGAATGTCCCAATTGTTCACTTCACGAAATCGAGCATGAGTGCAACTTCTCTAGCGAAGAAACAGATTGGAGGCAGAAATACATTGATTACTTGAAGGAAGGAGCCTTGCCCATGGATCGCGGCGGCATTCGAGAAGTGCAACGATGCGAGAAGAGATTCTTTGTCAAAGATGACCAGCTTTACAGAAGGACCCTTGACCATATCACTCCCCGCAAATGAACGGGAACCAAAGTAAAAGGGAATACCCTCTCTTTGGAAGAACTAAATTTGAAATTGGAAATACCCTCGCAATTTAGTGAAGGGAAGCCCCAGCACAATTAAATGCCAGGGCCCTTAGAGGGAATGAATTCAGTAATGAATTCTGAAATGTTGTGAACAAGAAGGGAAATAAATAAGATTGCCCGTGAGGGAAGAATGTCTTTTACCCTCGCAACGATACAACAGTAGATTGGCTAAGTTCGAAGTCATATACACAAGCAGTAATGGTAGTAAAGCATAGACAAAAGTTCTAATGGATTTCATTGATACTAAAGTCATAGATACAAAATTTGTAATAAAAAAAAAACGTCTTAAGCTACTCGCTGAGCTTCTGGGCTATCGAGTCAACTTGAGGGAGAATGGGCTCATCACCACTCAAGGTAGTTTTTGGGGCTGCTTCCAAAGCCTGATGATCTTTGACAAGTAGCTCGTGGCCAGCCTTTAAAGCAGAAATTTGTTCTTTGGCCTCAGCGAGCAAACGATTGTACCTTTCTTCAGCTTCAGCAATCTTGGCTTCGCTGTCTTGGATCTTGAAGAGACTCGCGAACAGGGTCTGTGTCGAATAAACCTTCTCCAAGTACTCGCGAAGCCACCCCAAGTCTATCCCAAAGGTCTCCATGTCCTTGATAGAGGACATGACGTCCTCATATTTCTGATCATTGAAGTCTTTTACCTTCATCCGCTGCAAACACACCACGGTCTCAGCAACCAAGTCAAAAAGTGTACCACCAACCAGACGACCAGCGGTGCAGTGGGCAAAGGTTTGGGGATATTGCTGTTCCAAAGCCCGAAGGATCGGGGCGCTACAAGCCCTGATCCTCCACTGATGATCGCCTTCGGTGTCAGAAAGGAGAGCATAAGAGGGAAGCACGAAGCTGGACATCCCGTGGTCGCCATCATGCTTCACTACAACGTTCTCAATTTTTGGAAGCGGTTTGTGCTGGCTCTTGTCCTCGAGAAGCGGCTCTGAGTCATAAGTATGGCTCGGTATTAGCAACTTAGAAGGGGTAAAAGAAGGAAGATGAAAGATGTCGTCCATCCCTGCAAAAATATCATGCTTCACTACAACGTTCTCAATTTTTGGAAGCGGTTTGTGCTGGCTCTTGTCCTCGAGAAGCGGCTCTGAGTCATAAGTATGGCTCGGTATTAGCAACTTAGAAGGGGTAAAAGAAGGAAGATGAAAGATGTCGTCCATCCCTGCAAAAATATCACTACTGGACTTACCTTTGGAGCCTCCAGAAGCCTCTTCACCCTCCTCGCTGCTCTCGCCGAGGCCATTCATGTCTGAGCTCTCGCTTACATTTGATTCAGGGATGGGCTTGGAACCGAGAGTACTCTTCTCGGTGGAAGAAGGTACGTTTATTACGTCATCTTCGCGAGGAGGTGGTGAAGTACCATCTCGCGAGGAGCCAGCCTTGATAGAGCTGAAGTTTGGAGGGGAGGGTTCAGCCCTTGGAGAGCCCGCCGGTGACTCAATCTCCTCTGCAGGCTCGGGGTTCGTGATCACGGTAGCTCCCTCTGAGCCCGCGACGTCCCCCACTCTCTCCACTTCCTCTGGTTTGTCGTCTGAGCCACCGGCCTCCTGCGCAATTTCCTTCGCGATATTACTCGCGACATTCATAGCGTTGAACTCGTCGACGACAGGGGCAGCTAGGCTTTGTCCTTTGGCAGGACTCGCAGACGTAGACTCTTTCGAAGCCCCCTCCGGGGGAGGGTCCTTAGAAGAAGACGATTTTTCAACATCACGGAGGGGAGAGTTTGCGAGAGGGACGTCTTCGGTAGCATCAGTGGTAGGTTCCAATAATTGAGCCCCTCCGCCTGCGGGAAGGCACATAACATCTTATGAGTACGCAGGACAGAAGCAAAATAAAACAGTTGAAAAAATTTACATATACAGCAGTTAGGAGCGTTGCCTGGACGGATTTGAGCCGATGGCTCAACTTGAGGTGGGGACTCCGAGGGAAATGAGGAGGAATCTTTCATCTTTCTACCCTTCCGCGAGGGACCCTGAAAGACGAGAAACGTTTATAAATCTGCAAAAGCGTAAAAGAGAAAACGAGAAAAGAGAAAAGGGAAAACAATAATCTTACCATTGCCCTCTTTGGAGCACGCCCTATCTGGAGAGGAGAGAGGTCATCAGCCTTCCTCTTATCTGCGGGAGTAGGGGGTCGTGGTGTGGAAATGGTTGCTGTACCCTCAGCCTTCTTCTTCTCCTTCGCGGTGATATGCTGCGGCGAGGGAACTACCATGTCCGCGGGACGGATTCGCCGAAGGGGGATAGCACTGACCACGTCGAAAGGAACCGCAGTGCCCTTTACCCAACACGATTGGGGACCGCGCCAAGCGGGGTCCTTCCCTGGTTTGAAAGTGCGCAGGGTTAGGTCTTTCTTCGAAATAGGCTCCGCGGGTGGTACCACCGCCGGGGTCTGAACAAAGCTCGCGAAGGACTGTAAATTTCTGGCCCAGTATACCCTGTTTTCTGGGGTAAAGGCTGCCTTACGCTTGGAGCTAGGGATGATCCTATCTCCCCCATAGCCCGTGGTGAGCTCATGGTTGAACGACTTCAGAAAGCGACGAGTCCCAGTTAAGAAATCTTTGGGCAAAGAAGGAGGCTCGCGGGGGACGCCTTGGTCATACCCAAATTGTAGCTGGAGCCTGTCAGCTCTATACAGCACCATGATGGGGCCCTCAGCGGAGGGAGTGGGAAGATAGCTGGGGGTGACCCACGCGAGGAGGTCCAACTTATGGGACCGAATGCTTTTGCTCTGAAAATCCACCGCGGTGTCTTCCAAAAAGACGGCAGGGCCTAGTGCGCCATCAGCGGGTTGCTCGTAGGGACGAGGATTAAAAGATGTTATTTCGTCGCACCAGTCCTCAAACAGCTTGTTGGAGGAGGTCTTTGCCCACCTCATGATCCTAGGCACCCTCTCGCTCAATCGCAAGATGGGCATACCCCTGGCATCGCGGATTATATCACCAGCAGCATTCCTCTCCTGGATAGTCTTCAGTGGAGGGAGCTCGCGGGGAGAAGGAGTAACCGCTGGAAAATACTCGTAGAAGAAACCGAGCAAGAAGGAGATGTGAATCATAGAAGTAATCTCATACCTCCCCATAGATCGCTCGAAGTCCTGAGCGGTGCGGTCTAACTGATGATAGAGATGGCCCAAAAACATGGGACCCAACGGAAGTTTCTTCTCTGCCGCGAGGACGGCTGCGAGGGGGATCATCTCGCGGCGGGGCCCCTCGTGTGGAAAATCAGGGAAGAGGAAGAGAGACAAGAACTGAACGAGGAAAGCCGCCAAGGATAGCGGACCTCCGTGATAAGCACTCATGGTCATCCCGAGCTTCCCATCCACCTCGACAGGGGCGATGTCACGAAACCAATACCGCTGCCAAGAGCCCCAAGTCGTCTTGTTGGCTTTCGGAGGAGCTCGGATCTTCCCCGCGTTGTCATAGCGCGAGCCATACTCGCCGGCCGATTTGAACTCCCCCTCTATGAACTCAATCACCGTGTTGACCTCAGAAGGACAGGTAGCGGGATCGTAATGATACTCTCCGCGGGTGGGAAGGCCCATTAGAACCTCGGTGTCCAGAAGAGTCGGAGCGGCCTCCCCGAAAGGAAATATGAAGGTGTGGCTAGTGAGGCTCCAGCGGCTCACCGCGAAATCGAGATCGCGCTGAGGGCGACTCGCGACGAGGTGTTGCGAGAGTTGCACAGTCTTCAGCAAACCCACTTTGTCAAGGATCACTCTGTGCTCAGATTTATCAAGGATCGTAGACACCCAATCGCCCCAATCCCTTGGGGGTTGAATATTGGCCCTATATTGGACCTGCGAGAAAGGGTAATCGCCCCTCTCAATCCTCAGCCTCACCAATGATGATTGGTCGACCATATCCGCCCCCGAAGCACTAATTTCGTCAGAAAGCAAGAGGGGCTGGGCGTTGGGATTCCCCCGGAGAGGAACGTAATTCTGGACGTTAGCCCAGAAGATGTCGCCTTCAGGCCTCAAATATGGAGCCCTTCTCCATTCACTAGCAGGAGGAAGGGACGTTTTTGCCAAAAGAGCCTCAGTGTCAGACTCATGTTTACGCGATCGAGCCATGACTCGCTTGAGAGAGGAAGAAAAAACTAGGGTTTCGAAGAAGAAGGAGTTTGAGGAAATCTGGACACTTAAGAAACTTGGCAAAGGAAGAGTAAAAGGTTCTCTCTCTCTCTGAGGAGGTATTTATAGACACAGCTTGGCTGTCATCACGAGAACGAACGGCTGAGACGGTGTCAGCAGTCCAATCAGCCTGCAACTTCGAAATTTGGAACGGCCACCTTTTGGAGGGAAGGCTAAAATGACGGACTTCGCTGACGTCGCACGCGCGCGATTCGGCACGTTAGCAGCCATGCGCCGCGAACTCACGCTCGCGCGAGGGGCTTATGTAGGAAAGGTCAGCGCGTCGGGTGATGTGGCGGTTGACCAGCCTATGAATGAATAGCCACGTGGCTCGAGCAAAGTTGCAGGAGACACGTCAGACGTCGGTTAGGTTTAAGAACCTGCGAATGAGACACCGCGAAGAACGGCCCTCGCGGTATTACATATCCAAACTGCTATTACTTTCAGAAAGGGATGCCCTCTACGGGGGAAACATTACTTTAGGAAAAGCTCACCCCTCGCGAGACCCTCAACAAGGATGATTGACGAGACGGGGAAGAACGAACGCTCACGCGAACACGCAAAGTAGGCTCGCGACGGCACCTGACCAAAAGGCAGGGGAAGGGAAGTCGATACGAGCTCGAGTTAAGTCTTGGCACGATCCAAAGGGCTCGCGACCACGACTAGCACAGCGGGAATAGGGGAGATACGAGTGGCTTGGTGGCTTTAAGGGATTAAGGGTCGCTGCGAGGGAAAACGATGCACTGGAATGACCTAATGGAATCTTCCTAACGGCCAGTGACATCACCCACGTCGCCTAGGTATGCGGAAAGAGCACGTGTCATCATATTATTGGGGAAATGTCTGCAGCCCAATGATTGGGTGCAGATTCCTATAAATATGGGACATTCATTCACAATTTCCAAGAGAGATCTTCAGATTCGTCCTTGGAGCACGGAAATTCTAGAGAGAGAAAGTGCCTCTGAGCTCTGGAAACAAGAGCATTGCTCTTGCTAGTGCTCGCGAGTCCACACTTCATCTAGAACTGTGATTTCGAAGACGATGATGATCTTAAGGGGAATGGATTGAATCCTGCTGCCTTCTCTTTCTGTATTCCTGGCTTAATCCTTTACCCCTACACACACCCTCTCATTTCTGTTCAATCGTCAGCTATTGTTTGCCTCTCCAGGTTGTTTTTGAATCATCAAAGAACCCTTCCTACAATGTGTTTTTTTATGTGTTTTTTGCTGTGTCCTTAGAATCGGGCCGTGTGTGTGTGTGTGTGTGTGTGTGTGTGTTTGTTAGCATTAAAAAATAAAAAATAACTATTAATGGTAACTGTCAATTCCTAATACTACCGTCAATGTTATTGGATTGGAACAAATTTCAAATTTGTCTTCAGCCCAATTAAAAAAAGCAACATGAAGTATAATCTACTGTCTCGTATCTGTTCTATGAATTCGTCTTTTCAATAGCTATGAAGATGTTTCATCCTAAATAAATTATCAAAATCTCACTGAACATAAGACCATTCAAAACCTAGGGCTTGTTTGATAACACAGATTCAACACTTAAAACTGAATCAATTAAGTAATAAGTGATTAAGTAGGTTTGATAACTACATTTTATATTACTTAACAGATTAAGTGTCACTTAAAATGTAGGCTAAAAGGTTGATAAAAATTAAGTAGCTTTGGCTGAATTCTAATGTACTTACAATAAAAAATCACATCGCCGCCACGCCGCTGTCATCGGCACCACCACCATTCCACCACCACCACAACTACCAAACCACCACTCCACCACCACTGCCACCGCCACCACTCCACCATCAGCACTGCCACGCCGCCGCCGCCACCACCACCGCCGCCGCCACGTCGCTACCACCACAACCGTCACACCGCCACCATCACCAGCATTATTGTCATGTCACCGCCATCACTCCACCTCTCACTCCACCACCACCACCACCACTAGCACTCCACCCAGCCCACCGCCACCACTACCACGCCACAACCATCATGTTACCACCACTACACCACCACTATTATACCACAATTACTCCACTGCCACCACAACTCACCATCATTCCACCATCACCATTACCCCACTGCCACTTTTACACCGCCACCCCGCCTACCACCTCCCAATCATCACTCCACCACTACCACAAATACATGACGACCATTAGTAAAATTAAGAGACAATTAGAACACACAAAAAAAATTCACTTTTTTAATTAAGTGCTTAATATGTTTTATCAAACAGCTTTTTAACTTAAAAAATTCAGCATTCAGTTTTCAGTACTTAATTTTTCAGTTTTCAGCTTTCAGTTTTATCAAACAGTAATGTCCTTAAAAGAGGGTTCTATTAATCAAACCACACACTTAAAATTACTGTCACCATAATATATTGTTCTGCAGCTTTTGCCTTATGTAACTTTGTACGTGGATATATTGCACTGAGTATTACTTTGCGTAAGTATTTTTTTGTGATGTGGAGAATATGCAAAATTGACAAGTGATTTATCTCTAATATAGGTTATACTATGGACCTGGACCTGGATCTGGACCTTGACGTGCTTCGTATTGCTGACCCGGGGCCTATTGATGAGTCGTTACTAGTTTTGCAGGGGCAGCAGCCGCAGCACCTCTCCCGGTCAGTTTGGGATGCTGATGTAAGTTACCACTTTTACATTTGGATAATGTGTAACATGAACCCACTTTATTTACTTAAACTTATAATTTCTCAATCTAACCCCTGAATTACCAAATCTTTTCAGCGCACGCGTCCGGAGGATTGTGCGAGGATTAGAGTTCGTCGGGTCGAGGCAGGTACATGGAGGTTACAGCGGCCGTCACCGGCTGTCTTTGAGTTGATACGGCGTGCCCGTTAGAGGGTGCTATGTTCAGTGCCGTTTGTGTCCTTGGATTGGGGTCTTATTACGGCACTCGTGGAGCGATGGCGGCCTGAGACACATACCTTTCACTTGCGGCCCTCTGAGGCCACAGTGACGCTACAGGACGTGGAGGTGTTATTAGGTCTTCCAGTTGACGGCCGACCAGTTACTGGCTCTACAATCTTCGACCCATTCGTATTGTGCGAGCGTCTTTTGGGAGTGGTTCCACAGGCCAATGGTCTGAAAGGGGGGAAAGTTAAGTTCAAATGGCTACGTGACAGGTTTACTGGCCAGGTAGAGGAAGGGGCCGAAGAAGAGGTTGTTGAGCGCCAGGCACGCGGTTACATACTGTTGCTTCTGGGGGAGACTATTTTTGCTGACCACACAGGGGGGGTATGTGCACTTGGCTTACCTGCAGTTGTTGGAAATTTTTTTGATGTTGCTGGTGAGTACAGTTGGGGCAGCGCTGCACTTGCCAATTTGTACCATAACCTATGCCATGGTGCTACACGTGGCAAAGAGATGACAGGTCCGTTCATACTGTTACAGGTTTGGGCTTGGGAACGGTTGCCCCAGGACGTTCAGGGAAGTGTTCCCCTAAGCCTGGTTCTCCACTTATTGGACGGTACGTTAATTTCATTAATAGTTACATGTACATGTAGTTCCAATCGTTCGTCATATATCAGATAATAACCAGGTTAAGCTTTCAAGATAAACTCAAGAGAAAATGAACAAACAATTTAACCCCTTGTCAACTTCTATTACAAATTAAATTACATGGATAATAAAGATATGAAAGGTTAAAGTTATGTTTCTATATTAACGGCGCATGCAAAAGAGGAAAAAGGGAAGTTAGTTGAAATCTTCAATTTTGATACCATAAAATGATAAAGGTTATCTGTGTTATTTTTTCAAAAAAGTTAGAGTATATCCAAAGAACTACTCCTACGAAATATGTGGAATAGTTTATCATAGTCATTTATTTATGCATAAGATTATTTGAGTTGAACTTGTACAATGTGCAGGTGGGACGACGCCTTTGGGTGCCCCCGACTTGGCAACCCACGTCGTAGGCGCTTACAGACACCACCTTGACATCCAGAGAGCAGATGAGGTATGTATGCAAGTTAGACGAAAATTTCCTCTTTTATAAATATGTGGTTTACAACTTTACATTGAACTGCTTTTGATGGTGTATAATTTTGACATCTCATTTCACAGGTGAAATGGAACCCCTACAGTGACAAGCTGCTGGACTCTCTACCAGAGTACTGTACGGCCGGCAGGGCTGTTTGGCGGGCTAGTGTCCCCCTAATATTTTTCGCAACAGTGGAGTTCCACCAACCGGAGCGAGTCCTCCGCCAGTTTGGGTTCTACCAGAGCATCCCCCGCCAGTCTCGGGCTTTAGAGCCGCCACATGGGAAGACCCTTCAAAGTGGAAAAAGGGACTGGGCCGCCAAGTATGCACCGATCATAGCTATTTGGAATGCTAGGCTGCAGCATGTTGTAGAGGCAAGCTGCCCTGACGTGTCTGTGTACCCCTTCGACGACCCTTACGTGACTTGGTACAATAGGATGAGCAGGCGTTGTATTAGCCGGGTTGGTGCTGGTATTGATGGAGTGGTAAGAACTATTTACACGCACTACTTTATATGTACTTTAACTGAAATTTGAGAAACTAACATGACGTATTGTTTAAATTTTGCAGGCACGTTGTTTTCAGGCCCTCGCTCGATCCGGGGTCCCTAACACGTTTCAGGACATTGGCTTGGCAGGACTTCAGCACTTGGCGGTCTTGGAAAAGTTTTTGCGCCTTTCACCCCCAGAACACCGTGTATTCCAGGAGCCGGAAGTGGATGAGGAAGAGCAGCAGTTGGGTGAGGAAGGACAGGGCTTCCCAGAGCAGCCAATACCTCAGCAGGAGGCAGCGGGTGAGGGACAAGACAATGCTCATGTAGAACACCCTGCAGAGCAGCTTGTGCCGGCCCCTCGTGGGATTTGTTCCCCTGCTAGTTGCGCTTCAGCTTTTAAAGCTTCTCCACTAGTACTTACTCCTGTGGTAGGTCTTCTTGTGGCAGAGGGGAGTTCTTCAGTAGTTGCTGGTGGGGGTGCTACTGCAGGCACATGCAAAGATCAGACTACGGCATCCGTGCACACAGCAGAACAGCCTAGTACATCCACACCAGTCACATGCCACCTTTTTAGTAGCCCACTTGAAGAGACGCTGGCTGCAGCTTTGGATAGTTCTGTCACTCCACAGCAGGCAACAGAGCCCATCTTGCCTGTACGAGCATCTTTGGAAAGCCAATCCCAGACCCACGCCCCCCCTCAAATCCCCATCTCATGGCCCTCTGATTCCATTCTAACCTTCAATTGGATTATGTCACTCATGGATGCATTTGAATGGGGATCTCGAAGTCTACCCCCTAGGAAGTTTTCTTCGATCTGTCCCGTTACAGTGCTTGATAGTATTATACTTTCTGCATCGACAATCCTTCAGAAGGAGCCCAACTGTGTTCACATTGATGGGCTGGGTGATGACTCGAGTGTCGTGGTTGTTGGGGATGTCCATGGGCAGTTGCACGACCTCATTTTCTTACTCCGGGATGCAGGTTTTCCGGCGGATAATAGAGTCTTTGTTTTCAATGGAGACTACGTGGATAGAGGGGCCTGGGGTCTTGAGACCTTCCTTCTGTTACTGGCGTGGAAGGTAAAGATTATTCACTTTTATGCGAACCTTTAATTTCATATTGGACAGTAAAATCAAAGCTTTGGTATGACTTGGGTGGCATTTGATGGTCTGAAAAGTCCTTTGCATATACGTCATGCAAAGTTACTAGAGTGAAATAAATATAATTAATTATCTCTCCTTCGCTATATATTGAAGTTGTTGTGCATTATTATGGCAAATAACGCGTTGGTCGAGTTGAAAGTCATGTTACATGAGATGATCTTGAGTTCAAACATCACTACCAGGCTTTATCTGATTCTTTCTAAATGAAAATATTTTGATAGAAAGAAAAAGGAAGACCACATGGTTTGAACTTAAGACCTCAGGATAAAAGCACCAAGTCTTAGCCGCTGAACCAAAGAACATTTTTGCTAGTACTTAGTAGTATGTCCCATTGGGAACCAGGGGTTGTACCCTTACCTTGAGCACTTCTGGATGTGAATAATCTTTTTGATATCATTGGGTATAGTGCCCTCTTTTTCGGCTTCTCTTCGTATAAGAAATGCTATAGATGATCGTTGCTACTGGCTAAGCTTATGAGACCTACAAGTGACTCAGGTTTGGTCGTTTGGACTCCATTTGGATGCTGAAATGATCAAGCTTAAAGTTGCTCTATGTCTCCTTCGAGAGTTGGTAATGTCCCCTAGATGTATTCTGTGACGGTCTTTTGTGTTAGGACTGGAGGACTAGTAGCTTAGAACTTCTTATCTTTGGTCCCAGGAATGTGAAAATGGAAACAACATAGAAAGTGTGTTAAGAGCTTTTCTTGGGAATGCTCTTAGTACCATTCCTGTTTCAGGAAACTATCTTTCATATTCGTGTGATGCGAGTTTTTAGAGTTCAACTTCATATGAAGTTGAACAATTCAAACACAAATGTGATTATAATTTTATAGAAGATTAAAATTGGAAACCAGACTAATGAAAAGCTAAGAAGCACGGACATGTCCACTGGCCTCACGAATCTGTGTCGGATACGGACGCTACACGACACTAGCCGAACAAGTGTCAAACATGCCTAAATACCTGTCAATTTTTTTCATTTGTTTCACTAGGACGTGTGGACACTCTAGGACAAGTAGGGACACTCCTGCTAAATGTGAGGGACAGATTATAGGTTAACATGTAATGTTCAAATCTCGGTCCATAGTTCAAAATTTCATTTGATGGTTAGTCATGAATACTTACGTGGTAACCGTGGATTTGTATCTTAATAATGGTAATATTTTCGTGGGTTTTATCTTCATTTGATTAGGAATGATGTTGTATCTTGTATGCAAATTTATAAGATACCTCTATAATGCAAACATATACATTTTTTTTGGCTTGTCCATAATGTTTCAAAGTCGTAATTTATGAAGAAATGTCCTATCTGCATGTCCTTGTCCCGTGTTAGACGAAAAGTATACAAGGCCTTTGATGGTTACACACTGTGCTTGGTGGTCTTTGCACCTTGTTTGAAACTTTTCATATATGCATATGACATGGAACGATTTGTTAAGTTGTTTTTTGTTACTTGACATTTTGGAGTTTTTTCCCCCTACTCATAGAGTTTCATGGTCAGTGTGGGTTGTATTCTTAGGTATACAAATTTTTTGTCCATAATCGACTGCTTTGAAACCTGGATGTCTAATTTGTACTCTGCCCGCATGTATTATTCTACTAGAAGATTGTTCTGTTTATATTTCCTCGCTATGTCATTGGACTAGTAGGCCGATATTATATATTTATTTCTGCATTGAATTAGGGTAAATTAATAAATACTATTTTTTGTTTTTTGTTTTCTGAAGTTCAATAAACACTAGTTCAATGATTTAATTTTACAGGTTTCTATGCCAAAAAAGGTATTTCTTCTTCGTGGAAATCATGAGTCAAAATATTGCACACACGTGTATGGGTTCGAGAAAGAAGTCTTAACAAAGTATGGAGAGCAAGGGAACGATGTCTACAAGAAATGTCTAAGGTGTTTTGGAACACTTCCTCTAGCTTCCATCATAGTAGGCCGGGTCTACACTGCACATGGAGGGCTTTTTCGCAGCGTAGCGACTACCTCCTCGAAAAAAAGGAAGAGGACTCGCAACTCGGAAGAAAGTTCACTAGTTCTTGGTTCGTTGGAAGAGTTATCTCGAGCTAGGAGAACAGTACTCGATCCTCCATGGAAAGGTCCCAACTTGATTCCTGGTGATATTTTGTGGTCAGACCCGTCAATGAACCCAGGCCTTTCTATAAATGAAGAGCGAGGAATGGGTCTTTTTGGGGCCCGGACTGTACCGAAGACTTCCTACAGAAGTTCAATCTGAAGGTAATTGATAAATCAATTTTCCCATTAAATGGTCATACATTTATGCATATCAAGATATTCCACAAAATCCGCACCCTCAACTCGTGCAAATCCCGTCACACACGTTGAGGTGCAAACGTCCCTATATATATAGCAAACTAGGAACCACGGAAACGAAGAGAATTTAACTCAAGATCTCCCACAAACCAAAGTTTTAATTCCCTGGAGAATTGGACCCAAGACGTCCCATAAAACCAAAGATTTGATACCTTGTTCTAAAAGGTTAATTTCGCTGGTAAACATACAGTGTCCAACATCTTTGTCTCCTTTTTCGAGCAATAATAATGGAAAATAGGATCATGTGATGTATAAAGATGCTTAGTTGGTTATAACTCATTAGTCAAAGTCTTTACAATTTTGAACTTTTGATACTCAGGTAGAACGTGTTGATTGACGATTTTGAACTTCATTGCAGCCGCATATGAGTATTTAAGGATGGAAATTGATTCTTTTGAGCTTACCTTTTATTCAACACCAAATGTAGGGGGTAGATAGTGAACGAAAATTAAATATAATTTACTAGTACACAAGTGTATAGTTTTCCGATTGCACTTTGCATTAATCTCTTATTCTATAGAGCAGAACTTGAGTTTTTCACGGAAATATATATTCGTCGGTTAATCTTGTATGCTTCTTGATTCGGGTGTAAGTTCCCTGGCCCCAAGAGAAAAATAACACCAAAAAAATACCAATTTCTTTCATTGTTATCCTTGGGTTACTTTTGTGTTAGTAGTATTCATTAAGTTGTACAGGACTAGATAGTGGAATCCATGCTCTATATTGACTAGTCCTTCAACATTGTTGTTTCCACAGTTAATTATCAGATCACATGAAGGTCCTGGTGTGAGGGAAAAACGGTCTGGTCTTGGTGGAATGGATGACGGGTACACAATAGATCATGTCGTAGAGTCCGGGAAATTGGTTACTCTATTTAGTGCTCCAGATTATCCCCAGTTCCAGGTATTTCTTTGTACAGCGGTTGGTCTTACATGTGGCTGCTCTAGTTGCATCTTCACTTTAGTATTGGCTCTTGTATTGTGGTTTTATAATTATGTCTCCTTTTAGAATTTGATAGAGGCGATTGAAAAAGTTTTCCATCCATTGGCGTAACACTTGTGCATTTGCTTGTTTTACATTGGTAAATTTAAAGTTAGATGTACCAATCTCATCCTGAAAGAAACACCATTTGAGGTGGATTCTTGTATCCCATTCTAGTTGGGCCATGTAATGGAATTGCATTTTGTCAGCCCTTTCTAATTATGTACCTGTTTTTTATTTCCCTTTATTCTAATTTATATAATGGCGGAAATGGGCCTTCTTTTGTCGCTTCTTATATTTTAGATTGTGAGGATACTAGCAATGTAAGAATTGCCTCTTAAAGAAGAGAATCTTCCATAGAAGTTGCTTATTTATGAGGACATATTGATGACAGATGGAGACATGCCCCCCAGTTTGGAATTCCTTCCTAGTATTGTGAGATTCTTTCAAATGTTTTGAGAATGAAGATTTCTCTTATATCTTCCAAAAGTACCATTGTACATAGTTCAAGGCAAGAGTCCCTCGTCTAATGATATTAGCAGAAACCTCTCTGGAATTCATCCGATCCTTTCCGCTTTTGTGTTGTGTATCTCATCATCGGAGAAGCTTGTAGGAAGAAGGAAAAGAAGAATGGTAAATGGGACAATGGATGGCAATAAAAATTTCCCAAAAGAAGGCATGGATGAAAGAGCCATTATTTGACATGTTACTTTGCTGTGATTGTTGGTTTCTGTAAGTTCTGAAAACAAAAGATATTCCTCTGCAAAAAGCGATTCTGATTGCAAATGCCCCCTACGAGATGTCATTAACTGAACAACTTAACTTTTGCTTTGTGATTTACTTTCATTTTCTTGAATGAAATTTGAGTTGACGTTATTCTGTTGTTTGCTTGAAAACGTTATCTATTTTGCATATCCAATCCAGATATGGTGTCAGATGGATTATCTTATTTTCCTTCTTCCCTCGTCCTAATAGGTTAGGTGAGTAAGCTTGTTCATGAGACCGTATTATATTTTTGTAGCAAATATTCAATGCCTTAAAACTTGATATGTAAGTATGTCAGACAGAGGACCTACATCAAGAAGACTTTCAATTTGAAAGCATACATCGATTTGGTTTTATTAGCCTTTTTATTTCCCTCGACCCTGCTTCAGAAGGCCAAAGGTTCTTTCTGGAAACTTGGCAAAATGGAGTTATTGTTGTTCTTTGGTTCATTAAGCTGATCATGTCCTTCAATGGACCTGAAATTTGCACTAACATGATTAATTTCAACTTGCCATGACGTCTGAGGACGGACTTGTATAAATAACCTCTTAAACATGCTTGTGCTTTCTGTTTGAATCTCTTATGCTCCACTGCACTGGGTTTGATTAGGACAGAGAGGTCCCTGCTTAAGCTATCTTTTTGTCCTATGCTTCTTTGGGATACTGCTAGGTGATATACTGAACGAATCAATATAAGTGATTCACCAGAATAGATTAAGCTAGTATAGAGTGGACAGGCAGACCCATAGTTCAACTGTATGGGCAACAAGAGAGACTCTTGATGAGCATTGTAAAACAGATGTTTCTATTTGATAGGAATGTGATGTTCCTCTTCGTAAATAGCTACAGGTAATGGTACTAAGATTAATTGAGTGTCAATGTTCTCTTTGAGAAAATAATATACATATCATAAAAAGAAACAGTAACTATTCGTTAATCATGATAGTTGATTCTTGCCGAATACTATTTTCTGTAAAAACAAACAATAATCCTTTAATATCAGACATTTGATGTAAGTTGTGCAATAGGAGACATTAGTACCTCCAGTTTGTGAAGTATGGACACTAGATTGATGCATTTTCTGGGTTGTTTGCATTGGTCATTGAATATGTTCAAATTATCGTGATGTATATGTTAAATGTTTCTTAGGGAAAGTGTTATGGAAACTAATAGCATGTTATGTCTCGTCTTCCTTGCAGGCAACTGAAGAATGGTACAAGAATAAAGGCGCTTATGTTGTTCTAGAACCCCCTCCCTTTGATTCTCCAGTATTCCACACTTTCGAAGCTGTTACTCCAAGACCTAAGGTGCAGATCCTGCTAATCTCTACTCACCTGTAATCTAGAGGATAGTTATACTCCAGCTGTCTCACTTTTGTTGCCATTTCTTGAGTCGCTATTTTTCGGATAAGAAAATAAAGCACTTTTGTTCATAAAAGATCTCAATTGTTTTTTTTAATTGGCGAAAAAAATCAAAAAAAAAAAAATTGCATGAAAGTGTTTTAGTTTTTTTATCTGAAAAATGGCTTGGCTTTGCGATAAGAATTATGAATATGTGACGGAGGGAGTAAATTCTATGTTTCAAGAGGACAAAAATAGGAAGGCAACTTCAACCGACCCAAACTGATCCGCCGCGATGGGGTGGTTTTTATAAACTCAACCTACGCAGGGGCAGTTTCGTTTTAAAGCTAAACATCTGGCCAGTTCGGTTTGGTATAAGGAAGCATATGCACCGACCAAAAACAAAATTGAGTTGGGAATACCTAGGATTTACTAATTATCAAACAAAAAAAATAAAGCTATGCATATAAGTATCCAGTGCTCAAATTTTATCTTTATAGTTCTTAGTGTAAAACCAAAGGTGGTGCTCCTGTTGGCTTATGCATTATGTTGCTTTGTTTGATTTCTTTTCCATTTTGAGTGTTTGTTGTTGGTGTGGAAGTGGATTGAAACACCTTGTCGAAGTTTCAGTTTTTTTAATTGTTTTACTTAGTTATGTTGGTTGATTGGTAAACGACAGGGTATGGTCAAATGGTTGAATGGTAACTGATAATACTTTATTGAAATTTGATTTTTGAGTTGTAGCACATTATGTTTCTTTGTTTCTTCATATGTTCATTAAGAAAACTACTAATGCCGTGGGTATAGTGTGGTTCGGGTAAAAACTCACCCTGTGTGGTTTGGGTATGCTACGAAAGTAACCACTTCGGGTTCTGGTAATCACAAATTAAGCTTGGACTAAATATGAAATACATACTATAGTGCATATATAGGCCTTTCTGTAGGTAATGAACATGATATTATTTGCATGGCAGGCCAATCCTTATTACGACTACGAGGATGTGATCGACTCTGATGAAGAATTGGACTTGGCATCCATGGCTTCATGATCTTTCTGAAAGAGTTCATCAGTGCCTGATATCGAAGCTGAAATAGGTAGTTTTCTTGAATACTGTTGCCGAGTGATAATTTTATGTCTTCCACACCCAACCCGCAAGTCGTTACCCTTTTCAAATGTAGAGTTATGTACACAGGTTTTAAACCGAGAAGTTTGTGCTGCATAGGCGAATTGTATTTTTTTCATTCATTAAAATATTGGCATCTGTTGCTTGTATTTTTTAAATTGGTGTTGTAGAAGGACAGAAAGGTCAAATATGCAGCTTTGAAAAACTACGAGGGCAGCGAGTTTTTTCTGTTCTGTTTTTGGGAAGTGAAAGTGCTCGTTTGAGATTTTCATCTCTCCTGATTATTTCATCACAGGGCAGATGCAAGATGTGGCGGCTGAGGGCCATTGTCCCTCCAAACTTCAGTAGTTTCTCATTGCCCTAAGATAGTTGCATGGTTGTCAGTTTTTGAAAAGGCTTTTATTGTTCTGGCTTGAATAACTTGATAATATTGCATTAGCCCTTTCAAGCTTTAAGTGACTGTGTCGTAATTTTCCACAAACTGAATATATTTACCTCGGGCACCGTTTTTTTTTCTTGTTTGAATATTAACACTTTTGCACCAGTCACTATTTTAATGGACCTCTTTGTCTCCTATGAGGCTCCATCTGCATGCGGGTTTGTGGATCTCATTTTGGTGCGATGGTGTTCCATACTGAGCACAAGTGATGGCTTGCATTTTGTTTCGGCTGATATTCTTCTTGCTTTGAGCGCTCTTTTCATGTTCATGGACCCGACAAATCACAAATTACAGAGTACCGTGGTCAAACTAGGTGTGTACCCTTAACTCTGAAAGTTCTGGTGTCTGGTTCAGTATCAGCAAAGGCAAGCAGCTGCTTTAATTGGAAATCATTACATGAGAAATGTTTCAACTACTGTAAGGGACATAACCCGACTAGGCTTTATATACGATTTTTTTGATGTTAACTTTGTTTTGTAATGTAATTATGGAAAACATTTTGGAGGTTACTTTCAATTGCTGCTATGTTGCGATCGTTAGCAAGTTTAGAATGTTCAATTGCTGCAATGTTGCGAGTAGTAACTAGTAACCTTCTAGTCTTATGAAGTTATATGCTTTTTGCCATTGGCCATGATGCTGTTTCTGAGGTGACAGATTGCATTCGGGTTATACAGCAGTTTCTGCAACAATAGAAAAGGGATGCCGTGTTTTTGGTTTGCTGATTGCAATTGTATTGCTGTTTCATGATTGCCATTGTATTGCTGTTTCATGATTGCTGTTTCATGAGTTGGTTCCTTTTATTGAGTTTATTTCGAGTAGATTAGTACTTCAACAGTTCAACCCACGAATTGGCCTTGGAGCTGTAGATCCAGGAAATGGGGAAAATTATTGTATGCGTCGTGCTTGTCTGCTCATCTGGGCCATCCATCCGTGTTTTGGACGGCCCAGATCTATTGGGATTGTTCGACTGTTATAGGTTAATTTATTCACTCACGAATAGGTATACCTATTCCGTGTTCCGTTGGGATTGTTCGACTGTTATGGTTTTAATTTGTTATACTTCAGTATTTGCGCATACCTGAGTCAAGTAAGTGCTAGCATTTGTCCATGCCTGAGTCAAGTGGAAACTGGGTGTTGGGGCAGCAGAACTTCAGAATGAGCTTGTTCACATTACTCCATGCTACTTTCTCCCTCTTGAGTCAAATTAGCTAAAGTTTCTTCCACCACCCTTTTCTCATCGAGATTTTTCGCATTGGTCAAATTAGCTAAAGTTTCTTCCACCACCCTTTTCTCCATGCTACTTTCTCCCTCTTGAGTCATATGCTTGGGCCCAAAGTCAGAGTCCCAGTTGTCCCCGAAGAAAAAGATTCATTCTTGGACAAGGAATGAAGATTCTTAGCATTTCTTCCTTTCTTCAAGCCCAACTTTAAAGTTTTCGAATTCTCCTCTTTTTGATCCCAGCTATTTGTCCTAGAAAAGTTTGCAGCCTTCAAAGGATTTTTAGTCCATATAAGTTTCCTTCTATATCCATTTTTGGTCCGGTCTTTCTTCTTATGCTCTATGTAATCCATATAATTCATACGAGGGTCGGCAGAAACAAGATCTACAGATGAGTAGTCATCAATATCAGAACTTGTAGTTGCCATCTTAGCTACCGAAATCAAGTCATCAAAAGCGATGTGGAGAGACTAAGAGAGCAAAGGAGCCATTTCAAAGTCCTCAATACCGATAAAGTTTGGTGTCTCACCGACTGCGGATACCTCATCCCTACCGGGTGGATTATGAAAATCAGCACCTACCCCATCCTCGAAAACTGCCCCATCCTCGAAAATTGAGCATGGTCTCCCTTGTTTGAAATCACAAATGCGTCATCATTATCACCACTGACAACATCGTCTTTCACCCTTCTCAAGAGTACCATCAGAATTTATGCACCACCACTTGTATATTATATTGCCTATAGGGTTCAGATTCTTTCATGGTCCTGCGATCACCCTTTGTGGCCTTTCTTGTGCACACTTTAATAGTCAAGATCGTTCACTTTTAATAATTCATCAAGAACATCAACCATTTCAAAAATCATGCTAATGAATATTATCAACACCGTTCAAAAAATCGTTCACTTGCATAATTTGTTCACTTTTAATAACTCGTTAAGAACACTCCGCCCCTAAGAATGGATTGAATGATGTTTGGCTCCTACGAATGGAATATGTGAGCAGAGAGATCGCCGAGGACAGACGCTTTCTTTAGCCCCCAATTCTCCCCTTCCGCGACGATCTCTCTGCTATTGCCGGGCGATTCTCTCGCCGTCTGACCCTCTCTCTCTCTCTCTGGCTGTTGAAGTATCCATTGATGTTGCGGGTCATGAATTTGATGTCTCAAGGCATCAGACGTTGCTTAGGGCTGCAACCTGCGGCCAAGATTTGTCCAGGTTGGTTGGATTTCCCATTCTCTAGATGTAGTGATGGAATATCAGAATCAATGACTTTGTTTATTACCATTACCAGTAGGGTATAATTTTCCCGTTCACGTCAGTTACCTATTCGGTCTTCTTTTTTCTCTTCAGAAGCTTCAACGCCACCTTCCTTTCCGAATCCAAGTTCTGACATGTCTTGCTTCGCCATCAAGTTCCTGAACACAGCCAAATTAAAAATAAATAAAAAAACTGTTTGAATAGCCTCGAAACACTTCTTCCCCGTTAAAAGGTGTCCACCACAGGAATGTTACATACTAATGACCAGCATGACCATATTATTCAGATATTCTCAATTGCATAGCTTTGCTCCCAGTAAACATGACAATCTATAGGCATAAACGGACAAGGAAAGTAAACTAAAGGGTCCTTCCATGCATAGACCCTAACCATACACAAAACTTGCGTCGTCCTAATGAAAGAGGTTGACTGCTGCCTTTTGCAAAGAACCTATATCGTGTAAAGACTTAAAGGAAAAGATTCCTGCAGGGATTCCATATCAGTAAACATGCCCATAAATTTGATCAATTGATTCTCATGCAACCAATATCGACAAATGTAACTACAGCACCAATTAAAAAAATTTGATTACCAGTTCTTACATGGATGATGGAACCAAGCTTGCAGAACTGACTCCTAATATGAAATATCTATTCCCAATTTGATTTCCGTAATAAATCCAAGCAAAACTAAAAAATTTGGAGGCACGTTTTGCAAAATGAGCATGACCTTACAAGGACGGACATGGCCAGCCTTAAAATAGTTGTATATGGGAAACAGCATTTGCGGACAAGGCCACCCTTAAAATAGTCACACTGCAAACTTTCACACATGAAACAGAATTTAGGTAGTGTAGAGTTACTCACCTGACCATTTGAGTTCCACCTAACAAGAACCTTACATCGAAGTAGTAGCAATGAATGCATGTCCATCAAGGTATCAAGGCATAAACACGAAAAGGCCAGATATATTTTGATATCATATACTAATGACCACAATTGTGTTGAGCACGAAGATAGCGATTTTATTCATGGTTTATGCTCCAGAAGTTCCATCAAGCCTCAATTTGACATTGATAAAGGAAGAAATGAAAAGAACGGCAACAAAAAAGAGTGATAAAATCAATACAATTAAGGGAATCTGAATACAACCACTTTCAGTTGACAAAATTGTGGAGAAAGTGTGCAAAGTTCCAATTTCCAAAGTTTTAACTTTACACAGTGGCTACGTCACATAGGGAGACGATTTCATGCTTGCCATTGGTTCCAAAAGACTACATCATTTAAGGTCCAACATAGAGCTAAGTTTATGAGTTCAATAACTTTCAGAAGCTGATTGTAAAGAAGACGGTTATCACTTACTTAGAAACATGTTGTTTGCAGAAAGGAAAAAAAAAATGTAAAGAAGACGGTTATCACTTACTTAGAAACACGTCGTTTGCAGAAAGAAAAAAACCGAAAAATGAACAAAATGTACTAACTTTTCCATTCGACATTCAAGGTACTTTTTCGAGAAGTTCCTGCACTTGTCAGATTTATGACCTGCGGATTTCAGACATCCGATGTATTCTTTCTTCTCCTGAAACGAAATCAATGTGAAAATAAGCAATCACACAAGTTTATCTCAAATTCAACAAAGACATCGCCAAAAATTCAACACAAAAGGTTACAACTTGTAGCGAAATTTTGTCCTTCAGACAGAATAACAAAGAAGCTTTCTTATGAAGTCTTTAAGTGATACTACCAGGTCACAGAGATGCATGTGATCTAAAGGGAAGACTCCTTTTTCTGGTGGCACTGGTCTGGCTCCCCTATTCCCACCAAATGCTCCACCTGCAAATATTTGAAAGTTTATTGCAACAATATGATGTAGGACACGTGGGGTGGGGGGTACTCTCCTATGCGTAGCTTATCCAAAATCAGAACCATGGCAGCAGCAGTAGCAGGCAATTCACATAAAGTTATTGTGGGCTTTTGTGGTGGAAAGGAGGAGGGGAGGTTATGTGGGACTTTTTATGTTAGGTTTATGAAAGGTAAGGTTTTTAGGGAGAAAAACCTTGGATTCAGGGCTGTTCAGGGCACTGTGAATAGTACCCGAGAATAGTAACTTGTACGCAAACAAGAAGAAAGAGAAGAGGAAGAGAGAGACGCTTCACCCTCGCAAGGGTTAGACAATTTCCCACGCACAAAGAATCTCAAATTCTCATATTGACTACTAATAAAATCCATCACTTATTAAATTATCAAAATACCCTTAAGGCCTTAACCATAAATTTGACCAGCAGCATACTTAACCTAAATAAGTATAAACGAGACTCTATTAGAAATAGGGACATCCCTATAAATTAATCCAATTGACCCATGTAAGTTCTACTTGAAACTAAACAATCTCCATTTGTGAATGCTTCCTTAATCTTGTTCTTTCTTGCTCCCTTTACGGAATGCATCACAATATTGCAGAATACAATCCGTAGGTTTTAAATTCATACTGCAGAGAAAATCCGCTTCTTCTTCCGAGTTTAGCAGGCACGATCATATTCAATAGAGACTACCACAACATGGAGGCTAGCCCTGTTTATAAAAAATGATCAAAGATAACACCCGCACGCACAGGCGCGCTGCAAACAAACACAAACACATACATAAAAATAGACTATTAAGGTAATGAAAGAAAACTTTCCATCACAATATGGCAAAATCATAAGGTAGATCAAATTTGCACTTCACATTTAAAACCCTATGCCTAAAAGCCATATCTGGATGGCAATCAGTAACAATATAAAGTACATTGACCGCCAAAAAATAAATCAATATAAAGTACAAAGAAACGAAATTCCTGAACTTAAAGTCAAATTGTAGGTTTCACAATTTTAAAGAATCAGTTTTTGAGCCAATAAGGACTTAAATTCCCAAGTTTGAATACCAAATTTGGGCTCCAATATCACAAAGTCGGTTTTCGAGGCAATCAAGATTGAAATTTATTAGTTTGATGACTTTCATTCCAATAAACAATTCTGCTCTTTATACATGTTACTTTGACGCAGAAGTCAGAACACCATAAAGACCCCAAAAACGGTATGGAAAAAACCCGTAAAAACACATACATTGATCCGTCCGAGGTTGGGAATGGAATTCATAGGTGGATCACATCTTGAGGATATTTGTACATAATTTCTTAATTTCATCATATGGAAGAAGTAACAGAGTCCTTGGAAGGATAACAAAAGCCATAAATTCTTACCACCAAATCCAAATTGAAACGTGTACACAAGAAATGTAACAGAGAGAGAGAGAGAGAGAGAGAGAGAGAGAGAGAGAGAGAGAGAGAGAGAGATTCCCCAGCACTCATATGTGAGATTTTCCCTATGTTCCTTCGTTACTCCAATGGCTGCCTGGTTTTTTCCGAAGGAAGCAGAAAAGAAAAGGGGAGGAGCAAAATGAGAGAGAAACTCTAATCTGGGCCTTTGGCCCAATTCAGTAATCGGGCTTGTTGGCTAGAGGCCCATGTTAGCTTTCTTTCATGGAGTATTTTCTTCGAGAAACTAAAAAAAATTAAATTTTTTTGTTTTTTTTTTTTCTAAAATTTTTCAAGGAGACATTGTTGAACAATTTTTGTGTTCAATATCATATAGAAGAGATTATGGATCGATTGCACGGGAGCAGTGTTGCAAAGTACAAACATAGATAGACGTCAGACGTGCACAGATTCGGACACAAATATATGGAACTGTTTGATACACGTGAATTCCACTTGGTAGATACAAAGTTCATACACATCAACGGTTCTGGACATATCGGTATCTAGATCTGTGTATATCCATCAAGGACCACAACATTTTTATTGCACGGATAGATGCTTCTATTGTTTCTTAGCGCTTCGTTCAGTTTTTATTTTTTATAATATGTTGGGCAAAAGGAAAGTAAACAAGAATGAAGAAGAGAAGTAGTTTTTTTTGTACATATACATCAAAGTGGAAAATAAGAATGATTTTTTGCTAATTGTCTACTTCAAAGTACTTCACCATTTCTCCAAAACTCTACAGAGCCTAGGCTTAAAAACTGAAAATCAATGAGCAAGAAGCCAAACAAAGGAGAGTTTTGAACCCAACTGCCGAATTGACATTTACAACATTTTGGTCTCACTTTCAAGTATCCATAGCAAGAAAATATAGTAAGACTAACTACATACCATAAAAATTTGAAATTATGGATATCAACATTTCCTTATACTTCCTAACAACTGTCAATTTGAGTGAGCAAGAGTCTTGCACTTCATCCTAAAATTCCTTCATTCAGGACCGTTGACTGAAAGAACGGACAAGGCATCTGCTTAAGAATTAGCAACACCAGCCAGGCATTGTGAGGTAGTATTGACTGAAGTCTGCCTATATGCATGGGGATGCTGAATTATTACCAGAACGGAGTCCTTCACGGTTCTGACTTGGGATGGGGCCGTTGGCCACAAAAGGAACATAATACTGATACATATCAGTACAAAAATGTAACCGATAACACTTTATGAATTGCATAAGAATAACAAACTTATTGAACTCCTATTAGAACAGTACATGATGAGGATCTAGAATGACTAGCAATGATGATGGAAATGAATCGATATACGGGTGTGAGTTTGAGCAGTCATTACTTACCACCCCAATATGCCATTCATTGCTACTAAAACCTTTAAATGTCGCTGCATCCATTTCCTGCAATAGAATGAGGAAGAAATAAGAAAATCGTGGGTGCATCTCCAATCCAGAAGGTTAATTTCTTAAGTATCACAATGTTATTGGGATTGAACACCATTTTCCTGGTAGTTTTGAAACTTCTCGTGCAAGTTGATTCGTCCACCAGACGTGTTATATTCACTGAAATTAGTATTCTTCATTTGGAAATGCTCAAATAACAAGGACCAACCATATAATCAACATACTTTATCCATTCAAACCTTAGCCATTCTGATCTTTTCAATGTTGTTGTCCTCTTTTTCTCCTTAAAATTTAGTTGGGGATGCATGCAGAAAGTTACTGAACACACTTTATGGTTTGATGGCAGTTGCCAGTTGAGCACACACGTGTGTGCGTGTGTGCAGTTGAATAGGCGTAGGGTTTGGGTAGTTTTGGGTTAGTAATTTTACCACTTTGCCCTAACAATTGATTCATGTTATATTTAAGGTAGTTGTAAAAATAGTTTCCATTGGGGCAATAGAGGTTCTCACTTCATTTATGGAATAGATGCTCAACAAATAAACCAACACTGCTGGACTGAAGGAAAATTGAAGACAAGCCTTTGTTGGATCGAAGTATACATGGTGAAAATATTTGACAAATAAACATTTTGGAGAAGATGTTTCGCAGCATTCAAATCCATGTACATCAGAACTTACAATACTGTAGATTGGAGGCACTGTTGCTTGCCCTTTCGACTTTAGTGTGGGCATAACAGAGAAACATGGCACCAAGTCTTGTGACCTGAAAGTCCATCTGTGAAAGAGAGAGCAAATAATCAACTCCAGAATGGACTTGAAGGCAAAATTATGCAGCGTGTAAATTCTGTACACCAATGGGCTAGGATTCTAGGAAGTATAGGAATCGTTGAAACGTGTTGTTATTGTGGAGCGTAAATCCAGAAAAAAACGGAATTCTTACGTACCCAATGTATAGAAAGATGCATAATTGTGCCAATTCACGAACTAACAGTCAGAGCCAATAGCTCTCTAATGAGCCACCCATGTCAATGTATATCTGAAAATCAGAAAGTTCAAATGTCAGTGTATCAAGTTTTGCAAATTCGGCCTTCTATAATAAAGTAAAAAAGTATCCATCATACCGCAGTATCTGCCACTGCTGTAATCTGCATCACAGCTTGAAACTTCCTGGACCATGAAAAAACAAGCGATACACGAAACGTGAAAAAAGACCACTAAGCGTCTCTGTAAAGGCTAACTCATATATTGTATTAGAGCCATAACATGGAACTCCAAAAAAATACAAAAACATGCATGCGAGTAATGCAGAAAATGTGCGCGCGCGCATGAGAGAGAGAGAGAGAGAGAGAGAGAGAGAGAGAGAGAGAGAGAGAGAGAGAGAGCATACTTAAACATAACGTATTTTGCATAAACTGCATCATGCATCAAATGGACATCTTCATCCTGAGGGGTCAGTCTATGCAGACTTTTCCCTCGCTTTAGTTGGACTCACTAGTGCACAGTGGAGTGGTCCTAGCCTCCCAGGACTGGTCAAGTTTCGCACGTACTCACATAATCCTTCAGTAGTGCCTCCCACTCACTCTCAATCTCGCTTTGCGCTAGCACTCTCAATTCTTGCCATAGTAAGTTTGGTATATTTTTGACGGACACTTTCACGCTCCTGCTCTCATACAGGCTAGCACATGCATATTATGTGACTAAGTTACGCCTAAGCTGACCCGGTAAGTTATCAAAAAATATTAGCAGACTCAAAGCAACATATCTTTAGAAATTATCAGGCACGCTACTAAATCCCAGAACACCATCCGGTGAGGCATTTCATCAAACAGCAAAGAAGCATATCACTCTTCAGTCTCTTCCGTTAAAAATGCTTTTGGCAAGGGGTAAAATCTCACAAAAATAAAGTTTTCTTACCCAAAAGAAAATCTCTGGTCAAAGAACTAGACGCCCTTCGCGATTCAGATAAAAAAAATGTAAAAAAAGTTGTCAATTCAAGAAAAGATCATACCAACTAGAGATGTGGGAAAAATCAGGCTTTATCAAACCCCTATCACTGTGCCTATAAGCCCTCGGGAGCTTGCTCAGAAATCAGAACCAAAAAGGGTCCAAATCCATGAAAGTGAACACCAAAGGGGATCTCCTCTTTTTCCCATTTCAGCAAACCCTAACCCCATCGTAGCGTTTCACAACCTCCTTCCCGTCCGTCGGTCGCCGTCCCTACTCTCTCTCTCCCCCCTTCAAGATCGCATTCTATCTCCTCTCCAATTGAAAAGGCCATACTGTGGTCTTTTTTTTTTTTTAATCCGCGGGTTTTTTTGCCAAAGCTTAATTAAAATAACGCTTTTTTTTTTTAATTTCTGGGTAGAGCCAAGCGAAAAAGCGCTACTCATTTTTTAAAAGTAGAGCCAATCGAAACAGCGCTACCCATTTTTTTTTTTAAAAGGTATAATTTCACTTACTTCCCCCGAGGTTTTTGACAAATACACAGAGACCTTCCTTATACTTACTGAAATTTCACTGTCCTCGCCTACTTTATTCAACGGAGATAATACTAGGAGGAATTTTTTTTTTTTTTTTTGCCATAGTTTAGGAGATGTTAGTGGGGGTTAGCGGGGTGTTAGTACAGGGGCTATCCATAGCCCTGAAACTCCAACGCCCCCAGTGGGGCTTGATCCCTAGTCTCCCGCGTGGGGAGAACCAGGAGATACCAACTGAGCCGCAGCTCATCAGTACTGTCCTCGCCTACTTTACAAAGTAATTGGCAGATACCTCCCCTACCGTTAAAAAATGCCCAACGGTGTTAACTTTGATGGTGAAATGCCATTAATGTCTTTAAATTCAAACTTTACTTTATTTTTTTCCTTATTTGAGTTTATATTGCATAAAAATTTTGAAAGGCGTGAAAAAGAAACTAAATTATTTATTTTTAGTTCCCATAAGATATATTTTCACATTTTGATAATAAAAACAAAAGTATTAATAATCACTTAAGCCCAATGCTTGCATTGGTAGTTTTATTATTTTACTTTTTTTAGGTTTCTTTTTCTTTCTCTAAATCTAAAGCTCTAACTAGACTCCTTTTTCTTCTCTACAATTTTAGATATTTTACCTACCCTCTCTCTCTCTCTTATTTTATTTTATTAGAGGTAACATCTAAAAAAAACTATAAGCATCAAATTTTTTGGAAATTTTTTGTAGACCAATTCAAGGATCCCATTGAGAAAAAAAATATTTTAATTTTTTCACAAAAGAAAACTCATTAATACATTATTTTTTGCTTGTATAATGCAAAAATGCAACATTCTAAAAAATAATAGATAATTGTCCTATAATAATAATAATGCATTTATGAGTTTATTTTGTAAAAAAATTAGACTGTTTTTTTTCTCAATGGGATCCATGAATTTGTGTAAAAAAACTATCCGAAAACTTTTTTTCTCAATAGATAGTTGTCCTAAAATAGTTTTTTTTTTTTTGTGTGCGAAATGCTTGTTTCTCCTAGAAGGATTTTCATATTATTTTTTAAACCATTATCATCGCTAATGCAAGAGAGAGAGAGAGAGAGAGAGAGAGGTTAGGTAAAATATGTAAAAAATAAAAAAAAGAAGAAGAAGAAGAAAAAGAAGTCTAGTTAGAGCTTTAAATTTAGAGAAAGAAAAAAAAACTTAAAAAAGTAAAAAAATAAATAAATAATACCATCCAATGCAAGCAATGGTCTTAATTGATTATTGATACTCTTATTTTTATTATCAAAATGTGAAAATATATCTTTTGGGAACTAAAAAAAAAATTTAAAAATTTTTTTGAGTCAAAGAAAAGAAAGTTCCAAGAAAAAAGTAAATAATTAATTTACTTTTTCACGTCATTTAAAACATTTATGCAATATAAACTCAAATAATGAAATAAATAAAGTCAAGTTCAAGGGCATTAAGGTCATGTTACCAGCAAAGTTAACGCCGTTAGACTATTTTTAACGGCAAGTGATGTACTCCCTCCGTCTCATAAAGTTTGGTCCCTACGAAACTACGTGCAATTTTCAAACTAAAAAATAATGTATTTACCAAAATAATTTTTTAATTTTTTTTGCACCATATAAAAGTTCTCGATGAGATCTATCAAACAAGATCCATATTGACTAAAAAATTATTTTCGTAAGCACGTTATTTTTTAGCTTGAAAATTGCACGTAGTTTCGTAGGGACCAAACTTTATGGGACGGAGGGAGTATCTGCCAATTTTTTTGTAAAGTAAGGGAGGACAGTGAAATTTCAGAAAGTATAAGGGAGGTCTCTGTATTTGTCAGAAACCTCAGGGGAGGTAAGTGAAATTTACCCTTTAAAAAAAATCGGCTAATTCAAATACCGCTACCTTTTTTTTTTTTGGAAAGTCCGCGGGTAAAACTAATTGGATCAAAGTACCCAATTTTGTTTTTAATCCCCGGATAGATTATGACTCCCGATCTGTATCGGAGAGAAAATAGAGAAAGAAAACCACCACCACTGTCATCGATCAACATATTGTCGACGCATGGGGCCGCCGTTACGTAGATCTGAGCCGCGGTAACCTCCGACGCCTTCACTGTCCGTCGCGGCCACTCGAAAAAGACTCGTCGGCTCGTCGCCGTGATGAGGAGAGGTGGAATCTGGGTTCAACTTTCAAATGGAGATGAAAGAGATCAGACAGTGCCGAGAGAGAGGGGCAGTGGGTCACAGGCTACTAACAGCTGTTTTCCTTTTCTTCTTTTTTTCTTTTTTTTTTTTTTTTTAGAGTACAGCTCTAGGCTTAAAGAACAGCACAAAGGACAAGGTCACAAGATGAGTTTTTGCGTGTCCTGTATTTGCCTATTGTGGATAATGGTTGCAAGGAGTAATTATAAAACGTGTATAAAGATTAATTTTCCATGATCTCATATTTTGTTTATTGTCTAATGTTAGTTCTGTGTTGATGAAATAAATGGTATTGGTAAAATTTTAGAGTTATAATTATATGGGAAGGAACTCACCACTGGCTCATTAGCCATCTCAATTTAGACATGTATCTTGGCTGGTCATGATAGAATTCTTTGGGAACTTGATTGGTTAATACTAGTGCTTGTATTTGACATCTTATCTTATATAGTATTGCAGGATGACTTTTCGTGAGAAGAGTCGTAAGTGCAACAAGTGTCGTGAATTGATTGGATTGTCATTCAATTTTTGAAGTGAGACATGTAACCTAATCATATCATATCTCCCAAATCTTTTTGAATTCCAAAATACTAGATATTTTCCTATTCCATACATCTTCTTATAATGAAATGAAATGAAATATCCTCCAAACATGTTCATTATACACGTCTGGCTATATGTGTATCTATGTCATTATTTAAACCAATATGTCTTTGGATTGAAAGTCCAAACGAAAGTTTCTCATATTTAAAGTTGAAAAGTAGAAGTACTAAATGCAAATGGCAACCACAAGCAACATTAGTAATATTAATCTTGACTATTCAGTTGGAAACTAAATCAAATAATTCAAATTTTAAAATTTGGGAATTAGCTTTTCTTTTTCACCTCGCAAGTTACTACAAGCAACCTTAGTAATATTAATCTTTTTCTTTTCGAACGGCAAAAAAGGAATTTTATTAATCTTTGGAAACAAATTACAAAGATTAAAAGGACCCAAGCACAACATCAAAATGGAGCACGAACAACCAAACATAGTTGGAATGCTCAAACAAGATTAGTAATATTGATCTTGACTATTTAGTTGGAAACTAAATCAAATAAATCAAATTTCAAAATTTGGACGAATTAGTATATTTTTTAAAGATGAATTTAAAGAAATTTCCACAATAGAATATTTTTATAAATAATTAAGTTAGTCCGCAGAACTAAGTTAAGTTAGGTTGAGATACTTTTACCTCGGAATAAGGTTTTAATAAAGGACCAGACCACATGTACAGAAATTTGGTGCACAGAAAATGCACAGATCGGCTCGGAGACCCACTTTTAGGTCCCACATGAATGATCCGAGCCATTCATTCATCTTAGAATCATTTTTCGAGGGGTCCCGCGAGAAATCACCTCAATCAAACGTGCCTAAGTGCTCGATCCAAAACCCACCCTGTTTTATTAAAAAAAAATTAAATGAAACGGGGTGGGCTTTGGATCGAGCACTTAGGCACGTTTGATTGAGGTGATTTCTCGTGGGGTCCCTCGAAAAATGATTCTAAGATGAATGAATGAATAGCTCGGATCGTTCGTGTGGGACCCAAAAGTGGATCCCCGAGCCAATCTGTGCGTTTTCTGTGCACCAAAATTCTGTCCCCTTAGAATTATCGTTTAATAAATGTTATAACAAGATCTATCTTATATATTATTGCAGAGCTATTTTTTGTGAGAAGAGCTCTATGTGCGATAAGTGATTGTAATCGATAGGACCATAATTATACTTTTTAATTAGAAGTGATAATAAGGACACAATCTTAATAATTTATAGATGTTTGAATTTCAAAATTTGAAATCTCTAATATTATCATTTCCTTAACATAATGAAATTCTTTGAAATCTCTTATATACTACACGAGTAGAAAGAAATCTCTTCCTCTTCAATCCTTTTTGTGTAATATATCTATGCCTTCAATGGAGCTATCAAAGACTCAATGATCAAGCAAAGAAAGTAAAAGGGAGAATCGTTGCATTTGAGCCAGTAAGGAATCTTTTTTTTTTTGGCCATCCATATTGTTGTACATGTTCTATGTGTGTTTGTATATTGACAAACAAGTCAGAAGATCAAATTGTCCATGTATACCACACGGGATTTTTTTAATTGAGGCATTGTGTTTTTCCTATTTTTTTCTTGGAAAGACCTTTATTTGATATCTCTTAATGCAAATTATTTTATATGAGGTATGAATAGGTCCAACAACAAACAAGTCGAAATGTGAAGGTTGAAGGAGTTTAGGTCTGTGCGTCAAATAATTAGAATATGGCTCAAGAAAATCTATTATAGTAACAATCATATGTAAATGCAAATATTTTTCATATATAATTGTTAATGTTGAATCTGAAACAGTACAAAACGATACAATGTTCGGTATGAGATTTGATAACTTTCGATTTGAGCTATTATTTTTCAATTTCTTGAATGTGTGCACCGTTCCTATAGTAAATATTTGGCATCTGAACATTATGCAACTGCTTTCTAGGAGTTCACTATGGAAGTCGATTTTTCCGCCACCTTTCTACTTCATAAAATTGGCCTAGAAAATAGGCCAATTATTAAGAGGGTTTAGCGTGTTGAAGAAGTAAAAAAAACATATATAAGTTTTTTGTTTTCCTAAAGAAACAAGATAAGAAAAATGGTAGCAACTAGGGACATAAGTGAGAATTCTAGAGAGCTCAGATAATGGGTTTTTTTTTGGGGTACACTTAGTAGCAAAAAAGCCAAAAACCCAAGTCATTACTTATTAGAGATTCCAAAAACATTCATGATAATTCAAACTCCCAATATAAATTTGAAATAACATGTGTATTTCATTAGCGTGTTGTCAGTATAATTGAAAAAATAGACAGTGATAAAATGACGATGGTTTAGTCAATTTGTTGGAGTTTTTTTTTATTATGTAATTAGATGTTTTGTATTTTCATGATCCGCATTGTGTTGAGAGATGGCAGAGAAATATTTGGGTCTTCATGGTCATGGCCTTATTTATTAGTGCGGGGCCCAGGCGGGGCGCGCGTCAGAGCGGGGCCCAGGCGTCAAATTTGGAATAGTATGTCTCAATAGGAAAGTCAACAATGGCAGAAAAGAGATCTTCTACGATTTTCAAATCAAATCTAATTGAGTTGTACCAATGTCAGAAAAGAGATCTTCTAGGATTTTCACAAATCTAATTGACCTGTACCAATGTCAGAAAAGAGATCTTCTAGGATTTTCACAAATCTAATTGACCTGTACCAATGTCAGAAAAGAGATCTTCTAGGATTTTACCAAAAGTAAGTGCAATACATACTAATTTGCACCAATCAAGTTTAGGCCAAACATAAAAAATCATTAGTTGCACATACACATTTGATTAGGTTTAGGGGAATTTTCATAGAAAAATGTTTTTATAAAGGGTCAACATTATTTTTAAAGAAATCAATTTTGTAATAAGAACATAATCAAAATCAATTATGTCTAACAGAATTAAATAAATAAGATTAAATAATTAAGAAAAAGAGGTAAATAAACAATAAAAGAGAAAAAAAATATGAATAAAAGAGATAATTAAATAATTGAATAAAAGAAATAAATTAAATAAAAGAACTGAATTAAATAAAAGAAATGAATTAAATGAATTAATATAAATAAATGAATTAACTAATTAAATTGATTTATATAAAGAAATTAAACAAATAAAATAAAATAATTGAATAAAATAAAATAAATGAATTAAATAATTAAATGAATTAATATATAAGAGAGAAAAAAGATATTAATAAAAGAGATTAATAAATAATTGAATAAAATAAATAAATTAAATAAAAGACCTTAATTAAATAAAATAAACGAAGTAAATGATTAAATGAACTAATATATAAAAGAGAAAAAAGATATTAATAAAAGAGAGAAATAAATAATTGAATAAAAGAAATAAATTAAATAAAAGAAATGAATTAATATAAAGAAATGAATTAACTAATTAAATTGATTTATCTAAAGAAATTAAATAATATAAATAATATAACTAAAGTAATTATTAGAACAAATGAGGGGTAAAACCGTAATTATGGGGAGGGACGGGGGTGGGGCCGGGCGGGGTGCAGGGGTGGGGCGCGTATCAATTTACTTAGGACCCTGCTGGGGGTACAGAAAAATTGGTACAGAAAATGTACAAATCGCGTTTGGGGACCCACTTTTGGGTCCCACACGAGTGATCCGAACCGTTCATTTTTCTTAAAACATTTTTTCGAGTGGGCCCACCAAAAATCAGCTCAATCGGACGGTTAGAAGTGCTTGAACCGAAGTCTCATCGTTTCATTTGATTTGAAACGGTGGGACTTTGGTTCAAGCACTTCTAACCGTCCGATTGAGCTGATTTTTGGTGGACCCACTCGAAAAAATGTTTTATGAAAAATTAACGGTTCGGATCACTCTTGTGGGACCCAAAAGTGGGTCCCCGAACACGATTTGTACATTTTCTGTACAAGTTTTTCTGTACGCCCAGGTTTATCCATTTACTTATCAGAGGAGTCTGCGATGCGTGCCGTTAATTTATAGATTGTGCTTGAGGATAAGGTTTTGATTTCTCCTTTCTGGTTTTAGTTTCTGGGCCGTTTTGAGCATTTGTTCTCTCCGAAATAAATGGGTCAGGCTTAATACGCACGGTCTGGCCCAAGGCCTATCCAAATGTGGCTGCTGAAGCTTTGGGCCTTTTGAGATCCATCCAGGGGACATGAATGCTCCATTTGTATTTAGCTTGTGTTGACAAAAATGAAGGGAAAAGTCACCAGAAATTACTTGTATAAGAGGTCGCAGTAATTTTTTTATTAAAGAATTGTTATAGGGTCCATTATAGCTTTTTGTAACATCTCTAGTCCACCTAATGTTTTCATAACATCTCTAATCCACCAAACCACTTTTTTTATTCTCTTAGGTCCATTCTATTTTTTTTACTAGACAAATGTACCCTTACATTAAATTTAATACATAATATAGTTTCATAGGGTACCCTAGGGTTTAGGGTGCACTTTCCTATTATAGGGTTTTTAGTGGTTTAGACACTTTCATAGGGTACCCTAGGATTTTAGGCACTTTCATAGGGTACCCTAGGGTTTAGGTTTAGGCACTTTCACATGGTACCCTAGGGTTTAGGTTTAGGGTGCACTTTCAAATTATAGGGTTTTAGTGATTTAGACACTTTCATAGGGTACCCTAGGGTTTTAGGCATTTTCATCGGGGGTACCGGGCTGACGCGAAATAATATCTCAACTATCCCAAAGCAAGAAATGCATCGGGGGGGTGATGGCGAGATGTGGGGTACTGATGGCGAGATGTGGGGTATTGTGGGGTACTGATGGCGACATGTGGGGTACTGATGGAGGGTACCGTCGGGTAAAGGCATGTGCAATTGGTTTTCAAACCCAATTCGAAACTACTGTATTTTTAGTTTTCAAATATTTCTTTGACTTTTGTGTCTATCTCTCTCTTACTTTTCTGACGCGTGAAGGGATTGAAACCCTCTGAAAGGACTGACGCGCACGTCGCCATCACCCGGGTTTCGCTTTTAACCGAGGGATTTTTTGGTCTTTTGCTCGCGCGTGTGGACTGCTTCCCTTAAGAATTTATGGTGTGGACTAGAAGTGTTAGGAAATAGCTATAGTGGACCCTATAACAATTCACCTTTTTTTTATTTACAAAATACTTGTATAAGTAGTTGTTCTTAATTTGTCAAAATTTCTTAAGATTAGCTGGTATCTCGTTCTAGATGCTATCTTTCAGTACTGTTTTGGTTTTTTTTTTTTGATAACCGAGGAACAGTCCTACGACAGGCCACTATTTGGAGTCACTGTACAACCCAAATCTCGGGGGGAGCTGGCGCAACCCACACCAGTCACGGCCCCCACTTAGCACAGGTACTCATCCTGCAAGGAATCGAACACCTGACCAAAGGGACTACCCCTAAAGTCAGGCACTCGCCCTAACCGCTGGGGCAACCCCTGGGTGTGTTTTGTTTCCTTTTTGGTATTAGAGTTTTTGCACTTTGTTATCGCTTTTCATAAGTTATAAAAAAAAATTTAACTGGTTTACTTGAATAATCTGTAAAATACTAACTTTTTAGAAATTAAATGTCCAAATTGCCTTAAAAATTGACAAATAATAACTTATTCATACGAGCTTAACAACTTAAAATAAGCAAAGAAGTTTCAAATTTGAGCTTAAAATAATTTATCTTTTTGGTTAAATAAGAACGAAAAGCAAAATAAGTGATTATTATTTTTTTGATAGTCAAAAATATTATTTAAAACTCGACAAAGGGTACATCGAGAAAGAAAAAACTAACCTTGAGAAGTCACGAGAACATCAAGGGCTATAGAAGGCTAGACAACCATCCAACAAAAAGTTAAATGGAAAGAGGGAAAATAAAATAAAAGAAAAGAGACCAAGAAAAATTGCAAAATTTCAATAACCGTTTGGGGTTGCAATTGTCATAGGAGCACCGACTATCCATTTTCCATGCTCCCAGACTATCCATTTTCTGATCCATTTCCAAGCAAAATAAGTGATTATTCAATATTTGTTAAGTTAGCAACATCCTTCATTAACTTTTTTTAAGCAAAAAAGCTAAATAAGTTTCTATCTCCGCCCCAAAATGTTAGTCCGTTTGCAAAACGGGGACTTAAAGATAACACTTTTTTTTTTTGAAGAAAAAATTCAAACTTTCTTCATAAATTAAAAGAACTCATTGATATCTTGTAAATTGTTGGAAAAAGTTTCAAAATTTTCTTGAAATTTATATCATTCTTAAGTTCTCGTTTTGCAAATCGAACTAACATTTTGAAATGGAGAAAGTAAATTATAAGTGCTCACAAAGGTGACCTATCACTTATAGGTACTTGCTCAGTTTGTATCCGCGCAAGTTTTTGTGAAATACCGGGGTATTGTAAGTGGCAGAGGGGCCCTACTGCCATGATCCACTGAGATTGAGCCCTGCGTCGCTTCAATTCGTAAAAAAAAAAAAAAAGAAAAAAAAAAAGAAAAAGAAGAGTTTTTGTGAAATACAGTAAGCTTTACTGAGTCATTCCCAGCTAGTGCCATAAATTTCAGCAAAGCAGAAAAATGGGAAATTCTGGTCATTCCCAGCTTGCAAATGGCCCTAGTGCTTGGAATCTTTAAGATAAGAACTTTTCTTATTTAATGAAAAGGTTGACCTAAAAACAAGTGAAGATTTTGTCAGAATGTTCATAACACGCACCAAGACAAGGGTGACGAATATTGAACGACCAGACCCCTAAGAGAAGAAGATCAAGAACGTTCCAAACAAGTAATAAAAGGGAAAAAAAGTAGCCGAACAAGACGAAGATTTGGCTAAATTGAAAAAATTGGTTTTTGGTTTTTTTTGTTTTGTCCTTATTCAAAAAAAAATTGCATTTTTAAGTTTTCGATCGATTTTTTGTGGTTTTTTGGCTTGTCTCGACGAGAGGAATCTAAAAAGTATAAAATTGTTAGCCAAACTTAAAGTTTTGTGAATAAAGACGAAAAATAATCCAAAAAACTGGTTTATTTTCGGCTTTATTAAAAAAAACTATTACTTTTGACCATAATTTTATACTCTTTGGATTCGTCTTGACGAGATAAATCCAGAAACCACAAAATCTTGACGCAAAACTAACAAATGCAAAAAAAAATTGAATAAGGACAAAACAAAACAAAAAACAAAAAAATCAATTTTTTCAATTTAGCCAAATCAGGCCGAAGGGACTGTGGTCGAGATTTAGAAGTTTGCTTTCTCCTAAGTTTTTACGTTTGATTTTTCGTATATGTTTGTAACTCTTGAGGCCACTTTAACTCACATGTAAGTATGTCAAGGGCGGAGCCAGGACTATAATTTACCCTGGGCTAACTCAAACTTGTACTTATGAATACGTAAATTGTCAAAAATACACAAAAGAAAAGTACAAAGAATAATAAAATTGAGTTGGGCTAAAGTTATTTCCTCTAGAATTTACATGGAAATATTTTATTTATTTTTTCATTTCTAGACCTTCACCTGGGCTACAGCCCAACATAGCCCAAGAATACCTCCGCCTTTGAGTATGTGAAAGAGTTGTGGAAGAGGCTGTATATCGATTAGTTTGTGTTGCATTCGAGCTGACTTGGGACATCTTGCATTACTAAAAAACAGAAGTGGAACAGAGATTTGTATAAGAAAACAAAAACAAAAACAAAAAAATAAAAATAAAAGGGAAAGGGGTAGAGAAAAGGAAGATCACTTGTTTTCTAATAGTTCGATTAGCTAGATTTAAGTCACGACGACTATTTTGGTTACATATTTGTGACAGGAAATAATACTCAAATATGGTTAGTTGTTTTAAAACCTAATTTTAGTCTAAAAAAACGCGATAAATAATTACTAATATTGCATTTGAATACTGTTGTTTTAAAAGGTACGTAGCATTTGTTAGCGCTTACTAAATGATGCCATCAATGCTGTATAACGTGCAATTGAAATGTGATACCTATATTCAATCACTGAAATGGAACCGGGGGGACGTTGTGCGCACAGCTGCTGTGCACCGTGCTGCACGGCGAAACGATGTCGTTTTGATGTTTTTTTGGTTCCCCTCAACTGCTCTGTAAGGGCTTTGTTTGACACCCTTATTTCCCCATTTTTCTCATCCTGCCGAAAATGACTACTGCACAGCAACGATGTATTTTCCATCAGTAAGTACAAACTGTTGGGAAATCTTAAGATACATATGAGGATCTTTCTTTGTTCCTTCAGCTATTTAATTTTGTAAGAGAATAAGTGTCTTCTTCCTGCACTAAGATGCAACTTTACCAGCCTCTATGCATCACAAATGGTGATCGTGATAGGCTGAAAAAATCTCGAATGGAATTTTTTTCCCCATTTGCATGAACCCCATTCTGTTGGAAAATACATTTTGCTGTGCAACAGTTGTTTTCTGCAGGATGAGAAATATGGGGAATTAAGGGGTGCCAAACAGAGCCCCTGCAGAGCAATTGAGGGGAACCAAAAAAACATCAAAACGACATCGTTTCAGCGTGCAGCACGCTGCATAGCAGCTGTGCGCACATCGTCAGTGGCGGCCCCATATAGGGGCAAGGGGGGTCAAGCGACCCCACTGGACTGAAATTTCCTACTGCCGTGTATATATAATTTTTGGTATTTTGGTAATTTTGCCCCCATACCCTATAGTTTATTTTCTAATCTTGCCCCAAGTAACAAAAAATAAATATAACTATGCCCAAATAATTTTTCCGGATCACCTCCAATCTTTTCCTCTTTTTGGTGGTCCCAGAACTTTTTAACTCTCTATGATGGGGTATCCACACCCAATTATTTTTCTGTTTTACACCCATTGCTTTTGCCTTTTAACTAGTCTCTCTATACACGGTCATAGACATGCAACTCCAAGAGCTTAACAATCGTTTTAATGAGGTGAACACTGAGTTGCTTATTTGTGTTGCATGTCTTAATCCATCCAACTCATTTGCAAGTTTTGACAAGCGAATGTTGAATCGCTTTACTGAATTTTATCCTAAAGACTTCTCGGATATTCGATCATTTAATGAATGTTATGTTCCATCATAAAGCAGAGCACAACCACATAGATAATTTTCTTTTTCGTGTTCCCATTATTCTCTAACTCCTCTCTCTCTCTCTCTCTCTCTCTCTCTCCTCTCCCAAGTAATACGACATACTACTTTTTAGTTGAATAGATCTCTTTTCGTTTAGTATTCTAATGTACTCCCTTCGTCCTATTTTGATAGATCCATACGAAAAAATGTGCAATTTTCAAATAAAAAATAAAGTATTCATTCCGTTCATAATTTTTAAATTTTTCTCACCAAATTAAAGAACTAATCGAGATCTTTAATTTAGTACAAAGAAACTCGGAAAATCAAGGGTGAAAATACTTTGAACTTTTATCTGAAAAATTAACATACTTTCGAGGGACCATCAAAATTGAATAAAAGAGTATATGCTATAGATTTTTGACCTCGCTGATGGTAAATCATGCGTCCGCCCCTGCACATCGAGATTCCTGAAGTTTTTCACAAGTACCTTCTAATTCAAATTTCAAAATTTATCTATACATAGAATTTCCATTAATGGTCATGAAAACATAATGCATTGTGGATAGATTTATGAAATTAATTGGTAATATGACCTAAAATATTCTTATTATTGAAAGTTGATGAATTAAAGCCCAAAACCTTCACCCCAAAAAATGCAATTGAAACTTAACTTTTTCACATTTGCGCAGGTCTTTCTTTGGCAGGTATTGACTGGAGAATTGGACCGGCTAGTCAAGACTGAAAATGCATGTTTCGAAAAAAGCTAGACAAACAAGTATGAAGAATAAGGTTAAAAGAAAACTATCATTGATTCAACATTTCTTTGTTGAGATTGTGTTGGTGTTCCGTTAACTTGAGTATATGTAGTCCGCTTGTTAGATCAATTTGAATCCTCTTAGTGACTTATTTTCAATTTTCCACAGTGTGGTTAGATATAATGCACTGGCAGCCTCATTTTGGCATGTTTGTTTGCGCCAGTTTACGCCAGTAAGCTTGCTTGTGCTTTAGCAACGCGGAAACTTTTATGGCCCGTTTATTTGACCAATCCAATAACCGCCGTATTGCTGGGGCGAGAAAGAAAGAGATCATACAAGAGAGATAAAGAAGGCCATGGCTGTAGGTCGAAAATTGGTCAGGTAATATCATGGGAAGAAAATGGTGGGTGTTTGGAGGGAGAATTAGAACTGACGCTATGGCTATTTGTTGTATGCAAAATCTAAGGGGGCGTTTGGTAACGTTTTTGTTTTCTGTTTTTTGTTAATAAAAAACTAAAAGTAGAATCATGCTTATTGTTTATAAAAACAAAAACAAAAAAACATGGTTGGTAAAAAAATTTGTTTTCTGTTTTTAAACGACTCTGTTTTAAAGACAAATAACTTTTTTTGTCTTTTGAAAATTTTTAGAAATTTTGAAAACGTTTTTAATAAACAAAAAACATAAATAAATTACCAAACATATATTTTTTTTAGTTTTGAAAAAAAAAAAAAAAAACAAGAAACAAAAACGTTACCAAACGTCCCCTAAGTTAAGAACTGGATGAAAAGTATATTTAAAGATGATGTCGATGTACCTATTTTCTCATTCAATCCAATGATCAGTGAGGGACGCCAATGTAGTATATTTCCTGAAAACCTCAGGGGAGTTTTAGCTAGTGTTCGTGGTTTGGCTAATTTAAAAAAATTGGTTTTTTTCGTTGTCCTCATTTAATTTTTTTTTTTTTTGCATTTGTTAGTTTACAATCATTTTTTTGTGGTTTCTTGGCTTGTCTCGAGAAATGAATCTATAAAAAGTATAAAATTATTAGCCAAACTTAAACTTTTATGAATAAAGACGAAAAATAATTCAAAAAATTGGTTTATTTTCGGCTTTATTAAAAAAAACTATTACTTTTGACCATAATTTTATACTCTTTGGATTCGTCTCGACGAGATAAATCTATAAACCACAAAATCTTGATGCAAAACTAACAAATGTAAACTTTTTTTGAATAATGACCGAAAAAACTAAAAAATCAATTTTTAAAATTTAGACAAACCACGACTAAACAAAACCTGTCGCAGGGATGAGATTCGGTCAACCCTTGGAATAGTCACAAAGTGGTCAATTGGGTTGAGCTCATGCAGAGAGAAAAAGGACAATACAGTACAACATTTGAGCAAAAGCCGAATAATTTTCTTTCCTGAGGTTTTGTGGGTGGGAATGTCAAACAATCTTCCTCTTGAAAGGGTCCTTTTCCTTTATCTTTAGTTACCATGCATGGAATGGATTATTCAAACCCACACGCTATGGTGACAGATAAATTTCACTTACACCCCTTCAATATTTTTTTGGGGATAAATTTCACTTACACCCCTAAGTTGACAAATACTCCGTCACCTATGAGAAATAACAATGAACTCTTTTGTGCCGGCCTATGATTTCTCCAACACCCATAGTCTATCCAAACACGTGAAGGAATAAGCCAAAATTGACTTATATCTAAAAATTCACAATTTTTGATAATAAATAGGACTCTCTTTGTCCCTAAATAAATATACATGTTCCATTATTTCAACCTCTTGGAAAAATAGGTATATTTTTTGATTTAGAATATTTTTTTGCATACAATATAAATCTTGTTTCTTAGAAATCACTTAATTTTATTAGACAAAGATTTTAAAATCCTAAAAAATATTATAAATTACAAAATATAATTTTTTTTTTTTGAAAAGTGTGAATAGTACAACATGGAGATTAGGGATGGAGGGAGTAACAAAAACTATCAACTCTCACTTATTTATTTAGAATGAAAATGACTTCATCGTTTCCCCCCCTCACATTGGAGGAGCTATTTTGACCAAGAAGGGTAAAATTTATTAATTACAATTTAATTTTACTACTCAAAAAACAATCTTTTTTGTTAGAAATGACAAATTATCATTTTTGTAAAAAAATCGGGAATTGAGAGCTCTTTATTAGTTATTCTATCACAAGTTTAGTCGAACAGTTATTTGTTGGATGTCCGTTCAGTGAGGGGGTATTTGTTATTAAGGCAAATCCTAGAGGTGTCGGTGAAATTTACCGATATCTTCTTTTATACAAATCAAAACCAGCAGCGCCCACCTTGCTCTCCCACTTTCTTTAAATACCCAAACAACAAACACTTGTGTTCATTTCATAATTTTCATTTGTGAGCCTTCCAATTTCCAAGCTTGTTTCCATGCAAATGGTCAGAGTTCAATTATTTAAGGAAGCCTTTCCATATTGATCCATCTGTTGCATTTCACTTGTTCTCCTTCTACATCTCATCATACTATAATCTATCCAAGCAATAAAAAAACTACTCCAAACTCTTCAATTTCTTAACCATATCCTCACCAATCGCAGCAGTACTGTAGAAGCACTTCTGCGATTTTCCTGACAGAAGAAAAAAATAAACCTCATTTTAACGTCTCACTGTTCCAAAACTTTGAAGCTGATACTGGGAAAAAGATATGAAGTTTGGTAAGGAATTCGTATCCCAAATGGTGCCGGAATGGCAAGAAGCGTACATGGACTACGATTACCTAAAAACCCTTTTGAAAGAAATCCAAAGATTCAAGCACAGAACCAGGCCACAAACAATCCAGGTCGGATTGAAGCGAAGACTAACGCTGTACAGATCTTTTAGTGGCCTATCGAGAAGAAACAACTCCCCCAGAAGCCCACCGCCCACATCCGACGTTGAGAACCAAGTTATTTTGGTGAATTCCAACAGTAACGGAGGCAGGTACGAGACGATGTTTCTCATGGCGGCGGATGAGGGAGGAGAGTACGAGCTGGTTTTTTTCAAAAGGCTTGATGATGAGTTCAATAAAGTCCTTGGTTTTTACAAGTCTAAAGTTGAAGAGGTGATGGAGGAAGCAGCTGTGTTGGACAAACAGATGGATGCTTTCATTGCTTTTCGGGTAAAAGTGGAGAGACCAGATCAGGAGAGGGGTTTTTTCGATCATGAGGCCGAGTTGAGGAGTCTGGCTTCTGGAGTTGCTGCTTCTGCTGCTGCATTGTCCGCTTCCACTCCATCTGGAGCTAGAGCTAGCAGTAAGTATATTTTCTAATAAACGAAAGAACTACAGGGAAAGATTAATATTCCATAATTTTATCCATATATGCAGACAATAAATGCTATGAAACACCGACGCTTTTAGAGGTAGGTGGACACGGGGGCACGTTTTGGACACGCCACGTGGCGTGTCCCTTAAATTAAATTATTTTTTTGGAAGGGGACACTTAGGAGACACGGCATGGACATGCGTGTCCCACATATACAGTCTCTGTGTGTGTATATGTATATATGTATGCGCATCTTTGGTATATATATTTCCATTGCTTTGTGAGTGTATATCTTCCATATATGTGTGCACGAACCAGTATACATACCAGTATATAATCGTGTAGACATCTTACATGTCAAAAGAAAAGTGTGTGTGTGTCTGTTGGTTCCGCTAACACAACGAACAACACAACATTTGACACAGCGATAATCAGAGCCCCACGCTAACAATCAGAGCCGTTCAATTTGTTTGAAACGTGTTTGTTAGAGTTCCTGTAAAAAATCAACTCATTTGGATATCGGTAAAGGCTTGATCGGTTCATTCAGTTTTACCCTGAAAATCTGACAGGAATCAATTGAATGAACCGATCAAACCCTAACCGATATCCAAATAAGTTGATTTTTTCCGGGAATCTTTAAAAATATGTTTTAAACAAATTTAAAGGTTCCGATCATTCGCGTGGGGCTCACAACAAAAAAATTATGTCAAATGTTGTGTTAGCAGAACCGCTATATATATATATATATAGGAAGGCGGTCTCCTAAGGGATCCCGCATACAAAATTTGGTGTGGGATTGGCCTTTTTTCAACTTTCCGGATCAAATTTTGACGATCTGAACTGCTCAATGTTTTTAAATGCATTTTCCAACGCCTACGCGGGAAATCTTCAAAAAAAAAATACCCGGAAGGGCTTGATCCAAACAGTTTTCGATAAAACTATTTTTAAATTTAACCATTTCGAAAACTGTTTGGATCAAGCCCTTCCGGGTATTTTTTTTTTGAAGATTTCTCTCATAGGCCTTGGAAAATGCATTTTAAAAACAATGAGCGGTTCGGATCGTCAAAATTTGATCCGGAAAGTTGAAAAAAGGCCAATCCCGCACCAAATTTTGTATGCGGGATCCCTTAGGAGACCGCCTTCCTATATATATATATATGTATGTTAGTATGTATGTATGTATGTATGTATAGTTATACACCAAGGATCCATTGATGGATCCTTCACCACGGTTGGCGCGGACCTCATAGATCCCTATCGAATTTTGATGATTCAAACCATTCAATGTATTTAAAATGTGTTTTTAAGGGTCCATGCAAGGAACTGTTCAAGCCCTCCCCGATCTTTTTTTTTTTTGTGATTCCTCGCTTGGACCTTTAAAAAAACGTTTTAAACACATTAAACAGTTCGGATCATTGAAATTCGATCGGAATCTATGAAGTCCACACCAAACCGTGGTGAGGGATCCCTCAATGGATCCTCCCTGTATATCACTAAATAATTATACACTCCCTCCATCCCAAATTGCTTGTCCTTTTTGAGTTTCTGTACATTTTGGATGCAAAATCTAATGTATTAGCATTCATTTTTTTTTTCAAAAATTTTTGCACCAATTTAAAGATCTCATTGAGTAGAAAAAACTGGTGTAATTTTTTTAGAAAAATAATTCTCGTAAACAAATCATTTTTTGCCTGCAAAATGCATGCTTCCCCAAAAGAGGCATGCAATAGGGGACAAAGGGAGTATTTATTTATTTATTTTTGCCGTGTCAGTGACCCCCGCCATATCCGTGTCCATTTTTTAAAATTCTCGTGTCCGGTGTTCATATCCGTGTCGGTGTTTGTGCTACATAGCATAAATGCATAAACTAACTAGATTCATCCTGGGTGTGACTCACACAGTCACGCCCCACATGAAAGTGGATTTTTACGATACATGTGTTTCTGGTATATAAGATTTTGGAAAACTTCTTTTCGATGTAGTGGAAATCTTATGAAAAAAAAAATTCTCTAGGCATAAGATTTTTTGCAGAAAACGTATTACATCTCATGGGTCGAGAATTTTCATCTCTTGTTATACATAACTTGCAGGAAAAGTTCCCATGGTTATAATAGACGAAAAAGGGTCTATCAGCCAGGGCCGGTCGGATGACTCAAGTGATGATAAAAATGTCAAAGAATCCAAAAGATTGGTTCAGATGGCCAAAGAAGAGAAGCCGAACAACAGAAGGGCAGTGAGACCGGCTCCACTGGAAATACTCAGCCATGTGAAAATGAACAACACCGTTGAGACCCCTCGTTCCACCATAAAAGGGTTCCTCAGTATTCCCAGCCAGGAAGAAATGAAATTCAATAAGGAAAATCTCAAAAAAGTTGAAGAACAACTCAAGCGGGCTTTCATTGAGTTTTATCGCAAGCTTCGCCTTCTTAAGAATTTCAGGTAATAGAGACTATTCACCATTTAGTCAAGAAAAATGTCCACTGATTTATTAATAGAGTTGTATTTGATACGTTTGGTATGACTTTGGACAGCTTCTTGAATATACTTGCATTCTCAAAAATCATGAAGAAATATGATAAGGTACATTCCTCTCTCAACTATTTGAGTTTTGATCATAAGGAATCGGCAACAAAATTTGTGTTTTTAAAACCCTTTGCATGAATTTGTGTTTTTATCTTAAACACTGCTGTACGTACGTAAGTTGATCTGTATAGGAATCTCAATACGAAAGAACGTAACACAATGAGCCGACTTTGTCCCCATATGTATTACAAGATGGGCGAGCCTCCAAATACCTTTTTATGAAAGAAGGCCACAAATAGAAGCGAGATAGTTGTATTTTGGTTCTTTTGCTTATAGTGTTTCTGTATTTAATTGTTTCAGATTGCTTCGAGAAATGCATCAAAATCTTACTTGAAGATGGTGGAGAACTCTGACCTTGACAGCCCTGATGGGGTAATCATGCGCAAGACACGTGACACAAATATTATTCGATTTTTGTGATTTAATAAGCAATCATTATTGATATAACAAAGTAAAAAAGTCATAGCTTATTAGTTAAACAAGAATTAGAATTGCCAAATCTGATGATTGAAGTTGGCCATGTTTTTCAGGTTACAAAGCTTATGGACAGGGTTGAAGCCACATTCATCAAGCATTTTGCAAACTCAAACCGCAAAAAAGGGATGAACATCTTAAGGCCAAAAGTAAAGATAGAAAGGCACATGGTAACATTTTCCTTGGGTAAGATATCTAGCATACTTATTATGTTCAATATGCTTATGGTACTAAGTAAAACTAGTCAGTGATGTTTAACATTTGAATCACTTAATTTGTTGGTCTTAACTTTTCCTAAATCTCTTGACTGTAAACATTCAGGTTTCTTGTTTGGCTGCGCGGTGGCTCTCTTAGTTACCCTTTTTCTGGTTACACGTGCACGCGACCTCCTAAATCACCCGAATCGGGATCAATACATGAAAACTATGCTGCCCCTTTATAGGTAATTTTGAACTCCCCCAATGAGGTTTACATTAAGAAGTTCTTTTGTTTGTCCTTATAAACCTTATGTATAGCTATTTCTCCACTTCCTTTAACTCAGCTGAACAAATTAAAAGACAATAACACAGAAATTTTGAGACACTGCAATTTTTACTCCAAAACATAATATAATTTCAAAAGAGCATTCAGTATTTCAGACATGTAAATTGCAATTTGTTTGCCAAAGAAAAGTTTTGGCATACTAAAAGGTAATTTAGCTATGCGTGATACCCTGAAATTTCACATTCTTAGGTAATCTCAGCAGTTGCTAGTTAATTCCTTTTGCAGCTTGTTTGGATTCATTACTCTCCACATGCTTATGTACGCGGTAAATATATACTTCTGGAGGCGGTACAGAGTAAATTACCCTTTTATATTCGGTTTCAAGGACGGAACTGAATTGGGATATCGAGAAGTTCTCCTCCTAACCTTTAGTATAACAGTGCTATCAACAGCAGCTGGTCTCGCGAATCTTGATATGGAAATGGACCCTAAAACTCAGGATTACAAAGCAATCACTGAACTTGTACCTCTGGGACTTTTAGTGGTAAGTTTTGCATAATCTAGCTCAATGCTGCCGCTTTGCCTTATTCCCACTTCTTAATTAAGACTGATTCAAATCTATAATGGTTTCTTTCTTTGCAGCTACTTCTTGTCGTATTGCTCTGCCCGTTGAATATCATTTATCGATCAAGTCGATTCTTCTTGCTCGCTTGTTTGTTTCACTGTTTATGTGCCCCACTCTACAAGGTAAAAAGATGGATGATGGTGACCTAACTCAGATTTGAGAAACTGAGTCATTTTGATTAAAAATATGACGCAAGCACATTGTTGACACGTGGAATTAATATTAAATATATTGAATGCATAGAGTAAATTTTTGTAGCAAAATATGGTTTCTATTAGCTTATTAAAGAACATAGATACTATAAGAATATGAAGAATATAAAAACAATTGTCACTAATTGATTATATGAAATCAAGACACTTAAGACGATTTTGGCCCTTTTAAAATTACATATTGACCCCTTAGTTTCCGTGATATGTATCCACTTAATTCGATGGTAAATATAAATTGAACAACAATTTGTCATTTGTAGGTGACACTTCCTGATTTTTTTCTAGCAGATCAACTAACAAGCCAGGTGAGTAAATAATTCATTTCTATGCTTAGGTTTAAATTTTCCTATTAAATTTGTCCGGGATAAATACAAGTTGATGATATTACTATTGCAGGTGCAAGCATTCAGGAGTCTAGAGTTCTACATTTGCTACTATGGATGGGGAGACTACAAGAAAAGACTGAATACTTGCAAAGACAGTGTTGTTTTCAATACTTTCTACTTCATTCTTGCTGCAATTCCGTACTGGTGTCGCCTCCTCCAGGTTACTCCCCTTTTAGTACTTGCTTGTAGTTCTGCCAAGCATGGATTGTTTTCGTTTTTCGTGTTTTTGGAAACAAAAACATTTATAAGATTAAAAAAACTTACTATTATCGTGTTTCAGAAAGTTCGATAATAAGTATAGAACAGTTTAAAACATCCATTCGAAATGTTCCAAAAATACGCCAAAGAAGTTTACTGCACTACTTAGAGAATGAAAATGATACCAAACATCATCAATTTAAAGTTGGTTTCCTCTTAACAGTGCCTTCGACGCTTATGTGAAGAGAGAGATCCAATGCAAGGGCTGAATGGACTGAAATACTTCTCAACAATAGTAGCTGTTTGTATGAGAACTGCTTACACTCTCAACAGAGGAAACACCTGGAGAATATTAGCCTGGATTGCCTCGGTCATTGCAGCAATCTTCGGTACCTACTGGGACCTTGTCATAGATTGGGGGCTTTTACAGAAGAATTCAAAGAACCGATGGTTGAGAGACAAGCTTCTTGTTCCACATAAAAGCGTGTATTTTGCTGCCATGGTGAGTAAGCTTTTGTCACCCATAGTTTTTTTTGGTGGCAAATTTGGTATTAGATTGTATAACCCTCAACAGAAACAGTTTTGCCATAAGAATCTCTCGTCATATTTATACCTTGTCGATTTTTGAGAGGATTATTTTCAGAACTCAAATGGCATCTTTTTGATGTTTCCAGAAAAAGGGGTCTTTTTCAAAAAAAAAAAAATCAATCTTAGCCTACAAGTTTTGGTACTTTTCTTGTGTTTTTATGTGATCACAACATGAATAAGAAAGTCTGAATGTTCCATGGAAAACTAGTTCTGAAAACCGTAATCTGAAAACTATTCTTTTGATTTCTGAAAGAGTTCATGAATGCAGGTTTTGAATGTGTTGCTGAGATTTGTTTGGCTGCAAACGGTGTTGAACTTCAGCGTTTCTTTCTTACATATACAAACGCTAACAGCAATCGTTGCAGTTCTAGAGATAATTCGTCGTGGCATTTGGAATTTCTTCAGGTTGGTTCATGACGTAAACAAGAACACGTCAGCATTTCGTGATTTCAATCAAACAAGAATTAGTGCTAGATTTTGTGATTGATCTTGTATTTCTATCGTATGCCAATAGTTTTCTTTGCTGGTTGATCAGGTTGGAGAATGAACATCTTAACAATGTGGGCAAGTACCGTGCGTTCAAGTCTGTACCGTTACCTTTCAACTATGATGAAGATGACAGCAAAGATGAATGAAGTAAGAGTGAGATTTGATCATCATTTTTTTCGAACAGCTTCTCTTTTTGTTCGCTCAACATTATGTAAACTATATCAAATCGCACTGTGCAAAATACACTTTGTATGTACATTTACAAACTGCTGAAACATGATACCATCAACTTAAAATTTCTAAGCCCATCAATCAACTTGGAACCAGAACTTGTTGTGTTGGAAGTTGTTTCAAGTTTTTTGAGATAGTCTAGCAGAACAAAAATCTTGACAAAATTTGACTAAAAGTTGTTATCGGCGACAAGGACAACTCGAGCATGTCACTTCAACTCCATTTTGTCTACCTTACTGACAGTTATGGCATCCCCAGGAAAAATGGGATTCAATTGCAGGAAAAAAAAGAAGAAGTCATAATGACAAATTCATCCGCCAATCATTTCGATGTCGTAAGAGGGGGAAAACTAACAACGTTAATTCCGGGCTCTTAATGAGATCGAATCCGCTTTGAAAGAACCCTAATCTTGCAACACCAACAAAGGGTTAGAGGACCCTTGCCTCTAGCTAACAAAGGCTATCCGATGCTTAAGTTAGGTCTGACAAACTGGGAGGAAATCAATGGACTGAACGAGAGATTAAAGCATACCAATGCCGTCAAGATATAGATAATTGCAAGTAATTTTCATTTACTTTTCCTTTCAATTCTATCGATAGATGCTAAATAGAAAGGGAGCATTCTTGTCCCCATGAACGCAGGGACAGAACCACGATTTTATATACGAGGAGTACTCATAGTTCAACAACAAAACTTTAAACTTCTAAGGTTCACGAGTGTAAAAAAAAGAGTTCAATATTGTTAAATTATAACTTGATACAAAGAAATTGAGGTGATTGGTGAGTTTTCATTTCATGGTATGGAAGAGATTTGTAGTGGGCCTGTTGTCCCAAGGGGGAAAGAAATGTGTGAGAAAGTGGTCTATGTTTGTAACTGCTACTAAAGTTGTTCTGCATATTTCAAATTCTCATGGCCTTTTGTGGAAAGGTTTTCCCATTTCTACCGCCTTCTACCTTTTTATAGTTTGATCTTTTGATTCATGGACATAAACATGGAACAAAAAATTCAAGAAAATACATCAGCTTTTTCTGCGGAAAAAAATACAAGTACTGAAAATAAACAAACAAAATGGGACGAAGGAAGGGAGCATATTGCTATTTTTTCTCATAGAATGTCGAAAGACTACCGAAAAAAACAAAAATAACATCAGGAAAAAATAGAGTACATAATTCAGGGAGATGGACGAATGACAATTTATGGCTTATGAAAAGGCACACTAAGATATCAAGGCCTGGAAAATACTTCCATGTCACCCCCTTGCCTAGGGGACCATATCCCCCGATCTAACGGTGTAGATCGATGCCACATGTGCAAAAGTGAAGGGGTCAGCCGGTCAAGGAAAAAAAAACTACTAAAATAATAGAGAACCCCTAAAGGGTATAACGAAATCACGTAAAGTGTATAACCAATAATACCCAAATGGGGAGAACCAAAAATTGAATGTCATAACTTAAACCCCTAAATGAAATAACTAAACGAGTAAAAGAAATAACGAAACCTTTAAAAGGCATAACCATGGGGCATAACGTGAGTAGGGCATAAAGTAGAACCCGTAAATGTCATAACTAAAACCACATAATAGCATAACCTTTGTCTTAAAACCACAAAATGACATAACAATAACAATTAATTGGCATAACCAAAAAGCATGACATGACAATGGCATAACCTAAAACCCCAAAAAGGCATAATTGAATCTAGTAAATAGCATTATTATGTTTGAAAGCACCGAAGATGAGGTGCACAAACCCCTCTCTCTCTAAAAAACTCTCTCCCCTCTCTCTCTAAAAAACTCTAACCCTAGCCGCCCCTCCTTCCCCTCCCCCTCCATGGGTTGCACACCCTGTGGGCGGCGGGAGGGGAGGGACTAATCCCCTTTCTAGATCTGGTTTCCCCTTCCCCTTCTGCACCATATCCGCCTTCCGTTCGCCAATCGTTGGAACTTGGCGTTCCGCAGCCCTGTTGGGCGTTACGATTCGTCTGCTCCTCCTTTGTAACCTTATTCCGGTGGCTTCTTCCGGTAGAGGCGCGTGACCGGTTGGAGGTTTGGCTAGAGATGGGCTGCTCAGCGACGAAGGGGAGTGTATCTTTTTTCTCGTTTCTTTTGTGTTTTGTCCGGCTTTAGGCCGGTTATGTCCGGCTTTAGGCCGGTTTTTGTCCGGCTTTTGTCCGGTGTGTTCCGTTGGTTTGGTCATATGCTTTCTCGTTGTATTTCTGTGACCTGTTGTCGTTGGAGTGTCCGATCTGTGGACTCCCAATCTTTCCCCATGGGAATCTTTGATGAATACTATCTCTCAACTTTTGACAAAAAAAATCTAGTAAATAGTACAACCTTTGTTAGAAAAAACAACCAAATGGCATCACCGAAACAACAAATAAGCATAACTTGTACGCTCATCGAATTTTGTGCATAACATTAAACGTTAGTCAGATCGAACAGGTAATCGATTGGACATTTTTGTTTAATTAATTTTTATTTTATTTAAAGTTAACCATGGTTAAAAATACTGTGATTAAAATATTAAATCTAATAGTATGTTACAAAATTTATGACAAGGTTCGACAGAAATACGTTCAGATCTTCGTTAAATTAGACTATTTGAACAATCAAGAGCGTTAATATCATTGTTTTTGTTGATTAAAATAATCATGGAAAGTTTTAGCTCGATCGAGCTTGAAAAAGTCGTTGATTGATATGAAATTTGTAATATTAATGATATATATCATCTGATGAAACGTCAATCGATACCCGATGAAATTGATATTTGGTTTCAATGTTGTTCTCCGTAATGAGTAAAAGATAGACGGTTCGGATTGTCGAAAAAAAACTCTAGTGGCAGTAAAATTGTCCAGAATAAGACTTTAAAGCCTATTGATGTCGTAAACGTGATCTGATCCCGTGCTTATCGAAATCTGATGATCTCCGATTTTGGTGATAATGAAGTAATAAGTGAGGCGTGAAATCTGAACGGTTCAGATCGTTCATTAAAAAATTTAGATGGTAACGGCCTCTACAATAAGTATGTTCAATACAATTTATAACGAACTAAGACTTGTGTTGTTGTTTAATGTATGGTAGCCACGTGACTGCAACAAAATTTTGATGATCAACACCGTTGATATCGTTTGTATTAGTGATTAAATCAATGTCGTTAAAAATTGGATCGCTCAGGTTTACAAAGCATGTTCATCGACACGCAATTTGATTAATAGATTGAGTTTTTTGATTGATTAACGGTCTATTGATATCCGATTAACTTAATTTTTGGTACAGATAATCTAATACATGTACTTAACATGATAGATGATTTTGATTGGCGAAATAGGTTGATTGGGGCCCATTTGGTTCATCCGAAGTGGTTAGTTGTTTTTAGGTAAAGTTAAGTGTTATGTGTGCCATTGTTTTGAATATCTGATCATCCTCTGATCATCATAAATTTGGGCTATGGTTATGGAATGCGCGACATCTAAAATCGTAACGGTTTAGATCGATCGATTTATAAATATAGTTGGCGAAAATTATTAGAATTGTACATAGTTATGGTGCGATAAAAGGACACATGCGAATTTCCAATCCCAAACCAGGACAACTGATAAAATTCCCCACCCATACACTTCACATACAACACACGGTTTGACCCATACTTCCCTCCCCCGATCTAAAACTCGGGTGCCCTAAATCCTCTCTCCCCCTCTACCACACCACCACCATATCTCGTACCAGTGACGCCACCCATCCACTCCACCATCCCCCACCATCCCCCATCACCCACGGCTTGGCCTGGCATCGTAGATAATAGTAGATCTGGTCTCAGGTACGAGTTTGGGATGGATGATGCTTCGTGAGTTTCTCTCTCTATTTGTTTTTCTGTCACGTCATTATGTCTCTCCCTCTCTCTGTAACACAGTCACCGACCCACATAAACAGACACAAACCAAAACATTGTGGGTGAGGGGAGAGAATAGGGTATTAGAACTGGATTCTATGGTGGTTTTGTATATCAAGAGTTAAATTTTTTTGTTTAAATTTGTATGTGCAATGCATGTGGGATTGTTGGAAGTTTGAAAAATGGATAGATGTTTGAATGTGGTTAAATTATGTCCGTAAAAATATATATTAGCAGATTTCCTTTTTTGATGTTTCACTGAACCACTTGAATTCAATGTTTGATTGACTGTCAATTTGTTACACTTAGTGTGAAGTAACTGATTGGTACAAGTATTTAGGTTTAAACATTTGCCTAGTTTGTATAATAATATTTTGTGTAATTTGTTGCATCAATAAGTTACAGGATGTACTTCATGTACAATTTATATGGATGTTGGTATAAACAACCAAATCCATTGTTAATTGACTGAGGTTATGCCTGATTTGGGTAATTTCAGGTATTGTGGATTTTTCAGAAAGGATGGTACTTTGAAACAAAGAGCCCCAACGTTCTTCCTCATTTACAAGTAATTTATCTTGCCACTTGTTAATATCCCTATAGGGCATACTTATGTAAACTTGTGTGACTATCTCATATAATTCATGGTTGCATGTAGCAAACAAGAGTATGAGAAATTGAAAGAAGATGGTAGCAGCAATCTCACAAATGAGGTGAAAGTTACAACTTTTGGATATTTTGCATTTACATGTTAAGTGTTCCATTGTTCAAGAGAAAATGTAATGGTTTTATATTTGGATACATAATGCAGGATAAGGTGGAAATTAGGCGTCGATGGAGGAACCTACCGGAGGAGGAGAAGAGAAAGTTCGTGGATGAGGCAGCGTCGACAAATGTATTACTCACCAATCTTAAAGCACTGGCTCCAAGACCTAGGAAGGTGAGTATAAAATATTTGTAATCGTAACTTGTCAAATATGAAGGCACACAATTTAAGAATGCTAACTTAGTTGGTGGGATGTTGAATTTATAGAGGAAGGTGCAGACGCGTATTGCATTAAACCAAATTGTAGAGATTGTACATAAATTTAGTGAGGAACAACGCACTGCCGTGAAAGCCATTGGATTGGGTGGAATACTGGACCTTAGTTGTATGAAGCTAAACCACGAGATATGCCAATGGTTAGCTAATAATTTTGACCCCGATTCACATTCACTAACGGTTCATGGTCGAACATTTGTTATGACAGAATCCCATGTTGAAGAGTGTTTGGGCATTTGCGGGCAAGGCAAAATTGTCTCAATGAACAATCCACAAGCTTATCCTGAACTATCTAACCTTCTTGGAGTCACTAAGGGGTTTTTACCAATTAGTGGGCTAGTAGTATATTTGCTCTTAGCAAAGGTGGCAGATGATGATTTTAAGAGGAAATTTGCCTTACACATTTTGGGATAATTCTTATGCCCAACCACAAAGCCTGTTGTTCATGAATTATTAATTCATTTGGTTAGTGATGTTGGTGCTTTGGATAATGTGAATTGGGCGAGGATTACTCTAGACTTTCTATGCAAGGCTATCCGGGTGCAACGGACTAACAATCGCGTACACGCAAACGGTTGCCTATTCCTCCTATTGGTACGTGCAATATTTGACCATTGTGGTCATACATTATTTTCATCTCATTGCTACGTTTTTTAACACCTTCATCTTGTAACACAGGTTTTCTATTTGAAGCGCGTGTCGCCAACTGCTTTTCAAATCCTTCGGACCTATCCTTGTCTACTTGTTTGGGGTGATAGACAAATCAATGATGTGTTGAGGTAGTTTAAAGATATTTGAGGTTACAAGAAGGAGGGGGTTAGAGTAAAATTTATTCCGGACATAGACAGTATGGAGGATGGAAAAGGAAAAAGCAGTGGCAACGACGGTGGCTCGTCTCAAATTCCGAATAATGCTGACATGGCTCATATGAGGCCCGCTTTGGATAATGTAGTTGCTATACTAAAGCGGCAAACAAAGGTAATTGAGAGGGTTTTTGCTTCTCAATTGGCTAATAACCACCATGATGTGCCCAATAATCAACAAGTGTCGACTAAGCACCACTATGTCCAAGTGAAACAAATGACTCATAGCCCATACACGGGAGAGAGAACATCAACACCCCGCACCTTTCGAAGTCAGGACGGTGTTCGCCAAGAGAGTATGAAACGCGAGGCAAATGGTAGTGAAGAAAAAATATATGGTCTGATATTTTCTTCTAATGAATTTGACAGTCTTAGGAATACTCCTCAGGGGAAGATCCATACCCCTAAGCTGAAGAATGAAGATGGCATTGATGAGGCAAAAAATTCACCTTCACAATCACTGCTTGTGGAATTTAAGCCGACAGTTGCTTTTAGTAGAGGAAAGAAACGTAAGATGACAAATACAAAGTTGAGGCGTTCATTGTGTCTTGGTCAATATGAACCTCCAGAGTTGCGACCGCATGCCGAGCTGAAGAAGAGCCAACTTGTATGTTCACCCTATACCGGGGATGGTCGCAAGAAGAGGATCCCCGCGAAAAATCGTGGGCGTGTTCAATCACCCATTGATGTGGATGCCGAGAAGTTGGATGTCAACTTTCCTATTGTATGAAACAAAATTTCAACCCTTTATATGTTGTTGGTTTGCTATATTTGTACTATGGATTTGAGTGGTATTTGACTTGTTGTGTGCAATCCATCAGATTGGTGGGTTAATGAACCATTTAAAATCAATCAGATTTGATGCTCCATATCACGTTGTATAGTTGAATCCACACACTAAGGTTTCCTTCAATATTTCTTTGTTGAAATATTGATGATCCCCCCCAATCCCCCATTTTGTACCATCTAGTAACTCTAACCGTTTTTCGTCCCCCATTTTGTACCATTTAGTAACTCTAACCGTTTTTCGTACTCCTATCTCCGTGAGACGCCGGATTACAAAACCAACCAAAGGCCCAAACCATTAATGAAGAATTTTATTTTTGATCCATCTAGAGAATTTGCAAGGTAAGTTTTCTAATATATATGGTGTATTGTCCATTTTTTTATACTACGAGTTTACTGATTTTACCTCTTGATGCATGTCGCGAACCATATTGCAACATTCAATTGTTAGGAAGGGACAGAGATTTTGCCACCCATCGTGAGTTATGTTGTTTGAAACCAAAAGAATAGATAACTGACACGGTTAGTTTTTGTACAATTTTTGCCACGTGGTTGTGGTTGGTTGGATTATATAATTTTTTTTGTATGTATGTCATTTCTTTTTGGCTTATGTGGTTATTACTTATGCCAATTTCATAGATTATAAATTTGGTTGCTATCCAATTGACGAATGCCCAAAGGTCCATGCATCCTGATAGGTGCCACACGACATGGTATTTCCCGGTGCTTCTAGTGGTGAGTAAAGGAGTTACAAAATTTGTCCTCCTATCTATCCATTATTATTTTTGGGTATTTATTTTTCTCATATATTGTGCAGCGTAAGATGTTACAATATCCAAAACCTAATGAAATAGAACTTTGAAGCATTTGCCGTATGTACTTGGGAGATGACCACTTCACTGCTAACCTTTCAACATGCACTTCGGTAAAACTCTATATGGAATTGGTACTTGTATGAAATGTAGTTTGTTAGTGGTAGTATGTTTGAACCCTTTAATTTTTTGGTTTTTTTTTTCATGTATGTTTGTAGATATACATATCGCTTAATTCGAATAACTACTATTGGATATGCATAAAGGTAGACATTGGCAAGCAAATTACTTGTTTGATTCGATGCCATGTGGTCCATCAAATTTGAGACGCTTGAATCTTACAACTGAAGTGGTATGTGTATGTTGTCACTTATAGCTTGTTATGTCATGCCACTATCCAATTTACATGCCCAAACTGAAAAATTCCATACAGATGGGGAGCCTTCATTAGATGATGCGGCTCCAATTTGAATACCTATATGAGCAAGATTTTTCTGAGTTTATGGTCATGAATTGGGAAAGGCAACCCTTGCAGCGTTACACAGACACGTAAGGAATCGGGTTGTTTTACATGATTTTTACTTATCCTGCGAACTTGCAATATTCATATTCAAATGTCGGCCGCACTCAAAATCATTTCTGCTGTGAATTGTAGGTATAACTATGGGTTGTTTGTAATCAAATACACCCAGAATTTATCGGGAATGCATGTGAAAATTAATGGCCCAACTTTACTCCAAGTGAATCTAGACCATTGATTTTCAAATTCTGGGTAAATTCTAAATATATTTTCTTGAGTATGCAGTGGTGATACTATATTGCCACATTCGATTAAGAGAGGATAATATTTTTAGTTGATTCTGTTATTTGTTGGTGAAGGGCCATCTCTATTTTAGTTTCTTAATCTCTATAGCAAGGAAGCTTAACCTTTTTGAATTCTATGCATTTTGCACTGTTAGATTTAGTTTCAATGGTCTAGATTAATTCTTGAGTCTTTTCTTTTTCTTTTTCTTTTTGAGTCCTACAAGAGCAAGGGCTGGAGATGCTCTAAATACCCAAACAATAAACACTCGTTGGAGACTATATTTTGGGACTGCACAATACCCATTGTTTGTGATTTTTTCCCACAAAACAGTAATGTAAATGGTCACCGATCAAATCATTACCATTGTCCGATCAACTTGAATTTTTACGTGGACTACGTACTCATGAGATGAACAAAATGACGGTTCGGATCAAACAACGAGACCCCGGGTGAGCCCCTTAACCACCACACAGCATCAACCCCGCTCCTCGGCCTGTTTGAATGGGGGTATTAAAAGGGTATTATTTATAGGCGTGGATGACTAATCTCAAGTCCACACCTCATCCATGGGAAAGATAATCACTTCATGAAAAGGTCTTAAACCAGCAGCTGTACCCAGGAAAGGTCATGCAGTGACCCCCTTTATAAAGACAATCGGCAGCATATATTGGCACTGGCACATGAAAGTTGCTAATAGGTTGCAGCCATATACATAAATCAATTCAGCATCCAATCAAATCAACAGCAACGTCCACAAGAAGGCAAAAAATCTCCAGCTCTTGAAAATCAGAAATTCAGTGACACCTTTTGAAAGTCAGCAATTGAAAGTGTAGCGGCACCCTTTTGAGAAAAACTGCAGAATTTGGATTCCTAGACAGCCATATTGATAGACATTGAACTGCATATATAGCAAAAATCCACTTTACTTCAGAGTAAGAGGAATAAAGCTACAAAGGTAGAAGTTGATTTTTTTTTATTTTTTTTTTATGAAATTAGAACTTTTAAAAATTAGTGACATTTCACTAATTTTTTTGGTCGCCAGAAGTGGTCAGCTGAAGAACTGAAGGTGGGACGGTGGTCGGCCGAAGGTAAAAGTTTATTTTTTTTGAATTTTCTATACGAAATTAGTACTTTTAGAAATTAGTGAAATGTCACTAGTTTTTTTGTCTCTATGTTCGATTGCAAAAATTCCTTATACTTCCCTTTAAAAATGTTAAATGTTTTGGACCCAACTACAAAACCCTTATAACCTTAATTTTCATTTGTCAGCAAGTGGGGTCAACACCCAAACACCATCTTTCAAACATATAAACATGGATTTACTGCCCTGAAACAGGACCAACCACATGCTTCGATGAAGAACACAACATCTCAAGCAGTCTCACTCCTCCAACAAACCTTGGACCCCAAACGGCACATCGAGTTGAGTTTCAATCATACCTACATTGGTAGTGATCAACGAAATCACCTTCAACAAAATGGCGACCTAAGACACCCACCACACTGGCAAACTCCAGCAGCCTGTCGCTTCGCCGGAAACCCACAAACGGCTGGACATCACAACATTGAGATCCAAAAGCTTCAAACCCCACAAACGATCGGAAACACCCAAATTTTCGAACTACTTTTCCACCATCTCTCCTAAAATCAATTGGTGTTAGGAAGGGCTTCAATTAAGTCTTTTATGGCATTCGAAATGGCCATCCACAAGTCTGCTTTCAGAGCAATCGCAAAGAGTGGCATTGTGTAACCAAATCCATGGGGGCACTCTGGGCCCCAAAATCCCTCCCTCACGATGTCACTCCTGCGACTTGTCAGACCGCTTTTCCACCAACTTCCTAAAACTAATTGGTGTTAGGAACGGCTTCAATTAAGTCTTTTATGGCATTCGACATTGCACCCACAAGTCTGTGATTAGAGCATTCGCAGGGAGTAGCATTGTGTAATCAAATCCATGGGGGCACTACGGGCCAAAAAAATCCCCCCTCGCGATGACGCTCCCGCGACTCGAATTTATGACCTCCTGGCTCTGATACCAATTAGAAAACCCTAGATTGCCTAGGTTTATAGATTTGTTATGCTTTTGTCTCTTATGAAAATCAACCCCACCACCAATATATCAACCAAACACATAACAAAAGTCAACCAAACACATAACGTTAAGATATACGTGGAAAACCCCGAATAGAGTAAAAACGACGAGAGGAAATCAAAACACTACAAATAACGTCATGTAGTTACAAACAACCTTAATAAACAATCATGAATCCTCACTGACTGATGAAAGGACGGTTGCAGATTCCTCGTTCACCACACCAAGTATTTGATTGCCGAACGCCTTGAATCACTCAAGCCCTCTGAGTAATTACTTCTAGAAATCCACTGGAGGAGTGTGGACAAGTTCTTGAAGATGATGATGTTGCTCAATGATCCATATGATGAACTTCAAGACTCAATGTTCGGAACCAATCGATAGCTTTCTCTCTCTTTTTCGACAAAAAAATATGGCTGCCAAAGTCCATCGTTTTAAAACCCTAGCTGCAAATATACATAGACTTTTAAAAGCGGCTAGTACTGGGCTCAACGGTGGCTTAAGCCACTTTGCTAGAAAGTACGTAGATAGCGCACTTCATATCGAATCCACCTTAAAACTCGATATCTCAATACAGAATAACATTGATTTCCTATCACTTCCTAAACAAACATTCTAAAAACAAAAACAAAAATAAATTACAACTCAATAAACGGGCATACACGAGAATAAGTGTTTTGTCGTGGAATTGCCAACAAAGAAAGACCGCGCGGCCTATGGACCTTACACAAACCATCGAGATCGAAACACTGCCACAGCTCCGTTGCAACAGCAGTACCACCGCCATAGATTAAAACCAGAAAAAACTAAAAAAACCGCAAAGGAAAGAAAAAAATAGAGAAGAAAAATGGGGAGGAGGTGAGGGGAAGAAAGAGCAAGGTGGGTGAAAAACCCTAGTTCATACTTAACTAATCTCTAAGAAAAAAGTAGGAAGTAAAGAAAATATGATGAACACCAAATTTACGTGAAAACCCTAAATGGATAAAAACCACGGGAAAGAATCATGCACTATGGAAAATATTGTACGGATACAATCGTACACAATTGAGAATCCTCACAATTGACTTAAGAAGGATAGCTGAATCCTCATTCACCGTACCCCGTGGTTGATTGCCGCCGCCTTGAATCCTCAAGCCTTTCGATGGCTTATTTACATTTCTGGTCCCCAACGTATGAGCGAGTGACCAATTTGGTCCCCAATGTATAAAATTGTCCAATTTAATCCCCAATGTTTAAAATGTGAGTCGATTTAATCCTTGCCCTAACTCCGTCCACTTCCTCCGTCAAAATGGAGGGCGTTTTGGGTATTTTACCCCTCACCTACCCCCTAATACAGCTTGACAATGGAGAAAGGAATAAAAAATAGCAACACCACGGAAAATAATCCAAAATTACCATGGATTTGCATCGTATTTTTAACAAAAAGATCACAAAATTAGGCAATTGATTTGTAACATCGTATTTAAAATGGTTGGGTACTCTAATTCACGGTAAGATTCTCGGGTTCTAAAGGCTGAAATAGAATTCATGATAAAAGCAAGGGTAATTTTTGTTAAGGGAAGGCATAAGATGTGAGCCATGATTTCACATTTGCAGACTTTAGGTAAAAAAATAATGCACAAGAACACAGAAAATATGGATTTGGACAGGTTCATCTAGTAGGATGTTAATCACAACTTCAAAATTGCTAGAGAGCCGCCTGTTAAATAGAAAATGTATAAACAAAGATTACATTATATACACATAAGGGTCATCATCGGGCCGGGCCGGGCCAGCCCACGAACTTCCAGTCCAAGCCCGCCCGCGGGCCAGGCTTCGCGGGCTTTTATTTTTTAGCGGGCCGGGTGGGCCGGGCTCTCTCTCAAAAGATGAAGCCCAGGCCCAGCCCACGGGCTTATCTTAGTCGGGCAGGCGGGCGGGCCAGTCTTCCTACGGGCAAGATGGGCTATTTGGGCGGGCCAAATGCTTTCTTAAGCATGTGCCTTATATTCCTTCTTTCTTTTTCCACCTCCACCAGCCTAAATTCATGTTTTTTTGTACGATTTTTCTTATTTTTTATTCCCCAACTTAAGGGCACTACTGTTGATGCATTGTTTATGTTTCTGGACTATTACCCACATTGCTTGTACCTTAAATTCTTCCGATTACTCCATAAAGTGCCCCATAACCATGACTTTTAGAACCTCTACTTTGTCCAAAATGTGAAGAATGGCGCCATGCAAAAGAGTATCTTTCTTGGGTAAAATCCTAATCTATTTTCCAAAACATCGTATACCCTCCAACCACATTGGATGACTCCCTCCAATCAATTGCCATTTACAGAGGCATAAAGAGTACTCGATCCAGGAGGGGTTTCAGTAAGACAAGGCCTCCATTAGCCCAATTCATTATTTTCAATTGTCGGTAACAGAGAGGGAAGACTCAATTTAGTCATTGATTTAGTCAATTTAAATTATCCACTCAAACCCATGCTACGCGTGTATAAGTGTACGGATTATGGGCGGGCTAGTATCTCGGGATAGCGAGCCGGGCTCATGAGCGGGCCAACGGGCGGGCGGGCGGGCGGGCAGGTTATAGTTAAAATTCCTAGGCCCAAGCCCTGCCCATGGAAAAGTCGGGCTGGGCTAGCCCGCCCACTTGGCGGGCTCGGGCTCGGGTAAAGCCCAACGGGCCTAGCGGGCTTAGGGCGGGCCGCAGGCCAACGGGCGAAATGATGAGGCTTATATACACATTATCAAGACCCATATAAAAATGTAAGACTCGTGTGGGTAACTCGGAGCAGACCGAGTTGACTCGGAACCTGTTCACGGCGTTTAGCGACATTGGTGTGCCAAGAAAGAAGAGGATGGCTCTACTGAGGCGATCTCTGTGAATGTAACCTGTATGGTGCGGTCACCCAGGCCCGGGCTCATCCACTCTTGTGCAGGATAGAACCACTGATCCAGTGTTTTCCGGTGACACGTGGCCATTCTCTGACCTCTACTTTGACAACGCGTGGCCATTGTTCCGGAGACACACAGTGGGTCTGTTTTTTATGGAGAGAGAGAGAGAGAGAGAGCTTACTGGGGAAGAAAAACAGTGCACCGGCTAGAGAGAGGGAAAAAATGTTCCTGGTGGTGGTGTTCTCAAGAATGAACAGAGGGAGTGAATTTAGGGGTAGGTGAGGGGTTGAGGGGTAAAATACCCAAAGTGCCCTCCATTTTGACGGAGGAAGTGGATGGAGTTAGGGTTGGGGATTAAATCGACTCACATTTTAAACATTGGGGATTAAATTGGACAATTTTATACATTGGGGACTAAATTGGCCACTCGCTCATACGTTGGGGACTAAAAAGGTAAATAAGCCCCTTCCGATTACCCTTCTAGAGATTCACTGGAAGCAACTCAACTGTGGAGATTGAATGTTGTTTACACCTCTTGGAGATTACTTGAATGAGTAGTGATCAATTGAGCTCATAATCTCTCCAAGATACAAAGAGCCGCAATAAACCAAAGGTTTCGCTCTCAACCAAAGTTAGGGTTGCTGCATGTGTCAGTGATTGTGTCTTGCCCTAACACATTGTATTTATAGGAAAATTGAAAAAACACACAGCAACCGGTTCGAGCTGCTTGGAGAGCCGTTTTAATCCAGTATTGTTGGCTGGCACTGGGCTTGACAGATGGCTCAAGCCATTTTCTGGAAACCTCAAATAATGTCTTTAGATGCCTCTTTGAGCGTCGTACACTTTGACTAACTTCTAACTCCCAGTCCCTCATTACAAGACACATCAAATTCTTTCCACATCCTATAGAGACACTATAAAATGATAAAGAAACGAATTACAATTTGATAAAAAAATGATACTTGTAAATATGTGTTTTGCCATGACATTGCCAACCAAAAAAAGAGCTCGGCCTATGGAGTTTACAACGGAGAAGAAAAGCGCGCGCGAGAGAGAGAGGAGGAGGAGGAGGGGGCCGCCAACTGGCGAGAGGTAGCAGGCGTTGTGCTCAAGAATAGAGAAACCCTATGAGATTTTTAGAGAGGAGAGGGAGATGTTTTAGAGAGAGAATCCTATGACCTCGTTTTTTTTTTTTGGTACTTCGGAAGGGCCTATGACCTCGTTTGCTACCACTCGTGAATTACCTTTTTAGATTATTGGCTTAAAAAATAATAAAAAAAGGTTGTTCATCTAATTGTTATAACTTTTTACAAGTTGTACAATTTTTTTAACTAGTTTGCTTGAAGTAACTTTTTACAAACTAAATGTGCAGATTGCCCTTAAAGATTGACTAAGAATAATTTATTCATTTTAGGATTCCTTTTTTTCATTCATGTTTTAACAACTTAAAATAAGTAAAATGACTTCAATTGGGAGCTTAAAACAATCTCACTTTTTTTGGATCAAATAAGCTCCAAAGCAAAATAAGTAATTATTCATAATTTGTTACCAACATCCTTCAGTAATTTTTTTAAGCACATAAGCTAAATAAGCTACTGTCACCATCCCAAAATGTTAGTCCGATTCGTAAAACGAGGAAATAAAAATGACATTTTTTTAATTATAAAATTCAAACTTTCTTCATAAAATGAAAGATTAACTCATTGATAACTTGTAAATTGTTGAAAAATTTCAAGTTTTTCTTAAAATTTGTTCATTATTTTTAAGTTCTTGTTTTGCAAATTGTTTGAAAAAACTTGACTTGCCTGTTTGTTTCCGCGGAAGTATTTGGAAATAAGCTTACTGACTCATTCCCTGCTAGTGGAATAAATAAATTTCAGCCTTGTTTGGTTTGGTTTCCAAAAACCGGTTTTCTCAATTATTATTCAATTATTACCCCTATTTTTAAATATTATTTTTATTTTTCTCTCTATCTCTCTCCAATCATTAATACCTATTTTTTAATTATTATACCTATTTCTCCCTCTAATCATTACAAAAACCAAAACTCAAAACCAAACCAAACACAACCGAAAAATTCTAGTCCTTAGACGTGGTACGGCAAATGGGCTGGTGCAAAGAATCTTTAATGATATGAAATTTTCCAAGAACGTTGACATAATTTAAAACAAGTGAAGATTTTTGTTAGAATATTCTTAAGATGCACCAAGACAAAGGTCACTCGTTTTTTCTAATAGTTTGAATAGCGAGGTTTTTAATGTCATGACGAATATATTTGCCAAATATTTATTTTGTACCAGATCCAGTCAACGTGCATGGTGTCATTTGTGACACTAACCAAATCATTTGAGAATGTCTAAGATATATGTTACATTGGAGATAATTGGTTAGAGTATTTGTTACATGAGAAAATACTCACATATGGTTAGTCGATTTTACACCCACTTTTAGTCTTAAAAAATGCGATAAATAATTATCAAGGTGGCCACATTTAATATATATATATATATATATATATATATATATAGAGAGAGAGAGAGAGAGAGAGAGAGAGAGAGAGAGAGAGTCCCGATCTAGTCTGGGATTCCTAAGTCCGGGACTCAAAGTTCCAGACCAAATTTTCATGATCCGAACCATCCAATGTATTTAAAACGTGTTTTCAAGGGTCCCCGCGAGAAATCATCCAAAAAAAAATATCGGGAAGGGCTTGATCTAAGCAGTTTTTCATAAAACTGTATATGTACAATTTTTGTGAAAAACTACTCGGATCAAGCCCTTCCCGGTCATTTTTTTGATGATTTCTCGCTGGAACCATTAAAAACATGTTTTAAACACATTGGACGGTTCGGATCATGCAAAAACAATTTTATAAACCTTCAATCTAGGATCCTTGACTGGATCACCAGTGTATATATATATATATTGGGTGGAAAGGTGGTTTTATTTGAATACTGTTGTTTTAAAAGGTAGCATATGTGCCGGCCCAGGCACAAGGCCTGGGCCTAGGACACTCACAAAACTTCCAAAATTAAGGGCACCCCAAGAATCTTTAGTTGTAGGCTTGACTAGAGGTCTTTTTTTAGCCTAAAAAGAAATATAAAAAGGCCTAATGTTATCCAAAATAAAAAGGCCCACGAAAAATAAAATGGCCTAAGAAAAATAAAGAGGCCCAAACTTAAAAAAGACTCCTGATAACTTTTTTTTTTTTATTACCGGTTAGTATTGATTATTTGATTCCCGGTTAGTGCATCATTACTAAGAATGTTATCATGCCTTTTTTTTTCTTTTTTTTAATTCTTAGTTAGGTGTAATTGATATTTTTGCTTCTAGAAACGCAAGACGAGTAATATTACTCGTGCGCTATATATATATATATATATATATTGAAGGCGGTTCTATTCCGGGATCCGGATTTCCGGACCTCCATGATCCGAACATTTTTTTGACGATCTGAGCCGTCCAATGTGTTCAAACCGTCCGATTGAGCTGATTTTTTGTGGGCCCCTCGGAAAAATGTTCTAAGAACAATCAACGGTTCGGATCACTCGTGTGGGACCCAAAAGTGGGTCCCCGAGAGAGCTTTGTACATTTTCTGTACATTGTTCTCTGTACCTCCAGGTTTATCCAAAGTCCTCTGATGCGGTAGGGAAAAGTCTTCTGATGCGGTAGTCTTGCCAACTAATTCAAATAATGAATTTTCATCACATTGGACAAAAGTCCTCAGATGCGGTAGGGAAAAATCAGGCTAGTGCATAAAATCTTGAATAACTATGGCAACTTTTCTTCAAGTTAATGGCAACTTTTCGTATTGAATGAGAACGTTGAACCAAAAACAAGTGAAGACAATGAAGATTTTTGTAGATAGAATATTCATAACAGTGCACAAAGACAGAAAGGTCACGAATATTCAACGAAACCGGTCACCTAAAAGAAGAAGAAAAAGGAACGTCCCAAAGCAAGTGTATGGGAAAAGAGAAGTGGAACAGAGATTTAACTGTCCCAATACTTGTTTGAAATGTAATCTCCAATCGACGTAATTTTTATCATAAATGGCCATTTAACGAACAATTATGTAACCTTATACAAAATTATTACCTCAAAAAATTATCTCAAAACTACTAACCGAACAATTAAAACTTAAATTTTCTTATTTGCGCTAGTTACAAATAGAAGAAGTAATCATTAGGTGGTCTTAAACGGGGGACGAGAGGGGTAAAAAAGGTCATGACTGTTAGTCGGAGATGACGTAATATCCGAATATCTTGGCCAGAGGAATTGATGGGTATTTGGAGGGATAATGAGAGATGCTATGGCAATTTATTGTAGGAAAAGCCTATGTTGAACTCTATAAAAATTATATAGACGGCGTCAATTATTTTTGTTTGTTTGTAAACCTTGAACAAACATTTTAAATAGTGGTAGTAGACTTACGTATGAGTACATAGTGGGAATCAGGTGTAGCGGTCGTCAACTTTTTAAAATTATTTTTGGCATTAGAGCATTTAATGTAACGCCCCGAAATTCGGACACTTTAATAAAATATTTTCTGGAATGATTCCATTAAATAAAAAGTCAAATTCTTAAATAACAGTGGAAGCAAAGTTTGATTTCACCAACTTGACAAAATAGGTTTACTAAGCAAGATTACAACTTGAAATCTAATTTTTAAAAAAGAACAGAGCAGTAACTAGTACGAAATTTAGGGCTCAACATCTTTTGTCCTCCAATGGGCTCTATCCTTATCTTCATCTTGTGTTTCAATTCTGTCTTCAATACCTGGCATGAAAAGCCAGGGTACACGAATACCATGAGCGAATGACGCTCAACAGATATACTCCTATCCATTAACCCTTACATTACAAGTAATACACAATTTGATATAAAGGCAGTACAACATTAAGGATCAAATAAATTGATTCAATGAATAACCTTCAACACAATGAAAATTATCTCGAGCAATCATACTCTCAATTAATCCGAACACTCTACCCATCTCATTGTTCAACTTTCTTTCCAAATTATTGTCGTACTATGATTCATAAATTTTTATTTCCATGATTATCACAGAGTTCCATTTTCGTTTCTCACAAGTTTCGAATTCCAACCATCTCATGGATCATCTCCAAACCAACACAGCATTCAGCTTTCCATCATTACAAGATTCGCTTCCCACCCCCGAGAATGTACATATAACGCATTCTTCAAGATGCACATACACCGCATAAGGATGCACATTCAACACAAATCCTTAAGACGTACATACAGCACGTGAGATTGTACATACAACACATTGCCTCGGGATGCACATACAACACATAGGTATATCTAATACCGTATAATTCCTCAATTCCATTATCTTTGGCTGACCGCCAATCATAAAACTGAGACTCTGCGGGATGGCCTCCCCAGACCTCATCAATCACCATCCATTATCTTTATTTAAATTTTCATTAACTTAAACATCTAGGTGATCTCTCCAACTCCACAACTAATTCAATGAATCTAACGTGATTTCTACGTTCTTGGTAACATTACTGCTCAATCAACAAAGTCATAACTTGAAATGATAGATAACAATTCATAATATCACCACAGTTCAATCACAACTAAGAACAGCGATTATTCGTTAACTCATATGATAATATCGAATTAATCTACAAACATGAGTTTCCAGGCTTAGCTCTGTATTTGCCGAAAAGTAAATATTTTATTCATCTTAGTGTTTAGCCAAAATCACCTATCAATATAATTCGATTCTTATGAAATTCTGTGAGCAAGTTATTTGGGGTGTTAGGAACGCTTTTGTTGAAGAACACATTTCCAAAAAACAGAAGTTATGATAGCCCAAAAAGGGGTTTGAACAGAACCTGTGAAAAACTTGATCATTTAGGGTTTAAGGAGATGGATTGAAGAGTTATAAAAATTCACACGTGTTCACAACAGCTTGTCTAAATTCCAGTAAAAACAGATTTGGAAAATAAAATGTTTAAGCCTTCCAATAAATTGTTAGAACTTCAATGTTTTACCTGAGTCTCACAGATTCTGTTATTAAGAAAGGCATTTCAAAAGCATATCAAAAAAAGCTCCCAAATTTATGAAATTTAACAGGATAATATTTTAGAATGTTATCAACATTTGTTATATAGAACACATTTCATAGAAATGAGTGTAAGACATACACACACGTCTTTGGATCTAGAATGTCCGGATTTGCCATCATTTACTAAAATCAATTTTCTAGAGTTCTATGAGACCGATTTAAGCGATTCCAACGGCCATCTAAAGATAAGAAATGTATCTAAAATTTGACATAAGAATCAAACCTATAAGAGGTTCGTAGTATTTTATATGAGTTTTCAAAGTTGACTGATCTAACCGGCACAAAGACAGTTTCAACACTTAGGAAGTTATAAGAAAGTTCCAAGCATCAATCATACACCAAACACATAAATCAAGTCTATGATACATGTAGTATACTTACGAATTAAAAGGTCTAGAGTAATCTACCTTTGGTCCAGAAGAATAAGCTCGGTTTCGAAAAAGTTTTGTGGTGAAAGTCGTAAATTCGCACTGAACTTCGGACGGCAATAATGTGACCAAAGCTTGACCGTTTTGGATGATTCTTGTGCCTAAGTTGAAGCTGTCGGATTGCTCTTCAAACTTGAAGAAGGATTCTAAACTCGAAAACCTATCTAACTAGGAGAAAAATGGCGATTTGGGAAATGTCAGAGAGCTGTCTGGAAAAATATAACCGAGATTTTTACTGAACTTTGGATGGCTATAACTCACTCAAAACTCAACCGATTTGGATGATTCTTGTGTCGAAATCAAAGGTCTAGAAGTCCTCTAAAACTTCTCTGAAGAAACCTAAGCCACAAAACGATTGTAACTATTAGGAAATCGGCTATTTAAAAAGGTACGTGGTATGGATGCGAATGAAAAATGTGGTCGTGTGGGTGCAAGAAATCATCTCTCTTCTCCTTTCTTTCTTCTTTCTCTTACAGCCAGAAAATCTCTCTCTCTCTCTCTCTCTTTCTCTGCCTAAAGTGGGAAGGGAAATGGGTTTTATTGGTTAGGCCAAAATCTAGTGGTTAATGGAGTGTGTAGGTATGGCTTATTATTCAAAGGTTAAGGGAAAGTAATTTGGGGGTGTGTAAAGATCTAATAGGCAAGGGAAAAATAAGACCACAAATGGTTAAACATTTGTGATGGTTTGAATGATGGGTTGAGGGTGATTGAAGTGTGAATTAATGTGCATGGGGTTTGAGTTTGGTTGGTATGGAAGTGTAGTTGGGAAATATAGTTAACGAAATGGAATTATATACATATACTTCCATATATGCAAACAATTTCATAACAATAATATAAGAAAGCATTACTACATATTAAAATAAATAGTAGTCTAAAAATTTTCAAATACACATTATCAGATTTTGGATAATATAATTTTATCAGAAAAAAATAGGCCGAAAATCCAGATCGTTACATTTAAATTGAGCCAAAAATTGGATTCAAAGCGAAATGTAGCGAGTCGCTTTGAATCGGCTAATAAGGGTGTAAATTTTTTTGTAGCATCGGTATAGCAAGGTGCAGCGGTACCCAAGCCCGAGGACTGAAAAACCTCTTCGTAGTAGCCGATGTTAATTAAATCCTTGGCTTGAACCGATTTGTCATTCTATCTAATGATATCAGGTTGGGAGGCCAAGGTAATAAATTCAAATGTTGGGAGTGTAATGTACTTCTCAAAAACGTCAGGGTAGGTTACGTTAGTAATACTAGACAAATCTGTAGAAGGGAAGAAATCAGTCAACACGTGTAAGAGAAGTCAAATTGGTCTTGGGTTGAGTTCATACAAAGGGGAAAAGGACAAACCAAATGCGGTTAAAAAAAAAATTCCTTTTTTGAGAGGGCAGATAAGAAAATTGAGAACTACTACCACTTTTCATAGGCCCGAATTAATCCATCAACCTGAATTATCTATTATTCAATATATATATATATATATATAGGACGCGGTTCTAGTCCGGGATCCGGCCTCCATGATCCGAGCATTTTTTTGACGATCCGAGCCGTCCAATGTGTTCAGAATGTGTTTTCAAGGGTCCACGCGAAAAATCTTCAAAAAAAAATATCGGGAAGGGCTTGATTTTACAGTTTTTGCGAAAAACTGTTTGGATCAAGCCCTTCCCGGTATTTTTTTTTGAAGATTTCCCACGTGAACCTTGGAAAACCCTTTTGAACACATTGAACGGCTCGGATTTTCCCAAAAAAATTTACAACACAAAAAAAACAACCCAAATGCTCTAATCCGGGATCCCGGATTAGAACCCCATGGTATATATATATATCTCCACTACCCTTAAAATCTAGGATTGTCCGGACCAAGCTTTTCCCAATCAAATTTTGATGATCCGAACTGTTCAATGTGTTTAAAACGTGTTTTTAAAGCTTCGTACGAGAAATCATAAAAAAAAAAAGACCGGGAAGGGCTTCATTCTAGTAGTTTTCAATCAAATACGGTTTAAAGCCTTTCCCGCTCTTTTTTTTTTTTTTTTTTTTTACATTTCTATCGACATATCCTAAAGAAGTAGTAATTTAGTTATAAAAAAAGAGGTAGTAATTTAGTTATCAAAAAATAATATTTGTTACCAAAGACGTAGTAATTTTTTTCAATTATTTAGAAATAGTTGTATTGGTATTTACCAAAAAAAAAAAAATAGTAGTATTAACTTTTAAATTCTATGTGACGAAATCGCGTTGCAGTTAAATTTATCATTTCAAATTTGTACGTCTATGAGCCTTTGAAGATGCACCCCAACCCGACGCTACAAACGCCGAGGCCACCACCCAAAAAAACTCAGGACTTAATCTGTGTCCACGTGACTATTAGTGAAATAATTAAGCTTTTACTGAGTCATTGCTTACTCATTCAAATAATGAATCTTCATTAGAATCGTTACACTGGGACAACTTTGGAAAATTCTGGTCCTCAGATGTGGTAGGAGGGAAAATATATATGGACCTGGTGCATACAATCTTGAAAATTCTACTGTTTATGGAACTTTTCTTCAAGTATACTGAGGAGAGAACTTTTACCTTGACCCAAAAGGATTCGGGGATCCTGTAGTGCGCCTCCGCACTACGGGGTTGTAGAGTGGCCGAAACTACGTCGTTTTGGGTGTAGAAAGAGAACACCACTACTTAATCCCTCAAAACTATATCATTTTAATCTAGTTTTATTTGTTGAATTTCAAAATGTGAGCATTTTTAAGTGGGCATTTTTGGGGTTGGTTTGTTTTTATTTTATTTTAGGAGTAGAAGTTTTTCCACCTAAAACCTAGTTCTCAAAACAAAAAGTCTACAATTAAACACATTTTTAAACTTCTTAATTTTTGGGCTTCCTTCGGTTTTGTAAAACTAATGCCCGTTCGAGATGAGAAGGGTTACAGTGTATAAGAATAAGAGTCAAGATGTATAAATTCCCAATTATGTTTAGAAATTCTAAATTATGCCACTTGTTTTATTTAGGGGGTTTCTCACAAAAACACATCTACAATAGTACTAGTTAGTGTCCGTGCCTAAAGACCCTTTGTAAAAACTTATTTCTACAACATAGATGAATTTTATTAGCTAATGTTGTCTTGTACAAATTTAAAGTCACAAACAATTTTCTAGATTTTTAAAAGGCTAAAAAATAAAAATATTAATGTTAAACTTGACATAATCCCAAGAGAGAAAAAATGTTGTGATTCTAAACCGTTGCACACCCAAAACAACGTAGTTTTGGCCGCCCTACAATCCCGTAGTGCAGAAGCGCACTACGGGATCCCTGGATCCGACCCAAAAGCAAGTGAAGATTTTTTTAGGTAGAATATTCATGAAAGTGCACCAAGACAAAGGTCACGAATATTGAACGAAACCGAGGACACGGAAAAGAAGAAGAAAAAGAACTAATCGTGACTACTGGATGCGCTGACTTAATGATGCGATCGATGTCGTATAACCTGCCATTGAAATGGGCATGAAAATCTAATATAGTACAAATATGTATGAAATTATTTGGTAACAAGCCCTAATATTCTCTTACGCATGGGCAGAGCTACCTAGAGACGAGAGTTCTCACTTCAATTTCTTAGAAGGATTTTTGATAATTTTGCCCCCGCAAAAATTCACAAATTACCCAACTTACTTAAAATTCATTCAATTTTCAATTTTTTTCTTCTTTTTGAGTGTTGATAGTTTTACAGATGAGGTTATCAAACATTGTTTTAAAAATATAATAAGTTATTGGAATGAGTTATAGAGCAAAAACACATGTATCACTGTATATTTACGTTAGAGTTCACGTCTTATACAATGAAAAATAACTTGCATATGTATCTAATTTTGACACCGCTAACGTAAAATCTTGGCTTTGCCTCTGCTCTTATGCATAAAAGTTGATGAATTAAAGCCCAAATCCTTCGCTTGATCAGGTAAACTAGCTTACTCATCATTTGAAAAGAAAGGAAAATACATTAAATCTTACTCCTTCTGTCTCACTTTGTTTGTTCCCCTTTTGACTTCTTAATGTCTCAAATTATTTGCCCAAATTGAAGTTAACTCATAAAAGTTTCATAATTGCCCTTTCTCTTTTGAAAAAATTCTGCATTGGAAAATGTGCACCCTTATTTAATGCTAAAAAAGGAAGGGGTATTCTTGGAAAGTAAAAGTTTCTAATAGTAGTTATTATATGTTCCTTTGAAAATTGAAATCCCCCAAAATGGATAAGCTAATCTGGACGGATAGAGTAATTAGCTTTTCTTAGTTGTGCCGATTGCAAATGGGAGAAGTAATGATTAGGTGGTCTTAAATGGGGAATGAGAAAAAAGGAGACAGAAGAGGGCTAAAGAAGGCCATCAGGCCATGGCTGTTAGTCGAAGATGTTTGGAGGTATAAGGAGAGATGCCATGGTAATTCATTATAGGAAAAACATATGTTAATTAAAAACTCTATGAAAATTAATAAAAATGACGTCGAGGTGTAGTAATATCGGAGGAGCGAAAAACCGCTACGTAGCGGCCAAGTGACGATTTTCCCTCTGCAGAAACTAAACTGACTCCTTGCTTGAACCGATTGGTCATTCAATCTAATGATATCAGTTAGGGAGGCCAACGTAATAAACTCGAATGGTGGGGGTGTAATGTATTTCTCAAAAACCTCGGGGGTGGTAAGGTTAGGTTATTCATTCTCCTAGACAAATCTGTAGAAGGGAGGAAATCGGTCAACACGTGTAAGAGGAGTCAAATTGTTCAGTTGCCCGAGTTCATAGAAAGGGGAAAAGGACATAATCCTACATTTTACCAAAAAAGACAAAAGGCAAAAAAGAAAGATATTTCCTTTCTCATGTTGTGGCTGAGATTGATAGTAATACGAAACAAAACATGTTGCGGCTGAGATTGGAAGGAAATTTTTTTGGTTATGTACCATTTAACACTTGGCCGATTCCACGTAGTACCCGAAAGTTACATCTGGATCGTCCAAAATTGTGGCCGACCGATATTAAAACACCCTCTCTCCTCACTCTCTCTCTCTCTCCTTGTTCTCTCTCCAAATTCAAACCACTTAAAGCCAAAACAGAAGGCTTACATACGCCGAGGGTACCCTCTCGGTATTGAAAAATTGCTCGATCGGTACTAAAAAATTGCTCGATTGAAAGGATCCTTTGTAAGTGGTGGCTAGTTATGCGGTAAAGCTCTTAGATGCCCCAAATTGCATCTCGGAATCGAGTCCTAATTCCCCTCTACCATATAATAGGCTAGGAATAACAAATGAAAAAAAATAGTAAAAAAACCCCTTTGATACAGTCCAGCAGAATTGATTATTCATGGCCCAAGCTTTAATGACCTGCCCCCACTTTCTTCTTTTTTTCTGACCGGAGAGAGATAGAGAGACCTTGTTTTGCTTAAAAAATAATAGAGCCACACACACCCTCCGGTGGGACCCACCACATGTGAAAGGATGTGTGGTTGACTGTGTGTAGCTTTATTACTATTCTTTTGCTTATGCTTTGTCTTCTTTTTTTCTGACGAGAGAGAGAGAGAGTGACTTTGAATTTCAGTATTTTTTTTCCCCCTTCGCTGAAATAGCATTCGCCTTTTTACAGGGAAAGAAAACAAAATGAAGGCGGCCCATTTGAATAGCCAATGACTGACTAGGCATTCCAATAAGTCACAAGGCTTTCCCTTTTTTATCCAACCAATCAAACACCTTTCATTCAAAAAAATTTTGCCCTCTCCTGATTTAAAATTAAGTTTGCATTTAATCAATATTGCAAACATGCATTTTCCAATCTTCTTTTCAAGCCTGAAATGGTCACGACACGTGCTGTCCGGGGCCACGCCATGTTCTGCACTCATTCATGGTTATTTGACGCGCGAAATTAGGAATCTAATATATCTTGGCCTAATCCAAATTTATACATAAGTATGTAAATATTTAAAAATTACACAAAAGAAAAGTACCAAAAAAAAAAAAGTGCTCTATCAAAGGTTGACTTTATGATGTTTTAGAGAGTATAGAATTCATCTATTATCAAATCTGGATCGATATCTTCAACAAGTTCTCTTTCAATATATATAATGATTGAATTCGCAAGAAAAAATCGCCCCCCCCCCCCCCCCCCCCATTTTGTTGCGAAGATCAGTTTTTACATGCTTCATAGCTGAAAATGCTCTTTCCATAATTAACATGGTAACATGAAGAGTTACAACAAGAAGAATCAACCTTTCATAGTTTTTTCTGACTTTTTTGTCTCAACTAATCATTGGCATAATTTCAAAATGATGTACATATTCTGAAATTTTTGGTGACGAGGTACATCAAGTTTGTAATATTCCAATTGCAATTTTAGATAATAACTCTCTTGCATAGTGAAATCACTAGGATAAAATTTCTCGGCAATAGTGCAAATATTATCAATTTCAAATGATTTAAAGTCATCCTTAGGTTCTAAAGCCGAGCTAAGGATAAGGAGTTCCACTACCCTCTCGTTGAATCTATTATTCAACTCTACCAATTGAAAATCTATTGCGGCATTGAATATATCAAAGGGGATTTATTTATGGGCAATATCAATAGGTAAGCGAACGAAAGAGATTTGTACAAATAAAATGAGATGACAAAATCATTTGAAACTTAAAATTGCCCATTTTTCTTGTACAAATATGTTTTGTTCGCGTACTTATTAATGTTCAACCAAAGCTACCGTTTACGTGGACAGTGCTCAACGATCTCTACAAAATGAATGATTCCGATCATTACAAAAGCCACCAAAAACTGAACCGGACTAGTCATAAGAAAAATTGGACAGGACCCTCATCCCTTAAACATAGGAGGTCTGGTACAGTACCAGAAAAGGAATCCATAAAATACTCAGAAAATCTACAAATGTACCGGGTAAATTTCATCCGTTTGATGCATCATCCAGATGTTTTTATGAGTTCTTTTCTGGGAGAAAACACTTTCCCTAAACATAGACATCATCGTCCAACTAACCCTTTATGCTTGTTTTCCTAATTCTTTTCCAAGTAATAACAAAAACCATTCCCTCACGGCCTCACCCACCCGCTGTACCGACAGTTAGCCTACTGTTAATGACGAATGGGTCTTCGTTACCTCTCACCCTCAGCCTCCCTCTATTGACTCCACCAGCTTCATCAGCCGCGTTGGACTGAATGCAGATCAACAACAGGAGTGCAATTGGCCCCATTATAAAGCAGAGCCTCTGCCTCCCTCTTGCATATTGGCATCAGTAAATAGAAGAGAGAACTCAGAGAGATTCTTGAGGCTATATTGTCATAGTTTTGAGAGATTAATACAATCCGCTGCCCCGTTTGAGTACCCGAATTTGGAGAACAACGTAAATCTTTTTGTCGTGTGTTTACGTGATTTGCAGTTTGGTTTGTTCTTTGAGGCATACCAGTTTGACCATTGAACCCGTTGCCTTAAGCTAACTGCTTTTGCCTGACATAAGATCAAAATAAACCTCAATTTGACATCCGGTCACACAGTATGAAGTTCGGCAAGGAACTCGTATCCCAAATGGTGCCGGAATGGCAAGACGCGTACATGGACTACGATTACTTAAAGACCCTTTTGAAAGAAATCCAAAGATTCAAGCACAGAACCAAACCACAATCAGCCCAGACCGGATTGAAACGAAAAATGACCCTGAACAGAGCTTTTAGTGGCCTAACAAGAAGAAACCACTCCCTTATCAGCTCACCACACGTATCCGACGTAGAAAGCCAAGTTATTATGGTGAATTCCGGCAGGGAAGGCGGCAGGTCGGAGACGATGTTCCTCATGTCGTCAGACGAGGGAGGAGAGTACGAGGTGGTTTATTTTAAGAGGCTTGATGATGAGTTCGATAAAGTCGTTAAGTTTTACAAGTCTAAAGTTGAGGAGGTGATGAAGGAAGCAGCTGTATTGGACAAACAGATGGATGCTTTCATTGCTTTTCGGGTAAAAGTGGAGAATCCAGATCAGGTGAGGCAGTATTTCGATTACAATGCCGAGATGAGGAGTCTGGCTACCGGAGTTGCTGCTTCTGCTGCTGAACTGTCTGCTTCAACTCCATCTGGAGCTAGGGCTAGTAGTAAGTGTATTCTCTCATGAAAGATTTTACCATTATTTGTCCAAAAAGACAGAAACAGAGATGTGTATAGTAGATTCATTTTGGGTGCGACTCACGACCGGCATCAAAGTGGATTTCTGCAATACGTATGTGTTTCTAGTACGATTTTGGAGAAACTTCCTTCTGTTTCCTAGCAAGTATGTTCTCTAATATCATCTTGCATGAATTGGTTCGTATCCGTGTTCTAGCTTCCTGGTACTTCTACAATCCATCGTACCGGTAGGAAGAATTTCAGGTCATCTAAGGATTTGAAATCGAGATACGTATTGTGTATCGTCCCTTGAAATCGGGATACGTATCGTGTATTGTTTTTCATGTCTTATAAATCATATCGGTATACAATTAACAAGTATTTATACCTAATAACACCAACAAACTAAGTTTTTAAGTTGCAAAATTTTAAGTCCCTCAACTGGAATTTATCTTGAGGTTTCCTGCTATCTTAGTCAAGAACCGAAAAGAAAACCCCTAATAACAATTCTCCCAAAACACGATCGAAGTATGGTTTTTCTGCTATTCAAGCTCTACATTGAGATTGGATATCTTTCAAATGGTTTGAATATCGCTCAAACAATTTAGATTAATGCGTTTGAGGTTACACTTCTTACAATAATGTTTGTATTTATTCCATTAAGTAATCGTAGATATGTACTGAATTGGGATATGCATACATATGGTAGGATTTCTATACAAAACGGATACGAGATGGAATACGTATGTATAGTATGATTTTAATAATTGTCTTATCATACGTAATGTGCAGGAAAAGTTCACATGGTTGCAATAGATGAAGAGGGGTCTAGCACCCAAGGCCGGTTGGATGACTCGAGTGATGAAAATGTTGAAGAATCCAAAAAATCGATTCAGATGACCAAAGTAGAGAAGCCAAACAACTTAAGGACATACAGACCGGCTCCACTAGATGTACTCAGCCAAGTGAAAATGAACAAGATCGTTGAGACTCCTCGTTCCTCCATTAAAGATCTCCTCAATATTCCTCACCCGGAAGAAATACAATTCAACAGGAAAAATCTCAAGAAAGTTGAAGAACAACTCAAGCGAGTATTCATTGAGTTTTATCAAAAGCTTCGCCTTCTTAAGAATTTTAGGTAACGAGGGTACATTCACTCATTATTCGAGAAAATTTGTCCCTTAATTGTTCAGTGTAGAGCAGTATTTGATCTTTTGGTATGATTCGACAGCTTCTTGAATGTACTTGCGTTCTCAAAAATCATGAAGAAATACGATAAGGTACATTCCTCTCTCAACTATTTGAGTTTTAATCACTACGAAGTAATGTAACACAATGAGCCGACTTAGTCCCCGTAAATCTTATAACAAGAGAGAGCCTCCAAATACCACTTCTATGAAAGAACGCGCATATAGAACAGGGTTTGGTTCTTCTGCTTATAATATTTCTGTATTTAATTATTTCAGATTACTTCAAGAAATGCATCAAAATCTTACATGAAGATGGTGGAGAACTCCTACCTCGACAACTCTGATGGGGTAATCATGAGCAAGACACAGGAATTATAATAGCTTATTAGACCGCGAAAATCAAATTTTGAAATCTAATAATTCAAGTTGGCCATCTTTTCAGGTTACAAAGCTTATGGATAGGGTTGAAGCCACATTCATCAAACATTTTTCAAACTCAAACCGCGGAAAAGGGATGAATATATTAAGGCCAAAAGTAAAGATAGAAAGGCACAGAATAACATTTTCCTTGGGTAAGATATCTAGCATATTATGTTCAATATTCTTATACTCACATGGTTTATTCAGCAAATCTTATTAATTTTAACCTTTCCTAAATATCTTTAAAATTTCAGGTTTCATGTTTGGCTGCACGGTGGCTCTCATACTTACTGTTTTCTTGATTACAAGGGCACGCCATCTCCTAGATCACAAAAATCGGGATCAATACATGAGAACTATGTTGCCCCTTTATATGTAATTTGTGAACTCCCCAAATGAGGTTTACATTGTGCTTTTGTTTGTCCTTCTTAACCTTAAAGATAGATCTCTCTTTAAAGCCAATAACTGACAATTTTGAGACAGACTACAATTTTTACTCCAAAACATAAATAATTTGAAGAATTAATGTTCGGAAAAAGCATTTAGTAATTTAGACATGAAAACTGCAATTTGTTTGCCAATCAAAAGTTTGGCATGCTAAAAGGTACCACTTGTTTGACATGAAACGTTAACTCCTTTTGCAGCTTTTTCGGATACCTTGCTCTCCACATGTTTATGTACGCGGCAAATATATACTTCTGGAGGCGATACAGAGTCAATTATGCATTTATATTCGGTTTCAAAGAGGGAACTGAATTGGGATATCAAGAAGTTTTCCTCCTAACATTTTGTGTTACAGTGCTAGCAACAGCTGCTAGTCTCGTGAACCTTGATATGGAAATGGACCCTAAAACTCTAGATTACAAAGACATCACTGAACTTGTACCTCTGGGACTTTTAATGGTAAGTTCTGCATAATCTAGCTCAATCCTGCCTCTTTGCCTTATTCCCACTTCTGAATTAAGACTGATTCAAATCTATAATGGTTTCTTTCTTTGCAGCTACTGCTTGGTATATTGCTCTGCCCGTTGAATATCATTTATCGATCAAGTCGATTCTTCTTGCTCACTTGTTTGTTTCACTGTTTATGTGCTCCGCTCTACAAGGTAAAATCTTGGATGAGAAACAAAGTCATTTTGATTAAAAATAGGATGCAAGCACATTGGTGACTTGTTGAACATACAATTTCTTGCATAAAAGACCATAACACTCAAGAAGATTTTGACCCTGTTAAAATCTGCAAAGCTTATATTCGAGGAATTCCATAGTAAATATAAGTTGAAACAATAAACGCACATTTGGATGTGTTTGACATGTTCTCCGAGTGTTTCCAAATGTATTTATGACCGACATGTATTGGACACCGATACATGAGGTCAGTACGTATATGTGTGCTTCTTATTTACCCAGTAAAGAAAGATTCATAAATTCGAAAAACATTCTGTCTTTTGTAGGTGACACTTCCTGATTTTTTCCTAGGAGATCAACTAACAAGCCAGGTCAGTAAAGATGATCATATTGCTGTCCTTAGTTTTCAATTAATACCTGTTTTGTCTCGGATAAATACAAGTTGATCATATTGCTGTTGCAGGTGCAAGCACTAAGGAGTCTTCAGTTCTACATTTGCTACTATGGACGGGGAGACTACAAGAAAAGAGACGATGCTTGCCTATACCTTGACACATACAAAACTTTCTTATTCATTGTTGCTGCACTTCCGTACTTGGGTCGCCTCCTCCAGGTTACTCCCTCTATTACTTTTTCTTTTTCTTTTTTGATGACTGAGTGTCAGAGCCAGCTTACACGCACCTCGATTAATTCTCGAGAGAGACTAGCACAACAATCTACCACCATGCCCCCCCACTTAAATCATGGTTTGCATCCACACTTAAATCGAACCTTGCTATGTTTCAAGCAGGCATTCACCCTTACCACTGAGACAATTCTTCCAGACATGGATTGTTTCGTTTTTTTGTGTTTTCAGAAACAAAAACAATGAAAAGGCTAAAAACTTATTATTATCGCGTCTTCCCGAACCAAATAAATTTAGAAAGTGTAAATATTTTGCGAAAGAAGTTTCCTGCACACTGTTCAAGCAATGAAAATGATACCCAAACACCTTGAATTAAACTTGGTTTCTTCTTACCAGTGCCTTCGACGCCTGTACGATGAAAGAGATATAATGCAAGGACTGAATGGGCTGAAATACTTCTCAACAATAGTAGCTGTTAGTATGAGAACTGCTTCCAATCTCAGTGGAACAAGTCGAACAACCAGCTGGAATATATTAGCCTGGATTGCCTCAATCATTGCAGCAATAGTAAGTACCTACTGGGACCTTGTCATAGACTGGGGGCTTTTACAGAAGAATTCAAAGAACCGATGGTTGAGAGACAAGCTTCTTGTTCCACATAAAAGCGTGTATTTTGCTGCCATGGTGAGTAAGCTTTTGTCCCCCATAGTAATTTTTGGTGGCAAAATCGATTTAGTTTTGTATAACCTTCAAAAGAAGCAGTTTTGCCATAAGAAGCACTCATCATATTCATATCTTATGGTACCATTAATTTCAACGGGTTCCGATTCTTCCATACAAGAAGAAAGTTGGAATTTTCCATGCGACTTTTCTTCTGAAAGAGTTCAGGAATGCAGGTTTTGAATGTGTTGCTGAGATTTGTTTGGATGCAAATGGTGATGAAGGTCGAGATTCCTACCTTAAATAAACAAACCGTAATGGCAATTGTTGCAGTTCTAGAGATCATTCGTCGTGGCATTTGGAATTTCTTTAGGTATGTTTGTGATGTAACCAAGAACACGTAAAACGTTTTGCATTTTGTGATTTCAATCAAACGAGATTTTGTGATTGATCTTGTATTTCATTGTATACAAGTCAATAGTTTTCTTTGCTGATTGATCAGGTTGGAGAATGAACATCTGAATAATGTGGGCAAGTACCGTGCGTTCAAGTCTGTACCATTACCTTTCAACTATGATGAAGATGACAGCAAAGATGAATGATGTTAGAGGGAGACTTGATCATCAATTTGAAAGCTTCAGAACAATTGGCTTTTTATTTTTGAACACCTGCCTTTTTTGTTTGCTTGGGTGGGCACTCTAGAATTTCTTAGTTCCGGAATACCGATGGGTAGTTAATTTCAAAGAGAATTTTTGCAAAATCTTACCTAATCAAACTTCGCCAAATATACTTGCCTCTACATTTACAAACTGCTGAAACATAGCTCTGTTCTGTTGGCATTATACCATCAATTTCAAATTTCTAGGCCCCTCAGTCAACTTGGATCCAGAATTCGTAGCGTTGGAAGTTGTTTCAAGTTTTTCGGGATAGTCTAGCCATAAAAATTTCTCGGCAAAATTTGTCTAAAAATTTGTTTTGTGACCAACATATCACTTAAACACCATTTTATTTACTATGCTAACAGTTTTGTCATCCCCGGAAAATGGGATTCAATTGCACAGGAAAAAAAGCAGCAGCCATAATGAAAAATTTATCCCTAAACCATTCAAATTAATATAAGATGCCTTGTAAGAAATAGGGTGGCCCTCATGCTATATTGTCTAAAAAAAAGAAAATTTGGAGACTAACAAATTTGAAGAAAACAAATTTTGCAATGACAAACATAATATGGTTGCCTGAGATGCTGTTGCTATGTAACTGACCTTTAGAGCTAATGACACTGACTTTATAGAAGTGTCAAATATTCCATTCTGGACCTCAACACTAAGGGTAGGAATCGAAGCAGTATCAGTGCAAGTTCAATTGTAGCTAACGTGCATTTCATAGATACAACCTTATCAAAACTAAGATCTGGGTCAGATTTCTTGGATTTCTTTCCTACAGAATCTTATCTGAAAGACCAGATGCACTTCGAGTACCAAACACCCGTGAAAAACATAGCAATATACTGCCTCCCTCCCATTTTGTTAGTCAATTTTCAGTAGTCGTACATTTTTTCACAGAAAAAGCTGATATATTTTCTCGAATAATTTTTCATATTTGTTTTTTCCCATCATTTGAAAGATCAAAATACAAAAGGCAGAAGGTAACAGAAATAGGAAAAGCTTTCCACAAAGACCAAGACAATTATCTAGAGCAGTTATCTTCATTACATTGGAAAACCGGAAAATTCTAGTCCTCATATGTGAAATGAGAAAAAATATGGACCTGGTGCATACAATCTTGAAAATTCTACTGTCTATGGGAACTTTTCTCTTCAAGTATGCTGAGGAGAACTTTTCTTATTCAATGATGAGAACGTTGACGTACCCAAAAGTTACCCAGAACTTTTAAATTATAGGTAATGAAATCGCGTTGCAGTTAAATTTATCATTTCGAATTTGTTAGGGATAGGGAAAAAAAATCCCATATTTTTCTTGCTGGAATTAAGACCAAAAAAAGTACCTCCTTGCTTTTGGCTAAATAAACAAAAAATGGTTTTTTTGTCTTTATTCAATTTTTTTAATATTTATTTGTTTTCCGTCAATTTTTTGTGTTTTATTAGTTCGTCTCGACGAGAGAGATCTAAACAGTATAAAATTATGATCAAAATTTTTAAACTTTCACTAAAGACAAAAATAATCTAATTTTTGTGATTTATTGGATTATCTTTGTCTTTATTCAGAAAAAATTAAGCTTGGTTAATAATTTTATACTTTTTAGATTCCTCTCGTCGAGACGAACCAATTCCACAAAAAATTGACGCAAAATTAAGAACACAAAAATTTAAATAAGGACAAAAAAATAAACCACTTGGTTTATTCACCCAAAGCAACTTGACCGTTGGAACTTGTAAATTTCAAGCAAGTTCGACAATAAAGACAAACTTGGAAGAACCTTGTAGGTTGTACCAATGTTAAATGAAATTTAGCTGCAACACACTATAAGTTAAAAGGCATCTATCCTGTTTACTTAAAACGACGTAGTTTTGCTCAAATTTTTTGTTGTGTCTTTTGGCGCCCAAAACGACGTCGTTTAGGAAGCTCACTAGGGTGATTTCTAGGAGGCGATCACTAGTACCCGGATCCCCCAAAAGGATATATATCCAAAAATACTATTTACACTTCTCATGAAATTGTTTATATATTTATCTTTATAATAATTTGTACATGTAATATAGATCTTGTATAATAGATCTTTTTTAGTTTATTTAACAAATATTTTAAAATTATAAAAAGTATTATAAATTATCAAATTTTTGGAAGGTGTGAATATTATTTTTGGATATTCTTTTAGGACATTACACCCCCCAGCCCCCCCCCCCCCCCCCCCCCCCCCATAAAAAATAAAAAAAAAGGATGTACAATAATCCAAATTTGAGAAAAAGTCAAATATATTTCTTTTGGAGAATGTTAAAACCAGCCCACAAGATTATCATTGAGGTTTAAAAGATGAATTAAAATGTGTTAAAAGTATATAAAAATATGTGAAACTGTATTAAAAGGAATAAATAGTGTATAGAAATGGGTGTATTTTTTTTATCTTATTCTTTATTTAATATTGTAGCACAGTAAATTGCATAAAGAAGAACCCTTTCCTTTTCTCATGTCGTGGCTGAGGTTGATAATGGTACCAAAAACCAAGTACTAATATGTCCACTCTTCATAAATGTTAGGTCTACCATCCACAAATAATACCCCTCCTTTCTTATGTTCTCTTACTATTTATCCACTAAAATCTCATCCCACATTCATTCAATCAGTTGTCAATTGCGTAACATTGATCTTTAGAAGCATGTCCCCTGACTGTGGCGTTTCAACTTATTTATTTTTGTCTTTATTTGATTTTTTTTTTTTTGCATTTGTTAGTTTTGCATCAATTTTTTAAGTATTATTGGTTCGTCTCGGCGAGAAGAATCCAAAAAGGTAAAAGATTATGACTAGAACTCTCAATTATTTGAATAAGATCGAAAAAAGTGTAAAAAGCTATCTCTTTGACTTATTTTTGTCTTTAATAAAAAAAAAATTATGATTTGATCATAATTTTTTACTTTTTTTATTCCTCTCGCCGAGATGAATCAATAATACCCAAAAATTTGATGGAAAACTAAAAAACACGGAAAAAAAATCAAATAAAGACAAAAAAATAAACCAGCTAATTTTTTAGGCCAAAATACAAGAAAGGGTGATATATATTCAAGCATTTCTAGGGCCTGTTTGGGCGCCTACTTATTGATTTTTCACGTTTTCGTTTTCCAGTTCTGGCTGTTTGGCCGCTTGTTTCTGAGAATGAGTTCTCCAGAACTCATTCTCCATTTTCGACATTAGAGGCAAAAAGCGAAAAACAGCTCAGGGGTTCCTTTTCCCATTCTCGTTTTTCATTTTTCGTTTTTGATTTTCCCGTGAACCTTGGTTTTTACCTCTCTACCCCCCACCCCAACCCAGATCCCCTCCTATTCCAACTGATTTCGCTCAAAAATTCTCACCAAATGGGTTTACAATTAGGTATCCAAAAATACCAAAAAATAAGAAAGAAAGAGAGGAGATCCTTGCCATTACCGATCTGAACTGAACTCAAAAGTCGTGCGGTAGATCATCTTGCTGCCATCTTCTTCGTCGGTCGTCGGTCGTCGTCGTCGTCTGAAAGGCTTTGTGCGGCGGCAGAGGATAAGAGAGGGGTCAGGGGGGGAGAGAGAGAGAGAGGAGAGGTCTGTGGGTTTGGTAACTGGTGTAGTGGGGTTTGGTAATGTAATGGACCGATGGGTTAATAATTTAACAAGTTAAATGATTTTCCTTTTTCTTTTTTTAATTGTTAATGATTTTACTTTATGTGTTAACAAGTTAACTGTGGGTGTTAATTGGTAACTGGTAATATGACCGGTGGGTGGTTTTAATTGGTAATTTTTGTGTTAACAAGTTAACTATTGGCATAGTTTTAACAAACAAGGGTAAATTGGTAAAAACTAATCCATAACTCATTCTCATCATTTTTCTCCCAAACACTACTACTTTTGCAAAATGCATTCTGCATATTTCTCCCAAACACTTCTCCCAGATTCAAAACTCATTCTGGCCATAATCTAAAGAGTCAAAAATCCAAAAATCCAAAAATGAAAAGTTAAAAAGTTGGCTCCCAAACACCCTCCTAGACCAACTATATAACCGGCTACTAATTATGAATGATGGCTACCTGCAAATGCTTCATGTCAGATTTTAAGAGAATGATGGCCCGGGAAAGTGTTTTATAGATTCTGATAACAGATAAGAAAATTGAGAACTACTGCCACTTTTCGTAGGCCCAACATTGTCATTTGTCCATCAACCTGAATTATCTATTATTCACTGTATATATATGACCCTTCAACTCTGGGGTCATCCGGACCAAGCCTTTCTCAATTAAATTTTGATGATCCGAACCGTTCAATGTGTTTAAAACTTGTCTTTAAGGGTTCGTACGAGAAATCATTAAAAAAAAAGGATCGGGAAGGACTTCATCGAAGTAGTTTTAGATTAAATACAGTTTTATCGAAAACTACCTGGATGAAGCCCTTCCCGATCTTTTTTTTTTTTTTTTTACATTTCTATCGACATATGCTAAAGAGCAAGTAATTTTTTTTTTCCCAATCGATCAAATTTTATTAGTTAATGCAAGAACGGAATGTCCGAACAAATTAACTTCACGCTGTACCCAGGAAGGAAAATCTCCATTCCAAGACACCACGTGATCTAGATAGGGCATATTTGGTTGTGGCATGAGCCGCCCTATTACAAATACGAGAAACATATAAATGAAAGGAACAAACCAATAAACGACGAGCTAAAGAAATAGTATCTCTATATCCAACCTGGGTTTAGTAGCACAATCTTCGTTCAACATGTTGATAATTCCTTGAGCATCTCCCTCCACTTGATACTTCTGCAGCCCATCCTCCGCAATTATAGCCTCCAGTGCACTACGAAATCCCATCGCCTCTGCCATCTCAGCTGATGCAACATGTAGTAAAGGTATTGCCTTCATACTTCTAATTTGCCCTTGTTCATCCCGAATGACAATCTCTACACCCCTCGCCTTGAACCAACATCAAATACCCCATCAACATTAACCATCAAAGAGGAAGTAATTTAGTTACAAAAAAAAAAAGAGGTAGTAATTTAGTTATCAAAAAAAGATATTTGTTACGAAAGAGGTAGTAATTTTTTTTTATTTAGAAATAGTTGTATTGGGAGAGACACAAGGCAAGCACTTTTACTTTCTCAAGATTAGCTGATTAATGGATTATTAATTTCATTAAGTAGATACTACTCTCTATTGTTTTGTTCTTGGTTTCTTTTGGTATTGAAGTTTTTACATTGTGTTTTAGTCATTGCCTACTCATTCAAATAATCAATCTTCATTAGAATCATTACATGAAAATTCTAGTCCTAATTAAGATGTGGTAGGAGGGAAAATACATATGGACCTGGTGCATACAATCTTGAAAATTCTACTGTTTATGGGAACTTTTTTTCAAGTATACTGAGGAGATGAGAACCTTGACCAAAAAACAAGTGAAAGTTTTGTTAGGTAGAATATTCATGAGAGTGACAAAGGTCACGAATGTTGAACGAAACCGCGGACACGGAAAAGAAGAAGAAAAAGGACTGTGTACTGCATGCGCTCACTAAATGATGCGATCGATGTCGTATGACCTGCCATTGAAAAGGGCTTGAAAATCTAATCTAGTGGAAATATCTATGAAATTATTTGCTAATATACTCTAATCATTTGAGTTTCTAGGCCTGCCCTTTTTTATGCATTTCGGCTTTGATTTAAGGGCATGGTTCTGCAATAAAACGTCCATGTAGCTCCTCGGTTCTTGGAGGTTTGGGGGGCCACTGTTTCAGTGGTATTCTGAGAGCAATCATTTTGTGCATATTACCAAAGGTTAGGTCTGTCTCCAATCATCCTCCGCTCATACCCCCAATGATTGGAGACTAGATGAGTTATGTTATTGTTATTGTTGTTTTATTCTCTTACGCATAAAAGTTGATGAATTAAAGCCCAAATCCTTCGCCTTATCAAGTAAACTAGCTTACTCATCATTTGAAAGGAAAGGAAAATACATTAAATCTTACTCGCTATGTCTCATTTTGTTTGTCCCTCTTTTGACTTCTTAATGTCTCAAATTATTTGTCCAAATTGAAGTTGACTCATAAAAGTTTCATAATTGCCCTTTCTCTTTTGAATAAATTATGCATTGAAAAATGTGCACCCTTATTTAATGCTAAAAAAGAGAGGGGTATTCTTGGAAAGTAAAAATTTCTAATAGTAATTATTATGTTCCCCTGAAAATTGAAATCCCAAAAAATGGATAAACAAATCTGGTCGGATGGAGTAATTAACTTTTCTTATTTGTGATGGTTACAAATGGGAGAAGTAATGATTAGGTGGTCTTAAATGTGGAATGAGAAAGAAAGAGACATAAGAGGGCTAAAGAAGGCCATCAGGCCATGGCGATTAGTTGGAGATGATATAATATCGTAGGAGGAAATTATGGGTATTGGAGGGATAAGGAGAGATGCCATGGTAATTCATTATAGGAAAAGCATATGTTAATTAAAAACTCTATGAAAATTATAAAATGACGTCGAGGTGTAGCGGCATCGGAGGACCGAAAAACCGCTACGTAGCAGCCAATATTTAAATCCTTGGCTTGAACCGATTTGTCATTCAACCTAATGATATCAGTTAGGGAGGCCAACATAATAAACTCAAATGGTGGGGGTGTAATGCATTTCTCAAAACCTCGGGGGAGGTTAGATTAGTTTAGTCATTCTCCTAGACAAATCCGTAGATTCGTAGAAGGGAGGAAATCGGTCAACACGTGTAAGAAGAGTCAAATTGTACCCAAAGGTGAAAATGACATAGTCCTACATTTTACCCAAAAAAAAAAAGAAAAGAAAAAAAGAAAGATATTTCTTTTCTCATGTTGCGGCTGAGATTGAAAGGAAATTTTTTTGGTTACCTACCAGGTACCACTCGGCCAGCCCACGTGGTATTCGAATGTTGCATCCGGCCAGTCAAAAAGTGTATTTGATGATCGAGATTAAAACATCCTCTCTCCTCATTCTCTCTCTCTAAATCCCGACCACCTAAAGTCAAAATAGACGACTTACATGTGCCGAGGGTACGCCGTATATCCTCTCGGTACTGAAAAATTGCTCGATTGAAAGAGTCATTTGATACATGCATGCGCCGTGCAGAATTGATTATTCAGGCCCACACTTTAATCCCTGCCCCTACGTCCCTACAGTCCCTTCAATGTAAAGCAAAAAAGAGAGTAAAATCTTCGTTTTAAGTCATGGACAAACTCAGTTCAAAACATAAATTTAAGTAAAGGTATGTTGTGAATTGTGGAGCGAAACAAGCCTTCAAAAATTTGGAGTTTCTCTTGATTTTATTAAATATTTTAATAAAACTCAGTCTCGCACTTGTTTGAATCAAATATTGGAATCAATAACTGCAAGAGAAAATACCCAAACAATAAACACTTGCAAGAGACTAAGGTCCGTTTTGATTTAATAATTAAGCCAGATTATTTTTTGTATCTACTTAGTTTTTTTTTTATACTTGATCGGATATCTTTAAGTAGGTTATCGGAACATAAATACTTTGAAAACAAATGGAACACAAATAGACACAAACACTGGATAAAAACCACTTTTTCATGTTATTTGTGTTCCGATGAGGCACTAAAAGATATCCGATCAAGTTGATTTTTGGCACACTTGTAGTATTCGACGAGGTCTACACGGTGAACATCTCTGATCGTCGAAAAAATGCCAGTGCGGCGGCGCCATGGGGCTGCACAGCCCATGCACAACACCCCCAGGTTCCAGTTGGGACTGTAAGTTTTGTGTCAATTTCTACCGAGTGTTTTGTCGTTTGAGAAATTATGAACCAAATTAATTTTTTTGGATAGAGAAAAAAATAAAAAAGAAGTCTGTCTGTAATTATTTTTGCCTTTAGCAAATTTTTTTAATATTTTCATTATGATTTTTAACTTTATATAATCTTCTCGTAAACCGCAAAAAAATTAAGAAACACATGACAACGGCGAAAATGAATAAAAATAAAAAGTCCTGTAGAATTATTAAGCCAAAAAGGACCTAACATCCCTTTCTCCCTCCCTGGTCAGTCATTTCATTTGTGAGCCTTCCAGGCTTGCTCGCATATAACAGCCTGTTTGGCTGGTGAGAGTCATTTATGGTGAGAGTCATTTAAGTCTTTCTACATGGATAACCTCGATGTCCTGGATAAGCTCAAATCCTCTGTATTAAAACTTGGTGTAACCATGTACTCGATTGTAGCATTACACTTTTTTTTTTTGGTGCTTAAAATGGAAGTGCAAGTCTGGTATCCGTCACTTCAGTCAAAGAGTATTGTCATGTCGTACCACATCACTATCTACAAGAGATCCCATTGCACCTATATCGGGATTAAAGCTAAGTTCCCATGTACTCGATTGTAGCATTTCACCCGTTTTTATTTTATATTTTTAAAATTTTTCTTGTCGAGACAAACTAATAAACCACAAAAAAAACGAAGAAAAACTAACAAATGCAATTTTTTTAATAAAGACAAAAAAAAAAAAACCAATTTGGTTGTTATGGAAAGAGCAGTGGCGACTCCAGGATTTCTTGGACGTGGGGTCATAATATTATAGAAAAATCAAGTTTCAAATATCGGTTGTACTTGTATAGCTATTATTCTGTCAATTTACAGCAGTCTCGTCAACATAAAACTAAGTACAATAGACTTTAATTAAATCATCCGTTTGAAGCGACTGTAAGAGCGGCTTTAATTAAATGGATCCTAAATTAAAAGATCCTAGCAATACTCTCAAGGTTTATATATGGAGTATGCAGTATACATATATTGTTTTGTGATAGTTATTTTTCCTAACTTAAAAATCATAAAATGTTAGTACTTTTTAACTAAGGGTGAGTTCTTGAATGGATTTTATCTAGATTTTATCAAGATTTGATAAAATCAAGCCTTGATTTTATCCATTCGTAGAGAGTTGATAAAATCTTAGATTTTTTAATGCAAAAATCTTAGATTTTATCAACTATCTCCACGAATGAATAAAATCAAGGCTTGATTTTATCAAATTTTGATAAAATTCATTCAAGAACTCACCCTAAATGAAAGTGATCACATAAAAAAATTAAAACTGACCCAGATCAATACTTATTTGAACTTTGAATTTTACACGGTGCTTTATTGAGAGAGAGAGAGAGAGAGACAAAAGACAAGAGTAGGGAGACAGATTAGAGTGCTGGAAAAGTAATTTGGTGTTGCAATAGTCAAGTGCTAACGTGTCTCGTGGGTTCATACCCCAGCTTTTATGGTGTCAAACTATTGGTCCATCAAAAAAATGAGCATAATAGTAGGTGATAATTTTCCTCCTGTGGGGTCGGATGACCCCACTCTCCCTATGCTAGCGTCGCCATTGGGAAAGAGAGGTTTTTATTTTTGTGTAAACAAGTTGCGGGAAGATGAGAGTTTTGTATTTTTGGGATTTGGAATCTTTGCTTTTTTTGGACTGATGAAAGAGAAAGGACGAGAGAGAAGGCTTTTGTATTTCGGGAGAGTGAGAGAGAGGGTTTTTTTTTTTTTTTGAAGTGAGATGAGAGGGAGATTGGGATGGAAATCTGTCTGATTCGCTCTGATAGAGTTGGAGTATCGGAGAACAAATTGGATTTGGAGGCAAAAATTACAAAAATAAAGTAAAACTTGAGGATCGGATTGGAGTTGGTTCCATGTAGGCATGTACCTCCGCCTCATTTTTATTTTTTATTTTTTATTTAATTCATTATTTACGTAATAACCCTTATAATTATTAGTAATTACTGGGGTTTTCTGAGTATATATATATATAGGGAGCACTTCTAGTCCGGTCTTCCCGTTTTCGGACCTCCATGATCCAAATTTTTTTTTGACGATCCGAGCCGTCCAATGTGTTCAGAAGGTGTTTTCAAGGGTCCCTCACGGAAAATTTTCAAAAAAAAATACCGGGAAGGGCTTTATCCAAGCAGTTTTCGCAAAAATTGTAAATATACAATTTTTGCGAAAACTGCTTGGATCAAGCCCTTCCCGGTATTTTTTTTTGAAGATTTTTCGCGTGGACCTTGGAAAACACCTTCTGAACACATTGGACGGCTCGGATTTTGTTAAAACAATTTGCAACACACAAAAAATTCAAAAAAGCTCTAATCCCCCCGTCCAGATTAGAAGCTAGGACTATATCTATATGAAAGTAATTCCTCGAATGACTCGCTATCGTTCCCTATTAGTAACTCCATCACCACCTCGAGCATCAAAATCCGATTGTGAATCCTCCCAATCAAATCTAAAAAGGTTCCTGCCACTTATCTGGTTGGTTGTAATATGTTGCTAGGAAAAGTTTTATTAATTAATTCTTTTAAGGTAAATTTGGGACCGGCATGGGGATTCCCGATCTCCATTCGAGGCGGGAATAGAGAGTGGAGGTTATTCGCCATTAGGGGATGGAGGCAGGGCAAGGATAAGGACAGATATAGGGTTCAGGGTTCGGAGACGGCGATGGTCAAATCTGTCCCCGATCTACCACATTGCCATACCTAGAGGGAGAGAAGAGAGATCTTTTGCTTATGCTTTTTGTCTTCTTTTTTTCTGACCAGAGAGAGAGTGACTTTGAATTTCAGTATTTTTTTCCCCCTTCCCTGAAATAGCATTTGCCTTTTTACAGGGAAAGAAAACAAAATGAAGGCGGCCCATTTGAATAGCCAACGACTGACTAGGCATTCCAATAAGTCAAAAGGCTTTTCCTTTTTTATCCAACCAATCAAAAGCCTTTCATTCAAAAAAATGTTCCCCTCTCCTGATTTAAAATTAAATTTTCATTTAATCAATATTGCAAACATGCATTTTCCAATCTTCTCTTCAAGCCTGAAATGGTCACGACACGTGCTGTCCGGGCCACGCCATGTTCTGCACTCATTCATGGTTATTTGATGCACGGAATCAAGAATCTAATCTGCCTTGACCTAATTTAAATTTATACATAAATATGTAAATATTTAAAAACACACAAAAGAAAAGTAAAAAAAAAAAAAACGTACTATATCGAAGTTGGACTTTATAAAATACACAAAAGAAAAGAAAAAAAAACGTACTATATCGAAGTTGGACTTTATAAAATACACAAAAGAAAAGAAAAAAAAAAACGTACTATCTCGAAGTTGGACTTTATAAAATACACAAAAGAAAAGAAAAAAAAAATACTATATCGAAGTTGGACTTTATGATGTTTTAGAGAGTCGAGAATTCATCTATTATCAAATCTGGATCGATATCTTCAACAAGTTCTCTTTCAATAAATATAATCATTGAATTCGCAAGAAAATCGTCCACTATTTTGTTGCGAAGATCAGTTTTCAAATGCTTCATAGCTGAAAATGCTCTTTTCGTAGTTAGCGTAGTACCAGGAAGAGTTGCAACAAGACGAATCAACCTTTCGATCAAATGATAGTTTTCTGACTTTTTTTGTCTCAACTAATACTCGACATAATTCTAAAATGATGTACATATTCTGGAATTTCTGGTGACGAGGTACATCAAGTTTGTAATATTCCAATTGCAATTTTAGATAATGTCTCTCTTGCATAGTGAAATCATTAGGATAAAATTTCTCAGCAATAGTGCAAATATTATCAATTTCAAATGATTTAAAGTTATCCTTAGGTTCTAAAGCCAAGCTAAGGATAAGGAGTTCCACTACCCTCTCGTTGAATTTATTAGTCAACTCCACCAATTGAAAATCTATTGCGGCATCGAATATATCAAAGGGGATTGATTTATGGACAATATCAATAGGTAAGCGAACAAAAGAGATTTGTACAAATAAAATGAGATGACAAAATAATTTGAAACTTAAAATTGCCCATTTTTCTTATACAAATCTGTTTTGTTCACGTACTTTTAATGTTCAATCAAAGCTGTTGTTTACATGGACAAAGTGCTCACGATCCCTACAAAATGAATGATTCCGATCATTATAAAAGCCACCAAAAACTGAACCGGGCTAGACATAAGAAAAATTGTACAGGACCCTCACCCCTTAAACATAGGAGATCTGGTACAGTACCAGAAAAAGAACCCATAAAAACACCCAGAAAATGCATCATTGGATGCCCAACCGCTTTCCCTAAACATAGACATCGTCCACCCCCCTCTGTACCTACAGCTAGCCTACAATTAATGACGAATGGGTCTGTGGGGCTCCTTCCTCTTCGTTACCTTTCACCCTCAGCCACCCTTTATTGACCCAACCAACTTCATCCGCCGCGCTGGACTGAATGCAGATAAACAACAGGAGTGCAATTGGCCCCATTATAAAACAGAGCCTCTGCCTCCCTCCTTGCATATTGGCCTCAGTAAATAGAAGAGACAACACAGAGAGATTTTTGAGGCTATATTGTCATAGTTTTGAGAGATTAATATAATCCGCTGCCCCGTTTGAGTACCCGAATTTGGGGAACCACGTAAATCTTTTTGTGGTGTGTTTACGTGATCTGCTGTTTGCTTTGTTCTTTGATTCATATATAACAGTTAGACCATTGAACCCATTGCCTTATGCTAACTGTTTTTGCCTGACATAAGATCAAAATAAACCTCAATTTGACATCCGGTCACACAGTATGAAGTTCGGCAAGGAACTCGTATCCCAAATGGTGCCGGAATGGCAAGACGCGTACATGGACTACGATTACTTAAAGACCCTTTTGAAAGAAATCCAAAGATTCAAGCACAGAACCAAACCACAATCAGCCCAGACCGGATTGAAACGAAAAATGACCCTGAACAGAGCTTTTAGTGGCCTAACAAGAAGAAACTACTCCCATATCAGCTCACCACACGTATCCGACGTAGAAAGCCAAGTTATTATGGTGAATTCCGGCAGTGAAGGCGGCAGGTCGGAGACGATGTTCCTCAGGTCGTCGGACGAGGGAGGAGAGTACGAGGTGGTTTATTTTAAGAGGCTTGATGATGAGTTCGATAAAGTCGTTAAGTTTTACAAGTCTAAAGTTGAGGAGGTGATGAAGGAAGCAGCTGTGTTGGACAAACAGATGGATGCTTTCATTGCTTTTCGGGTAAAAGTGGAGAATCCAGATCAGGTGAGGCAGTATTTCGATTACAATGCCGAGATGAGGAGTCTGGCTACCGGAGTTGCTGCTTCTGCTGCTGAACTGTCTGCTTCAACTCCATCTGGAGCTAGAGCTAGTAGTAAGTGTATTCTCCAATGAAAAATTTTACCATTATTTGTCCAAAAAGACAGAAACAGAGATGTGTAAAGTAGATTCATTTTGGGTGCGACTAACGACCGGCATCAAAGTGAATTTCTGCAATACATATGTGTTTCTGGTACGATTTTGGAGAAACTTCCTTCTGTTTCCTAGCATGTATGTTCTCTAATATCATCTTGCATGAATTGGTTCGTATCCGTGTTCTAGCTTCCTGGTACTTCTACAATCCATCGTACCGGTAGGAAGAATTTCATGTCATCTAAGGATTTGAAATCGGGATAGGTATTGTGCATCGTCCCTTGAAATCGGGATACGTATCGTGTATTGTTTTTCATGTCTTATAAATCATATCGGTATACAATTAACAAGTATTTATTCCTAATAACACCAACAAACTAAGTTTTTAAGTTGCAAAATTTTAAGTCCCTCAGCTGGAATTTATCTTGAGGTTTCCTGCTATTTTAGTCAAGGACAGAAAAAAAAATCTTTAATAATATTCTCCCAAAACACGATCGAAGGATGGTTTTCTACTAGTCAAGTTCTACATTGAGATTGGATATGTTTCAAATGCTTTGAATGTCGCTCAAAACAACTTTAGATTAATGCGTTTGAGGTTACACTTCTTACAATAATGTTTGTATTTCTTCCATTAAGTAATCGTAGATATGTACTGAATTGGGATATGCATACATATGGTAGGATTTCTATACAAAATGGATACGAGATGGAATACGTATGTATAGTATGATTTTAATAATTGTCTTATCATACGTAATGTGCAGGAAAAGTTCACATGGTTGCAATAGATGAAGAGGGGTCTAGCACCCAAGGCCGGTTGGATGACTCAAGTGATGAAAATGTCGAAGAATCCAAAAAATCGATTCAGATGACCAAAGTAGAGAAGCCAAACAACTTAAGGACATACAGACCGGCTCCACTGGATGTACTCAGCCAAGTGAAAATGAACAAGATCGTTGAGACTCCTCGTTCCTCCATTAAAGATCTCCTCAATATTCCTCACCCGGAAGAAATACAATTCAACAGGAAAAATCTCAAGAAAGTTGAAGAACAACTCAAGCGGGCTTTCATTGAGTTTTATCAAAAGCTCCGCCTTCTTAAGAATTTCAGGTAACAAGGGTACATTCGCTTGTTAGTCAAGAAAAATGTCCCTTAATTGTTTAGTATAGAGCAGTATTTGATCTTTTGGTATGATTCGACAGCTTCTTGAATGTACTTGCGTTCTCAAAAATCATGAAGAAATACGATAAGGTACATTCCTCTCTCAACTATTTGAGTTTTAATCACTACGAAGTAATGTAACACAATGAGCCGACTTAGTCCCCATAAATCTTATAACAAGAGAGAGCCTCCAAATACCACTTCTATGAAAGAACGCGCATATAGAACAGGGTTTGGTTCTTCTGCTTATAATATTTCTGTATTTAATTATTTCAGATTACTTCAAGAAATGCATCAAAATCTTACATGAAGATGGTGGAGAACTCCTACCTCGACAACTCTGATGGGGTAATCATGAGCAAGACACAGGAATTATAATAGCTTATTAGACTGCGAAAATCAAATTTCGAAATCTAATAATTCAAGTTGGCCATCTTTTCAGGTTACAAAGCTTATGGATAGGGTTGAAGCCACATTCATCAAACATTTTTCAAACTCAAACCGCGGAAAAGGGATGAATATATTAAGGCCAAAAGTAAAGATAGAAAGGCACAGAATAACATTTTCCTTGGGTAAGATGTCTAGCATATTATGTTCAATATTCTTATACTCACATGGTTTATTCAGCAAATCTTATTAATTTTAACCTTTCCTAAATATCTTTAAAATTTCAGGTTTCATGTTTGGCTGCACGGTGGCTCTCATACTTACCGTTTTCTTGATTACAAGGGCACGCCATCTCCTAGATCACAAAAATCGGGATCAATACATGAGAACTATGTTGCCCCTTTATATGTAATTTGTGAACTCCCCCAATGAGGTTTACATTGTGCTTTTGTTTGTCCTTCTTAACCTTAAAGATATATCTCTCTTTAAAGCCAATAACTGACAATTTTGAGACAGACTACAATTTTTACTCCAAAACATAAATAATTTCAAGAATTAATGTTCGAAAAAAGCATTCAGTAATTTAGACATGAAAACTGCAATTTGTTTGCCAATCAAAAGTTTGGCATGCTAAAAGGTAATGTAACTTTGTGTGATATCCATGAAATATCACTTTCCAAATAGGAGTACCACTTGTTTGACATGAAACGTTAACTCCTTTTGCAGCTTTTTTGGATACCTTGCTCTCCACATGTTTATGTACGCGGCAAATATATACTTCTGGAGGCGATACAGAGTCAATTATGTATTTATATTCGGTTTCAAGGAGGGAACTGAATTGGGATATCAAGAAGTTTTCCTCCTAACCTTTTGTGTTACAGTGCTAGCAACAACAGCTAGTCTCGTGAACCTTGATATGGAAATGGACCCTAAAACTCTGGATTACAAAGACATCACTGAACTTGTACCTCTGGGACTTTTAATGGTAAGTTCTGCATAATCTAGCTCAATCCTGCCTCTTTCCCTTATTCCCACTTCTGAATTAAGACTGATTCAAATCTATAATGGTTTCTTTCTTTGCAGCTACTGCTTGGTATATTGCTCTGCCCGTTGAATATCATTTATCGATCAAGTCGATTCTTCTTGCTCACTTGTTTGTTTCACTGTTTATGTGCTCCGCTTTACAAGGTAAAATCTTGGATGAGAAACAAAGTCATTTTGATTAAAAATAGGATGCAAGCACATTGGTGACTTGTTGAACATACAATTTCTTGCATACAAGACCATAACACTCAAGAAGATTTTGACCCTGTTAAAATCTGCAAAGCTTATATTCGAGGAATTCCATAGTAAATATAAGTTGAAACAATAAATGCACATTTGGATGTGTTTGACATGTTCTCCGAGTGTTTCCAAATGTATTTATGACCGACATGTATTGGACACCGATACATGAGGTCAGTACGTATATGTGTGCTTCTTATTTACCCAGTAAAGAAAGATTCATAAATTCGAAAAACATTCTGTCTTTTGTAGGTGACACTTCCTGATTTTTTCCTAGGAGATCAACTAACAAGCCAGGTCAGTAAAGATGATCATATTGCTGTCCTTAGTTTTCAATTAATACCTGTTTTGTCTCGGATAAATACAAGTTGATCATATTGCTGTTGCAGGTGCAAGCACTAAGGAGTCTTCAGTTCTACATTTGCTACTATGGACGGGGAGACTACAAGAAAAGAGACGATGCTTGCCTAGGCCTTGACACATACAAAACTTTCTTATTCATTGTTGCTGCACTTCCGTACTTGGGTCGCCTCCTCCAGGTTACTCCCTCTATTACTTTTTCTTTTTCTTTTTTGATGACTGAGTGTCAGAGCCAGCTTACACGCACCTCGATTAATTCTCGAGGGAGACTAGCACAACAATCTACTGCCATGGCCCCCGCACTTAAATCATGGTTTACATCCACACTTAAATCGAACCTTGCTATGTTTCGAGCAGGCATTCGCCCTTACCACTGAGACAGTTCTCCAGACATGGACTGTTTCGATTTTTCATGTTTTCAGAAACAAAAACAATGAAAAGGCTAAAAACTTATTATTATCGCGTCTTCCCGAACCAAATAAATTAGAAAGTGAAAATATTTTGTGAAAGAAGTTTCCTGCACACTGCTCAAGTAATGAAAATGATACCCAAACACCTTGAATTAAACTTGGTTTATTCTTACCAGTGCCTCCGACGCCTGTACGATGAAAGAGATATAATGCAAGGACTGAATGGGCTGAAATACTTGTCAACAATAGTAGCTGTTTGTATGAGAACTGCTTCCTCTCTCAGTGGAGCAACCAGCTGGAATATATTAGCCTGGATTGCCTCAATCATTGCAGCAATCGCCAGTACCTACTGGGACATTGTCCTAGACTGGGGACTTTTACAGAAGAATTCAAAGAATCGATGGTTGAGAGACAAGCTTCTTGTTCCACACAAAAGCGTGTATTTTGCTGCCATGGTGAGTAAGCTTTTGCCCCCCGATAGTAATTTTTGGTTGCAAATTCAGTACAACAAGAACAGTTTTGTCATAAGAAGCACTTATCATATTCATATCTTCTGGTACCATTTCAATGGGTTCCCATTCTTCCAAACAAGAAGAAAGTAGGAATTTTTCCATGCGACTGTCCTTCTGAAAGAGTTCATGAATGCAGGTTTTGAATGTGTTGCTGAGATTTGTTTGGATGCAAACGGTGATGAAGGTCAACATTTCTTTCTTACATATACAAACGGTAATGGCAATTGTTGCAGTTCTAGAGATCATTCGTCGTGGCATTTGGAATTTCTTCAGGTTGGTTTGTAACCAAGAACACGTATAAAGTTTTGCATCTTGTGATTTCAATCAAACGTGGTGTTGTAATTGATCTTGTATTTCATTGTATAAAAGCCAATAGTTTTCCATGCTGATTATAGTTTTCTTTGCTGATTGATCAGGTTGGAGAATGAACATCTGAATAATGTGGGCAAGTACCGTGCGTTCAAGTCTGTACCATTACCTTTCAACTATGATGAAGATGACAGCAAAGATGAATGATGTTAGAGGGAGACTTTATCATCAATTTGAAAGCTTCAGAATAGTTGTCATTTTATTTTTGAACAGCTGCCTCTTTTGTTTGGTTGGGTGTGCGCTCTGGAATTTCTTGGTTCCGGAATCGCGATCGAATGAGTAGATAATTTTAAAGAGCATTTTGTAAACTCTTATCAAATCAAACTTTGCAAATATACTTTTGGCTATACATTTACAAACTGCTGAAACATTACTATGTTCTGTTTGCATGATACCATCAATTTCAAATTTCTAAGCCCATCAGTCAATTGGATCCAGTGGCATATATTGTCTAAAAAAAAACAAAAAAAAGAAGAAGAAATTTGGAGACTAAAAATGAGACTCGATGAAAACATTGATAATTTGGAGACTACAATGGTACTTTGCTACGTGCCGAATACATTGGTGACCAAGAAGGAAAATAAGCACAACACACAGCAGAATATGCAGACAAGCGCACAAGATCTAAAAAACAAACTTAAACAGAGAATTCAAATGCAACCTCTCCACAGGATACACTGCAAGTCTTAAATGTCTGCATTATTCTCAATGGAGTCTGATTTCACCCTATTTGACCGAATTCCACACACACAATCATCCCATGTGGTTGCAAATGAGCTCAGCTTGCTTCACGACAATCAGTATCCAATTCCACGAAAAATGTAATCTATGAAACATAGACTCTTATGAGCATGAAGAAAACAAATTTGCAATGACAAACATATATGGAAGCCTGAGATGCTGTTGCTATGTAACTGCCCTTTAGAGCTAATGACACTGACTTTACAGAAGTGTCAAACAATCTATTCTGGACTCAACACCAAGGGTAGGAAGCAGCATTATAGCAAGTTCACTTGCAGCTAATGGGCATTTCAGAGATACAAACTGATCAAAACTAAGCTCTGGGTCAGCGAATATTTCTTGGATTTCTTTCCCGTGGTTTCCTATCTGAAAGACCAGATTCACTTCGAGTACCAAACACTCGTGAAAAACATAGCAATATATACTCCCATCCTCCCATTCGTCAGTCAATTTTCAGTAGTCGTACATTTCTTCACAAAAAAAGCTGATATATTTTCTCAAATAATTTTTGATATTTATTTCCATCATTTGAAAGATCAAAATATACAAGGTAGAAGGTAACAGAAATAGGAAAAACTTTCCACAAAGACCAAGACAATTATCTAGAGCAGTATTAATTTTCAGTTTCCCCACTAATATTTCAGAATAACACAATGCAGCATCAGTGAATTTAGAAACTCAAATAATGAATCTTCATTACATTGGACAGCCGGAAAATTCTAGTCCTCAGATGTGGAAGGAGGAAAAATATGGACATGGTGCACACAATCTAGAAAGTTCTACTGTTTCTGGGAACTTTTCTTCAAGTATACTGAGGAGAACTTCTTATTCAATGATGAGAGGGTTGACATACCCAAAAGTAACAGTTAAATTTTAGGTAATGAAATTGCATTGCAGTTAAATTTATCATTTCAAATTTGTCTGTAAACCTTTGAAGATACACCCCAACCTCAACGCCACAAACGCCGACGCCAACACCCCCAAAAAAAACTCAGGACTTTCTCTTTGTCTCGTGACTATTTGTGCAATATTCCCTTTTGAATCAGATCCTGCACACAATTTGGAAATGTAACACAATTATTAGTGTTATGCCTAAATGAATTGCGCTACTTGCAGTATTCCTTGACATTCACTTCCTTTTTTGTAGGAATAACATGGCCTTTACTTAAAATTAGAAACTTTTGTTTCAAAAGTTCATCAAACAGTTGATCAGCCTTTGCCAAATCAAAAGAATATTGCCTACAATTGGCTTGGTTATTCTTCTTATTTGGTTGAGATGGTGGCACGCTCATAGGTTTTTCAACTTTAATCACAAACAATTGGATCTTTTCCAATTACTTGTGCCACATCAACGTCCATATCACCTTCTACATCCTGGTAATATGTTCCAAGTGATGAGTTTTTTAGTTGTTCACCTTCTCTAATAATGGCTTCAAAGTTAGAAACTTTTATTGATAAGTCAAACAAGTCTTTGAACTCAACACCATTAAAATGCCTTTTGAATTTATATTCAAGTCCATTTTATGCCAGTTTTACTATTTCAGTTTCTGGTACGTAAAAATGACATAGATTCCTTATCTTCTTAAACCTAGTTAGGAATTGTTCTGCAGTTTCAGTTGGCATTTGTTTCAATTTAGTCAATTCTGCCACAGAAACTTCTGGTTCATGTCTAAAGAATTGGGCATGAAATTGCTCTTCCATATTCTGCCAACTATATATTGAATTAGCAGGCAGACTTATAAACCATTTAAAGGCAGTCTTTGTTAAAGAATGTGGAAATAACTTTAGTTTACAAATCTCATCATTTGAAACTTCACCTATTTGTTGGCAAAAACGTCCAGCATGTTCAATAGTGGATTGATTCTCTTCTCCGCCTAAAGAGACAACTCCGATATTTTATATCCTCATGGTATTGAAATTAAAAGGGAACGAATGTACATGCTACAAGGGGCATACCCCATGGAGGACAAAATGAAAATAAAAAAAAATGCGTGTTCCCCGACACAACCCGCCGGGGTGGGAAAATGAAAGTTCTAGCACAACCCGCCAGGATAGGGATCAAATGAACAAAATTCCTAATTTTTGTAAACTGGATGGTGGATAGTGGTGGTCCACTTGAAAATCGTGGACCCACTGTGATTAAAAGGAACTGAAGTTAGGAAGGCCCCACGAAGAGGCTTAATTTTGTAGCAATGAACTTTTAACCCTTTGAATGGGGTACAACTGCCTCTAATTGGACAGAACCGGTGACCTAATGGGCTGCCACCAAAAGAAGTAGCAGGTGTGGGATCCCATGGTTTGTACCAAAATGTGGTATAGTGGTTTTACGTGTTATAGACAAAACCGTAGGTCTGAAAACCCAATTGATTGTGGCCCCCATACTGTAACCTTGCACTCTGCCCCTAGCTAACTTAAAGCATGTGTTGACAACTGCCCAGCATTTGCTTTATTTTGAATTGAGTTGGACCAGCACATGTGGTGCATTAGAGCATCTCCAGCCCAAACTCAAACTCAAACTCAAAACCAAAATCTGAGTAAAAACCCCAAAACCTCACTCCACTCTTTGAACCAAACCCATACCAAATCAAGTTTTACTCAAATTTTTCCTCAAATTTGGGGAAAAAAAGGGTTGGAACCAAATTTCCACCACCGTCGGACCACCTTCCACCACCGTCCTCGTCTTCGTCGTCGTCGTCAGACCACCTTCCACCACCGTCCTCGTCGCCGCCACCGTAGTCGTCGTCAAGAGAGAGTTGATTTTTCAAAGAGTGGTGGTCGTCGTTCTCCAAATCTGGAGGAGAGGTGGTGGTTGTCGTCTTCAAGTGGTCGTCGTCGTCGTCGTCAAGGAGCTGTTGTCGTCGTCAAGAGATGGTGGTTGTCGTCGTCAAGTCGATCTGATTTTTCAAGAGTTGCGGCGGCGGACGGCGGCGGCTGGCAGCAGGTGGTGGAAGAGGTTCAAAATCTGAGTCAAGGACTGGAGAGGGTGGTATCAAATGGAGCTTTTACTCAAATTTTTACTCAAATTTGAGGAAAAAAAAGGGTATAGGGCTGGAGATGCTCTTAGAGCATCCACAACAAGGCTCCACAAAATTTGAGCCAAATAAATTACTGAACAGTGTTTTATCTACCCATGTCACTTTCAACACTCCAACAATACTACCTATACTACCTCTCTATTACTCCCTCCGTCCGGATTTGTTGGTCCGTTTTGGAGATTCCAACTTTTTTTCCATTACATTTTGAGTTTGTTAATTTCCTATTTTATCCTCAATCCCTCCATTTAATACTTCTTCCATTCCAATTTGATAGTTCACTACGAAACTATGAGCAATTTTCAAACTAAAAAATAATGTAGTTGCAAAAATTATTTTTTTTATCAATATGGATCTTGTTTGATAGACCTCGTTGAGAACATTAATATGGTGCAAAAAAATTTCAAAAATGTAAACACATTAGTTTAAAAAAATTAGTTTTTTGTGTTGTTATTTTAAGTTTTAGAAAAGGGGCAAAAAAGTAAATTTGTCATACTTTATGCTTTGACTTTTGAAAATGGACAAACATTTTAGGACTTAAAAACGTATGTTTGTGGACTAACAAATCCGGACGGAGGGAGTATTAAAATACTGATTTTTACTTTTCAAAATAATATAATATATTACACATATATACATACACGTATATACATACAGTCATACACAGTACCGCCGTCGGCCAAGTCGAACCCCCAGATCCCGATCCCGATCCCGTCGAACCCCCAAACCCCCAGATCCCGTCGAACCCCCAGATCCCGGAAGAACTCGCCGTCGCCGTCGAACGAAGATTTCACCACCACTGTCGGCCAAGTCGAACGAACCCAGATCGAAACCCATCCGGCGAACCCAGAACTCCATCTCTGGCCTACCCAAACCTCCAACGCCGGCCGACCCATACCTCCAGAACTCGCCGTCGCCAGATCGAAACCCATCTGTCGAGGTGTTGCTGCGTGGAGAGAGAGAGAGAGAGGGTGAGGGGAAAATAATTAAAAAATAAATTGGGAGTGAACAGTGGCTGACCAAATATGGGGTGATTTGGGGAGCCACTGTTCACGTTTGTATTTTGTTCACCTGTTTGAGTCGTCTGTTGGAGGCCATTTTTGCTGCTTCCCTCCCTAAAATAGGGATGGGAGGTGTTTTGGGTCATCTGTTGTGGATGGCCTTAGAGCATCACCAGCAGGTACTGTAAAATAGAGATTTGGGCAAAATAGACAAGAGGAAGAAGAAAATGAAGGTGCAGCAGGTAGTGAAAATCACTGTTCACCAGCCATATTTGAACAGTGCTACGGTATATTTACCGTGGCACTGTTCATCAGCTACCCAATTTTTTATTGTTTTCTCTCTCTCTCTCTCTCTCTCTCTCTCTCTCTCTCTCTCTCTCCCCCTACCCGACTGCTGGACCACGATCGACGGCGACGAGGGCACAACAACGATCGACGGCGACGGCGACGAGGGCACAACAACGATTGACGGCAACGATCGTAGTGGGTTTCTTCGACCGCTGCTCAACGAGATCGACGGAGATGGAGAACAAGATCGACGGAGATGGAGATCGACGGAGATGGAGATCGACGGGCGGCGATGAACGACGACAATGGGTATGGACGACGGCAAGGTGTATGAACGACGGCGAGGGGTATGTGATATATATATCTCTGTCTGTATATATATACTTATATATTTATTTATTTAAAAAAATGAAAAACAATATTTTAATGAGAGGTAAGGTAAAATTGATAGATTGTTGGAGTGTTGATGGTGACAGAGTAGCTATATGTACTGTACACAAGATATTTTGGCCAAATTTTTAGACTACCAGCTGCACTTGCTCTTACAGACGCTAGGAAAGTGGACAGAAGACCATCCATTAACCAAGACAAACTTTGACTCAAAACAAGACCACACTCGTTAGCTGCGTGGACAACACCTCCGTGTGCATTGTGGTACACGAGTTGTTCTCAACTACTGTATACTCCGTAGTACATTTGAAAGCCCAGAATATGCACCAAGTGCGTGCAACTCACTCTCATCTTCCCCGGTACTCATCAGCTTCCCAGAACAGCACAAATAGCTTCATTTTTTTGAGCTCCAAAGCAGGATCCTTGCAGTAAAGTAAACCCACATGGTTCCCAAATAGCTTCAATTTTTTTTTTACGTAGCTCCAAAGAACAGCTCCATAACAAACACATAACAGAAAAGAGGATGCTCCAATACAGGCTTGGACATTGATGCGAACCCAGAAACACACACTGGTATTACCCCCTCTGCCGTGACATCTCGACACATAACAAGAAGGGAACTGGATCGCGGAGGAGTACAAGCCAATATTGCGTGAGTAAACCCCAGATCTGAAAAGCTTCTGCGTGAAACTACTTTTGGGCAGCAGGTTGGTAGCGTTGAGGAGAAAAGCTCCCCAGCGGCAGTTGATGGATTAAATGATGAGTCACCAAGAGCTGGTGGTTGTTGTTTTACCGTTTCAAACTTGGTCCATACATTTCTTGCAATTAACTCTGTGATTTGGGCCCTACTAATCATCAGTGGGTTCCTTTGAAGGTCTTACCTAGAAATGTTCTGTAATATGTTCCAAGTGTTAATTTTATGGTGTAAACACCCACTTAAATCATGGTTTGCATCCAGGGGAATCGAACTTTGCTATGTTTCAAGCAGGCATTTGCCCTTACCACTAGGACAACCTTGCTTGCAGTTCTTCCAGGCATGGATTGTTTTGGTTTTTCGTGTTTTCAGAAATTAAAACAATGAAAAGTTTAAAAACTTGTTATATCGTGTCTTCACAAACCAAATAAATTAGAAAGTGAAAATATTTTGTGAAAGAAGTTTCCTGCATACTGCTCAAGCAATGAAAATGATACCCAAATACCATGAATTAAACTTGGTTTTTTCTTACAAGTGCCTCCGACGCCTATACGATCAAAGAGATCCAATGCATGGACTGAATGGGCTAAAATACTTCTCAACAATAGTGGTTGTTTGTATGAGAACTGCTTACACTCTCAGCAGAGGAAACACCACCTGGAGAATAATAGCCTGGATTGCCTCAGCCATTGTAGCAATCTTCGGTACCTATTGGGGGCTTTTACAGAAGAATTCAAAGAACCGATGGTTGAGAGACAAGCTTCTTGTCCCACATAAAAGCGGATATTTTGCTGCCATGGTGAGTAAGCTTTTGTTCCCCGTAGCGTTGTTTGGCGGCAAATTTGAAATTAGATTCATATATTTATCGAAGCCTGAGATGTGCAAACCTGTGTCGACATTTACTTTTCTTTTTTTTTTTGATTTTTTTTCTCGATCAGAGAGAGATAGAGAGTTTATTTTTATTTTTTTTCTCGATCAGAGAGAGGGAGAGAGAGAGGGGGGTGGGGGGTGGGTGAGAGACTTTCCTGAAATAGCATATGCCTTTTTAAAAGGAAAAGAAAACAAAATGAAGGCCGCCCATTTGGATAGGGAGCTAATGACTAGGCATGCCAGTTAGAAAATGGTTTTTCCTTTTGTCCTTTTTCTGTGATGCCCATGCTCTCAAGTCTCAAAATTGATAGGAACACAAATTTTTTTTTCCCCGAACACAATCTCACATATACGTAGGTCTCATATACATTTACTATGCGAGACCCACGTGTATGTGAGGAGTTATGTTTAGTGTTGTGTCCGAATAATTGTGTTTCTAGCATCTCTCCAGCGAATATTGATATGTAGGTGAATGAAACATATTTGTACAAGGAAAATGAGACCACAAAAAATGATTTGAAAATTAAAATTGCCCATTTTTCTTGTTTGAATCTGTTTCGTTCAAGTACTTATTGATGTTAAAAGCTCAAAATTGAACCGGACTGGACATAAGAAAAATTGGACAAGACCCTTGTCCCTTTAACCTAGGCATTGTTGGAAACCACTAACCATTACCAACCCTTCTGCTTGTTTTAAAAAACCATTCCCTCACCCACCCACTGTGCCTACAGCTAGCCCACTGCTAATGACCAATGGGTCTGTGTGGCTACTTCCTCTTCGTTACCTCTCACCCTCAGCCTCCCTTTATTGACGCCACCAGCTTCATCTACATTTTCAGCCGAGTTGGACTGAATGCAGAATCAACAGAGAGGGGTGCAATGCAATTTGCCCCATTATAAAGAGAGCCTCTGCCTCCTTGGCCCTTGTCCTTGCATATTGGCATCAGTAAATAGAAGAGAAAACACAGAGAGATTCTTGAGGCTATTTTCATAGTCTGAGAGATTAATACAATCCCCTCCCCCGTTTGAGTACCCGAATTTAGAGAACCACTTACATCTTTTTGTCGTGGGTTGACGTGATTTGCTGTTTGGTTTGTTCTTGTAAGGCATAACAGATCGAACATTGAACCCATTGCCTTAAGCTAACTGTTTTTTCCATCCCTGCAGGCTGTAGTTCAAAGCACCGATTTGTCTAACATACAGAATCAAACAAACCCCTCATTTTGAAGCTGCCGGGAAAAGTATGAAGTTCGGTAAGGAGTTCGTATCCCAAATGGTGCCGGAATGGCAAGACGCGTACATGGACTACGATTACTTAAAGACCCTTTTGAAAGAAATCCAACGATTCAAGCACAGAACCAAACCACAACCAGCCCAGACTGGATTGAAGAGAAAAATGACGCTATACAGAGCTTTTAGTGGCCTAACAAGAAGAGACTACACCCATATCAGCTCACCACACGTATCCGACGTAGAAAGCCAAGTTATTATGGTGAATTCCGGCGGTGACGGTGGCAGGTCGGAGACAATGTTCCTCATGTCGTCGGACGAGGGAGGAGAGTACGAGGTCGTTTATTTTAAGAGGCTTGATGATGAGTTTAATAAAGTCCTTAAGTTTTACAAGTCTAAAATGGAGGAGGTGATGAAGGAAGCAGCTGTGTTGGACAAACAGATGGATGCTTTCATTGCTTTTCGGGTAAAAGTTGAGGATCCAGATCAGGTGAGGCGGTATTTCGATTACGATGCCGAGATGAGGAGTCTGGCTACTGGAGTTGCTACTTCTGCTGCTGAACTGTCTGCTTCAACTCCATCTGGAGCTAGAGCTAGTAGTAAGTGTATTCTCTAATGAAAGATTTTACCATTATTTGTCCGAAGTGACAGAAACAGAGATGTATAAAATAGATTCATTTTGGGTGTCACTCACGCCCCCCATCAAAGTGGATTTCTACAATACATATGTGTTTCTGGTTCGATTTTGGAGAAACTTCCTTTTGTTTCATAGCATATATGTTCTCTAATATCATCGTGTACGAATGGGTTCGTATCCGTGTTCTAGCTTCCTGGTACTGCTATACAATCCATCGTACCAGTAGGAAGAACCTTCATGTCTTATCCCAAAATTTTGAAATCGGGATTATTAATAGTGTATCGTTTTTCATTTTTATAAATCGGATTGGTATAGAATAAATACACCATTAACAAGTATTTATACCGAATAAAACCAACAAACTAAGTTTTTAAGTTGCAAAATTTCTAGTCCCTAGATTGAGGTTTCCTGCTATCTTAGTCAAGGATAGAAAAGAAAATCCCTAATAATATTCTCCGAAAACACGATCGAATTATGGTTTTTCTGCTATTCAAGCTCTACAATGAGGTTGGATATCTTTCAAATGGTTTGAATGTACAAATTAGATTAATGCGTTTGAGGTGACACTCCATAGAATTTTGTTTGAATTTTCTTCCATTAAGTTCTCGTATGATACGTATTGAATCAGGATACGCATATATATGGTAGGATTTCTATAATAAAAAAAAAAAAAACAGATACGAGATGGAATACGTATGTATTATAGGATTTTAACAACAATGGTCTTATCATACGTAACTTGCAGGAAAAGTTCACATGGTTGCAATAGATGAAGAGGGGTCTAGCACCCAGGGCCAGTTGGATGAATCGAGAGATGAAAATGTCGAAGAATCCAGAAAATCGATTCAGATGACCAAAGTAGAGAAGCCGAACAACTTAAGGACAAACAGACCGGCTCCACTGGATATACTCAACCAAGTGAAAATGAACAACATCATTGAGACTCCTCGTTCCTCCATAAAAGATCTCCTCAATATTCCTAAGCCAGAGGAAATACAATTCAACAGGAAAAATCTCAAGAAAGTTGAAGAACAACTCAAGCGAGTATTCATTGAGTTTTATCAAAAGCTTCGCCTTCTTAAGAATTTTAGGTAACGAGGGTACATTCACTCATTATTCGAGAAAATTTGTCCCTTAATTGTTCAGTATAGAGCAGTATTTGATCTTTTGGTATGATTCGACAGCTTCTTGAATGTACTCGCGTTCTCAAAAATCATGAAGAAATACGATAAGGTACATTCCTCTCTCAACTAGTTGAGTATTAATCACCATGAAATAATGTAACACAATGGTCAATGAGCCAACTTAGTCCCCTAAGTCTTATAAGAAGAGAGAGCCTCCAAATACCATTTCTATGAAAGATCGCGGCATATAGAACTGGGTTTACATAAAACAACGGGTGAATGAGTTATAAACATATCTGTTTTGAATCAAGCGTAAAAGAGTGAGCCAGAGAAATCGAGAAGATAACCTTCTTTCACTCAGTAATAACTCAAGAAGTGAGACTGTGAGAGCTGTATTTTGGTTCTTTTGCTTGTAATCTTTCTGTATTTAATTGTTTCAGATTACTTCAAGAAGTGCATCAAAATCTTACATGAAGATGGTGGAGAACTCCTACCTTGACAACTCTGATGGGGTAATCATGTGCAAGACACAGGAATTACAATAGCTTATTAAACCACGAAAATCAAATTTCAAAATCTGATAATTCAAGTTGGGCATGTTTTTCAGGTTACAAAGCTTATGGACAGGGTTGAAGCCACATTCATCAAGCATTTTTCAAACTCAAACCGTGGAAAAGGGATGAATATCTTAAGGCCAAAAGTACGGATAGAAAGGCATAGGACAACATTTTCCTTGGGTAAGATGTCTATATTATTATGTTCAAAGAAACATCTGAATCATTAAATCTTTTTGGTTTTAACCTTCCCTAAATGTCTTGATTGTTCAAATTTCAGGTTTCATGTTTGGCTGCACGGTGGCGCTCGTACTTACCTTTTTCTTGATTACACGTGCACGTGATCTCCTAAATCACCATAATCGGGATCAATACATGAAAACTATGATGCCCCTTTATTGGTAATTTTTGAACTCCCCCAATGAGGTTTATATTAACCTGTGCTTTTGTTGGGGTAACGTAGGTTTGTGCGATACCCTGAAATTTCACTTTCTTGGGCAATCTCAGCAGTTGCCAATTAAGAGTACCACTTGTTTGACATGAAAAGTTTACTCCTTTTGCAGCTTGTTTGGATTCCTTGCTCTCCACATGTTTATGTACGCAGCAAATATATACTTCTGGAGGCGGTACAGAGTCAATTACGCATTCATATTCGGTTTCAAGGAGGGAACTGAATTAGGATATCGAGAAGTTCTCCTCCTAACCTTTTGTGTTACAGTGCTAGCAGCAGCAGCTGTTCTCGCAAATCTTGACATGGAAATGGATCCTAAAACTCTGGATTACAAAGCAATCACTGAACTTGTACCTCTGGGACTTTTAATAGTAAGTTTTGCATAATGTAGCTCAATCCTGCCTCTACCTTATTCCCACTTCTGAATTAAGACTGATTCAAATCTATAATGGTTTCTTTCTTTGCAGCTACTTCTTGGTGTATTGCTCTGCCCGTTGGATATCATTTATCGATCAAGTCGATTCTTCTTGCTTGCTTGTTTGTTTCACTGTTTATGTGCCCCGCTGTACAAGGTAAAAACATGGATGATAATGACCTAACTAAACTAAGATATGAGAAACAAACTCATTTTGTTCAAAAATAGGACGCCAGTACATTGGTGATAGGGATGGGCATGGCCGCATGGAGGCGGATCGGAGCCGGATAGTACTCTCCATTCCCGATCCCCGAACCCCCCATCATCCCCTCCCCGATCCCAAATGGGGTTGAATAGTACAAAATTAGTGCTGCTAAAACATATGTGCAGTTATGGTTACAAAATACAAACATGCACGGCCCAACATAAACACGAGATAGAAAGTGAAAGCTATCCATCAAGATCAAAATCTAGTCTCCAACAGACCACTCCTACATACCAACAATAAAACTTAAAACAAATTTTCAGTGAGAAAAGAGGAATGAACAAATGATATTGGTGAGATCAGATAACTTTAACATAATATTTACAGTGAGACCCCTATATGTTTGGAGAGAATTTAGTAAGACCCCAAAGTTTCAGAACTCACGAATAGACCCCTAAGTTTTGAGGATTCGGGGACAGGGCAGAGCAGAGCAGAGCAGGAATGGGGGAATGGATTCGGGGCAGGGATATGCCCGTCTGCACCTCCTACCCAATCCCCGAAAATTGTCAAAAAAAAATCTCTATATCTTATTCAATCCCCAAACAGATCTCCAAATTACCGATCCATTCGGACGGGTCGGATGAAATGGTCATCCCTAATTGGTAACTTGTGGAACCTACAATTTTTTGCATACATATAGTGTAAATTCTTGTAAAGAATATGGTTTTTATTAACTTTTGAATAAAAGGCATAAATACCATTACCGACATGTATTGGACACCGATACGTGAGGTCAGTAGGGATGTGTGTGCTTCTTATTTACCTGGTAAAGAAAGATTCATAAATTCAAAAAACATTCTCATCTTTTGTAGGTGACACTTCCTGATTTTTTCCTAGCAGATCAACTAACAAGCCAGGTCAGTACAAAATTCGTTGTCAACTAATTCCTGTTTTGTCTGGGATAAATACAAGTTGATCATATTGTCGTTGCAGGTGCAAGCATTAAGGAGTCTTCAATTCTACATTTGCTACTATGGACGGGGAGACTACAAGCAAAGACTGAATACTTGCACAGACCTTGGCACATACAAAACTTTCTTATTCATTGTTGCTGCACTTCCGTACTTGTGTCGCCTCCTCCAGGTTACTCCCTCTATTACTTTTACTTTTTTTTTTCAATGACCGAACGCTCTAGCCAGCTTACACACACCTCAAATAATTCTCGGGGGAGGCTAGCACAGCAACCCACCGACATGCACTTAAATCAAGGTTTGCATCTAGGGGAATCGAACCTTGATAATGATGTGTTTCAAGCAAGCATTCGCCCTTACCACTGGGACAACCTTGCCTACAGTTCTTCCAGACATGGAATGTTTCGGTTATTCATGTTTTCAGAAACAAAATCAATGAAAAGGTTACAAACTTGTTATTATTCAAAATGTTCTGAAAATATTTGGCAAAAGAAGTTTTCTGCGTTACTCAAGCAATAAAAATGATACCCAAACACCATGAATTAAACTTGGTTTCTTCTTACCAGTGTCTCCGACGCCTATACGATGAGAGAGATCCAATGCAAGGACTGAATGGGCTGAAATACTTCTCAACAATAGTAGCTGTTTGTATGAGAACTGCTTACTCTATTAGTGGAGCAACCCACTGGAATATATTAGCTTGGATTGCCTCAGTCTTTGCAGCAATCGCCGGTACCTACTGGGACCTTGTCATAGACTGGGGGCTTTTACAGAAGAATTCAAAGAACCGATGGTTGAGAGACAAGCTTCTTGTCCCACATAAAACCGTATATTTTACTGCCATGGTGAGTAAGATTTTGTCCCCCATAGCATTGTTTGGTGGCAAATTCGGAAATAGATTCATATATTTAGTTATTTCCTCTCCCAATTTTTTTTTTTAATATTTAGCTATTGAGTACTCTCAAACTTTGTGTTTTATGTGATCGCATCATCAAGAAGAAAGTCGGAATTTTCCATGACTGTTCTTCTGAAAGAGTTCATGAATGCAGGTTTTGAATGTGTTGCTGAGATTTGTATGGCTGCAAACGGTGTTGAAGTTCAGCGTTTCTTTCTTACACATACAAACTCTAACAGCAATTGTTGCAGTTCTAGAGATCATTCGTCGTGGCATTTGGAATTTCTTCAGGTTGGTTCATGATGTAACCAAGAACATGTATAACGTTTTGCATTTTGTGGTTTCAATCAAACAAGATTTTGTGATTAATCTTTATTTCATTGTATAAAAGCCAATAGTTTTCTATGCTGATTATAGTTTTCTTTGCTGATTGATCAGGTTGGAGAATGAACATCTGAATAATGTGGGCAAGTACCGTGCGTTCAAGTCTGTACCATTACCTTTCAACTATGATGAAGATGACAACAAAGATGAATGATGTTAGAGGGAGACTTTATCATCAATTTGAAAGCTTCAGAATAGTTGTCATTTTATTTTCGAACAGCTACCTCTTTTGTTTGGTTGGGTGAGCTCTCTGGAATTTCTTAGTTCTAGAATCGCGATCGAAGGAGTAGATAATTTCAAAGAGCATTTTGTAAACTCTTATCAAATCAAACTTCGCAAATATACTTTTGGCTATACATTTACAAACTGCTGAAACATAACTATGTTCTGTTTGCACGATACCATCAATTTCAAATTTCTAAGCCCATCGGTCAACTTGGATCCAGACCCATAATGGCATATATTGTCAAAAACAAAAACAAAAACAAAAAAAGAAAATTGGGAGACTAAAAACAAGACTCGACGAAAACATTGATAATTTGGAGACTACAATAATACTTGCCGAATACATTGGTGACCAAGAAGGAAAACAAGCACAGCACATAGCAGAATATGCGGGGGTACTTTAGACAAGAGCACAAGATCTAAAAACAAACTTAAACAGAGAAGAGTTCAAATGCAGCCTCTTCCCAGGATACACTGCAAGTCTTAAATGTTTGCATTATTCTCAATGGAGTCCGATTTCACCCTATTTCACCGAGTTTCCACGCACAAAATCATCCGATGAGGTTTCCAAATGAGCTCAGCTTGCTTCATGACTATCAGTATCCAATTCCACAGAAAAACGTAATCTATGAAACGTACTCTTATGAGCATGAAGAAAACAAATTTTGCATTGACAAACATATATGGAAGCCTAAGATGCTGTAGCTAAGTAACTGACATTTAGAGCTAATGACACTGACTTAAAAGAAGTGTCAAAAATTCCATTCTGGACTCAACACCAAGGGTAGGAAGCAGCATCAGAGCAAGTTCACTTGCAGTTAATGTGAATCTCCCTAATCAAAACTAAGATCTGGGTCAGCAATTATTTCTTGGATTTCTTTGGTTTTCCATCTGAAAGACCAGATTCGCTTTGAGTACCAAACATCCGTGAAAACATAGCAATATACTCTCTCCCTCCCATTTTGTTAGTCAATTTTCAATAGTCAGTACATTTTTCCACAGAAAAAGCTGATATATTTTCTTGAATAATTTTTCATATTTATTTCCATCGTTTGAAAAATCAAAATATACAAGGTAGAAGCTGACAGAAATAGGAAAAACTTTCCCCAAAGACCAAGACAATTATCGAAAGCAGTAATTTCCAGTCTCCCCACTAATGTTTTAGAATAAAACAATGCAGCATCAGTGAATTCAGAAACTTAAAGACATGGAGTTGCTACCTATGAGATGATCAAATTAAAGACTATTTCCTATATTCCTATGTAGCACGGATACAAACATGGACAGGGCTGTAGCCACAGGCACAGCTATAGGACACATTAATTCTCACAAAAACAGGGACATGAACACAACATGGGACACGGCATTGTTTCTAAAAATAATTTTTAGTTGTAAACATACATTTTGACATCTAACAACTAAATAGTTGGGTGAGAACTTATATCCAATGCATTATCAACCGATGGTGCACCCCTATACACAATTACACATACACTTATGGTTTACATTTACTTTTGGACCAGAACTTTATAAATTACATAGAATTTTACCCCAAGAAAGCTTCCGAAAATAAGAAAATTACGTGGCAGCCCCGAGCACGTCCTCAGCGTGTCCCCACATAAAAAAAGTTATACTTTAACCGTGTGTCTCTTATGTGTCCCCAGTCATGACACGTGTCTCCAGAGTCTCCAACAAGGATATGGCGATATCCAGGAGTGTCCCCGGTGCTTCATAGCATATATTTACCCCCACACCTTACCGCTCGGCCATATCCCAAAAGGATACTATGACTTCAGGGGCATTCTGGTGGGAAGGCAAACCACTACACAGCTCCCTTGTGCCAAGATCTACAGGCCAAGGGACAGTCTCTTTGTTGGAACTAAAAAAAAAAAAGGTTATTTCTTTATCAATATGCTGCTGCTTCTACACATCCATCTCCTGCAAGTGGACAGGATTTATTTCTTCAAACGGACTACGACCAAAGTTGTGGCTACTTCAACCAAAAGAAGGGCTATGAATCGCTACATGATTGGCCCTTCTTGGTTCACACAGGTCGTCCTTGGCTTGTGTCAGTCCGCGATACGCACTTGATAAAAGGTGCAAAGGCACTTTAAAACTTTGTCATGCTCATTGTGTTTAAATTCGTCAGGAGAAAACAACTCGTATGAGAAGGTATGCCAATGTGCACCAAAATCTTTCAAATTCAGAATTTATATGCCCAGGCTATGTAATGTAACTGCATAAACAGTTAGGTTCCTCACTTTTGATAATGCCTATTTTGCACCAATAAGGCAATAATCAATTATACGAGTTACCTTTTCCCTAAATAATGATCTTCTCACCTAAGAGAAATGCTTCAAATTAGAGGTGGAATTTCTAACCCACCCATATCCACCATTCCACCCATTAACCCAACCCAACGTGCCCATATTGTATTATATAAGAGCATCACTAATGGCATACTCAAATGTGAATACTCAAATGTTGCCACATCATCTTTTGAGTATTCATTTAATGATTTTCTAAAGTTAGCAATGTGAAGCTCTACAATGGTTTATTTTTGTCCATAATCAAAAGAGGGGAAAATGTTGGTAGTTTTGAGTATGCAAGTTTGATTATTGGGAAAATGTTGGTAGTTTTGAGTATCCAAATGCCAAAATTTGAGTATTTATAAAAAATGCTGCTAACTTTGAGTATTTATCCAAATGTCATTGTGAGCCCTTTTAAGTGTCTAAATACCAAAAATTGAGTATTTTCCTTTTTGAGTATGCCACTAGGGATGCTCTAAGGGGTTCAAACTGGGTTGGACCATAAATCACTGTACAGGTCGCCACAGGGCAAAGCTGATTAGAAATCGATGAGAGTTGAGACCCTCCTCTCTCCATGAACCTCTATATTTGTTGTAAACTCACTCCTCCATATTCAACTTGCACTCCCTCCCTCCCTCCCAGTCTAAACTCTGCAACAACCACACAACATAAAACACAGTCATGGCAATGAAGGTTTTTAGAGAGAGAGAGGGATCTAGTAGGGGGAACTGAAGTTGAATTAAAAAAAATGGGGGCGTAATGAAATTAATCATATGGGTGGCATGGAGATGCCGTGTCTGCACATTGAAAGACCAACTTCCCACCAATCCACCACTCCAAATCCCCAAACCTCTTACCCCGGATCTCTTCCATAAATCAATAAAAACACGATTTGGGTTGGGTATGAGTTGACCCATGTCAACCCATCCGTATTCAACCCACCTACGATTGACCCATATTTAACCCACCCATATCAACCTTTTCAAACCCAACCCAACCTGCCCATTTGCCACCTCTACTTGAAATAAATACAAGCAAACCAGTTTCTTCGTCCAACCCTTCTATTTGAGGTTACACAAATGCTCTCTCTATACAATTTTGTCAGACTTTATCCCATAATCCATATCACTCATCTAAACCACCAAAGCTTGGTTAATATAATCTAGAGGCTACTCCACCTATAGCCAATTGGTTTTAGTTGGAACCCACCAACAAATTTAACAAAAACAGATAATGCTAGTTGACAATGGCCTAAGTCACATCAGAATTCACCCCAAGTGTTTCTATGTAAGGGTGCCATTGTAAATTCAACCTGCCAAATTACGCAATAGTAGGGATAACCAAGACAATCATCGACAAGGGGCAACCTGAATGACAGCTATAAGGGGTGCAAACTAGAGTGGTAAAAAACATGATAAAGTCATAAAGCCCAATCTGAGCCACCAACAACAGATCAGTTCAAATAGCAGAAGTTGCAAATTGAGGGTAAATAATAGCGTCCCCATGTAGAACATTTCGTCAATCTCAAACTGAATGCCAACAATAACTGATCATGAAACCAAACAACATATGTATGCAAGATATACTATCCCAGATCCCCGAAACGGTGCAGCTGGATCTGTAATTAAGTCATACTCAGCCCCTAGCACCCGAAACAACATCACGCCGTGCATACGGCTAGGATTTCCAGAATTTTTTGCCTAATTCGTTTGACAAGAAAAAAAAATTAATATTGAAATTGGAGTCGTCGCCAAAGATAGAGAAAAGCAACAAATCAGCCCATTCAATCTCTTTCTACTCATGTTTGATACAAAACAAATCATCTGACATATTTTTCGGCAATGTGAACAGGCAGTCAGTTCAAGTATTGATCATATATTCCATACTACTCTTATTCCAAAATTATCACTAATTCCATGATATCACAGTTTCCATTTAAAATTACCTCAAAGAAAAAGAATCCTTCAATTTTTTTGTACCTTCCATACAAAAAGCTCCCATATCTTCTCCAGAGCAAAACCCATTACTCACTAAGTCTAAAGCAAAAACAAAAACCCAACTCCCCCTCCAATTAAGAAGCTTCAATTTTCGCATCGTCTGATCCTTTCGATTCTTTGGCTTTCTCTTTCTCCAATTCCCTAACAGCCTCCTCCTCGGCGGCCTTCTCAGCCCTGAGGATCGGGGCGTAGTAGTCCGAATGGGCCTCCATACACTCCTTGAGAGCTCCGGTGATGTCGGCGCACTTGTCTACAATGTCCTCATTGTTCTTCTCGGCCTCCTCTATGCACTTCTCCCAATCGGTGAAGCTGTCCCTACACCCGCCGCCCTTCATGAACAGGCAAAACCCACATTCACCCTCCTCTTCTTCTTCTTCTTCTTCTCCCTCTTCGTTGACAGTAGTATCTTGGTCTTCTTCTGTTGATTTTGGAGAATCATCACCAACTGGAGGAGGATCTGAGGTGGCAGCTTCTTGTTGTACTGGGTTTTGGGGGCTTTCTAGGGTTTTGGATGAATCGGTGGTTGGTTCAATTTTTTCAGGTTGTTTTTCGGGTAATGGAGTTGTTGACGCCGCCATGGTTGTGGTTGTGGGGGTGTTTTGAATCTGGGTGTCGCTAGGGTTTGGTGAAGGTGTGGAAAGAAGGCTTCCCATGGTCGATTATTCTTAAACCCTTTGTCCTTAAACCCCTCCTCTCTCTCTCTCCAAAAAAAAGTCTCAATTTTGTGAATTTTGCTGCTTTCTTTTTCTGATTTATTTTTCTCCGGGACTGGGTCAATGAGCCAGGTTAACGACTGAACAAGAAAGCTTCAAAAAAAAAAAAAAAAATTCATGTGAATTTCTCAAGTTTTTTTTCCCTTTTAAGCAGTAGACAAACGTGGATGGGTGTTCCGCAGCATGCTGTGCAAGGCCCGGCGCCGCCGTGCCGGTGTCGGTCTGACAATCAGAGATACTCACCGCGCAGAGCTCGTCGAGTACTACAAGTGTACCAAAAATCAGGTCGATTGAATATCGTTAGGTGCGTCATCAAAACATTATTATCTTGAAATGCATGATTCCAAATGGATCCGAAACACTAGATCAAAACTACTAAAACAAGTTATGTGTTCCGATAAGGTAGTTATCGGTATTCGATTGAGCTGATTTTCGGAACTCATATAAACTCGACGAGCTCTACGTGATGAACGTCTCTGATCGTCGGCATGACACGCTGCCGTGACCTCACAGCACGCTACGCAGCACCCACCTCGGGTTCACATACGTGAGGCTGTACCACACTCCAAAAAGGAGGTACTAACATCAATCTTTGAATGGAATTGGCACTCCTCTTAGGAAGAAATTGGGTGCCGGCACCTAATGCGCGTTTCGGCAATCCAAAAGTGTTTTGGACGGTTCAGATTAAGAAGAGAGAGAGAGAGAGGAGAGAGAAATCTGTGCCGTTCAAAACACTTTTTGACGGCCAAGATGCGCACTTGGGCAATTAGTAGTTTGAGAAATACCAAAAATCAATTTCCTTACTTATTGTGGCTTTTTGTTTTTTTTTTTTATGTGAAGAGTTACTGACTTATATTTCACAATTTATAATTGTTTTGTATTTTGAAATTTTCATACTCCTACTAAATTTTTATTTCTTTTTGTCATTCGTCATTCCTATCTATTATATTGTAGGATGGAACTCGATCCCGAAATACAGTTGGTACTCAATCCCGAAATACAGTATGAAACGTCTAAGAGTTCTATCGCATAAGCTAGCCACCACTTGTACACGATTAATCTTTTGAGAAGCTCAAAATGTTTGGGGCCGTGGGAGCAGTTTCTTGTTTGAGAGGCTAACACATTCCGCTGGAAGAAATTATTAGGTGGTCCTATGACATCTGATATAGGGTACTACAATCACACAATGTTTGTACCCACGCAACTACTGACCGGAAAACCTATGGGTATAGACTCATAGGTACAGAAAATGTACAGAGGTGTTTGGAGACCCACTGTGGGTTCCACACGGATGATCCGAACCATTCATTCATCTTATAATTATTTTTCGAAGGGCCTCGCGAAAAATCAACTCGATCCGACGTTCGTAACTGGTTGATCCAATATCCTCCCGTTTCATTCAAAACAATTTGCATGAAATGAAGGGAATTTGGATCAACTAGTTACGAACGTCGGATTGAGCTGATTTCTCGCAAGGCCCCTCGGAAAATTATTCTAAGATGAATAAACAGTTTGGATTATCCGTGTGGGACCCACAAGTGGGTCCCCGAACAGATTTATACATTTTCTGTGCGTTCTGCTTCTTTACGCCTAGCACAGTCCTCGTCCACCTAAATTATTAACCCCTAGACATGAACCTTCACTACGATCACGAGTCCCCAAGGGATGGTAGACTAGATACTTGCCGGGACCCCAATTTTATTCCAAAACAAAGGCTCCACTTAAGTGGTGTTTGATAAAACTAAAAATTGAAAGTTCATTGTTAAAAAATTAAGTACTAAAAATTGAATTTATATTAAAAAGTTTTTGATCCAAAGATAAATGAATATTTTTATTATATTATATTGTTCTTTTCTAATTGTATTAACGGTTGCAATGTTTCGTGGTGGTGGTAGTGGTGGAGACGTGATGACTACATGCGACAATGTGGTATAGAAATGGTGGTTGTGGTGGCATATGGTGGTTGTAGCGACACTGGTGTTATAGTGGTTGTAACGGCGATGGTAAGGTGGTGGAAGGATGGTGACGGTCGCCAGTGGCGGAGCCACATGGTGACCAGTGTGGGCACAGGCCCACACTGGATTTTTTAGGAGGAATTTTTTTTTTTTTTTTTGTAAAAAATATAAATTGGTACATCATTTTTTTACACTTGCAAAAAATTAATTAGTGCTCTTGGGGAGTCATTACTTGGTGTTATAATATAATTCTCCTGTGCATTTTTATGTGGGACTTAAGACTAATCTATGAGTTATACGTGAATATGTGATGAAGGCCCAAAAAAAAGTGATGGAGAAGAGAGTCAAGGCATCGCTATCGCCTCAGAGCCACTGAATAACTTATTACTCACAAATAAGTCTCAATTCACTGAATTTTTGCCTCGAAACTACATGTTTACGGATCTCAGGCCTCCACTAACTCGAACCCGAAGCCTCCCCTTTGGAAGCCAAGAAGTACAACCAAATAGACTAAGAAGCACATTTGTCCATAAATGTAAACTCTTTTCAAATGAAAATTAAGACATGTTAGAAATTCTTTAAGAAGAGATTTTTTTTTTCATAACAAAAGTACTGGCGTTTATGAATTGTGCCCGCACTGACCCAATTTTCTGGCTACTCCACTGACGGTCGCGGTGGTGGAGAGATGACTATTGTCATTATGGTTGCAAAGGAACTGAGCTCAACATTCTAAAGCTCAGCATAAAGCTCAACTCGTTTAGTAGTCAAGCTGAGATAGAGCTCGAGCTTTACGCTCGTTTAGTAAATGAGCAGCGTTCAACACTCTAAAGTTTGGCTTGGCTTTTTTGTATAGACTCGACTCATAAATATATAGATGCTTATTTAGTATAAACCGGGCTCAACACGCTAAGGGATTGACTCATCCCTTTTACTAAGGAGCGGAACTCGAGTTCAAGTTTTAGACTCATATAGTAAACAAGCTAAGCTCGAGCATTACAAAGTTCGGATCGACTTGGATCGTTTGTACCCCTAATAGTCATGGTTGTGCAAGACTACAAGTGAGATAGGAGCGAGTGGTGTCCTAGTCATGGTGATGGAGAATTGGGGTGAATGAAGTAGCGGAAGGTGATGGGGAGATGGAGAAATAGTTATAGTTGGAATGGTAGTGATGTTGTTGGGGAGATAGGGGCGGCGGTGGTTGTAGTGGCAGCGAAAGCGGTAGTGAAGTAATGGTGATAGTGGTGGAGTAGTGACGGTGGTAGTAATGGTAGCAATGCTTGAGTGGTAATGGTAGTGATGACATCGATAGAGTGTGGGTGGTGGTATTGACGGTGGAGTGGTGTTCGTGGCAGCGACGACAACGATGGCGATCATGGACGGTGATGGTGGAAGGAGAGCTATAATTGGAAAATGCAATCAAAATTGGCCTCTTCTGAGCTTGGAAGACTCAGCAAGCGCAAACTTAGTTCTTACGGACTCAACATCATTCGGACTGCCTATCTCGGTCGATAGGGGCTTTGCGGCTTTGGCATCAAGAACAGCCTTTGCTCGGCTCTCCTCCACAAATGAGAGTTCGGGCATGCTGCTCCACATCACAAAGCCAAGAGGAATACAACTACAAAGAAGCATAGGTGCCCCCTTTGGGAACAAAATCAATTAGAAGGCATGAAGGTGACTATGAACGGAAACCAAAATACTAAAAAAGGGACAAAGTTACCGAATAAGCCTTGTAAGCACACCCCTTGGCATATTTCACAACCAATGTTTTCCACTCTGCGATTGGTCCAACAATTAATGAGGCAATTTTGTTAGCCTAAGTGCTAGGCTAAATGCTACGACTCAAAAGATGTTTAGTCCTATTTCGCTCCTCGATCGGCTATTGTTTGAGTACGTTTAGTTTTAGTTATAGCTTTAAGTTGTTGATAATTTTTTTTGCATCAAGACACTTCAGGCGAAGGGTCTGGTTCAGCTTCTATCGATTCCTAAAATGAATAAAGACGAAACGAAAAAACAAAAAAATCGGATTAATTTTTTTTTTGCCAAAGGAATCATTATCCTTTTGTTTAAAGTAAAGTACTACAACTTACATCAATCAAATCACCTTTTGAGAGGGCATAAATGGAAAGTTAAACACTTTTTGATATAATCATTGTGTTCCTTTAAAAACTTGGAATCTCTAAATGGGACTATGAAAATGGGACGGAAGGAGTATACGGGAGCTGGAGTATATGTTAGTCTAGGGTTTGCTTGGTGCATTCATAATACATACTTTCGCCTCTGCATGCATAATCACTATTATACCCCTGCATGCATAAGTTTTTTTTTATCCTTTGCATTTATGGTATTCATTGTCCATCCCCAGTAGGCATTGGTTTTTCCCCTGCCGCATTTCGAATTACTATTGTATCCCTGTATATTGCATATCAGTATGATGCATGTTTAGTTAGTTGTTCGGCCCTCATGGTTCATCGATGAGTAGCCAAAACAAGCATGTTGTGTCCTAATCGGTTTTATTTCCTAATCGGAATAGTTTTTGTTCAGCTAAGGGAATTGATATTGGCACTCCTTTTTTTGTCTTTATTGCAAGAGTAATTTTTACCTAATAAAGACAAAAAAAAGGAGTGTCAATAGAGAAAAGGAGAGTGTCAATATCACTTCCCTAAACTAATTGTGATGAGTAGAGACCATTATTAGATGAGATTATTACCTCTAGGTCTAGAAAAGAGATGTCTAATTACCAATAATGTGAGTCATTTTTTTTAATTACCACTAAGGTAAGTCACTTTTTTTTGGAGTTTAGGTTTATGGTGCACTTTCCTATTATAGGGTTTTAGTGGTTTAGGCACTTTCATAGAGTACCCTAGAATTTTAGGCACTTTCATAGGGTACCCTAGTCATAGGGGTACCCTAGAGTTTAGGTTTAGGGTGCACTTTCCTATTATAGGGTTTTAGTGGTTTAGGCGCTTTCATAGAGTACCCTAGGATTTTAGGCACTTTCATGGGGTACCCTAGTCGTAGGATACTCTAGGATTTTAGGCACTTTCATAGGGTACCCTAATCGTAGGATACTCTAAGATTTTAGGCACTTTCATAGGGTACCCTAGTCGTAGGGTATCCTAGTCGTGGGGTACCCTAGGATTTCAGGCACTTTCATAGGGTACCCTAGTCGTAGGGTACCATAGAGTTTAGGTTTAGGGTGCACTTTCCTATTATAGGGTTTAGTGGTTTAGGCACTTTCATAGGGTACCCTAGGATTGGGGAGTTGATGGAAATTTTTCAAAGTTGGGCTTGACCTGATGGTAATTATGGGATCCAAGGGTGACCTGATGGTAAATATCTCTTATTAGATTGGGTGAAACAGGTGCCCATTCCCACTCGGTACCTAACCCCACATATATGTCCTTGATGTCATAAGGATTGAGCCTGATTTCCATGGAGTCAATATATGGTTCTTGGGCTTAAACCAATTGGGAGCACCGAGGTTATGTTCGGTTTAGGTTTTGGATTTGGGATTTTGGCTTTGGGTGGAGAGAGAAATGAGAATAATAATTGAAAATAGGGGATAATAATTGGAAGAGAGAGAGAGAGAGAGAGAGAGAGAGAGAAATGAGAATAAAAATTGAAAATAGGAGTTATGATTGAAGAGAAATAGAGATAATGATTGAGTAATAATTTAGAATTTGGGTCTTGAGACTTAAATCGAACAAGGCCGGAGTTTGTCAGTACTTGTTGTCTTTGTGGCCCATGTATATGAATTGACGGAGGTAATACCATCGCAAGTATTTTGCAACATTGTGAGGTGCTCTTTAATTTATGCAAGCAAAGATGCCCCTTGAGGCCTTGAGTGAAATCGGACCCTCCTGCTACCGCTTCTCCCGTGGGAACAGGTGGATATACAGTACTTGAAAAGTTTCTCCGAAATTGTCCAAGAATATCAATGAAAGTTATCGTTCAACAATTCGTTAATAAAGCAAAATTTCCACAAACATTGGTTACAATTCTAGGTCATAGGCAAAGATGTTACATTCGTTCCCTAGACAGTTAACCTTAACACACGAACCTAACCCTAGATAAAACAAAACAAAAGTACTAAACAAAACAAAATTAGTTCTTACTAGCTACTGAACCAACTTGAATTGATTCATAAATTTCAAGTGTAGCACTTGTTAGTAGAATCTGAATAATTGTTGGACATTTGATCACTGGGACAAGGAGAAGAATCCCAAAACAAATTTGGTCCCGAATTTGGAATACCAATAGTTGATCTCGTAATCCCCCACTGTTCATCGAAATTTGGCCCGTTCGAGTCCTTCAACATCAACCCGGTCTCTTGATCCCCATGAACACCGATCGCATGCATCTCTTGCGGTAACGTGAGCAGAAATCCGCTGCTGAAGTCTATGTTTTCAGATGTTTTACCAAAAAAATCTCCAAGCATGCTAGGTGAGGTGTCGGTTGACCAAAACGGGTAGCTTGTGGGAAGGGTTTCACTTGAAACAATGGAGAACTGAGGAGATGGTTTGGACGCCATGTAGTTAGTGAGTAAAAATGAAGGAGAGGAACTCGTGAGACATGACTGTTGAAGATCACTTTTAGAGCTGAATTGGATGGCTGAGCTACTGGATTTCGCGGTCACCGACGTATTCTCGGAAGTGAAACTAGAGTGAGGGCCTTGTTGGGAGAGTGTCTCTTGAGATGTGGCGGTTCCAGCTACTTGGGAGGATACCCAAGAATGAGATATGACTCTTTGTGCTGCAGAATTGGTTTTCTTGAAGATCCTACAAATTGCCCAGGAGTCCTGCAAAGTCCAAAGTAAACAAAATCTTAATCTTCTTCTATAAATATAACAAAACGAAAATAATTTACAAAAAAAAACGCGAAAATAGTAAGATCAAATATTTTGAACCTAAGTGTGACACTTACACTGTTTGGTTGTTTTTTTTTTTTTTTTCCGATTTACTTACAGAATATTTTAGGAAACATGAATGGTTAACGATGTTCTCTCTTTTTTTAAATCGATTTTTCCAGACAAAATCAACAAAATGTAACATTTCCGCACAAAAAATAAATACTATCGACAATGCTAACTAGAATTTTCACAAAAAGTCTCTCTCTAAGGTTCACTCGAAAGTGACCCCGTTCCACTGACTATTTAGCTTTTTGGTTTTTCACGCTTCACAAGACAGTTCATTCTCCTCGCATATATCAACTAAAAAGTCTAAAAGACAGGTCATACTCCACGCATACATCAACTAAAAAGTCTAAAAAACCAAAAAGCCAAGTAGGCCTGATTATAAAAATAACAACAAAAAAGCAAAAGCAGTTGGAGAATAAAAAAAAATGCCAAGTACTTAAGTTTTTTTTTTTTTTTTGAAATGTTTTACATTTGCAGATATGGTTTTCTCCAGGTATCTCTTTTGTGAGAATGGGTCATCATCAAGTGGAGGTAACCGGAACTCGTGCATCATCCAGTCAGTTTTGATCCCTTTAGCAGCTCTACCCTCGTAGAAAACAAGAGACTTCTTCAACCCGATACACTTCGAACCATCAGAGGAGTAGATGGGTCTGTCGGTACCCGTGGCTTTCCAAAACCCGGCTCCAGTCACCCGGTTTGGCCTGGTACTATTCCTGTACTTGCGATCCCTCGGACAATAGAAGTACCATTCTTTCTCACCAGTTGCTGCCAACTCTGCTATCAGACAATATGATAAGATCTCAACATGTCAAAAAATTGTATAAATTACGACGTAGATTCAACTTTTACGCCGTAGAAGTACCAAGAAAGAGTCATTATTCTTCTGAATAGCTTGTTTAGAATATGTAGAAAGACGAAAAAACAAATTACGATATAGATTCAACTTTTATGTCGTTTGAGCTAAACTAGTAAAAATTGAATCTGATCCACTTTTGTAACTCGTTTTTTTTCATGATAACTCAAGCTGTTTGAGCCAGTTTACGAGCCACTGGCTACATTAGTACATGGCATACTTTTGGAAAGTACAAGGGAGAACTTCTTCAACCATACAAACAAAGGCTCACAAAAGAAGAGAATCAAAGCAAAAACACTAGAACCAAGAAGCCAAGCATGGAAACAACATGAAACTCTTATCTTACTTGGGAGATCCCATGGATCAAATTTGTATATGTCAAGTTGCTTGATAATTTCAATGGAGAGAGGTCTGCGCTGAGCCTTCCTCTTCAGATAAAAACCGACCAGTTCCTCATCCGTCGGGTGAAATCTAAACCCTGGTAGCATCACTTCATCCATCTTCTCTGTCTCACTTCTCTCCTCCATATCCTTTTCCTTTTTCTCTTTACGTTTTCTTTTTTCCGTTCAAGAAGCCTAGACCAGGCACAAAAACTCCCTCTACCGATGAAACCCTACAAAGTTCACTGAATTTGAAGCCAATATATGGTTCCTAAGAAGGGGACTTGCACCGAATGATCAGCCACCTTTTCTGGTGACTTTAAAGAAGCTGTGGAGAAGTTTAGGGCAAGGTGTTTAAGAACTAGTACCGAGAAACCCTACAAGTCAAGGGTATGGATTTTCTACCCAAAGACTAATCTCTTACCATTAATTTTCTTTGTGGTTTTGTTAAGTCCAAAGTGAGGAATCTCAAGGAACAAGAAAATCAGCAGTGTGTCTTGGGATCATGGTTGATTGTTAATTTCATGTCTTCTCATAATGCTACTCTTTGCACTATTTTATTTGGTAATAGCAGAAATAACAGTTAAGGACAACGATAACTTCCAAATTAAATGGAATTGTTTATAGCTTTTGGTTTTGAATTTGTATTTGGAAACATTTTCAACACAGAAGCTCAAAATAATTCATGTAGCCGACTCTAACAGATTGGGAGATAAGGCTCGGTTTTGGTTTGGTTTGGTACAGAATTAATTAGTCCGGTTCCACTAAGCTTGGCCTTTCGATTTTTTAGACTTTTTTTTATGAATGTGAGGAGAATGACCAGTCTCGTAAAACGAGTAAAGCAAAAAAAAAAAACTCAATAATCCACTTAGGGAGTGTTTGGTTGATGGTTTTTTGCATTTTCTACTTCTCCTTTCTAATTTTTAGTGGGTGTTTAGCTACCAAATGTCAAAACACATCTTTATATTTTGACATTGGAGGCAAAAAGTGAAAAGGAGCTCGGGAGAAGCTTTTTGATTTCTCATTCTTCACTTTTTCCATTTTGGTTAACAAAATGACCTACAAAATGTATTCTGCAAAATACGTACATTTTACACATTTCTCTCAAACACTCCTAGCAGATTCAAAATACATTCTGACCATAATCTAAAAAGTTGAAAATGGAAAGTTAAAAATGAGGCTTCCAAACGCCCCCTTAGCAGAATCGAGATGCTAGTTCCAAGATTAAAAAAAAAACCCATTTCCTATTCCATTCCCCACTATGCCACTGACTTTTTTTTGGATAAATCCTATGCCACGGACTTGTTAGTTGTTACACTTGTAGTTTATTTTAAAATTTAAAATTTAGTTTCCCAGGATCCAAAAATCCCCTTTCTTCTATTCCATTCCCCCAGAGCTTCTATTCCACTGACTTGCAGTAGTTTATTTTTAAATTTTTTAGATTTAGTTTCCCAGGATCCAAAAATCCCATTTCTTCTATTCCATTCCCCCAGAGCTTCTATTCCATTGACTTGTCAGATTTGTTCAATATAAATTTGTGCCAACTGTTGGAATACTAAAGGTACCTGTCATCAGTTTATTAGCCATTAAGGGGCCAGTACTTAGGTTAATTAAAAATATGAACCCCAATTAATCCTTTGGGTCCCACAACCTATATTTCAGTAGTGAAAATCAATCCACATGCATAAAGTTGACTCTCTTTGTGTTTTGGCATAGTGCCAATTCTGTCAATTCACCCATAACTGATCATGTCACTACAGAAATCTAACATTTGATAAAAATCAAATGTTGAGTTTAGGCGCAAACGAGGAGAAGATTTGCTTAAAATCAACTCCTCATTTGCTTAAATCAAGTGTTAATTTTAGCAAATCGATCTTTTCCTCGTACTAAGCCTAAGAAAGAATTTACCCAAAAAAAAGCCTAAGAAAGAGGCATCTTGCTTTTGCAAATCACTGGCGCAGATAGCACTGCAGGGGAGGGCAATAAAGTTGGTCCGGTGCGAAAAAATGTATAACTTTCAGATTAAAAAATAAAGTTTCGTTCATAATCTGTTAAAATTTTTTAGTATCTAATTAAGAACTGATTGAGATCTTTAATTTGGTGCGAATAAATTTAAAAAATTATGTCTGGAACGGGAAGCACTTTATTTTTAATCCGAAAATCACATGTCTTTTCGTAGAGGACCAATGATCGTGTCGTTTCCGTATAAAAAATAATTAATTAAACGAAACAATTACTACTACTCTAACGAATAGTGGTAAATATTCCGAGTATCGCTCCTCAGGGATTAAAAGGCTAAATTGCAAATGTTTCAATTGATTTCTAAATTAATTCGATAAAAAGAGGTTTTGGTTTGATTTCCTAAAATTATAAAAACTAAATTGAACGTAAGCAATTAAAAAGTGAAGAGATTCGATGAGAGAAAAGTCTAGGGTTTTGAATCCACTTGACCCTTTGTAACCTAGATTTATTGCAATTGAGGATTTTTACTCGGATTCACCGGATACCGTTAGGGTTCGCGGGCCCTAGCGATATCTCCTAAAAATATCCGTAGATCATCAAGCGGCATAGATTATCTCCGCCTAGCACGAATCGTCTTACTAGTACGATCCGTCTCGATGGCACGGACCGTCTAATAGCACGACGCGTCTTACGATAGTATAATCTATCACAGTTAATTACTACGAATTCAATTAAAACCGTTGCATGAAAAAATATTTGAAACCGCGGATATCAAACACATAATTATATGGGAAAATTAAATCAATTTCATAAACATGAAATTATCTAGTTCACACAACCGAATCCGAAAAATTAATCCAGCAAAAACAATAAAATCTACGTTACTCGGAGTACAAGCTTCATCTATGCCCTAGAGTAGGGGTTTAGCCGGACATAGTCTGTCAAAAGAAGCCGCCACTTCTCTGTTCTCTGATGCCGCGATATTCTGTCCGTGTGATGTATCGTCCCTAGTCACCAGACCACTGCCTTCCTTTTATACTAATCATCTGCCGCATAATTTATTAACCAAGTCGGTCATTTGTAGAGCCCTAGCCGACTCCTATTGCAAGCCCATTAATTTCTTTCCTCTGGTCCACGTAATCAAGCTAAATTCATGAGCAATGGCCCACCAGTGCATGTATGTAAATTGTGATGCCATCCAACCAATTCCTATAATCCACGTGGGCAGTTAGTTGTAAGGCCCAATACTAGCATGGTTTATTACTTGATTTTACTTGCCCACGGACTTCGCTTCGACGCCGAGTAAAATTGGACTTTGCTTTTCTTTATTTTATCAAGGCCTCCGAATATCTACAAAAACACGCAAACAAAACATTGTACTCTAAGTAGCAAATTAAATGGGCTTAACAAGAATAAATTAGGGGCGCTTATGTGAACATATTACGCGCCTATCAACCAACTTTTTTGGGCGGAGGAATTAAGAAAGTTTGCGCATCAGTCGCGAATATGAACAACTCCGTTTGTAGAATTGGTAAGGCTAAAACAAAGGTGACTAGGGAGCTCCAATAATCCATTGGTAAACTATGTCAATAACAACTATCAATCAGCACCGCTCATTTGTCTGGCAATTAGTTTACAGGCACACCCAATCTCAATTGATTAAATTAATAGCAGTAGCGTCTTTAGGAAAATGGATGATGGGTTTTGGCAGTGCCGGCTCAAAAGTTTGGGGGCCTGAAGCGAAGTTCTTAAATAGGGCCTTCTATATTTTGCATAAAAAGTTGATTAACGCAGAGTCTTTATAAAAAATTTAAATATATAGTTATTCAAAAATAAACGATTGGTACAATACTTTAAAATCTATCTTTTGAACATTATTATTTTCGCAGTTTTAGCTATCATGGTAAATCTGCATAACTAGGCTTCTTCACAATATCCTTCTACATGTACAATATTATAGCCAATCTATTTAGTCTTGCTCGAGACATTATTGACCAGAGACAAGTATTGATTAATTTTAACTTTGAAAATTTTCTTCCTCCAAACGCAACTGTACTAGGTATATATGAGGACCTTAAATATTTGGGCTTGTTTAAATGTGTAGCAGGCTTAAACGAATAATAGTTGTACCTACTACTTATAAGAGCCTCAAAATATTGGGGGTCTTAATTTTTTCTAATTTTTAGGAGGGGCCTGAAGCCGCGACTTCATTGACTTATGCTCTAAGTTGGCTCTGGATTTTGGTTGGTCGGATGGTAAATTGCCTCAACAGAGAGGACTTAGTAATTGCCCTACTGTTTGAGAAATTAGAACGAACAAAGAACTCAACTACTTCAATCCATTAAATCGCCAGAAATTAAGTTGAAGGGTTTACAATAAAATGGAAACTGGAAAGGAAATTAAATACTCCTAAAAAATTTCTGAAAATGTAAAGATAGCCTGGAAATTTAAGAGGATAAAGTTTTGCTAGAAAGTAAAGTTGATAATTGAGGTGCTGGACTTTCGTATTGAGAGTTTGAGACCCTTTTTTCCTTCTTGAATTCTTCTAGGGGAAATGCACGTGATGACTAGCTCCTGCGGTAGAGCTCTTGGATGCCCCACATTACATTCCGGGATCGAGTCTCATTCCCCCTCTCCCATGTAATATATTAAAAATGACGAATGACAAAAAAAAAAAAGAATTCTTTTTGTTGTTCTTCTAGTTATATAGGCTAAGTCCTCATTGGTAGAGTCTACTCCTCACATATAGTATTGTTCTCTTTCCTTTTTACCCCCATTTTAAAAAATTCTTTACAAAAAGAATCTTTCTCTACTCATTATCTAATTATTTCATTTCTTTCTCTCTCTCTATCTCTCTCTCATCATTATCTCATTATTCTCATTTTCAAAAATTCAACCAAACACTATCTCAAAATTTTCTTTTCAAAACTCATCCAAACACACTTATGCATGTGTCCCATGATCTTCCTCCATTCCATGTGGCGGTTGAAGCATAACTTACATGCAGTTATGCTTCAACCATTTCATGGGGGCCATTTTGGGCTGAGTTTCCATTCACCAACTTCCTTGGGCCTTATCCATCTCGTTATGAACTCGACAGACGTCTCCTTTACACCCTTCCTTGTCGCTTCTAGCTTCCTTGTGGTCCACATTGTCGAAATATTGATGGAAGAAAGCATCACCAACGTCGTCCCCAAGTTCTCTTTATTGGATGCGTCCGATGTCAAAGTTATAAGGCTCAACATGTATATATGGATTCAACAATTGGTTTTGGAAGGACCTCTAGCACGGAGCGGTGTCAGTTCATTAGTTTTGGATAGCTGAAACAAACTTATTACTCCCTCTGTTCCATAATGTTGGTCCCCTACGAAACTACGTGCAATTTTCAAACTAAAAAATAACGCATCTATAAAATAATTTTTGAATTTTTTTTGCACCGTTTAAAAGTTCACAATGAGATCTATCAAACAAGATCCATATTGCTCAACAAATTATGTTCATAAGTACATTATTTTTTAGTTTGAAAATTGCACGTAGTTTCGTAGGGGACCAACATTATGGAACGGAGGGAGTATATTAGACCCTCCATATATTTTGCATAATAACGTAGGATTCATAAAATAACCATTACAAAATATTTTTATCATTGCACAATTTAAACATATAGTCATCCAAAAAAAAAAACTATTACAATACTCCGATACTGATCATTTGAACATTACTTTTCTCATACTTTTAGCTATAAATTACTAATTAAAAGTCTTTATAATCAAGTTTCTTTACTGTATCTTTCTCAATAACTAATTTATTAATCTTTCTTGAAACATGGTTAACTCAAGATAGGTTTTGATCAATTTCAATTTTGAAAAGTTTTTTTTCCCGATTTTTTTTTAATAGACAAAAGCTGAAAATTATTTTGGCCCATGTAAGAGGCCCATATACTTGGGCCTCCTTTGGGTAAAAAACTTAAACCGGATTATTGGTTTTTTGAGTACAAAAAACCATAGTGCTTTGGGTAAAAATCTTAATCCAATAATCCACCTCCTTTGGGTAATAATCCAATAATCCGGATTATTGGATTATTCGTTTGTCCTTATTCAAATTTTTTTTGCATCCGTTAGTTTTGCATCAAGATTTTGTGGTTTCTGTATTCCTCTCGACGAGACGAATCTAACAAGTATAAAATTATGGTCAATACTCAAATTTTTTTGAATAAGAACAAACGAATAATCCAATAATCCGGATTATTGGATTATTACCCAAAGGAGGTCTCGATGCCACGTGTCATGTGCAGAACAAAAAACCAATAATCCGGTTTTTTGGATTATTTGAGAAAAAACCAAAAAACCAATAATTCGGTTTAAGTTTTTTACCCAAAGGAGGTTGATGTCCTATTTTTTACAAATTTCTTTAGGACCCAAAATTGTGGTTTCCTTGACTTATGTCATGAGCACCCATGTCAAATGTTTCATCAAATGTCATACGGAGTACCTACTTTGGACGTGGCACTAACCGTAAAGAATTCCATGTAGGAGAGAGAAACAACAGAAACGAGAGAGAGAGAGAGAGAGAGAGAGAGAATGAGAATGTACAATCTTCCTCGCAACGCACCAGCCAGCAACGCCCAATTGTGCACGATCCAATTTTCAATTCAGGGGCTCGATTTTCGTCTTGAACCCCACAATTGCTCAGCCATTTTCCCGTTATTTGAATTGAATCTCTTAGTTCTTCCTCAATCGCCATTTGGAGCTTCACATTCTCATCAGATTCATCCACAACGGCCGAGTTTATATTAGGTCAAATCTCCAAATGTAGGTAACGACGAACCTCATATGATAAAGATTTGTCATTGAGTGCGTTTTTTTGCAAAATTCTTAAGGTTTCGGGATCCTCATACGAATTTCTCGGGTTTGTAACTTACTGTGAATTGGGAGAACTAGTTGAAGCTTTTGAGCTGGAGCTTGATTGGTTCAATAATAAATGCCTGTTTGCTGCTTTTTGAAGCTTTATGCAAGCGATGCAAAAGTCAGACGTGCAAACGAATTTCTAGGGCTTTGTAACTGGTTCTAGGTATTCCAGAGCTAGATGTTGTTTGGTTTAAGTCTAAATGCATGATATTTTCAAGATTGGCTTCGTGGGGAGCTTTTCTTGGGTTTTTCTTAATGAGTGCGTAATTTGAATTTTGGGGTATAATTAAAAGATGGGTTAGGTGAAAAGTGATTGGTTGTTCGAGATCACGAGATAGTGTCAGGCTTTGGAGTGATTTGTTTATGGGGAAGAATTGGTCAATGGAATGTTCAAATGGGTTTTGGGTCTACTGCTGGTCTTTCCCTGATAGTGCAACTTGAATGGCTGATTCTCAGAGGAGTAATCTGATAGAAAGAGACATCGACCAGGTAAACATGCTTATCTATAGCTGCATAATTATTTAAGACGTTATTGCATTTGGTAGCATAGAAGTACTGTGTTCGATGTGCAGTTACAGGTCCTTCTAGTTCTGTTTAGTTGTTGGTGAACTACAAATATTCATGAGTCATGTTGAACTTATTACAAGTCGCATAGTTCATATTGGCTGATGGAACAATCCTTAATGTTATTATGGCACATGAAGCTCTAAAGATAGTAATATACCATTGTTTCTCTCCCAATTCTGCAGTATCTTTATGTTGCTTATGTGTTTGATTTATTTTTTCATGTTTTGAGTGCCTGTGAATTCGTCATTTTGAGTTCCCCATACTGTGTGATAATTATTTTTGTTGGTTTACGCTCGTAACAACTTGTAGCATGGACCCAATAACTATCAAAAAGTTGTGTATCAACAAAGGCATTCAATGACAAAGCACTAGGCTTTTCATACCCCACTAGCACTGGATGAGGAATACGCACCCAAAATATTTATCGTCCCTTGTGAGCTCATATGCAGACTAACTCAGGCCAGTGCCTAAAGGCAGTTCCCCATATAAACCAAATCGAAATTAAACCCACAAGACACTCATCAAGACCAAAACAATGAAGAAAAACACAAGAAAACATTGGTAAAAATAAAAATGAAGTATTCATGATGATGTTTGGGTTTTTGTTAGGCTCACCTGTAACGTTTACTACCAAGCTAGGCACTGCGAGCATTTTTGGCTTTTTTGTAGAAAGAATGAAATAGATTAAGTAAAACATAAACAAGAATTGGCCTTTTCAAGAAAAAGAAACATGAAGAATTAGCCTAGCAGAGTAAATGAATGACCCAATAATAAATCTGATATGATCTAGTCACACTCAAGAAAAGAATAGGAAGTGAGCAAAACCATAATTTGAAACAACCAAATAGTGTCTGTTAATGTTTCTATCATACCAATAACCTTCATTCTTTGCGGAACTCAGTCTGAGACCTATTAAAAACACAAAAGAACATTCAATAATGGGAAAAATCGTCCCTTGTAACTTGTTTAAAGCTAGAATTGAGAATATTCATGTAACGCCGCCATGTAGACCACTGTCGTACCTTGATTTTGATCCATAAGCCACACCACATGGCCTAAAATGCTTAAGCCCAATGTACTATTAGTATCTTACATGGAATATTTTATGCCCAAGATCACCCATTTAGATTTCCAATGTGAGATGGGATATCACGATCTCCCCATCTTTATGGCCTCATGCCCTCGCGAGGGGTTGAGCACTAGAGTCACCACTCCTTGGGTCTGTTCCCTAGTTACTAGAGTCACCACTACCTCTTCTGGGTCTGTTCTCTGGTGTCTTATGTGGATAGGATTCTTCAACTTCCAAGACAATATGGAGGAGATTTAGAAGGCCCTAGGAGTTTGGGAGTATTGGAAATTACTTAGTGCAAGCAATATGGGATAGTGTGATAAAGACAGTGTTTTAAATAGCGATAGGTGCACCGAGGTGCCATGGTCCCTTGGACCATTAAGTGCAAGGCGCAAGGCAAGGCACACAACTTTTTGAACGCGAGGCGCAATTTTTTAGAACAAGTAGAATTCTAATCTAGGTAATACTTTCAACACAAGTAAACACTTATAAAACATTCAAATGTCATAAAACATAACATTTCAACAACGGTTTAGCTTTAGAGACGCAACAAAATGATTAACGGCAATCAAATCTAGAGTCATGGCTGTCATGCATAGGCATTAATCACCATCCTCAACACCAATAAGGTCATCCTCATCATTTGATTCATATCCTTCCACATCTTTTTCTTTCTCCTCATCCGGTTCTCCATCTCCCCATTCTTCTTCCTCCTAATCTACAAGATGATAATGTGTTGCCTTTCCTTTTGACGGAAGTGATTCAAAAAAAAAAAAAGAAAGAAAGAAAGAGAAGGGAGAAGAAAAATGAAGTTCGATCAAACTGGAGTTCTTTTACAAAAATGAAGTTCTTTGTTTTTTTATATGAAAAAATGAAGTCTGATTAAAAAAAAAAAAACGAAGAAGCAGAGAAATCAATATCTGATACTCTAATCTGAAAAAAGAGAAAGAAACAGAGGAGAAGAAGAAGAAGAAGCCGTTACCTGATAAGTCGATGGATCAGACTGGAGCCCTTCGAATGAAATTTTTTAGGGTTATCGATCTCTGCTGGCTGCTGCTATGTCAATAAGTGTAGGTTTATTAATCTTTGTAACGAAAATTTTATCTGGTGCACTTGGCACATGGCTTTTTTTTATCAAGATGAAGGGTTAGGATGAGTTTCGGGTAAAATACACAAAAGCACACCCTTCTTGTGCCTTGCACTTTTGCGCTTAAGGTGCGCTTTGTTCTGCGCTTAATCGTACCCCTATGAAGCGCTAAACATGCACCTCGCCTCAATTTCGCTTAAGCGCGCTTTTTTAAAACACTGGACAAAGACATGAAGCAACAAACCAAAACCTAAAATCCAAAACTACATAATGTTCAGCAGTCCTCCTTAGGGATAATTACGCCATCTATGAAATGCAACTGCTACCCTTGCACCAACGAAACCAACAAAATGTAAAAAGGTAGCTGGGAATGTGAAAAAAATGTAAAATAAATATGGACCCAAATGAGTGATGGCACTCAAGTGAGGCATTTATATATGCTAGGAGAATTCTAACCTCAAGTTTCTTAGGTTGTGGAGAAGGGGGCTTCAATGTGGGGGAAAGCTTATGCTTCAAATTCTGAAAGATATTATGCCCATGTCATTGAAGCCTAAGAAGTTCATATATTTTCTCTTACGCTTGGAAGGCAATCGAAATAGATATTCATGAAAGCGAAAAACTTAGACTAAGGCCAACATATTTGTGTGAACATTCACACACAACCAAGGGCGGAGCTACTTTGATACACGTGGGTCACTTGACTCCACTTGCTTTGATCTCTCTCTAGTCTATGGTTCTTTTTCTTTTTTTTTTATCTGATCACCTATGTAGCATGGACACTGACATAGATACGGACACCGACACGAGAATTTTAAAAAAATGGACACGGACACGGACACGGAAAGGGACACAACAAAAATAAATAAATAAATAAATAATTATACATATAAATGTATTATGCATGTATGAAGTAACAGTTTATATAGTTTATAGACATAGATATATACACTTTTCTTTTGATATGTAAGATATTTACACTCTCATGTATTGATATATCCCCACATATATACTTGTACGATATAGGTATATACATATGAATATATATGTATATACAGCGAGAGAAAGGGAGGGAGAGAGTGAGATCGTGAGAGTGAGAGAGAATATATATGGGACACGCGTGTCCATGCCGTGTCCCCTAGTGTCCCCCTCCAGAAAATAATTTAATTTAAGGGGCACGCCATGTGGCGTGTCCAATATGTGTCCCCGCGTGTCTCCATATCCCATACGGGGACACGGCGACCTCTGGAAGTGTCAGTGCTTCATAGCTTATCAATAGTCTATGTTAACTTTGGCAAGTAAATTTCATAATTTTTGACTCCACAATTTTTTAAATTGCCTCAGCTTGTTTCTAACATCTTCATAGCTTATCACTAGTCTATGTTAACTTTGGCAAGTAAATTTCATAATTTTGACTCCACAATTTTATAAATTGCCTCGGCTTGTTTCTAACATCTGACCTGATGTAAATGCCCAAATGTTCTCTTCTCTTCGCAAGTCAATAGTTTTACAAATGAGGCTGTTATTCAACGCTTCCAATTTATGAGAAGTAGGTCAATTGTAAAGTTATTGCATTTATTAGTCTATATCTACTTTTTTATCTTCCTCTTTTTTTTTCTTTTTTCTTTCTGGGTAAATATCTCCTTCTCTTTTCTTTTTTTTCATAATTTCTCCCAACTAGCGAGAAAAAATAAGTTGCCTAAATGGTTCTAGTTTTAGAGAGAGCGAGAGAGAGAGAGAGAATTGGGTTATTTTTTCGAATTGGAGCTGTGGGTATTGGAATTGAAAAGACGAATTCTTACCTGTGAACTTTGATGAGTTTGGAAATCATAAAGATTGGTGGGAGGAAAACTGGCTTTCGAAATTGAAATTTTCGATCTGGAATTGTGGGTTTCTCAATGTCAAATTCCGAATAGGAAAGAGCAATTCTTATGTTGGCATTTTTGGTCATGGATTTTTTATGGTTTCTGCCTTCTGAAATTCTTGAGGAGCCGCAGCGAGCAGAGTTTGGAAGAGCTGGTCGACCAATTACACAGGACGTGCTTTGAGGGAATTTTTGGGGCTGTCACAGTTATTGACCCATACCAATCCGAGCCCTTGAGGTGTGCAGCTTAAGGGAATCAACTATTGGGAGAACAAATCCAGACCATCAATTTAGGAGAAAAGGAATTTGAACCCTAGATTTCAAAACACAATTAGGATATTCATTTCATTTTTAGTTGCTTCTGTGTGTACACAAAAACAGTCCTGTTTTACTATATAGGAGTAGATATTATCTCATATACTGGCATTTCACTTTCCTTAATTTACAGGCCATTGCAGCACTTAAGAAAGGAGCATATTTACTTAAGTATGGGCGCAGAGGGAAGCCAAAGTTCTGTCCATTTAGACTATCTACTGTAAGTTTTTGTCTGTCCATTTGAATGGAACTTCAGTCCACCTCCTTATTGTTCATATTTGTTACTATAGTTATCGAGTAAAGAGGAGGAGGTTATACCTGCATAAAGTTTTTGGTATATTTTTTTGTAGTTTGCAAATATTGCTTGCAGTAGGACATCCCATTTATGACGGAAGAAACATGTTTTCGGGAAGTTCAATGCCATTATTTTCCTTTATTTTCGTCCCAAATAGGACTCCAATATTTTATCAGGTATGATTGTTCAGAAGTAAGGGTTTATAACTTTCTAGCAATAAGAGCAGGGCTGGGAAACTATCCTCTACTTCTTAACCTACCCCTTTTTTGTTTGGTGCTTCGGAAATTCACTTTAACCTATCTGTGAAAGAAACAAGTGCATTCGCGCAAAGTACACAAATCAGTTGTCACCGTCAAATCACATGCGCATTGGCCACTCTATGTAATAGATTAGGGGGTCAACTGACCCATTCAATTGTTAAAGGCAAACTATAAGCATATCATTTTCTTCCTCCGCCCTTAATTAATTGTCCATATTTAACTATTTAGACTTTTCAAATATTTTTTCATATTGTGGAAGTTTTAGCATTTTTTTTTTAGTTTTAAAATCTGTCAAATATATTCAAGGGAGATCTATTACATAAGATCCATAACGGATACACACAGAAAAGGTATTTTTTAGGAGGTCCAAATAGTGAAATATGAACAATTATTTTGGGATAGAGGGAGTATTTATCAATTTCGAATGAGAATTTTCATTTGATCCCATTAAAAAGGCTAATATATATATAAATAGGATAGGGGGTCAAACAAGTTTTGAATTTTCATGTATCTTTTGAGTTGATATCTATATTTTTATTCATTAGTTTGGAGCTATGTTACTTGGACTCGGGTACGGGTGTCAGGTGCGGGTACGTATCTAGGTGTTGGATTCAACTATTTCTCATTTCAAGAACCCGGGGACACGGCAAAATATTCAAATTTGTTTCTATTTTTTGTATATTTTCTTTCATAAAATGGTGCTTCAAGGTTCTATAGCGCATTTCAAGGATAATAAGAGAGATTTATGCATACTTCCATGATAAACTCGAATTACAATTAGGTTTTCTATAGAAGTGTCTTACTAAACTTATCGGACACATATCCCACGCCCTTATCCGAGTGTCCAGTGTCTGACACGGGTACTTTATACCATTACGAGAGTCCGCATAACATAGGTTTGGAGTCTATGTAGACAAAAATCCTTGAGTCGTTACTGCGCATGCAGGAAAAAGACACCCTGGCTACTAAAAGCTACTCTATTTTCCATATGCTATATTTTAATAGGAAACTCTCTTTTCTTTTTGTCAAATATGTTCTTTTTACCTTATTGCAGGATGAATCCATGTTGCTATGGTACTTTGGCAAAGAAGAAAAACAGCTTGAACTACGTCATGTTTCAAGGATAATTCCCGGACAGCGTACTGTAAGTCATCTCCATTATTGCTTGTTCTCCCAATTATTCTCACTCCTTGAATTTTCATTTTGATCATTCTCATTTTTTTTGCTCGTAAATAGTCCAATGTTTTAAAATCACTAGGCGCTAGTGGGGAACTTATCACTTTTAAAACGTTGGTCTATTTATGAGCGAAAAAATGACACAAGGCTAGGAAGAAAAAAATTAAGACTTAAGTAACAACTGTAATAGTAACAAGTAACAAATAAACAGTCAAATTCAAAGTTTGATATTCAAAATTCAAAACAAAATGAAATTAAGCACAATACATAAAATCATTGTATGGTATTGATATATATATTCTTTTTGTAAAAATAACACCTAACCTTCTTTAGTGTTTTATATTACACATCTGACCCCTAAAACTTCTAATAGTTACGAAATAGCCGAGCCAACTGGTACCCACTCCCGACTAATGTGCAAAATGCATAATCAACACCTAGATCCTAAAATCTAGGTGTTGGCTGGCTGCCTATTGCCCACTTCGGACTCTTAGCACTGGAATAGACTATGTTTTTGCTTAAATTCAAGACAGTTGATTGAAATGGTACATGTTTTAGGCAATTTTCCAGCGGTATCCCCGACCCGAGAAGGAATATCAGTCGTTCTCTCTCATATACAATGACAGGTCCTTGGATTTGGTGAGTTCATCATTGTCCTTTTCCTTTATCACTGGGTAGCTCGCTCCACCCCACCTCCCTGAACTCCGTTGGTGTGTTCGAGAAGTTGCGGCGGGTGGGACGAAGTCTACTTTGCTACATGCCTAAAAAATATGTTAAGCACAGACAGTTTATTTCCTTTTCCATTTATCGGCCTTACGTTTGCCCATATTTTTATACTGCCTCTGTTTATTCATTTTATCTGTTTCAAACCTAATTGCTGATGAATGGATAGGTATGTAAGGATAAGGATGAAGCTGAGGTTTGGTTTGTTGGTCTAAAGGCATTGATTTCACGAGGCACCTACCGCAATTTGAGTTGGGAAGCAAAAAATGATAGTATAGCAATTGACACTCCACGTGCCTCGAGAACCTCTCTATCTGGATCATCCTCTGTAAGAAGCAATATCTTAGTTTTTCTGTAGTTTTTTGTTTTTATCCACTTTTAATGCCCAGTTAATACAATTATCTTCCTCCTCTTCTTCCTTCTCCTCCCGTTGTCCATTACTTGCCACTTGCCTCAGGATCAAGGAGATACTCAACGGGCCGAGAGTCTTCCTCAGAGTAGATTGGGAAAAGCATTCTCAGACATAATTTCATATACTGCAGCTGCCAAAAATCAGGCTCAACCTGAACCAGTTATTAGTTCTCCTGGCTCACTCAGCTCTCTTTCATCTGTAGCCCCAGATAATTTAAGTGGTCGAAGTTCGGCAGCTGAAACATTTCGTGTTAGTTTGTCTAGTGCTGTAAGTTCATCAAGCCATGGTTCTGGTCATGAAGATTTCGATGCCTTTGGTGATGTTCTCATTTGGGGAGAAAGCATTGGCGATGGGCTACTGGGTGGTAGTGTGCATAGAGTTCATAACTCATCTAGTGCCACACTTGATGCCCTTTTGCCTAAACCATTGGAATCAACTATTGCACTTGATGTCCATAATATTGCTTGTGGTGCGAGGCATGTTGTGTTACTGACGAAACAAGGGCAAGTATTTAGCTGGGGGGAGGAGTCGGGCGGAAGACTTGGGCATGGAGTAGAGGATGATGTTTCACACCCAAAACTCATTGATGCTCTTACTGGAATGAATGTTGAGCAAGTAGCATGTGGAGAATATCACACTTGTGCCATTACGTTTTCAGGGGATCTTTATACATGGGGTGATGGTAGCCACAACTCTGGGTTACTTGGGCATGGAAGTGAAGTTAGTCACTGGATTCCTAAAAAAGTTACTGCCCTCATGGAGGGTGTACAAGTATCTTATGTTTCTTGTGGACCTTGGCACACAGCTTTCATAACATCCGTAGGCCAGTTGTTTACATTTGGAGATGGGACTTTTGGTGTCTTAGGCCATGGAGATCATTGTAGCACAAGTATACCAAGGGAAGTGGAAAATTTGAAAGGATTGCGCTCAGTGAGGGTTGCTTGTGGAGTTTGGCATACTGCTGCAGTTGTTGAAGTAAGAACTAATTCTAGTTCGGGGTCCACTTATAGCAATTCATGTGCAAAGTTGTTCACTTGGGGGGATGGGGATAAAGGCCGACTTGGACATGGCGACAAAGAACCCCGACTAGTGCCGGCATGCGTACCTTCATTGGTTGATGTAAGCTTCTCTCAAGTCTCCTGTGGGCACAACCTAACAATTGCACTTACAAGCTCCGGACAAGTTTATGCAATGGGGAGTCCTTTGGCTGATGGAAAGATGCCCGTATGCATTGAAGGTGAAATTGCCCAGAGTTCTGTGGAACAAATAGCATGTGGTTCCTTTCATGTTGCAGTTTTGACTTCAAAAGCAGAGGTTTATACTTGGGGAAAGGGTGCAAATGGCCAATTAGGGCATGGAGACAACGAGGACCGAAGTACACCTACGCTCGTTGATTTTTTGAAAGATAAGCAAGTAAAGAGCATAGCGTGCGGTGCAAATTTCACTGCTGTTATATGTCTTCATAAATTGGTATCCACCGCTGACAATTCTGTGTGTTCCAGCTGTCGTAGTACCTTTAATTTTAGAAGAAAACGTCATAACTGCTACAACTGTGGCCTTGTCTTCTGTAAAGCATGCAGCAGTAGGAAGTCATTGAAAGCTTCATTGGCTCTTAGTATGAACAAACCGTATCGTGTCTGTGATGATTGCTTTAACAAGCTAAAGAAGGTTGTGGAATCTGGATCTGTTGCTCAAATTCCTAAAGTCAAAAGTGGAAATGAAATCGGGGTTCCACTATTGCAAGGACAACTTTCCAGACTCTCATCTTTTGACTCGTTCAATCTAGCTGATATAAAGAATTCTAAACACGGTATAAAAGTTGAATCGAATGATAGCCGTGTGTTCCCCCTTTTGAATGGCAATACACAGAGGGGAAGCATTTCTTCTTCAAAATCATCAAATTCCCCTGTGGCATCTTCAAGGAATTTTTTTTTAACCTCTGCTCCTGGTTCTAGAATGGCTTCTCGGGCAGTATCTCCTGTTTCTAGAAAGTCAACTCCATTTCACTCAGCAATTCCTGCAGCATGGCCGTCTGTTGGTACATCTGAAGTGATTCCAGCCGATTCGAAGCAATTAAATGAAAAACTAGGCCAAGAGGTCATGCATTTGAAGGCACAGGTAACCTTTCTGAAGATGCAGTTCTTACTTTCTTCGGTCCCAATCGGGCAAAAATCTCCAACTCGATTAGGTTATGATAATTGATGGGATTTTCTAATCAACATGTTCACGTGGCTTCTACAATGACCCACACATAAAGGAATAAATTATGTTGAGATCCCATGCCCTCATTTTTCTTTATCTATGAATAGGTCTCTTTTTAATTTTGTACCGATCAGAAAACCAACTGGAGAGTTGGAAGGTAGGGATATGTAGCAGGAATTTTAGAAAGTAATGCATTTTTTCAAGAGTCGATAGTGCAATCAAATCTGTCTCAGCTATTTCACAAACAAATACAATGTCTGAACTAGTAGAGGATCAATGGTTATGAATCTGTTTATTCAATCATTGAGACCAGATTGGCAAGCGTAATGGTTTTTATTATCAAACAGGCAGCTGACTAAATGAAATCCAACTGCAATGAGATTCTCACAAAAAGCCCTAATTCTTGTTTGTTTTTTTTCTTCGCCCCATCCCTCTCTTGCTCTCCTGGTGATTATTATCAGATGGAGGTGATAAAGACTTTCGTGTTCATAATTGACATGGGCAAACATTGTAGGTCGAAGAGCTTACTAGAAAATCCCAACTTCTTGAAGCAGAACTCAAGAGAACATCCGGGCAATTGAAGGATGCAACTGAATTAGCGGCCGATGAAGCTGAAAAATGCAATGTCGCGAAGGAAGTTATAAAGTCCCTCACTGGACAGGTAGATTTATGAATGTTCATGATGTTCTGCTCTCAAAATATTTTATCTAAGTAGACATAAGACATGGACACGAAATTCTGACATAACATGTTAGCGACATGCTAAGACGACTCTTAAAATTTTTGAAGATGAATATGGCATCGTGTTACTATTTGCTTGTGTAAACTATGCAAATAAAATAAGAGTGAGATTAACATAAGCTATTTTTGAAGTAGAATATACGATATATCATGTTTGAAAATAGCAAGTGCTCTATCTTTTCACATAAAATTTTCTCACTTTGTTTTTTACCTATGGTGGAGATTGTCCATTCCTTTGTGTTACTATGGATTTAATTTGTTTTTGCTAGAAATTATATGAGAGACATTTTAGGTGTTGGGTTGCAATCTAAATAATGCTGAAGGAGAAGCAATGTGAATTGATATCTTTAAGAAACAAGGACAACAGGGGAAAATATCCATTCGATTTTATTTGTTTCACTAGTATTCTCTGTGAAGTGAGTCTTATTTTGTGAGCTACTCCGCGGGGATGTACTAATCCCATGGAATTTCTAATTTTCTCATAGTTGAAGGAGATGGCTGAAAAGGTCCCAGAAGCTCATATTTCCAGTAAAAATCTTGTCGCCAGAAATGCATTGGGATACTCAAGTTCAAACTCTAATGGCAATATGATGAGTGTAATGTCTCCTAGAAGTGAGTCCAATATCAATTCGTCCGATACATTCTTCTCGAATGGAAAAAAGTCTCAAAATGAAAAGGCGGAGTGGATGGTGCAAGATGAACCAGGCGTGTACATAACTCTAGCATCATTGCCAGGGGGTCACAATGAACTGAGACGAGTTCGTTTCAGGTACTGCTATTTGAACCATTTTCTAGAATCAAAATTGGCAAGAGGATGTTAACAACTACATCAATAAAATCTTTGGAAAAGTTTTGATATATAGAATACAAAATCGAAAAATATTAGGAATCTCAATATTGAACTTTCTGTTTTCTTGTTTCAGGTGGTACTTTTACTCATTTGGTTGATTGCTTCATGCTTCAGATATACTTACCGATATTTTTCTTATCAATGCAAGTAATCTAAGCGAATTCGAGTAAATAGAGTAATCATAACAATACCCTCAAGTTTCTCCAAATTAATATGATGCTTAGTCTGATTGTGCCCAAGGTCTAAAGATATCCCACTGAGAGTTCCATTTACACCATTTTTCCCTCCTTTATGAACAATTTTACATGTTGATAGGAATGTGGTGACCATTTACTAAAAAATACCCTTGCAATGTGGTTCAAATGAGCCAAAAGAGTGTAAATCCACTAATTACCGAGTAAATTTGTCCTTTATTGACCATTTATGCTATTAACAGTCGGAAGCGATTTACTGAGGAAGAAGCAGAGAAGTGGTGGGCTGAACATGGGACAAGCGTATGTGAGCGGCACAACATACAAACAGAATAGTAGGATGCAGCTGATAATTTCATATCTTTTATAAGGGGAAAGCCTGACTTATTTTACATCATCTTCTCCCTCTGCTGCCAATTGTGAATATTTATTCATTTTAGTTGTGGCTCAGTCAGTGGAGTTCGGTACCACCAAGATCGTATCATTGCAGGTACACTGAGATGAAAATAGGTTACAATGTAAAACACTGGCCAGGAAATTTAAAACGATTCCGAGCAGTGCCAGAGTTTGCAGGCAGACTGAGATAAAAGAATGCACTAGGAAACAATGTAAGACACTGACCAAGAAATGTTACCCGATTTATTTGTGCAACTATACGTTAAGTTCTTAACAGAAATATGTTAACCTTATGTATTCCCTCTCCCCTTCTGTGTGCATAAGCAACTCCATCATGGGCATTGAGCATTGTGGTCTCATCTTGTTTTTCTGTTTTGGTAATCTACTTGTCGGTTTTCCTTGTCTGATGCTAAGTCAAAAACATCGTGATGTATCGATTCGTTTGTCAAGGAAAAGGTTTCTTGAAAATTTAAGACAGGTCTGTGGTAAAATAGTGCCTCCATTTTCTTCAATGGCATAGCTAAATTTGAGAACTCGATGAATGTTTATTCTTGCTTTCCATAGAGATTGTGTTGTGCGTGCCCAGGATGGCAGAACAAATACTGCAAATCCGGGTTTTGAAAGGGAAAACTTCCTGAGACACAACTCTCTAATTACGATGCTTTGTTACACCACTTAGGGTTTTTTTTTTTTTTTTTGAAGACAAGTAAACTCAGGCATTTCCCCGCTCTGCAGCATCTGCATACCGGAAGAAATTGCCATAGAAGACTGTAAAGGAGACCTCTCAGAAGCCCCTTGTAAGAACTCATTTAGTTTCTTCTGGAACTACTCATTTATCTCCTCCTTTTTAACAGAATTGCAAATGCCAGCAACCGCCTAAAGGGTTCACGAGCCCATTGTGCAGCACAAAAAACATATTTCCAAACCGAGGAGGATTACGAAAGCCCATAATGTGGTTATCTCTATGACTCAACTTGTACTTCATGCTCATCTCTGTGACAAAAACCAAGCCCACCGTGTACAAAAGCACTTGTAAATTTGTGGTGGCCGGAGGATGACCTTGTACTTGATCATGGACTTGATACTCCTTTTTCCTGAACACAGCCGCTCTCCACAAAGAACATATTGGCGACATCAAGGTGGATATTTTTTTTTTGCACGGCAAAAAAGATTTTATTAATCAAATATCAAAGATACATGATTAAACGGGGGAAGAGAAAGCAAAGAAGCCTCTCGAGACCCAAAAGACTGAAAGGCTGACAAGGAGACAGCCAAACAAACAAAAGAAAACCAAAACCTCAACACCTAAACTCCAGAGTCCAGACAGCAAAAAAACCCAAAAGATCAACACCATCCGAAAGCAAACAACCAAAAGAAACAGGAGAAAAAAACATAAAACACCTGAAGCATCCAGCTAGAACAAACCAAGCCAAACAAAACGAACCAGAGGAGAATATTAGAGATAAATGCCAGCCCTTGCCTTATTGAGGGCTTCCATCTCAGCAATCTTACTTATGACCTCACTATGATCACCATCATAGCTGTTGGAACATGTGTGAAGGTTCAGTTTTAATGTATATTAAGGTCCAACCATCTTTATATTTATCCAATGTGGGACTTAACCTTCACACATGTTCCAACAATAGCTAATTCCAAAAAGCTTATCAACTTCCTATATGGCCTGAGCTTCATCTAACAGCATTCTGTTCCTGTTGTTTATGTCCCCTGATGAAATAGAAGCAGATAGGGCAACAGATGCCACCGCTGCCCTTAACACCACACACTTCTTTTTGTTACTCTTTCCTTTGGTTTCACATGTGTTTACTCTATTGTATCCCAGAATTTCGTTTATACTCTTCCTGTTTCTTTTCCCTTTTGCCCCTTTGATTGTTGCTTGAATGGGGATATGGTTAGCATCAGAATGGGATGCCAACACATCAAACTTCCTATTAGCCCCATCTTCCATTTCTGCCACCTCTTCAACATCTTCCATAGTGTTTACCAGATGCCTTGCATTGTGAAGGTGGATATGGCATCAGCCTAAATCATACCACTGATCACTGTTCTAATTAGTATATCCTACTTCACCATATAGTAAGCTATCCCAACTTAGCTTCTCGTGAACTTTGGTTCGGTCCTGAATATAGGTGCAATGAAGTTCTTTTTTTGCAATGAATATAGGTGCGACGACTCAAACTTGCAACCTCTACATTGTTTAATTATGAGATCGACGTTTTACAATGCAGACACCATTTTTCAGTTATTTGCCATTGTTTCTTCTCACATCACGCTTATGAGCTCAATTTCATTAAATAATGGAATCAGTGGCGACTCCAGGATTTTCATCCAGTGCTGACAAAAATACATAGCGTGTCCATGATGAAAAGCTGTATACCAAAAAAAAAAAAAAATCCCCGACTAGGCAAAAGAGACATATCCATTATATTGTTTGACAAAAAAAGACTCCAACATATTACAATATCCCACGACGAGTTTTCATATTTTGAAAGTGTTGCATTGCATCTTCATTATCAACATGAGAAAGTGTATGGAACATGACAAGAAAACATGAAAATGAACATGAAAAGACATCCGACGGATGAGATCCATCCGGTACACTGTTTGAATATTGTACCGGACGGATCTCATCCGTTGGATACCATTCATGGTCATTTTCATGTATTGTACTAGGGCTCTTATCAACATTCTTAAACAGAGAGCGAGCAGAGAGCTTTCATTCGACTTTCCCCTTTTTTTATTTTTTGACCAAACCCCACTTTACCATTATATATTATATGTTGGGTTTTAAAGCCCACTCTCCCATATTCCCATTGGCTTTAAAAATCCACCACTTGATATTATATCAATTTATTTGGTTTTGGGTTTGTTTTGTTTTGTTTTGTTAGGGCTATAACAAGTTGAGTCAAATTTAGTTAAATATATTTATTTTAATCTCGCACGAGTAACCCAGCGCTGACAATACTAAAGAAAATATAATTTATATCTAAAAAAAAAATCAGTGCATTTTTTGAATCCAGCGAGGTCGCGTGACCTCGCTGGGTATACAGTGGAGTCACCCCGTAATGGAATAGAAACTATTACTGAAAATTAGGTTTGCCTAAAGTCTATGCAAACAGCTGAATTTAATCATTTATCTGCACATGTTCATTTTTGTGTTAAAACCCTTCAAAATATTTCCTGCAGTTTAAGATTAGTGATTGGAAAAGTGGGACACTGCAACATTTTTCCGAAATAGTAGTGGACGCATTTGAACCATTTTCCCCTTTCGAACAATTTTACAAGTTGATGGGAATGCTATGACCCCTTACTTAAAAATACCCTTACAATGTGGTTCAAATAAGCCATTTAGTGTAAAGACCACTAATTATATACCAAATAAAGTCGGAAGTGATTCAATGAGGAACCAGCAGAGAAGTGGTGGGCTGATTTGGTAATCTATTGGTCGGTTTCCTTGTCTGATGCTAAAGTCAAAAACATTACTGATGTGTTGATTTGTGTTAGCCAAAGAAAAGGTTTCTTGAAAATGTAAAGCAGTTTTGTGGTAAAAAAGTGCCTCCATTATTTTCTTCAATGGCATAATTAAATTTGACAACTCCAGGAAAGGTTTACTTTACTTTACTTTGGTCACTTTCAATTTCTGTACGTAGAGATAGTTATTGTGCGTGCCCAAGATGGCAGAACAAATACAGAAATAAATACTGCAAAATTGTTTTAGAAGAGAGCGTAAACTACTTTGGAAATCTGCTTGAGACGCACCTCTCTAATTACGACGCTTAAGCAAACGAAGCTGTTACAAAGGAACCAAAATTTGGAGTGCCTTAATATGTATTGTCCTTCGATTGTCAATCCAATGACAATGAGGGAAGAGTTTCTTATTTTTACACTTATTAAAGGATCTGACAGAGAAAAAGTTTTTTTTTTGTGTAAAAGAGATTTTATTACCCAAAAAGAATCTATTTTATTATCAAAGGGGCATACCCGTGAGCATATAAAAAACAGATCCTAAAAACTGCATAAAAAAAAAACCTGGCTATACAAGACACTCAAAGCAACATTTTCCCAGAAATATTCCAAGCTCTACAAAGATCACGATTAACACTATTATCACCCATTTTTCGCCGCGTGCATGACTCTATCCTGAACATCACGATCGAGCTGCTCCCAAATACCTTCAAAGTTGTGGATTTTGTTGCCAAAAATGTATTCATTCCTTGTCTACCATATGTAATACACAGAACTTGTCATAGCTAACTTGTACAACACTGAAGGGAAGCCTTTACGCTTCAGATGATGGGTTGCCCAAGATATCTCATGATCCCAATTTCTTGGACTCCGACAAACTTTAAACTTATGAAGAATCCTGAACCAAAGTTGGGATGTGAAGGGACAGGAGAAGAATAAGTGCCCAAGAGACTCAACCTCACTAGCACATAGAACACACAAGGGATCCACCGCCATTCACGGAAGAGTTTTCACAAGGGACATAGAAAAAGTTAACTCTTTCACAGAAGAGTTTTCGCTTTTTACATTTATTAAAGTCTCTAACACGGAAAAAATTAACCATTTAAAAAAGGAGTTCTTCTTACCGTCTACTCATTGGGCTGACCGTAGAATTCGCCTCATATGTAAACCAGCTGGAGATGTCTTCAATTGGGCTTTGGCTGGGGAAAAAGGACAATATCACACCGCTATCACTTTCAGTGGTTAAGCTTTTGCAATCGATCGAGGTGGCAAGTTCGTGGTGGAGGGAAATGGAGGGGTCGCCTAATTCTTGTTAATTGAGTTAGTATATATTGTCAAAACACGTAGTGGAAAAACATCTAATTCGAATGATTTTTTCAACGTTTCTGGACATACTACAATACACACCCTTGTTTGGGTGTACCATATGCACCTATTGTATAGTTTAAATTGTGTCACTTCATCTGTAATCGTAACATTTTTTAGTTTTTCGTAACTTTTCAGCAATATGATTCGTAACATTTTGGTGTGTCTCGTAACTTTTAAAAAAATTCGTAACTTTTACAAAAAAATTTGTAACTTTTAAATAATGGGTGTGTATTGTAGCATTTTCCTAAACGGAGTATCCTCTCTAGCCTTTCGATCATTTTTTTCTTTTTTGTTTAGGTTATAGCCGTTAGATTATAAAAATATTCAAAAAATAAAATGGAAAACTTAATCACCCCTCTCAACACCCCCAGTAATCATCATTATCTATCTGGAAAAGACTATAATACACACCCATATTTAAGTGTGTATCATACGCACCCCGATAAAAATTACGAATCGATTACCTCTTATTAATAAAAATTACTATTTTTTTTATATGTAAAAGTTACGAAATGCATCAAAATGTTATAAATCATTGAAAATGTTACTGAAAAGTTACGAAACACTAAAAAATGTTACGATTGCAATGAGGTGGCACAATATAGACCATACAATAGTGCATATGTTGTCATTCTCCTTCTCTATAAACATTTGAAATCACAGTCTCCCACATTTATTGTTGAGATTCTCCGGTTACGGAGGATTATTCCCCGGAGTCTTCGGTCTTCCCATGCTCTGACCACACCGGGTAACTCCTGGTATGTATACTGTGTGACAGAGGGAGAGGGAGCAGGTGAGAGCTCTCTCTTTCGGGAGAGAGCCGTGCTCCTGATACTCTGTCGGAGCACGGTGGTGAGCGGAGGGGTGAGGATTGAGTGACGGGTACCAATTTGTGGTCCCTGGGGAACCGGTAGGTGTCCCGGAGAGAGGTTTTTTCATGTATTTTGTATATTGCGTACATATATACGAATACAGAATTTTTCCTCAGATTTCTATGTGTGAGTTGTGTGCTTGTTGAACCCCGGTCGATCCCAACATTTTTCCAATATGATCAACAAGCGACATTAAGTTGAAATATCGGAAATACTACTACCACTATATATTACAGCGTTATCTTTCTAGTTCTCTTTTCTGTATTACTCATCATATACTGCTAGTTAAACTTCAACACAACTAACCCTTGCACATTTTAAATCTACAGTCATGGATATAAAATATAAATGGTTATTGTTGGTATGTTTAATGCTTTATTTTCTGTTTCTAGATGGCCCTGCATGTGAAATTATAGTTGGTCACAGGAAATTTTGATTTGAATATCCATGAATATGTAAAAGTTGATGTTAATTTCGATCCCGGCTATACAATAAAACAATACGATTAAAAGAAAATATGAAATTGTTATTGATAGTGCTTTTGGGCACATAATATCTCAACACTCTTTAACACCACACATTTATGTAGAGTTCATCACTGAGTGTACAGAAAACTAAATAAAATCAGGGACTTGGGATCCTGCAATGCACTTAATTAGTGCATCACACCATGCAGCGCAACATCAAAAAGCGTTTTCAACGGCCCAAATTCGCAAACGCTTTTTTACCTATCAAAGTGCTTTATTACCGATTAGTAGGGTTGTAAATGAACTGGGCCGTTCGCAAACTATTCGAGGCTTGGTTCGGTAAGAGCTCGTTCGAATTCGATTCGTCTATGAATCGAATTGAACTTGAACCTCAATATTAGGCTCGTTCCATAAATGAGCCGAACCTGAATCTAAGTGGATTCGGCTCGGTTAGGTTCGTGAACGCAGGGTCAAAATGTAATTAATACTAATATTTTAGGGGTCTACATGTAAATATTTTATAGTTGAGAAACTCCTATGTAATTTGTTGTTCTTTTATCCCTAACTAGAGTACTTTATTTAGTTCTCAATATTTTTTTTTTCGTGCTATTTTTCTTTTGATTTCTTGATTATTGTGAGAGATTTGTTTATTTTTGTTTGATTTCTTGATTATTGTGGTAGATCTACATGTAACATTGTTTTGAAGCATCTATTTCCCCTCTCACTTTGTGTTCTAAATTGCTGACGAGCCTTACCAAGCTGGATTCGAGCCTAAATTCGGCTCGGTTCGGCTCGTTTGAGTTTAACGAGCCCTACCGAGCCGAGCCCGAGCTTTGAAATTTTTTCACGAGCCGAACTCGAGCTCACTTGTCTAGGATCGAATCGAACCCGAGCCGAACTCGAGCCTGACCCATATCTTAACGAACTGATCCCCAACCTCATAGGGTTCGGCTCGATTCGGCTCGTTTACAGCCCTACCAATAAGAAAGCTTCAGCGAATCCGGACCATTGATTAATTTCGAAAATGAACAACTATTGCACTTCACGGTGCAGCGCATTAAGTGCCCTGCACCATCCCTGCTTACTAAAATCTGGTGACCTTCCCTGAGGGGACCTTTTTATTCCATTTTTGAAGTGCTCCTTGAGTACCTCGGACTATTCCCCCTTTAGTTACCTGATATTTTATCGGATAACTTCCTTTTGATCCAATAAAATCTGGTTAGTATTTTTATTCTTAATGGTTGCTTATTAAGTGCACTTTTAATTAGCTAGCATCCACTAATCATATCAAACAAACACCTCAAAAGCCTAAAATGGCGACCATATTGTGTTCTAAACAAATGCTTACATTATTCTATAGACAGCGCTACGTGTACAGACCAAATTTCACAGAAAACGTACGAAGAGCTCTCGGGGACCCACTTTTGGGTCCCACGCGAGTGATCCGAACCGTTCATTATTCTTAGAACATTTTTCCGATGGGCCTCGCAAAATTTCAGCTCAATTAGACGATTAGAAGTGCTTGAACCAAAGTTCCACCGTTTCAATAAAAAAAAAATTGTTTGAAACGGTGGGACTTTGGTTCAAGCACTTATCACCGTTCGATTGAGCTGAAATTTTGTGGGGCCCCTCGGAAAAATGTTCTAAGAATAATGAACGGTTCGGATCACTCCTGTGGGACTCAAAAGTGGGCCCCCGAGAGCTCTCTGTACGTTTTCTATGCACTTTGGTCTGTACCCATATCTTTACCGTTATTCTATAGTACATTCCACCATCAAGACAACTTCATGGTTTAGTGGACCAGTTAAATGACTCAAAAGCATCGATTCCTTAGTTGTTATCGAAAAGATTATGGTTTCCAATGTCGAGGGCTCAAATTTAAAGAGAGAAAAAAGTCTCCAACAGACCAATAAGATCAAACAAAGGTGACATATTCGATTAAGAAATTAGTAAACTTAAATAGAGAATCAGATGGTAATTCTAAGTTGAGAATAAAAATGGGCGTTTAAATTTTTCTCTCCTTTTTTGTCTTTTTTGTTGGGTTGATTGTATTGACGATTTAGGAAAAAGACTGATATACGCTTTACCGAAGAGAATTTTCATACAGAATAAATAAGGGTAACCTTTTTTGTTTTTTTGGTAAATAGTGTAACCTTTATCGATATTTTGATTAGAATTCAAAGCACCCATCATTATAGGTTATAACTTTAAAAACAATCCGACAAATCATTATAGATGAGTTTTGCACAAAATTTGTGGCTGTAAACTATTTTCCAAATAGAAAAGAATGCAACTTTTAATAAGTGAAAGATGGATCCAACAGCAACCCCGAAATAGTGATCAAGTCTTGGCATTTAGGAGCTTTCTTCTTTCTAAGATCTCGGATTCGAAATCTCTTAAATTCTATTAATTTTTTTGAGTCAGTTCGTGCAAAATTTAGCCTCGTTAGTGAACGATGAAAGTAGTCTTCCAGGAGCTTGTCAATCCCCCAACTTCCCCCCCCCCCCCCCCCCTAAAGTACTAATAGATGCGGCAGGTGAACTTTTTTCCATGGGCCACGTGCTCAATGCTCTAATAGTCATTAGCACCCATTGCTAAAGGTCAAAGATAGGAAACCCAAAAATGCCAAGTACGTATTTGGTAGCTCAAGATTCTTGGAGGACAATTTTTTTTTTTTTTTTGAAACAGTCAAGTCATATCATTAATCAGCCATCCGGCAAAGATTACATCACTGAAAACAGGAATGAACCAAAACTACCAAAATCTAAGACTTGAGCTACTGAAAAAGCACACAGGTTTCCAAGCTCGCAAGACACACCTGCCAAAGCAGACCCGCACTAGGTGCCGGCACAGAGTCCGTCCTCGATTTAGTAGTAGAGAATCCTAAGGGACACCCAGCTCAAACCATTAAGCATAAAATACGGATGAAATCTGGAACAAAACACCCGTGAAGGGGCTAAACAAACCACCTAAACAGGGGTAAAGACAAACCGAAAACAAAACAAACAGAAAAAAAAAGAAGAAAAGCTCCGGTGGAAGAAACCTGCCGTCGAGAAGCGCCGCGCCGGAACCGACCGCTTATTCACCGGAGAGGCCAAAACCGGACGCCAAAACTCCAAACCTTCGCAGATCTGACCCAAACTAGGGAGGTGGAAGCGGAGGGAAGGGTGTAGGGCGGCGGAGGGAGGATGGAGGGGTGTTAGGGAAGGGTGTAGGGCGGTAGAGGGAGGATGGAGGACAAATGTTAGTACTCTAATTTTTGCCATGAGAAAAAAGAAGAGTTTATTTCCAATTGAACCGTGACACTGTTTTTTTACCTAGAGTGGAGCCCTATAATCACTATACCCTGCAGTAAGTAAATTTCGACAATCGAGTCTTATTTTATTGATCAAAAAAAAAAAGTCTTATTTTAGACGGCCTAAATCTTAAATAAACTGTTCGCACGCTTGTAATGAATTGATCACTACAACTCCCTGGTCCTGTTTTTTACCTCAACCAAAAAAGAAGAGTTTATATTGTGTGCTAGGAAAAGCTTTGTTGGCAATGGGCATTCGACTTTTATCTTTTCATTTTGTTTTTTATTGGGTCAGAGGTGACATTAAAAAATCTACACACGTGTCCAAAGGGAACATCTCAGAGCCATTTTTATTTTTTTTTGGTACTTCGGAATTTGACCTAAAATATGAGCTACCGAAATGTGGTAGGGTACAGGTGTAGACCTGTACCTGATGAACTTTCTTTTTTTTTTTTAAATTCGACAAAGTGCGTCGTTAATTAGGATTAGGTATAGTTTTTCAAAAGATTTTAGTAACTCAGTTGCTAAAATTACCATGATTTTAGCAAATAAGTTCAACAAGTGCTAAAATCATGGTTTTAAAATAAAAAATGAAGTAGTTCCGTGTATCGTTTTTCGATTTTTTTTCACACCAAATTAAAGTACTCCTAATGTACTTGCATGAAGTTGAACAAACTTCATCCATCTCGAAGATTTAGTTCTTAATTGGGTCTAACAACCATTATTGCAGTAATACAAACTCTACCCCTGAGCAGACAGGAAATGCATTGTTGCATTTCCTGTCTGCTAATAATATCGATACTCCACGAGAACATGATCAAGAAGAGGTAAAAAATCGAGAGGGCAAGAATCGTTTCGATCTCCATTTTAATTTGAGAACCTTTTCAGGAGCTTTGTTCTCAAAACAAACGAAGAGATATGAAATGCATTCACACATAAAATGGCAAAAATGTACTCTGAGAGAGAGGCATGGAATCATCAAAAGCTTACACTGGAATATAAGTGTTTCCTAATTTACCATCACCTATAATGCAAAGGCAAGGAGGCAACAAGCTTGTCAGTCAGTCAAACGTAGAGAGATGTCAAAAAACACTTATCGGACACAATTAAGGATAAAAAAATTACCAAAATCGTAAACATACACTTCGTCTCAGAGCACAACAGATGGGAACGATATAGGATGTGTTTGGTTAGATAGTTTAGTTTAGTTTTGATGATGTCACAAGGTGTAATGAGTGGAGAGATATAGAGAGAGAAATGAGGGAAATGATGATGGCCTTGTTCGGTTGGGAGTTTTGAGGGAGTTTAGTTTAGTTTTGATGATGTAAACAGGTGTAATAAGTGGAGAGAGATAGAGAGAAAAGTGAGAAAAATGATGATGTCAACCAAAACAGAACTTACCAAAACCGGAGCAAAGCTCCCAACCGAACATGGCCGATGTCATCAAAACTAAAACTAAAATTAAACTGGGAAACGAACAGCGCCATAACTTTCCAAACTTTGTCCAGGGAGTGAGAACATGCCACAGGACAGTAGTAAGGGCCTGTTCAGCACATGAGAACAGAAGGGAAAAGCGGGAAAAATGAAGAAGAAAGATAATCCAAGCAAGAGCATAATTGGCATATCGTATAAAGTAACTTTTCAAAGAACCTACAATCAGGGGCGGACGAAGGATTTTCTATCAGTGGGGTCAAAAATCTACAAAGATTGTACATATTTCATGTCTTGGGGCAAGATCTAGTGAATCGAGTGTAGGGTCATGGGGCAAAATTATCAAAGTATCCAGAAAAATGTACACGTTTGTAGAAACTTTTAATCCAGCGGGGTCAATTGACCCCCCTTGCCTCTTCTTGGGTCCACCCCTGCCTACAATAACTGTTGCAAATTTGTTCACATAACCGAACTGCAAGCCTACAATAACTGTTGCAAATTTGTTTCGCATAACCGAACTGCGAGCCTAGGAATAACACTGAGGGAAAGTCTAGTCACACACCCATTTTTACAACCAAACTTACTGGCGTGAAACCTACAATAACTGTTGCGCATTTGTTCACATAACCGAACTTCAAGCCTAGGAATAATACTGAGGGAAGGTCTAGTCGCACACCCATTTTTACAACCAAACTTACAATCGATTTTGCTATATTACCGTATAGGCTCAATTACTTTGATAATCTGAAACGTTCACCTTATAAAGAACTTCGAAATTAATAAGAATACCAAAATTTAGACCCTATTGGAAGTCGATAAATGCATGATCTGAAAAGGAAAAAACTGAACTCGCGCTGAAGACAAATGTGTTTCGATCATGCATTAATCGGTATTCTCATTATTTTCAACGTGCTCTTGGAGGTGAACGTTTCCAGTCATCAAAATAATAGAGCATATACAGTGATATGGCAAATTCGTTGCAAGTTTGGTTGTAAGAATGGGTGTACTTTCCCCAAAAATAAAAGCTCATGGATTAAAGCCAACTGAGAAACATAAAGCACAACCTACAAGACTGCTCTACTCATTTGCTTTTCCCTGCCGCCTCTTCGCAAAAAAAAAAAAAAAAACCGGCAACAAAAAAATTTATGCTTTTTAGTAGAAGTATGACTAGGATAAATACTAGGAGTAGTACATCGTCCTCTCCAAAGCAACCTACAAGTATTGTGTCATGTTTGTAACTTCCCGCAATAGCACTTACGGTTCTCTTCCAAGAAACAGAAAAAAGAGCAGCAACACTACGAACTAGTAACTACAGCACGAACGTATCAATCCTACAAACATTGATGCGTGCACATTACACAAGAAAGCTAGAAAGTCATTACCACACAAGCTCCAAAGATTGGACAACTTATCAAGCAGAGATTGTCACAAAAGAGTGGACATAAACAAAGAACGAAATGAGACCAAACGCATTCACTTGCTTGAACTAAAGTGTTTAGAACCTACCAAGAAGTGCCGAGGGTGCAAGGTTCCAGTGATACATGGAAGTTGGAACTGAAAAGAGAGACGATCAATAGAGACCATGTATTGAAGCAAAAAAGTGGCGGTATAAGATCAACTTTCGAGCAGAACAACCTCGAGAGGTCCTTTCTCTCATCAAGACAGCCAAGAAAATCAATAACTAGAAAACCCATGTGATATCTGATTCATCGAAATAATTCAGGAAACACTAATGACACAAACCAACAGATGGGATTCGAATTATTCAAACTCTCACTGTGTTACCTGAACAAACTTTTGTGAATCTCCATCACTGAAAAACTGGGGAAGAAAATCCAGTGGAGAAGAAAACAACAACAATTCTGAAAAGAAAAATTGGAGAAGAAGACAACAACAATTCTGAAAAGAAAAAAAAAAAATGCAAGACCTCCTTCTAGTACAACGACATTTTGTGAATCTCGAGTAATATATCATATTCGCTTTGTCCCCTCAAAAAGGAAAAGAGAAGGTGAGGTGAGGTAGGTGTAAAAAAAAGTTGGAATAAATTACCCATTAGCAATAATAGGTGAAAGCAATAGTTTCCATCATGTTCAACACAAGCCACTATCACATGCACACAGTGCAGCCAAGACCCAAATTTTCAGCAACCCATCACTGCACAATTATAGACAAAGCTAGCAGATTGCTTTCTGTCGAGCAAGTTCCACTCCGGAGGGCCTTCACTAGGAACCCAAGAATTGACTTCTATAAATCCTTGGGCCCTCGTCCTAGGCCCCCCAATACAAATAAGCCGGTGTCCACATGCCCTGAATGCCAATCCCCAACCATTCATAGATGCTGCCCGTTCTGGCAATCTACCCAATGTAACCCACTCTCTCCTCTCCTTGTCATACTTCCTGACCTCCATACATGCATGATCAGCAGCATACAACTCATCATCCACAACAGCGACAAGAGGAGGTGCCTCAGACGTAGCAGGCACCTCATTTTCCCTAGCCTCACCACTACGCACAGGGGACATGTTAGGGATTTCAGTCCATACTCCTGTTTCCATGTTAAATTCCTCACCGCATGTAAGAAGCTTTGAATTACTTCCTCCAACTCCCCCAATCACATAAAATTTCCCCTCCATAAAAACCCCTGAACACATCTTCCTCGTCTTATGCATTCTTGGAAGTGTTTGCCAATTTCCAGTTTCGGAATTATAAAGCTCTGCGGAGCTTAGAGCATTTCCCTGAGAATCACAGCCACCAGCTACAATAGCAATCTCCCCAATACTGGCAGACCCAAACAAACACCTTGGAGCATTCATCCTCATTCCAGTGGACCAAGAGTTGGTCAACAAACTATACTTATATATGACATTAGACATCACCTCCTTTCCAAAAACAAGAAGCTCAGTCCCAACAGCCAACGACTCCTTGTCAGAGAAAACAAAACATCCGTTTGAATGCATCATGGGTAAACGCATCCAACGGCGGCGATTAGGATCAAAAGCCTCCCACTCAAGGAGGTTGCAAGAAATATAAACCCAGTGTTCAATTATACCATTCTTCCTCCTAAACCTATAAAGCTCACCACTTTGAACAAGGGAGCGGCAGGTCCGGTTCAAGGATGCAATGGAACCATAATCAGCCCTAGAACACCGACTCAGGCAGTATATGGAGCTATCCTTATCCATGCCACTGATAAGGGAACTAGAATCAGAATGATCCCCAGCTTGGTGCTGGTTGCCGCTCCGGTTCAAGGATGCAATGGAACCATAATCAGCCCTAGAACACCGACTCGGGCAGTATATGGAGCTATCCTTATCCATGCCACTGATAAGGGAACTAGAATCAGAATTATCCACAGCTTGGCGCTGGTGACCTGATTGATCGACTTCCTGAATCGCATCCGATTGCTTACTAAACTTCCGTACACCATTTTTCTCCTCCCCATCGATTTCTAATGGCCGCTTGCCATTGTCTAGAAGGAGATTCATGTAAGTACAGAAGCTTTCTCGTTCACAAGTTCTCTGCATCGGGTACCCCCTCGAAACCAGAAGGGATCGGTCTTCAAACATGTCTATACACGATTTAACTCAAAGGGAAATTATGAATCCAATCCCCCCTTCTTCTTTTTTACCTTACCAGACCCAATTCCACCTCTGAAAACGGCCGAAAAATCCCCAAAACGTTCGTCAAATAAAGGAATAACCTATTCAGAATAGGAAAGAGACGATCTTTTATTATAAAAACAGATCAAGAAATCAGAAACCCTCACTTGAGTTATTCACAGATTCTTCAATAACTAAAGCAACCAAAGTAACACCTATGAAAGAAGGAAAAAAAGATAAGACAAGATCTAATCTCTATAATCAATCCAAAGATATAATGATACAGATCAGCTGAGTTTCAATCAAAGTATCAATTTTTCAGGAAAAAAATTATCACCGATAGAAATCAAAACGCCACTTAATGAAAACATCAAGCGCCATAAATGAAACTGACCCAGAATTTAAAACGCTCAAGTAATAAAGGGTTTTGACCAAATAAGTGCAGATCAGAGGCCAAAGCAATAAAAATCCAATTTCCCCAAAATACAATGGATCAAAACCTTAAAAGTGAAACAATCAATTAAATCCACCGTTTGCAAATAATAACGATGATAACATAAATAAATCTGTTGTTTAAAGTCATGTGCGCGATTTATTTTTCCCATATCAAAAGTGGAAGGAAACAAACAAACAATCAAAGAGATAGAAAAAAGAGGTTTTAAGTACAGGGGACTTACGGATTGGGTAAAGAAGAAAGAGGAAGACTCTGATTGGAATTCGATCTATTCTTTTTTTCTCTCTCTCTCTCTCTCTCTATATATATATATATATATATGTGTGGGTGTATAGAGTAATCAATCAGTAGATGGGAAGGGAGTACAAGTGACTGTCACTCTCATGCGCAGTTTCAGTTCTTCGCGTTCAGCGAAAATGTCCTTTGGATTCTCTCTCTGCAAATCAACAATAGCAGGCTTCGGTGTGGGCTTTGGCTGGGTGCGGAAAAACCTTTATGCCGAGTCCACCTATGCCCGCTGTTTCGTCCACATGTACGCCTAGCTTTCCAAAATTATTTATTTGGCTACAAACTTTAAAATGACTAAATAACGGCTTTTCAGACCCGTGATCTCCTCGTAATGCATTAATTACTTTGATTTTCATTTTTTCCCCTTCTTTTTTCGCAAATGCACTCTTGCGAAAAAAGAAGTGGGAAAGAGTGTATTTGCGAAAAAAGAAGTGGGAAAGAGTGCATTTGCGAAAAAAGAAGTGGAAAAATATGAAAATCAAATTTTTTTTTTTACACTAAGGGCATTTAAACACGAGTCCATCTATTCAGATGTTGTATTGTGATGTTGAGTTAAATATTCCATATGCAGTGGTAAGTATTGCAGATGTTATACTAAAATAGCAAAACAACTTTGTTTTATGCGAAATGATTTAGTTTTTAGTGCCCGATTTTCATTATCTAGAATACTTACCAAGGTATGTAGAATACATTCTGACTGTAACCTAAAAACCCAAAAATGCAAAAAGTATACTATAAAGAAAAAATAAGACTCTTAAATAGCCCTTTCCTCATACTCGTTTGATTGAGAAAAGAGAAGAATACAAACTAGTATAAACTAATAACTATTACATAACAAAAATGCAATTACCTGGTTTTTTATTTGGCCTTAAGTTATTTATTGTTGAGCCAATCATTTAACTGTTTCAATTCTCAAATAAAAACACTCACGCGGTTGAAACTAACGGTGTCGAAATGTTACATCCACCCTCAGTATGCGAAGATTGACAGTTCTAATAAAAAAAAAACATACAATAAAATATGATGGATCGGTTAGGAAAAAAAACATGATGGAGTCCACTAGAACGATAGTGACAAACTTGAAGATTTCAATACGCATAGATGAAACATATCAGCGATAATGTTGTTAATTCATATAATCACTGCTTTAAAAAAAAATCCATATAATTGCTTTGTTTTCTCGTAAATTTTTTCTTAACGTAATTATGTGTATGATATATTTTACTATTAAAATCTATTATAACTTAACGTGCTATGCAATTGGCCGATGCTGGTATTTTTAACCTCAACAAAGGTTAAATTTTCCTCTCTCCTCTCCCATAGGTTGAAACAAGATTCGATACCTAATCGTAAAGTTTGTAGGAAACCAATCAGTAGTATTTGGGCTAAAATTTTTAGGGTGTTATTCTCTCTATTTTTTGGGCTCATTCTTTATTCTAAAGAATATAATTTGTATTAAATTTTTTAGACACGAGAGAAATCAGGAAAGTATAAAATTGTTTACCGATAGCCCTAAAAAATTTACGAAAGCCAAAAAAAAAAAAATATTGAAATCTTATGTTGACCTTATCCAAATCCATATAATTTTGATGAAAAATCCTAAATAAAAAATTATTAAACATCAATAATAATAATAAAAAACACTATCTTTAGAAAGAAAAAAAATAAGTTAGTCCGTTGGCAAGTTGATGAGCATGAGTTGGCTAAGCTGTTCAATTAATTAAATTATTCCTTTTGTTCAACATAAGTGGGCTAACATAAATATGCAATTCTTTTGTGTAATTAATTTTCTTCACTTATGTTCATATGCATACCCTAACCAAAAGCCCATGTATCTGAAGCCAGGAGAGTGTTAGATGCCAAGTTGGTCTCATTTGGGCCAGGGCCTTTTTTAATAGAAGATGGGTAGGAACTAGGAAGCAAATGGGATGGTGTACTAAAGCTGCAATAGACAAATTGTAGAAGGGCAGGCCCAAAACCCTTTTTTACAAGAGTGATTCAGAGCCCAATCCAGACCTCAGAGCCCAAGCGGAAATCCCACCAAACACCATGCAATTGTTGACCCAGAAATGATATTGTGGTAGTGTCATGTGTGCATTTAGTGTAATACAGTTTGTACACTAGTTAGTGTTTGTAGCATTACTTTTGTTGACCTCACTCACGTGGTTGGTGGCTCTATCCTCTCATTTGCTCAACTCTCAGGTGTGTTTGGTGACTCATTTTCAATTTTTCATTTTCTACTTTTAAATTTTTTGACTTTTTGGATTGTGGTTAGAATATATTTTGAATCTGGTAGAATATTTGGGAGAAATGTGCAAAATATATTTTGCGTCAAGAGTAATATTTGGAGATATGTACAAAATATATTTTGTAAGTCTTTTTGTTAACTAAAATGAGAAAAGTGAAAAATAAGAAATTGAAAAGCTCCTTTCACCCTACTTTTGACTTCTCCCCTTAAATGTCAAAAAACCAAAACAAATTATCGCAAAGTGCATTTTGCAATTTTCAGCCAAACAACCAAAATCCAAAAATGTAAAAATAAAAAGTTGAAAAACAAATAGCCAAACTATAAAATTGCAAGACATTGGTTTGGCATTTTTTACGAGAATTGTTTTTGTTTACAGTGATATTTTTAAACTCATCAAGGTTTTTGCCCCTCCCTCTTGGAAATTGTTTCATGCTTCAGGGGCACCGCCAACATCTTTCTGTCACATACATTACGCTGGGATGCATAAATTTTGTCTTGGATCACATCACAGTGTGTGGTAAATAAAGACTTGACCCACGGGGCACCAAATAATTTTTTCATCTCTCCTCTTCGTTGAGGGTTTGTTTGGAACTTGTGAAAAAGAAAAGAAAAGGAAAATTACAAAAAAAATTCCCCAAGTGCTTGGTTTACTAAAAAGAATAGATGAGAGAAAATAACAAATTTAAATTTTGTGCACAATAAATTTTTCTTCCTATTTTTCTCCCATTTTCTTTTCTCTTTCTTTTGACTTATTTTCCCAAGTTCCAAATGCAGCTTTAAGTTTCAAATAGGAGGAAGAAAAATTAGTATTTTCCCATTCCATACCCATTTGTAAAGTTTGTAGGTTGACAGATTGTGATTTTGACCAAAAATATCAAGTGTCAAGTCGGTGGGCTGATGGTGGCCTCAAAGCGAAGTGATAAATACACTGGTTGTGTTTGGTTTGTAGTTTAGCGTAATTTTGATGATATAAACAGGTGTAATGAGTGGAGAGAGATAAAGAGAGAAATGAGGCAAATGATGATGTCAACAAAACCAAAACCAAAACCAAAAACTAAAACAAAACTCTAAACCGAACAGGGCCACTACCTTTTTTTTTTTTTTTGGCTAAAAAAAGACACTTACAATTAGTTAGAGTCAATGTACTTACATCTCTGACCGTCCAACTTTGTAATTTTTTTTTTCCCGGGTCCAACTTTGTAATTGGTGGTTCAGATTTACAGAAATATTTTTACCGCTAAGAGTTAAATAAATATGTCTGAACCATTGATTACAGACATGTAGGGAGGGACTAAAAGACAAGAGGGGTCACTTGACTCCTCTCACGTTAATTTCCACAAGGATTTATGATAGTTTGGAGCTAAATTTTATGATTTTGACCCCTCAAAAATTTAAAAAATTGCTCTAATTTGCTTAAACTGCATATAATTTTCAAGTTTTTTTTGTCTTTTCGAGAGGTGATAATATTACAAATGCGGCTATCGTACATTATTTTCGAAATCATACCTTATTTTCAAAATATAATAAGTCATTGTGACCAATTATAAAGAAAAAATTCTTTGTAACACTATATATCTACATTATAGTTAACCTTTTAGTTTAGTTATATTTCTTTGTATGGGAAAATAGAAAAAATAACTTTTGTAAATATCTGCAGATCTGCTTTTGACCCCGCTAACTTAAAATCTTGACTTCGCCCATAATTACAGAGATGGACGATCAGATTGGAAACAACACTTATGCGTGCTCCTTTGGCAAAAAAGAAAAAAAAAACGGTTTTTTGGTTGTCTTTATTCAATTTTTTTTTCCATTGTTAGTTTTGTGTCAAGTTTCGTGGTTTATGGATTCGTCTCAATGAGCCGAATCCAAATAGTATAAAATTATGGTTGAAACTATTTTTTTTTTAATAAAGCCAAATCAAACCAACCAATAAACCAGTTTATTTTTGTTTATTTTCGTCTTTATTCAAAAAAATATTACTTTTGACCATAATTTTATACCCTTTGAATTCGTAAACCACGAAAACTTGACGCAAAACTAACAAATGCAAAAAAAAAATTGAATAAAGACAAAACAAAATAACCAAAAAATCACTTAATAGTCTCTTTTTTTTTTTTTGCCAAAGTACCCAACCTCAGATCCACCTACAACTTCGTTAAGAAGGGTGAGACTTTGGATCTAACAAAGGCAAGATTGATGTCTCAACCGAAACGAGAAATACCAACTGGAATTAGCAAAATCTTTTAAAAAAGGAATTCTGGGGAATTTTCTAGGGGTGCTCACGGTCCGGATCGGTCCGGATTGGCATGAATCCAATCCTAATCCGCGAGTCACGGTTTTTTGAAAATACAATCCGTGTCCGATCCAAAAGTCTCACGGTTCGGTTCCAATCCGAACCGCGAGTCACGGATCGGTTCCGGATTAATCCGCGGATTTTCAACTTATTCGGAAAAAACAATAAACAAAGGCAGTAAGACACTAGCAAGTAGCAAATGCACTAAATAGAAAGTTCAAAGTTGGACATCCCAATAAAAAAACAACAAAGGCAGTAAGGCAGATAATTATATACATATTATTAACTATAATTGTATATAATTTTATCACTTTTATAATTATAGTTATATAGATATTGTTAATTTAGCAGACTTACGGTTTGGTTGTACTGTTGTAGAAGTAATGATGCGAATATTGTTATATAGATATTGTTAATTTAGCAGACTTACGATTTGGTTGTACTGTTGTAGGAGTTACGGTGTGAATACTATTGTAGGAGTTATGGTGCGAATATAATTATATATAATTAACAATATCTATATAACTATATATATATATATATATGTATGTATATTTAAAAAAATTATATATAATAAAAATCTCACGGTCCGGATCGGTTAATCCACGGTTTCAAAATCAAAATCCGTGTCCGATCCAAAAGTCACGGTTTGTTATTTTTTGAATCCGTGTCCGGACCATTAATCCACGGTTAAAATCCAAAAGGTACGGATCGGTTCGGTCCGGACCGGATTCACGGTTCACCGGTTTTTTTGAGCAGCCCTAGAATTTTCAACGGATTCAACACGGTGGCATATTGACGCTTTCTTTGGGCCCTCTCCGTGTTATTTTTCTCGATCGAAAACCCCCTCTCTGGTTGACAAGTCAAAAGGGAACGAAGGCAGCGTGCAGCAGGGCGCCTTAACCTTTGCGCAACGTACAATACCAGCAAAACTTCCCGATACCACCACCGTCGCCACCACCACTTTTCTGCAAATTCAACCCATCCGTGTATACATTTCTTCAAAAACTGATGTCTTTAGATCTGAAAGCTAGATACTGATAATTGCTTAGTTGTAGTAATTGCTAAAGATGGATGCAGTGTCGATCCGGGTGCCGTACAGGAATCTGAGAGAAGACGCGGCGGAGGTGGAATTAGTGGGACTGGACGAATCTCATCTCTATCATCAATACAGCAATCATCGTCTTCTTCATCAAGAAGATCATAATGGTGTCGAGTTTGGGGATCAATCAAATAGGGTTTCTTCAAACGGTGGGAACCACTCGTCGGATCCGGAGGACAGATCTTCTGCCTCGCCGCCGCCTCAAACGAGTTTATTGACGTTGATTCTCAGTTGTACTGTCGCCGCCGGTGTCCAATTCGGCTGGGCTTTGCAACTCTCTCTCCTCACTCCTTACATTCAGGTCTGTTTTGTTGTCTATCTATGGGTAGGATCATTAGTATTTCGTTTCAACATTTGGTCTAGGATCACTGGTTTTGGACTTTTAAGAGACAAGCATCAACATTTGGTCTAGTTCCGTAAAATTCGAAAGTGGTGATTGTCGTTCTTGTGAACCCTGATTCGATTCGGGTCGTGCTTATCTGACTATTCAGGTTTGACTTGCCTAGGGGGCAGCGCCCCTTAAAACCTAGATTGGGTATTACGGTAATTGATGATGATTTAGCTCATGAATACTTGTTATACGCATCATCCAATGTAACTTGTACTCTTGGGTCGAATTACATTGTGGAACTATTGTGAGCCGTGAATGTACTCAACTACACAATTGGAGAACCACGTAAAAATCTCTGTGTCTTGCATTCTAGTTTTCCGTTCTTGATTGTACTTCGCGTTCTGTGTTTGTTGGTTCAGCTGTCCTCTCAGCAATGATATACTTACATTTGCTATTTTGATGCTATGCTTTGGCAAAATGTATTGACTTCTGCAGTTATTATCTTCGAAGAAGCGATGGAGAATGAATGGATTTAGAATTATGGCATTACTGCAAGTGATGCAGCAGGAAAACGTAGATAAACTAATCTAATAATGCAGAAGAGCATCTCCAATGGGGTTCTATTCGGGTTGTTATTGCCATGTTTTAGCATAATTTTGCACCAGGATTAGCTCAAGCTAATAAATACTGATATCTAGTTGAAAAAGACTTCTCATATCATGTCTAAATTTAGCTGGCTAACCATTGGAGCAAAATTGCTATAATTAGCATATTGGGCTATTTGAAGCTACGTTACCAAATATCAACTCCAAATTGAAAATACTCTAAAAGGGCACAAAATTGTCCACTAAACTAACCAATGCTTTACCCATTTTGTTAATTGAATCTTTGAAATGCAAGCAGATTAAAATTATAGAAGGAAAGATTAGTAACTTTTCTCCTTTTTGGTAGCAATTTTGACCAAATGGATGCTAAATGTGGCACATTGGTCCAATAGGAGATATGTTTGAAAGGCCATCTTTGGGACTTGTATAGGATGACGTCTTTGGGAAATTCTTCAAGTAGCATACAAGCTACATAATGTTCCTGTTGTCTGGTCGAATTAAATGGCATCTGGTGGAATCTATTTTGATTTTGGGTTTTTTCGTTATGCTATTGTTTTTGTTTTTATCTAGTTTGAACTTCAAGATGCATTAACATGCTAGTAGATGCTTATATTACTATTTGCCATATACATAGTGATTCATTTCCATGCACGCCAATTTTTTTTTTTTTTCATTCTCGAACACGTTGGTATACAATATTCAATGAAAGCTTTTCTTTGACTCCTTATTGCAGACACTTGGAATTCAGCATGCTTTCTCTTCATTTATCTGGCTTTGCGGCCCTATTACAGGCCTTGTGGTAGGTGATAACTGTAACTATACTTCCAATTGTGCTTAATACTATCCTGAAACCGCATAATTTTTGTGTGATAGATTTTCTGGTGATTCCATTGCATTAGATTTGATGCGTAAGCTAAAAGGAAAGGAACGTAGAGATTGCTAACCCTATCTAGGTCAAATCAGATGAGTTCAATGTTGCATGCAAATACCTCTAGGCCATGATACAATGTCACCTGACCTAGATATGACAAAACAAACATTGACACTCATATATCTCAAAATCAAGCAACATGATTTCTTGATGGTCTATCCCTCCCTCACATTTTCACCTGAAAATCTATTAGACTCCTAACAGGAAGACTTCCCTACTCTTGACCCAAAAACAAATCCAATTTAGGTAGATTTAGGCAGACATCATGAGCAGTCTTACACTGCGCTTCCTTTGAAATACCTGCATGCTCAACAAATTTAGTTTTGAGACTGCTGTTTCAAAGTCAACGTTTTCCTTTGAGCTATGCGGGGTATAGTAAAAATAAAAGCTCTTTTTTGCCAATAAGTTGACAGAGATTTTTCATTAGTCGGTTAGACCATGGATCCCTTATGGTGGAACTCTTGATGCTGGCTTTCCTTCTCATATTGGTTTCGTGAGCTTTCTGCTTGATAATTTACTGACAATTTAATTTGCTCTCTATTCTAATGGCAATTTAATATGCAGATATCCAACTCTTTGTTGACAAAGTTTTCTTTATCCAGTAAATTCATTTTGTTTTGAAGTGTTGGTGTTTCAGTTAAGAAAGTTGTAAACTGGATGAATCTGTAACATTTAGTTCCTACCTTTGTCTGATCGTATTTCGGGTCAGATTTTCTCACCTCGTTTGCTCATTATAATTTCAGGTTCAACCTTGTGTTGGTATTTGGAGTGATAAATGCACTTCAAAATATGGAAGGAGAAGGCCATTTATTCTTTTTGGGTCTCTCATGATCTCAGCAGCGGTGAGCAGTAGAGGATCTTGCATCTGTTCTTTGTCTAGTTGTTTAGTTTGGTTTATTTCAGCTAATGAGAACATGTTCTTTTAGGTGATAATAATAGGATTTTCTGCAGATATTGGATATTTATTAGGGGACACGAAGGAGAATTGCCGGTAATTTTCACTCTTTTATTAGTTTGTTACTTTGTTTTTGTTTTGTACTCTTTTTTTTTGGTTTACCAACTCAATCCGAATGCAGCACTTTCAAAGGTACTCGAACAAGGGCAGCTTTTGTCTTTATCTTTGGGTTTTGGATGCTAGATCTTGCCAATAATACCGTGCAGGTAAGCTTGTTAAATGAGTTTAAGTGGTCAGAAGTAGCAAAGAAAACACTCTTTCCAATCATCTTTTGTGGACATATAAGAAAGCAACATTTTCACTACTCGCAGGGTCCTGCACGTGCTCTTCTCGCTGATTTATCTGGTGAGTTTCTCTCGGTCTCTCCAGTCTCTAGCCCTTCCAGCTGATTTGTTGCATGAACTTGCTCTCCACAGCTCAGAAAGACTGTTTTCTGACATATAGATCCCCTAGCACCACCTTCCAAGTGCCACTTGTGGATGTCTTCATAAAGTTCTAATGCCTCACTACTTATGATAGGACCTGATCAACGAAATTCTGCAAATGCTATATTTTGCTCGTGGATGGCTGTTGGAAACATATTTGGGTTCTCTGCTGGTGCTAGTGGAAATTGGCACAGGTAAAACCCTTGAAGTGCATTTTTTTTTCCTTTCATTTCTGTCATAAATTTTAAGTGCACTCATCCATTTATGTTCCGTTCTGCTCCTGATCTCTGTTTATATTCAACTTTATTCTTGTAATTAAGGCATATCAGCTTGTAGAATGATATGAGCTTATGGAATGATTAGTTTGGTTTAAGCTAATTTTTTCAGTTGAATTAACTCCAATATTTCTGCTGAATACCATATGGTCTCTTAAGTTGCATAACCAGATGCGTAATTCTCCTTTCTTGATGATTAGTTCATCTGACAACTCTCATATCCGGGCAGGTGGTTTCCTTTTGTGAAAAGTAGAGCTTGTTGTGAAGCCTGCGGGAATCTTAAAGCGGCCTTTCTAATTGCAGTGGTGAGTACAGTGAGTTATTTTCTGCATGAAATCCTGAACTATGTGAACATATATTTTCTTCCTCTCCATCACATTTTCATAAGGGGTTTCCTAATGGAATAAACCCATCATGCAGTAAAGATTTGGAAGCTAGGGCGTGGTGAACTAGGTATATGAATATCTGCTGTGGGCATACTTTTTTATTTCCCTGGAATGTTTACGCTATGTAGGAGTAGGTTTAACAATTAAGTAGGTGGAGGTAAAAAAGTTCTCCCTTTCTCTTGATTTGGTCGGTGTCAAGGACGATGCTTGCCGTTGAAGTATTTTGCCCACATATCTTTGATAGTCAGTAGAAATTTACTTTAAGCATATATTCTTTGTTTTGCTCACTTTCTTGCTTGACTTGATCGCGGAGTATATCCCAGAGATCCTTCGGCTGTTGAATCTATCGAACCATCTCTCTCACTCTGGCTGGGGAGGACTTCACCGTTGGATTTCTCTTCACTCTTATTATTTATCAAAAACCTAAAAACAAGTAACTTATGTTTTGTAGGCAGCTGGACCTAACGCAAGTTCAACTATTTTGGGTATGTGGGATTGGTTTGGGCAGGTGCTGACAATTGGGGCCTGGGTGGGCTTGCCTGGAGAGGCCTAACCAAGTGGAACTCACTCCAAGTTGCAGCCATATCCCTATCCCCATGGAATGGTGCACAGAACTTGCCAGATGGAACCCGCCCAAGTTTTAACCTGTCTCCTCGAACCAAATTGCGTTTATGGAATTTTGTTATTATCGTTATCAAAGTATATTCGGATCTAGTTTTGATAAGATCCGTATACATGATTACTTGGGACCAAGAAATAGCTGTGTTATACTTATTTTGACATTAGTTGCAGGAAACTACTCTTGAGGTGATGAATTCACCTCAGAACCTCTGGGTGATTGCAAGAACCTTAGTTGTGTTATACTTATTGGGACCTTTTGTAGAGTTGTTGATCTCTACATGCAGGAGAGCTTGCACGTCCCTATGGAGTTTACTTCCACTGCCTTATATTCTTTTTGTTTGGATGAACAATCCTCTCCTTTTTATCTCGGGTATTCTAGAATAGGATATTTGTCTAGTCAATGTTTGAAACTTTTGGTTTAGTCTAGTCTTTTGCCATTTGGATAACATTTCTATTAGTAAGATTTTTATTTTGAGTGCAGTGATTTTTAATTCCCGAGAGTCTTATCATATTTCTGCATCTTCTACTCCCTCTCATTCTTCTCTCCTTCTGTCTTTTCCTCTGGTATACTTTCCCCATAATGCAGCGTCTTTGGTTTGGTTTGGCCTCCCTTACTTGTCACCCCTTAACTTGCCTCTTTGGATCCAGGTCCATCTACTCCTTGATATCTTTCCCTTGAACGTTGTCCACGGTTAAGAATTGACTTTGCTAATACTTGTTTTTCTTCTACCTACATCTCCTTTCTACTGCACGTCAAGTGGAGAAGCGCTACTGGTGTATTATGTGACAAGAGGATACCCACAAAATTGGAAGGAAAATTCTATAGAATTGCCATAAGACCAGCGATGCTTTACAAGACAGAATGCTACCTATGAAGAAACAACAAGCGAGTAAGATGGGTGTAACTGAGATGAGAATGCTGAGATGGAGGTGTGGTAAGACTAGAAAAGATAGGATTAGAAATGAAAACGTTTGTGAGATGGTGGGTGTAACCTATAGAGGAGAAGTTGTGGGAAAATAGACTAAGGTGGTTTGGACATATCTACAGTAGACCTGTAGACGCAGTAGTTAAAGCTTAAGAGAGTTGATAGAATAAATTTGGGTAGTAACGCTACGAGGAGAGGAAGACCCAAATTTACATTAGATGCTATAGTTAGCAAGGATATGAGTACACTCTAAATCTTAGTGAACATGTATCCCTTCAGAGAGCAATGAAAAAAAAAAAGGATTCAGATAGTCGACCCCAATTGATTGGGACATAAGGCTCGGTTTAGGAAAATGAGGGAAATAAAGACTAAAAGGTAAGGTCAAGGAACGTGAGGAATGAAGACCCCTTGTCTCTGAATGGGTCAAGATGAACATTATTTACTTCAGTTAAAGTTCTTTCTCATGTTATTTTCCAATCTCTGTTTTCAGAATCTGTTGCTGCTGATATTCTGCTGAGAATATTTTCCTTGATGTCATTTCTAAGAGCCTTGTATTGTCTGCACGCAGGTTTTCCTTGCTATATGTACACTGGTGACCCTCTATTTTGCAAAGGAGGTTCCATTAACACCAAGACAGCCTCACCATTTATCGGATTCTGCTCCTCTTTTGGATGATCCTCGACAGATTGTATTTGACCTTTCCAAATCTCAGCCGGATACACATGTAATTGATGATGCACTGGGAAACAAATCGATAAGTACTTGTGAAACGGATAGGAATTTAAAGAACCCAGACTCAAAAGCTGAGGAAAATGAAGGTGAAAGTTATATTGATAGCCCAGGAGCAGTATTGGTCAATTTGTTAACCAGCTTAAGGCATTTACCACCAGCCATGCATTCAGTGCTTATTGTCATGGCTTTTACATGGGTAAGTGCTTGATTGTTAAGCTTTGCTTCTTCTACCGCATGTGTTTACTCTATTGTTGGGCTGGGAAAATAGCCTTTTGGTTGATTATTTTCTTTGAAGTTATTGCTGTTCGGTTTTATCTACTTTTTAGATCTTCCTCCTTTTCCTTAGCAATCTCTATCATCCCTGCAGTTGTCCTGGTTTCCCTTTTTCCTTTTTGATACGGACTGGATGGGGAGAGAAGTTTATCATGGGAACCCAAAAGGAGATGTGTCACAAGTTGAAGCTTATGATCAAGGTGTCAGAGAAGGTGCATTTGGTTTGCTATTGAATTCAGTAAGAACTCAAAATTAAGCGCCATAAACTTTACTTCTCCATTTATATCGGCAATTGAAACCATTAACAGTTTTCTTTTCTCTTTTAGTTTCAGAACTATGTTCATTTTACTGGGGAAATAGCTTTCTTTTGTTTCCCTTATTTTTTCCCCCCTTTCGTGTAGTATTCCTCTCCCTTAAACTAGTATTATGTTCCTGATAGGTGGTTCTTGGCATTAGTTCTTTCTTGATTGAGCCAATGTGTCAGTGGATGGGCGCTAGACTTGTTTGGGCACTGAGCAATTTTATCGTGTTTGCTTGCATGGCCGGCACTGCTATAATTAGTTTAGTGTCAGAGAGAGGGTATTCCAAAGGAATTCAGCATGTAATTGGAGGAAATGGAGCAATCAAGATTGCCTCCTTGGTTATTTTTTCTCTTCTGGGCTTTCCTCTTGCTGTAAGTATCATTTCAAAGTAGTACTTAAATCTGTTAATCATTCAAAGTACTACGTAATACTTATTATTGATAAATAAGTTAGTGCCTTCACAAGCTTGTGCAAGAGAATACTGCCATTCAGAATAAGTTGTTTTGCATGAATCACTTCTTGCAGATTACTTACAGTGTTCCCTTCTCTGTTACGGCGGAGTTGACTGCTGATTCCGGAGGTGGTCAAGGTTTGTGGAAACTATATTGCTTTTTCGATTTCTCATTTTCTTGCTGTTTCACCACCTTAACCGTCAGCTGAAATTTTGTACAAACTATGCAGGCTTGGCCATAGGTGTCCTGAACCTTGCGATTGTTGTACCTCAGGTATTCATTGCTCTCAGTCAATTTCTTGTTTTCATTTGAATTTCATCATTGTACATGCTCTCTCTAGTCATTGTCTTGCGTAATTTTCTCCTTCTGTCCCATTTCTGTCATTCTTTTTTAGCTGTCGTGCTCTTAAATCAGATTGAGAAGTAATGTTTTTTCAAATCAAATTTTTTTGGACCATAGTTCTTGTGGACAAAGGTGTTAAAATCATATAGAAAAGAATAAATACTAGCTAAACGCAATATAACCCAATGTCCGGAATAGGGAAAATAGAGTGGGATGGAGGGAGCTATGAAGCACGGATACGAGATACAGATACATGTGTGTGTGTAATTTTTAATTCCTAAAAGTCTAAAACTCCATTACACAAGTTCACCATTTCACATGCTGAGAAAAACAAAAGAGCATTTAACATACATATATATATATATATACACGAATTATCCTATCAAGGATCCCGGATTTCCCGGATTGAAGCGTTTTGATGCTTTTCCCGATATTTTTTTGACGATCCGAGCCGTCCAATGTGTTCAAAAGGTGTTTTCCAAGGCCCACGCGGGAAATCTTCGAAAAAAAATACCGGGAAGGGCTTGATCCAAGCAGTTTTTCGCAAAAATTGCATATTTACAGTTTTGCGAAAACCGCTTGGATCAAGCCCTTCCGGTGTTTTTTTTTGAAGATTTCCCGCGTGGGCCTTGGAAAACACCTTTTGAACACATTGGACGGTTCGGATCGTCAAAAAAATATCGGGAAGGTGGAGTCCCGGATCCGGGACTCCCGGACTAGATCGGGCCTCTATATATATATATACATATATATATATATATAGAGAGAGAGAGAGAGACACACACACACACACACACACACATATATAAAAATATATGGAGTGGGTAAAAACTGATTACCCTACTTTTAGGCATAGCACGTGCCTAAGGCGATCACCACGAGAGGGTGAATAGCTCGGCACCACATAGGGAGTCCGTGGGCCCTGTGCCGAGCTGATCCCGGACCATGAATAAGGTCAGAATAATTAAATAAGTTAATATATCAGGATGTACTAGCTCGGCATAAGACATAAAGGGATACCCCTGGTATGGCCGAGCTAGGTAGGCTACGTGTGTAGCTTGAATAGCATTCTGGAATACATAATTCAGCTCGGTGTAATAAGCTGAACTATGTACGAGTTATTCCGAGCTACGTGGAAGCACGGCACCGCCACGAGAAGGGCGGTGAGACATTCCAGAATAGTCTACAGCGGCTCCTTATGAGATAAGGAGCAAACCTGTGAAATAAGGGATTAATATGGGAAGTCCTAACGTGATTAGGAGTATACCCCGTATAGGGAAGAATCCTATATGGAAACAAAGACCCCTGCTAGACGAAATCTAGCAGGACGTGGAGACTTGCCCCTAATAGGAAAGTCCTATTAGGAGAAGGATTCCTAAAAGGAATAGGAAACCAGGGGCACGAGATGCCTAAAGATAATGAACATCTACACCTATAAATACAAGGCAAGAACCATGACAAAAGGTACGCTGTGAAACCTATTTTCATACGCATTCTGCTTTGAACTCTCAAGTACGTGATACTAACTTAGGCATCGGAGGGCCTTTGCCAACGAGAGGCAAAGGCGCTCTAACCCTTTTTCTGTCTTGCAGATCTAGGGTTGATTCAAGGAAGCACGTGATCCAGGGTTACGTGGAATCATCCCCGTACAATATATACATATATACACAGCGTGAGATGAGGGACGAGGGACCAGAGCGCGAGACGATAGAGTCATCGACGAGAGAGTAGCTTCTATGTCGATTGATTTGGGGGAAAACACATATAAAGCCCTAATTACACTTTTAACCCACATGTTTCAAGTAATAACATTTTCACACCCGCGCGTATCCGAAACGTATCCTAGCGTATCGAGCACGTTCCCGAGCAGCATGCGAGAAGGAGGAATACTGACCGAGCTGGTCAAGGCCCAAGAACTGCACGAGAAGCAGCTAAAGAGGCCCTAGGCCAGATCTCCAAATCACCATTGGCCCATTGGATCCGCGCGGAGAAAACGCCGAGCAGGGTGAAGCACTCAGCGTTCATCCCATACGAAACCAGCACGGATCCTGTGGCCCACATTCAGCATTACCAACAGGCCATGTTCATGCATGAGCAAGATGATGCACTGCTATGCAAAATGTTCCCATCCAGCCTGGGGAAAGTGGCACTAAGTTGGTACCATAAGCTCCCAGAGGGTTCCATCCTGTGCTGGACTCAGCTGGCCGAGGAGTTCACTGCTCGGTTTCTTACAAGCCGAGCGGCTCCAAAGACCTTTGATGCGCTAACCTCTATGAGACAGAGGGATGATGAGACTCTGCGTCAATACTCGAAGCGCTACTGGGAAACCTTCAACGAAATTGAAAATTGTAGTGAGGAGTATGCCCTAGCAACATTCAAAACAAGTCTGCCCGTGCATAGTAAGCTACGAGAATCGCTTACCATGCACCCAGTCAAGACTGTGGCTAAATTGATGGAGAGAATTCAGGAGCATGCACGGGTAGAAGATGATATCTTACAGGCTGGAGGGAAGATCGTGGCAGGACATCCTCAGCTCCCAGAAAAGAGGACCATGGAGTCAAAGGTATACAAGAAGGACTTCACAACAGAAAGGAAGGATTACGCCCAGCACAGGAAGGACAGAGCTAATCCCGACCCCAAGTCATATTTCAGCATTATGGCGACTTTCAACATTCCAATCTACAAGATGCTGTACAGGATCAAGAATGAGCAATGGTTCAGAAGACCCCCAAAGATGACTGGGAATCCAGAGAAAAGGAGGGCTACCAATCAACACTGCAGCTATCACAGAGATTGGGGGCACATGACTGAGGATTGCGTGGAGTACAAAAAGTTTCTGGATGAGAAGGTGGCGGAGGGTCATCTCAAAGAATTTCTAGCTGAAAGCAAGAACGACGCCGAGCTGATAGAGGAGATGGACTACGATAAAGGTCCAAAAGGAACAATTCATATGATACACGGATTGGTGGCCCCATACACAAACAACGAGATAAGGCACATCCAAAGGATTAACGGGCATGCGAAGCAAGTCATGAAGCTCGGCGCGAAAAGGTCAAGACCTGAGGGAGTCATGGAGGCCCCAATCACCTTCACTGATGACGACCTGGATGGGGTGTCAATACCCCATAACGACGCGCTGGTGATCACCCTACGAATAGGGGAATATAACGTGGAAAAAATCCTTGTGGATCAAGGGGCTAGCACAGAAATCATGTACTACGACACCTTTAAGAAGATGGAACTCCCGACGAACTCGCTGCAAAAATGTCTTGTCCCTTTGGTTGGCTTTAGCGCGCAAACAGTATGGCCTATGGGAAAGGTCACTCTACCTGTCCGAGCAGGGTCGGTAGTGTTGAAAACTGATTTCCTTGTGGTGGACATCCCTTCTTCCTATAACGTGATTATAGGAAGAACATGGATGCACAAGATGAGGGCGGTCTCCTCAACTTACCACCAAAAGATTAAGTACCCCGGGGCAGACGGAATAGAATGCATCAGGGGCGACCAGAAGGTGGCCGATCAGTGTTTTGCCCTGGTCTTGAAAAAGTCCCCAAAGGCCGAGCTAGTCCAAACGGTTGAGGTCTCAGACCAACCAACTTTGGAGGATGTCGGGGGTGATCCCACCAAGAAGATGGTGGAGGGACTGAAGAAGATACAGATTCAGGAGGACGATGCAGAGAAGTATTTCCTGATCGGCGAGACCCTCTCCGAGCTAGAGGAAAGAAATCTGGTTACTTTTCTTAAAGACCACGTTGATGTGTTTGCTTGGACCCCCCAGGAAATGCCTGGGATAGATCCTGAAGTCATTTGCCACCACTTGAACGTGGACCCTCAGCATAAGCCAGTTGTTCAGAAGGCAAGGAGGTCGGCCCCACAGCACGCAGACGCTGTAATTGAGGAGGTAGAACGGCTACTAGAAGCGGATGCCATACGAGAAGTGAGCTATCCAGATTGGTTGGCCAACACAGTGGTAGTCAAAAAGAAGAATGGGAAATGGAGGGTCTGTGTGGATTTCACCAGCCTCAACAAAGCATGCCCCAAAGACAGCTTCCCACTTCCCAGAATTGATCAACTTGTGGACGCTACATCAGGCTATGAAAGGATGAGTTTTCTTGACGCATATCGAGGATACCATCAGATAGCTATGTACGAGCCCGATCAAGAGAAGACGTCCTTCATCTCTCCCAGAGGGCTCTACTGTTACAAGGTTATGCCGTTTGGGTTGAGGAATGCTGGAGCAACCTATCAGAGGCTGGTTACTAAGATGTTCAAGGAGCAGCTCGGCAAGACTATGGAGGTCTACATCGACGATATGGTAGTCAAAAGCAAGTTGAGGCCTGATCACCTTGCCGATCTAAAGGTAACCTTCAACATTCTCAGAGAATACAAGCTTAAGCTAAACGCTTCGAAATGTGCCTTTGGAGTCAGCTCGGGGAAGTTTCTTGGGCACTTAGTAACTAAAAGGGGGATTGAAGCTAACCCAGATCAAATCACGGCTCTGCAAAGCCTTCAAAGCCCAAAGACCACGAAGGAGGTCCAAAGGCTAACGGGGATGGCAGCAGCTCTAAATCGCTTCATCAGCAAATCCTCAGACCGCTGCAAACCTTTTTTTCAGCTTCTGAAGAAGAGAGAAGGCTACGAATGGGGAGCCGAGCAGGAACAGGCCTTCCAGGAATTAAAAAGCTACTTATCATCACCACCCTTACTCTCTACTCCAGAAGCTGGGGAGCGGTTAGTATTATACTTAGCCGTATCTGATCGTGCGGTCAGCTCGGTCCTCCTACGAATAAAGGGGACGGAGCAGGCCCCAGTTTATTTCGTAAGCAAAACACTGTTGGATGCTGAGACACGTTACCTACCGTTGGAAAAATTGGTATACGCTCTTGTCATAGCATCAAGAAAGCTACCCCACTACTTCTTGCAGCACCCCATCACCGTATTCACTGAGTATCCACTAAAAGCCTTGCTCAGAAAGGCAGACCTCTCCGGCAGGATATCCAAATGGTCCATAGAACTAAGTCAGTTTGACCTTGATTACCAACCTAGAACTGCAGTCAAAGGGCAGATTCTAGCGGATTTCGTAGTTGAGTTTACTCCAACAGTGGCACCACCGCCACCACCTCTCCACGAGAAGGAGCAAACTAGAAAACCCGAGCAGCCAACGAGAATGGCCGATTCGGAATCAGACGAATGGAGGCTTTACGTAGATGGGTCAGCCTGCAACAAAGGATCTGGAGCAGGGGTTGTGCTTTTCTCTCCAGAAGGATTGGTTCTGGAGCAAGCGCTGCGGCTAGGATTTAGTGCCACCAATAATGTGGCAGAATATGAAGCCTTGATTGCGGGATTGAAGAGTGCCCTAGAACTAAAGGTAAACAAATTGAGAGTATTTTGTGACTCACAATTAGTTGTTAACCAGCTTTCAGGAGAATACGCTACGAAAAGCGAGAAGATGGCCGCGTACTCAGATGCAGCCAAAGATCTGCTTGATAAATTTTGTAAAGTCCACATCCAGCAAATCAGCTCGGGTCAGAATGCACACGCAGACTCACTGGCTTGCCTGGGATCAGCAATCAGGACAGAGTATCGTCGCACAGTGACGGTGGATTACCTGGGCGAACCAAGCATTGGCCGAGCGGTGGAAGTCGTGATGGAAACAGAGTTTGGGCCGAGCTGGATGGACCCGATAGTGGCATACCTACGAGATGGTACCTTGCCAGAAGATAAGAGGGAAGCACACAAAATCAAGACCAAGTCCGCACGCTTTTGGCTCTCTCCAGAAGGTAAGCTCTATAGAAAGTCTTTCCTTGGACCATATTTGTTGTGTGTACACCCAGCCCTTGTTCAGAAATTCCTCCACGAGATCCATGCTGGAACTTGTGGGGGACACACCGGTGGCAGATCTATAGCCCACCGAGCAATATCCCAGGGATATTGGTGGCCTTACATGCAGGAGGATGCAAAAGCTTTTGTCAAAACTTGTGAGAAGTGCCAGAGGTTTTCTCCCCTCATCCGAGCCCCAGCGGAGGATCTATTACCTCTAACCAGTCCATGGCCGTTTGCTCAATGGGGATTGGATATCGTGGGTCCTCTCCCTATGGCAACGGGGAAACGAAAATTCCTACTCATTGGCACTGATTACTTCACCAAATGGATAGAGGGGGAGGCTCTTGCTAAAATCACAGAAGCCATGGTGGAAAGGTTTGTTTGGAACAAGATAATCACAAGGTTTGGAGTACCTTACTCCATCATCTCAGATAATGGATCCCAGTTCGGCAAGAAGTTCAAAGCCTTTTGTGCTCAGTACGGCATCAGGAACTATTACTCCACCCCAGCTTACCCACAAAGCAATGGGCAAGCAGAAGCTTCAAACAAGACTATCTTAAAAAGTCTCAAAAAGAGGTTGGAGAAGAAAAAGGGAAAATGGCCCGATGAGCTCCCAGCCGTACTCTGGGCCTACAGAACCACCCCGCGGCGATCTACGGGAGAGACGCCATATTCCCTTGCTTATGGGACAGAGGCAGTGATTCCCTTGGAGATTGGTTTGCCAACCATTCGCACTGCACTTGTAGAATCGGGGGGCAACGATAGAGCCCTGGCCGAGCAGCTAGACCTCGCTGAAGAGAAAAGAGAGCGGGCACTCATCACCTTAGCAGCGTACCAGGAGCAGCTACGAAGAAGCTACAACAAAAAGGTACAACCAAGAGAGTTCAAAGTAGGCGACCTAGTCTTGAGAAAAGTCTTGGCTAACACCAAAGTGTCCTCAGACGGGAAGCTTGGGCCGAACTGGGAAGGCCCATACAAGATTGTGGGAATTGCTGGCATCGGGGCCTACCGTTTGGCTGACCTGGATGGAGATCCTGTACCACGGCCATGGAATGTCCAGAACCTGAGAAAGTTCTACCAGTGACCTGCTTATGTGGTTACGAGTACAGTCACATCTTTTTTTTAGAGGAGAATACGAATAAATTCACATTTGTTTTAGCACTTTGTTGGGATTACGAATAAAATCACCAACAGTTATTTAGATTTTTTGTCTTCATTAATAAAAATTTCATTTTTCCCTTACTATGATGTTGTTTAAATATGAACCCAAGTTGCTTCCAATCTGGATTCCTATTGGGGAGCAGATAGTGTATATGTGCAACGAATATTGCAGCGCCAAAATTCTAAGTATGAAGAAACTTAGTGTATATATGTGCAACGAATATTGCAAGAAACTCTAAGTATAAAAACACTTAGATTTGCAACGAATACTGCAATACTTTCTAAAGCACAAAAAAGCTTAGATTTGCAACGAATACTGCAATACTTTCTAAAGCACGAAAAAGCTTAGATCTGCAACGAACAAGACTTAGATAAACAAATTCCAACGAATATTGGTAAATACCTGAGTATGAAAACACTTAGGTCGGGGAAAACACTTGAACACCTAGTATGCAGAAAAGGTATAGCACGAAGAAGCTTACAAGTACTGCATAGAGAAAACTTGATAAAGATATGCTTGAAAACATTTGCAGAAATACAAGTGCCTAACAAGTACGGAAATACTTAAAAGTACCAGCATCAGATATTAAAAAGGCCACATCCGGCCGAGCCAAGATCACGCAGGATCAAAAGTTGAGACTTAAGTAAAGCAAACAACAAGTCTAGCAGCAGGCATCAAGCCTCTTCACCGTGCTGACCAGCATCGATGGCAGGATTGGGGACAGGGTTGTCGCCCCTAAGGCCTTCAGCAACGTCCTCAGTAATAGTAAGGTCAGTGACGTTTTCCTCTGTCGGAATCAGCTCGGTATTGGGCTCAGGTTGAGCTTCTGAGTTGGGCTGAACTCCAGCATCAGGATTAGCTCGGGGAGCAGATGCCTCACTAGGGAGTTCCATATCAGTCCAATAAGGGGAGGACGGATCCACCCCAAGCTTGGTAAGGCATCTTTGCCAAGCCGCGCTCCAAACAGCATCCTGCACTGCGGGCATCTGTGCTCTGTAGTTGTCGGTGATTACGACAACAGCACGGTCGTATTCAGCTTCCGCCTTGGCCTCCGCAGTCACAAGCTGCTGACGAAGTTCATGCTCGACCTCAGCAGCCTTCCTTTTGAGCTCTGCATTCTCTCCTTTCAAACCCTCCACCTCCACCCGAGCTTCCTTCAAAGATTGGGCATGCTGGGCGCTCTCCCGTTCGGCTTTGTCAGCCCTCTTCTGCTCTCTCTTAAGGTCTTTTTCAACCTCTTTTGCTCGGTCAAAACCGGCGGCGGCTTTCTGCATGATCTGTAGAAAGGAGGTGTCAGCTATAGACAAACAAAAAACACAACAAACTAACTATTAAACTTTTGTACCTTGGCACTCGATTGAAAAATCGACTTCATGAGAGTGTCATAGGAACTGCTCTTCTCTCTCTCCATGTCAAGTGGGAGAAGAGCGGCTCTAGACACACCGAACGCCACCTCGGTGGAGGAGATCTTATCAATCATGTTCAGGGGCGTGCCATCAGGACGGGCCAGGAGAGGCTCCCATGGCTGCACCAATGGAGGAGAATCAGTAAGGCGTTGGCTTGGGCCCGAGCTTGCTGTCCTTCTCCTCTGCGGGGGAGGTTGATCATCGTGAGTACTCTCTGATGGCCTTTTGTCCCTCTGTTGCTCAGATAGAGACGCATCAGGCGCCTCAGAGGGGCTGATAACTCGGACAGCCGGAGGGGCATGAGAAGCCCGCCCACCAAGGTTCAACTCACCGAGCAGGTTGATTGGCTCAAGCGGCATCTCTCTATCAGGGGAGGGAGAATAACCGGACGAATCGTCTGAGTCTGCAAGAAGCGCGGCTTGCTCAGACAAGGATTGGATGATTGAGCGGTGATCCAACGCTCTTTCCTCTATTTCTTCTTCTTCTTCTGATGCCCCCCTACCAGATGTGCTCGCCTCTTGATCTGTGCGGACGAGGATTGGGATAGCAGTTGGTATATCGGATACGTGAGCAAACGTGATTTGCTGTTGTAGATTGCTCGGAGCCCGAGCTCTCCTAACTCTTCTTGTGGCTTGGCCTCTACGGGGTCGAGTGCTTCTTTGCTCGGCCGGTGGACGTGTGGCAATTAGCGGGGTAGCTGGAGGCCAGGGATGTCTCGATCTTGGCTCGCCGGCCCTTCTGATACCGCCCCAGTATGTTGGGGTGTAATCCAAAAGCAGGTGCGCTGCACGGCCGAGACCGACAGGTGTTGGTGCGAAACCGTCAAAGTATAACGCCCGAGCAATATCCTCACGATGGAGGTTACCGTGGATCAGACGGCCACCATGGTTGAGGTTACTAGCTGCAAAATAGCATGAAGAAGAAATAATCAAATGGCAGTTTCTGGGAAAAGCAGACAAATAAGGATACAGGAATAAAGGTACTAACGCAGTCCGCCAGGAGTTGTGGGGCAGGCAAAGCCGATGGTCCTCCCCTCGGCATCTCTGGGCTCCCATTTGCCAGTGACTACGAGGTAGTCGTCTGCCTCTCCTTTGGAGGAATTTGGTAGGTCGGTGATAAGCTTCTGGTTAGGATCCCTGGCTTTGAAATAGAAATTTTTGTGCTCTGTAGGGACTACACTATAGAGGTAGTGCAAATCCCACCAGTCTAGATGAAGGCCAAGTAGCCTGTTAAGGGCAATTGTGCCCATAACCACCCTGACGAAGTTGGGGCAGAGTTGCATAGGGTTTAACTGACATCTGTTGCAGACCTCCCTGAAAAAGGGATGTAAGGGGAACCTAAGGCCCCCCTCAACTATGAAAATCAGGGGGATATGGATTTTGTCTTCGGTTTGACCTAGTTCTCTCATATCGTACCTATTGTCCAATCGGAATTGAACGTCGGCGGGGATACTATATTTTCGACGAAACTCGTCTCTTTTCTCAGGGGAACTTAATAAGGCTCTGTGCCTACCCATGGCTTCTGTAGAACTAGGGTTTCACCGTTGAAACCCAGGAGGAAGAAGAAAGGAATGAACAGTAAAAGGGGAAAAGACCAGGAAGGGCGGAAATGGAAGGGTCACTTACGTGAGAAGGCGGACCTAAGAACGACTCACTCCGACGATAATGACGGACGTTCTCCGACGAAGGCTGGAGAAAAAGGGGTACTTCTGTTGCAGAAAACTTGAGTATTGTTGATGGCGAAACGAGGTTCTCCTCCTTCTCTCTTGCTCTTTCTTTCTTTTGATGGAATGAGAAATGGGAGAAGGGGAAGGGTTTTAGGGGGAAAGTAACCTTTGTCCCGCCCAAAACCCCATAAAGTAGGGTGTGACGTACGAGATATCACCCCGAATCGTCCTTTGGGCTTATCTGATGACCAACGGGTCATTTCACATTTAATGCACTGACAGCATCACTACCCACGTGGAGGGGAGGCATGCAAGAAGATGCATCAGGAATCATGGAAGCTCTGCGCACCGCTGATGAATGACAGCAGTAGCAGAGCTGGGGAGCAATTGGAGTGGGTAAAAACTGATTACCCTACTTTTAGGCATAGCACGTGCCTAAGGCGATCACCACGAGAGGGTGAATAGCTCGGCACCACATAGGGAGTCCGTGGGCCCTGTGCCGAGCTGATCCCGGACCATGAATAAGGTCAGAATAATTAAATAAGTTAATATATCAGGATGTACTAGCTCGGCATAAGACATAAAGGGATACCCCTGGTATGGCCGAGCTAGGTAGGCTACGTGTGTAGCTTGAATAGCATTCTGGAATACATAATTCAGCTCGGTGTAATAAGCTGAACTATGTACGAGTTATTCCGAGCTACGTGGAAGCACGGCACCGCCACGAGAAGGGCGGTGAGACATTCCAGAATAGTCTACAGCGGCTCCTTATGAGATAAGGAGCAAACCTGTGAAATAAGGGATTAATATGGGAAGTCCTAACGTGATTAGGAGTATACCCCGTATAGGGAAGAATCCTATATGGAAACAAAGACCCCTGCTAGACGAAATCTAGCAGGACGTGGAGACTTGCCCCTAATAGGAAAGTCCTATTAGGAGAAGGATTCCTAAAAGGAATAGGAAACCAGGGGCACGAGATGCCTAAAGATAATGAACATCTACACCTATAAATACAAGGCAAGAACCATGACAAAAGGTACGCTGTGAAACCTATTTTCATACGCATTCTGCTTTGAACTCTCAAGTACGTGATACTAACTTAGGCATCGGAGGGCCTTTGCCAACGAGAGGCAAAGGCGCTCTAACCCTTTTTCTGTCTTGCAGATCTAGGGTTGATTCAAGGAAGCACGTGATCCAGGGTTACGTGGAATCATCCCCGTACAATATATACATATATACACAGCGTGAGATGAGGGACGAGGGACCAGAGCGCGAGACGATAGAGTCATCGACGAGAGAGTAGCTTCTATGTCGATTGATTTGGGGGAAAACACATATAAAGCCCTAATTACACTTTTAACCCACATGTTTCAAGTAATAACATTTTCACACCCGCGCGTATCCGAAACGTATCCTAGCGTATCCATAACGTATCCGAATACGAAAAAATAAATTTAAATTTTGGATACTCTAAAAAACGTATCGGATACGTATCCGGAGCATATCCGAGCGTATCCATATCCGATACGCGTATGATACGTAATACGGAGGCCAAAATAGAGTATCCGTGCTTCATAGGGAGGGAGTATCATTTTTGGGGGGAAAGGATATTATGGAACTCATGGTACAGTTTCGCTTATGGTTGCATATGAACCAAGCCTTTCGTGAACTGTTCGAGGCTTGACTCAGTAAGGGCTCGTCCGAGTTCGACTCGTCCATTAAACTAACGGAACCTCAATTTTAGGCTTATTTAATAAATGACCCAAACCCGAACTTGATAGTATTCGGCTCGATTAGCCTCGGGAACCTGGAATATATTTGTGTAAAGATGATTTATGTATGAAGTATGAACTTGTCTATGTGAAATTTATGTACCAGAAACATATGTATGTACATAGTGAAACTTATGCGTAGTGTTACTCTTGTCTCGTGAAGGCTCATGAACAAGCTGGAGTTTGACTCAAGCCTAGGCCAGCTCGGCTTGTCAAATTTAATTGAGCTCGAGCTCGCTAAATTTTTTAACGAACGAACCTGAACATTCTAAATTCGGTTCGACTTGGCTCGTTTGTAGCCCTGTATTCACAAAACAAACCCGAACATTCTTAATTTTAATGACGTTCTTGTTTCCTGTAGATGATTATATCGCTTGGTGCGGGTCCATGGGATGCTCTATTTGGTGGAGGAAATATACCTGCATTTGTTTTGGCATCCTTGTGTGCCCTTGTTGCTGGGGTTATTGCAACTCTTAAGCTGCCACACCTGTCCAACAGTTCCTTTAAATCAACCGGTTTCCATTTTGGCTGACTTGCTTTCTCAGCAAAGGTGAGAAGTCTAATGACCAAAAGTGTTACCCCAAGAACAAATCCAGGTGAGGGGTTCCGTACAAGTGATGCAGCTGCTATGGGTGCGTAATATTTTTCCAGTAAGATAAGAGTTACACATTCTTTCCTTTTAATTTCATTCATTTTCCCACTTTTTGGGATCTGAATCCATGTAGAGTGTAAAGTGTCGTCCACATAGAAAAGCATACTATATTACTATGAATAACAGTCTGTAAATCTTGCGTTCACACTTCTTTGTAAGAAGTCCAGCCATAATCTATTGGGCCTCTTGAGATTACTTCCTAGATAGTTCTTCTCTTCTTGTTGACACATTTCCTCAGTCATAGTATAATTCAAGCTGGTATTTACCTTCCTGTAACATGATAATTAACACATCTAGTTTTGTTTCTATCATCATTGTGATTTCTTTCCTTCTCCTTTTCTTTCGGTTTCTCTGTAACAGTATGGTGAGTTTTTTAGTTTTTTTAGTTTTTTTTTTGGATAACCGGACGTCCGGGCTAGCTTGCGCGCACCTTGTCTAATTCCGGGGCCCTGGAGGTAACAACCGGGTATAACCCGCAGTGGCCCCAAGGCTCCGTTCATTTGTCAAGAATGTTACACAAGAAAGTTAATCCCGAGAAAAGTGAAATGAAGTGAAGTAAAAGAAAGGAAAGTTTACTTTCTTGTGAGTGTTCACTTGACAAAAGATTTTCCCAGCAAAACTATAATTAATCAATCGCCACATTCACTACAAAAACTAAATAAATTAGTAGGATAACTAAAATCTCAAATTCCAACTAATAATTACTCGATAAACTAAAAAAACAAGAACGCTCAAGAAACAGCTGCTAATATAAAGGAGAGGGGTGGGGAATTGTCGCCAGAAAAAGGCAATTGGGGGATGAGGAAAGTAAATTTCGGAGTTGAAACTTTCCCGCGACATATAATTCCTATCCTTTTGCAGGATGCATTTTGAGGGAAAGTGATTTCTAGTGGGAAAAATATTTTTATGGGTCTTATTATTTTTCTAGTAACTGAACACCCTAAAAGTTGAGGGAAAATTGATTTTCTCATCATTTCCCATCCTTTCTTGACAACTGAACGAGGCCCAAGAGTTCGTTGGAAAGGGCCATTGAGCTGAGGTATTCTTTGGTGAGATAGATAGTTGAGGTATTAGTGCTTTGGAGTCATTGCGAAGGACACAATGAACGGCATTTAATTACTGGAATTTCTGTTTTTACTTTGGGTGAATAAGTATTTCCTTGGACTGTTGCAATCGGGCCACTGTCCACGTCCTGGGTTCTTTTTTTTTCTTTCTTTTTTGTGCCCATAAGCATTTGCTGGCATCATTTGTTCTCCATGGCAGAGTTTTTTTCTTTTTTTTTTTATAGGCAAAAAATTTATTAATCTTTGAAAACAAATTACAAAGATTAAACGGATCCAAGACTAAGAACGCCAAGGACCCAAAGAGAAAAATAACAAGACCTCAAATGGATGGTAAGATACCAGCCAACCAAAACAACAAGCAGAGACAACCACAAAAAAACACCTCCCAAAGCCTATAGCAAGAGAAGAACCACTTCAGAAGAACCCCTAAACAAAGCCCAACCAAAGAAACAAAAAACAAAAAAACCCAAAAAAACCCCAAGACAACCAAACAAGAAACAAACGCCAAAACATGATCAGAACTCCACAGAAATGGAGACACCTTCCTCCAATTGAACAAGAGCTTCAATTTCCTGTTCAGAAATATCAACTCCCTCCAATTCTAAATATTTCTTGATGTTATAACTCTTCCTTCCGTAGTATTTTACCCCACACAAAGCACTCACCTCCATATTCTTCTTGGCTTGCTTGATTAACCTCAAATCTCTGTTACGAGTGACGCTACTAATTTCCTCTTGCGTTTTTCCAAAGTTTGATGAAGCCAAAGATTCATCCTCCATCCTTATCTCCTTTTTCCTTTTTCTGGATATGCATATGCGAAATGAGACAATTGGGCAGACAGACAGGCGGTAGGCTAGCAATCCCTACATATGCGTGTCGTGTCCAAGATACAAGATGTAGCTGACAAGTATCCTTGCCCTATTTTCCTTCTGTTCTCCCAACTCAAATCTTTGTGCTAGCGCAGTGTTTCGAGTGTGTTAGTACAGATAATTCTTTCTTTCTTTACAAGATTGATATAAGGCAAACATAGACCAGGCAACTGTTTAAATGCAAAAGTTGGAAATAAATTGTAGACTTGAATTTAAATGCAATCAACCTTTAATGAAAGAAAAAACTATGCGATACAGTAAAATACATATGGAAGCACTGGCGGGAATACATGTATAGAGTCTGATGAATGGGTGTGTAGTGCTGGTCCAGCCCATCTATTTCCATGCCTACCGTGTTTTGTGACGTGCTATTTCAGAATATCTTCGGCCCGGCCTGCCCGCCCACCAATATCCGTGCCGTGATTGTGCCAGTGCCAGTGCCCAGCGCAATCGGGTCTAGTGAAGCTAAAAAATACTACTAAAAAAATTGCCATCACTTTTTTTAGATTGCAAAAAAAGAAACGTCAAATAATTAGAATTAAAATTAACAAAATTTAAATCAAAAGATGTAAAATATTATACTGATAATTGAACTTTTTAATACAACGATTGTAAGTATAAATAAGAAATGCATTACTATGGTTTTGAATACATCCCAACTAGATTGACACCTACTAAAAAATCACGTTCGTGTTGTGCCCTTATCCGTGTTTCGTTTCATGTCGTGCCCGTGCCGCGGGCTCCAAAATGATGGCCCAACCCGGCCCATCTTGGTGTTCGTGCAGCGTCGGTGCTAAACATGCCGTGCTTGTGCCGGCCCGGCTCATTCGACACCTCTATGCATGTATTTTTTGCTATAACCCCTGCATATAGGTATATTTATTGCAAAAAATGTAATAAGATTTTATTTTTTTGGCACCCCCGCAAGGCCCATACCCCATATAGCACTAGTATAGTAAGATTCTTGATTGAACTTATAATTTTCGGCACCCCTATTAGAAATCATGGTTCCGCCCCTGTGAAAGATACATATAATGAGCTGGTTGTGTGTTTATTGATTTTCCTTCCAGTATTCTTTTCTGCTATTTATAGGCGAGGGACGATATATAGCTCCATTAAAAATCGATATTCCAATTGCCTTGCCCGTATTTCTTCCCACATAATCTTCTCCATTCATAATCCTCATTACATTTCTTCACATAATTTGCATCTTCCTTAGTACCCAAAACTCTGCCATTCCTGCTTTGGTCTTCCCTCTAAAGGTGGACACATGCATGTTCATTTAGTCCTTGGTTACACACTTCCTCACAACCTCTCTCACATTCATAAGTCAAGATGTGTACACCAACAAAGCGTCAAGCATGGTTGTCAAGATGGCAAGTCGTGTGAGGGTACAGTCGCGAGTTTGAATTCTGCTTGCGAGTAGTAGTTCTCAAGTGTCGGTATGTATTTTCAAAATCCCTTCTAAAATTAAGTGATTATTGTGCTTTTAGAAAAGAACCAAAAAAAAATAATTTGCAAGACAAATGTCAAATGATCATCATGTGCTTGATCTGGCGATGTTCCATCCATTAAACATGATTTTTGGTACGAATTAGATACTTGACAAGCCAAATAAATAAACGACTTGATCACATGGTGTAGCATCTTAATTCCTCACTTACCCAACCGAAACCTAAATGTTCGTGCAGAATAGGATACTTCGGAAATAGAACGAACGCCTTGATGGAAACTTTGAGTCACGTCACAATGTCGATTTTTGAGAAACAGTATTTGCTCCCACAAAATGTATACACGGGATTGCAAACAAAGCTGTTTTGAGGATACAACGAAATCCAATTTTACGATCTTCTAGTTACGTCTGCCCAAACAAAGAACAAATAAAATACCAAGTCAAAATAAAAACAAACAAACAAACAAACAAACCAAGTGACTACTAATCATGTTTTTGCTGAATAGCGGAATAACAGTACAAGAAAGCAACTAATTAGAGAGAGGGAGAATTTCTGGAATTTCAACATACTGAATGGGTATATGTGGATCGACCACAATGGTATCTATTCTAACAAATGCAAAACCAGAGTTCGTTGTACTACAGGGTTGTAGTGCATAGTTCAAATCATCTATTAGACAATCAATGGTCGAGATTTCATCTCACTCATAAACATACATGGGTGTGCGAACCGTTGGAGCAAAACACCATAGGAGTAAAGATGATAAGCTTTACCACCTTTTTTTTTTTTTTTTTTTTATAGCAATAAGCTTTAACACTTGTGCTCCCATAGCACTCAAAACTATTGCCATTAAGCAATGTGAGATTGCCCTGAACCAGTCTACTGGTATTGATCGGAGGTATCAACTGGTGTGGACCCACAAGTGGGTCCTAAACGATCAATCCAAACTGTTCATCCATCTCAAAATCAAATTTCGATTGGGCCTATGCGGGAATCGATGCAATCGAACGGCCAGATGAGCTTGATCCAAAATGTCCCACTCGGAAATCGATGCAATCAGACAACTAGATAAGCTCGATCCAAAATCATCTCATTTCATCTCGGAATTTGATTTTGAGATGGATGAACAGTTCGGATTGATCGTTTGGTATCCACAAGTGGGACTCTGATGCTATTTGTACATGGTCTGTACAAGGGGGTCGGTACCCCTTGTATTTCCGAATTGCCCCAAAACTCTTAAAAAAAAAAAAAAAACTCTCTAAAAAACAAGAAAAGTTATGATAAAACGAACCCAATTTATTTTTATAAATTCCAAAACCAATTACTAGGACAAAACAATAACATGACTCAATTATTCAGGCCTCATTCCACTAATAAAAAAAAGTTTATTTTAAAAATCAAAACAAGTCATTCTCTTATAATACATCTAATAAAAAGGCGTGAAAATTGAATTTGTTTTAAAAACACCCCTAAATGTCCAATCAAGTGAGAAAATTGAAAAAGATTGGTAAAGAATATTTATGAAAACGTCAGACTTGTTGGGCCCACTCGGAATAAAATACTAGCAAACATATCCAGCTACAAACATTTGAATAAAGCATATCAACAAGTTGTTGGGCAATCACAATCCAACGGAAAACTGAGAAAGAAAAAGACAGAGTGACGTCAATCAAAGAATGCACATGGGGTTCAGTTTTAAGCTGAACATGTACACAGGAGTGCATGCATGTGGACGACCAGAATTCAGTTGTTTATCTATTTTAGGGAAATGATTTTTACGTCTCTCTTTATTTCCAAACGCTCTTTTATTTTATTTTTTTTTATCTTTATTTACTTGAAAATATAAAATTGTCCTTTCTATATAAAAAAAAAAACTGAGTCACGAGGTAAGGGTAATTTGGTAATTTCAATTTGAATAAATACAAAAGTAAAATATTTAGGGATAAAAAGGGTGTGAAAATCATTTACCTTATTTTATTACTAGTATTAACTATAGATTTATGGGATATATATCTCCAAGTAAATACATAGTCTTGCATAGTATATAGTACTCCCTCCGTCCCATTTTAAATACTCTCTACGTATATCCGTGCCATTTTCAAACGTCTACATCTTTTAATTGGTAAGGTTTTCAAAGTTTTTAAAAATTTTGTCCAATAGAACTAATTGAGATCTATCAAATAAGATCCATATTGTATATAAAATACATTATAGAATGAAAACTATAAGAGTTTTAAAAAAACACGCATAACCGTAGGGAGCATTTAAATTGGGATGGAGGGAGTATATTTTAGGGGTCGGCTCCTCTCCAATCCATTTTCAAAAGATTTTGGACTTCTCGGATCGCCTGATATCTAGCGTGCTCAATCAATGACCTGCAAAAGTTAAGATAAAGCCAAGTAAGCAACATGTATCATCAAAATGAATCTAGAAAGAGCCTCCAAACAAGCCAACTGGATGATTCGGCCCAATTTTTTTGCTTTTAGTAAAAAAAATGGCTGAATCGTCCAGTTTTCATGGAATGATAATCAGAACAAGGGGTACGAACATGGATCAATCTCATTCCTAATGCGTGTACCCCTTTCAGCAATTCCAACTAACGAAGTCATGTGATGCAGGGCGAGAGAGTCTTGTCTTGGGTCAATTTAAAAGGAAAATCAGCTAGTTGGTGGGACCCAAATCACAGCATCATCACTAGTAGTATGGGTCGAGTCCCGAGGTTACTCCGGTTGGGTGGCGGGTTTGTTTCTCAAACAATTAATCAGGGTTCGAATTTTGGTGTCAGACTGTAAGAAAGTAATTTCTTGTGAATTCTTTAGTCTTAGTGTGAATGAACTGCCTTTGATCAAACCGGGAAGAGGAGTAATTGAGGTACACGTAAATTGGCCTGAATATCCCTGTCCGTGGAAAGAAGGTAAAGATAAGTGTGCGTCACCCCATTCTTTTCTTACATATGGTAGATGTCCACATTGTTGAATAAGGCAAACCAATGGTTTACCCTTCACCAGGGAAAAAAAATGTAAAATAAAGAAGGTACATTTGGCAACTCTTTTAAAATTCCCCATTGATCAACAAATGTACGTAGTGATTGATATATGAATGATGAAATCCTATAGACTTCTTCCACTTCAAACTCAATAGTCAATTCTCAGTGAAGTCACAGTAGCAACAAAAATATGTAATTGTGTAACTAGGATAAAAAGACGTGACACGCGAGTTCAAGCCCTAGAAACTTGTTTTGATCTTCCACGTTTAAAAAAAATCTAAGTTATGTCGATCGTCCAACAATTAAAGATTTCATTGTCATTGGCAATGACAGGTTTAGATGCGCGCCCCTGTTCTTATGTCGATGAATTTGCTTGACAATTGTTAAGTCTCGAAAGGAACTTGAATGCGAACTCACACACAGAGAGAGAGAGAGAGAGAGAGAGAGAGAGAGAGATCTCAAAGGTCATTTGGGTGGTGTACCAAGCGATAGGGGTGTCCACGGATCGGTTCCGGCCGGATCAATTCTGTTCTCGATCCGATTCGCTCGTGACGGATTTTTCGTATTTAAGATCTGCAACCTTCCGTGGGTGACATAAGGATGGGTCGGTTCGGTTGTGGATTGAGCGGATCAGGCGGATTTGGCGGATCAAAGAAGGATTATTAGGCAGATTGAGCGGATCGAGCCCGAACCAAACTGCATCCGTCAAAATAAAAATATTATGATCCGTATCCATCCGTAACGTACCTCGGGTGAGTAAACGGACAGATCGGTTTGGGCGGTTTGAATTGATTAGACGATCTGCTGGGCAGCCCTACCAAGCGAATAGAGGAGCTAGCAATGGGATAGATATGAAAACTTGGGGCACAAAGACAAAAAAAGGCCAGCTTGGTAGGGTTCAATTAAGAAGGAAGGAAGGAAGGTGCTTGGGCTTGCGTATTTCAAAATCAAAACTCACTTGTGGGACTAGAACTTGTGAAACTTGGTTCAATTTAGGTCACCTTTTGCTTATTATTCGGAGTTCGACCTGATCGGCAAATTTAGGGGGACCTGGGAGTAGCACTCATGACCAGGAGTTTGGGGCTAGCTTCCCAAGACGAGGCTTGGGGGCAGCAGTCAATGTAAATTAGGATTATAATTAAAGACCCGCTACATGCAATAATCGATGTAACTTGTTTTCTCTTTTCATTTGATACAGATAAGATCTTCTACACATTTAGATGAAGGGGATTCGTCCATACCATCAATAAAGCTTGGAAGACCACAGTAATCTTGACAATGGAAATTGGTTTGAGCTGTGAAATACTAAACTAACCGATTACAAAACTACGTAAAAATCTTTGTATCTTGCGTTCTTGTTTGATTATTCTTCGCTTTGTGTATTTGTTGGTTTGGCTGATTTTCTTTAACATTTCTCTTCAACTCTATCTCCATTGCTGATAGGGACGGACGCAAACTCAAAAGTGAGTTGGGCGAACACCTTAAAAAAGTTTTATTGGACGAGCGAGCCTATATAATTGTAAATTTTTTTAAAAAATTATACTTAAGAAAATTTTCAAACTTGGTTAGGTGGTCGCCCGGACTAACACGCCTTTACTTTACTGCCCTTCCTTGCTTAAAGGAGGGGATAACCTAGGGGAAGGGCTTCGTCCAGTGTGCACGATACCTGTTGGTGGGTTAGGTAGCAACCCCTGCCCCCTCATTGGACCCATCCCCAGATTCCTGCCCTTTCTCTCTCTCTCCCTCTGCAGCAACTTTCAAAGGCCTAAAAGATATTGCCAACTTTTATTTCTCGTTTTTCTCAAGTACTAACTTGTTTGGCTCTTTGTCACAAAACTCTAAATTGCATAAAATGCACACATATTCAAGTCGCTTTCCCTACGGGGTCCTGCAGCGACGGGTTCATTACAGGGATGTAGTGACCTTATTTGGCCATTCATATCAATAATGAATGCTTGGATTTTAATTCAAACAATGAACGACTCGGATCATTTGGAGTTTAGATTAAATTCGAACCATCAGTGCCAAAATGGACGGCTGGATGAAACTCACTACAAGCCCCTGCTTCCCTATCCTTAATTGCGCAAGTATTTTGGTGTTGTTTTTGTAAATTTGTTTTCATATCCGGTTGATTAGTTATACAAATGGAATTGGATCCTCTTCAATCATATAATATGGACTGGACGGTCTAGTGTTGATCGTTTTTGAAATTTTCCCTAGCTTATTTTGATGATTTGAACCGATCAAATATGATGGAAAAAGAACATTGACTATGCCAAAATTGCGATGATGGTATACAGTTGATATGATGGAAAAAGAACCCAGGATCAGAACTCATAATTTAACCCATTTATCTCAAGACAAATAAGTTACGAAATCAGAACAACTGGTATTCGATCATGGTGATTATTGGCATGGTCAATGTTTTTGATGAACTCTAAAATATGAACCGGGAAGAATCCCAAAATGATCAAAACTGAACCGTAGAGGATCCTGTTCTTTCACAAATACATCATTCTTTTAGAAAGACATAAAAAATGATACTTTAAAATTCTTGAAAATAATTTTCGTGTAAGAATGACTAGGATCTTAAAAGTGATTGATTTTCTTCCTTTTTTCTAGAATCATTTGGTCCATTCCTAAAGAGCAATTTAAAATACTAGATTTCACAATGACAAGCAAATGGGGACGCAAGTTAAAAATCCCACCCATCTGAAGGCATTAGATTAGGGGTTTAAAAATCAAAGTGCGCACTTCTTTTTCTTTGAAATCAACCCCCACTTCTTGCTTGAAAAAGCACGTAATATGGTACCCATTTTCTATCTCCTTTAGTTAAGGAATCAAACCTATCCCAAAAAGTCTTTGCTCCTCCTATACTTTAAACATCCAAGGACATCTATGCCTTTTGTTTATGTAACAGTCCTTTCTTCTTCTTTTTTTCCCTTTTTTTTTTCCGATGGTGAGGGGTCTTCAGACCAGTTTACGCGTTTCTCGTCTATTCTCCTTCCTTGTCTAGTTTAAGGCAGACTATTCACATTGAGACTAGGTGATTCTTAAGAAATTACTTTTTCGTGGCCTGGCCCCAAGAATCGAATCGCGGTAAATTGAGTGAGGGGCAAATCCACCAACCTATCGGGGCTTTATGTACCGGTCTTTCTCAACTAGGGGAATTAGTAAATAAGAATATTCGAGTTACTTCAAATTACTGGGGAAAAAATGCAGAATCATGAAAATCATATGCTAATTAACAAGAAAGTGAAAGTTAAATAAAAATCCCAACTCCAGTTCAAAAAACATAAAAATAAAAACACCACCTCATGCTAGGAGAAAGTGACACCTCTCTCTATCTCTTAGAAAAATAGACCTTGGAGCTGATAATGTATGCAAGCAATCCATCATGCATCAAGGAATGCCTCTCCTATCCAATTGAAGAAATTATGATAATTTTCTTATTTTTTTGTGAGAAAGAAAACTTGGGTCATATATTAAACTCACTTCACTCCCCTTTCACATTGAAACCCCCCCCTCTCTCTCTCTCTCTCTCTCTCTCAAAACATGACAGTGGATCAACACCACAATTTCCTTGATTGGTGGCAGTAGTCTACCTAGGTCATGACCTTCATTAATGAAATGGCCTTCTTCCAAGCCAATTTCATGCTACAAACTCCTCATGAAGATGAGCATCAACCTCCTTCCTCTCTCCCCCCAATTCTACCCTCATGCACTTCTCAAGACTTCCATGGTACTCTCTTCCCCCTCCCCACCCCAGAAACACACACACCAAAAATTATTCAATGCCCCGAGGGCCGAGGCACACCATTATCCACTGCACATTGATGTGGGATATAAAACTAAGCGTATCGGCTCCACATCAATGTGCGGTGGAGAAACATGTGACGGTATATCTGGGTCACTGAATAATCACTTCACAAAAATTTGTAACCTATAGTTACATACAAAAAAAAAAAAAAATTTAGAACCCATGATACTGATAAAACCTTATCGGATTGATTAGAGCATGACATCTCTAATACTGCTATTTAAAACCTTGGTCTGCATCCAAATTCATTGTCATTTGTCAACATATATGGGTTTTAAATTCATTTTAATGGTGGTGTAGGTGTGGCTTCATTCCTAGGGAAGAGATCCATGTCATTTTCAGGCATAGACATATGTGATCAAGAAATCAACACTAATGGGGATGATGATAATTTGTCGGATGATGGATCACAATTACTCCTGGCTGGAGAGAGAAAGAGGAGGCTAAACATGGAACAAGTCAAGACACTTGAGAAGAACTTTGAGTTGGCCAACAAGCTTGAGCCTGAGAAGAAAATGCAGCTGGCTAGGGCTCTTGGGCTTCAGCCCAGACAAATTGCTATTTGGTTTCAGAATAGGAGGGCCAGGTGGAAGACCAAGCAATTGGAAAAAGACTATCAGCTCCTTAAGAGACAGTTTGATGCAATCAAAGCTGATAACGATTCCCTCAAATCTCAGAACCAAAAACTTCAAGCTGAGGTTATTTTTCATTTTCATAAATCCATGTTTTTTCCCTTCCTGCATCTATTTAATTAACATACTATTTTCATCATCCTCTTGTTTTGACCCATTTGGTTGCAATCATTTGGTCCTTGGGCAATTCTAAATATTTGCGTATATTGTACTAGTTTTTCAAATTAATTAAGAAAGATTCTATGGGATTGGCCACCGCGAGTTACTTGGGTGAAAAATATTTCTTAAATTTTTTATATGGGTGTGAAAAACCCTCTACGATTTCAAATTATCAATCATTTTAAGTCGCTTGTAAAACTTAAATGATGTCTATACGCGTAAATACAATCTCGTCTCTTTTTTTAACCTCACAAGCAGCAATATATACTTGCGAAATATATTTTTTTGGTACCAACATAGAAATATGTGCTTTGGGCTTGCTGGTCACAAATTCTGAATCCGCCACTGATTGCAATGTATTTTTCTATAACAATCAAATACCACCAAGTTGTCACATGTGAGATCTTATTTGCAACATTTTGATGTGTATATAGTCTGTCATATTCATGTATAATCATTTTAGATGGCCATGATTAATCAAAATCATATTTTTTCCACTTGGTTTCAACTGACAACATTGGCTGTATATTGAATTCTTCAAATTTTGAAATGAATGCAGATAGTGGCACTTAAAAATAGAGAGCCACATGAGTCAATAAACCTCAACAGAGAGACTGAGGGTTGCAGCAGTAACAGAAGTGAAAACAGCTCTGATATTGTGAGGCTGGATATATCAAGGACAACAACAATTGACAGCCCACTATCTTCAGCCCATCCAACAAGTAGTAGGCCCCTTTTCCCACCATCAATGAGGCCCAGTGGTAGTACTGGTGTGGCCCAACTCTTCCAGAACTCTTCTTCAAGACTAGACCTCCCATGCCAAAAGAATATTACAGACCAAACAGTCAAAGAAGAAAGCAGCTTTTGCAACATGTTTTGTGGGATTGATGACCAAAATGGATTTTGGCCATGGCTGGAGCATCAACAGTACAACTGATTGCAAAAACAAGAAAGAGAGATGATTTTCATCAAGAAACTATGAGGAATAATTTAAAAACCAAAAAAAAAAAAAAACACCTTAATTGTTTAGTTTTGGTGTATAAAGAAAGTATATATGGAGTTGAAATATTTAACGTGGGTTTTTGCAATTTTTTTTATGGAGGAATAAAAGGGTTTTGTGTCTTTTCACTTTCCATGTTTTCTCAAATAGTTACTCTTTGTGGCGTACATCCAGAGTAAGTTTCCAAATGTGATTTTTTCTTTAACAATTTTCTTCAGCCTTGCTTTGTTCACCCATGGCGAGGGTATATTCATTATGTGTGACTCACTTCAATGATCACAACCGATTATTTTTTCAAGATTGGAAGACCATGAAAATTTTCAGCCCAATCGGATATCAATAGGTACTTATTCCAAAGTTTATCTTGTTCCTTTTCTTTAAAACTCTCAAACTAAAAACTAATCTATAGATCAAGCGCTTATCGATATTCGATTGAACTCAATATTTGCATAGTCTCCTAGCAAATACATATAACCAATGTAAAACGATTTTGACGATCGAAGTGAGACTCAAATTGAATACCCTTCAAGAGTGAACAAAATTGCTCTCGTTTGTGCCGAGACTTTACTGGATCACTCCATCCATCCGTGTTTGTTGGTCCTTTTTCGGAGTTTATATCAATTTTCAAATGTTTATATTTGTAATGTTTTCCATAATTTTGAAAACTTTAAATAATAGAACTAATTGAGATATATCATAGAAGATCTATATTGTATATTTTTTGAGATCCGTATTAAAAGATATAATCAATTAAAAAGTGGTAAAAATTCTAAAAAAAGACCAACAAACACGGATAATGGAAGCATTATGTAAACAAATTCATAGCCTGCAACAGAGTGAGAAAGGGTGGGACACTTTTTTTAAAAAATAAATTGAGTGGGACACTTAAGGTGGTCACACTCCGTAACTCGGATCATGAACAAAATCTACGTTAAGTCCACAAGGTCTTACGTATTACTATACATTGTGGGTGAGAGAGAGTGAGTATCGACCACACATTTCAAGAGGAGTAGGAGACAGAGATGGGAGAGGAAGAAAGAGGACGAGGGGAGTTGGAAAATGGTCATTCTCATGAGAAGAGGACGTTTGGGAAGGTTACTTTCCTTACGGACGGACGTAGGATTTTTAACGTGGGGATCAAATCACATATATTTATAAATTAATAAAAAAAAAATTTGAGGAGACATTTTTTCATAATTTACAATCCAAATCTAACATATAATAAAAAAAATAATAGGAATAATTAGGAGGTGTGCAAGAGCTCGGGACCCGTTTGCATCCCTGGGTTCGCCCCTGATTGTGCTGACTAGGAAAGAATGGGTATGGAATCAAACATGCGTACCCCCACCACACCACTCTTTTGGCTCTCCCTCTCCCTTCTTCATCGAGTCATAGAAAGAGTTCATGCGATCCACTGTCACCCACTTCATAGCATCCAAAACCGATTAGTGGTGGGAATTTATGATACGGCACGATAACATAATCCGTAAACGACACGAAATTAGCAGGTTAGTATTGAATATTTCTAGCACGAAACACTTATATGACACGACTTGAGAACACGATTAATAAACAGGTCGGGTTCGGGTTCAATCCGTATAACCTGAGAATGACATGAATTAACATGTTCATCTATTTGTGTCGACATGGTAACCCGAGAATGACACGAATTAACCCGCATAACCCACGAATGACACAAATTAATCGAGTCGTGTCGTGTTCGGGTCTAATTTGGCTAAACAAGTCGTTTCCAAGTTAATCGCGTCAATCCATGTCATGTTCGGGTTAATTGACACGAGTAACAGCAGGTCGGGTTAGAGTTCATTTTTTTGACACGATTAGTTAAGCAGGACATTTTGACGTGAACTTAATTTGACACGGACTCAATTCGACACGACACAACATGACACGAACGCCCAACCCTAATACGGAACATAACTCTCTGCTTATACTGATCGGGTGTGTATAGAAAATGTATCGATTCCTGTGTGAGCTAGGCCTCCTCATCCCTATATAGACAATTTGAGATGTTAGTAGTAAATAATTTTGGAACTTTCTTTTTGAAAAATCACTTTAATCAAATACTTAAGAGAGCTTGATCAATTCTACTAACTTTTTGATTCTGAATTTGGCGATCCAAAATTTTGAATGGAAAATTGGAACAATCAATCAAGTACTTTACTTATAAGCTGATTTTTTTCCCCTTAAAACAATATTGGGGTACCAGACGAACGTTGTTGGTCATTTGTGGAGACCTGAGGTGTGCCATATACGTACAATTTGTAGTACAAGATTATCTTTACCAGAAATCTGTACCCATAGTATTGGACCCTTTAGTCACATAATTCTCTGAAATGCCCTGCGCTTAACCGCTCTTAATTCTAATACTGCATTCGCGCTCTCAATTTTCGCACTAACAAATTTTAGTTGTTTAAGATGTGAAATAATAGACGCTTTTATGCTTGCACTCACGCATGCACACACGAATAAAATGACTTAAGGACTCGGAGTGCATATCCAATACTATACAACCGAGGAGTAGTCCTACAGCAGGCTACTAATTAACCCACTGTACCAGCCGAACTTCGGAGGGAGCTTGCGCAACCCACACCAAACACAACCCCTCACTTAGCACAAATACTTACTCTACAAGGAATCGAACTCTTAACCAAAGAGATTTTTTCCAAAGTCAAGCACTCACACCCTATCCACTGGGCACCCCACCCTAACCACTGGGGCACCCCTGACTGGCCCTGAGTGTGTACTACACCCTTCCTTTCTTTCTCCAACCCCACCTCTACTTCACACATCTCCTTTTTCCAATTTCTGTCCTTTCACATACTTTCTCTGCACTCGAAAGTCACTCATTTGATCAAAATCTTCTTCACATCTAGTTACTTCTATCACAAATGTCTACGTGATGATGATGATGCTAAAAGTACAAAACAAATAGCAGAAAATATTACTCCCTCCATTCTTTTTATAGTGTTTAACTTTTTATTTTGGGTGTCCCTTAATAAATGTGTGTTTCGAAAAGTTAGCGGATACATTCTCCATTTTGCCATAAAAAATAGATTCCTTTTTGACAACTTAATAGGTATTATTATATTTATAAGGGTAAGTAGTGGAAAATAGATGTAAAAGTTAATATGAGAGAAAATAAGTTAAAATTACGAGACTACACACTTAAAAACGGACGGAAGGAATAATAATTTAATTTCATCGTACTATCTTCTTAGCATTTTGTAACTCATTTTCTTGTACGCTTTATCTTTTTCCATTCCCTTCGAAATAAGGCATATGCACAGTCTATAGCCCCAGCCCTAGGGCTGTAAACGAGCCGAATCGAGCCGAGCTTTAGAATGTTCAAGTTCGTTCATTAAATTTTTAAACGAACTCGAGCCGAACTCAAACTCAATGAAAATTTGACGAGCCGAGCTCGAGCCGAACTTGCCTAGGTTTGAGTCGAACTCGAATTTGTTCACGAACCTTAACAAGGAAAAAATATTAGATATTTATGCTCTAATATAAGTCTAGAACTTCAAAAAAAATCTATTTTGTACATAAATAAGTTCATACATGTATAAAATTATAAAAACATATTAGTAAAATTTACGTTTATAATACTTTTATTGGTTTATACAAAGTACAAGTTATAAAATTTTCATTATGCATATGTAAAAGTTTATACATATCCAAGGTTATATTGGAAATTCTTATGAGATATACATATATTCCAAGTTCGCGAGCCTAATCGAGCCGAATATTGTCAAGTTTAGGTTCGACTCGTTTATTAAACGAGCTTAAAATTGAGGTTCAGGTTCAGTTTGTTTAGTACCCGAATCGAACTCGAACGAGCCTTTACTGAGTTGAGCCTCGAATAGTTCACGAACGGCTCAGTTCATTTACAGCCCTACCCAGCCCCCAAGTTTCTTACTCCATCCGTTACGAAATAATAGTCTGGTTAGCAAAACAATAAGTTAAAAATAATACATTTCTTTGAATAAAATCATGAATTAAAAGAGCTCATTGATATCTAGTAAATTCCTAAAAAATATTTAAATTTTTCTTGGGAAAAATGTATTGGAAAATGATATGGGTACACCACATATGCACCCCAAATGCACATCACCCTGAGGTGGCAAATGATGAAAACCCAATGTGGGGCTCACCCAAAAAATGGTCCTCTCCTCATTTGTCACCTCAGGGTGGTATGCATTTGGGGGGGGGGGCCCGCAGTCCAGAGTGTGACTTTAGGAGCATTCCGGACTGTAGCAAAAACGATATTTGAGGGATCTCGGTGTGTAATTTCGGCCATAGGCCCGACCTAATTATTTCGCTGTTAATGTGTAATTAGGGTAACATGTTTTCTCTGAAAACAAAGATAGAAGACGAGAGAAAACGCAGATCTCAAAGAGATTGTGAGAATAGAAAACGCAGATCTCAAAGAGATTGTGAGAATACTTGTACTCTTGATTTCGATTTCATAGTGGACTGGTGTGGCTCCCGTGATTTTTCCTTACGCTGAGGTTTTCCACGTATATCTGTGTCTCGCTTTCTTTTCCGTTTTTCATTACACACGATTACTTGTTTTTCTGTTCTGTGATTCATTGTTTCTAAGATCCGTAGGAGTGTTGTGGGGTTGCGAAAATCCAAACAAGGTGCACATGTAGTGTACCTATAGCATTGTTGAAATGTATTATCTTTAACTTATCGTTTTGCAAGCTTAGAGGTAGTACTTTTCACTGGTGTGAAAAAGATGTTGACCCCAATCAGTTGCATGCCTTTTTTTCAAGAATGAATAGGGGTTTGAAAAAAAAATACTGTAATTAAATGGGTGGCGTGTATAATAATTAAGCTTTTCACTTGTTAAAAGAAACACCACTTTTCTTACTGATTGGTTTGTTCAAAAGGTTCATGTAAACAATTCCACTCCTGATACAATGTAAATTTTGGTTTGAATTGCTTTTTCTTATCATCAAAAGAAGATATATTAAAAGAATCGATAAGGGTACATCCGCGAGATAGAAAAAAAGAGCACAATAAACAGCGAAAGCAAAACTGGTACATACGTCCAGAAGAAGAGAAATCCAACCAAAGGTTGAACAGAACAAGAAAAGGAAAAGAAAAGCACAATTCTCTTGAATCTAGCAGGGCAAATCCAGGATATGCATGTTCCACCATGAGCATTTTCTTGGACCATACCTTCCAGGATAAAGGGCAAAGCAGGAGCAGGTGGTTTGGAGTTTCTGCAGCCTGGGAACATATATAGACTTATATACTGAGCACAAATTTCAAGGGTCATAGCTACAATAATATTTCTCCTTGGAAATTCTGTATCAATTTCATGTCATTTATATACGCAAAGAGCGTTCACGATTCTCCAGTGAGTAGAAGGTGTGATTGGCCTCTTAAGATTAGTCGAAGTTTGTGTAAGCTGCCTAGACATCTGGGTATCAAGAGTTCAATTTAATGGTGACCCAAAACACTTTTGTACTTCAATTTTAGAAAATTCATTTATTTTTCATGAATTGGTGCAGTTCAATTGCCAAGAGATACAAGAACATGATGCGAAATTCCCCAGAACCTTGAGTAAATGAGTTCAAAAGCTCAGAATCATGATTACCACCGTCACCTAGTGCACTAAGCCCTCTTTTCATCACAAGATTTGATGAGGGGCTCTATAATGGGCCGAATATGTGTGGTCCAGCCCACAAGCAAATCGGCTGGGGTTGGATGAGTGCACAAGAACCACCTGGCTCTTCTTGGTTTAGGGCCGAACATGATAAAGACCGTAGGTCTTGTCCGATGTTCCGTTTAGCCCAATGAAGATGCAAGATGGCTTAGTGCCGAATATATCAAGAACCGAAGGTCAAGCATTGCCTGTGAGACCTTGTATAAAACCTGTCATGACCGGAAACACTATTGGCAAAGGCTATAAAGATTGAACGTCATATAAGGACCAGAGCTGTAAGTGCTCGGGTATGGTGGAATTGGGGCCGGCAGCATGGCCCGACCCATAAACCGACCCACGAGGGCTGTTATGCGGCTACATGAGCACATAGTGGAGGCCATTTGGCATAAGATGGGAAGCTTCTAGAGGACTACGTGGCATCACGGTAATGACCGTGTCACGTGACCAAATCGGTTATGCGTGACGTCATGCGCTCGTGCCGGGCACGGGAGACTTGGAAAGCAAGTACACCAATGCCTATATATACCAAGGGATAAACTCTAGAGGTACACACAATTTGAGATCTAGTAGTCTTTCCCTAAGCTCTGTGTGTGTGTGTGTGTGTGTGTGTGTGTTTACTGACTTAGGCATTAGAGTGTTTTCAGGCAAGCGGCTTGAGTGACATTAACTGATTAGTTTTTGGTTGTAGGGCTAAGGCGAGAAGGAAGAGCTCCACCATTGTGAAGAGGAAACACCCCCGTGAATCACTCCCAACAGGCTCAAGATAAGTGTGTTGACCCCGCCTATGAGATAGGAAATGAGCTTGGGGCACATAACAGTCTCTCCCATTTTTGGGTCTTTGACAACATTTTCCACCAAATTTATGGTTTGGCAAATGATTTTAGATTGGGATCGATGACTTTTAGAACTTGCCTAGATAGCCACCATGCAACCAGGCCTCATGCAGAGTTTAATTTAGAATTAAAGTCCATAGCTTATATACACGGTTATTTTCAACAAGTACTGTATCTAACGGATAATTATATTCATACACCGAATTAATAACTCAATAAATTAATGGTAAATGATAAATTATTTTTGTTCCTGCCAAAACTCCAGTGCATAACAAATTTGTACCATTTGCAGAGTACAAGCCAGATGCGGGAGCGGAACAAGGGGAGCGCAGCACACCGAGCGGAGCGACGGCATCTGGCTCATCGCGGATCCAACTGTTGTCACAAGTGGCCCGTAGGGTTGAATAATTGGGGGGGTGTACGCACCCCGCAGTACGGTACTGAATTATTAGGGTTGAAATAGAGTAGGGCTATATATACTCTCTATTGTAAAAACCCTGACCGATTTTTGATCATAATATACAGACTCGCTCATCGCTCCTGTGGACGTACCCGATCTTGGGGAATCACGTAAATTCCTGTGTTGATTTCCTTTATTGTTTTCGTATTCTGTTGTGTGCGTGTGGTGATTATTCTAACATGAATCTAGGGGACCATGGTGGAGCCCCCATTGGCGCCAAAACATATTTTTCCTAGTTTTGCATAACACGTGGCCTATTGAAAATTCTTAATTTATTAACTACAGCCCCTTTAATGGCCACAAGCAAAGTAAGTGCTTGGATATATTTAAACAACTACATTAATACCCAAAAAAAAAAAAACAAATACATTAAACATAAATATTCTGTAAATATAATAGTACAAATAGAAATGCATTACACCCAACTACCCAAAGATGCTTTTTGGAGTATCACATTTGTTAAGTTAAAATTTTAGGATTAAACTTTTGAGCAAAGTACAAATAGAAATTAGTATTCTTAGATTAGATTTTGAAATTTTACCCGTACTATTAAATACAACACACTTTTATCAAACTTGGAGGTTGATGTGGGTGGGTATATTTATGACACTAAACCATGTGCTACCCACCTAATCATGTCCATGCCAAGGGGTGCTTTTGGACTCTCCTTGATTATTTGGAGGATAAATATCTACCTCCGTCCCAAAGAAATTGTCTAATCCGCAAAATAAGAACTAAAACTATTACTTACATTTTTGTTAAAAAAAAAATTCAATCTTTTTGCCACTAGTTACATAAAAAAGATCGATTGAATTTATTTTTACTTTATTTTTAAGTTCTCATTTTACAGACCAAATAATCTTCTTAATATTTTAGAATCATTCCCTTTTCATTTTTTTATTTTTATTTTTTTATGTTTGGAGATTGCATTTGAAGTATAGGTTCAAAACTTCAAACCGTCACAAAAGAAGCTAAATTCGTATCCCTATCTATTCATTTTTTTTAAAAATAGGATTTTGACTAGCCTACGCCGCCACAATAAAACCAAACGTGGAATATGTTAACCATCATTTTAATGTGTAAAACATGTATTGATTTATGTAAAAAGTGTTAATATTTGTGATTCATAAAATATTTATGTAAATGTTAACTATTTACTATTATTCTTTGGCATTACGTGAATCACCGTGTAATTAGGAACGAAAATTGATATTGACACTCCCATTTTCTTTATTGACACTTTTTTTTTTTGTCTTTACATGAAAAGTGCAAGAATAAATGTACCTAATATTGACCCAAAAAAAAAAAATGAAATGCCAATAGAAAAAAGGAGAGTGTCAATAACACTTTCCTCGGGAAATTGATTAAGCAATAAGCATACCAATTAATTGTTGGTGTTCCGTTCCAATAATTAGTTAAGCTTTCAATCAAAATGGGGCAATAGTTTTTATTGGTTCGATTGTAACGGGCTCATGGGCTGGTCCCAAAATATTGGATATCCATCCCCTTATTCCTCAAACTTCATAGATTCCATCTATATGATCAACCCATCAAAAGTGTTGGTCAGTTAATTTTTCAGTTTCATGACTATGATCGCTTTTCCGAGGGTGAGTTTTTCATAATAAAAAAAAACTGTCAATAACTTATGGACTTTAGGGCTATGTTTGGTAACACTTCTGTTTTCTGTTTTTGTTTTCTAATTTCTGTTTTTCGTAAAATGGAAGTGAAAACAAAAAATATGTTTGTGTGAAATTATTTTCAAAAAAAAAAAAGTAAAAACATAATTATGAGTCGGTTGGAGGTGTGCCGGCGGGAGGCTGGAGGTGGTGGGTGGTGGTGGTGGGTGGTGGCGTGATGGTGGGTGGTGGTGGCGTGATGGTGGGTGGTGGTGGTGGCTGGAAGTGGTGGTGGGGTGTGGGTGGTGGGGTGGGGGTGGTGGTGGGTGGTGGCGGTGATGGGTGGGGGTGGTGGGTGGTGGCTGGAGGTAGTGGTGGGGTGGTGGTGGTGCGTGGTCGCTAAAGGTGGTGGTGGGGTGGTGGGGGGCGGTGGTGGTGGTGCGTGGTGGTGGGTGGTGGCGGTGATGGTGGGTGGTGGTTGGGGTGGTGGGTGGAGGTGGTGGGTGGTGTGGTGGTGGGTGGTGGCGGTGATGGTGGGTGGTGGTGCGTGGTGGCTAGAGGTGGTGGTGGGGTGGTGGGTGGCGGTGGTGCATGGTGGGGTGGTGGTGGTGGTGGTGGTGGGTGGTGGTGGCGGTGATGGTGGGTGGTGGTTGGGGTGGCAGCTGGGAGTGGGAAAACAAAAACAGAAAGTGAAAGTTGAGATTTTCAACTTCCTCAAATTTCATAAATAGTGGAAGTAAGAAGTAGAATTTGAAAGTAAAAGTGACACACAAACAACATTCTGTTTTTAAATTGTCAAAATTCTGAAAACAGAAACAGAAAACAGAAAACAGAAGTGCCACCAAACAAGGCCCTATATAAGTTGTTTCCGTTATTTTGACTTTTAATTGATGTATGTGAAGAGAATAACATATCTTGAAATTTGTACTGTTTTGTTGGCTTTAGTCCTTTAATTTAGAAACTAGTTGGTATCTATGAGGTGTTCAACTTATTTTTTTTATTCAATTGTCGGGGTTATCCGAATCAACTTACACACCTCGTAATCTGAGTCAAGTTTCAGTCCCTACTTGAAATTGGCGAGACATTGTAGCAAAAAAAACCCGAAGAGCTAAAATGTAACTAGCCGAAATAGCTAAATATTTGATTTAACTAGCCTCTTAGAGCATCATTATCTGCATCTCTAAATCCCATCGAATAAAATGCAACTAGCTAAAATAGCTAAATATTTGATTTAACTAGCCTCTTAGAGTATCATCATTTGCATCTCTAAATCCCATCCTTCGCTAAAGTAGCAATTGAAATCCCAAAAACTTATTTGCATTAGCCTCGCTCCATCATGCCTGCTAAGAACATCCCTTACAGCCTCTCTAACTGGGGTGCGACCGTGCGAGTGTGTGTGTGCGTTGAAACCCTAAAAGCTTCCCAATGTTGGTGTCGGAAATTTTAGGGTTTCATCGTGGAGAGAGTATGTTGTCATTGGAAATTTTAGGGTTTCAGTGTGCACACTTGCTCCCCAATGTTGGTGTTGGAAATTTTAGGGTTTCAGCGTGGGGAGTGCGCGAACATGTGTAAAGGTTTTGAGGCAAGTTACTAACAAAAGGGTTTTTGCCGAGGCAGTTGGGTGAAGGTTTTGAGGGTTTGGCTTAGCAAACATTGGAGCAGTCGAGGTAGTTAGGGATGCTCCTAGTTTGCGGTCTTGCCACATTTTGGAACTTAACCAATTATGCCCTTGGTTTTACGTTGCTCTTGGTCTTTGATTAGAGGCTAGGGAAGTCTTTTCGTGATCCAAAAGAGAGTTAGGAAGCACATGTTAAGAAAAAAAAAATTATATTTTATGCTTTTGGGCACTGTCATTTGGTGGCCGAGTATCATTCTCCATTTCATATTCATGTGGAATTTAAGAGACATAAACTTGAGGTAGAATAATTACTGAAATAAATTTAAGAGACATAAACATGTTGGACTTAACAGATCCGTTGATACGGTCGTTGGGAACACCGATTGGTGTGACAATTGGGTACACTGAATAATTATACTTTTCTCTCTCTTTCTTCCCATTTCTGTATTTTCTCTCTCTGTTCCAAGAAAACAAAAACAAATCGAAAAGGAGAAAATGTATCACAAAACTTTCCCAGAAAACCTCTAGGAATTTCAAAAATTAATGGATCATTGATTTTTCTTTTTTGCACCTTTTCTTTAGGCATTGTAAATCTGAATAATTGATTTCTCTTCTCTGACCATTTCGAGAAAAGTTTTTATATATCCTATTATTCCTCTATTAGTAATTATTCTACCTCAAGTGTTATAACACTTTGTTAGGTTTGGCTAAATAAGTTGGCTTAACTTTTTTTTTCGTCTTTATTTGATTTTCTTTTTTGCGTTTGTTAGTTTTGCATCGATTTTTTGAGTATTATTGGTTCGTCTCGATGAGAGGAATCCAAAAAGGTAAGAGATTATGATTAGAACCCTCAATTTTTTGAATAAAATCAAATAAAAACGAAAAAATAAGCTAGCTAACTTTTTAGGCCAAACCTCAAGTCCAACATCTCTATTTGGACTTTTTTTTTTTTTTTTTTCATTCGAACGGTTCTTTTGTTCCACCTACTATAAATAAGAATGGAAGTGTTCACCAAATTCTTGCATCAATTAGTTGGGAACGGGGTTTCAAAATTAGATCACAACGGGAATTGAAAATGAAGTAAATAGTTGAATTGCGGTTGACAAGAAGTGAAAAATGAGATTGAGGAAAGTTAATTAAATTTGAAACTATTCGATTCAAATATAGAACCAACCACCGAAGTCTGAATTCTATATTTTGACACAAAACTACTTTTTAGTGCCAAAATTTGACAATGCTATAGCCATTTTCCATCTGGAATTGGATTTGGTCCAAGCTGCTCTCTTCTCCAACCACTGGAAAAGAAAAAAAAGGAAAAACAAAAGAAATTATTCACACCATCCAATTCTGAATTCACACACACTCTTAACGAAAAAAGGAAAAACAAAAGAAATTATTCACACCATCCAATTCTGAATTCACACACACACTCTTAACGGATAACGCCACGGCCATGGTCTCCGCCTCCGCCTCAACCTCCTCCGCCCTACTCCTCTCCCCCACCTCCACGCACCACCACCCCAACACCTTCTCCAACATCCCCAAACTACCCTCCACCAAAAAACTCTCCTCCTCAAAACCCCCCAGACCAATAACCCACCTCCACGTCACCTCCCCCACTTCCAAACCCACCCCCTCCAAACCCACCCCATCCAAACCCACCACAGGAGGAGAAACCATCTACTTCGACGGAGGGGCCCACTACGGCGACCTAGTAGCCAACCTCCTTCTGGGTTTCACTCTCCTGTGGCTCCCCCTCACCCTAGCCGCCGTGTTCAGAGCCTTCTTCCTACGCTACAGGTTCACTAACCTGCGGGTGACGGTGATTTCTGGGCTGACGGGCCAAGACCGGAGCGACTTCTCTTACGACGTGATCAAGGACGTGCAGGTGGTGCCGAGGTTTATTGGGGAGTGGGGTGATGTTATCATTACCTTGAAGGATGGGACGAAGGTGGACTTGAGAAGTGTGCCTAAGTTTAGAGAAATTGCAAAGTATTGCTTGTCGATGGCAAAGATACCTGCTGTTTTGAAGCAAAGTGGGAGCAAAGGGATTTGATGTATGAGGAGGCTTGATTGATTTTGGTTTTTTTGTACTACATGGTTCTTTTTTTCCCCATGAGGTATGTAAATTTTTGGTTAATTGAATTCTAAATTAATGGAGTTCTATTGGTAATTCGTTTGTCACTATCCAATTTGGTTTTGCTTGATTCTGGATTCTTAAGAGGTGGGATTGTGTTTTGTTTTTTTGCCGAGATTATAGGATGTTAGAGGTTAGTAGTTTGAAGTTAAAACAGGAGTGGAGCATCTCCTTCATGACGACTCAAACTCAGGACCTTTCCCTTAAAATTGAAAGTAACAAACCAACCACACTAGCTTTTGGTTCATCCCTAATTAATGTTAATGATACATGAGGTGGGATTGTTTAAGTTAGTAGGGATTCACAAAATCTGTGGTGTTCATTCCTAATTGATGCTAAGTACTGCCTTTCATTGGCTAAAATACCTGCTGTCTTAAGGGAAAGTGGGACCAAAGGGGTCTGTTGTTTGAGGTGCGCGAATGATAGCTTGGACACCCATTAAAAAGAAGGGTCTTGTACATGAGCGGCTTTGCTTTTGGTTTATAGTACATGGTCTTTCTCTCAATGAGGTATGTTGATTGTTTTGCCATTTGTTGCTAATTTAGTGGAGCAGTTGAAGTTTTTTTTTTTCCCGGAATTGGAGTTCTATTGGTAACTCATGTGTCATTCCAATTTGGTGTTGCTTGATTTTGGGTTCTTAAGATGTCGGATTGTCTTTGTTAGTAGGAATTCCCCTGTTTTGGACAAAAATATTGTTTGGAAAGGAACGTAGCTGGCACTTGAGGTTGAAAGTACCACGATGGGATTAACCATTCTAATAGTGCCTCCAATAAGATAGAATATGCCCCTTATGGGTCTACCCATGTGTTTGATTAGCCATAACGGAAAGACTGGTTAAAATTTGTACTTAGGCACTTTCTTTTCTAGAAAAATACTAGTACAATGTTAGTTTCCGGGCTTGCTTTGGAAAGAAAGTATCAACTGGGAGGCGGGTCTGTGTGAGAATAGCAACAGTCAATGGATACGGGCTTTGGCGACACTGTACTACTCTCCGTCATATATTGCTCATGAATTTGCCATGTGCTAGATAAAAATTTTCAAGAGCTCTAAACTAAGTTTTAATGTTGTGCATAGAGCCACCACCTCAGGTCCTCAATATTAGCACCTGGGCTTATAAGGCTCTCTCTTTTCAAAAGCGAAGGCAGTTCCTAGTCCATGTTAGTTTTTTCATTTGCCATCAAAATTCCATCGTTATCCACTTACATATGTAGACCGGGGAACAATGAAATGGACCTTATGAAAGCATGTACGGATAAATTCATAGAAAAAACCTAACCGTTTTGACTATCGTGTTAGGAACTAGAAATCAAACCAAGTTTACATTAAGACATGTAGAAATAACAACCAAACATTTTAAGAAATACCCATCTAGGGTTTGACCCTTTACCCAAACAAACATTTTAAGAAATACCCATCTAGGGTTTGACCCGTTACCCAAACCTTTTAAAATGCTTTCTGAGGTGTCAACATGTTCTGCACGGCCCTTACTTATCCTATGGTGTCCTGGGCATGTCGTAGCATGTCTCCAACGTGTATTAGCGTGTCTCCAACGTGTATAAGCGTGTCTCAGTGTGTTCGCCTAAAAGAAATACATACAAGTCGAACTCATATTTGAGCATGTCATGACACATATCCATGCTCGAGGACGTTGTTCAATGGAGTCATAAGAGTTGTTTTTTCTCCAGAAGCAGGGAAAAAATACGTCAACTCAACCTCTACTTTATTTTCACCATTTTTTTATTGTCGAAACTGGTTACTATCTTACTTTTTTTTTTTCTTACTTGAATAACTGCAAACAAGTAACCAACGTGATTGGTTTCATTTCAAATCTCAAATGACACGAAATAGTCTAGCTAATCCCAGTATCCTATTCTAACATACTTTTGTGCGTATTTTAATGGCGTCAAATAAGAATTTTCATTCTCGATTTATGAATACACATATTGTAGTTCGTTTTCATTAAGAATTGAAGGGATCAATTAATCCCATAAATTAACATATAGCGTGCCATGGTGTCCTGAGTTGTTCATGCCTAACACAGATACTGTTAAGTTACCAACTCTCCCAAAAGCTTAAGCTGTTAGGGAATGAACCCATCAATGTATATCATGCTATCTAACTCCCTCCCTCAGGTGCAACTCCGTCTTGCACGTAGAGATGCAAATTTTGTGTGTGTGTGTGTGTGTGTGTGTGAGAGAGAGAGAGAGAGAGAGAGAGAGAGAGAGAGAGAGAGAGAGAGAGAGAGACTTGAACCCCAAGACCTCTTGCAAGTTGCAACTAGAACTTTGATACCATGATAAGTTACCAACTCTCCCTAAACTTAAGCTGTCAGGAAACGGGCCCGACAATATATATCTGGCTATCTAACTGATACATGCAACAAAAAGACTCTTATCCGCTTCTTGGTTAATTATTTCTGGAAGTTGGAGCATAGGTAGCCCAACCTGACTCAGTTTCATAAGCTACGTACAAATACAGAGACACAGGTGCTAGTCTAACCATTGGATCGTAAATAAGCTTAAACAGATGCAGGATGAATTTAGCATTATCACTACTGGACCATCATGGCAAAGTCATTTGTCTTCATGACTGTTAGTATTCCCTGGACCTTATGCCAACAAATCGCAGACGGGGTTCAACCCCTTGCTTTATCACTAGTTGCTGCAGAAATACCATGAGTGAAGTTCTTAAGTGGCATGCGGGTAGAGAAAAGCTGAAAAGCTTTTAAGCTTGAGCTCCAAATGCGTATCACTCACTTGGTTTGAGTAGGGGTCCATGGAGCTTGGAGAGGGGAATTTAATATAATTAGACTGACATCTACTTCAGAATATGGAAATTTGAAAAGCTCAATCAGAACTATTGTTGTGATATCCCACATTGGTGGGTTAGAGGAAAATCAAGTAATATATAAATGATTTCGAGCAGCTACTGTATAACTTGAGGAGGTTAACCTTTTAAGCTGCGTGGTTAGGCTAATAAGAGTTAGCAGGTCAGCTAGGGCGGGGCGTTACAGGTGGTATCAGAGCCAACACCAACCGGAAGTGTGAGGCGGGTCCCGCAAGGAGACGTGCTCGGGTGGGCCCGACAAGGGAGGAGCTTCAGGTGCTTGTTGTGCTTGGGTGTGGGTCCCACCTGAGAGAGGAGCTTGTCGTGCTTAAGCAGGTCTTGTCTCACATCGCTTGGTGGGTGAAAGTGATGGACCATGGGGCGCAAAGGGGATGTTGTGATCTTCAGTGGGGGAGATTGTGATATGCCACATCGGTGGGTTAGAGGAAAATCGGGTAATATATAAACAATTTCGAGCAGCTACTGTATAACATGAGGTTAATTTTTGAGCCACGTGGTTAGGCTAAGAGTTAGCAGGTCAGCTGGGGTGGGTCATTACAATTGTCTACTCATCTGGGCTTTGGTTTTAACTGCCTAGGACCTAACCAGACTGATATTCATTGTAAAAGTCTAGAGTAACCCCAATATCCTATTCTTTCTAACATACACTTAGACATAGATTAATGGTGTCAAATAAGAGATTTAATTTAGAGACGTATGTGTACCTAAAATATTGGCAGTTTGTATGGATCAAAATTTTTATTTTATTTTATTGGCATCTAATGGATCAATTGACCCTATAAAAAACTAATGTATAGCCTCGCCACTGCGTGTCTGGACATGTTCGGGCACGGATACATGAAGCAAGAAGACTCATATGTGCTTCTTAGTTAGTTATGTGTGGACCTTGGAGCATAGGCAGCCAACCTGACTCAGTTACCTCGTCACGGACAGATGTGAAGATGCAGTTCCTAGTTACTAGTCTAAGCATTGAATGGTAAATGTGCTTAAATAGACACAGGATAAATTAGGCATAATCACTACCAGACCATCATGGTCATGTCATTTTTCTTCACGCCTGTTAGTATTCCATGGACCCTACGTCAACAAATGGCATGATGGGGTTCAATCCCTGGCTCAGTGGCTCCATCACTAGTAGCTGCAGAAATATCATGAGTGAAGTTCTTCAGTGGCATGTTGCTAGAAAAGATCATTGCTTCAGCTCCAACTGGGTATCTCTCACTTGATTTTGAGTGGTGGTCCATGGAGCTTGGAGAGGGGAATCTAACGTCACTAGACTGACATCAACTGCAGAATATAGAAATTTAAAAACCTCAATCAGAACTACATATCTACTCCAGTGATATACGTCTGAGCTACGTATGGTTTTAAGTTAACTGCTTACCGCCTAGCCAAATTGATGCATTGTAGAAGTTAAGTAGTTATTGAAAGGACTACACTGTCAAACCATGGTTGAAACAAGACTCCCGGTCGCAGACTTAGGGACGGAGCCACCAACTCACTGATGCGGACCTTGGCACCCCCTGATTTCACAAGTACGCATACAGTGATAGCATATGTAGTCCCTCAAACTTCGAAACCTTCATGCAGTCCCCTTTCCTTCACTTCTGTTTACGTCGTTTGCTTCACTTAGGTTTGTTCTGTTTTTCTATAACAAGTGATGCTTTTGCTCATTAAGCAATAGATCCTTCTAATGGTTTTCGATGTGCTTACAATCTCAAAATTTGTTTCAAAGTCACATTACTACGTCCTGTTAGATATTACATCACATTTTTCTTGCTCAAATGTTCATATTTTTTTCTAACCCAACCAACCCACTACAAAATACTCCGCACCCGAAAGACTACTGTGATGGATCCCGGTCCTTCCCCTCAACCTAATTTCCTTGTTATGTTTGAAAAAAGAAATCTAGTATTGAAATCTAAAGTTACCTGTAATCATCACATGGATTCTGTTCCAAATGGTAGGCACCGTGTTTGAAAAAATAAATTTAGTATTCAAGTCTAAAGTTATCTGTTACCATCACATGGATTCTGTTCCAAATGGTAGGCACCGGCACGATTTTTGAAGTCCCATGCCAGGTTCATGAGTTGTTGTCATCCCTACATACTCTGCCAGAGAAAAACTGGATGAAAGGAGCAAAATGGGCCAATCTAAAACCATGCAGGTGCTAGGACTGGGGTACATTACTGGTTCAGTTGGATTCTTGACCAATGCTCAGTATCTCTTCTTTTCCCGTTATTTTTGTATTTTTTTTTGTTTCAGTTACCACCCTGAAAAAGCACAAGTAGCCTATAATTTTGGGATTTAAGGTGGTGTATATAGTCAAGGAGCCCTACAATCTATAGGTACCCACAGGGTTGCGCCGATGGTGCACAGATTGGTGCGAGGGGTCCACTTTCGCGTCCCACACAAATGATCAGAGCAATTCATTGTTTCTGGAGAATAATCAGAATCATATAAATGTACGTTCTTGATCTAATGTTTCAATTTTCCATTCAGTGTTCAGGATCCTCCATTTTGAATGAAAAATAATGCATTAGATCAAGTACTTATAGTTATCCGATTGAGCTGATTTTTCACGAGGCCTCTCGGTTAATTATTTTAATATTAATGAACTGTTCAGATTATTTGTGTGGGACACGAAAGTAAAATATGTGCACCTTCGGTTCATGCTTACTCGGGGCCCATTTAATATTCATAGTCAAGCTTGTGGCAGAGCAGGTGGTACAGTATATAAGGTGTGTCCTCCTGCATCACATCTTTATTAAAAGATGTTAAAGAGAGACCCATTTTTAGAATGAAATGGTACGTTGATCTCAATAACTTTACCTCCTTTCGGCCTCTATTACGTAACAACCCTTTTCAAGACAAGCATCAACCATATCAATGATGCAGCCACTCATTTCTCTTTCTTTGAATGGATCTGTGTTGCTTATACTCTCTGTATATTCGTCACATCCTCGAATATGATACAAACCTTAAATACCAAATGATACAAACCGAGTATAAAACTCAACCGATTTGAGTCATTGCTACCGTAACTGGTTGTAAAAATATTACAGACTAGTCATTCGAAAACACGAATGGGCTGTGCAATATACAAACATACATTAGTTACATAACAGTGTAATCTACTTATCTGCTCCGAGACACTCTACCACCAAACATCATCACGGGATCCATGTCTAAGATATATAGATTCCATATAAATATATGGTGCCGGAATAAGCCGGAATACCACGTGACTGTGCTCTGAGTCTATCGAATAATCAGTTTGAAGTGATGGGAATACGAGGGAGGGGGGAGGCATAGGATTCCCAAAACCTTTTTCTTTAGCAAGAGCGTGCTTTGCAGAAAAAGATGGAGTAGATAAATTGGGAAGAGAAAGTGCAGTTGGGATCCCACACATTCCCCTTCAGAAAAGGTTTGGCCCACAAAGATGTAGGAATCCCAAGTAGAATAACACTGCACTTACATAAAGTTAAAAATGGACTATATAAAAGTAAGAGAATAATTACATTTAAGCTCCTCCCAGTTCATTCCACACGTGGGGTCTTTTTGATTCCCCTTTATTTGGGATTAAGTACATTTTCAAATGTTTTCCTTTTACTTTTATGTTAAAGCAAGTAGAAACAAAAGGAAACCTAAGTACTATTACTACTACTATAACATGGCCTATTTGGGGGAGAATTTTTTTATTTTTCAGTGCCGAGCAAGTACCACGTGGCAATACCCAGCTCGCATCTGGGCCGTTCAAAAATGGCACTTGGTTTATAATTTGGACAATTAATTGCTGAAATGAACGGTTGTGATGTGGTGCTTCGGACTTATGATGCAAATAATTGGGTTTATCTTCGTTCTAGTTTCAGTAGGAATGCGACTTCAACCCGAATACTTGTTTTCATCTTAATATTAGATATTTTTTCTGAAAATTAAGGGGTATTTAAACTTCAAGTTAGCAAAGAAAAAAGAAAAAAGAAAAAGATGTTTCATAAAGAAACATATAGAAAGTGCACATTTACCCCTACATTTCTATCTTACTCAAAATATGTGTAAAGACTAACGAGCCACAAAGAAATATAATTTAAAATATGCTTACACAAGTAAAACCTCAGAAGGAAATCAGAACCTCATATTTCTATGTTACACAAAATAAGGTCACATGTTATATTTCATCTCCGTGATAATTAATTATCAAGGAAAACATCCGAAATACTGTTAGTTGGAAATTAATTAAGGATTGCATTCCATATTCCATATCACACGAACAACAGTACAAAGCTTTGAGACTAGGGCTGCAAACGAGCTGAATCAAGTCGAGCTTTAGCATGTTCAGGTTTGTTCATTAAATTTTTAAACGAACCCGAGCGAGCTCGAGCTCGAGCTCAATAAAAATTTGATGAGCCGAGCTCAAGCCCACCTTGCCTAGATTTGAGCCGAACTCGAATTTCTTCACGAGCCTTAACGAGTACAAAATACTATTAGATATTTATGATCTCGTACAGGTCTAGAACTTCAAATGAAATTCCATTTTGTAAACAAATAACTTTATACATATATATAAAATTATAAAAATGTTTAGAATTTAGGTTTATAGTACATTTAAAAATTTATACATGTACAAGTTTATAAAATTTTCATTACATACATTGTAAAAGTTTATACATATTCAAGATTATATGTGAAATTCTTATGCATATACATATATATATATATTCCAGTACCAAAAAAATATACATATATATTCCAAGTTCACGAGCCTAACCTAGCTACTGTCAAGTTCAAGTTCGGCTCATTGACTAAACGAGCCTAAAATTGAAGCTCAGGTTCGGTTCGTTTAAAACTCGAACGAGCTTTTATTGAGTCAACTCTCGAATAGTTCACGAACGACTCCGTTGATTTGAAGTCCTATTTGACACATGCTAATAGCTAAAATATTTTTGCTTTAGAGAAACATGGTCAAATGAGGATGCCATAAAATTGAGCCAAAGAAAGAAGAAGGTGAGTGAAAAAGAAAACGCAGAAAGTGTCTTGTAAACCCTTGTTTTGGCCTTGTTTATTCTGTGTTCTACATCATCCTTTATTTGTAGGGTAAAAATATTAGTCTCTTTTCCTGCCACTTTATTATCATCTTGTCTATTTTTCTTTCTTTCTTCGAGTCCACCATGATTAAGAAAAAAAAAAGAAATAGCAACGGAGGAGCGCCAATTAGACCGCGCAAAGGGCCCCTATACGGAGAAAAAGCAGTAATTCCGGCCCCTTTGGAAAATTGCGTGTTATATTATAATTGGCATGAATGGTAGTTTGGTTAGATAAGAATTGCACAGGATTTGCCTGGTACGATTTGCAAAGGTTGTTTAATGAAGTTGTCCCAGACAAATTGTTTGCCTTTTGGAAAGACGCGTTAAGACCAGTAAGCTAGGGAGATTTTGAGTTTTGCGCATCCATTTTTCACTAGTTCTGAGAACTAGATGGAAAACCCGTAATTTGGGAGAAGTTTGAATTTTGGAGTTGCGTCGTTCCATCTGTAGCTAGGCAGATGTTAAAGCCATTTGTATCAAAATAGTTAGAAGTTAACTTCTTGTGCAAAATCTTTTCGTTCTTTCCGGATTTGTATTGGCTACTTTTTTTCGCTTTAATTTTCCTTTCCCTTTTTCTTTTCGTCCTGTTTTTTTGGCTCTCGTTTCGCGCTTTGTAAACTAGAGAGTAGAAAGATTAGTCATGGTCGGACCCTTTGATGTGAATGTGGTGAAAATAGAATTTTGAAGTAACAAAGGAGACTTTTGTGCCCTACAAAGACAGTAGAGAACTGGAAAACTAAGTGATGCATGTAGTATTGCATTAGCTACATCAAAGCAACATAACAAAAATGTATTACTTTGTCGTGGTTTACTGTTGTGCAAGTTTAGTTGTGTTTTGAAATGTCTCAATGGTAGGATAGGAATTTATGCATCTCAGGGTTTTAAATCGCGGTATCGAGAAATGTAAGGCTACCAGTGATACGGCTAATATGGGTCGATATTGGACTCTGTCGGTCTGTATCAGCCGATATACAAGTAAATAATAATTCAGAGGTCTAAAATTCCGTTACTCGATGGCAGATACGATACCATACGTAACAACCCTATTCAAAACCCTGATCATTAGTATGATCCTGATCTAGATTATCTTAACTATTGTAGGATATCAATTATAATTTGACGACCAGATATTGCCCTAGTCTCAACCAAACTGCATTTTGAGGATTAACCCCAAGGGGTTAGCAAAGTGCTCTTGCGTTAGGGCTTAGGGATTTGCTCCTACCTTAGGTCTCAGGTTCGATTCCTCTTACTAACGAACTCTTGGGTCACAGAGGGTTATGCCCGGTTTTTACCTTCAGGGCCCCAGAATTAGACGAGGTGCGCACAAACTGGCTCGGACATCTGATTATAAAAAATAAAAATAAAAAACTGGATTTTGAGGATTATGATCACTGCTATTAGGATACTCTGATATGCTATTGATTACAAAACATTCACAAGATATGATTAGTGAAGAGTGATATCTAGAGCCCAGCATCTTATTCGTCCAAACTTGGACCAAATCAAACCAAGGTTATGATAAGCTCATTGAATATTAAGTACTAAAAAAATCATTATCATTTCACTTTTGTTTACAGTGGTAGCCCAAAAAAAGGCCCACATTTCCTTTTTGTTTTCTCCTTTCTAGTCACAAAAACCAAAAAAGTGTTCCGGGAGGGCGCGGTGACACTTGGCACTCTCGAATTGGTGGGGTGGCCGCGTTTTTTTTTTTGACATAATGAGGAGTTTTTTTATCACAAGATTACGCGTTAAGCCCCACACGAGTGGTATCAATAATCTCTTTGGGAACTTGGTCCTCCCCACCAAAGCTCCACTCACCCTCTCTAACTTCATATTGATAATCATACCTTATTTTTTCTGGCTTGAATTTTATGCACATGGCATAGTGGAAACTGGAAACAAAACACTAGGCTTATTACAGTAGTTTAAAGCAATTTCTGTGATGACGTGTTAGTTTGGTAACTCCTTGACAAGGACGGATCAACGGGCGGAATGAATAAACTCAGATGACCGTTCTATCCAAGTGTTAAGTTTTAAAATTTATTTTTATAGGTATGACAGGGACGGAGCTAGGATTTTACTTTTGTGGTGGCGAAAATATATACTTCAAAAATAAAAAAGACAAATTGCATTATGAGGATGAAAGATTAATTAAAAAAATCTTGTGGTGGCGAGTTTATATAATTCGGGGGATAAAAATTTATTTTCTATATAATAATTGCATTTTTTTGAAAAACCTTGTGGTGGCGGCAGCTACCACTTGTCCCTCTCTGGCTCCATCCTTAGGTATGATAATATTTTTGTTAAAGGTTTAAAATTATATAGATTCGTCCCCCAACGTTTTCTTCTAAAATCTAACACAGTCCGATCTAAACTTTTTCACAAAATGAATTTCACATTATGAAAGAGCGTCGAACACAAAATTGGATTATGATGTTTACCTAGAGATGCAACACTAACTTCTCTATTATTTTTCTTGGATCCTTCTAGTGTCGGTCCAATGAGCTATCACTAAGAACACTCTTCGACCAGTAAGAATCTAATTAAGAGTGTTCTTAGTGACAGCCCATTGAGCTAACTTTAGATTTTCCTATTTTTCTTTTAACACAGATATGTATATATGCTCAATCTTGTATGTCTAGTATTTATTTATTTATTTTTGTTTTTTCTTTGCAATTTGTACTGACATGCATAATCGATATCGTCTTCCATATGTTCGAAAAAGCATATAATGTTGCCTACCCGTCACTCAAATCTTGCGTTCGTTTTTTTTTGATCAGGTTTTATTTACTCTAAATTACCGGCAATAATGTTCCGTCACAAAAATTACTTAGAAAAAGCAAGAGCGGGTAAAAAAGCTTTTAAACTTGTATCAATATTTTTTTTTTTTGACTCAAGCTAGCTGCTCTCTCTCTCTCTCTCTCTCTCTCTCTCTCTCTCTCTCTCTCTCTCTCTCTCTCTCTCTCTCTCTCTCTCTCTCAGTTTTACCTATCTCTGTTATCATCCAAGACACCTAGAGAATAGAGATATGCTATCAGAATGCAGAACACTCAATTGTACATCGGCTCCTATCTGGGTCATGAGTAAAAGTGAGTAATTACATAAAACGGTACTAAAACTAAGAATGCCATGATCACATTCAACCTCCCATCATACTACATTCGGCTCAAACATTGAACGGTTTGATTCTTGACTGAACTTTTCTACCATTTTCTTTGACTAAAACGATTAAAAATTCTTTCAATAATTTTAAAGTTCAATTGTCTATGACCGTTTATTTTACAATTAAATTCAATTTTTGATATTTTTATCAATGTCCAATAAAGCAGTTTTTTTTATGGTATAGATATACTACTCCGCGGATCCTATATACAAGATAAACGGTTCAGATTGCAACAATAAATGCACGGTGAGACTCACAATGGCAGTGATAGAAAACCCAGAAACCGCTGGTGAAAATAATTTAATCTCTTTAAATATATAACAAAGTCACACATAAAAGAGAGATTAGTATATATTTTGTGAGTCCGGACAAGATGGAAGACCCAGGATTCAAGGGCTAATCTCTTATTTGTTCAATCAGTGACCGAAAAATGACAAAATTAAGGCACAATGAAAGGAGTTGGAATTAAGTGGAGGGAGGAACTTTCCTTTTGAAAATGAGAGCTAGTGTAGGGCTAGAGAGGTGGCTATGTCTAGGGCTTTTTTTTTTTTTTCAACTTTGAAAAGTGAAGGGATGAGTGTGATGGAGAAAATATAGCAAAAGCTTTTGCATAGGGTTCTCTCAATGAGGTCGATCAGTCTTTCTTTCTTATGTGGGTTGTCATGTTTGGCTCTTTTATAGCTGCTTTCTTAATGGCATGGAGCCTCCAAGTACTGTACTCGACCATGTTGCAACCCCATATGCATCCTTTCGAATCGCCTCGAGTTATAATATTTTATATAGTAATTCGAAACATCAGTCTCGCTTTCATAACTGTTGAATTTTCAACGCGTAACATTTTTACGTTATGAAATTTTGTCTTGACATTATGAATTATCAAAGTATGCCGTAATTTCTATGTACATCTGAATTTCACAAAAATAAAAAAATTGAATTAAATTTAGTATTCTGTTTCATTCTTGCGAAACAGTTGCATTACATTGGTGGACAAAGGTTGTTAGGTGGGCGTTAAAGCTTTGCCAATAGCCTTATCCTCTATACCTCACCAAACTCAATTTTTTTTGGCTTCAACCCGAGCCCACAAAAAATATCCAATAGTTCATCTTTATGACTACGAGATGAGCCGTTACGTGGGGATAATATTCTTTTTGAGTCCGGCATGGAGTGAAACAACTGGTAAGGGTATGGAGAGGAGCTTAACGCGGTTGGTGGTTTAGATTCCTTTTACTTATTTAATAAAAAAAATAAGTAAAAGGAATCTAAACCACCAACCGCGTTAAGCTCCTCTCCATACCCTTACCAGTTGTTTTACTCCCTAAATCCATTTGATAGGGCAAGTGGAGTGGAGTGCAGTTAGTGCCTCCCTATACTCTCATGCATGTGGGCAAGGTTCGATTCCCGTAAGCACCCATCCCCCTCCCCCTCCCCAAATCTCCTAGGATAGAGTAGATTAGGATTAACGAATGACAAAAAAAAAAAAATCCATTTGATAGGGGCCAGAAATATCAAACGTATATGTGGGACAAATTACCACCGACCCTTTCTCTCTTTTGCCACTTAGTCTCCACCATTCTAGCACTAACCCTTTTGCATGTACATTTTGATTCCCTATTCAAAAAGCATTTGTTTGTATACCCACATCTCTGCATTTTCCCATCTTTCATGATTAATTGATTGATGTTGGAAGAGACTATTTGCATAAACATTCTGGAATTCGATCCTCTCCGGTCTTTAACTTGAACTAGACGAGGCGGTCCAAATTTTATATCTGATACATAACTTGGACTAGACGAGACTGTCCAAATTTGGACAGTCTATTTTGCTGCAATTAGTTGTTTGAATTTGTTCAAAAACTATTACCGGCAAGAGTTTCCGAGTGAATCCTAAACCATTAATTATACTAACGTAAGGTTTAGAGTTGGACAGTCCCGTCCAGTTCAAAAATTAGACTCCAAACCTAAATTAATATTTTGTTACTTTTGTTAACTTCTTTGCTTGAATCAATGGCTCCGTTTTGGCGGGAGACTTCACTGTCAAGAAAGAGACAAATAAAAGACGGCCATTTGCATAATTCCATTTCTCATTGGCACCATGGCTCCACAAATCTGGCCATACCAAAAGATTGACAAGATACATCATACCCTTTTGATTTAAAAAAAGAAAAGAAAAGAAAAACCAAGAAGATATATATCATCCCCTTTTGACACCTTATTTTGAAACCCCAGGAATTTAATCATACTTCTGTAGGTTTTGGTAGGCTAACCTTGTAGGAGATTTAGAAACAGAATGATTTGAGACGATGACATTTTTCTCAGTGAGGAATTGACTTAAGTAAGTTTTTAAGTCGATGTATTGTGAGAGAATGACGTGTCACATAAAGCGCAATAAGTCAGTTTTGTGTTTAAGTCGGGAATTGAAACACACCTTAACGGTATTACTCCATCTACCAGAGATGGAGCCAGATGGAGGCCAGTAGGGGAAAAAACCTCCAATATTATATAGGAAAAAATAAAATTTTCTACGAATTATATAGGCTTACCCCTACAAAGTCTTTTAGAAAAGAAACTCGTCCCTGCGTAGTGACCAACTAGTGATATTACATTAGTGCAGGGGAGGACCCTATGGCCTATGGGTATTATATTTTGTTGTTATGACTTGTTGAATATCTAAAATCGAATTCTAACCGCCCGCCTAACGGGTGTCCTACATGAACTTTCAAATTTAGCCCTCAACATTACCTAAACTAAAATACACATAGTCATCGACACAGTTAGGTGTCAGTCAATTCATTGAGGAAATAAAAGTACATTTATTAATACCATATATGTAGCTACTTCTTCATGATTTCTTTTGGAAGATTGTAAACTGCTCATTGAATCTTATGCTAATTTGGTATCTAAAATAGTGGCTGCCAAACTTTTGAAGAAGAACTACAAAAGGACATGGTAGTAGTTGTCACTATGTAAAAAGCAGGGATCAGCGCATGTCCATACTTCATCCCTCCATACCTTTCCATACTCTTAATTTTTTATTACTTTTCGGGCTCAAAACTATGATCCGGATCTTTTACCTCGTAAACCACCCAAAGAACTATAAGTATGAGAAATATATATATGACCATTCATTTTGCATAAAAACTTGTAACGTGTTTATGCATCTATCGATATCCGATCATACTTTGCGTGTTCTATTAGGTGCATGTTTTTTTATAGTTTTGGGTTCTATGGATGAAAATTGAGAGTATGGAGGTAGTAAGGAGGGAGGGTGTATGGAGAGGAGCTCATCCCGTAAAGGCGTGTCAAGAGGACTTTTTAAAAGAAGTCTATCACAATTGCACTACTCTCTATTAAAGTAGATAAAATGCCTCTGGCCAGTGATGGATCCTGGAATGTCAAGACCGTTCTATGCGTTTGAAGGTCTCCGAGCTCGCACCTATTTTTATTATTCAATTTTGAATAATAAAAAGTATATTATTTCTTGTTAGTGTTTTCGAGTTTGGAGAAAAACTAAACAAAATATAAAACATACAAAAAAAAGTATTTTTATCTTTTTTTGTATGTTTTATAACTTGTCCAAATACATATATATACAAAAAAAAGTATAGCATTTGATTTGTGTATTAAAATACATTATTGTACATGGCTTTACGGTACCAATGCTACATAAATTAGTTTTTTGAATCTCAAGACTCTCAACACACTAAAAATTTCAGGGAGAATGTATAAAACTTTCTTCGACTTGTGGGCCCCTGTTTTGAGTGCCTACACTGAATCCGCACCTGCCTCCGGCCCATTTTAATGCTTTGTTGGAGGCCAGACAAATTTGATCAGTCAGAAAAGAAGTCAAGTTTCGCAAGAATCGTGCGACGGGTAGGTTTGGAAGAGTTTGGACAAGTTATAAAGGGGTTGGGTTATCCATATATATATATATATATATATATATAGCTAGCTAATTAGTATTACGTACACATACTCAAACTGACCAATTTATTTAGACTGAAATTCAAAACACCCGTTAATGCAATTACATTTCCATACGTGTAGTTCTATATCAACTATATTTGTGTGTGTATATATATGTGACAAAGTTGGTGTGTCATTAGTAAATTTTGATGCGGCGAAAAAAAAAATTTGGTGCAGCGGTAGAATATTTGGACCGGCAATAGTAGTAGTAATTTTTAGCGTCGTGATAGTTAATAAATTGTGGTAATGGTAACGCAGTGTGGAGGTAGCCAGTTAGGTTGTAGTTTGTGGAATATATTTATAATGGTCTTTCTATTGAAAGTCCACTTGACTTACAATTTTACCGGTAAAAATATACTTTTACCAGTCAAAGAATTGTCTTGTTGTTAGACTAGTGACATTTTAGAATTTTTCTATTAATAAAAGCTTATTGAGTTGGAGTAAATAGTTTGACCCATTTGACCCACCTATTGACGACATGAGACTACTCAGGTTGGATTAGTTGGATTAAGTATGGCCACGGGGTGCCCGACTACGCATCTCGGCTTGGACGGTCCAAATTTCCTCTCCTCTCTCTCTCTCTCTCTCTCCTCTTTCTCTATTTGCAATCTGGGTCACACAAAATACTTTTGGAAGATCGAGATACACGGTCGGACACAACGTGGCCATACCCGACCGGCATCCAAGTTTTTCTCCATTATTACACATGATTGAGTGAGTTTAGAATGTTGACACTCCTATTTTTCAGGCACAATTGTTAATCATGTTAAGTTAGACAAGATGAATTATTAAAATAGGACGTACTGTTAGATTGGATAAGGGAATCATTCAACACTAACTGTACTGAGATTATAATTGTGAGACTATTTTAGACTAGTGTACTTCCTTGAAGGACAAGTTTAGATTCACTGGGTTAGATAGATGAATGATGATCTTTACTTATTTCGTGTTATTTAGGTTTGATTTGGAAGACTCAAGGGAAGGATGATCAAATGACCGAGTTATCAACTTACCATGGTTATGATTGTTATAGGAGTATTAATCATTGGTCCTTTTATTGACGACTTACTGGGCAACTACTGAAATAAGATAAGATGGAGAGAAAATGCATATTCAATACATTTTTTTAATATACTTTCACAAATTTCAATATACTTTTTAAACCGAAACACAGGACATCCCAATTGACTATTTTTAGCATTTTTCCGTTAATTATTATGGCATGCATGTCCAGAATTTTGGAGGCCTAAAGAAAACTTAAAATGCATATGTTGAATGCAAAAAACTGTTGAAAAAAGAAAGTGCTACCAAATCCTGCTTGGATCCTCATTAGAGATACTCAGCTCAACGTCTATTGTTTTGTTCTTTTCATTATATTTTCCTGTAATTGTAATAGGGCCAAATTTGCCCAATCTATTGATCACGTGGTGTCCTGGAATGGAGATTTTCCATCCTGGGTACAGAGTGAAACTTGTTTGGACACTCTGTTATTGCAATAACTAATAAAGTAATTGACCGATTGAAAAAAAAATGTAAAAAACCTGATGAAAATTTGTTATACCTTCCATGTGTTTCCAAAAAATGTCTTGATTGGACCAAGAATTTCTAGATCAAGTATGAAAATTGTTTAAAAAGTATGAAATATGAATTGAGATAAGCATTTTTTGGGCATATGTAGCGAAATTATTATTATTGTAACAGTAATGAAACAAAATTAAGATTACAAGAATTTAGTATACATGTATGTATTTGATTGCTTTACATTCAATAAAAATAGTTTTGTTTATGAGGATTTAAGATTATATTAGGTGTTTGAAGTTCATAAACTCGAGCATTCATTTGACACTATCAATAAAAAGTGAAAATATAAAAAAACTCAAGCACCCCTTTTTTATTTGAGCGTGACTAGTGAGCATTTCGACTATGAATTTTCTACTACTAGTCCGTTAAATGAGATTTGTTTATCTTTGATGTTTTCTATTAATAAATCATATAACTCATACTCAACTTGGAACCTACTGTTTGACAAAATACTGGGGGACTAAAGCCACCGCACATCCGGCTTTGAGATTTGTCTCCCTTATGAATGAAATTGAATTAAAAAAGCAACCACTTTTAAAGACCCGTAAATTCACGAGACATTTTGAGTATTAAAGTGGAGAATTTATGTTATTGCATTTAAATGTTGGAAAGTGGGGCTAATGTGAAAAAATTATTTGGTTGGGACTTAGTTGTAACACTTTAGTAAGTTGAGGGGAGTGTGTGTTTGACACTACATATAAGGGAGAGGTAGAGAGAGAAAATTCATTTCCCCTCCCCCTCCCCATATAGCTGGCCCTCCTTCTCCCTCATCTCTCTTGATTTCTCTCAAACCCCCATGCCAAATCCACACCAAGCACTCAAAACCACATATCCACTCTCAATCTATCATCTACACGCCATTTGGAGCTCAGGTTTCACGAGTATTCGCTTGGGAAGGCCATTTTCGGTTGGGCTTAAGTGGAGAGCTATGATTTGAGCTTAGGTCTTGATTGGAGCTTGATTGGAGTCAAATCTTTGAGGTAAAGATCTTTTCTATACTCTCTAAGTATTTACTAAGTTAATTTGTGCCTGATTTTCATTTGGTTTGAACTACATTTGCTTGGGTGAAAATCTGTTAAAACTGCGTTTCATGATCTAGTTTTCTGCACTTTCCGTCCAGACGAAAAATGCCCGACCTTCCGGACGATTTTTCCAGCAAACTCACTTGGCCTGTTTTGTTGATCGGGTTGCTTGTTTGGTTCCCCTTTGGCCTTTGTTCGAGTTATTCATCTAAATCATATGATATCCTTCAGTTTGGTCTTGAATATGATGAACTACCATATCGCTATCAAAGCTTGTATCGTTAAATGCCCCTTTGATTTGTATATGGAAACTTTCATCCTACTTATTCTTGTTTGACACGTAGTGACATAGTGGGTCGAACCAATGGTCATGTTTGAAATAAGACGAACGGACACGTGATGACGTATTATAATGAATCGATGGATATGCTTTGAACAAAATGAAGTATGTTTTGAAGGACACAAATGGAACATTTGGTGGTTTGAAAAAAATGAAATATTTGATTTAAAGTTTGGTGGATGATTACTAGAGCGACCATTCATTGCGTCTTTGGGCATGAGTAATGAGGCCCGTGATTCTCGGCAAGGGAATACGAGACCCAAAATACCCAGTTTTAAAAAAAGTGAACAATAATGGATTTTGGAATGAAAGAGGAAAACAAATGATACTTATGTGGACGCGTTGGGCTTACAAAAAGAGATTTCATTGACGTAAATAGGGTTTTATGAACACGAGGACACCTTGATTCTCATCTTGATTGTAACTTGACATTTCTTACTCTTTGGTTGTCTTGTATTATATTATCTCTGTCGTGCTTATATCATCTCATATGCATTTAGTGTCTGTAGAAAATTTTCCTATTGGGCTAGTGTGGCTCAACCCTATCATTTTTAGATACAAATCATGGAGCATTAGTTGATGTGTGTTGGAGTGCATGATTTGGGAAAAGGGGCATACAAAGAAGAGTCATCGTTCATTTCATGAAACTTCATTTTGGTAGATGATAATGTAATTCTACTTCTCTCTTTCTTTTGACTTGGATCAATGTAATAACTTAAACACTTTCTTTCATGTTTGACATGGGACAAGGTAGCCAACCTGGACTTTGGCATTTATTATGGAATTGGAACGTTGTGAGGAGACTTTTGGAAGTAATGTATGGAATTATCGGATTATCTTATTCAAAATGATTTATTTATTATGATGAAATTGAGGGCGTGGTAATAAGTATGGAATTCGATTATCTTATTGAAAATGGTATATTTATTATGTTGAAAATCAAGGGTGTGACATCCTCTATCTCTCTATAAAATTGCTCCTCCGCTCTCTCTAGGTGGAAGCACCGCCGCTGCTCCCCCTTCTCTTTCTCTCACCATTATCTTCTACTTTTTCTCTTCTTCCTCTTCTACCTTCTCCTCCATCTCCCTCTCATCTACTTTTCTTTCTCTCTTTTTCTTTTGCAGGTGTGGCCGGGTAGATCTGAAGGATTTTGGTGAAGGCGTGCGGCGGCGATGATGGAATCTCAACGGTCGTTTCTCTTAAATATTTATGAGGATCGAAATGGCGGTTTCTTGGAGGTCATTTTCGGAGCACGATCGTTCGATTGATCAGTTCACAGTGGCGTAAGTCTTCAACTCCTGGTTGGTGGTTTGACGACAGTGTATCAAAATCTTAGCTTTCCCTTTCTTATCCTCCTCTGCCTTTGACGTTTCTGGCCTTGCTATGTTTTGGGCTTCTGGTTTCCACCGCCGGTTTTTCTATTGGGTGAAACCGGTTTCGTGCTTAACGGTTGGGCTTCCTCTTTCTCTCCATTTTGGCTGCTGCGGATCACCACCGATTTTCATTCCTGGGTGTGATCGGTTTCTTGGCTTAACGGCATGGGTGTTTTATGGTTGCTTTTGGTGGCTGCGAGGTGGCGTGTCTTAGTGGTGGGTGTCGGACGCCGGCTGGAGAGTGTTAGAAGTTGTTAGGCTAGGGCTTCAAGTGTTGTGGGTTTTAGCCTCCTTGTTTGAGCTTCTTTGTTTTTATTTGAGGGATTTACGGGTTGTCTAGTGGGTGACTCATTATTCCCTCCGGGTCTAGCAAAAATTCAATTTGCACGCATAAGGTGAAAACAAAATCAAATACCAATAATACCCTCAACTTCCAGCCTGTCACCTTTGCAGCACTGCCCAATGTCACAAAAGACTTGAGTACCTCGTTGCTGCCAAAAGACAGATGCCAGGCATGGGTCTATTATCCAAAAGACAGATGCCAGCCATGGATCTATTATCCAAAAGATTTGAGACTATTATCCAATCCAAAAGTCCTCCCTCTGGTATTATCCAAACTTTCCCTCTAGTTTTCTGTTCTCCGTTCTCCAGTTGACGGACTCAATGACGCCATTGATTACTTCCTATCCGCTGCCTGCAAATTTGCCCATTTACTCTCCTCCGCCTCACCCACGTTCTCCGCCGCCTCCCGTTTACTCTCCTCCTCTGCCTGCGAATTTGTGTTCTTGTGACCATCTCCTCCGCCAATGAGGGAAGTTTGATCCATGGCCGCGGCGGTGGTGGTTTCCGGTTTGGTACAGACCATTTGGGTGCCTGCGAATTTCCTCCTATCTATGTTCTCTCTCTCTCTATCCCTCCCTCTCTATATATGCAAATGTATATAAGTATATACGTATATATATATATAGAGAGAGAGTTGTCTCCGCAGGCTAAAATACACAAATTCGCAGCCTGCGAATTTCTCATCTATTGCGGAGTTGTAAAATTCGCAGGCGACTACAGTACGTCAGAAGTGGTCCTGATTCTCTACACTTTGCTTGAAGTAGATAATGACAGTGTGTTCAGGTATAGTATGTATAATTTAGTATGTCTTCCCATTTTCTTGTCAACATCACCAAAGAACTTATCAGATGATGAATCCATGGATTGTGTTTGATCAAATTGACGAAGTAATGCTTCAATTTGCTAGTTTTGGATTTTGAACATCTGTAACTACAGATGCAGGCTTCCGCTTTGATACAAATTCGCAGTGAATACAAATTCGCAATAAAAATTCGTAGTGAATTTTGCTGGCCGGAAGGTATATAAATTCGTAGTAAAAATTTGCAGTGAATTTGCCAACTGGAAAAAGTCGCCGGCTGGAAGGTTTATAAATTCGCAGTGAATTATGCGGTTGGAAAAAGTCGCCGGCCGGAGAAGTTCGTCGGCCGGTCGGAAAAAGTCGCCGGCCGGAAGTAGTTGTCGGCTGGAAGTGGATGGTGGATGAAAGTCGGCTGGAAGTGGATGGTGGATGAAAGTGGGGAGTGGAGGTTGAGTAAAGAGTAAATTTGTATTCGAAGGGTAGAAGGGTAATCTTACTAGTGAACTTGTACTTAGAGGTAATTAAAAATTGAGTGTATCCTTAGTGGGAATTAAGGATTGGTTTTCTAGACCTACTAGTAATTTTCTGTTGTTATTTGGTATGCCCTTCTAAGCTTAGGCCATTAGGTGTTTTGGGCTTAGCCCTTTGGGTTTTTTGGGCTTGTCCCTTCCAGCATTTTAATTTCTCTAACCCTTTGTTGGAGTCCCCTCCCTTCTCCCCCCATCTTGATGTAACCTTTGTCAAGATTTCATCAATAAACTTGTTGCCGATAAAAAATAAATGAATAATTGAATTATTTTGAACATGGGGGATTATTTAGTGAGACTAGCTAGATAGTTAATCCACCCTACAAAAATTCAAAAAATATTATTCCAAATACTGTGTAAGACCAAAAAAAACCCGAAGAAAATGAAAAATAAAAAAAACTAAATAACACCGAACCAAACTAAATCGGAAAAACCGATCGAACATAATAACACCGAACTAAACCAAACCAAATTGAATATCAAAAGGTTTGATTTTGGTTTATAAAGTTAGAAACCAAAATGTTTTGTTAGGTAAGAAAATATGCCAAAAACTAGACCGAATTGGACCCATGATACCCCTACCTATAAGTCTCAAAATTATTGATCCCTCTTTAAAAACTGTGTAATTTTTTAATAAAAAATAAATTGATTTACAAAAACAAAGTTATCAAAATGGGACGGGAGGAATAACAAACATGCGTAAAACATCAAGTCTAGACACTAGTTCAAAAAAAGAAAAAAAGAAAAAGACATCTAGTCCAAATCACTCATGACTTTAATCTCATAAACAAATCCTTTTGATTAAAAAAAAAAAGAAAGAAAAGAAAAAGAAAGAAGATATATCATCCCATTTTTCATAAACAAATCCTTAAAGAACATTTATGGAGGAGTGGATTATACTTTTCCTTATACTTTTATTGAGCAAAAATACCTCGTATGAACATCCCTTTGAGAGGGTGTATAGTTTTGGTTTTTGAAAGATAAAATAAAATAAAAGAAAGCTTTGAACGATTACTGTTGGATCAAACTATATTACTTTATCACAAGGATTATGACTTATGAGAACAAACAAGCCTCAAAAGTATAATTACCAAATGTTAAAAGAATATGAATTAATCAGGGTAGAAACAAATTAGCCCGTGAGAATGAGAGATGTGCTAAAGAATTGTCTTAAGGCTAATAGTCTTCTTCTTGTGAATGTTTAACTGGAGTGTACTAGTCCCAAGATTCAACCCAAGTGCTCACAAGATTTCTCATCTGATGTTTATGACCATCAGAAAGATTTGAACGAGCCATGAACGGAGTAACTCAATAAACATAGAACACAGAATAAGAACTCTCACTAAAATATTTGTGTTTCTCATAATATGTACACCTCTATGGACATGTGTAATGGTAAACTAGAAATAAGTCTCATGAACTTATAGTAATGCTCAGCCATATATAATGATTAAATAAGGTGAAATTCCATGGAGACTTCCTCATTTATGCCTGTTTTCCACAGAGGCCCCTTAACATTTAAAACTGCCCAAACAGACCCCCTATCTATATGAAATGAAAAAATGGCTAATTTTGTTAATAGAACGAGGGCAATTTTTTTTATAGATGAGGGAGTTAGTGTGGACAATTTTTATAGATAAAGGAGTCAGAATGGGCAATTTTTTAAGGGGTAGAATCATCATTTCCTTCATTCCGTTAATAGAGTTAACCATTTTTTCTTTTTTTTCATTTCATAGAGATAAAAGGGTTCTCCATGTTTACCGGAAAAAAAAAAGGGTTCTCCATAGAAAACAAGCATAGATGAGGAGGTCTCCATACAATTTTTCCCATTAAATAATTTCTCTTTATTTTGTAACGGTGAACATTTAGTATACAATGATTTTGTAGTGGTAAAATAATTAGGAAAAACTTTGGGAGAACAACTATTTTGGGAGTATTTTTTTTGTAAAAATGTTCTAACAAGTACTAGCTCAATTTATTTGATGCATCCATTTAAAAGTCAGAGTTCTCATCACACATTATTTACAAGAGTAAAACTCATCAATCACCAAACCATAATTGACAAGAAATTCAATGGTTTCACCATCACCTACTTTAATCACTCACTTATGGGGAGAATTCGTAGTCAATCCCTTTGCTGTCATGGTTCATTCATTTGAATTATGATGATAAGACTCGCCACAAAAGGTCAAAAAATCAGAGGAAATTTCTAGCACTGATACTTTTGGATAATGATACGGGTACAGAAAAAAGGGACCGAAAATGTACCGATCGCATTCGGGGACCCACTTTTGGGTCCCACACGAGTGATCCGAACCGTTCATTGTTCTTAAAACATTTTTCCGAGGGGTCCCACAAAATTTCAGCTCAATCAAACGGTGAGACTTTGGTTCGAGCACTTCCAACCGTCCGATTGAGCTGAAATTTTGTGGGGCCCCTCGGAAAAATGTTTTAAGAACAATGAACGGTTCGGATCACTCGTGTGGGACCCAAAAATGGGTCCCCGAACGCGATCGGTACATTTTCTGTGCTCCTCATTTTGTACGGGTAGCACTGTCCGATACTTTTACCATGCAGACATTCTCGATCTTTTAATCCCTTGCTTTTAATATTGATTTGTCTTCAAATTAAGTTGAGCTTCTCTCATATGATGACCCTTTATATAATTTCTCATGTGACGTAAAATAAGACCTACCATGTTTCCAATTAATAACCCGAGCATTTCAGTTTATATGTCTCAATATGCTTATTGCCCAATAAGTAATTAAAAGTCGGTTTGATTGGATACTAGAAAGATTAAGTCGAATTAATTATCTTAAACAAAAATGAACGCCAGAGTCTACGCTGCCATTTCTCTAGTGACAAATTCTTCCAATAGACGGCTACCGATTCCAATCAATCTAATTTTATGCACATAGGATACTTAACAAATGGAATTGTGGTGACGCGTCACACGAAAAAACACATTTCTATCATATGAGAGATGTTCGTTTGATCAAGTGATTGGTTCATATGTTTTCAGTTCTAAGAAAATTAGTTTTTGAAAACTTTTGTACTGTATTTCTTTTTTTAGGTAAAGATAACTTTTGTATTTCCTTTACACGCAAATTGCATTTCAAAATTAAACAGACATTTTAAAAGGAACAACAAAAGCTACACCAAATTTTGAAATAGAAAAACTCACACACTGGAGCGTGTTCATCATCATCAACTCATAAAAAACATCCATCCATACCTTTTACTTATTGATTGAGGAGGTTGAGTCACGTAGAATGTTGTGTACTGATTTTATAACAGAGGCTGTAACTAGTACTTCAAAAACACACACAAAAACACACACCGAGAACCCGCGAGAGTTACTCTTTTTGGAGTATTTTTCTTTCCGTATGACGGTGAAGGGTGTCCAACTCAATTTACACGCCATGTCGCCATTCAAACAGTTTTCTCATTGATATCGTTAGAGGCAAGCCATTTACGCTAAGATTAAAAAATTCAAAAAAATTAATTATTTACCATCTACACCCGAGAATCGAAGGGGAATCGGAGATTCGGAAAACACCCACCAACCACCCGGATTAACCCGGAGAATTTACTACATGCGCATTCTGTGTGGGGAGTGTGGGTTTAGTAAGTAGTCACTCCATTCATTATACCCTCGTGGATTTCAGCGTTATTTTTCAAACTCCCCTTCACACCCCGCGCTCAAAAGCAGAAGGATCCGTTGATTTATACTATATTTATCAATATTTCTAGAGAGAGAGTATAAACTCCACACTTCTCCAAGAAAAGCCCCTGCTTTTTTTAGAGAGAGAAAGACATGGAATGAATAATAATCAAATCAAACCCATCATCATTCATCATCTTCTTCATCTAAAACTTCCCATTTTCTCTGTTTCTCTCTCATCAAATTTTGAGATCTACGTCTATCGGATTTCTTCTTAATACTACTCCATACATACATACATATCCGTCTTTCTCGATTTTCGAAGCATCACTGTTCCAATCCAATCGGATCATACTATAGGTTGATAACGATCTAGTGTGCAGTGTTTTGTTTAGCATTTTCTGATTGGGGTTATGCGAAAGTTTAGATTCAAAGGCGAGTGAAAAGTTCGAATCCGAGGCAAATTAATTTCGGTGCCCTAAAAGAGGCTCGCATAGTGTTCGGCATATTGAAGCGAGACTGTAAAGAGAAAAAGGAGCTCTTTTTTGGGTTGCGTTTTTTGTTTGTTTTTCTTTCTTATAAAGACTCGAACTTTAGCATGCGAGGAGTGGAAAGGGGATTGAGGAATTACTTGGTTGAAGAAAGAGCAGCTAAGCAGCAATGGAGAATATGAAAAAGAAAGAAAGACATATCGTTTCGTGGTCTCAAGAGGTCTCTTCTTCTTCTTTTGGTTCTCTGTTTTGTGTTCTGATTGACTGATTCAAACCCTTACTTTTTGTTGGGTTTTTTTGGCTAATTTCTGATTTGGAGTTTTTTATTTGCAGGAGGATGATATACTTCGCGAGCAAATTCGAATCAATGGAACTGAAAAGTAGAGCTTTTTTCCTTTTGTTTTTTGAGTTTTTAGCATCGAACTTGTTCCTCCTTTGTATATTCTGTAATATGGTATCAGGGTTTTCGGAGGTTTTTGGAGAAGTCTCTCTTTTGATTGACTGCTCCATTGTTTGTGCCATAACTTCACCTTGTTGCGTTGTGATCCCTATGTTATCGATCTTGGTTTACCTCTCTACATGTGAGTCGGGGGTTGCAAGTGTTCACGACCTCCAAAATTAGTACATGAGTCCGGGCGGCCTTCTCACTTATTGCCAATCGATTATGAATTAGGATGCTTTAGCAATTGTCGTGTTATTTATCTTCTACGAGTATTTTTTTCTGGTTGAAATGAAAAAGTGAATCAATCTAGCTTGATTTGTAAGAGTGATTGGTTTTATTGTGTCTACTATTTGTGCAGTTGGGCAATCATTGCATCAAATTTCAAGGATAAAACAACTAGGCAATGCCGAAGAAGGTTAATGGGATACTCCTCAATTATGCTCTCCTTTTTCCTTTCCAATTGATTATTTTTTATTCTTAGAATCCCCTGATGTGGATGAAAAGATACCATTGTTGCAGATGGTACACTTATTTGAATTCTGATTTCAAGAAGGGGGGATGGTCTCCAGAGGAAGACGTGCTCTTATGTGAGGTAATTGGTGTTTTCCACAGTTCACTGCAAAATAATAGACTCGAATAAGTTGTTTGAACTATGGACAACTATGTTTGTCCCCAACCATCCGTTAGTCAATTAACCTGCTTTAGAGCAAGAGTCCTCATTTCCCATTTACTTAAAATCAACTGGGTTGATTTAGCAAATGAGGAATCCATTTGCTAATCTTTGATTTTGAGGTTGTTTCCATTTGATTTTAGCAAATGGTGTCCTCATCAACTCAGTTGATTTTATGAGATTTCTCATTTTAGCAAATGGGAAACAAGGAGTTTTGAGTTTGACAGGTAATAGACACATTTAGCAATCTTTCCACGCCTAGGAACTCCAATTGTCCACCAGATGATACCAGTGTGTATACATGTATATCTTCTTATTTAATCTGTCAAGGGTTTCCTCCCCATATTCTTTTGTGAATCTAAGTATCTAACATCTTAAGATCAACTGCAGGCTCAAAAGATATTTGGTAACAGATGGACTGAAATAGCAAAGGTCGTTTCCGGGAGGTAAATGAAGTACATCCTTGTTTCTCGCTGTACAGTGGAAAAGTTGATGGTATTTTAAACTAGTTTTTGCTTACAGAACTGATAACGCTGTAAAGAATAGATTTTCCACCCTTTGCAAGAAGAGAGCAAAACATGAAGCCTTAGCAAAAGAGAATTCAACCTCGTATATCAATTCAAGTAACAAAAGGGTCATCTTAGAAGATGGGTTCAAACCAGCTGGAATACCAGATACTGCAATATCCTTGAAGAAGATGAGGTACAATAACATTGCATGCCCAAGTCACAATTCCATAACCATAACTTAGATAAAAAAATAACCCTATTGTTATGATTTAGGAGGACCCATCTCTCTGATCTGACAGAGAAGTGCAACAATGGAGAAAGATTAACCGGAGAATGTGGAATCACAAGTCAGCAGCTAAGACCTCCATTTGCAGTACTGGTGCAAAACTTCCACAATGTAGGAAACCTGCCAAGTCAGCATCATGTCAGCAACTCCACGGAGAACCCCACTGATGGTGAGTCACTAAACCTTTTGGAAAATGAACTTCGTATTTGTCATTGACAAACTGGATGGTACGTTGTGAAACATGTATATATCACTGCATAAGTTATTTTATTGAACAGGCAACAAAAGTTCTTGGTGTTGGTATTTTCAGAAATGCAAGACTTTGATAATTATCCTCATCTTGATTAAATTGATGTGACATGTTGATCTTCCTTCCTTTACTAGGTACAGCTAGTAATGACAAGATTCAAGGGACATTTCTCAAAAAGGATGATCCGAGGATACTTGCATTGATGCAGCAAGCAGAACTGCTAAGCTCTCTTGCAGTCAAGGTTAATACGGAGAACACAGACCAGAGTCTTGAAAATGCATGGAAGGTGAGGAAAAATAGGGGATGATTTTTCGTATCATAGTTGTGCTATTTTGACTACTTCTGAAGACAGTCCATTGCCAGGGAACTGCTCGAGTCTTTGGCTCACTGGACAGATATTCAATGTCAGTTTAATGCTTCAGCCACTTTGAGCAACAAAACCAATTCATTTCTTTCAATTATATACTTCTTATTGGTTACAATAATGGAAACAATCATCTAGTAACAGCTTGGATTAATTTTTGATAGTCATAGAACCTTTTCAAGAATTGTACTTATGGTGTCCATTCCTACAGACATATGTCAAAAGAGGGGATGTATTGCCCAAGGGTTTTGTAGACTATGCTCCAGTTTTAATTGTTGAAGTTCTAAACCGTACATATTGTCTAATCTAAACCGACCATGTGGCATTCAGGTTCTTCAAGAATTCCTCGATCAAAACAAAGGGAGCGATATGCTCGGTATCAAAATCTCTGATATGGATTTTCAGTTTGAAAATTTTAAAGACTTGGTAGAGGACTTAAGAAGTGGTAGCGATTGCAATCAACCATCTTGGAGGTAAGAAGGACAAGTTTACTAATGATAAGATTGAAGCAGTTTTTTGTTCGCCATATAAACAATATGCTTGTGTGTTACTATAGGCAACCTGATCTATTTGAGGAGTCCCAAGGAAGCTCTGACTTCAGTACAGGATCAACTGTTATCCCCCAGACAGCTGGTGATAAAACGCAACACAGTCAGGGCAAGCTATGTGCACAACATCAGGACACTTTGTTTGAGTCACAATCGATTCCTATAGGAGACCAAAATAGCATTGGTGATTGTCAAAATGTTTTCTCTGGGGCAACCAGCACTCAAGGTACTTGTATCTTTTGATTTAGTGAGCACTGTTATAGTTTATCATAGCTATGGGTGTTTTCAAATCGGGACACGTATTGTGTATCGTTCTTTTCATTTCATGAAACGTATCAGGATACTTATCCTGTATAGATTTATAAAAAAGAATTTTTTTAGGATGCAAAATTCCTATTCTCCCTAGTGGGTTATATCACGTTGAGGCTTTCTAGTGCATTATGCATGGAAGAAAAGAAGCCCTTATTTGATTTATGCACAACACGATAGAAATATGGTTCTTTCTTCTATTTGAATCCTAATGGATTGAGGTTGGATTTCCTTTGAATGGTTTGAATGTCACCATAATTTGATCAAATGACTTGGAATGCGTTTGGCATTCTGCTTCTTAAAATAAGCTCATACTTTTTCTTTTTTTTTCCCATAAGTAACCGTCGGATACGCAGTGAATTGGGAACACGTATGTATCATAGGATACATCACCGTATCGTGGAATTTCTATACAAAAGGGATACAGGGTGGGGTATGTATAGTTTTTCGAAGAAGACAATACGAATCGTAAGACACGTATCCCGTGTTGTAGGTTTTTAACAAACTATGCAGTTATGAGTTATCATCTATTTGGTAGAAAACAGCAGCAGTCTTTTTCAGATTTTCTCTTATTACTGCAGATATGTTGCCATCATGTGATGATGTAAATGATCACGATGGAATCATGGTTGCCTTCTCAAATACAGAGTTTGGTTCTCCTCTTCAAGTAACCCCAATTTTCAGATCACTATCCTCAGCGGTTCCCAGCCCAAAATTTTCAGAAAGTGTAAGTTATGTCATATTATAGTCTGTGTTTATGGTAACTATTTTATTATTATTAAGTCTTTAGTAGCAGAAGCAGTAAGCTTCATGTCACCAAGGCACAAATACACAAACGATGACACAGAAAGATATCAAGATAGCTTTCGAAGAGCATTTAAAGAGTTCTCAAACCCGTGATAGACTGATAGTGATACTAATAGGACACTCTATTTGATAACCTCCCTATTAGTAAGACTTCAGCCTGTTTGTGGGTTGACCTAAAAGTACCTGTACCTGCTTACAGCAATTATCCCCCCCAGTCTCAATTGGACTTAAAACTGATATGTTTACAGAGAAGCAATTGACATTAGTGCAAGATGCAGCCAACTATCTGAGTTCATACAGCCCCCTATATGGCCCTAGCATATGCTAAGTTCCAGTATCAACTTTAGAAGTTCTATAGTGTCTACTGTTTGGTCTGCCATAATCTTCATTTAACTAGCAACCCGTACAGAGCTTTGTCGCTTTTCCTCAGAAATTGGTATTAAATGAACCTTTGACCTAATGAAAAAAAAGGTGGAGATTCATATTACTATGTATCAGAAGTTCACTGCATAAAAGTAATTATAATGGAAAAAGTTAAACTAAACTTTGTGAAAAGCATCAACACAAGAACGTCCTATAGTTGTAGCATGAGTCATCTCATAAGGCAGTGGAGTAATCTCACCGAACTTGACTAAAAGTCTGACTTTTCAACATTGCTGCAGAGATTAGCAAACACTATTAGAAGAAAGTATCTCTCATAATTATCTTCTGGTTAGTCCATAGAAAATAAGAGTAGGATTCTTCTCGATTCTTCATCTTCACACTTTGCAGAGGCGACTTAACTGGTGATGAATTTGCCCTTTTTGATAGAGTAAGCTGCAGGAGATGTAGTCATATAGTCAATTCCAAGTAGTTGTATGTTGATACCTGCTGCATATAAAACGGATACGGACATCGGATAAAGAAGTGGACACAAACAATATTTTTGAAATAGTAATTTTTTGCAGTTATACAAACTTACATTGTAATCACAAAATATTTAGGTTAGGACTCCTATCAAATGAATTATTGACTGATGGCGTATGCCTATACACATGGTTTATATTGCACTTTTGGCCCAATACCTTCGGAGCTATAAACATTTTACCCTACGTGGTGTGTCGGATACAAATTGATGAACAATTGTTGTGACTTGGTTCTTCTTGTCGGACAACATTGCAAATAACACACGCTATAAGGACTTAGACATTGTTAGCTTGGCTTGTCCCGCGGTGGTTAATTATCACCTCCAAAACTTGTGCCGAGTTGGATGCTTTGACATCTATATTACATTACCCAACAGTACAGTAATTGGTAAGTGTATGACATTGTGATTGTTTGCTTCATCTTTCTGCCATTGTCTCAACAGATTTGGTAATCTTAAACTTTTTTTGCAATCAAGTTACTCGAATAAGCATTCTTGACTTAGTAAAGAAGTAAAAAATCGATTGTATAGCTTCTGCTCTCATAAATTAAAGATAATCAATTATTTCAAGTACTGGTCTGCATGCATAGCCCATGTTCAGAGTAAGGTGCAGCTCTTCCTTTCCTCTTGCTTACCCTACCACCCCGCCACTTTTTATTGACCCTGTCGAAATTTTTCTTTAACTCGTGGATTATGATGTTTCATATATTTTGTTTCAAACTCGGCAGACCTTCATGTCAGTTTGTGTTAAATGACATCCTATATTTTGATGTATTGTTCAGGAGAGGCAATTCCTTATGAAAGCACTTCGAGTGGAGTCACCGTCTTGTAATCCAAGCAACAATGCTTCACAACCTCCACCCTGCAGAAGGGCTCTCCTCCAGAGTCTATGATCAACCTTACTGATTATAACCACTTACTAAAAGTCTTCAGCGTATACTCCTTATTCCCTTTCTTCTGAGATCCATTTCCTTTGGATCGCGGTTATTTCAACCTGAGGATTTTTTTTTTTCCAGAGACGCCTATTAGATCTGCATTTCAGTCTTGAATGCTACGGTGCATTCATTCTGGTATTACGTCACAGATCTAACAGCATGTTCTGCAGCCCGAGTTTTTTTCCAAAGTGGCCTATTAAGATCTGCTTTCCAATCTTGAATGCTACGGTGCATTCTTTCTGGAATTACGTCACAGATCTAATGGTATGTTCTGCATTCTTCTTAGAACTACCATCCCCGATATTCAGCATTAGTTTCCAGTGTGCCCTTAGAAAGTGTGTCATCCCATTTTATTCTTCAATTTTGGGGGGTTTGGACAAGGGTTTTCCTCTTCCCACAAAAGTTTTTGGTTTTGGTTTTCTTTTTGTACAGAACCTACAGTGTGTCCTAGTATTTGTTTGAGATTGTAATTACACAACGGCACGTCGCCGATATAACCCCCCTTGAGGATAGGGCTGTGGAAGGAGGATCAAAAAGTTAATTGAACTCCTATTTTTTTCATTTTTTAGGTGTGCAGAGGGTATAGAATAAGTTTCTGGGTTTTAATCAAACATTCTCATGTAATGTGACTCATATTAGTGGTTGAAGTGGAGAATGTGAGATGGTTTTTGTGTGCAGAAATTTTACTCTTTTCTCCTTTATTTCACTTACCTGAGACCAATCTAAGATCAGAATCATAAAACATCAACTCAAGCCAAAATGATAGAAATCAGTAGAATAGGAAAATACCATAGAAAAGCAAAATGGAACTTACAGAGAAGAAATTAATGTTTCTGTCCTTGGCCATGAGATAGAATCTTCCCCTTTTCTGTGTTTTTTTTCTTTCTCTGAGATCTCTGATTTGGGGTATGTTGTGGGGGAGGAGAGGGGTCTGAGAAATCTGGTGAATTTAAGCTGGTCAGCCCATGGTGGTGGACGACAAGTGTGATAATGACCAAAACAAAAGCTACTATTGGTTAAAGGAGAAATTATTAATCACTCCGGTTAAAGAGGGAGGGAACCCTGTACAAAATAAAGTGCTCTCTCTCTCCCCCACACTTGCATCCTAACAAAGGTACTTATGATTGTTTATTTATTTATTTTTTTTCAATAACCGGATGCATTTCGACTAATTCCAGAACCTGGCCGGATAAATTTTCAGTTATCTTAAGGTTTGGAATCTTTGGTCTTCATGAGATTCAAACTTAAGACCTTTTCGGGACAAATCTTTTAGTTGTTTTCCGATGATACCCACTCTGTCAAACCTGTTATACATGTAAGATGATCCATTTTCACCTTCTGATGATAACTTTTGAATGCTAGTTCTAGGGGCACACTGGTAAATGGACTGTCTTCATGGTCCCCAGGCATGGCCCAACCAGTCAAGAATCAGACCTAACGTTGGGACAACTTTAACTAAAAGTGAGGACTGCCAGTTGGGCCATCCTCAGTGTGGATCAATAAACATGCCACTTCCTTTCATTTAAAAAACATAAAGCTCATAAAGAATGTTCGGTCAAAGAAATAAACCCAACATGGGGCACCTTTGCATGCGGTCGTAATACACTAATACATCTCTCATCTCTCTGTTTGTTTGTTTGGTTTTTTTTTTTTTTTTTTCCTGCTTCGGAATAGGGTTCGGATCCGTTCCGGTCCAAGTTTGTAATTGGACGGGATAGTTCAAATCTGAACCTTCCATTTGCTGCAATTAATTTGTAGCAAATAGACGATTCAAATTTGGACTGTCCCGACTCGTCCAAATAAAAAACTGAATATGATCCAGTTCCTTCGGAATAAATCTCTTGTCACCATTGGATAGGGATGGATCACTAGACTTTCACTGGGCGAGGGAGGCCAAGTAACAAGTAAGAGATGAAAGTATATGTCCACATTGTCCTGTCGTTTTCTAAGATTTTCACCCATGTCTTGAGAAATATTGTGAGAAAGGTCGGCGCGTAGACTCATTTGACCAAGAATGACTTTTGACTGACCAACCTAGGACCACCACGTGGAAGGACAGTCCATGTAGGACACGTCTAATTAAAATAAAGTCAAGGAGAATATGTACCTCGCGGAAGAACAAGAACAAAACATATTTTCCCAAGTATATGGTGCCTCTAGCAAAGGGGCCCCATATTACATATTACGAGGAATTCACCTTTCGCGACCCTCCCAAAGAGGGAATTAACACGAGATGAAGATGCTATTATTTGTGGCTTGAACCCGCGACTATATCTCGTTCAGGGTATTGGCGCGAACCAAAGGGATCGCGACCTTGCCCAGTCTGTAACGAGAATAGGAGAGATATAAGTGGCTTGGTGGATTAAGAAGAAAAATGGATCACTGCGATGGAATGACGTACACCGACTATGTCGCGAGGGTCATCCTCAAGTGATGTCACCCACGTGGTCCTAGTATATGGAGAGAGCATGTGTTCTTATATTATATGGGGAATATCTGTTGGCCAATGATTGGCTGCAGATCCTATAAATTTGAGGACATTCCTTCAAAAATTCCGAGAGATTGATTTGTCCCAAAGACATGAAAATTCTACACAGAGAGAGAGTAGTTTGGGAGCCCTAGAATCAAGAACATTGTTCTTGTGAGAGCTTGCAAGCCCATTTCTTCTAGAGCTAGTGTATAGGGACATCAATCTAAGGAGTGGACCGAATACTACTACTTTCTTTCTTTGTGTACTTGGCCTTCTTTTTCACCCTTCTACGTAGCTTTCTATTCTCGATTAATAATTAACTATTGTTTGTCTCTCCAAGTTGAATTTATTTGACTAACCAAGAACCTCACCTACAAATATATATCCCAACTAAGAACTCGCTACTGATACTCACTGCGAGTATCCAACTGCCTGCTGATGGAAAATAACAATAAAAATAATAACATCACTAGATCAGAAATTATAGTTGTTTTTAAAAATAAGTGGCTAGTATAATCATGCAAATATATTAGAAGACAAATTTTATTTTAACTATGTGGTCATCACTGGTTGATTACTAAGGAGTGTATTGATATCGCACTACGTACAAGACCTTGTAGTAGTTGGCAAGAGCACTGATAGGATTCCTAAGGCTAAAAGTGTCCCAAAAAGTTTCCCTAAGGGGGAGAGGGAGTGCCGCCTTGCTGGTGTGCGACATCCGAAGCTATCTATTGTCAAGATAAAATTTGAGTTGTTGATTGCTGAGATTAACGGCTCGGATGCGCACACTAGGGCGGTACACCAGGGACGCACACCAACACCCCTTGATCCATGAAAATTTGGGGTGTCAATGGTCCGGATTGGTATGAATCCAAGGACCGAACCGCGAGTCACTATTCCATAGAAAGTCAAACTGTGTTCGGACCAAAAGTCTAGGATTCGGTTCCAAACCAATCCGTAACTCATGGTTTGGTTCACGGTTTTATCCACGGATTACTACATTCCAAAGAAATTTGAAGCAACTATTACGTTTCCAGATTCAAAGTAGCATTACATTTCCACGAGTACCATTACTGCCATTACATGCCAATACATAGTAGATTGAAAGACATTACAGTACCGTCGTCCAGACATTACTAGATTACTACAACTACATATCATTATGTAGCGTTATTGCCATCCATATGTACGAGCATATAATATTAAAAATTAAAATTACAGCTAACACTCTTAAAATTTATTTATATCACATTCAGTCATTTAGATAGAAAATTAAAAATAACTTAGAATAATATGTTGAATTATGAGTTATTCAGTATTACACACACACATTTTATTTTTTATTTGTAAAATTATCATAGTTCGGTTCGGTTCATCCATGGTTTCTTAATGAAAATCTATGGACCGAACCGCAAGTAACGGCTTTTTAATTTTTCAATCCGTGTCCGGACAAGATCTATATATATTAGATATAAAAAGTAAGTATAAATTTGAAGATATAAAGATTTTTTTAGAAGGTCCCAAATAGTGAAAACGGACCAGTAATTTAGGACCTAGAGAGTTCCAAGATCGGAAAATTGGCATAAAGGTCAAGTTGAAGCTCTAAACAATGTTTAGCCCAACCTAACTTATTTTAAGGCCTCCAATACATAGATTTGAAATTTTTGAAGGTTCAAGGACAACACTAGACAAAAATACCCTTAATAATAAAAAAAAATTACAAAAAGAAAGTCAGTACAACCTGTCACTTTTCCTTTGCCGCTGACTGACTAACCCTTGAAAGCGACTAGGTCACTCCGTCACTTTTTCAGACCCACCCGTCACTTTCTCTCTCTATCTCTCATGCGTGGGTACTAGGTAAGACAAAATTAATTTTCTCTCTTCAATTCTGGGGTTGGGTTCAATTTTAGAGGGTTTAGGCTCTTTGAGGTAAGATATAGTGGGTTTAGTCATTTTGGATTTAGACACTTCGGGTATCATACGGTTTCATAGGGTTTTAGAAGTTTAGGCACTTTCATACGGTTTTGGGGTTTAAGCACTTTCATATAGTTTTGGGGATTTAGGCACTTTCATTAGATTTGGGGGGTTTAAGCACTTTCATAGGCTAGCGGGGGCATTTTTGGAATGCGGGGGTTATTTGTCCTCCTGGCAATAAAGAATTATTTTGTGTTCTATTTGCATGATTAGCTTCTATACCATGTCTTTGTCGAAAGAACACCTTATAAAGATTTGAACCAAACCTACCAGTAAAAGTCTTGCACTTTGATCATGAGATATTCGATCTCATTAGTCTAATCAATCTTTGTTTATTTACTCCATTCTTTTTCTTACTACTCTTTCCGTCCGGATTTGTTAGTTCATCTTGGAAGTTCGTGTTACTTTTCAAATGATTATATCTTATAATTTATAATGTTTTATAGAACTAATCAAGATCTATCAAACCTGATCTATATTGGACATATAATTACTTATCAATTTAAAGATCTCACTAATTTTTTATCCGGTTGCAATAGAACGAGGGACAAACAAATCCGGACCGAGGGAGTATTTTTTGTTTTTTATTTTCCTAATTGCTTGACCGAAATCTTAGACCTAAATTAATGGGTTGCCCCAAGCGTAGGGCTGAGACCGGTGTAGCATAATACCCGGTAAGACCGGAATCGAATCCACAGAGACGGCGGAGAGTGCTTAACTAAAAACTCGGGTTGTGAACTTTGAAACGGCTCTTAGGTAGCCACCCTTTGCGATTTGATTGGTGAAATTACCTAAACTAAGAGAATTGATTTTACTTAAATTAATTAGAATGAAGTACGGTCGTAGGGTTCATAACCCGGTGACCAGGTCCGGATATTTCATGCTCCATTCGTTGTTTCCAAGAAAACGTTTGATTTTAGAGAGAAAAGGTTACCCCGAAAGATGCGAATCCTCGCGGTCGCCGTTGCCCATGTACAGCAAATAACAAGTTTTGGTCCCCCGTTCCTCGCGTTACATGGGCTCCAACGAAGCTCGGATTCGTCCAACGGAAGCGCTTAAATAACCTAAAATTGCTTTTTCCATTATTAGTGTAAAAATCGGAGTAAGAACAAATCCGTCCCTGGCCACGGCGTGTTAATCACCCCGCGACCATACTTATGAAACTACTCACTCATATTGAACAGAACAACCAAGAAAATTCTGAAATAAAACATGCTCTAATACTTGAATATGAATCAAAACAAGAGATTCGAAATCAGATCGCGGACAAACTCCCGCGAACTCAGATTAAAGTAAATAAAGCAGAAAGTTACCAAGCAATACTTGAATCTGCAATGAAACTGCAAAACTTCAATGCAAAAGTCTCCGGAAAGTAGAATCTCCAGAGGAAAAGTCGGCTACCAAAAACTAAGAAAAACCTAATAAAGTTCGAACCCTAATTCGACCTAAAATCGGAGTATTTATGCTCCCCCGAAGTCAACACACGTGGCAAGTCAATTTCTGGCTTTTAAGACCCTCGGTATCGATATAGGGAAAGACCTGTATCGATACCCAGACATTCTGTTCGCTAAATGGTGCTTCGGTATCGATACAGGGGAAACCATGTATCGATACCGGTGCCTCTAAGTTGACTTTTCAGCCTTTTGGTCGTCCTTGCTTGGGTCCCACCGGTTCCCCGCATGCCCGACCGCCTTGTGTCCACTTTACGTGCTCCTCCGACCTGTTTCCTACAAAACAACCAAAAATACCAAAAACACAAGACAACACCGCATCAAGTGGAAAATGGAATAAATCGCGCCTCTAATGCGCTAATTCGCCCTACTTAGGCGCTTATATCTTGAGATATTGCACGCCTATCACACCCCCCAACTTGAAGGTTGCTAGTCCCGAGCAACGAAAAGAATAAAACAAATAAATAAAAGGATAGATCTTTTAAACCCCCGGGCGGCCCCGGTAGGACGAGTGAAGTCTCGTGAGGGTTTTCAGCAGTGATAACCCACAAAACACAAAGGACTCGGACATTGGGATGCAACTCAACCCAATCAATAGCTTCTTAGAACACTACAGTGACTGTCAGGCAAGTCAAAGACAAGACATTTCATCCATGGACAAAGTTAAACAAGTGAACTTCGCAGCAAACTTAGCACAAAAATTAATCCGCTCACCTACGACTGGATAGGGATTTATCACATAACATGCGTGTAAGTGAGGATCACACATAGAAATTCATTAATCCCGAAAACAGTTCACCCAATATCAATAGCCCGGTGTGTCTCTAAAAACTCACCCCTTCCCCTATTGATTAATCCTTTTTTTTTCTTCTTTTTTTCACCATTTTTCTTGTGGTCGTGCAATGCCTGGATCTGTCGGGCTTTCTAGTTGACCCATGTAACGAGCTTTAGGTCGGTCATCCCCAAGCCAGATGGCCTTAGGGTACCAGGTTTAAAGAGACCCCTCAGACTTAATTGCTCGAGTCAAAAAGGCTTTAGGGAGAGACCCAAACTAACCACATTTAACCAATGCCTTCACAAGGTCTATTCATCTTGTAATGCGAACAATACGGTGGGAGCAAACCCCGATTGCCCGAATACTCAATGAACGCCCAGATAAGCAATACCAATTTAGCGCACAATGTAGGAAAGGGGTTCCAATAAGCCCGTGGGCGCAATCAACTAACACCGAAATATCAATAATATGTAAACCAAATTCAAGGCTAGTGAATGCTCAGAGTGGGACAGTGTGCGTGAAAAGCATGAACTCAAGTGATCAAACACTATCCAACTATAGATGATACGGCTAACTGAGTGCTTCCTAAACATCATGTTCACGAGCTTAAGTCTATCCATGAAATCGTATCGAGACTCCGACTCGCACAACAACCATTATAGCGCTAATTAGCAGTCATCAACCAAGAATAGTTACACCCCAAACATCCAAATTCCTTTTTTTTTTTTTGGAAAAACAAAACAAAATGAAAAACATGTACGAAGTCCTCCCCCCAACTTAGAACATGCTATGTCCCCAGAGCATGGAGACATTAAAATTGAAAGAACAAGGGGAAGAACTGGACCTCTGGGTGGCAGCCAACCACCATGACCTCGGCCGATATACGAGGAATTTCAGGTACGCTCACCGTGCAACCTGCAAAACACGTCAGTCCAGCCCGGCACGTGGTATCCGGGCGTACACAGAAAAACCAAAAAGCAAGAACAGAAAAAGAAAATACACCACCACTTCCGTCACGTGAAAGACACGGGTACTACTTTTCTCCCTAATTTCTCACTTAAATTTGTGTAGAGAAGGTCATCATAACAATCCCGGGTAAGTCATGACTCAACAGGTTAAATCACTCAAGGTTTTTCCTTAAAGAAATCAGAGCCAATCATCTTTTATGACTATCCGAGACACGGCAATAAGATTGTTAGAAACCCAGATACACAAATTTAAGGCTAGAAATTAGGTGGCTATACCGGACCACATTTTTTTCCTTTTTAACTGAAAACTAAAACAGACATGAAAACACACAAATCGCCCTTATTAACCGGAGCTGGGCACACGATCCTTATTTTAATAGCGGCGTGCGAAGCTATAAATACCCAAGTCAATGATGGGTACCCCTATTGCTAGGAGTCGGGTCCACACTCGGTGAAGAGCATGGTACGCGTGAGCTACCCGTCAAACATGGCTGAAAGAAGCCTACTCCACTGGGTCTTCCTTATAGACAGGATCAACCAACTCCTAATCTGGCTCTCTTACCTCGGCAAACTCCAAATATGGCTTAAGACGCCGACCATTGACTTTAAACACATGATTATCCTTAGGGTCACGACAATCTACGGCACCATTCAGATAGACTTTCTCCACTAGGTAAGGACCATCCCACCGGGATCTCAATTCGCCTGGGTCCCACATCACACCACATGCGTCCCCAATATCATCAATATGTAACATAGCCACTAGACTCCCAACCTCTGGGGGGTACAAACACGACACCTTCTCGGCGGTCAACTCAATCTCTAAAGGATCTTGGTACAACACACCTTCGACATGCTCTTGGACGAGTGTGTCGATCAAGCTCACCTCATACACATCCTCATCATCCTTGACTCGGCTGTCCACATTGAAAACATTCACATCCATCTTTAAGTCCCCAAATGATAATTGGACTTGTCCAGTTTCGCAATTCATTATAGCCCTGGAAGTGGCTAAAAATGGACGGCCGAGGATAATGGGAGTCTTCTCAAATACTTCCGGAATTGGACACGTGTCCAAAACAATGAAATCTACGGGGAACAGAAACTCCCCTACCTGAATCAACACATCCTCCACTATCCCCTTAGGAATTCTCACACTCCGGTCAGCCAACTGTAGCGTGACCGGTGTGGCTTTAAGATCACCTAAGCCTAATCTCAGATATACCGAATATGGGAGCAAATTGACACTCGCTCCCAAATCCAGCAAGGCCTTATCAAAACTCTGACCTGCAATAGCTATGGGGATGGTGGGACAACCTGGATCTTTCCGCTTAATCGGAATATCAGCTTGGAGAATGGAGCTCACTTGCTCCGTTAGAAGCACGTTGTTCTGACTCTTAGTTCTCCGTTTCGATGTGCACAACTCTTTCAGCACCTTAGCAAACTGAGGAATAGCATCAATGGCTTCCATTAAAGAGATAAGAAATTGAACCTTCTTGAACAACTCAAGAATATGGAAGTTCACATTGACATTTGGCTTTGCCACCAAGCGATGGGGATATGGTGCAACGGGTGGCAATGGAGTCGTGGGGGCCGCAGGTGCGGGCACCACCACCTCAGGTGACTCCGATTCTTTCTTTTCCTCAGTATACTTCCCCACGTCTGGAGCAACTACTCGTGCAGCAACCGGCTCCGGAGGTGGAACCGGTTTTTGCTTCGGAGGGATCGTCTTATCAATCACCTTCCCACTTCTGAGAGTGGTGATCGATTTTGCTTCCTCCAGCTTGGGGTTCGAATTACTTGTGCCTGAACCATCTCCCAGATAATTAGAACCGACAGCATTGGTGTAAGGTTGAGAGGGAAATCTTCCCCTCTCCTATTGGGATTGCCCAACTGCTTGAGTCAATTGGGACCTAATGTCTCCTATGGCTTGCTTAGTCTGCTCAGTAAAACTCAGTTGAGACTGCATGAGAGCCTTCAACATGTCATCAGTCTGCTTACCCTCGGTGGATGATTTATGCCTGGGGGTGGTCCAGAATATGAAGGACCGTACCTCTGCTGATTCTGTGAGGGATAACGATATTGGGACATTTGGCCTTGCTGAGGCCGGTATGGTTGCACCTGTTGCTGAGGTGGTGCCTGGGGTGGCACTGGTGCTTTAGGATCTCTCCATCCCAGGGCTGGGTTATGAGCCCAGCCCGGATTATAGGTGTTTGAATATGGATCCCAAAGTTGGTTCACCGCATTCACCTCAGCCTGGTTATTTTGGTATACCTCCTTAACCATCGGAAAAGCGGGGCAGGCAGTCACTGAATGCCCTGGACACTCACAAAGCGCACACACCTCCTCAACTCTCACATCATTCACCTGTTGGACTTGTTTCATCCGCAAGTCCTCCATCTGCTTGGTCAATCTATCCAACTGAGTCTGGACGGTATGGTCTCTCACACTCATGGGGAAAATACCGGACCCACTGGGTCCCTGTGCAGCTATGGCCCTGTCAGCGAGGTGGGAAGGTTCCCAACTTCAGTACTTATCGGCCAACTCCTCTAGGAAATCCCATGCCTCATCTGGGGCCTTATCTAAGAAATCTCCCTCCTTACAGAGGTACTCAATCTGCTGGGCCGTCGCAATGTTTAGGCCCAACTGGAAGAATGTCACCAATTGGTGCTTCTCATACCCATGGTGGGGTAGAGACAACAACAAGTCTTTAAACCTCTCCCAGCACCTCAGAAATGACTCGCCCTCTTTTTGCCTAAATGACTGGATTTGGCGAGTCAGGTGCTGTGACTTGCTCTCCGAGAAGTATTTCCTATAGAACAGCTCCCTAACAGCGGTCCATGTCGTGAGAGATTGCTCCTTCTGCATCCTGAACCACTTGTCCGCCCCATCTTTCAGAGAAGCAGGGAAAAGCTTAAGGCAAGCGTTTTCCCATTGGGTAGTGGTGGCTAGGGTGCGCACCAACCCCTCGAAGTGGCGGACATGCTCATATGGGTCCTCATTCTCCCTCCCGTAAAAGAGAGGAAGGGCATTGTGGGTTCCCGGTTTCACAGTGAAAGCGTTGCGTGCCTCCATAGTCTCAGTTGGCAGAACTATTGGGCCACGAGGAGTAGTCCTCTCGGGATGCATGTAATCCCGCATAGTTCTCTGTTCCGCCATCGGTGGTTCACTCTCTAAGACGAACAATGGATTGGGAAATTCTATGAAAATGTCGTCTATGGGAACGGATTCAGGTGGACCTACGGAAGACTCGGACTCAGACTGGATTTAGACACTTCGGGTATCATACGGTTTCATAGGGTTTTAGAAGTTCAGGCACTTTCATACGGTTTTGGGGTTTAAGCACTTTCATATAGTTTTGGGGATTTAGGCACTTTCATTAGATTTGGGGGGTTTAAGCACTTTCATAGGCTAGCGGGGGCATTTTTGGAATGCGGGGGTTATTTGTCCTCCTGGCAATAAAGAATTATTTTGTGTTCTATTTGCATGATTAGCTTCTATACCATGTCCTTGTCGAAAGAACACCTTATAAAGATTTGAACCAAACCTACCAGTAAAAGTCTTGCACTTTGATCATGAGATATTCGATCTCATTAGTCTAATCAATCTTTGTTTATTTACTCCATTCTTTTTCTTACTACTCTTTCCGTCCGGATTTGTTAGTTCATCTTGGAAGTTCGTGTTACTTTTCAAATGATTATATCTTATAATTTATAATGTTTTATAGAACTAATCAAGATCTATCAAACCTGATCTATATTGGACATATAATTACTTATCAATTTAAAGATATCACTAATTTTTTATCCGGTTGCAATAGAACGAGGGACAAACAAATCCGGACCGAGGGAGTATTTTTTGTTTTTTATTTTCCTAATTGCTTGACCGAAATCCTAGACCGAAATTAATGGGTTGCCCCAAGCGTAGGGCTGAGACCGGTGTAGCATAATACCCGGTAAGACCGGAATCGAATCCACAGAGACGGCGGAGAGTGCTTAACTAAAAACTCGGGTTGTGAACTTTGAAACGGCTCTTAGGTAGCCACCCTTTGCGATTTGATTGGTGAAATTACCTAAACTAAGAGAATTGATTTTACTTAAATTAATTAGAACGAAGTACGGTCGTAGGGTTCATAACACGGTGACCAGGTCCGGATATTTCATGCTCCATTCGTTGTTTCCAAGAAAACGTTTGATTTTAGAGAGAAAAGGTTACCCCGAAAGATGCGAATCCTCGCGATCGCTGTTGCCCATGTACAACGAATAACAAGTTTTGGTCCCCCGTTCCTCGCGTTACATGGGCTCCAACGAAGCTCGGATTCGTCCAACGGAAGCGCTTAAATAACCTAAAATTGTTTTTTCCATTATTAGTGTAAAAATCGGAGTAAGAACAAATCCGTCCCTGGCCACGGCGTGTTAATCACCCCGCGACCATACTTATGAAACTACTCACTCATATTGAACAGAACAACCAAGAAAATTCTGAAATAAAACATGCTCTAATACTTGAATATGAATCAAAACAAGAGATTCGAAATCAGATCGCGGACAAACTCCCGCAAACTCAGATTAAAGTAAATAAAGCAGAAAGTTACCAAGCAATACTTGAATCTCCAATGAAACTGCAAAACTTCAATGTAAAAGTCTCCGGAAAGTAGAATCTCCAGAGGAAAAGTCGGCTACCAAAAACTAAGAAAAACCTAATAAAGTTCGAACCCTAATTCGACTTAAAATCGGAGTATTTATGCTCCCCCGAAGTCAACACACGTGGCAAGTCAATTTCTGGCTTTTAAGACCCTCGGTATCGATATAGGGAAAGACCTGTATCGATACCCAGACATTCTGTTCGCTAAATGGTGCTTCGGTATCGATACAGGGGAAACCATGTATCGATACCGGTGCCTCTAAGTTGACTTTTCAGCCTTTTGGTCGTCCTTGCTTGGGTCCCACCGGTTCCCCGCATGCCCGACCGCCTTGTGTCCACTTTACGTGCTCCTCCGACCTGTTTCCTACAAAACAACCAAAAATACCAAAAACACAAGATAACACCGCATCAAGTGGAAAATGGAATAAATCGCGCCTCTAATGCGCTAATTCGCCCTACTTAGGCGCTTATATCTTGAGATATTGCGCACCTATCACTAATGAGAGTTAACTTGGTAGATTGTGGGTCTAAGAGCATCCCAACAATGACTCCCCAAAAAAGTTCGTGAACAGTGCACATTTTTTTATGTTAACTACCCGCATCTCTTTCAATATTTCAACTGTAACGACCCTAATTTTTGCTAAATAAAAATTTCATTATTTAGTTGACTTTCCTCTTCTTAAAATTATTTTTCTTTAATAAATTACTTAAAGTTATTTTTGGTAATAACTATTTTGAGCCAATAATTATTTTTGTGCTAGAATATATGTGTGTGTACTAGTATATTTATACTACTAGATTTTTACTAAACTTTCTTTCATTAAATTCCTAGATTTTCCCCCTAGATTTTCGTAGGATTACTAGTCATATGCTTGCACATGTAGGAAGGAGGGAAGAAGTTTCCCGAATACTTAGTCACCAAGTAAGTGCACTACATTTTCATGCATGTGCATATGAATCCCTTAAAGTAAACCTAAGATTTCCTAGACTTCCTAACCAACTAGTCTTGTGCCTAATTTAGTGCACATGTGTGTGTATAACTAGCACCTAAAACCCTATTAGTAGATTTCCTTCCCCTCCAAGTGAAAGAGAGCATGTGCTCCATTAATAAGAAGGAATATTTGCATGTTCCTTTCTTAAATAACCTAAGTAGTCTAGGTTAGTGGCCCTAATTAGGCATATGCCTCCTAACCAAGTACCTAGTAACCAAAACTCCCCAAAACAAAGGAGTCCATGCAAAATTATACACTACTTAGGACCAAGGAAACTACCTAGAAATATTATAGAAAGTGCCTACAATTAAAACCCTTGGATGTGCTTATGTAAAACCTAGGAATTCTAGTGGACTAACCTAAGGATTTTTGTCTACCAAAATCCCGCAAATTCTTGGGCACATGGAGCAATTAATCTTGGGCACGTGGAGCAATTAATGGGAGGGAGGCCGGCCAATTGGGGGGGGGGGGGGGGGGGGGGGCTATAAATGGAGAGCTTTACTATCATTTTTCTCCACACCAACAAAGCCTTCCAACTTTCTCTCTTGAGTTCTTGAGCTCTCTAGCTTTGTTCTTCCTCCACCACCACTAAAAACAACCCCATTCCTCCACCAAAAACCACCCACCAATCTTAAAAGTAGTAGAAAAGCTAGAAGCTTTGGTGTTCGTAGCTCACCGGAAAACCAACCTAGCTTGTTTGGCTTCCGGCTAATCACCGGAAAACAAGGTAGACTACTTACCCTAACCTTTAAGTAGTTATTCCTACTTTCAATTAGCAGTTTATTTTTACTAAGTTTAGGCATGATTTACTACTAAAAAGTTTCTTTAAGTTGTTTATCTAGCATTTTTCCGGAAAATTAGTAGAGTTCTTGAAAGCTTATGGTAGAAGGTTTGCATGACTAAAAGTAAGTTTTTCATACTCATGCATAGTCATTATTCTATCCAAATTGAGTTAGACTTTTCAAAAAAATGCATTTATAATTCCCGAGTGAAAATCAACTTTTCAAAATTACGTGGTTAAAATGATCAATTGTTTTTTCGAAAGAAAATGATTAACTTTTCTTAAAAGTAAAGAGTAAAGGTTTTGACCGCTACTTGGACTAGCAGATAACCCAAGGCTAACACCCTTGAGGGTTTGTCAAAAAGACAAGTTTTGCACTATCCAAGAAAGGAATGGTGATTCTAACTGGACTCTTCCGACCATCCGGCCTGGGACTCTCCTGGTTATCTCATTTGTCTAAAGAAAGTCACTAAAGAAAAATAAAAGTTTTGAAATGACTTCATGAACAATCAACAACGATTTTCTGTTAAAAGTAGACTGGTTGGAAAGATAGTACGTAGAAAAGCTGTTATTTTATGAGATACTTTTCACATAAGAAAGCTGTTATTTTATGTGACACACTTATCGAGAAAAATTGCATGGACACGTTTTGAGTATGATTGAGCATACTGCATGATCACGTCACGATACGGTTAATGACACGACACGTTTTACGAAAAAAGATTGAATAACAGTTGATGAGAAATAGAGATGAGAATGAAATGTGTTTTGAAAGGGAAAGATGTGTTTTGAAATGAAAAGAAGTGAAATGGAATTGAAAACGATGGCGCAGCCTTAACGCCGCCCATCATGTTAGTGTGCGCCATGATGTGGTTGGGGCTAAGGATTACGGTAGTGCAGCGAGAGTGTCGCCCCATTTTCGTGGAGTGAACTTAGTAGTTTGGGCTAAGCGTGCACAACACATAGTGGACGGACCTTGAAATGTACTGTGGGGATCAGAAAGACAGGGTAGCCGGGACTATGTACACGTGTGTGCGGGGTGAACAGACCTTGTATCTTGTGAGTGTGAGCCTGGATACAAGCTGCAGGGACCTCGAGCGGAAAGGTTGGTGACCGTCAGTTGAAAGGAGGCGAAAACGGCCCAATAACTTTCGAGTGGTGGGAGATATTGCCATGGTTGAAATTTGAAGAAGAATGCTGACACTGGAAAGATAATAAGAGACATTGTTTTACTACGCACGATTTACTCTGATCTGCATAGACACTAATGCATTTGCATACACTCTTTCGATAAACCCTGTTTTACTTTATCGGTTATACATATTGTTCTTAAGGTTTGGGTAGAACTGTCTACTGGACATTATCGCTCACGGTGTTGCACTTGTGTAACCCTGGCATAATACACGATGTTGCTCTACGACTCCGACGTATTATGCCAGACTATAGAGATGAACAAGAGGAGTACTATGGATTGAAGACCTACGGAGCAGAGCAGGATACCGCCGGGATGGACGGCCGTGCAATGGAGTAAAGAGTTCCTAGTCAACCCTGTAGGGATTGAATGTATTAGCAGGAATATCTATGTAATTTCCTTTTGGAAATACAGTTGTAAACCCTATTTATTGTTTATGTATTCTTTAGTAACAAACCCAAATTTTGGGGGCGTAACACCAACAATCCTCTCCGATTTAATTACGAGTGCTGATATTGGGGCTCCCTTTTTTGATGCAGACACTCCAATATTTAATGAAGTTACAAAACTACCATTTTTAAGATATAAAAATTACTAGAGGTACTCCACCCCCAAATTATCTCCTCATTTACTAAGGCACTCCAAATGAAAAAATGAACCAAAACCAAACATAAACATTAGGTTCTAAATATTGACATTAACATTAACATTACGTTCTAGACATTAAACATTCACAACATAAGAATTAGGTTCCAAAGATTAAACATGCATCTTTGTCAGATTGTTTCACGCCACTTTGCACACACACAAAAAAAAAAAAAAACTTGCTAGAATCCTCCAAAATAACAACTCACAATTGAAAATGTTGATGCTGCAAAATCTTCTTAATGGCTGCGACACAAGATCTTTATATTTTTCGTACTCATTATCTTCCATTTTTTCCTCAAAATCTTCATATGGGCCGCAAATCTACATTTTAAAACTCATAGTGAGACAAACAAAACACATCACCAAAGTTAGAGAACTCTTGAGAGGAAAAGTAACAAACTCTCAAGAGACTTTGCATGGACAAAAGGATGATTCTACAATCATAGGGCGAAGACCACTTGTCCAGGTTGTCCTGGTTCAGAGCATGAAGACAATAACATAAAGACTCTACCAAAGAAACATTACATATGGAAGTAGGCAATTCAGTGACGTGCAATAAAAAGTTGAGCAACTATCTGCTCTTTTTTTTTTTTGATAAAAAAAACTATTTGCTTTTTTGGAGTGTCTGAAGTAAAGGAAAAGAGTAAAGGTTTTTTGGAGTGCCTGAAGTAAATCATGGAACTTGCAAAAGGGTAATTTTGGAAAACTACTGTAGCTCGGAGCCCTGCATCAAAATTAGGAGTGCGAATATCAATTTCCTTAATTAAATATGATAGAGATGGAAGAGAGAGAAACAAAAAAGAAGTACCCCAATTGGTGGGTAAGGAAGAGAGAGAAACAATAAACAAATAATTGGTGGGTGAATAGTGCCTCAATAAATGAGAGTATATTTGTTAAGTTACTATTTACATATGCATTAGGAAGGCATTTGTTGAGGCTGTTGTTGGCTATATTTGCTATTTAAATGTACCTGCGGAGAAGTCGTACGATAGCCTCAACAAATGCCTCAACAATTTAAGTGTACCCGCGGGACCTAACATGGTTTTAAGTGTACCCACTAAGAAATCGGCTCAAAATTGTTTGGATCAAGCTCTTCCCAATCATATTTTGAGCCAATATCTCGCGAGTACCCTTAAAACCATGTTTTAAACAACTTGAATGGGTTGGATCATCAAAACATGACCCGGAATTTTGAGATTCGAGACAGAAGGGTGACGGAAGGGGTATTGGGGTAAAGTTTTGGAAGATAGAGGGGGTTCGTCATAGGTTTTTTTTCTAGTAAGGGGTGTTTAGTGAAAAACGTTAACTTACAAGGGGTGTCCAGGTAAATAACCCTTACAACTATAACGATAAAAGGTTTATCAATTAGGTCCCCAATTTGGTATCAAAGCATGGTTTCAAGCTTGACCACCAGATAAATATATTTATTAGCATAAGATATATTGAAACATCACAATAAGGCAATTTAAATAACAGCTATTCTCTACATATCATAATTGAACAAAATAATACTTTAACAAGACTATTAAAAGAACTTATTGAGAAAATAGAAAATAATCAAATTGAAAACAATAAGCAAAGTAGGTGTATAATTGTTCGTAAAGAAAAACAAATGATTAAAGTAGAAATTGAATTAGCACCTATACATATTATTCCTTACTCGTGCAGAAAATTAGCACCTCTACGTACTAATACACACAGAAATCGAAGCAAATATATTTATCTTAAACGAATAACGTGAAAAAGTCATAATTGAAATAACCATAATAAATATACTATTGAAAAAAATAAAAGAATTAGATTTACCAAGTAGGATATAAATAAATATTTACTGATTAAGAGGACCTCACTCTAACCTATTAAAATAATTTTAAATTTCTTAAAAAACTACTCCCTCCGTCCCAATTTGTTTGTCAATTATTCCATTTTCTTCTACGTCTTAAATTGCTTATATCTTTCAATCCATAATGTTTTTCACGGTTTTAAAAATTTTGTATAATATAATTAATCATGAACTATCAAACAAGATCCATATTGTATATATTTGGAGATCAATGTTAAAAGATATAAGCGATCGAAAATTGACACGATTATCAAAAATTGACAAACAAAATGAGACGGAGGGTGTACTTATGAACTTTGGAAGTATAACGTCTAATTATATGAACTTGAAGGACTGATTTGTAATTGAAAACAATCATATTGAAACAAATCAAAAACCTTAATTAACGACAAAATTAAAACTTTAGAAAATATAAAGACCAAATTGAAACATATGAATCAATGTAAAGACAAAATTGAGACATTTTAAAATATAATGATCAAATTGAAACCTCCCTATAAGTGTAGGCGCGGGGACTAAAATATAACTATCACTTTCCATCAATTTTTTTTGTTTGTCACAAGATAAATTTACAGGCCGCTCCACTTTTGTGGAGGCCTGCTCAGCCCGCTCCAAATCTTTGGAGAAAAAGCTCCGCGCGCTCCAAACCTTTGTGGAAGCCTGCTCATCATTTTCAGTGGGCTATTCCGTCTCTCACTCTACATCACTCTCTCTCTCTCTCTCTCTCTCTCTCTCTACCTACCCCACCTAAATCCCAGGATACCCTATAAAAGTGTCTAAACCTAAACTCTAAAGTATCCTATGAAAGTGCCTAAAAAATCTTAGGGTATCCTATGAAAGTGCTAAATTTTAAATTCTTAAATGTATGGTCTAAATTCTAAATGTACGGTCTAAATTCTAAATGTACGGTCTAAATTCTAAAATGTACATTCTAAATGTACGGTCTAAATTCTAAATGTACAGTCTAAATTCTAAATGTACGGTCTAAATTCTAAAATGTACATTCTAAATGTACGATCTAAATTCTAAATGTATATTCTAAATTCTAAATGTACGTTCTAAATTCTAAAATGTACATTCTAAATTTAGGGTACCCTATGAAAGTGCCTAACATCCTAAGGTACCCTATGAAAGTGTTTAAACCACTAAAAACCCTATAATAGAAAAGTGCACCCTAAGTGCCTAAGCCCCAAAAAAGAGTGATTGACCTTAATGGAGTTAGTGGTAATTAAAAAGAATGATTGGAGTTAGTGGTAATAAATATTTATTTTTTGTACCGGCCTGTAATAAACCTATTTTTCCCTAATCCCACCCCAACAAATCTCAATGGGTATCAAACTCCACTCCATAATATTTGAACCGGCGACCTCACAGTACTTTCTATTGCTACGCAACTGGTAGGCTAACTGCCCAAAGTGAATATGTTGCAGTTTGACTGCTTGCTACCAAAATTCCAACAGATTGATCCGACTATATGGTCGTATAAAAATTTTCATATCTATGTGAATGGAAGTAACGTAATCTCTTGCGACAGCTCTGGGGACTTTTCCTCCATTAAAATTATTGTTTGTCAATCACTTGCCTTTTAACTAATATGGTCACAATTTGTATTTCAGATGGATTTCTCTTGCTTTAATAGTCCAGCTTTCTCCACAGAATGATAAACGTGAGACGATGATGAGAGCTCTTAAGTGGCCAAACAACAACGGGAATGGCTACTGTACATACCTAAATGTGTGTACCATATGCACCTGTAGTATGGTTCATATATATATATATATATATATATGCCACCTCATGACACTCGTAACATTTTTTAGTGTCTCGTAACTTTTATATTAAAAACTTTTAATTTTTCATATATATGATTCATAACATTTTCGCTATGATTCATAACATTTTGGCCTGTCTTGTTACTTTCATACAAAACAATCGTAACTTTTATACAAAAAGTTTGTAACTATTTATTCACAGGATGTAATCGATTCGTAACATTTTTACGGGTGTTTGACACAAATAGGGGTGTGTGTCTTTCCCAACAATAAAATCCTCCAAAAATCCATCTTTCAATCCAATACAAAATAAAGATAGAAAATTGACTAGTAACCACACTATCGGTCCTAAATAAATATGGTATTAACAATTCCATCTTTCAATCCAATACACAACAAAGATAGAAAATTGACTAGCAACCTCACTATTTATCTTTTGCCGCGAATTTCAATCTCAGTCGCACCTTATTTCGAACCCCATCAAATCTATCACAGTTCAAACGGCCGGGCCTTTCGAGGCCTAAAAAAAACTTTAGACAGTCAAGCCTCTAAAGATACAATATCTTATAAATTTCAAAACTTCGGAAAATTAGGACCTTATTCCTGTTTGAATACTTAGGTCTTAAGTATTGTAAAGCATCTTACCAATCCGACACTCATATTTGTTAAGAAATATTGTCCCACATTGTCTAGGAGTGGAATGGGTGATCACTTAATATATGTTGAGACCTCTCCACTCATTGCCAATTGGTTTTGAGATGGATATAAAGTTTCCACATGGTATCAGAGCGAGGCCTATTCCACTCCACATTTAAAAAAAATAAGAAAATAAATCGCAATCCCACACCCACGACGACAGACCAGCAAAAAGGCTGCACGATGATAGGACCCAAAAAGTGGCCACACGTGACAGACCTCAAATGCGGTTGCACGTGAGGAGGGATGTTAAGAAATATTGTCCCACATTGCCTAGGAGTGGAATGAGTGATCACTTAATATATGCTGGGATCTCTTCACTCATTGTCAATTAATTTTGAGATGGATATAAAGTTTCCACAATATCAGTCAAACAAACGCAATACTCAGATAAGTTTTTGCGTTCGTATTGGAATTTTGAAACACGTGGATGTAGAATAAAATAACCTGAATATATAATTGTAAAGCCTAAGCTAAAAGATATTTGATTCCCTTGGTAGGGCCAGTGTGAATGCGGTTCGTGCATGTGTAGAAAATTTGTCAACTTTTAGTAATTAATTTTATTCTTGAAAGCTTTGGGTAGTGGCCCTTGTCCTTTTTGACATTTTTTTCCCCATTCATTCGAAGTCGTGGGCTACAAGGATGGCCCAATCTTTCCATTCTCATTGACGTTTTGTTGCCAAGAAAATGCAAGTCCGAAAAAGGTTGTGAATCCCTAGCGATCAGCATGGGTATTCGACACGCCAACGACAAATGAACCGAGCTATTTATTCCTCTTGTGATGATCATGTTATGTCGGAGTTCCTATTAATATAATATTTGAAATGACTGTTTAATTTGTCACCGAAGAGTGAGATTTCTTTATGATTGGTCATCATATTAAATTGTCTGAAATATCCCAAAAGGGTGTGAATTCTTGAATGATCACCATGGATATTCTCACACTACAGAGGTAGAGGTAAATGAACTGAGCTGTTAATTAGCCTTTGTGATAATTTTATGTTTGAGTTTTTATACATTTTCTTTGCCTTGATAAAGAGTTGTAACCTCCAATTTCTCTGTGTTTAGCTTATAGCATGTGACGTCTTGAAGCACCATGGACTATAGGAATTAAGCAACAACACATGTCTAGGGAAAATTTTTCAATGCCGAGTAAAAATGCTTAGACATCCACACCAACAAAGGAAAGAAATGTGAGAGCGATGAGATTTAGAGAGAGAAAGTGCACGGACTTCCACTTTTCTCCATCTAGGATTGTCCAAACCCAGCACCGCACCCTCCTAGCCGCCGCCCTTCTCTCCCTCTCCTCTCCTCTCCTCTCTTCAGACACCACCTCTTGTGAATATGGCCGGGTTGATCAAATCAGATGATATTCCCAGTCCCTTGTATTTTTGGATTAACTACCACAAGTCTGTGGTGGATCAGATCTCACTTCGTGGGTTCTGACTTCTTCAGCAACGGGAGGCGGCGGACGACAGCAACCATGACAGGGTTTTGTAACACCATTCAATGAGGGCAGATGGCTTCCAACACCGAATCTTATTTTTCGGCGGCTTTTATTTTTGCTCTTTTTTTTTTGTTTAGATATTTGGATCTTGTTTTTCTCTTTTCTTTTTCGTTGTTGTTGTTGTTGCTGTTGCTGCTGTTCTAGCTTGTTTTTATTAATGAAGTTCTTATTCTTTTTCTAAAAAAAAAGTTATTTTTTACTTATCCACTACATATTTTTTCTACGATTCCGGATTCGGATTTACGTAGCTTTATTTTCTACATTCCAATTGAAGTTGATATGACATCTTTTACTAGCATGCATGACAGTTTAAAATGAGACATTGTGCAATATTATTCAGTTTGTTGTGACATCTATCGACTATCAACGACATTAACTGTTCCAAAAAAGAGAAAAAAATAGTAATAATATTGGCCTGCAGTTACATCTCTCATCTTCGAAGCAGGAACTTCATTCCCAATAGAATAGGGTACGATGAAACCTTACCTATTTGAACTTGCACTAGAATAGGGTAAGATGTTTTTGTTATTTACTCCTATATATATAAATAAAACAAAAGATCACGTTTGACAACTAGCTGAGTTGTTCTATACCAGAACAACGTCATGCCAGCGAATGGCATCGCAACTAGCAGGAAAAAAAAAAACAAAAAACAAATGGCATTACTTCTAGATACTACTACTATATCATATCTAAAGCTTAAGGCCATGTTTGATACTCGGTTTGAGGTATGGGATTGGATAATGAAAGTGGTGGACCTCTAATATTGTGTTTGGTTTCTCATTTTTTTGTCCGGATTAGCAATCCCACCGGATTGTTAATCCCACAAAAGTATGGGATTCACCAATCCAAGGGGGAGGTGGTATTATGAATCCCATCCCAAGGGGATGGACTTGTAAAGACAAATCCACCTCTAATCCTGTGCAAAACAAACATGTTATTAACAATTCCATGATCTAATCCTTTGCAAAACAAACAAGAAGAAAAGATTCATCTCCTCATTAATAATCCCAACTCATTCCCAATCCCAATCCTAATCCTAATCCTAATCCCACCTCATTACGAATCCCTTTAAAACGAAACCTCGTATCAAACATGGCCTAAAAGAATAATCAACCATATTAACAGGTCACATGATAATTCTCTTAGCTTTGTTTATTGGAAGCATATTTAATGCCCAAAATATTTTTGTTAGTATCAAAACTTTTGTGCATAAAAAACTTATATCATGCGCAAGGTACGAGGCTTTTATGCACTAAAATCTTAACATCAAAATCTATTGTGGCTTTATCATTTTTATCGATCATTCTTGTAGTAAGAGTTATTCGATCAAGATATTCTAGTTAACCAGAACTTATAGCTTTCTTATGAAGAGTGTAAGTTGTATTATGAAGGTGGGAGAACAAATACTTAATTTTCCATTCCTCATTTCTTTCTAAGCTACCACATAGATTCGATTATTATTTAAATCCTCTTGGTCAAGGTTTCGGATTTAGGAATTTGCTCCGTACTAGAGTGTCAAGTTCACGAGTGACCTCCCAAATGCTATAAGCTCCTTTGGATCTATTACAGGCGTGTTATGAATTAGGGCTGCACAAAAAAATTCGGTGAACCGTGAATCCGGTCCGGACCGAACCGATCCGCGCGTTTTGGATTTTAACCGTGGATTAATGGTCTGGACACGGATTGAAAAATTAGTAAACCGTGACTCGCGGTCCGGACACGGATTTTGATTTCGAAACCGTGGATTAACCGATCCGGACCGTGAGATTTTTATTATATATAAAATTTTAAAATATATATACACACACACACACATAATTTTACACAAACTTCTACTACACAGACTAGGGGGTAAACTGTGATCTCTTTCAAAACTTAGGGGTTAAACTGTTACACTAACTTCTACTATATGTACTTGTTATCTATTTCTTGGGTAAACTATGATCTCTTTCAAAACTAGGTTGATAAGCGTGTTTGGATGTGTATTTTTATTGATGACCCATGGAAGCAGTCTAATATTACCCATCTGGAGTAAATAAACTCAGGATTTCTGACAACATATAGTAGATTCAATTAGTAGTTGTGTATTTGTGTTTACACCATTAGTGTGAGATTCCAACGAAGGCCTCTTCTCTAATTAGTTGTGTTTACACCATTAGGTAAAATTTCAATTATATAACTTTGTTACTTGTTTATATATAACATGTAATCCGTGGATAAAACCGGAACCAATCCGTGACTCGCGGATCGGATTGGAACCGAACCGTGAGACTTTTGGTCCGGACACGGATTGTATTTTCTAAAAACCGTGACTTGCGGATTAGGATTGGATTCATGCCAATCCGATCCGATCCGGACCGTGTACACCCCTATTATGAATCTCATCTCGTACTGGTCCGTACCGGACATAAAATGGTACACATACCTTGGTGTTTTGTACCGGCTAAAATACCGATCGATACCGGACGTACCGGCCTTATCTCGTGATCTCAGCCGGTACACAAAAACTAATGTATTTTTTCTTTTTATGAGAAGACATTAGGTATTTTAACCAAATTTGGAGTTCATTTTGTATTAATCATGTTAATTTGTTACTAGACCTAGTATTAAGGACCTAAGGCGTATCAAAAAGATAAATTTTATTTTATTTCTCTATTATAAGTTTTGCAATTATAAGTAAGTGTACTAAATATATTTAAAATGTGTGTATTGCAACAAATCCAAAACAGTACCAAGATACGATCCGATACCGGGACATACCGTCCTAGTAAAGAAAATAGTACGCTGACCAGTATGAGATTGGTAACTATGATTGGGGTATGCCTTATCGTTTACTTTTGACCCCTGAAATAGTTAAAGCGGACACAATCTGACCCGGCCATGTGGTTAATTGAAAAATAAGATAGGAGTAAAAAGGTCGGACTGTGAATATATGTAGATAGAGAGAGACTAAAAACTTGTTCAAAGATTGACGGGGACAAAGTCGTTAACTCCCTAGCATTAAATTAAAATAAAATCCCATCAAATCGTGGGGAACCACAAATTAAGGTTGAGGATTTCCATTTTGACTTGGTATAAGGGGGGCATTTCTGTGAATTTACATTTCTGGGTGTGGCGATGACGACTGAGAGGAGTGAGGAGCACGAAGGAGCAAAGTACCCCACACGGTTGTCGTTTTTACAAACATCCAAGATAAGTTAACGTCTCTTTTGTGTGTGAGAAAGGGAGACGAAGGTGGACTGCAGCTTCTTCTTTCTTCTCTGCGCTTTCCTCTCCCCTTCGTCAATTTCACTGCCTTTCTGTTTGTTCACGGCCTCAAATGTGAAAACCCATCATTCTCTTTTTGTTCTCGTTTACTTTTATTGTACTAGGTACTTTTTTCCTCCCGCCTCACTGTTACGCTCCAAACCAACATCAAGAATTAGAAGAGTTCCGACCCATTTCTTGCTTTTGATCTGATTGAGATTTCTGCTTGTGGAAATTGATGGGTTCTTGTTAATGTGTAGAGATTTGGTGTTTGGTTGACAAGAAAACTGTGTCTCTCATCTTTGGAGCTTAATTCGAGCAGCACATGGGGAACTGCTTTGGTTCTTCTGCCAGAGTTGATACAGCTCACAGCCCTCATGGCAATTCTGGTAATACTTTTCTCTCGCTCTCTCTCTCTCTCTCTCTCTCTCTCTCTCTCTCTCTCTCTCTCTCAATGGTGAGATTTGGCGAGAAAGGTTGAGGAACAAATCAGGAAAGTTAATTTTCTGTTCATTTGTCATGATTTCACACACCAAATTACTAAATCCAAAACCGAGTGATTTGGTGAAACTCCAATCCTTTCTTTTCATTTCTTACCAATCACCAATTGTATCTCTGTATCCTTTTCACTGTTGTAAGTGGAAGGTCTTGCTGATAAAAAAAAAAGAAAGAAAGTGCAAGGTCTTGATTCGTGCTTATTCGGGGTATTCTTTACTGCTAGAACTTGTTATATCTGGGTATGTTTGTGTTTGTGTTTATTTATGGGGGCTATTTTGCATGATTACTGTGCTTCTGAAGATCTGTTTGGATTTTATGTGCCAACTCTGATTGGCATAGATTAGTAATTTCACGCTAGGCTTTGTAGAAGAGTCTGATGCATGTTCTATGAATATGTTTTTGGTTTCTCCTTATTTATTTGTTTGTTTGAGCTTCCCATCAATTGTAAGGCTTCATTTGTTGGTGATTTTATATACCTGTTCTGTGATTCTTTGTTTTCGAAGTTATTGGATCAAATTGGCATTCGATATTAATAACCTGTCGTTACGGAATACTTTGCATTTAGGAGTTCCTTTTTGAAATTGAGTTTGAAGTCGATGCAGCTGCAGTTCTATTCTTTCCGGAAAAAAATTTCACTTAATGGCAACATTTTTAATTGTCTAATTTTGCCCTTTACGTTTGGCGTGATCCTTGGACATTCTATCTTTAACTTTCGGTAACTCTTTTTGTTACAGACATGATCAAAAAGAGAGAAAACCTTTTTTACTTCTTTGTTCTGAGCACTTTTGTAGACATAGTCACGAGCAGCTTTTAGTTGGAGACTATAAACATGGTAAACCATTTGCTGTAAAACATCAACATTAGGGAAGCCACTTTCTTTTGGTTATTAATATCTATTTTATGGAAGATTCTTTCAACTTTTGGATGCAATACTGTTTAATTAATGCTGTAATCTTTGTAACGGCGAAACGGATAATCATAGTAGTGTGTATACGGGAACTATTCAATAACGAAGAGAGGTGTTTATAACAGAGTTCAGGTCTAGATGTACCTGAACCATCGTTTGATGGCTGACCCAAGGTCCTTCAGATTCAATCTTATTGAATTTGAAGTTGTGATAACTGTAAAAAATACTGGCAGACCTGTACTGTACGAACTTACCCTGACTCTCTTAAAGGATTTAAAAGAACCAAAAAAAAAAGAAAAAAACCTCTGTTAATAGCTTTGATTCCAGACTTGGTTGCAGATCTTGTATATTTTTGGGGGTAGGCGGGTGTAATATTTAGGAATCTATGGGATAGGTTCTATTGATGTCCAATCTTGTGGAGGAGGGACAGATCTTTCCGAATAGCTTACGATAGCACTGAGCTACATATAGAAACAAAAATCGTGCAAATTGGACTCACGGGTGAAAAGATATGGCTCCTGTCATCACCCCTGCCCCTGCCCCTAACCCGATCTGGTAATAGATGGGCACCCCCTTCCCTGCCCCCATAGGGTAACGTGTTTACCCGCCCCGCCCCGCCCCTATTTTTTTTTTTACATATTAAAAAAATAAGTTTTTAATTCCAAAATTAATGAACACAAATAATAAAAGTTCACAAAATAACAATTACAACTTAACCAACATCTACTATCTACAAGGAAAGTGAAAAATAATTGATAATTTGGGATTCTAGTTGTAAAGGTAAAATATAAAAAAAAATAAAAAAATTGGGGCGGGTTCAGGGTGGGGATCGGGGAGGGGTGATTTCTACCCTAACCCGGTCGGGTTTTTTCAATTCTCCCCCTACCCCAACCCTATACCCGTAAAATTTAATAAACCCGCCATGGTAAGGGCGAGGCGGGTTGAATTGTCATCCCTACGTCCAATCTCTCCTGCTATTTCTTAAAAGGCCTATTAGCAGAAAGAAACTCTTAAGGAACTGATTCCAGAGACCAATAATGATGGGTTATACTAGTTATGGGTATTGGATAAAAGTGGAACATATAACAACACAGTAACAGCCAAAGATCTCATGGTATACTTTGACGGTAACTTTGCAAGCTAAACCCTCCACAGCTAGTTTTGGGCTTGCAAGTGATTACCAGTGTGAATATGTAGATCCCACATGCAAACAAAAAGGATGTTTAAATTAGCATGCATTGACTTAATTGCAGATGATATGAGCAACACAAGTAGCAGGACAACCTTTGTATTATGTTGCTTGATTTGGAAAAAATCATGTGAACCTAATCTGGTGGTATTGACGGTGAATAATGCATCAACAGTTGAAATTTGAGCCCTGCAGCTTTGTATGCGCAGTTGAACTACATCTTAAGCTGAGAGAGTGATCTATATTTTCCAGATTGAACTTGGATACAACTTTTTGAATTATTGTTTGTTTGTCTGAAAAGGCCATGGATAGTGTCTATTTGAACAAATAAGTTACAGTTCTGTTATGCAAAAAAAAATCCTTGCTTATGTTGTGTTCGCAATATGCACACATTTTCTAGCTACTATGAATTTATGTTCTCTCTCCTGACCTACTGCAGGGATGCCAAAACTTACCACCAAAACCAGCACTTCTTCAAATCGTTCAAGCCTGACATTACCATCGTACAGTGAAAAGAGCGCTGAATCTCTTCCTACACCGCGATCAGAACATGAAATATTGTCATTAACTAAGGTGAAATCGTTCTCGTTGAATGAGTTAAGGAATGCCACTAAGAACTTCCGTCCTGACAGTCTTCTTGGTGAAGGAGGCTTTGGTTATGTTTTCAAAGGATGGATTGATGAACCCACACTTACTGCTGCCAAGCCTGGATCTGGTATGGTTGTTGCTGTCAAGAAGCTTAAACCTGAGGGTTTCCAAGGCCACAAGGAGTGGTTGGTACGTTCTTCTTCTTCATTACTAGCTTTGTTATAGGGAACCACAATAGCCTAACGATTTATACTTTGTTATGAACGTTCAGAAACATGGTACACCTTCGTTCTAGATCGGTGGATTTAGCAAATTGATTTCGAAAGTTTTTCAAAAAAATGAAATGTAATAAATTATATGTCTAGAGAGAATGTAGTTTTGGCAAAGAGAAAATGTCCAAAAAAAAATAGGGTATTTTTGCTCCTACAACTGTGTTCTAGATTAATAATTTTGGAAAATAATATTTCGTTTTTCTGGGATGTTTATACTTGAAAGAAGTAAGTTTTAATTCTTTTATTTATAGAAGCATACCCCTATCGCAACACAATCTTGGGGATGTTCACATTCTAGAGCTAAACATATTTGCAACATTTTGTTGTTCATATTTGTTTTGCAACCATCTTTGCAGACAGAAGTTAATTATCTTGGCCAACTCCGTCATCCAAATCTGGTTAAACTTATTGGATACTGCTCGGATGGTGATAACCGGCTCTTGGTTTATGAGTTCATGCCCCGAGGGAGCTTGGAGAACCATCTATTCCGAAGTGAGTTGCTCACTTAGTTGAATTATTTGGGTAGTATAAATCACCTTCTTTAAGCTTATAAGCTATGAGTGGTTAGATTGCACTGATATTCTATGCACCGTATGTCTTTTTTCCAAAAGTGTGGAAGAAAGGAACAGAAGAAACTATGAGTGGTTGAATTATTTGGGTAGTATAAATCACCTTCTTTAAGCTTATAAGCTATGAGTGGTTAGATTGCACTGATATTCTATGCACCGTATGTCTTTTTTCCAAAGTGTGGAAAAAAGGAACAGAAGAAACTAAAGAAAAAACCAAAAAATGGTGTAAAATAGAATTATAAGGTGTAATTTTTTTTTTTTGTACTTTGTATATAATGTGTTAGCAATGTTAGTACATCATCCCGGTGGAGGAGGAAAAGTTATTGGGTGTTTTCGGAGCACCGCCACATAGTGTTTCAATACTATTCCCCATCACATATTAATGTGGAACTCAAGGCCAAATATAGAGTCTCACCTAAATATGCGATAGAGAGGAGTTTTGGGCACCATGTAGCGGTGCTCCAAGACCACTAAATTATTAATTAGTAAACCTCCATCCATTAAACTTTTCCTTTTAGAATACTACAAGACCACTAAATTATTAATTAGTAAACCTCCATCCATTAAACTTTTCCTTTTAGAATACTACATGACCACTAAATTATTAATTAGTAACCTCCATCCATTAAACTTTTCCTTTTAAAATACCACATGTTTACGGAATTATAATTAGTATTCCATCACAAAATACAAGTCAAGCCAAACTCCTTTTCACCTTCTCCCTAATTCCTCTCTTTATCTTCTTAAATATATCAATAACGCATCTCATTTTGTATTGAAGACAATTCATTTAGAATAAAAATTATTTAGTTCTCTCAAACATAAATATGTCCATAATTGTTGAGGATCTTTGTAGCCATTTGGTGCTAATTTCAGTGTCGCTTTTACCATATACTCGTTAAAGTGGTATTTTTACAACCTTTGGAATCTCTTAGTGACCTGATACTATCTCTCCTGTTTTGCAGGAGGGCCCCAGCCACTTTCCTGGGCAACGAGGGTCAAAGTGGCAATAGGTGCTGGTAAAGGCCTCTCTTTTCTGCATGATGCTGAAGAGCAAGTCATTTACCGTGACTTCAAGGCTTCTAATATCTTATTAGACGCGGTAGGCTAAAGAGAAGGAAGTTTATTTTTGAATTGATTTCAGCATCCACTTGAATGACCAATTGCAAATATTGCATGCATAAGAGAAAAAAGTTTGATAGTTATACGTTGTATATTGGTCATGGTTTTGGAATGCAGGATTTCAATGCGAAACTGTCTGATTTTGGCTTGGCTAAGGCTGGACCCACAGGTGATAGGACACATGTTTCCACTCAAGTTATGGGTACTCGAGGTTATGCAGCACCTGAATATGTTGCTACAGGTATCTCCATTGCACTTGCAATCTACCCTTTGGCCCTTTTTGTTTGTTCATTTTTTTTACTTTTTTTCCCATTAATCTAATCAACAAATTAATATATTTTCATGAACAATTTTTGAACTTCTCCCACCAAACAAAATATCTCAATTATTGGAGGAATAATATTTGTAAAATTACTCTCAAAAGTACGTCATTCACATGTCCGATTAAACGTAATGTGGGACGGAGGTAGTACTGATCTTTGCTCACGTTGTATTAGCAATAATCGTTAAAGATTTGGTAGAAGTAGCAATAAATTTGTACTAAAGCCCGTGCTCATGACCAGGTCGGTTGACAACGAAAAGTGATGTATACAGCTTTGGGGTGGTTCTGTTGGAGCTTTTGTCAGGGCGCCGTGCTGTTGATAAAACGAAGAGTGGTGTGGAACAGAACCTAGTGGACTGGGCAAAACCTTATTTGGGGGATAAGCGGAAATTATTCAGGATAATGGACACCAAGTTGGAGGGTCAGTACCCCAAAAAAGGAGCCTATTCAGCTGCTACCATTGCTTCGCAGTGTTTAAGCACTGGGCCTAAACTTCGGCCACGAATGACAGAGGTTTTAGCAGCCCTAGAAGAGCTCCAGCCTCCCCAAAATGCAGCCAAACACTCGCAATCAGAGCGTAAGATTGTTTCTGACCCTGTTAAAAAGTCACCCATGAGACATCATCGGTCACCCATGAATTTGACACCTTCTGCATCCCCATTGGCACCCCACCGGCAGACAGCTCGTGTACGTTGAGTAGATGAAATATGTACATTTTGATTCAGCAGGTATTCCAATGTAAGTTTTGTTTTATTCCAGGTCAGTTATGTATATATGAAATGTGATAAGAATGTACTGTGATAGAATTTTGCCTTATGCTAGGACATGCAGTGCCTGAATAATCCAAATGTATTGTGGTATCCTGGGGTGGTGCAAATTGTTTCGGTCAATTTCCTCGCCGTCTGAAATTCTTTGCAGCCTTAATATATGCGCCCTGATGTTGTTGAATAAAGTACTGTTCTTCTTTATAGAAATCTCCAATTAGAACACTTTGCCGTGCGCACTAATGACTCCTTTTCCATTTTTCTTCCGGAAGATTTACTTGCTCTGAATTTCAGTCAGTGACAATTAGTCTTTTTCACTGTAGTAAATGCTACATAAATATATAGAGAATGATTATGGAATGCCAAATTCATTGTTTTAGCATGGAGGTGTAGCATGTTTTGGAATGTGCATTCCAATTCACAATTTCAAATCCTTACTAGGTTGTTCCAAATGACCACGATATCAGTTAGAAAGAAGAAACTTTCATCAAGAAATCTATAGGGGTTTTTGGCTTTTTTGGCTTTCACGGTTTACAAGACATGTCATTCTCCTCATATATATCAGCTAAAAAGGCCCAAAAAGCCCAAAAAGCCAATCTTAGTAAAACGGGGCACCAAATCATAGCAAGTTGTATCTTCCTATTTCTCTGAGGGGACCACAAAACAAAAAGGCACGTGAGAGAGGGTGTTAGATAAACAGATTTGGAAAGGGAAGACCAATTTAAACTTTATATCGTATTAGGTATTTCAAGATTTTATCTACTACCTTCTTGAAAAAACTGGAACTTCAAAATTTAAGTTCTCAAGAATCACGCCTTCTTCTTCCTCCCTCCACATAAAAAAAAAAAGGCTAAATACAATTTTTAGTTTGGAGACTGTGAGGGTAAAAAAACTTGATAGATCCCCTCTTGCTTAAGAGCTTCACCTTGAACTGCAGTCTTGGGGATGGAAAGACTTTGACCAGTATCTGAGCACCAACTTCCGCACACAAACAACCAAGAAATGCGTTAGAGAATTAGAGGTATACCGGTCCAGGGGTTTTGGACCGGAAATACCCTCCTGACAATCAAGTTAGTTCCTTAGGGGAAAGATTACTAATTTTGTAACCTAAAGTTAGGTCTTTAGGGGAAAGGTTACCTGTCATGTTGTGAAAGAAATTGGAGTACCTATTCTTTTATTCTATCTATCAAAAGGAACAAAATGACACCACAACGAGCAGAAGATTTGGTTTACGTGCACAACAATCTTCGCCTCCTATCAAGGAGAACTCGAATATACACTGAGGGAGATACCAAATTGTGGGATGTTGGCAGAGATGCATTTGATTCCCTTGAAGGTGCTGCTATACTTGAAATTGCAAATCTTTCCCTTGATGAGCCGGACATGGAAGCTGTGATATTCACCGATGAAGGCAAAGGGGGATGCAATGGAAGTCTAATGGTGATATGAGTGGAAATTGATAGGAACGTCGCAGTAGACTAGTAGTTTTTGTTAGCTCTTTTCTTTGTTTGGACTTTGGAATGACTTCTATGATCTATATTTTGTTTGGGACATGTGCTTAATGCTTGTTATTTGCAATTTAACTACTCTTTTGACTTCTAATGAGTAGTAGGAGACTAATAATTATAGAAATGTATAATTTACACATCCGTATCCCCGCCGTACCCGTATCCTATTTTTTAGGTTTCACCATATCGCCGTATCCGTATTGTGTCGTATCCGTATCCCATATCCGTATCCATGCTTCATAGTCAATAAGAAAATCATGAGGAAATCATAAAACTACTAAGTGGATAGATGAAGTAGTAGACTTCTAAGTTCTAAAAAATGAAGATCCAGCTCTTCTACTCCTCTCAAAATTGCTAAGCATATTTAATGATCAAGATGACTAACCTGCTCATTATGGCCATAAAAAAACCTTCATTTCTTACCGTTTGATACGAGGTTTCGTTTTGGGGGGATTGGTAATGAGATGGGATTAGGATTGGGATTGGTTATAAGGTGGGATTATTAATGAGGAGACATCTTTTCCCATGTTTGTTTTTACACAGGATTAGATCATGGGATTGTTAATAACATGTTTGTTTTGTCTAGGATAGGATTAGATCATGGGGTTTGGTGGTTTGCACAGCTGGGAGGGGTTTGCACAGGTGAGGAATCCTTCCAATCCCATGGGATAGGATTGCCAATACCCAACCCCCCTTGGGATGGGTAATCCCATGCTTTTGTGGGATTCACAATCCCATGGTATTAGCAATCCTCCCATTTTTTGCAGCACCAAACAAAGTATTAGAGTCTTGTGATCTGAGCCAAGACCTATTAAGAACTGATGGACAGAACTCTTTTCCATGGATTATTGTTTTGTTGAATGTCTAGGAGGAATTACGCGTACTTGTTATTTTAGTACAAGTAGCTACAGATATGAGTTTGGTCGCAAACAGAGTTTCAATGCTGGCGTAATAATCTTGCTCAAGCATACTATGAACATACGAAAAAACATAGTTCGAGAGTGGTTTAGTCCGAAGGTACGTACCTTCCATTTGGTTTACAGGAGAATAGTGCGTACTGCTGCTCTCATTGTGACATATGAAAATATGTCATTTAGAACATGGAAGGGAAGCTGGATTACCCAGTCGTCGTCCTTTTCTGAGGACTGCCCTTTTTTGAGTTCTGATCTTCCATTTGCATACTCATGGTTCACAAAATTTGGAGGAAAATGGTGATATGAGAATATATGCTCTATGCATCTAGAAAGATAGATGTGTATATACACGAATGTCGATAGATGGTGTATATTACGAAATGACAGCAATGGGAGTTGCCTACGTGACTGTAAGCCTACCCAGTGTCATTGTTAAGATTCGGACTATTTAAAACCATTTTGAAGGGACAGGTCCCTGCACGAAACCATGCCGTTTTTTATCCCTTCTAATCAAGGGGATAACCCAGATCATAGTAAACATGATGGTAAACGATAACAAGCGATAAGGTTTGGTTACTTATGACGAAATAAAAATGCCTAGTGGAACTTGATTTGACAGCACCGACCCCAAGTACCAAGTCATGACCACGTTTTACTGCAGTAAAAAAATTGTAAAACCAGCTGGATAGTGAGGCACGTGTTCCAAGACCTCGATCTCTTTCAATGTTTTGAGCCAATACTCTCAATTTCGAATTATACCCAATTGGGAATTTCACTCTCTTCAATGCTACTTTCTGACAACTAGAGATAAGTCACTTGTAAGTTGTGAATGGCAAAAAAGGGAAAGAAAAACAAGAAGAGGAGTTGCAGGGACACAGATAAGCCACTACAGAGAAGAGGTTTGTGCGATTAGGATTTAATTAATGAAGCTCATGATTCTTCTTCAACAAGAACTTCCATGAACACTGATACCTTCAATTTTGTTGTGTGCTAATTGATATGGTCACAGAACAACCTAATTCGCTCTTCACCTACTCTTAGGCAAAATAAGCGCGTGCTTCATCTTGTTGAAAGGAAAAAAGAAGACAGAAAGAAACTTAGTGCCGCAAGTACACCTGCCCTGAGATTAAATTGAAGTCCAATAAAGTATACTATTACTGTGGTATCACATAACAAAGGGAAAGGGTGTATCTGAATGTATTTCTTGATACTGAGAGTATTGGTTAAAGGAGAGTTAACGATGCTTGGAGCTCTAATACTTGCGTTGTCTAATCAATAACTGAACAATAGCACCAGACAGCCTTTGTGGAAGATAAAGGCCATAGAGGGTGATCGACAAATGACAAGATAAACGGCCACCAGCTTTGTCAAACGTTGTAGTATCAAGCGAGCCCAAGAGTTCCCCCAAACACTTCAGTGGTATCGCTATATTTTAGGAATCCCCAGTGAAGTGGTCAAGGGAACTCTAGGGTACACCTGAAGTTCATTCAATCGTTCCATTTTTTTCTTCCAGATGCTTGGTAATGCATATCCATGTGACCATACTATTTATAGGTGTTCCTCCATTTGAATTTAGCTCTTAACATTAGCACCAGACAGCCTTTGTGGAAGATAAGGTCGTAGGGCTCTGAACCTGGTCGGGAAAACGGGGTAGATGATAAGTAGAGAATCGTAGCAAGTTGAGAGGCCATCACCCAACCATATCTTTCTTTCTGTGAAATGCTAAAGCTAGCAACAACAAAACAATAGAGAATCTTTCTGGAAATGTACGAACAAAAAAGCTTGTGACAACTTTCACAGCCAATGTCCTAGATATGGCAATATAGTAGGGCCACAGGCAAGACTGAGTTAAGCCAAATTTACCTGTGTCACTATACGTATAAAGATCGTGAATTGGTTCTTTAACATATACTTTTGACGAGTTTCAGCAAGCTTGAAGTCCAGAAGACAATTCCATGGTGCATAAACTCATGCTTCCTTTCTCGTTAGTTGCATTTGAATCCACGGAAAAGTTGAAAAGGATAGGCCTTAGACTGAAATCATGGAAAATGTAGATCCATGACCACTCACCTCAGAGTTATCCTCTATCCTTCATTTGATACACAATTCCATCCGGGTTCAAAAGTTGACATTTTTACGTATGGGCAATATATACTTTAACATGCCATCGACCTTGTAATACCCCAGGTTTGGGGTAAATGGTGTTTAGTCCCACATTAGTTATTTACATGAGTGATCTTGGATATATAACAAACCATGTAAGAGATTACTAGTACATTGGGCTTAAACATTTTGGCCTATGTAGTGTGGCTTGTGGATCAAATCAGGGTACTGGGCTAGTGGTCTACGTGAGGCATTACAAATGGTATCAGAGCCCTGCCCTGGTCCAAGTGGTGGGTGGTGTTTAGTCCCACATTGATTGTTTACATGAGTGATCTTGGATATATAACAAAACATGTAAAAGACTATTAGTACATTGGGCTTAAGCATTTTGGGTCATGTGGTGTGGCTTGTGGATCAAATCAAGGTACTGGACCAGTGGTCTACGTGGGGCGTTACAGGCCTGGCGTGTCAACAATTTTCTGAAAACCCGCGTGTCTATGTTGTGTCCGCACTACTTAGGTTATGTTGTGTCCGCACTACTTAGGTCAATGTGATAAATTTTATGCTTTTTAGAGCATCTCCATTTAGTCTTTTAACTTATGTTTTTGTCCGGTTTTTGCAATTGATGACAACTTTTACATTTTGTTGCTCCATTTGAACACATTAGTGACTTCATTAGATTCAAAACACAATCTCAATTTTAGAGCCTTTGTTACCTGTATAACACAGAGAGAGAAATATAGATTTTATCCTTTTCTACTTCTTTAAACACTAACCAACCCCATAAAAATGCCTTAAAAGCCGTTTAAAAAATAAATAAATAAAATGCTTTTAAGATGTCAAATGTACCACTTTTGCATTCTCTACCTAACAACCCGGTTTTAACACATAATTAGGGGTCCCACTTTGAACATTTTTCGTTATATATATAACACACCGTTAACACACTAGACACGGTGTTCTTTTGGAGATGCTGCAACAACAAAGTGATAACATTATCTGAGTAGGGTTGAAAAATAATTGGCAAAGATTAAAACAACTCTGGGTTGACTTCAATGCAATAAACATGAAAATTTCTGACCATATTACCTAGCAAACAACTGAATGATATCATGACGGAAAAAGTTCTGCACTGCATAACTTAATACCCAGAAATCAGGCTTTTGAGGGGCCTTTTTTGACTCATTTTCCTCACCTTTTGCAAGCTATTGCAACAGTTTCAACAAGCAGCCAAACCTCCCTCAATTTGTCCTATTCCATGAAAGGACACACTGCACAAGTAATCAACTCCACAAGTGGTTCTTAGTCTCATGAAGAATCACTTCTTTGTGTTAATAAGTTATTGATCTTGAAGTGGATGCTGATTCTCATGTTGATAGAGCTTTTTTATTTTATTTTTTATCATGCAATACCACGCCAGATATTACTGTGCTACATAAATTGTGGAGTGCCATATTGACGTTACCCAAATTGTTGTACCAGTGGTGGCTCCAGAAGTTTTAAAACGGGTGTTCAAAATTTATCTTTAACTCTTAACTTATATCTACCCACAAATTTTCATATAGTAGTGTAAATAATGTGACCAGGTGATACGCAAATACACAAGATGTCAAATTTTTCTTGGCGAATTCTATGTTCTTAGGACAAGTAAAATTAAACCAGGGCACATATATACTAATATTTATTGTAGAAATTTGTATGGCGAATAAGTTTGCACAGATATAATTATTATCTTTTTTATATAGAGAGTTGATCGTCGCTCAGAGAGAAGTTATAGGACGATATCAATATAATAGATATTTTTTTCTCTCAATTTTTTTAAATTTTTGTTGTTAATAGTGTGTACTTTGTTTTGAGCTGATATGTTAAGGGTTCCATTGTGAATTACCAGGATTAGGATTGATGAGTATTCGTAGTACAAGGTTAAATGTTCAAACTGAACCCGATATAATTTACATGTAATATAAAATATAAAAGGCTTTAGAGTGTTCAATTGACCATTTACGGAAAGACTTTAGTTGGATTATTTACATAATATAGATTTGTGGATTGCTTTGTTGAGCTTGAGTGTTTAAATATTTTTGGGTGTTCAAATGTTTGTGTGTTGCGTGTTCAACAATGGCTATACTTGTCTAAAACAAAACAAAAAAAAAATTCATATATTTGAAAACAATTTTTTTTTTAGGGTATTTCGGTGACCACCCTTCGTCAAGGGTGGAGCCGCCTATGTGTTGTACCTATTGCACGTGGTTATTGTACATTCTCCTATTAATTTATGTAACCGTTTCTATGGGCTAAAGCCTTAAAATTTTAGTACTTTTATCTTTCTGTTTACAGCAACAATACGCAGTTGACTCGCAAACGTCACATCAATCCTACCTTTTGTTAGGGCAGCGGATCCTCTGTCGGATTGCCTCTGTCTGGCCTCCCTGTCTCACCCATCTTCTCCGTCTATTCAAGCAATCAACGGCTCGAATCGCAGATGAACATGGACGACTCAAATCTGTTCGGGATCAAGACGAATTCGAGCCGTTAATTGCTCGGATGGACGGCGTAGATAGGTAGAACAAGGAGTTGGGACAGAGAATCCGCTGCCTCTTGTTAGTGTTTCATCATGCAGCCCGTACTTCCAAATTGCTGAAGCCAGCTTACCATTATATCGTCCTTCCTTCAATAATTATAAGTAGCTGGTATTCTTCCTCACCCCTTGAGTAACTCACTTCTTTCGTCCAATGGCTTTCAAACAGAAGCAGAGCAGTCATGGTCCTCTTTTAATCCTGCTCCTGGTACTGTGTTTCTTTATTGTTATTGACAATGCAGTTGCAGAGGTGAGAAACACTTGTTCTTCCCAACATCTCTTTTAGAGTTCATATTTTGTAATATTTGGTTGATCGGTTTGGTTTGGTACTCTCCGTCCCAAAAAGTTTAGCCTGCTCATAAATTTCAAAATTTTATTTACAATACACAATATTATCCAAAACTTGTGACTTTTCAAGTTTTCTCTTTATTAGTTGACTCTAATAAAATAGGAGTTAATCAAGTTTTGAATTTAAATTGTTTCCCGGAAAGCGGAAAATCTTGCCGCCAATGTAATGAGAGAATTTTTAAAAATTTGTAAAATGCACTTTAAACTCGAAATTTGTTAATTATTCTTCTTTTGGACTCATTGTTTTGATTGCCTCTGTCTGGCCTCCCTGTCTCACCCATCTTCTCCGTCTATTCAAGCAATCAACGGCTCGAATCGCAGATGAACATGGACGACTCAAATCTGTTCGGGATCAAGACGAATTCGAGCCGTTAATTGCTCGGATGGACGGCGTAGATAGGTAGAACAAGGAGTTGGGACAGAGAATCCGCTGCCTCTTGTTAGTGTTTCATCATGCAGCCCGTACTTCCAAATTGCTGAAGCCAGCTTACCATTATATCGTCCTTCCTTCAATAATTATAAGTAGCTGGTATTCTTCCTCACCCCTTGAGTAACTCACTTCTTTCGTCCAATGGCTTTCAAACAGAAGCAGAGCAGTCATGGTCCTCTTTTAATCCTGCTCCTGGTACTGTGTTTCTTTATTGTTATTGACAATGCAGTTGCAGAGGTGAGAAACACTTGTTCTTCCCAACATCTCTTTTAGAGTTCATATTTTGTAATATTTGGTTGATCGGTTTGGTTTGGTACTCTCCGTCCCAAAAAGTTTAGCCTGCTCATAAATTTCAAAATTTTATTTACAATACACAATATTATCCAAAACTTGTGACTTTTCAAGTTTTCTCTTTATTAGTTGACTCTAATAAAATAGGAGTTAATCAAGTTTTGAATTTAAATTGTTTCCCGGAAAGCGGAAAATCTTGCCGCCAATGTAATGAGAGAATTTTTAAAAATTTGTAAAATGCACTTTAAACTCGAAATTTGTTAATTATTCTTCTTTTGGACTCATTGTTTTGATTGTTAAAAGCATCTCAAGGGCACAAATGAAATTTACCGACTTTCCTTTGTTGAAAATTTTAAATTAGTCCTATATTTTGGGTCAGCCAAGAAAGAAAAGTAGGCCAAACTTTTTGGTTGGAGGGAGTAATATTTGGTTCTTGTTGTGGTATGTCTCAAATTTAAGCCTGATTGTCCTTAAGCCGTTTGCAAATGGGTCTGACTACCAGGCCGAGGGGTACCTGTAGTGCAGAAAATGCGCTACACAGTGCAGTGCGCACCATCCAGCCGTCCATTTCGATAATGGACAGCTCGGATTTAATCCAAACAATAGACGGTCGGATTCAAGTCACTGCCCGGATTAAATCCGAGCCGTCCATTGTCGAAATGGATGGTCGGATGGTGCACTACATGGTGCAGTGCATAAATTTTATGCACTGCACCATCCCTTGAGTCCTGACTACCATGCCCCCTAGTGGTTCCCTATTAAATATGGACCTTTAGATTGGAGTTTGGTAAATCTAAACTGTTAGATCAAAACCACCCATAAATCTAAGCCGTTTACTTGAAAAAATAACTGGGTTTGTTGGAAATTCGTGATAGGCCATATACACTCAAACAAGTAGGAGAGACATGAGGGAAGAGATAACACACAATATGTGATAAAATACTTCAATAATATTTAATATTTAATTACTCCATTATAGTTCATTCACTCTACTCAACCCCACTCTTTCTCTCTTTTTCTCTCCACTTTCCGTCACACTAATAACACTAGATTACATAGGTACTTACAGGGATATCAAGATGTAACACCCACAACCAAACATAATTCCCATGACTCCACTAAACAATTACTAGGGACCTTTGATAATCCCAACTCCTAATTCCATTACTTCAATCTACTTATTAAGACCTTCCATTTCCCACTAACAAATATGAAAAGTCCTTGCCAAATTAAACAACTCAACTCAAATCAAGTTTACTTTCCAACAGGGTTTACTTACCACGAGATATGGCTACACTTACCACATTTTATAGCCGCAGTTGTTCTGGATGATTTTGATCTAGCGGCTTAGGTTTTACCTAACTCTCAGTCTAAAGGTCAAATCACTCGGGGACATGATAGAAAAATTGCTTTGAGAATCGAATTTTTTCATCAACCGTGGACATAACTTCCCTTTTTGCACTTATGTGATTACTTTGTTTGCCATTTCTGCCATGACAAATATGATATAACACTTTCTAATGTTATTTTAGTGGCTTAATCATGGAGGTGATATCGACAACAGGAGGAATGGCAAAGAAGAAATCCTGATAAACCCAAAGACCGTTCGGAACTTGAAATTAAAATGGAAATTCTATGCTGGAAAAGACATTTCAGCCACTCCAGCCGTGGCAAATGGAGTTGTCTACTTCCCTTCATGGAACGGATATATATACGCAGTGAATGCCTTCAATGGGGACCTGATATGGCAACAGAACCTCGGTCAGCTAACTGGCCTGAGCGGAACTGGGGTAGACGTTGACGTGTGTGTATCGCGATCAACCCCAACAATCGTTGGTGACCGTTTGATTATAGGAATTTATGGACCTGCATTTGTTATTGCAGTCACTCGTTTGTCTGGAAATCTTATCTGGTCTACTCGGCTAGATCCGCGTCCTCTTGCACTGATTACTCAATCTGGAACATTTTACAATGGGTAATTAATGACACTCGTTTCATTTCAATTCATGCTTGTTATGATATACAAAACTAATTGTATCTCTTATTGTCTTTGTAGCGCGGTTTTCATTGGTGTCTCTTCACTAGAAGAAATCCTACCAAGCACCCAATGCTGCACATTCAGAGGGAGCCTAGCAAAGCTATCTGTCCTAACAGGCTCAATCCTATGGCAAACCTACACTCTCCCTGACAACGGCGGCAAACTGAACGGCTACTCAGGAGCAGCCATTTGGGGAAGTAGCCCTTCCATTGACATAATCCGAAAACTCGTCTACATTGGCACCGGAAACCTCTACAATGCCCCGCCAGCGGTGCTCGCTTGTCAAGCAAAACAGAATAACCAAACCACAAAACCCAGCCAACCCGATCAGTGCATTGGGCCGGGTGTCAACTTTGATTCAATGATCGCTTTTGATTTGGATTCTGGGAAGATAGTGTGGGCTAGGCAACTGGGGGGGTACGATGTTTTCTATTTCGCGTGTTTAGTTCCCAATAATCCTGATTGTCCACCGGGGCCTAATGTGGATGCTGATTTTGGGGAGGCTCCAATGTTGGTTACGTCGTTTGTAAAGGGGGAGACGGTGGATTTAGTTGTGGCTGTGCAGAAGAGTGGGTTTGCTTGGGCTTTAGACCGCGATAATGGTGATATAATTTGGTTCAAGGTGAGTACTTGCGTTACTAGTACACCGGGGGACCTGCAGTGCACTGTATGTGTTGCACCGTGCAACGCAGCATTTCAGCTGTCCAAAAGTGTTTCATTGGTCGAGATTCAAATGAAACTCTTTGCTGGAAGAGTCTTTTCTTTGCTGGAAGAGCATTTTTTAAATCTGGACTATTGAAAACACTTTCGGAAGGTTCAGATATGCGCTGCACCGAGAGGTTTCTGCACTTTTTTGATAATGCTTCTTCAGTATTGTGTTTTGAGATACTCATCGCATCGTGTGTAGCTGGAAATGCCTTGAGACAGGATAACAGAGAAGTTATGGACTGGAGTTCCCTCCCCTTGTACTTTTCTGATGCCAAAAAAAAAAAAAAAAAAAAATTTGATTTTACAGCTTAAGATCTTTGAGTTTCTGAAAATTTTACGTCTCTGTCTCATTGCACTCCTAACTGCGATATTGTGACTCTGGATATTGCGTCTCAATGTGACAGAGTGCATCGAGACAGAAAATAGGAAACCTATAATTTCGTCGAAGTAAATAGGGTTCAAATTTTGTTTCAAAACAAAATGATTTGCACAACATCACCCAATGAGGATATCTTTGTGATTATGCAATATCAATCACTGTATCAAATTAATTTTACTAAGGCTCTCAAGATGGATTTTTCGCGCAGATGGCAGGACCAGGAAGTTTGGATGGAGGAGGGATATGGGGTGCAGCCACAGATGGGATAAGGGTGTATACAAACATAGCCAACACCAACAGAATTACCTTCACCCTTGCCCCATCCACCCTGACAACGAAATTCGGTGCGTGGGTAGCTTTAGATCCAAACACAGGGAATATCCTATGGAGCACAGCCAACCCCAGCAACGACGATTGCCAAGGCCCCGTAACGATCGCAAACAATGTAGTTTTTGGGGGGTCCGTGGCACCAAACGGCCCTTTCTATGCAATGGATGCCAGAACTGGTGAAATTCTGTGGGTGTATAACACAGGTGCTACCGTATATGGCGGGGCGGCTGTTAGCTATGGATGTGTTTATGTTGGCAGTGGGTATTCAGTTGGTTTAGCAAAGTTCTTCCCAACTTGGACTGCTGGAACTTCACTGTTTGCCTTCTGTGTTGAATGAAATGTGTCTCACTTTGCCTTGTGAGGGTGCTAGGAAAACATGATGTTTTCTCCCTGATTTGGCTTACAATAATTTACCTATAAATCATATCCAACAGTAAGTTTGGAGCAATAAAAGACCGGGCGCTTGCGATGTGTCTCAAATGAAACGCATGTCTTGTTTTATGACTTTCTTGATGGTGAAAATTGACACTCATAAATTGATGGCAAAGTATTGTTGGAAAAATTACACGGCACAAAATCCCAAAGAACTATTCCATTGATAATACGAACAGTAAATAAAAATTACATGAACAGAATTAACATAACAGTTTGTAGAAACTGAAATTGAATAACAGAAAAACAAACCGAGTCCTGTGAAAAACCACAGTCCCCTTAAAATGGATTCACTGCCTACCGAGGGTGTAGTAGATTGATCAGTGTCCGTCTCCCAAGATAAAACGGTTGAACTACAATCGTCGGAACACCTCCTTCGAAGGTCTTGGCGAACTGAATTTCGACTATCGCTCTCACAAAAAACACGAGTATCAGAGTGAAATTGTAGGAGCTCGAATTTCTAGTGTGAAGCACAATACGGGATAGAGGTTTATTTGCACAAAGGAGAGCCCTTTGTAACTGCCGAAATAAATATGGAGAATAATGTCTGCCATAATCCCAATTCATGAAGGGTTTTCAATTTTTGTAACAGCTCCCAATTCATGAGGGGTTTTAACATTTGTAACAGCTAACTTTAGTGCTGTCAATTTTAATTCAAAATTTCCAACAAGTATGACTGAAGATTGAAAGAAATACTTCGTTTTTCTCTAATCATTTACAATATAGTACTCTTAATTGTAGCGTGCTAGAGGTTGATTAGTGTCCTTGAGATCCTTGATATATAAGCAGCCTTAAATTTCTCTTCTTTGTCGTGGCTGTTACTCCCTTTTTCTTTTTAATAGAAATGGAGAACTTCATTGATAATCAAATAAGAAAGTACGACCATATATACACATCCATACACATGCCAACCAACATAAAAAAAACAAAGGGAGAATTTAACAAAGACCCAAGAAAAACAACCGAACCAAGACCGATCAAACACCCTATCATGGATCCTAAATATTCAAAAAAAACTAGCCTTTAATGCCAAAGACGCAATGATATGAGTATTGTAAGTCTCAGTGAAAATGTAGCATTTGATAGAGCTTAACAGAAAAAAATGATTCATACAGTCGATCCCAATTGATTGGAACATAAGACTCGGTTTGATTTGGTTTGATTTATGTCCTCTCCAAACAGTTGTATGTTGATAATCAAGGGAGTAAGTATCCCAGAACTTTGTAATTTAGAATTCCTAGTTTCAATACATGTTCCATATACCAAAAAACATAATATCGCGGCTACTCACCAATAGTATAGCTACTTTTTTGGACTGCTTTGTCATATATAGGTCTTGTACCATTTAATATATATCCGGTAAGGAATTGGGGGGCCTGTAGTGAGTGAGTTCACTACATGCATGTAGTGAGTTCTCTCGGCCGTCAGATCCGAGATCAACGGTTCGGATAAATTGGAGTTAAAGTTAATGTAAAAGTGCTTTTTAAAGTGTAAGACGATCCGAACCGTTGATCTCGGATCGGACGGCCGAGAGAACTCACTACACTCATGTAGTGAGCTCACTTACTACAGGACCCCCGATTCCATCTGGTAAGAGGTAGAACTGGCCCAGACACCTTGTTATAAAAATAGAATAAAAAAATTTCGAAGCATTTTAAATAAAATGTTGCCTACAGCAGTTTAGGAACATTCGTTGAAATACCAGATATAATATACCTTCTCCTTTGAACTAATTACCACCTGCCCAAGATAAAAACAAACACAGGATTTAGTGGCTAGCTAGTATTCTATTCACTGCAAAGATGCAGCTATAGAACTGCTCCACTGCCCAAAAAATATTTAATCTTTAATCTATGTATGTAGGCATTGTTTTTGTGGGGTCCATAAGCATATAAACCTTATATAAGAGCGTTGTGCTGAAATGATCCGAAGCAAACGTGGCAGTGCTCCGGAAATATTGAATAATTACTCGCTTTCCAGGGCATATACATAGGAAGAGCATTGCTAATCATTCATTCACTCCCTTTTTCACTTTACCTCATTCATCAAAAAAAATCTTACACCTTGCCCCTTAACCTATTAGTACTTAGTATCGCTTAGTCCCTTTTGTCACTCTTTTGTCTAGATTTGAGCTTTAAGTCTCTATTATGACATGCATATATGAATAATTTATGACAAAATTTACACTTTTCACCAAGTTATTATGTTTACTATTCATGTTTAAAATATCTACAAACTTCCTTTAAATTATTCTTGTTTAGGATTACCACATATAGAGTCATGCTGAGCCCTACAGTCAAATAATTGATGGGGAGAAGCATGTTCCTTGAATTTTTGGATTTGGGGTACCCGTACCCGTAGTGACCTCAAATGTAGGCCATCTATAATTTGTATTTGGGATCGGAACTGTACAATTTGTCGAGAATGTTGAGTAGATCACTCATGTAAAAAATCAAATTAATTGGATTTTGGTAACCATGTGTTCAAATACCATTTATATGGATGGCCAATCTCATTTAGAGAATACATTGTAAGACAAATTTGTCTCAATTGTGTGTTTACCAATCTCCGATGATCATAAATTTTTGTAACCATAATGTGCTCAACATTCTTGAAAAAATGAATGATCTCGATCCTAAATGAAGATTTCAAAGGGCCCACAATACATGTGATGTAGTGACTAGACTCACTATGCGAACCCAAGTTTGACTTTTAGAGGATGTAATTAATTATAAGGAAATTTGTAAATATGTTAAGAATAAGCCATAAAAGTGGAGTAATATGTAGCAATGTCCCATTGAAAAAGAGGTACTTTAAATTGGTCATAAGTTACTGTCATGTCTATGTCATATCGGAATCTAACTCTTAAATCTTGATCGAAGAGTGACAGGATGGGCTATACAATAGTCCTTCCGTTCCCAAATAATAATTGAATATCTAATTTTGGGTTGTCCCTTAATAACAGTCCATTATGCATATGTTTTTAAAAACCACAAGGGGTCCGAATGTAACAAATTGAACCACATGGAGTGTAACCGTACATGGCCCCAACAGGGGTATAAGTGAAGTTTGCGCAACTTATACCAGTGGCGTAATGAAATGTAATATGGTGTACGTGTCACAATTTCTTACAAGGTAGCTTGGTGTGGTGTACCATAGCATTTCTCTTAAATTTGGGGTCATTTGTAGGCCCGCCATCATCTAAACTTTAGGTCAGAAAACAATGGACTGGGACAGTTACAACCACTCTAGGTGGAATGTCATTCAACAAAGAATCCCGATTTCTTGTGTCCAAATAAAATGGCATAACATTTTTTAGTTTTCCGTAACTTTTCGGCAATATAATTTGTAACATTTTGGTGTGTCTCGTAACTTTTATAATAAAAAATTGTAACTTTTATAAAAAATTCGTAACTTTTACACACCCAAAATAAGGGGTGTGTATTGTAACCTTTTTCTTTATTTATTCGATGGACAGAAATTACTTTTTTACAGTCTGACTCCGAAAATCAAACATTGATCAATTGTATGAGAACAAATGCACCAATCAACCGGACTTAATCTTCAATTGCATCTTTGTTTTGAGAACATTTTTGGTTGTGCATGCAAATAAAAAAACTTGTCCTTCGAAGAAGAGGCCAAAAGGCTAGGATACACTACTCGACCAATAGATAATTGGAAGAGAACATTAGGTAGAAGTACCAACACGTTATTTTAAAGCATGTATTGATAAGGTTTGCCTCTTACTCCCTTTGTCCTAAAATTTGTTCGGTTCGCGAAATGAAAACCTACAAACAATATGTATTTTAAAAGAAAATTTTCAAACTTTTTTCATAAATTAAAAGTATTCGTTGACATCTATTAACTTTTTTTAAAAAAAATATTGAATTTTTCTTGAAATTTTTTTATTTTTTTAATTCCTCATTTTATATAGACGGACAAAAAATTTAAAACGGAGGGAGTATTTTTCCCACCTTCCGATGCACCGGCGACATGAGGCGATACTTCTGGATATGCTTGGGATGAGAAAAATTATGGGGAGGCATAAAATAACAAGAAAGGTCACATCTTGCCCCAATAAAAAGGTGGTACTTTTTCAAATTATCTTACAGTAAATTAAAAAAAAATTACGCTTGACCACCTTAAACTTATCTTAACCTGGCAAAATGGGCCCCTTGTTAATCTTCAGTCGTCTAATGGCCGTCAAATGCTATTCGCCTCCAAATATGGTAAGAATATCGGGAATGATTCATTGTATTTTCTTTCATTTTCACGATTATTTGCATCATTCAACATATATCTTAATATCGATTTTATCAAAAGAAAGTTAGTATAATATACCAATACAATGACTAAGAGGTTTCAAATGCATGATCCAGATATATAGAAGAATATCGATTCCAATCAAATCGCAATATAATAATATTAATGGATAGATTCAATATCTCATGGAATTATTCCTTTCTTTTTCGAAAGAAACTATATCATGGTTACATCGCATATTGGCATCATAAGTCGAACTAAAGTTGAGACCTAAAGATTCACATATATATTCTCTAATGATATTTTTATAAATTCACACATATACCAAAATCAGGGATTAGAAATTTGTCTATTTTATTTACATGATCAGTTATTTGGTATCTTGATGGATAATGCAAGGGAATAAGAAGGTTTCAACGAGGATAAAGCTGAGGGAGATCGATGGATGGAAGGGGTGAATTAAAAAAAAGATAGTTCAAATAAATATCTAGTCTTTGATTTTATATATGCAAGTTTATATGCATATCATTTAGGGCAGTCTACACATAATTTACGGAAACAAATATTTGAGCATTATTACAGGCTCCTTGTCTACAATTATGCGACTGATCGAAGACTAACAAAGGGCCAAGTTGAAATGTTTAGGTAGTTTAAGGTGGTCCAAGTGTCAAATATATAGGGTAATTGGAAAATTGTGTGATATAAAAAGGAAAGATTAAAAAAATACATACAAACATTATATTGTGAAAAGTAAACTTCACGATAAATTGTGTACGCATGCATGAGAACTTGCTTGTGAAGCAAGTGTTTGCATATGTTTTGTAGACCTATATGGTAGTAGCGTTTCCTTGTAACATAATTTTTGCCTTTTGGTCTTACCAAAAGAAAATTACAACATATATAGTAGGAGTTGTTACCTTTCTTGTCTGGATGAGTGACGACACAATTACCAGCGAGGTTTGAAAGACAAAAAATTGGTGGTAACTGGTAAGTTAACTTTCTTTGGTTGTTTCTTTTTCTTGCTTTTTGGGTGTCTCGGGTGTAGCTTTTTTCTAGTTTCTGTTTCAGGTTGGTTGGTATCTTACCACCCTTCTTGTTTTCCCCCCTTTGGGCCCTTGGCGTTTTCAGTCTTGGGCCCCTTTAATCTTTGTAATTTCGTTTTCAAAGATTAATGAATTCTTTGCTTAGCAAAAACTGGTAAGTTAAAAAGATGACAATCGAAATTATTAGAGGAGTGTAAGGGAAAATCATTCTGTGGGAAGTGGGCTGCGATCATTGGTCCTCGAATTATCTCCAGCACAAAATTGAACCTCACACATTAATTAGTGTTAATATCCAGGACATTGCGTGGTTCAAATGACCATTTCTCGCAGACCAATGAATAATTACTCCCACTGTGGACAGTGTATCCTTACATTATCATATCATCATGATTAAATTTGTCAAGAATCAACCCTAAGGATCCGCCTAGCAGTCAAGCTTCGGAACTTAAAGATTTACTTTTTTTTGATGTTTCGGTGTCTTTCAGCTTCAATATATCAATTTCTTTGGAGTTTAGTTTATATGGGACTTTGTTGTAGCTTTAAACGAGCCTCCCGCTAGTGAACAATTAATCTCTCAAAATCAGTCGAGCTGCGTATAAGTTAGTCCGAACACCTAATTATGCAACCAAGAGTTGTTGAAGAACCTGTATGACAAATCCATTTAGCTGAAAGTGAGGCAACCTTCACGAACCCCATGTGCCCTCTGATTGGGATGCTCGCGAGTCTACCATAAAAGTAGTAAACAAATGGTCGACACTGAGATCCAGCAAAATCCAGTGTTTGAATTCAGAGCCACGTTTGACCTCAGCCCCAGATCCAACGGTGCAAGATCCACTGGCAATTTAATAACATACTTCGCGCCCCCACATTAAAAATTGCATCTTTCAGATTTGTCCATATTATTGCAATTTGGCAGGAACAGGAAGACACTTTGCATGGGAGCTTCTTCATCTTCTTCAGATTTCTGACCCTCTTCACCTAATTGGGTTTTCTTTCCATTTTCCAGCTCATTTTCTCTCCTCCCCAAAAAATTTCCCACCCTTTCCTGGAAAATCATCTTTGTACCTAATTGGGTTTCTTTCCATTTTCCAGCTCATTTAGATTTTCCCACCCTTTCCTGGAAAATCATCTTTGTGAATGTTGCACATTAAAGCTTCAATTAGCCCTTTCTAGGATTACTCTGTGCAACTACAATAGAAAATCAGACCAGAGATTCTATTTCATCAGATATTAACTCAGGTGAAGCCCATACTTTCTCCTTTTCATATTTGGATCTCTAATTCATTGCTTTGAAATTTATTGCATTACACAGTTTACTAGATGCATTGGATGTGGACTAGTTCAATTTTTATTTTATTTTTCATATAACTCAGGTGTTCGGACCAGCTTATCAGTGTTGTACAGCGGGCACCTGAAAGACCCAACGGAACCTGCGATCGTTAATGACCATGATAGCGGAGGAGAAGTAACACTGCGTCAAACAACAACGAATTCTCACAACGCGCACCTCGACTGATCTGGATGACCAGTTCTACCATCCACTAACGGAGGCCTAATTAAAGTCGGAGCAAATGACTGCAGGGACAAGTTCAATTCCTGCGGTCTAGCAAAATCACTGGGGACTTTAGAAGCTCCGCCTTCATTTTCCCTGTGAAGATGAAAAACTCCTCCCCTGCATTTTTCCTCTGTTTCTTGATTTCTCTTCTCACTTTCCATTCCTTTCCTCTTCGTTCAATCGCCCAACTCGATCCTTCCGAAACCACAACCATTTTCGAAATCCAGCAACTGCTTGAATACCCAGAAGTGTTTCAAGGATGGAACAACTGGACCAACTTCTGTTACCTCCCTCAATCTCAATTCCTAGTGATTGTCTGCTCAGGCAATCACGTAACCGAATTAACTGTCACCGGTAACAAAACATCTCCTTCCCAAATCACCACCAGGAAAAACCCACCACTGCCTAACCAAACCCTCTCTGATAACTTCTCCATTGATGCTTTTTTCACCACCCTGACAAATCTCACAAGCTTGAAGATATTGTCCCTTGTATCACTTGGCTTGTGGGGCCCACTCCCGTCGAAAATTGACCGGTTAAACTCGCTCCAAGTGCTGAATTTGAGTTCCAATTTCATCTATGGGGCAATACCCACGTCCATTTCAACTATGAAAAATCTCACTAGTCTAAGTTTGTCTGATAATTTGTTCACTGGGACTGTACCAGATCTCGTACCGCTACGGTCGCTTCAGGTGCTTGATTTGGGTAACAACCAACTCGGGCCCGCATTCCCCTCGCTGGGCCCCACTCTTGTCAACATCACATTGAGAAACAACTCAATGAGATCGCAAATTCCGACGGCGATCAATGGTTTTGATCTTCTACAACGACTAGACGTGTCCTACAACGAACTCGTGGGACCCATTCCCAGTCCTCTCTTCTCTCTGCCGTCGATCCAGTACCTGAATTTGCTTGATAACCAGTTCAGTGGGACCCTCTCTTTGGACACGACTTGCAATGGAAATCTCAGCTACGTCGATATCTCCGAAAACTACTTGACCGGAACCTTACCCGCTTGCATTGGATCGGATTCTGGTAACCGGACGGCTATGAGTTATTGGAATTGTTTATCGGGTGGGGGTTCGAAGTATCAGCATAACGTGTCGTACTGTAACAAACAGGTGGCATTGGCCGTTCAGCCTTCTTCTAATGGAGGGCGTAACGGCCAATCCAAAATTAAAGTTGGGCTGATACTTGGGATTATTGGGGGAGTTATTGCAGCAGCTTTTGTTGTTGGGTTAGTGACTTTTGTAGCTATCAGAAAAGCAGAAAGGAATGGTAAAGGGAGGAGTAGTATCAAGTGTGATAGCTTTGTTATTGAAAAGGCTCCTTCTGTTCGCGGATCCCCTGTCATTGATGGAAGTAAGGCCTCTTTTTCCTTTCCTTTGACGTGTTTGAGCTCGGCTCATTCAGAACTAGTCTAGCTTGAACTCGGCTCGTTGACTATCAAGGTGTTCGAGCTCTATTTGTCTAGTATATGAGCCTCTAAGAGTAGAGCTTTTGTAATGGAGCCGAGTTACAATTAGCTTGAGCTTGTCTCGTTTACTAAAACAGCTTAAAACTCGAGTCAAGCCCATAACGAGTCGAGCCTCAAGCTACTTGCAAACAGCTCAATCCGTTTGCAGCACACTGCCTGGTTCATTACATGAGTTTAAAATACTCCAGTAATCAGGAAAACAAAAACCTTTTGTTATGAATTTTTTTTTTTTTTTTGAGGATTCATGGAAGATTTTAATGGATTTTACTACTTTTTATTGAATTTGGATAGGGCATGTTCCGAGAGGTATAAAGTCGCCAACACTGGGACTACCACCGTACCATGTTTTCACACTGGAGGACATGGAGGATGCAACTAACAACTTTGACCCAGCAAATTTGGTAGGGGAAGGATCTCACGGACAGGTACAAATAAGAAAATGTGTTACAATTATACGCTTTTCACACACACGCTTCCACAACACTCGCATTGTCCTTGGGGTACACACGATGTTTACGGTTATAGAGTTTTTCTAGTTTCGTTTCACAAAAACCAAGAAAAGTTCCGAAAGATTTTTCTGGTTTTTGTGTTCTCCTTTTTACGTCTCACTTCTTTATACTATATATCTTAATCGAACCGCAATGTGACACATTTATTTCGTGCAGCTCTATAAGGGTTGGCTTAGAGACGGCTCAGTGGCCTTGGTGAAATGTCTGAAGCTAAAACAGAAGCATTCACAACAAAATCTGCAGCAGCACATGGAAGTGATTTCGAAGCTTAGGCACCGCCATTTGGTCAGCGTTCTCGGCCACTGTATTGTTACATATCAGGACCATCCCAATACAGCTATCACTGTATTCATTGTGCTTGAAAATGTTGCAAATGGGTCTCTAAGAGATCACTTGACAGGTAATTAAGCTTACATAAACCAGTGGCAATTTCTCTGTTCTTTTGATGTTTCAAACTGCGTTTTTTGTAACACTCTCAAAAACTGCTTTTGGACACACAGACACACACTGCTTTCGTATCGTATTTATTTGTTTTAGGTGAAAATGGTTTCTCCAGACTCCATTTTCAACCTTTCTCTGAAAACTGCATGCTTTTGAAAGCACAGACACGAGTGAGGTGTGCAAACGAGCCAAACACTTAACAAACCAAGCCAGTGTAATTTACTTAACAGAAACTGTCATCCCATTCAATCCAATTGGGATGCCCTGTACTTGACATTGTCTCTTGGGAGGAGTAACATGAAACTCAGAATTATGAGTGTATTCAATACTCTCAAATAAAAAGGGAATTGATCTATGGTCGATTTCGTAACAACTAAATAGGAATTGTTAGTTAGTTGTACCTCGTCAAATCTTTTGTGGAATTATTCCTTTCTTTTCGAAAGAAATTAGGTTTAAGTAAGCAAATAGCAACTATGTCATGGTTACAGGAGTCTATCCATCACATATAGACTTTAAGGGCATCATAAACCGTCGTGGTAAAGTTGGGACCTAAAAGATCGAATGGAACAATTCATAGACAAGTAAATCCCTTATGAATTCCAAGATATTGTCCTAATTAAATTAAGGGGATTCATCATTTGAAGGGAAGTAGACGACTCAAGAATTTCACATTTCCTTTACCTCGTAATTGAATAGAGAATTCAGAAACTCTAAATAAAAGGAAGAAGAAAATGAAATCTTGCTTGGTTTTCACTGGGAACTTGAGTAAGGAGTAGATCTTTTTGGGGTTTTATAGAAGTTGAAAATGAGAACTCACGAGCTTCTTAAACGAGCCGAGCCTATATAAACGAGCCAAGCTTTTGCAAGCAGAGCCGAGTTTTACCGAACTCGTTTCCTAAACGAGCCTAAAACTCGAGCTCGAGCTCGGCTTGATTACTAAACGAGCCAAGCCACGAGCTGCTCGAGAACGGCTCGGTTCGTTTACAACCCGCTTTTGTATTGTATCTGTTTTAATTGAAAATGGTCCAGAATTTGGAAACATCCATTTGATGTTTTCTTAAACATGGGTTCTTTTCACACACTCCTGAAAGAACAAGTTTCAAAATCCATCAACAAAACGAGTTTTCTGAGAAATTTCTGAAACAATGACCAACATATTAACTCAACAAGAATCTGAGGAATTTTTATGTATATGATTTGGCAGATTGGAAGAAGAGGGAATATCTGAAATGGCCACAGAGAATGGGGATTACCATGGGGATTGCCAGGGGAATTCAGTTCCTGCACACTGGAATTGCGCCCGGAGTTTTTGGGAATGATTTGAAGATTGACAACATCTTGTTGGATGATAGTCTCAGTGCAAAGATTAGTAGCTATAGCATATCAATGCCTTCCAAGGTAAGAAATTATTACTGGTTTTCTCATGGGGCCTTGCAACAAATTGAAAGGTTTGAGTCACACTTCTAGGGTGGTTTTTTTCTCTTGCTGTAGTTTTTTTGGGGCGGTTTTGTGGTCTACCCTTTTGTGTATCTGGATCAGGAGTTCTGGCTGTCAGGGGTGTATTTCTGTGCATTGGCTCGTATCTTACCATTCTTGTAGTGTCTTTTTTCGTCCAGTCTTATTTTCTGCGTAAGCATAAGCGCATACACAGTACATGGGTCCAACATGGAATCACTCTCTCATAACACGCCAAACTACAAGTCTGTGTTGATTGGAGAGAAGCTAATCTATATTAACCATGTTAATAGATGAAAATTTTCTGCTAAATGATTTACATTTTGGAAATGCCAGGTAGGTTCAGAGAGCCCTCTCAATGGACAAGATGCTTCGAATTCATACCGCACCAGCAGGTATTCCACCTCGGCCTCCATTGTTTGTTCTCTGATACACAACGTTAAATAACATGACACGCGAACTGTGTATATATGCAGCACTGAAAATCTAGAAAAGAATGATATCTACCAACTGGGTGTTATTCTGCTTGAAGTAATTACCGGCAAACCAATCACATCAGAAAGCGAAGTAGATGATCTCAAGCTTCGGGTATGCATGAACTGTGGTTAACTCTTTTAATCGTACGACCACTTTTCGTTGTCACTTCCGGTAAAGCTTATTCTGAACTTCCTACAACTTTGATGTTATTTATACAGCTTGAAAAGACCTTAGCTGAGCCAACGTCGAGATTAACAGAGTTGGTAGATCCCTCTATTCGAGGAACATTTGGTTATGAATCGATGAAAACAGCCATTGAAATCAGCAGAAAATGTCTTTACGAAGATCCAAGCGACCGACCGACCATAGAAGACGTGGTTTGGCATTTGCAGTATTCGATTCAAGTTCAAGAAGGATGGAACAGCACTAGTGGAAACCTTGCACTTGTTGCTGCAGCTGAACATTATTAGCTTTCCTAGTCTGCAGGAACATTGAATTACTTTTCTCTTGTAAATATTGGTATGGTTCCATGGATTTGATGACTCTTTTCTCCAATTAAAAAAGGGCCCTTCAACAGTGATAAACGTAGGGATTTTGTAAAGAAAGAAGAGATCAAACGCAAAATTATATTTAGGCCCGGGCGGCCCGACTAAAATAATATTCTTATTTTAATAAGATAACACACACACATGTTGTTACCGCTATAAGTCCTAACTTCTTAGAATTTCCCTTTCTTGATGCAGCGCATCTCCTCTTATTCAAAAGTAAGTTTCATATCTGTTTTATTGCTATTTAATTTCTTGTTGAAGAAGTGTGATTTGAAAGTTGTATATTCTAGTTTGTGATCGTTATGATTGATTAGTTTATATTTGTGAAACTATGTTTAAAAAAAATAGGCTTGCTGAACGAGCTTGGGACATTAATAATTTTATGTGGATAGGGCTTGAAATTATTAAATGAAACCCAATTGTTAATGTGCTACCACCCACACCTCCTTCCATACGACACTGCCAGTGGGCCAGTGGCACCATTATTAATAAGGAAAAAACCAAGAATATGCCCTATTAGAGATTTGGCAGAGCCCAACGCGGCTCAAGATTTTTTGCTGGATAAGTGCGAATCTTAATGGACGGCAATGCGTGTTGAAGGTTGATACAGAGGATATTGAGCCAGCTAAGGTATTCAAAGGCCGAAGCATCAGTATGATTTCAAAAGCCAAGGGGTGCCAATTTTAGCCACATACTTTGTGTGGGTGTGCTTTACCGGGAGCGCAAACGCGAGTAAAAGCGTCGTTGAATCACCTCTCAAAATACTAAAATCTGCGAAAGCGAAGATTAAGAGTGCAAGTAGTGTGAGAATTGAGAGAGGAAGAACACGACATTTTGACTAAGGTACCAATGTATTATGTGGACCCCTGCTGTTAACAAACTCTCTTTTCAGGCATAGCCACTAATGCCTTGGCCTTTGAGGTGTACAAGGGTTACCACAATGGAGGTAAAGTTGAAGATTCAGATTCCTTAGGTCTATATCACAAACTTCTCAGAAGAAAGAAATCTCCGAAGGGACCCAGAAATATCTTCACCAAAGACGACAGTTCGTAGAACATCATAAATCACCAGTTTGCTCACAGCAGATGATACAAGAAATCTGTTTAAACGGCCTTAATGAAAAACGCAAGACAGGAAGTTTTGAGGAAGTGAAATAGCAAGGGCTAAAATTTCATCCTTTAAACATAAGCGAATACATATTGTAGTCCAGCACTTTTCAACAAACTTGTTTTTTAAGTTCCCATGTTATTCAAACAGGCCATGGTGTACTATCTTGGAAGTTTGATAGCATCCTACCGGAGTATTAGTCAGCCGTCCAACTCTGCTCAACAACTTCTCTTACTCGCCTATTGTACTCGCGCTTGTTCTCACTATACATCCTTGCAGCTTCTGAATTGGCAGGGGAGTTTGGATTTGGATCATACAGCAATGACTGCATAGGAAAGCCCATGGTTAAAATATAAAACTCAAGAAGAGAGAAAAGCACACCGAGAAAATGACAACAAAAATCCCGACTATTCCCCAATTTGAATGATAACTATCAATGCGTATTGAACTGCCCATCGACTAAGGACATACAATTTAGCCAACCCAATCAATAGGGAAGAAGGCATTAGTAGGTTTGTCAATACTGCCACGTGATAAAGCAATGTATTATTAGTATCCATGTAGAAAGAAATCATGAAATGTTGGCGTCGTTATGTCTTACAATGGAAACTTTTTTTTTTTTTTTTTATCAACAGAAGAAGATATATAAAAGAAACTCGAAAGGGTACATCGAGAAGGGAGAGGGGGAGGGGATATCCAACCGAGGTTAAATGAAAGGAAACAAACAAAAACAAAAACGAAAACACCCAAAGAAGCCAAAACCAAGACAGCCACCACAAGAGCCACACGAAAAACATCTCCTAAAAGCCTGCTCACACCAACCCAAAACACGCCACTTCCAAACGGAACCACAAACCCAAAACTACGACTACGACCCTTGCCTCGCCAGCCCTAAACAACCAAAAAACAGCTTTAAGGAGGGATTCTATAGAAGTCAGCCTTGATCATATCCTTTAAGATAGCTTCATCCTCTGGGAGAATGTTAACATCGAGAGTTTTCGCCCTGGATAAACAAGCTGAAAAATCTTTCTCCACCTTATTCTCCATGTTACAATCTCCCTCTTGAGTCGAATGCTTGGGCCCGAAGACAGAGTGCCAGCTGTCCCCCAAAGAAAAAGATTCATTCTTGGACAAGCTACAAAGATTCTTATCGTTACTACTTATCTTGGAGCCCAACTTTGAAGTCTTCGACTTCTCCTCTTTGTGATCCCGGCTAAGCGGCCTAGAAAACAAGGCAGCTTTCAAAGGGTTTTTAGTCCAAATAGGTTTCCTACAAAACCTTTTAAGGTCCGGGCTTTCTTTTTATGACGCTTGTAATCCACATAATTAATAAGGGGGTCGGTAGAAACAAGGTCGGCAGATGTGGAGTTGACAAAGCCAGAACTCGCAGTTTCCACCTTCGTTACCGAAATCAAAACATCAGAAGCGATGCAGGGAGCCGCTTGAAAGTCCTCAATATTGTTAGAGCTTGGTGTCTCACCGATTGCCGATGCTTCATCCCTAACGGCTGGGATAAAAAAATCAGAGTTTGCCCCTTCCTTGAAAATATTCCCCTCAGCTAGAGTAACCTCTTTACAAGCCTCCACATGGATGAATCTCTCCATTAAAAAGTTATTGCCCAAAGGAGAGAAAGAGTCCTCGACAAAGGAGACACAGAGAGTGTTGGAATTATCCACCACGTCAAGATTCGAAACCTGAGCTTGGACTCCCTGGTTAGAAGTCACAAAGGTGTCTACCTTATCACCACTGACAATATCGTCAACACTCTTCTTGAGAGTACCATCAGAAACCTCTTCTTCAGTCCTGCGATTGGGATGACCTCGACAAACACAATAGACTTTCATGAAGACATTGCCAACACCTTGCTCCTCCACCACCCTAACAGGATATGAGATACCATTATGAATCAACTCAATCTCTTGATTTATTGCAGCAAAAGTGTCCGTAAGAACTTTCAGTTTTCCAACAGAGAAAGATTCCCCATTGGAAGTATCATCGTCTAGCGTAATGCTATCACCCCAACTGTTGCCAATGGAAAAGAACGTGTCAGCATTCCATAGATGCAATGGAACCCCATAGCAACTCAGCCAGACATTCCTTTTATTCTCAAGCTTCAAGTTAGGGCTCCATTGTTTAACCTCAGTAAACCAGTTCCTTAACCAGCACAAACCTGCTTCTTCCAACATAGCATGCATGTCCTCCACAGAAGCAAAGGTCAAGAGAATCAAATTCCCCCCCATGCCTCTCAGCTGAATGTTAGTGACCCCGTCGGCAATGAAAGCATCCCTCAATGAGTCCACATTCCTCAGTGAAGGGAGCTTACCAACAGCGCTCCTATTCAGCCAATCGTATCCTTCGAGACTAGCATGAATAGAAAACCTGGCAGGAGAGTTTGGTTTTCCATTAGCAACTACAGCAGCAAAGGATTTATGAGCCCGCAGATTCCTGAAGTCACGTGATATTTCTTCTTTTCTGATCACGCCGTCATTCATAACATGTATAGGAGATGCCATGTTATCTTTCCTAACCTCATCAAGCTTCTTCCGTGACACCGAAGGACTGACTTTAGAGTATTTAGCAAACTGCACAACAATATTGTAATCCCTAATCAAAGCCCCATTGAGATCCTCAATTGCATCAGCAGCCTCGTCCCTCCTCTTGAATCTAACGAAACCGAATTTCGTATTGAATGAAGAACTTCTCTTGCTAGGCATATACACATCTTTCACACACCCAAATGGGCTGAATAATTGATGGAGCCATGCAACATCCATGGACTTAGGGAGGTTGTCAACAAAAACCGTAAATAACCCATCCATAACACACAAAGGGCCTTCAGAAGAAACCGAGGCAGCAGGGAAGTGGCAAAAACCAGAAAAACAGATCAGATCACGAGGCCAGAAACACTCAGTCAATTCATCGAACACATAACGTGCATCAATCAGAAGCCCATGCTCTGGAAATACAGAAGAGCCAGAGAAGGAGATAAAGATGCCGAACAGCTGAAGGACGAAGGCGACGGCTGAGGACCGGACAGATAGGGAGAGAGGGGAAGGATCGAGATGGGAAGAAGGGGGAAAAGAGGGTTGATTTTTGGGAGGAGGAGGATTCAAAAAAAAGGGTTTTAAGAATGGAATGCATGAAAGTGTAAGGGGAGGAGGTCGGGGGTTTACGGAGGAAGGGAGAATGGGGGATGCACGCCACCTGTCGACATTCCTACATTCAGCCCACTGGGATCCACCATCAGCGATAATGATGTCTTACAATGGAAACTTAAGAGGGATACAACGGTCAGAAAGAGCAAGAAAGTTTTTCTCACCAACAAATAGAACAGTCGTGTACTCCACTCCCACCAGGCTAAGGGAATCGACAATGTTAAAGACATGAATGTGCAGTTCACCAAAGCATTAATACAGCAGCGTGGGAGGAGATCTCCTTCAATGGCAATCTTATGTTTTCAATGTGCAGTTCATCTCAATACATGGGTGGACTCTCCTTGTTCAAAACCAATGGCATCCAAAAAAATATTAACCAAAGAAACCTCTTTCCCAATTGGGTTTGCTGAAACTTAGACAATGCCAGAGAAAAGCTATTATCGTAAAAAAAAAAAAAGTAAGTGGCAATATTTTCTCTTTTCCTTTATATTGAGCATTTAGAACACCCAAAAGCGTATTGAAATAACAATAAAGAAGGCCCACACCAAGGGCCTGCAAGGGAAGCAAAAAAAACAACTGGGAAAACTCTCGTAATAACCGTGGGTTCATACTGCATGATGCTAGGATCGAATTAAGTAGTTAAACCCTATACTTTTAGTAACCCGAAATTCCAAACCCCGACACCCCCTCGCCTTAAAAGAAAGGATGAGTCTCCTCAAAAGACCATCTGTCATCAATAGTCACAGTCCACAGCTCACGCGTATAATATAAAGAATAAATGGTACGTAATCCCATACCTGAATAGAGGTAAGTATAGCGGCCACGTCATAGATAGGACTCCACTGATTTTGTAGAATATCCAAACAAATGCTACCATCTGCATAGACTGTAAAAAATGAAGGCAAAGAAGGAACTTAGAGCAGGAAAAGGAAAATTTAATTAGTGTCAAGATAGATGCATACAGTCTATCTCAGAAAATGTAAATAATGATAAAATAAATCTTAATTTGCAGTAAAAACACTGGAAGCAGTAGAGTGATAAGTCACGCCCAACATATACGTGGACACTTTTTTCTTTCCCCCTGTCAACAGTCGGGTATTAGCGACTGTTTGCACAAACTCTTTTAACAACCAAATAGCCTCTCCTCCCAACCTGCTATTAGGCACATCACATTCAGCAATGTGTATTATCAATGCCAAGGACTAGTTCTCCACAAATAGAAATGCAAAGACAATTTTTCGAGGACCTCAAACATACATTCTAAGAGCTGTATAAAGAAAATAAAACATGGTAACCTATACGATACAGTATAGACACAGAAAATGCCTGTTTCACAGCCGTTGTACACCCACTTGGACAACAAATTTGCCGAAGAACTAAGAATAAGATTAGGCATTACACATATGGCAAACAAACTGAATTCAGTCACAATATTTTACATAACTGCAAGACATACAACTTTGAAACTATTTCAGGAATTGAACATGTAGATATAGAACAAAGAAGTGCATGCTTCGAACTTACTATTAGGATGAAACATTCGAGAGACAAAGCGCACTGTTGGTGGCTTATTTGGATAATCCTCAGAAAATTGAAGTGTCAATTTAAACGTACCTGGTGAAAGCAATATGCCAACATTACAGAACAGAAAATTACAACAGGAAAAAATAGAACCAACAAAAAACATATATCGAAAATAATAAACGTAACTCGCATAGTCGAATAACGTGGAAGTAACCCGCACATTAATATAAACAAGTATTTTGAACATGATCCAGAAGCATCATCAACAAAACTAACTGAAGTTACATGCCCCACATTTATGTAAAACTGGTATTGTTAGGATGCTGGAAGAGAAAACAAAAGAGAGCATACTTCAACAACCAAATTACACACAAATAGACTTGATATATGGTTATTGAATATTGATTGTGCCCCTCTAAACCTAAGAAACACGGACACGGACATGGCTATAGCTACGAACAAAGAAATCCTTCAAAAGTGGGACACGGACATGGCAAGAACAAGATAACTTCATATACTTTCGTCATTAATAAGAATGTTGCATTTTTGTTACTTGACCAACCATCGGGAGAAGCCGATAATAGAGACAGATATATGGAAAGTGTGCAGTAACTTCTATTTCTCTAGCTGGACTTGTCTTTGGTTACTATTCTGTCTTCTTTCTGTGGAAATCTTTTAGGAGGGACAAATACCCAAAACTGGTGGAAACCAACAATATCTCAAAACACGAACAAAATGTCAAAAACTAACACTGCTTCTACAAACATAATTAAGAGATGATCCATCAAAAAGACAAACCGAGAGCTACAAGTGAAAAGCTTGACAAATTTTTTAACCCCCAAAACAAGTAATTCTATATTATGAAGTGACACCATGCCGTGTCACCATGTGTCTGACTAGAGATACAGAGACAAGCGTGTCTGCGGTGAGTTGCTGAAGAGTTCTCTGCCTAAATTTTCTTATAAATACCGGACACACCACTTGACCTGATTTTTGAGATACATATCACGGAAAGCCATACCCACGACAGAAGTTAATGGAGAAAACAAATCCATGTAGCCAACCCCAATTGACTAGGACTCAAGGATCGCTTTGGTTTGGTTTGGATCAGTTAACGGACATGCCAAGTGAATCCCGGGGTGTCCCCAGTGTGTTGGTGTCCCCAACGTGTACAACACAGATACCGGAACCACTCAGGCACGTCAGTGCTCAATAGCTTCTAACTCCACAATATGTAATTGCTGCTACCGTACTAGCATAAAAAGCAAATTCCTGTTACGAAAGCTGAAGGCCAACTGTATCCTTTCAAATAACCATTTTGCCAAGGGATTGTAAGGAGTCAAATAGCATGTTCAATATAGAATGCTTCTGTTCCTGAACAGAAGTCAGATGAATGGCCCACTAGACCAAATTCATATTCAACCCAAGTCAGATGAATGGCCCTCTAGACCAAATTCATATTCAACCCAAGTCCATCAGGGAAGGAAATCACACATTCTTACCATATTATGCAAGTGCAAAAGACAGTAGAACGGACCTTTCAGCCTTTTCTTTATACACGATGGAATAGAATGATAAAAGAAAATGCACAAAGGTACGACACTGGACCACATCATCATGACAAAATATTAAGAATAGTGTTCTGCTGATTTTCTTCCTAAATACGTAACACTGAAACAGCCAACCACTGTCAGTCTGTCACCCAAAACTTATATGACTGAACAGGAAATGACAGATTCATACTGACATGCAAGACCTTCTTCCAGTTAAGTAAATGGGTGGATACGTATACACAAATGGATGGATATATCCTTTCACTAACTGGAAGAATAATTGATCTTACCTCCATCCCATGGTGTGTCATCAGGACTGCAATATAAAAACATGTAATCTATCAGAAGATGTGCTTAAGATTAACAATCATAAATCATACAAGCAAAAGGCTCATGAACACAAATATAAACACAATCTAATCTGCAACCTACCCAAATATAACAGCATTCCATAGCATTATATTGTTGTCTTGAGGAGCACCACTGATGCCAGCAGGGGGGTCCTGTTGCAACCTCTTAAAATCCCTCATCAGTCTCTTCCTTGCAGAAGTCGACATCCGCGCCGCCTACATATTTCATTGCAAGTCAACCAAAACAAGTCTTATTAGCTATCAGCAAATCACAGTATCAAACATGCACAAAATTGCACCTACAGTGAATTGGTCCATTACAACATTGACAACAATCTATTCTTTTTTTGAAATGTACTTAAAACTAAACAAAGTAAGTAAAGTCAGAATGTAAAGATAGTGGTCCCGCCATCTTGGTTGGGACTAGTAATAAGCACCACAAGCCTCATATTAACCCACTCCTTCCTCGCAGATACCATGCCTACAAGCAACAATATTCTAGAGCCTTCACAATCAAACCAAGAAAACATACTTTTTGTCAATCCAACATGAAAAATCTTCTCTTTTCTTTTTTTTCTAATACTGCAGTGCAGGGTGACCTGGGCTAGCTTGCGTGAAACTCGGACTAGTCCCTACCCCTTCCACAGCCATTTCACAAGCTTACACGAGGGAGTGAGGTGGCCCCAAACGATGCTGGCAAGGAGAATTGAACCTTAGACCTTAGGAGGAAGCAAACGCTAAGTCCCAGGCCAAGACCAAGTACTTGTCTGCAAGCATCACACAAGCATGTTCAACCGAATGCTCAAGTTGTATGGAGCACTTCACTAAAAACCCGATTTGCAAATTTCCTTTCCTTTAATTATGTCTGTACAAGGTTGAATTGACAAATAAAATAACACCAGACCTATATACGTGTATATGCGTGTATACGCATAGGTAACATGTAAAATTCTCCCCTCATATTCATGTTCTTCACCAAGGAACCCTAGATCCACCATAGGGTTTCATTTCCAATGTAAAAGAGATGTCAACCAGCACCTCAAAGCTAAATTAGTTTTTGTTCCATCAAACACAAACCCAATTAGGTCTTTAAGTACATGAGCAGATGTATCAAATCAAAATCAAAGACAAAACAAAACCAATTCAAAACAAACAAACGGAGGAAGTAGTTAAACCCAGAAGAAAAACTCACTTGTATGGAAACGCGGCGAGTATCAGCTTTTGTTAATGATCTCCGAGTATCAAATCCACAGTTCAGATGTGCTTGGGAGACTAGAGAAAGATTGTCATGGCGATGAATTTGTTGGCCGTGGACTGTCTACACAGATATTGATGTGCTTGGGTTATGTATGCATCTTATTATACGCAGATATATATATAAACACAGGTGCGTGTGTGTCTAGAGAGAGAGAGAGAGAGAGAGAGGGGGGGTGGACGGTCGGCGGTCCCCAGCAGCACTTTCTCTCACTACGCTGCGCGGATGGAGTACTTTCTCTCTCTTGCTTTTCTATGGCTTCTTCTGCCAACTTGCCGGTGATATGACACGCCGTATATTGTGCACCCCTTGTGCGGGTCCTGGTGCGCACATTAAAGCTGTTGATCGGGCAATAAATGACTTGAATTTCACCTCGACAATTGACGGGGCTCAAATTTCACTTCGACAATCGACAGTTTGGATATCGGAGAACAATTTGGATACAGGGAGGTACCTCATGGTACCCTCTCGACACATCTGAGTCAACCAACAATGCAATCGACGGTTGCGATTAAAAGTGCCGTCAGGATTTAAAAGAAAATACAAAACAAAACAAAATGCGCATTTCAATCTAGACCGTCGGATGTATTTTTGGACGGCTCGGATGCATCGCACGGGTACCACGTCACCCATACCCTATTTGCACCCAAGTTTTTCTCCGTAAAGTATTACGGTCTGCATGGAACTTGTCGGAAGGAAGAGAAGGGAGGTGAAATTGTGATAAAATTGGAGTGAAGAAAAGTGTTTTTGAATGGGCGTGTTTGCGATAGATAGAAGTGGATACAAATTTTAGACTATTATTTTATTTTATTTTATTTTTACAAAGTCCAGATTCAAATTTTAATCAAAACAGGTTTACATGATTGTGTGTGGCTGTGAAATTATGATTAAATTGTAGTAAAAATTAGTATTTTGTGAACCAGCTTTCAGAATACTTAGAATCTAAAATATGATCCAAAAAGCTCCTCAAACATAACTTCTCTAGAATATGATATATATGACCTATTTTAGCATCCGGGAATCCGTAAATTCTCTAAATCTATCACTGTAACAATTTTTCACAAACCCTTTTAATTTTATGGACAATCATTTCGGCTCCAACTTACAATCTCCCACATACATGTGGCTCCCACACGTAATTATGAGTGTAAGCTTCACGTATATGTGAATGAGTTGTAAATAATTAGAGCCGAAATATTTGTACAAGTAGCATTTTTCTTTTAAAAACTAAAATCTCAAAATCTACCAATAGAATTTTTCTCAAGCACCGAATTAACAAACCATCGACCATTGAACGATATTAACGACACTTGAATCCAGAGGGTAATGCAGAACACACCACGTTCAACATCTCCCATGCCATGCATCGCGAAATACCAAAACTAGTCGCAAATGGATTCTACAAAGAAGCCCTCTGTTTGTACACAAAACACCACTCTGCTGCTTCTGCTGCTTTGGGTCCCAACAAATTCACCTTCCCTTATCTCCTCAAAGCCTGTGGCAAGCTCAAATCATCCAACTTAGCCCAAATGCTCCATACCCATCTCATCAAAACCGGTTTTGGCGTTGACGCTTATGCTTCGACGGCTCTCACGGACGTGTACATGAAACTCCATCTCCTGCACGATGCCCGCAAAGTGTTCGACGAAACTCCTCATCCGAGCTTGCCTTTGCTCAATGCCACAATTTCTGGGTTCGCCAAGAACGGGTACTGTTGAAAGTATTTTCTTTTTTCCTTCATAATTTTGTTCAAATTTTGAAATTGTCTAAATGAGTAGTCGTGGATGTAAATCCTAGTGACATGTCTGTTAAAATCGAATTTCAAATTAAGAGTTCGTTTCAGTTGTACATATCTTTTCTGAAAGGAAGCAGATTGTCTGAAGTTAGGCAGTGGGCTGTCCGGGTTGCAGTCTGGCCATTTCCGACCCCATTTTGTATTCACTTCTATGAAAGTTTATTACAGTTCCCAATGGCTGGTGAAAGTAGACTCGTTCAGATGTACAGCTCATTGAGTATACTTAAAAAATCGTGGTGATCAGAAACTGATCAATGCTCAGTAATCTTGAACAAAAAATGACTTGGGCACACAAGATTACAACTTGAATCAATTCTTTCAGAAAAATGTGTTGCAGTCACATTTTGATCACTATTCAATCAACCAAGTTTTTTTCTACATGGTTATTCTACTAGACGAGCTCCACAATATGAACGAGTCTAGTCATCAAAGTGGAGCCGAAATAGGGTCAGAACTGGCCGGACTCCACCCTGTGCAATCCAATGCCGCAAAGACCACCCCATCATTTTTTCGAGAAAAGGTCTCGAGTCTCTCCCTTTCTATCGGATATTAGTCTATTACTTGTTTTTATATTTGGCAACTTGAGAAAATGGTTAGGCACCCCACCTTCCATGAGGGTGCAATGAGAGCCATTTTGTGAGATCTTCGAGCTATATCTTAAAGTTTTATTCCTCTGTCACCATCAGTACTTGCAAGAAGGGAAGCGCGCATGGCTTTAGTTCAACAACTTCTTGTCGCTCTCATTTATTGATCAAGATGGCTAGTTCATCTCTTGATTTTTTTAATTCAGTATACATTTTATTTTATTTTATTTTTTTCAAGGGGATATACATTAGTTTTATGTATTAATAAGTAATGAGTTTGCGAATCCAACAGGTATCACATTGAAGCGTTGCAAATATTTGGGCAAGTTGGAGTGGGCAAGTTGAGGCCCAACTCTGTCACTCTGGCTAGTTTGCTGTCTTCGTGTGGAAGTTTAGCAGATGGCCTTCAAGTACATTGCTGGGCGGTTAAATTAGGTGTAGAGACTGATGTTTATGTGGGTACGTCACTCATAACAGTGTATTCCGATTTGGCAGAGCTGGTATCGGCTACTAAGGTGTTTGATGTGATTTCTAATCGGAATGTGGTGAGCTACAATGCCTATCTAACAGGGCTGCTGCAAAATGGGGTCTTTGGTGTAGTTTTGGATGTTTTCAAGGAAATGAAGGGATGTTCGACTGAATTACCAAATCCAGTGACATTGGTTTCTGTTCTATCTGCATGCTCAAGCCTTCTGCATCTTCAGTTTGGTAGGCAGGTTCACGGACTAGCCAGGAAAACTGGCATGGTTTTTGACACAATTGTGGGAACTGCATTCGTTGACATGTATTCAAAATGCAGTCGGTGGAAATGGGCTTATGATGTATTCCAGGAGCTAAATGGCAACAGAAACTTGATAACATGGAACTCTCTGATTGCAGGGATGATGTTGAATGGTCAGATCGAGAATGCAATCAATCTTTTCACACGGTTAGAATCTGAAGGACTGAAACCAGATTCGGCAACGTGGAATTCATTGATTAATGGTTTTACACGCCTTGGGAAAGACGGTGAAGCTCTTATGTTCTTCAGAAAGATGCAATCAGCTGGGGTTATGCCAAGTTTGAAGTCTATTACTAGTCTTTTACCGGCTTGTTCAGCTCTCTTTGCTCTGAGGTGTGGAAAGGAGATTCATGGACACGCTTTTAGAACTGGCATATGTACAGATGAGTTCATTCAAACCGCACTTATCGACATGTACATGAAATGTGGCTTATCTCCTTTGGCACAGAGAACCTTTGATCTGTCTGGTAAAAATACCAATGATCCAGCAATTTGGAATGCGATGATTTCCGGATATGGAAAGAATGGACAGTTTGAATCTGGTTTTGAAATTTTCGATCAGATGGTAGAGGAGAAAGCAAAACCAAATTCGGCAACTTTCAACTGCATTCTCTCTATGTGCAGTCATACGGGTAAAGTTGAGAGAGGATGGGAAGTCTTTAGGATGATGACTAGAGATTATGGGTTAATCCCCACCTCTGATCATATTAATCGCATTGTTGACCTCCTGGGTCGATCTGGATGGCTGGATGAAGCTAAAGAAGTTTTACAGGAAATACCTCAACCTTCTGCTTCTGTTATTGCCTCCTTACTCAATGCTTCCATATGTCACTCAGATTTCAAGCTAGGAGAAGAAATGGCTATAATGCTTTCAGAATTAGAGCCGGAAAACCCAGCTCCAATAGTGGCATTATCTAATATATATGCTGCACAGGGAAGGTGGAGAGATGCTGAAAGGATTAGAAAGACGATCGATGATAGAGGACTGAAAAAATATCCAGGCTTAAGTTTGATAGGAGTGGCATGAAGGATAACATATTCAATGAACAAAAACCATTTGCTATTCTCAGGTTTAGCCTGATATTGTTACATATCTTTATCTCATGAAGCTACTGCAAAAATCAACTACAGAAGTTTCACTGGCTCAGCATTTCTTGCACAGCAAATCCGAAGTAGTTATCGAAATGATTGGGGGGTTCGTAGATGAAGCAAGAAATAACATCTCTTAGGGTGATCACTCCAACAACTTCATCTGCATCTCCCACGATATAAATCCTGTGAACTGAGTTGGAAGCAAGAGTATGGATCACAGTGCCAAGAGATGAATCAGGTTTGCATGTTATTGGTGTGCTGAAATTTCCAGTATTGTCGCTTGTTGCAGCAACAGAGTTCATGAAATCCATCACAGTTAACTGCCTGAAACAATCAAGTTGACACGGTTAAGTCCTCACATATTTGCTTGAACAATAGAAGAGGAAATGGTTCTAGGTGAGTCGTTAAATTTCACAGCTTCAAAAACATCTCTATAAGTCAAAGTCTATCAAACGGTTGTTGAATAAATGACAATCAAATACTAAGTTTGGATTACTGAGATCAATTAAATCAAGTGACAATATTTCTGTACACAGGGTCGTAATACTTAATGTTCAGAGGATGCAAGAGGGGCTTCAATAAAAAATTCATGAAAATGAAGTTCAAGAAACACAAACCAGCGACTACCAACTTGGTGCACTTGCAGATAAAAAAATTTCTGTGTTACCTAAAGTTGGAGAAAAGCTTGGGCTGAAGGAGCAAATATCTGATGTCTCTGATGCTCAAACTCCCAACAATCTTCCTGTTTGGACCCTCGACGACTGGAAGGCCTCCAATGTGGTAATCTCTCATTCTCTTGAAAGCTTCGAGAATCAGTTCATTGCTTTGTATACTGATAACCTGACCAAATTGAAATGATTCAAAACAGGCAATTGTAGTCAGATAAATGTCACCTCAGGTACAGTCAGACTGAGACAAAAGTTCCATTTGTTGCTTCTCAAATTGTATTGGACCTGAAGATAGGATGTGGGTTGTCGACAATGTTTCTCTGTGGGTTAAACAAATGCATAGAATTTTGATTTCAGGACAGTTCGTTGACTGATAATAGAACCACTCTTAGGGAGGTTATATAATGGAAGGAGATGACTCAATAGCTCACATCATCAATTTTGATAACTCCACACCTTAATTGTCTTTCAGTTGTGAATATGTAATTCTACGTGTAATGACAGTTTTTATAATGTCAAAAGGAAAGAGTTTTGACGTGGTAAGTTTACAACCACCTTTCCGCATAAAAGATATAGCAAAAGAAGAAAAATCGAAGAAAATAAAGTTTCCTTGATGTACTTAAAAGGCATCCAAGACCAAAGTGCCCTCAAAGGAGTTCACTAAATACGCAACATGCAATTCCCTACCCAAGAAAATATCAATCCATCACTCACTGGAAGAATTTCATCTGAACTAACTATAACCGAGTGTACGCCAAGGTTTTAAATAACAGTATCGGGAGTATGGAACAATACGTAACGGGAATCGGTTGTAGCAATCGTGACATTTTAAAAATCATTTTCGGCAAAAAATAATTTTAAACTGCTTAAATAACCCGTAACGGTGGAGTATCAGCCGTAATGGCCGTGAACCCGCAAATCGGCTACAAACCGATACGTAAAGGGAACCAGCCGATACGCATGCAATTTTTCCTCTTGCCCAAAAGCGGTTACATACTAGTCGTTACGTAGACACAAACCTTGGTATACAAACTGCTCAACTTATCAAGGATTTCTCGAGATTGGCCTAGGCCGCTTTATAATTTATGGTTACTAAGTTGGTTTGTAGCTTAATACTGTTTTTGGCTACAGTGATTCTCTATTTGAAGGATGGGTAGCATTGTTATTTGTTCCACCCCTTTCACTTGTTGACCATACGTAGCAAGAGTTAGTTGACGGCCAGCCAAAAGTAGTCACAGAAATCTCACCTCATCCGTAGACATGAAAGGAAGCCCAAGATCATATATAGAATGTTTTGAAATGCAATCAAACCAATCCCTTCCTTTGCATCCCTCAAGACCACGCACAACGGCTGATTGAGTGATGAAGTTCTTAACCAAAGGCTGGCCTGGTTCTATCACTGGAACATTCCTCAGCCTATACTTTGACAGGAGCAACAAGACGCTCAACATTGAACTATCTGTTGCTACCGGTAGGAAAGGTGCCCACCGGTATGATTTGAGTATCCACTTCACCTGAAATGACAAATTACGTGCAATGTGTTGAGCATTTCTAAGATGCTAATTAGCAGGAGAACACAACTAGGTTTGAACCAAAGCAAAACCAAATACTTATGACCTCCTTGTTTCAGCGGAAAGGGTTAAGGAAAGAACTTTTTGTGGCAAATGTTTTCCATGTAAATCTTGTGTTTAGTTGCCACCCTTCAAATAATAATGCTAGTGATTATAGTAAGGACGATGGATGGCAGCAGTGGCTGGTGATAGTGGTGGCAATAATGGTGGGGAATTGGTGATTGTGGTTGAATGCTAGTTGCGGTGTAGTGGTTCTGTGGTTCAGTAATTAGCTTAATTAACGAGTTATTCGGCATTTTAGAAAAAGAAAAAAAAAAGTTATCTTTTGTTTTGCATTATGTTTCTTTTACTAGTTTCTGTTGTATTTCTCTCTGCTAATTGTGCTTCGTTTTGTTATAGCAATAGCAAGGACATAACAGACTTTTTCTTGTCTTTACGGTAAATGGTTTCTTGTGATTGGTTGCAAACCTGAAAATGATGACGGGTGGTGGCGGCCGGCGGGGTGGTGGTTGTGTTGAGTGGTAAAGTGGTGCAGTGGTCATGCTGAACCAGAAATATTTTCCACCTTTTTTTATCAGCAAATATTTTCCACTTTAGAAAACGGGGGAAAGAAAAAAATTCGCACCGAAATCAACAACTCATTTCTCATTTTCTGTCGCACCAAATATGAGAAAATGCACCCAACTTTTTCTCCTCCAAGACAACAAACGGAGCATTGTTAAGCTTACCGTGGTCGACTTGAAAGGTTCTTCTTGCAGAATAACTTCGTAGAAATCCTCCCCCAACTTATCAGCAGCAGTGGGGGCATCTTTCCCTATCCCTCTATCCGCAGCCACACCACCAGCCACAGCAGCACCAACTGCAGCCGCGGTCAGCCCAGCAACCGCAAGTGGCCCAGTTGCACCCACTGCCACTGCTCCAAGTGCACCAACAGCACCTGCACCCACTCCAGCAGCAGTGGCAGAAGCGGCTGTCAAGGCAACTGCAGCAACTTCTGCATTCTCTAACACCCACAGCACAATGGCAGAGTAATCAATGGTTCCCAAGTACTTGTCCCTCCAATCCATGCTGTTTCCGGCATCAGGATTTCTAACTGGAGCTGCAAGGATGTTGGAATCGGATAGAATCTTGACTGCATCAGCAATGGATGTGTCTGCTAGAATTTCAATCACTGCAATAGGAATGTTAAGGGATTACATTTCAGATCATTTCTTGAAGTGTGAACACCAAACCCACTAAATCTGGAACACTTGGAATAACCCCACCCAACAAGACCAAAACCCAATTAGAGAAAGTTATCATAATCGGTGGTGTGGAAAGATTTACACTTTCCTCGCACTTTTCTTTTCAATTATTGTTCTTTCTCTTCTCTTTCTTTACCTAAGTTCCAAATAAAGCATTAGGAAATCATTTCTGAGAAAACGAACTTAAACTCCAATGAGACTAGACGATCTCTCTCCATCTTGAAATTTAGTAGTCTTTTACTTTATAAGAGCAAATCCACCAAGTGTCATTCAAGTCCACCTATTCCCATTTGTTTGATGCCAAAAAATGGCAATGCCATCTTCGTGCGACATTTGCCACTACAAATGGCTCGTCATTTCCTCCACATTATTCAAGCCATTAGATTTGTACAGAAAAATAATTAAGATGATTTTAATTCAATGTTCTTAATTTGAGATTGTGCCAAAACGGCACCAAACCAGTGAAGCTACATTGCTATTTAAATTACTTGTTGACACCATTTGGGTACCAGACCGACTTTCTCTAAGTGCCAAAGCCATAATTTAGCCAATTTTTTTTGGCAAAATCCAAGTCCTCCCATTGCAACATTGATCATCTGAGCCATTTGATTTGCATTAAAAAATGAGATCTGTTTAATCCAACGGTCTTGATTTGAGATTGTGCTAAAATGGAACCAAAAGTGATGCATCAACCTACCAAAAAATTTCTAGAGTCGCCAACAGGAGGAATGGAGACACTTGAACATGCACCCGCACAATACCCACACCAATTACTCCTAAATTCCTGGCGAAACGGAGTCCATATAACATAGGTATCAACTAAAAGCGAACAAAAAATACACAAATTGCTTTGCTGGCATTGAATTTAGTGTCATCAGTACCTTTGCCTCCTGGAACTTCTGGGAATGATGAAACCGGAACGCTTGCAAACGCAGCTACTAGAGTCTCTTGCAAGGAGAAGGGCAATTTCTTCCTCATCTGAATGCTTTCAAAGTAAGCATCATAGCTTCCGAGTTTTGAACTTCCCATTGGTGCTTGCGATTGTGCCATCTATACCTACAATTACAATTACGCATAAACATATGTATGTTTATTCAACTCTTATCATAATGACATCGACCCGCTAATGGACGGGGTTGGTCGCAGAATTAGTCGAGCTGCATGCAAGCTGAGCATCTAGACTATGAAAAAAACACTCTCATCATCATAATGACCACCTAACCGAACTTTTTATTTAAGATATGCCCTTTTTGGATCTTGGACTTTTGTCTAGCTGGGAAATAAATGTTCATTGATTGTCCAAGGTAATCAACCAACAGAGGAAAATAAATTCCCCAAACGAATACCAATCGAAAAATAAGAATTGATTCCAGTTTTCTTTTCTTGTCTTGGGTTTTTCATGAGGTTGATTTCAATGTTGGTCAAAAAACCATGATTCCGAAAAGAAAACAGTAGTGTCAGTTCTGAAACCCAATAAACCAATTTGGGTGATTCGATTTTAAAATACAGTACTAAAATTAACAGCAATTTGTTGGTAAAGAGAACATACCAGTTATGATGAGAGTTCTTCGGCTTCAGAGATCAGTTTGTTCTCTAATTCGTTCATAAACCAGTCCCGCAACCAAATACGGAATAAAAAAAAAAGAAGTTACTGCTTTTGTTGTCTACTACATGCATGCGACAGGTGTATTCTGAATACACGTGTCCACACACTGGGGGACGGGTGTCAAGGAGAGTAATAGTGTGGAGTATTTTTTTCATGTGGTCTACATTGGGATTGGCCTACGTTTGGGGACAGGTGTATTCTGGTTTGTGTTGGGAAAATCCTACGGGTACAGAATGTTAGGAACCGAAAATGTACCGAGCTTCTTGTGGGACCCACTTTTGGGTCTCACACGAGCAATCATAACCGTTCATTATTTTTAGAACATTTTTCCGAGGGGCCCCACAAAATTTGAGTTTAATCGGACGGCTAGAAGTGCTTAAACTAATGTCCCACCGTTTCAATCAATTTTTTTTGGCGTGAAACGGTGGGACATTGGTTTAAGCACTTCTAGCCGTCCGATTGAGTTCAAATTTTGTGGGCCTCGCGGAAAAATGTTCTAAGAATAATGAACGGTTCGGATCGCTCGTATGGGACCCAAAAGTGGGTCCTCCAAGCAGCTTGGTACATTTTCTGGTCCTAACATTATGTACCCCTAGTCGGGTCCTTTTTTATGTAGGCTCGAAATTGGGAGAAAATTTTGGGTGCGGATTGGGTAGGGACACATGGTGCCCGGCACCTAATCCGAGCCGTCCAAACACGTTTTGGACGGATCAGATTTGAGGGTGGCATTTTTGTAATTTTTTAGAGCAAATTTACCCCATCAGATTTGAGCCGTCCAAAACGTGTTTGGACGGCTCGGATTGGGTGCCAGGCACCACATGTCCCCTACCCAATCCACACCCAAAATTTTCTCCGAAATTGAAATTACATGATTTTCCAAGATTACGTTTGTCTGGTGAGACTAAACATAAGACTGGATACGAGGGAGAACCCCACTTGATAATCCATATAAAGGGTTATCCAAATCCAATACAACCTTTATATATGTGCATATATATGTACATGAGAGAGAGAGGTTGCGGAAAATAGGGAGAAGAAGTAAAGGATAGATGGTGAAGATTTAATCAACCTTCTTAATCACAAATTTTGTATTCTATATAATCACAGAAATTTGAAAACAAGTTTGCATTCTTACCATATTTTTAGCAATTTAAATACTTAACCCCGCCCACTGACCAGTAATTTTGCCCTATAATTTTCTGCAAGGCTGGCTATGTGTTTCGCTGTACATAATATTGACGCGAAATTTTTTGTTTAGGAATCTACGTCGTATCCAACATTTACTTGTTTTTCATTTGATTGGGCATGAAACCTAAAATCACCGTGGAGGACTGAAATCAGATTCCTACTAAATCTTACTAGAATGTAACGGAGCCCTCAATAATCACTTTCCATTCCAAACATATGAATAACATTCCTCTCAGTAATCATGCCATCTGAATAGACTTACCGAAATCACAATTTCATCCATCTCAATATTACCATTCAAACTGAGCCTCACCATCAGCTAGCTCACGACTGCAAGACTCGACTAATAGTTGGGTGCCAGGACCAAAACTCACCAGTCACCAGCGAGCAAGCACTTATCATATACTCGTTTTTGGTGTCTCAAACAAACAGTATCAGGTCTTAGCCAAGAAAGGGATGAGAACACAGACACAGTAGAATGTGGTAATCTGTTCACTAACTTGTCCATAAAACAGCTACTCGATAATCCAGTCTAACCTCTACAACGAAATAGAAAAGGGTTTTCATCAGAACAGACGACGAAACAAACCAAATCAGAAAACAGGAAGGTTTCCCCGGACTTGCAAAATAAACAAGTAACCCACAGTCAAGAAGACAACATAATGGGAAGGCCATTCTTTGCCCCATAGTTAGGGAACCTGACAGTGAAGACTCTTCTATTCTACCTGCTCCACTCATAGTCTACGCCAGATCTTGGAGTAGCATTGTTCGAACGTCTTGTATCTTCTGGCCTTGCAGAATCGGCTAAGGTGTGCCAACCCAAAAGGTATGGCAGAGCAAACTGCAGAGATAATAAACCAAAAATTTAACTGCAAGAAAAAAAAAACTGCACATATTCACAAGTAATATGGCCGAAAAAGTATTGTGGATGGACAAAAGACAATAAGATTAAAAGGACTGAGGAGGAAAAAAAAAATAACGTACGGGTATTATAACTTGTGTGCTGATTAACATTAATAGATGACGATAACTGATCCTGCCCTCTTTTTGTTTGAAAACCTTGGCAACCTCTTTGGACGAATGCTCGAAGTTAGACAAGAAATTCTTTGCCGCAAAAAAAAGGCATAGTTTAATCATCTTCCTATCCTAAATGATGGATGTCACGAAAAAGGCTTCTTTGAGTAAAAATGTTTGGTTTTCTAGTCTAAACAGTGGTGTTCTAAATGGCGTATCCCAAACTCTGTGTTTGGCTGTACTAGTTCCTACTTCCTTGTCTGTTCTTTATCTATTGTAAATTGAGGGTATGCCCTCTTGACATTTGTACATCCCTATCCCAACCAGTAACCATGGCTTGCACTAGAAAAAATAGCTATGACGGTAGAGAAAAAAGGCCAGCAGCTGCAGTGTCTAACTCTCTTTTTATTTGGCCAAAGCAACAGATGCCCGAATATCCTTGTAGGGGTATTTTGATATATAAGACCTGAAGGATGCCTACTTTTTTGTGGCTCTTGATCCCATATTGAAAAACTTACACCAAATCAAGCAGTTATAAGATGCAAAACAATAGTAGATCAAATTAAAATACAAAGAAGGTAGGAAATGAGTTCTATACGTTGAATAATGAGACTAGAACTGCATACTCCCCTTTGGTAACAGGGACGAAAATGCTTTCCTCCATGTTTATAAGCATGTTTAGAACACCTTCAGTACCAAAAACAAAAAAGCAACAGAAACAGTACAGATCATCAGAAGGTTTCCATCCCAAAATAACAGCCAAGGTTTCAAGATAAAAAGGCCTTACTGAGATTGAAGAGGTGACCGGAGCCATCCGAAAGGGGCTCTACTTTTAACACCTTTCTCACTTTACCTTCATCACTGCAAAACACACACACACACAAACCCCAAAAGATTCCAAACATATTCAACAAATGACCAGAGGAATAAAGAAATCAACGTTTGGGTTCCCAGGCAAACAACTTCCGTGTCTAATATATATGTGCACAAACACCAAAAGCTTTTATGGAGGGCTCCAAACAAATTCACAGAAATCAACAGCTGAGACTTCTAAATGCTACAAACTTGATAAATCCATCATATCTATCAAACCGGATGACAGAAAGATAATTGAGAAGTTCACCAAAAAATCAACAGGAAAAAGAAGGTAAAATAATGATGTCTTCAGCAAATTATTGTGTGACAATTTTACCTCTAAACGGCTTAATTGCAATGCACAAGAAAAAGTGCATTTCTTTAGTATCTATATCCTGCTTTGTTAACACTAGACCTCCAAAATGAAGAGTTACCAAGAAGCGAGCATTTTAAGTATATTAGTCAACAAGGATGGATGGACTACAGAGGATAGGAACATATAGAATTCAGAATGGTGAACAACCAGAGTAGTAATTTACCAAAACAATCGCAGAAATCCAAATATCTCCATAGTTCAAAACTTCGCACAAAATGGTTCTCCACATGAACTGAATCCCAAGAAAATATGGCACCTTTTCCTCTCCATTGTTCAAAACGAAATAGGCATCCAAGGGTTCTCTACATGAAATGCAAGACAAGACCAGATGGTACCTTCTCCCAATAAAAGGATCATGAAAGAATTCACACGATTCCGTTGGCCCAAGGCTAATTAGAGTTCCAATTTCCGTTGCTGACAATGAGAAAATCTAGAAAAATACATAATTCAAAACATTAAAAATTTGAAATACACAAAAAATCTGAAAAATCAAAGCATCACCAAGGATCAAGAATTCAAAAATCTTCTCTTCAACTATGTTCGCAAATCCTGTAGAGACTCGTGTCTCATACAATCTTTAAAATATTTTAGAATGTGGTTACATGACATCAAACTATAATTACTTGCTACGTGAGTCATGCAATTTTTTTTGTCCATGTCAGTGTGAGTATAGCTGTATGTAACTGTATTTGGTTCATTGGAACTGAGCTTGTATGACACGAACATTAAGCCTTTAGGCTTGATAATTAATGCGTAGTTTTGGAGACCACGGGGTAATGATTTAGGGTATCTACTAGGCAGAGCGTTAACTAAGTACCCAAAGGAGTCTAGTGGAATTTTTGCACTTGTGTCTTCACTAGATCAAAGAACATTCCATACTGAAGTTTCACAATCCCTTATGCTTCTCCTAAATAATTGAAGGTGAAGGCTTGGAAATCTCGGAAAAATGCGAGGAAAAGTGATATATGTGAAGTGGGCTACCTTTTTGTCCAAAAAAAGCTTCATTTTGACAAATTTGGAACTTATGTTCTGGTACGATTATGTTCCATAACAGGAACAGTGAATGAGAAATCCAGACGATCCCACTATTTATAATCTAAACTCTTTTTGTTGGAGACAAATGATGTGTACAGTGTACCTACCTAAAATCTGGAGAGAGTAAAGCTTTCTGAAGGCAGAATCCTAAAAAAAATTGCCCATATTTCTTCTAGAAATGTGTGTTACATGAATAATTAAACTAATTTTTTGCTTTACACGATTTTCTTTTCTTGAAATAAGAACATTTTTTACAAAAATGTAAACCCACCACTACTGTACCACAAATTAAGACATGTGGCATGTCACAATCACGCCCATGTTTCCCATACAAGACCAATGCCATTCTAGGTAACACATGTTTAAATCATAAAATAATAAATCAACTTCAATCCCCCAACGGCCCAAACACTCTTTCAAAACAGCCCCAATTTAGCAATAGAAAATATACGTAGTTTCAACCATACAATCCAGGTGAATTTTAGCTCATCAGATGAACATGGGAAAACCGCATACCATTTCACAGTTTACACTAATTCCAAGATTGTACAATTAGTGCCTATGCAAAACAATTAAACAAGTGACATTTAACATATCATCACATCTCAGATAATCTCATGATCATCCACACACAAAAGTCAACACAAATACTGAGTCTGAGATTACCTGCTTCCTGTCCCAATCATACTGCCGAGTACCAGCTGCTGGAGCAAACTGAAGGAATACGTTTCCTTCTCTACCTATCTTAAACGCACCAGACTGCAGAATAGACCAGTCCATCACACAAAAAGATGCCAGACAAATTAAACTAAGAACTTTACAATTCCAATGCTAAGAACTACAAAGAGCGCAATCAACCCTTGTCGTAAACATACCTCTAAAGTAACAAATTCCGGTGCCCTAGGCTCCACGGTGAGAACCGCCTTCCCTTTGTATATCGAGTGACCCACAAAAACCTTAGGCGGGAATCCCACTCCTACAACATAAATTCAGCATGTACGGATGTACCTCAAACCCTTCTTCTATCACAAGTGGTAGAAAAATACAAGAATCTGAATTGCATCAAATGGACATAAGCCCGCAATCAGACTAAAGCCCAACTAAAAGCCCATTGAGGGAACCAATACCTAATTAAATAACCTCATTCAGGGGAAGAAATAACCAATCTTGCTTTTGGCACGGATTGACCCTGACATCTCCTTGGCCAATTGAGCTAGTCCCAGTTTTTGTTTTCTTCTCGGGGAAGTGAGTATTGTTAGTTGTTGTTAGCGAGATTTGAACCCGTCCATGGAGTATATGGTGCCTACCACTGGTAGCCACATGCAGAGCTAGTCCCAGTTGGTTTTTATTTCAAACCCTTCTTTTTATTAGCAAGGAAAATGAAAAATAAAAATTTAAAAAGCAAAAGGAAGTTAACAACATGGAGTATATGGTGCCTCCCACTGGTAGCAGCTTGCAGAGCTAGTCCCAGTTGGTTTCAAACCCTTCTTTTTATTAGCAAGGAAAATGAAAAAATTAAAAGCAAAAGGAAGTTAACAGACCTGATTGTGGAGGGTAAGAGGGGCCGTTGTTGGGTGAAAAACTCCGTTGTTGTCCGTAGGTGTCGGAGAGGCTGCATTTGATGGAGAAAGTTCGAGTTTTGGGGGAATTGGGTGAGCAGAGAGAAGATAAGCAGCTGGGGTTTAGGCGACTAGGGTTTTGGAAGGTGAGGCCTGGAGGAGGAGAAGAAGATAGAAAGACGTTCGGCATTCTGTGGGTTTTTCTAGGGGTTTGTGCGCAGGAGCTGTTTGTGAGGTTCACTCCCTGGGGAACTGTCGGGAGTGAAGAATTTGGTACGTATTTGAAGGGCGAGGAGCAAAGTTGTCGATTCTAAACAGTACCCTGTCCTCACTAATAACACAGCAAGCACCATGGTGAATTAAACCAAGCTCTTCAATTATTCATGATTATAGGGCTGAGCCATTTTGTTCGAACCTATTTTTGTCAAAATTTATGCAGTTGCAATACTCTCTACCAATGGTGTCAGAGTCACTTTGTTGGTTTCGGTCAATTTTTGTAATAAGCCAGTAGAATTACCGTGATAGCCGCTCATTGACAACTTACCTGCCCTTCTAAAACATGTGTCTATCTGATTAATAAATTTTGGTTGTATCGTTCATTTGATGGATGTGTTGTTTAACTCGCTTTTTTATAAAGAGATGGAAGAATCCATTAAATCAAAACCATGTTACAACCACGGTTATCAATCTCGTACCGGTCAGCGTACCATTTTTTCTACTAGGACGGTATGTACCAGTACCGGATCGTATCTCGGTAGCGGTTCGGATTTATCGCAATATACATGTTTAAATATATTTAAAGAGCACTTAAATAATCATCCTTCAAAACACTTGGGATTAGAAAATCATCCCGACCTTTTTTTTCGGTTATGTTTCCATCCTAAGATTCAATATATATATATATAGAGACACACACACACATACAACAAATATCCACTAAGGGCTCCTTTAAACTCTACGGTGCGAGATTTTTTGTTTAGGATCAAATTTCGATGATCCGAACCGGTTGATGTGTTTAAAACATGTTTTTAATATCCAACATGATGATTTGTCAAAAAATACCCAGAAGGGCTTGATCCAAGCCATTTTTCAATAAAATGTGTATATGTACATTTTTATCAAAAAATGCTTGGATCAAGCCCTTCCGGGTATTTTATTTTATTTTTTGACAAATCATCACGTTAGACCTTAAAATCACGTTTTAAACACATCTAACCATACAGATCGTCGAAATTTGATCCCAAATAAAAAAATCTCGCACCGTAGCCTATATAAGAGAGCCCTAATAGGATATGCTTTGTAGCCAATCCTGCACCGTAGCCTATAGGAGTTGGGGAAAATAGGATTTGTTTTAAAAGTTCGGGGGTCCTCCCCTATAATTTCGTGATTGGGGGATAAATCCCAATCTCACAAATCACTCCAACACTCTTCTTCTTCCTCATAAAAAGAGTTTATGTAACACAGTTTTGGACGAAATTCAGTGGATCCAAAATTACAAATCAACATCCTAATTTTTCACCCAGATTTGGAACGAATTCTTCACCCATCGTGATCCAACGGCGCCGTCAACAGTCCTTTCCCATGGTGAACTCGGCATCGACATCCTTTTCCGGCAACGATCCTCTCTCATAAACTCTTCGTCGAATTTTCGATTGTGCCTCATCTTTGTCACTTTTCGCTTCATATCATTGGAAATCGCAGGGATGGACTCGGTCCCAAATCGTAGTGCTCCATTCTAAATCTCCTTGCTTCATCGCTGTCTCCTTTGGGATCGTTTTTATTATTATTATTATTATTATAGTGGAAGAAGAAGGGCATATGGTAACATGGTGCCTTTCAATAAAAACGTTTTAGTTTATCTCAAGGTGGGAACATGGCTCCCGTATATCATTTTTTACCATGTTTATTCGTAATTTTACCATATTTACTGAGTTTGAATTGATATTTTATCATGATTACTCGGTTGTTGGTGTACCTTTACCCTTTTTTTACCATGACTATTAAATAAATTAATTAATTAATTATATATATATATATATATATATATATACTAGGGTTTGCCCGTGCCTAAAGGCACGAAAGAACGCGTTCTGAACACAATTTAATTGAATTATGCTTCTCTGAGAAAAGATTGACACAGTCAATGGTTGTCGTATCTGTGTCAGACACGCCAATGGTCGTATCCCTGCCAAAGAATCCACCTCCACCAACTTTTTGTTTTTGAAATTAAGCTTCGAGTAGAGCAATTCACAATGGTGAAACTTCAGCTATCTAATTCAGTAAGTGCGTCGGATAAAGATGGGCTTAAATCAGTTACATTTATGCTATCCTTGTGGAGTTTCTAGCATTGAAATCCCAAAAGATCCGGTAAACTAACCTGTAAAAACAAACTAAAGAAGGGAACAAATAAGTAGGCAAATAGGTTCTCATAAAAAAACTAAATCTTAACCTACTTATGGCAGTAGTGCCGTTTTTAAAATAAAAATAAAAATGGTAGTAGTGATTCTGTCCTAACCTACTTATTTGTTATGAGAGAGAGAGAGAGAGAGAGAGAGAGAGAGAGAGAGAGAGGATCGACACAGTCGATGGTGGCCATATTCGTGTCAGACACGCCAGTGACACGTGGGGATATGTATGGACACGTAGTGTGGTGCGTTGATTGTTTAATCCCTCCCTCCCAAATTGGTTGGTCTTTTTGGGCAACCGTCCATTTGCACGCTAAAAAATAGACCCTAATTCAATAATCGGCACCAACAAATTAGAAGCATAACCTTCACTACTAAAAAAATGTGAATTTTTTTAAATATAAAGCAGATGAGGTTCCATTCTTTTAGTTATATGGATTAGCAGGAAAACCCAATTAAAAAGGATATACTTACATAGTGAATTCTGAAAGGACCCAGCCTCCAAAATAAAGAGAAAAGACCGACATAGTCAATGATTGTCGTATTCGTGTCAGACATGCCAATGGTCGTCGTATCCCTGCCAAAGAACCGACCTCCACCAACTTTTTATTTTTTAAATTAAGCTTCGAGTAAGTGTGTTGGATAAAGATGGGCTTAAATCAGTTACCTTTATGCTATCCTTGTGGAGTTTCTAGCATAATCCCAAAAGATCTGGTAAACTAACCTGTAAAAACGAAATAAAGAAGGGAACAAATAAGTAGGCAAATAGGTTCTCATAATAAAACTAAAATATGAAAAACTAAATCTTAACCTACTTATGGCAGTAGTGCCGTTTTTAAAATAAAAATAAAAATGGTAGTAGTGATTCTAATATGAAAAACTAAATCTTAACCTACTTATGGCAGTAGTGCCGTTTTTAAAATAAAAATAAAAATGGTAGTAGTGATTCTGCCTGCTATGATAGAAAAATAAGATAGAGATCAATCGGACTATGATAAAAAAATGAGAATCTTGAAGTCATGGATTATCTTTGGGCTATGCAATACGGATGAGCGTGTTCTCTCCGGATAGATTTCCCTAAAATCGTAAAGCCGTAGTAATCTAACCTGTGAAAACGAAATCGCACCAAAAAATCAAGTGAAAATCCAATGAGAGAGAGCTTGAAGACTATCGTAAAGCCGTAGTAACCTAACCTGTGAAAACGAAATTGCATCAAAAAATCAAGTGAAAATCATTTAGATGAGCCATAGTGAAAATCAAGTGGAAATCCAAAGAGTAACCTAATCATTAAAATAAGATGGTAAGAACCATAGTAACTTAATCATTTAGATGAGCCACCCAATGATAGAACCGTAGTCACCCAATGATAGAACCGGAATCACCTAATCATTAAAATACTATGGTAAGAACCGTAGTCACTTTTCTTTTTTCTCCTAGGTTACTACGGCTCATCAAAAAATCAAGTGAAAAGTTAAGGCTGATTAGTTATATGGATTAGCCTTAATTAGGTCAAAACTTAAGGCTCATTTAAATGATTCACAAAAGAACCCAAAAATACGATGGTAAGAACTAAGAATACTCACAGAAGAACCCCAAAATCAAATCATAATCACACCAATAATCTGATAGTACGCCGTTGCTGCGGGAATGTATGAAAAAGAGGGGGAAGAGGAATGGAGGAACGTATGAGAGAGAGGGGCGTCCATTGCTGGGTTCATGCCTGCTGGAGTATTTTGTTTAGAAGACAACAGCAGCATATTTTGGTGTCTGCAATAAAAGATAATTCCTCTAATCCGCTTGTCTGGAGTAAAAGGAATCCCTAATTAGGTGGGATCAAATTAAGTGAAATCCTCTAAGCCGCTTGATTCGTTTCTCTCAATCTCAGCCGTAAAAGATAATTCCTTTAATTTAGGGTTTTGAATTTTGAAATGAAAGTAATTTGAGTCATCAGATTAGTTCATAAGAAACTTTAAAATTCGATCACGGCCCTCCAAAGTGCCACGGAGGACACTTGTGAGAGAGACATTTTGAAAACCCTTGTGTAATATAATATAGATATGATCAACTTTTAATGAGGGATCCCTCATTTTAAATAGAGTGAGGACCAAACAATTTTTCCACTTTCCGAACTGATTTTTGACGATCCGAACCGTTAGATGTGTTTAAAATGTGTTTTTAAGGTCTACAGGGAGGCTTCGTCCGAAAAAAATGCCCGGAAGGACTTCATCTAATCAATTTTTGTTAAAAACGCTATATATAGCGTTTTTAACAAAAACTGATTAGATGAAGTCCTTCCGGGTATTTTTTTTTGGACGAATCCTCTTAGTGGACCTTAAAAACACATTTTAAACACATCCAACGGTTTGGATCGTCGAAATTTGGTTGGGAAGCATGTGGTCCTCATTTTATTTAAAATGAGTGATCCCTCATTAGAAGTTGATCATATATATATATATATATATACAGTATGATCCTGTACCTGTAGATGCCATTTTTTTTTACCATGATTATTCCTAATTTTACCATATTTATTGAGTTCGAATTGATTTCTTTTACCACAATTACTTGGTTATTGGTTTACCTTTGCCTTTTTACCATAATTATTCAAATTTTCCCTATCTTTACTCTGGTGATATTTATTTTTACCATAAACTTGGTGTTTGGCTCATGTATGTCATTTTTACCATATTACTATTGCGATTTTGTTGTTGTTGCTTCATTATCCATAATTTTACCACTCATTAGTAACAAATTTTTGAATTTGAAATCTTTTTTGTTATCTCCCTTAATAGATGTGATTGAATCTCATTAAATTAAGAAATGATTGAATCCCACTAAATTAGGAAAAAATATAATGATTTTTTTTTACTATGTTTATCATGCCTTATGTGATGATTTTTTTAACCATGTTTTCTATAAGAGAGCCGCTGCGCTGCGCTGCGCGGGCCTACATAGATAAGGAGTATGTATAAAGAGAGCGTACATACTCATTATCTATATAGGCCTGCACAATAGTTATAGTATTCTAGATTTTTTACCACGAACATTAAGTAAGACTTCCTTCATTCCTTGTTTACAAAATCGTGATATGTAAACAAGGGGATGATTATCTAAGCCCTTTAAGTGCCAAATTGTTAAACAATGCCGTTTTTTAAATTTATTTATTTTTGCTTGATTATCCATAATTTTACCACTCATTAGTAACAATTTTTTGAATTTGAAATCTTTTTTGTTATCTCCCTTAATGGATATGATTGAATCCCATTAAATTAAGAAATGGTTGATTCCCACTAAATTAGGAAGTCATTAAATCCTACTAAATTAGGAAAAAATATGCACTGTGTTTGGTTTAGAATTTTGAGAAGAAATTTTTTGAGTGATGATTTTTTTACCACTGTACTTGTTAGAAAATTCAGGGGACGCAAGCGTAATTAACCAAAACCATTTTAAACGTATCGTACGATGATGACGTGGAGTGAAAGTGGACCACAAGCATTTTTTTACACACGTACGGCGTCGTAGCACGAAGGTATAAATACAACAAAGATTTTGAAAATTTACAGATTCGTTGGAGGGAGGGAGACTGGGGAGAGTGCCAGAGAGGCTTAGATAGGGTTTTGTGATCATCATCGGCGATGGCGCTCCAAACCGGCGCAGGGCTATCTAGGATCATCATCTTGGTTGGTGCAGGTATGTTTACACACATTCGATTTTTTCCTTAGCTTTGGATATCGATTTGATTACATTTGATTATACTCACGATTGATATCTGCCCCCTACAGGGTACACTGGTACGGTTCTTTTTAAGAACGGGAAATTGTCCGATGTGTTGGGTGAGCTTCAGGTATCGGCTTGTTATATCCCCATTTTATCTGGTTCTTTGCTCTTTAGTTGAAATTCAGCTAGAATCACCAATGTCGATCATTGAAATTGCCAGCAAGGACAAACCATGGGGCAGGTGAGCCCGGGCGACTGCCCTACCAATGTTTTCGAATTTTTTTATTAGAGTTATAGTAGTTTTTTCGTAAAACATTTCAAATTATATGAGTTCGACCTCTCTACACCGTTTTGAAGAATCCAACACCCACCCAACCTTTGGAAAAGGTAATTCTATTTAATAGCGTACAGTTTTACTTTTTTTGTAATACTACTATGTTTCTTTTTAAAATGGATACGGATGCACAAGATTGTATGCAGTTGTAATTATAAATGACGATGTTTTAGTAATTGAATAGGTTGACAAAATTTATATATGATACCTTGTTGTAGTATTTTTGTAATTTCTAGTGGCAAAATTAATAATGTCTTTCATATGTTGCAAATTTATTTTTGATGTTCGCCCACTCAACTATGAAATCTGACTGCCAGTCTGCCAATATATGTATTTGGGTTTTATATCTGATTCTGTGATGCAAGTTAAAGCTAGAGTGTATTTTTTACTGTGACATCTGTTTCATTCGTTTTATGTTGTTTTAATGTCCTGATTAGTTGTCATTTGTTTGTTCCATAATCAATGACCCATTTTCTGTTCGATGAATTTGATTTCTTAGTTAGCTTATTCTCCATGCATTGTGTAGGGTCTACTGTATTTGGTAACTTGGTAAAGGAGTTGACTTGCTGTCACATTCTGGTGTTGTTTTATTTGCAGTCTCTAGTGAAAGGGTTAGAGAAAGATGGGTTATTATCAGAGGCTGACCCCGACTATTCTGATGCCATCGCTTCTCAGGTGAGTAATTAGGTGTCTCACGAAGCAGCTTAATTACACAAGTATTTAAATTTGTTACTGTAAAGCTGTTGAAGGTACTACCGTGTTGAATGTTGTATTTATCTATTTAGTAAAAAAAAAAGACTTTTTTGAGTGAGTTACTTTGGCCTCTTCAACTCCCATGAACTTTTTGACTAATATATTAGTAGTATTATGGATTGCCCGTTCCTTTAGTTATGCATGTTCATTTGCTTTTGTAACATTTTTACCACTCATACTTCTAACTAATCCCAGTGAAACTCATTTATCATTTTATTAACTCTACTGACTCATTCGTTAGTGTTAGAGAACATGTTTGACGACTCAATCATAGAGTAGCATTGAATGTTTTCTTGTCCGGCATTTTTGCTATATATCCTTGGCACTTTTGCTATATATCGTCACTAAGCTATATATTTTCTTGTCTTGGCATTTTGTTTCATAAACCTGAAGGTTCGTCGGTTAGCAATGGAGGTCCGACAACTGGCCTCAGCAAGAAATACGTTCCATGTGACTGGAGCCGTCGGGAGTATCAATACTGGTATTTCATCCATGTACATTAACTACTTAAAACACTTAAATTTGGGTTGTCTTCCGCGTATACTATGTTCATCCTAATTGCTTGAATCTGCCCTCTGCATGTGTCCAGGTATCATACCACCTCTTCTAGTGCCAGCTGCTGCCTTAGGAGCATTGGGTTATGGATATATGTGGTGGAAGGTATGGTAATTGTTTAAGAGATTCCTGAGTTTCTATCCTCATTGCTTTTATACAAACAGTTTTCACTTTAGCTATTCTTTTTTTCTTGTATCTTTTTTATTTCCAGTTTTATCGAGTCTTAACTATGCCTGGTACTGTGGACATTGATATCAGCTTATGTTGAAACTACTGTGATAGCTTTTCAAGGACTAATTCCTCCCTTTGTGTTTTTCTTAGGGTCTTTCATTCTCAGACCTTATGTATGTTACAAAGAGTAATATGGCAAATGCAGTTTCAAACTTGACAAAACATCTGGAGCATGTGTCTGACGCTCTTGCTGTAAGTTTCACTTTCGCAGATTTCTTTCTGATTTTGTGAAGTAGAATTTTTGGTGCTTAGTGCTTAGTCAGCAATGACTCAGCATAGTAACTTGATGTAATATTCTTTGATTTAGCAAGATGTATACACATGGTAATACTTGATGAAATGTGTTTTCTTGTGTTTCTTTCCTTGTTTGCTTGCTCCAAGAGGTGATAAGTTTGTTCCAGTATCAAATCGGACTTGGTGAAAAATTTTCCTAAAAGAATGAGCCTGGAGAATTTTTGGAGCCTTTCATGCCAAAGCTTTTCCTTTTTGTAAATCTTGTGCCGGTCTCAAAGTTAACTCTTCACACTTCGCATTTCCCCCAGGTCCCATCAAGCTTCTTTCATAACTTCTGCCACTTATTTGGCTATTCTCTGGGACCCGACTCATTTCCTTATATAGATAGAGATCATTATGGATATAATCCAGCTTCTTGTTACAGGAATGGCCATTATTGAAAAACTATTGCAAAGTTTTTTTAAACTTTATATTGCCAGTATTCTTTTTTTCTGTTTCATCTTCTGATATGAAAAGAAGTCTGAATACTGCTTTAGTCATGTGTATGTGCACACTCATGTGCCAGTTGAAGAGTTTGGGTGATGGGGTAGTGGGGGTGGAAGAGATGCACAAGTTGGTAATTGCTATGACATCTTGAGTTGGGGAGGATTCATAATCATTTCCTGTAAAACACGTTGACATACGTGCCGCTAACTAGGTTGTTTATATATTGTAATTTTATAACGTTTTTTGCACATTTGATTTTTTTTTTTTAATAGAGCTATTTGAGATCTATCAAACAAGGTGCATAATGTATTTAAAAATTATTATCTATTGCAGAGTACAGATAACTTTTTGAGAGGTCCAAAATAGTAAAACTGGACAAACAAATTGGGACGGGACGAAGGTAGTAGTAGTTGATAATGCAAGCACGATATTGAAAGGAGGGAAAGAGCAGTGTTTTAAATGGCGTGTGCCTTGTGCGCTTAAGCGCTGAGGCGAGGCGATGCACAAGGTTTGTGTTTTGTTGAGTCATAGCGAAGCACAGAACATAAAGGCGCAGCTTAGGTGCTGAGGCGCACGCTTAAGTGCAAAGGGGCAAGGCGCAAAAGTGAGGGCTTTTTGTGTGTGTGTGTGTATATATATATATATTTTTAATTTTTTGATCAAATGCGTCCTAACCCTGCATTTGAGGGTTAAAACATGTGGCAAATCACCATATAAAATCCTTTAAAATAAAAGGTGTCATCAATAACCCTAGAATCAAAAAACGAAGTAGAAGCAGGCAATCAGCAATCGAATCTGGAGGTCTGAAGAGCAACAGATATTGATCTTCATCTTCTTTTCTGCACGGTGACTTCTTATGGATGAAGATGAAGTTATGGATGATATGTTTTGTTTCGTGTTTGGTGGTTTAGCCATTGAAATGTTATGTTTTTATGACAGTTGAAGTTTTATAAGTGTTTGCTTCTGTTGAAAAGTTTTGCCTATACTAGAATTATACTTCCAGGGGACCATGGCGCCTCGGTGAGCCTATTGCCATTTAAAACATTGGGAAAGAGTAGTAATTATATGGAGTATGTAAAGCCAATTGGTTTGCAGTAATGCCCAATAAGCTATAGCCATTCAATGGATGAGTCTCTTGAACTTCCATATTCATCTTGGCTCACTCTTTTTGCCTTTGCATTCTGCAATCTCACATTGTTCTCTTCCCAGGCTGAAACATATATGGGGCTGCTTCTGCTAATACAGCATTTGACACTCCATCGAAGCGTTCTCCCTCTCTCTCTATCCTCACGACAGTCCACACCCCTCCCCACCTCCCCACTCCGGCGATGAAAGCAGCATCTCCAGCGATTTTGGGTCTTTGATTTGATTTGCTTAGGGTTTAATCGGTTTTGGATTTAAACGATTTTGGGTCATTGATTTCTTGCCGTTCTTATTTGACGAGATACTAGAGAATCGAATGGATTTTCTGTCATCTTCTTTTTTCTTTGAAAAAAAAAGACAATACAAGAATGTAGTTTTGCTGCTTTTGCATTGTAAAACCGAGTAACAGATATATAGGTCTCGCTCCCATTCCCTTTCTTGCTATCTTTGTCAAAAATCAAACAGATTACCCACGGTTTCAAGTTTATACATAGGCAAGAATTTGTTGGTTAGGTAATTTTAGTAGTTTACATGAAGCCACAAGGCTTGGATTTTTCAGCCTGTCGTGCGTTTTTTTTTTCCCGTTCCCAATCAAAATGTATACACATGTGTAAAATGTTTGGGTTTTTTTTGTCTAATCAATTGGGTCGAATTCACAACTCATTGGAGTGGAGAATATGTCTTTCAACATCTGTTTCTTCTTCGGCTTTACTCTGGGCATCGGATTGACAGATGGTTTTGCTAGTTATGAAAACATCCGATCAGAGAGAGAGAGAGAGAGAGAGAGAGAGAGAGAGAGAGAGAGAGAGAGAGAGAGAGCATAATTTTGCAGGAGATGGGGTAGCCGGAGTGAGTGGGGAAGGGGAGGGAGAGAGACAATTTTTTTGTGCGTGTTTTAATCTCAGCAATCTATTTCAATCGGCCCCTATATATATAAGTTCACACACATGCACACACACACACACACACCCACACACACACACCCACACATATCCTCTACGAAGTTCATATGGGAGATACTCCAGGAAAACCATTTTTAACAGACATATTAATTTATATTAGTGTGGAAGGTATTAATGATTCGGTTAGTTAACTGTATTTTGACACAACTTTCGACAAAGAACTATAAATTAGTATGCAAAGTAGACAACATATTTACGTGCTCTCTGGCGCTCTCAACTCGACACGTTGTGGAAATTGATGACTTGTGACTTAGGTGCTGAGTTGCAAAGTCTTCTATAATAAACATGCTTACACCTTGTCGAACATTATGGAGTTTGTATCCAGTTTTTTTTTTTTTGTATTGTTATATCTATTTCTTGACCAGGCAACAAAAAGGCACTTGACACAGCGAATTGAAAACTTGGATGGGAAACTGGATGATCAAGTGGAGATATCGAAGTTAATCAAGGATGAGGTAATCCATAAAGGGATACTCTTTTGCACATGGATTTGCTTGTGAAGTAACATTAAGTTAGAGATAAGCAACCCGTGTTGTGGTTGAGAATGTAAGAACAGAGAGTGGGCGGATCATCATGCAAGTGAGGGGTAAAACCAAGATATTGAGATGAAGGCAGAAGTCAAGATACATGGTTTTAGCCAAGACATGTGGGTTGCACCCATTTGTTTCCTCTTTTACAATATTTTAATCCTATGAAAAGTTTATATAGTTGTTTCTGCAATGATAGAGAATATATTTTAGGGCATATTATTTATTACTGTCAGGACTTATTCTTTTCATATCGTGGTTCTGTTAGAAATGCTGTGGTCAGCTTTTAAGCTAGGCCTACAATTTTATTTTGAATTTGATTGGGAAAAGCATAATAAGTTTCTGATACTTGTGGAACAGGTTACTGATGTTCGTGGTGATCTTTCTCAAATTGGCTATGATTTGGATGCTCTACAGAGAATGGTTTCTGGCTTGGTGAGATTCATCTCATAATGTATTGTAAAATTAGAACTAAGTGCTCAAATGGAGATATTACAAGGTAATGGTATGGTACAGAACTACAGATGTTAGATGGAAGGAAGCAAAAGTGGGGTCCGACATTGTCTTAAACAGCGGACTTCGTTAAACGTGAACTTCATATTGAAGAAACAATTACTACACAGAGGAAAACTAAGAGAGTTTTTTACTCGTTCATTAGTTACAAGTCCATTTTTGGCTATGGAGGGAAAAAGTTTGCTGCTCAAAACAATCGTTTAGAGAATCCTTTTATACTGAACCCACGTGGCTAGTCACATTGGTGCAAAGTCGTCTTCACGACTCCACCTCATCTACTTTATTGGCCTTGGTCCCATGTGTTAGTTTCGCAAGGCAACTCTATGACTACTTTTCTGGTTGAGGCTAACACATGTGGTAACTTAGCCTCAAGCATAACATTGGGAAGCATTCTTCTCCAACAAGCCTCCTAGGTAGTAGTCCACTCTTGATTGAAATCTCCATTGATGTGGGCCACCTCTCTACTAGAGCGACAGGTAGTTTTCAACTTAAGCATATTTTCTGAATACCCTCCATTGTCCTTTAGTGAGTCGAGAAAAGTATATCCAGTACTCTAGTAGTTCAGTGCTAATTCTGGATTATTGCTCTGGCTGTTGGCATTGGAATTCGATTGCTGCTTTAGAAAAACATTGTTTGAATGACAAATGAGAGTTCTCTTAGTTTTCATTTGAGCTTTTTGTTCTCAAATTGGTGCCTTTTTACCTTTTTTAGTTATTTAATTTGTTTCTCTGCAGGATGGAAAGATTTGCTCACTAGAAAACAAGCAGGTAAAGTAGCTTCCACATTTTTTGGGTTATACGAGAAAGGTTATAATTTGTCTGGCAAAATTAAGAGTCGCACTTCACATCGAAGATTTTTATTTAGACTGTTCTGGTCTCCCTGACTTGTGGGCCCGCGGTCACGCTTGTTTGGGTATTCTCTCTGACTCTAAGTTGGATCGGCTAGTTCACTGGGCTTGGCTTGTTCTAGTATTCTACCACAACAAAACAAACTGATGGGTTACTTTATTTTTATTTTTTACTTTGGCGTGGCACTATAAACTGTGTACACTTTAGATAATGTTGCTGAAATATGATAATGGTATAGAGAAACGTAATTCTGTTTTTTTTACCAACAAACTTGTTAGATTTGGCTGCGTAAATTATGTCAGTTCTGTAGTTCATATGTTTTCTTTTTAGCTGAATTGACGGTATTAGAAAAGGGTAAATGGAACAAAGATGTTGGGGAAATACATGAGGAACTGGTAGCCAAATAACTTTGTGTAGACTTGGTCTTGAAGAGTAAGAAAGGAATTTTTTTGGAGATGGTTAACCAATGTGGGGCAAGCTCTATTAGTTGCCTATGCAGGATATGTGCAATCCACGTCACTAAAACTGGCAATCGTATTAATGATACAAATACTGTTGATGGGTTACACAGTCAATGTATGGCAGATTTTTTAGCCCCCGGCTAACGTCTGGAGAAATTTAATAGGTTAGATCCTTAAGAACCTGAGAATGACCTTGAGTCTCAAAAGATGCTGATGGCCTCTGGTTTTATGAGTTGCCTTTGCACTGATGCTAGTTGCATTTTTTTCACTTATTTTTATTTCTGAGATTATTCTTACGTGATGTCATCGCAGGACTTTGCAAATAAGGGCGTGTTGTACCTGTGCAACTTTGTTGATGGAGGAAAGATGAAAATGCCAGAAGTTATCCAGGTTTTTGCAATTGTTAATGCAAGCTTCGAATTTGCACCAACCTGTTTGAATTTGAATGCCTGCACATAGTATGTGAAGAGCCATGCTATACAGCTCTACTGAGCCATGCTTCAGTTTTTCCGTTTTGCAGTCAGACCCGTTTCCATTACTTGCACTTGCTCTCTGGTGGGACTTCTTGTATTCATTGACGACGTGGTTATTGTGCATGCCTTAATGACAGCGTTCTTGTATCAATCTCTAGATCATTATACATTTATACTACAGCATACAGACTTTGCTGTGGCATGGACCAAGTTCTGTGTCTTTCCATGGATATGTTGATTTAGATTTCTCCAGTACTTACATGGACCATGTATTGTTCAATCTAGTTTCTGAATTAGATGCTCTTACGATATTTGTGTTTTTTTCGAAATTTTTCTGCAGGAACAACTTAGGCTTTCTGGGAGGTCTCGTGGTTGTCTCACCTCTTCTGAAACTGCAGTCCTAATGGTTTCTCTCTTACTCTCTGTGTCTTTTTTTGTTGGTGGCCTTTGTTATTGGAAGCTAAGTATTTGCAAACTAGGGTTCACCTTATCTACTGCTCTATTGCATTATGAATTATGATGCCTTTGCAATCGTGATACGTCATTGGCTTTTCATTGCTTGCTTACAAAATTAAGACCGTGTTCATACTTTTGCAGCTAACAATTTTTTGCTGTATATTACGATCTTCATGAAGTTGAACATTAACCTGTCCTCTTTTTGGTGTGTAGGTAGTTCAGAGCAGTATTTTCTTGAAAATATTGTTTGAGGGTCCAATTAGATTAGGAATAACCTTGGTGAAAGCCTGTACTTCCTGATTGCTATCTTCTTGTAGAACATTTATAATTTTAGAAAGCTGACAAATTCCACGAAGTTGTGGATATGCTTGTTGTTATGGTAGACAGTGGTATATAGTCCTAGATCTAATATATGTTGTATGTCTATAACTTCAACCTTTTTTTTTTTTTTTGAACAGATCTATAACTTTAACTGAACCACCTCTTTTTATGTTGAATCATTAGTGTATTAATCTAATACCTATGGCAGGATGCGCTTATGCTTTTGAATAGGTGTTTCTTTCTCTCAAACGATGGAGTTATAAAAACTGTACCCGTACTTTTGAATTTGATCTCCTTTCACTTATCTGTAGGGTCTAAAGGAGATCGTAGATTCTTCAGTGTCAGGAAATGCCAGTATGTTGATAACAGATGGTACCTTCCAAGACTCTTCTGATGAGTTGGGTGACCTGCCCCAGAGTCCGAGGACATAATAATTCGAAATCTATTCGTTATGTGGGATTGCATTCTCCTAAAAGCTTGTGACTCTGCCTGCTTTAGCCTGATTTGCTGCAACTGATACCTTTGTTTATAGATGATTGTGGGTTTCCTACCAACTTATTGCTCAGGTGTGCTCCTGTTTTGGAAATGTTCATTCGTCTTCCATTAACGTGGTGACATTTGATATGATATCTAGAGGATGGCTTCAACCAAACCTTGATTAAACTATTCAACATTCCCTTCAAGGAAGGAAGAATTCTGGGTTGTGCATTTTTTTATACAGTGTTCATATTTTTATGATTAGTCTCGTCATGATTCTTCATTCGTACTTGTTTTGGTCAACCTCACTCATGTTTCCAGTTTTTATACATGATGCTTGGTGAGCGCGTGTATACTCGTGTTCCTTAACTTCTTTGATATGTATTTTCGGAAGAAATTGTGCTACAGAGTTTGTTGTTGTGCTGTTAAAGTCTTTATGAAACATTGAATTAAGATGTATACTTACAGAATGTTATTAGTTCATTCAAGGTAATACGTCGATCCTGAGGGAACAAGGAGTCCTGTAGTGAGGGGTTCACTATAGGGGTGTGGTGAGCGCATCCGACTGTCCATCTCGATGATGAACGCTCGGATTTGAATCTAGTATGCCTTGCTTTGATATACTGTTATTTATCTGAGAGCTTAGTGGTCTTGATTCATTGCTCTGCACCATGTGCAGTGAAAATTGTTGTTGTCTTCCAAAGTTTTTAGTGCCGCCAGCCGTAAGTATTGGAGGAAGGGTGTAGATAGAAGGAGGGGTATTTTTGTCGAGGTGGACTAGATAGATTTGAAAATAATTGGGTGGATTTCATGAGTTCCAAAATAGAATGCTAGACTAGAGACTAATTCTCCCTAATTTTTTTGGGTCTTGCAATCAAAGACAAGCACTTAAAATCAAATAATTGGGAGTGCTTACACTCCTTCAATCCCTTTTTAATCGTTGAATATTTTATTTTGGGCTGTCCTTTAATAGCGTATTTTGAAAAGTTAATGAGTAAAAGTTTGTACAAGTTTTTGCATTTTTTATGTTCAATTTGTTCATGCAACAAAATTGACCTATTATATATATGTAGAGCCATGCGTTCAAAACGTTGTATATGTGTAGACGGATATGATTACAAATTCATAATAGTGTAGAGGGGAAAGCTACTTCAGTATTCAATATGCACTACTAACATTTCTCCCCACTAAGAACAAGTCCAATTGTTGCCAAATCTGGGGCCATCTCCATAATTTGGAACCAGAATTTCAAATTCTCAGCTTCAGTGAGTTCCAAATTTGGTGCTAAAATAGCACAACGCCAAAATTGGTTCCATATTTGAGTTCAAGGATGCCTATAGTCATCCTTCCCGCATCAGCCATCCCAACCTAAAATAACTATCAAAGGGAGGGAAGGTACCTGATTTGGCCACAAAATTGCCGAATAAGAAAAACCTCGGCGGAAACGTGCCTGATTTCGGTTAGGGTTTCTGGGCATTGGTGTTTGATCCACTTGGTTCTAAAAAATGCATGCTGTAACGCCCCCAAAATTTGGGCACGTTAATAATATTACAAAATATAAATAAAAGTCATAATATCAATCTTAATACAATAAAATCTGTCTCCATAAGCTAATACTATTACAAGCGGGTCGGGTCTAGGGCTCCGTCTATCCCTACGCCTGGTCATTCCTCAAGCTGGCAGCACCGTCGGCTCCATAGGCCTCCTCCCCATAGAATGCCTCATGTTCATCTCGATACACTGACATAATACGTCAGAGTCGCATAGCAACATCGTAGTATTATGTCAGGGTTACACAAGTGCAACACCGTGAGCAACAGGGCCCAGTAGATTATACTTACCCAATCCTTAACTAGCAATTCTAGAACAATATGATCATGACAAGTAATGCAGACTTGATAACATAATATCCCATGAATGCAATATGTCAGTGTCAATGCAGATCAGAGTAAACCGTGTGCAGTAAAACAGTGTCTCGTATTAACTTTTCAGTGTCAGCATTCTTCTTCAAATTTCAATTATGTCAATATCTCCCATCACTCGAAAGTTATTGGTCCATTTTCGTCTCCTCTCAACTGATGGCACCAACCTTTCCGCTCGAGGCCCCGGCCGTCTTGCATCACCGAACTTAACAGCCTGTTTGCAAGATCCGTCCGCCCCGTGACTCACACGACACGGTCCCGGACATCTTATATCACTGAACTTAACCAGTCTGTTTATAAGGTCCGTTTATCGTGTGTTGTGCATGCTTAGCCCAAACCACCAAGTTCTCCAGCGAAGTTGGGGTGGCGCTCTCGCTGCACTACCGTATCCATTCCATTTCATTTCTTTTCATTTCAAAACACATTTTCATTCTCATCTCTATTTCTCATCATCGCTATCATTTTCTCGTAAAACGTGTCGTGTCAATAACCGTAACGTGATGTGATCATGCTTCATGAATATCAATGTCATCTCGTGTCAATGCAATATTTCTCAATAAACGTGTCACATAAAATAACAGCTTTCCTACGCGTAAAGTGTCATATGAAATAACGGCTTTCCTACGCGCTATCTTTTCCAAAACAGTCTAGATTTATCATAAAATCATTACCGTTTGTTTATGAAGTCATTTCAAAACTTTTAATTTTCTTTGGTGACTTTCTTTAGACAAATGAGAAAACTAAGAGAGTCCCAGGCCGGATGGTTGGAAGAGTCCAGTTAGAATCACCATTCTTTTCTCAGACAACGCGAAACTTGTCTTTTTGACAGACCCTCAAGGGTGTTAGCCTTGGGTTATCTCATAGTCCAAATACCGGTCAAAACATTTACTTGTTACTTTAAGAAAAGTTGATTCTCATTTTTCGAAATCAGTCAGGCATTATAACGGCGTAATTTTGAAAAGTTGATTTCCAATCGGGCATTATAACTGCGTATTTTTGAAAATTCTAACTCAACTCGGACATAGTAACGATTACGCATGATTATGAAAAATTAAGTTACTTTTAGACACACTAACTTTCTACCGTAAACTTTCTAGAACTTGACTAATTTTCCGGTAAAATGCTAAGTAAATAACTTTAAGGAACATTTTAGAAGTAAATCATGCATGATTATAGTATGAAAAATCTACTAACTAAAAGTAGAAAAGCTACTTAAAGTTTAGGTAGTAGAGCTACCTTGTTTTCCGGTTATTAGCCGGAAGCTGAACAAGCTATGTAGAACTCCGGTTGAGCTATGAACACCTAAGCTTCTAACTTTCTTTCTACTTTTGGATTGGTGGGTGGTTCTAGGTGGAGGAGTGTGGTAGTTTTTAGTGGTGGTGGAGGAAGAACAAGCTTAGAACTTCAAGGACTTGGAAAGGAGTGAGAGAGCTTTGTTGGGTGTGAGAAACAAGTGAGGGTGCATGGGGTATTTATAGGCAAAAGGGTGAGCCTCTCCCCCTCTCAAGTTGGCCGGCCCCCTCTCCCAACCCATGTGCTTAAAATGGAAAAATCTAAGTACAAGATTTGGAGGGATTTTGGTAGAACAAAATCCTTAGGTTGTACACTAGAAATCCTAGGTTTTAAATAAGTAAATCCTAGGGTTTTTAATAAGAAATCTAGGGGTTTTAATGAGGGAAGTTTCTAGGTAATTTCCTAAGTCCCAAGTAGTGTATAATTTTGCATGGCCACCTTTGTTTTACGGAGTTTTGGTTACTAGTTATTTGGTTAGAAGGCATGTGCCTATTAAGGGCTACAAAATCTCTAGGCTAATAAGGAAATAAGAATATATTCTCCTAATTAATGAGAGAATATATTCTATCTACTAAATGGGGAGAAAAACCCTACTAATAGAGTTTTAGGTGTTTTTTTTTTGAACGGCTAAATTTTTTATTAATCTTTGGAAACATATTACAAAGATTAAAAGGACCTAAGCACAAAGGCATCACAAAAATGCCACTTAGGACCCAAGAGGGAAATAACAAAGGAACCTTTGGATGGCAAGACACCAGCCAAATTACAACAAAAAAACCCCAACAAAACCTTCAATAGATATGCTACCCAACTCAGAAAGCACCTGCTGAAGCACCGAAAGATAGAAAGCAACCCCCAACCAAACCCTTGAAATAGCATCAGACCTTATGAATCAGCAAGAACAAAACCCCAACCACCAAACAGATAAGATATGCCCAAGAAAACACTCCAAAAAGCCTGAAAAGAAAACCAAAAAACATAGCCTCAAACCCGAAAATAAACCCAATAACAGATGCATAAGCATGCCAACCTCAACTTCAACCTTGAACAAAAAAAAAAACCACCCAACAACCCAGTAAAAGAACACCGCCAAGGAAAGCTTCATCACACCCATAAACAAAACACTGCCAATAAGAAAACAATCAGAACTCTAGACTTACAGACTCATCATTCCTTTGAGCCTCCATTTCCGCAATCTTGCTGACCACTTCATCTTCAGGACCATCATAACCAATTCCAAACATTTTGTTGACAGTCCAGATTGTTCGAGCTTCATCCAAAAGGATTCTGTTTCTATTGATAATTCCCTCTGATGAAATAGATGCATTTAACGCAGCAGCAGCCACTGCAGACCTAAAAACCACACACTTGTTTTTGTTTCTTCCTCCCTTATGATTACGGTTATTCACTTTTGAGAACCCAAGAACTTCATCAATATTTTTCCTCCTCTTCTTCCCTTTAATACTTTTCACAGCAACTTGAATTGGGCTATGGTTATCTTCAATGGGGTGGTCACTGGATATAATGTGGTTGAGATCTAAATCTAAATCCTCCAATGAGTTTCCAAATTCTAAATCATCCTTCTCATTCAAAACTTTATCTCCTGAGCTGTCAATATTTTTAACCCCTTCAAGGCCCCATGCATTAGTGCAGCCATCATCTTGAGTCTCTGGAATCACAGAGGCTGTCCCCTTTGAACTTACGTTTCCCTCTACAATTCCAATTTTCAAAATGTCTTGATTACCCACCTTACTCTTGTTCTGTGCCACGTTGCTACTTTTCGGTGATTCTTGAATTTGTTCTTCTTTTATAAGCCTGCTACCATCCCCGTAATCCTTTAGATGGTTTGCTGGAATAGTATCAGGGAAATCCATGCAGGAATGGGCATCCACAACATCATTGTTGGCCACAAAATCAACATTTCTACTCTTCTCATCATTAAATTTCTGATCCAAGTCGACATCTTTTTTGTCAACTACCATTTCTAAATCAATGAGCGAGGTGCTTGATGCAACTTTCCTGAAGGACTCTTCTTCTTCAACTCTGATGTTATAGCTCATCCCATCCACTACAAGTTCCATGAACCCCTCCACCTTCTGTGTATGCTCAGTAGCAATGAGAACTCTCCATTTCTCGTATGATTTACCGGATAATGTATTATCATCAACCTTCAAGAAGTGACCCCATTTACCTCCAATATCTTTGAATGTTTGCATAGACCATGCATTGAGAGGCATGCCAAAACATGATAACCAAACGAAGCGCTCATCCTTTGCCTGCTCACCATTCCAAGGTTTTATATCTTCAAGCCAATTAAACACCCTTTTTTCCTTGATTGTAGCATTTCTGGATTCTTCATTTGGGAATGTTACAATGACAAACCTCCCTCCAATAGCTCTGATTTGGACATCTCGAATTTGCTCCATTTTGAAAATTTTCTCCAGTTCTTCTGTAGAGATCAATTTACAAATCTTAGCTATGGCGCTCCTATATAGCCAACCACATCCCATTGATTGAACCGAAATGCTACCTAAAATATTCGTGGTGCCATGTTTTACCCCTCCTCTAAGGGCCTGAGCATACGATTTATAGACCTCCACTCTGTGATCCATGTTTTTCTGTCTACTATCTTCAATTGGCTTGTTTGAATCCACAGCATTCGACCTCCTTCTATTTACTAAATCGAATCTGGCCCTCTTAACAAACAGAAAATAAGCTTCCACTTCCAAACCATTTGCCCTAGAAATGGCTACAGCAGCTGATACTGAGCAATCAAAACGCACAAAACCAAACTTGCTTCCCCTCTTACTTCTCTTAGCAGGAATGAAAGAACCCTTAACTATACCATAGTTAGAAAAGAGAGTTTCCAACCATGACAGATTCCTTGCAGGTGGAATGTTGTCCACAAAGAGTGTAAACAGATCCGAATCATTGCCCAATCTTTGATTACCTGCCCTTTTAACGTTACTGAAACTATCCCTTTCCATACAATCCCAGACAAAGCAGAACCACCAAAAACAGATCAATGCAAAAAACTCATATCATATGCATCGAAAAGCCTAGAACCACCAAAACAGATCATAGCAGCAATAAAAATTCCAGGACCACCAAACAGATCAATGCAGCAAAATAAACTCTAGACAAAATCAACAAAATACCGGCCACAATCGCCTACGATGAAAGTCGGACCCAGCCGCTATAGAAAGATCAAGGAAGATACCTATGAACCCCAGAGATTTATGAATACGACAATGCCGAGAAATAGGAGCAAACTGATCCGCAACGAGGGCGAGCATCAGTGAATCCGAAGTGAGTACCGAAGCGAGAACCAAGAAAAAAACACCAGCTGATAGATGATGGCGAGTATTACTTGAATATTACTCGTGTGGCCGATATTAATGGGATGAGAAGAAAATAGATCTAGGTAACGAAAAGGTTTGAGGGACAACGGCCAGAACTGAAAATGGCGAGGGGAGAGGGAACAACTGATGATGGCGAACAAACAGGGGTGGAGAGAGGATGAAGAGAGATAAGGGAGGGAGTTGGTCGGACGGCATAGGCCACCGATGAAGGCGGCGCTTGGTAAGGTTACCCTAATCGACTTATACACAATAGCAAGACTTATAGAGTTTTAGGTGTTAGTTATACACAGAAATGTGCACTAAATTAGGCACAAGTCTAGTTGGCTAGGGTACTTCCACATCTAGCTAAAATCTAACTAGATTTTCTAGGAAAATCTAACTAGATTTTCTAGGAAAATCTTCCCATAAATGGGAAGAACAAAATCTAACCTAATTGTACTACCTAATTGTACAAAATCACCACCCTCTCCCCCTCTCTCTCTCATCCGGCCTCTCTCTCTCTCTCTCTCTCTCTAGACAGAATCCCCCAAAAGTGGGGAGAGTAGGAGAATAGTTGGCGCATGGGTTAGGTCTTGGCTTGGAGAATGAGAGAAAGAAGATTTTGTTGGAAAGTAGGGAGCAAAGTTGGTATGGGGTGATTTGGTTAGGTTGTGATGTGCAATGGGTGTGGTACTTGGCTTGTACACTTGCATGCATGGCTTGATGTATCAATCAAATAATTAAAAAGAATTTATTGAATTATTTATTCGAAATTTTTATTTTACAAAAATTAGGGTCGTTACACATGCAATTCTACAAATCACGTATGTGTCCCGTAATTGACAATTACAATCCAATTTGGATGGCCCCTTATATATATCACCAACCCAAAACAAAAGGAAAGAAAAGAAAAGAAAAGAAAATTAAACACAAAATAAGAAAAGGAAAAAAAAAAAAAAAAAAGAAATTTAACAGGGTTGGTTTGGTTTGCAGTCAAGTGAGCCAGAAAATCTGGTGAGCCTGGTCACATAACTCCCAGGCTTTGCTTTGATCATCTCTAGCCTTGAGAATGGATTGCCTTTCAGAGGTTCACCTGATTCAACAAAGAAAGCTCCGTTCATCATCACATCTCCCTCTGATCTCCATTGCCATTTGCTCCATTCCTTCTCTGTTGCGTAATCCCTGTGTGTAATCTTCACCCAACAGCAAGCCATGGTTTTTCAGTTTTATACCAAAATTTTGGCCGACGAATAATGTGCGACGACAAATATTTTACGAGATTATCATACAATACTCGTAGTTCTTAGTTCTAAAACTATAACCCACACGTTAAATGTGGATGAAATTTTTTGTATGAAGTCCATTGTGAGATCGACGTGAATGTGTGTAGGTACGTACCAGCTTAGCATCGGGGTTGGGAGGAGCGATGAAGCGGTTGCCCTGGCTGATGATGGTGGGTTGGCTGCTACCGCCGATGGCGTACATAAGCCAGTGAGTATAGTCATTGTTCAAAACATGTTCGAAACCATATCGGCACCTTGGCATCCTCTGTATCAGCCCTTGTCCAAAGTGGTTAAACGCCACTGTTATCTGCATTATCTTGTCTATAACGTGGGCTTCGTTTGCACCAAACAACATCACCTGCATCCATCCATCATTAATCGAACTTATAAAACAAACGAGCATGGGATATTCATGCAAGCAGCGATGGAGAGAACGCTGATAAAAATCAGAAATATGTAACAGTTTTCTCTCAATATTCAGTTTCATGAATGGTTTTAAGAAACATCCTGCATCATTACGTTTTTTTTTTTTTTTTTTTTGCGAAAAATGAAATCGATTTTTCAAGAAACAACCGAAGGATGTTCTATAGCATTTGCAAAACTGTTTCCAATCCGAACTGGAGTTTTCTAAAATTTTCATCATTTTTTTACATTTATGAAAACACAAAAGATCGTAATGTAGAAAACATAGTAATTGAAAAAAACATTTTCTCATTTTTTAATTTTATTTTCAAGAGTCCCTCGTTGTAGTCTGACCTAATCTAGGAGAAATATTTCAGTGTTGGGTGGCTACCAGGGGGCAAGGTCTCGTGGTGTCAGTCAGCTCATCTGGCCGTCCATCCGTGTTTTGGACAACCCAGATCTATTGGGTTAGTTTGGTGGAATTTTCGTAACTTTTGGAGTAAATTTACCTCAACAGATCTAGGCCGTTCAAAACATGGGTGGACGGTCTGGATGAGCCAACGGGCACCCCGTGGCCTGGTCACCTGGTGCCGACCCAGCACTGAAATCTTTCTCCTAATCTAGACCCAAATCCAAACATAATGAAATTAACCATTCCTCGGCTACAAGCTTGATTCTGATGGTTGATGATTATATACCTCATTATGATTAGTGAAAGCCGTTGGATGGTAATGCCGGATGATCCCATGATAGCATCAATGATACCATCTGAGCAATTTGACATGGAAACATGATCAATCCAGACATTGGCTGCACCAAAGAGGGAAATCCCATCGCCATCGCTCCTCGTTCTAAAACTAACATGATTCACGGAATCCCTAATCATGCCACCACTGCCTGGAACAATGTCATGAATGTGGAGGCCGTGGATGATGATATTCTGGACGAACTGGATCGTAATGCCCGCGCCATAGGCAATGTGGACATTTTTGCCCCTAGCGTCGATGGTCTTGTTACTAGTCATCATGAGCTCCTGGTTCAGCCTGATTGACATAGACTTGCCAAAGATGATCCACAGCGGCTCCTCTTGGGATTCACCATGTCATCGTCTGAGGAATCGGTTACAATGTAGAATCTCCCCTCCTTCCCACCGATGCCATTGCGGCCAAAGCCCTTGACACAGTCTGCTAGCCTCTTCCTGTCGTCCATCCAGTCAGGGCGACACCTCCAGCATCGGTCTATGGGGTTTGTGGCCAAGCATGGGCCATTGTACTTCTTCAGGTTCCTCCTCGTGGCATTCGTACCCATCAAAGTCCTAGAAAAAAACATGAAACAAAACGTAAAACAAGAAAGAAAGAAAGAAAGAAAGAAAGAAAGAACGCGAATCAATTAAAACTTACGCGTCAACTTGTTTGTTGAGACTATTAGTGATCTCCTCAGGATGAGGACTATACGTCTTGAAGGCAGTGTTTTCGGCCTCCTTTGCCTTCTGCTGCCAATATGTGTCGAATTCACCAATATTAGCGTGCAAAACCGGGATCACAACTATGAAGGAAAAGAAAAAGAACAATATGGAATTGTGCTTCGCTTCAGCCATTGCTGATCAATTCCCTTTGTGTTCACTTGATGTTCACCAGCGAATCACCAGGCAGAGATGGTGATTTGCTGGGTGTGCTCGTGAAGCCCCTAAGAGAGTTTGTCTAATATCCACCGGAGGAGGCTCAGAGCACGACAAAAGGAAACATAAACAACCCAGGCAAACATATACCATTGGTGAGGGACATTGAAGAGGAATCATCCGAAGGGACTCATTCCCTTACCCTTCGTCTAGCGATAAGACAGATCTTCATTAATGTCACCGTTAGGAATATACCATCCGGATCGGTGGATCCAGGAAATGTCACATTCGGCAGTCGCCGTGGACTCCAGCCGAGCCTGGACCATACCGAAACAATGGATGTTGGATGGCCTAATTTCATGCTCTCGGCAGGCTATCAGGAACTCCGCATGAGGCATACCTGACAGACCATTAATGGTGCCATTAAACAAGCCAGCGTGCTTTGCTTGTAGGGCCACGTGATTGATCGGGGAGTCCTCCCAAACCAATTGACCTACCAGGCGTGACGTCAGCCGAAGCATTGCATCTGTCCAAGACATTCTGACCCGACCACATGGTGTGTCAGGTACGGACGGCGTGCGTGAGACAGACGAGGGGCGTGGTAGACACACCACCCCTCGCCTATGAAAGAAGAACTCATCTACCACACTCTGGATCTCTCTTCAAGCATTCAATACCCTCATAACTTTCTCCCCCGCCCCATCTCTTCCTCTAAAAACTTTCCAGTTTACTTCATCTTCTCCGTCACTTACTTGACCGTCATAGTGCCTTCCCGGACCACCACCGTCTGGATTTGGCACTAACACGGGTATTTAAGTGTGCAGGATACCTTCTTAGGCCAGCAGTTAGGGTTCTAGCGAGGTTCAGCTATCCTACCACCTCTCCATACCAGACCAGAAGGATCAAAGGGGTAACTCCGGTGAAGCGCTTTCCAGAAAGAAGAAGAGAAGAAGGGAAAATCAAAAAGGGTTTTGTTTGTCTAGAATTTAAGACCTAGAAAGTGAATTTTATGTTCTGATGAAGAATTTCTTGCATCTAGTTGTTTAATTCCACGGTTTAATTGTTCAATTTCATCCCTTACATGCATCTAAGAGTTGATAGAGTCGTGTATATTGAGTTTTGAGTTGGTTGAATCCATGGAAAAGGGGTTTTGGGTTGAGTTGATTGAGAACTCAAGAACTCTAGTTGAATCCTTGGATTTGAGAGTTTTGAACTTATTTTGGGACATGAATTGGCTATATTAGGAGTAACTTTTGATTTATGTGTGTGTGAGTATGAATTGCCCAAGTTTTGGTTGCATTTGAAGTGCCTGAAGTGTGAATAGGGTTGGAATCGAAGAGGATCGAAACAAGAATTTTCAAGTCAACTCGAAACAAGAATTTTCAAGTCAACACCGGTATTGAGGTATTGAGCTATCAATGGGGTTTTAGTACTGGTATGAAGGCTTTCTCAGTACTGGTACCCCTAAGCCATTTTCAGCATTTTGTTCTAAACTTCACGTTTGATCTGGCACACTTCTAGGACTTCATCGTAGGAATGTTTACACTCATTTGGCATCTCCTAATCATATTTCCATCGTTTATGAGTGATTGCGTGGATCAAGGTGAGTGATTGGTGGTTGCTTTCATGAGTCAGCGGAATCCCCCTCGAATGCTGGAGTGGAAACTTGGCTTTGACCCCCAAGCTATTTGTTTTAAACGTGCTTTACCTATCACATGAGAAAGCTATATTTTATTTACATGAATTGCTCAATGATATAAACTCCATGGACATGAAATGGAAGGTGGACCCATTTGTTATCAATTAATGACATCCTTTACGGCCCAAATTGCTAAGGGATAGTGCTAAAAAGCTAGCAAGATGTGTTTGTGCTATTTGTGGGATAATGTGTAAAAGTCTCAAATGTGAATCAGAGAGGGATGTGCATTATAAATTATCTTGTGAACTATGATTTTTTTTTTTTAATTACGTGAAGCTTGAATTAATTCCCTTTTGAAATGTGTTTTGATATTGTCTATGGAAAGCGGGTAGCTTGTGTAATAATCATTCATACGAGCTTTGGCTTATTTTATTTTTCACCTTTCAGGCAACGAGGAGTAGGGTGATGACGTATGATCCCTTTGATGGTGTACTATGAACATGAGGATGTAGATAGGACGAAAATAGGGTGTTGTACTTGACAACACTTTCGACTCGTGTATAGGCAAGTAGTTGTTAACTTCGTAATCCTAGCACAGCTCTGCTCTGAGATGTGCTCTATGTTTTGCGATCCTGACATAAAGACATGTTATGGTGATTATATGTAAATACAAGTTTTGTTTCCGCTGATTAGCTTATTTGTCTCTTTTGTTATTACTTTATACAATGCTTACGCTGTGAGATGGCCTTCTTGGTGATTTGCTATGATTTAGACCTACAGAGACGGGTTAGGATCGTGACACCTATTCATAGAAAATTTTATATGAGGACTGTATTTTTGTTACAAAGGGAGTCAGTGGGATAAATCCTTGTACGAATTTAAGCATCTATGTCTAAATATTGTACATGAAATATTGTTGAAATCTCTCCAATCTAGGACACTGTTGACAACATTTTCACCTAATAACCCTCTAAAGCATGCATTGACCTACTAAACAAATTTCTCTATTTCTGAAATCTATCCAGTCTACATGTAAATATTCTTGCACAATAGTTACTATAAAATTACAATCACAGAAGCTGACCATTAACCTTTGTCTCAAAGACATAAGTTTTGAAAAGGGTTCCTGCTTCTTTCTCCCGGCAAACATTGGTTTCTATGCATGTTTTCCGTACATTGTTTCCAGTTTGTAAACGCGTAAAAGTAAAAATTTCTTTACCCATATAGCTTGGCCTATGAATGCCGCAAAGGATCCTGTATACGAGCATGGACCAGATTGGTCTTGTTTTTATAATAAATCAAGAATCAAAAAATTCATAGAACCAAACCAATCCAAACCATTAAAGTATGGTTTGGTTTTGAACCATGGTTCTCTTGAAATTGAGATATCATCTCTATAAATTATTTAAAGTTGTTAAAAATTACATAGATATGTTAAATCGCAACTGTATTAAAACTAGTTATGTTAAAATCACCAAAACTCACTAACATCAATCAACTAAAAAAGAGTAGAATACCAGTAATCAGAGAAGAAATAGACCCATAAAATAGAGTACTAGATTCGAAATTAGTTACTGAGTAAAAAGATTAGGAAATCAATTTGACCAAGTCTAAGCCGTGCATGTTAGTGTATTGAAATCATAGAAGAACTTACCATAAATAGAATTTTAGAGTGGTGGAATGAAGCATTAGATTAGGAAATTAATTGACTACGGAAAAGAAAAGTTCATTTTGTATAGCTAACAAATTCTACACACACACATGTATTTATATTATACGGTTTGGACCAGTTTGGCATCATAACCATCAACATAAATCCATAGACAAAGGACAGAGACAGGATTTCGACTTGGAAGTGGCACCCAAAATTAATATTGTTCCCCCTTCCGCCCCACAAAGATAGTCTATTATAAAATGACGTGTAATTTAATTTAGATAAAAATCTCAATTAGTTTTTTTGATAGTGGATTATTGTTACGGCCGGAGGGAGTAATTACTAGTATAAAAAAAGGTACAAGTGTTCTAAGATTAATTATTTCTAATACCCGAAATGTTACACATTTTTATACTCCTATGTTAATCATCCATGCATCAACATACTTAATACTCGAAAATTACACACTTTCATCAACTAATCACTCATCAATATACTTAATACAAAAAATAATACACCGTTTTGAAGAATAACATTGCTCTTGCAATAAAAATTACTAGTATTATTCTTTTTGGACCCGGGGGTGGCACCCCTTCGAGTCTTCATCTCTGCCACAATTCAAACCATTTATCACAGTTTCTAATTTTTTAAACTGGAACCAAACCACATTACTAAACAAAACTGAACCAAACCCTTCGGTTTGGATTAATTTGGACTGGATTTGCCGTTTGACAGTTATTTTTGTTCACCCCTAATTACCGGAATGAAAACCATCAGAAAATAGAGCCAAAGAACCAATTCAAATCAAGTCCAAGCAGCATTAATTTCCAGAAACAACTTAACAAGACCATGCGAAGAAGACATGTTGCGGAGATCCATGAACTAGGCTGCAGCTATCTTGACACAGTGGCCACAGATTGGATGCCCATTCAGGTATATTTTGTCTTAAGCGTACAACATTTTAATCAAGCCACTAGAATATGACCCTTAAAATAGTTCGTTTTTCACAAGGAAATATTGGTCTCATAACATGCAATTGGAATACATAAAGAAACAATAACCAAAGGCGAATAGAGTTTTGTTATAAGTCACCCTTTTATTAAATATAATACTAACAAGAACCAATATGAAGAGCCGTATACGTAGGGTTTACATCGTTGGTCCCAGGTCTTATGATACCTTCAAGCGCGTTTATTTTCACGAGTTTACATCATGTAATTAAATAAAAAGAGGTACATATATAATTCTTTTATAGCCCCATCCATACCCTCATCTCAGCAATTTAATTTCTCAAAATCTGAAATGTGACCCAAAGCCATGTAGAGGTGGCCCCGTTCAAGTAAATATAGTCGGGGGGAAGTTCCACCGAATTTTTAGGTCAAGGTTTACTTCGGGGTCCAAGATGATCTTCCTTATATTCTTCAACATTGTGTTCAAGAAATTTTATGAGGCTTCCCAGACCTTGTAATCTCTTCCCTCTACGGCCAAAGACCATCTTTGGGGCCCACTTGGAGGTTCATAATAACCTGGGCCTATCTTCATTGTCACTTTCTCATCTATCGTGGCTGCGTAAACATCACTTTCTGCCTTGATAATTCGAACCTGAATCACAGGGAGGGAGAGAAGAGATGATAAGTAAATTTTGGCTTCGCATTTATGAGAGGAGAAGTATGCAAAGATACGCAAATGCATGTATGAATATAACACGAAATCAGCTACGATGTTTCAGAACTTCAAAGTAATTTGTTGGCATTTGAAGGAAGAAAGACCTTGAGATGAGGTGTCTCCTTTTGTCATCACCTCAAGCTCATATACTAGTTTTGGAGGTTATGAATAAATTAACCAATGTGGGATAAACTCTTAACACTTCCCCGCAACGACTCCTAACCCACACATGGAGAGGTAAACAACGAATCCACAACATTGGGATCATGATGAAACATGTGCGTTTATGGCACAAATATCGGGGCAATAACTAAGGGAGTCTTATCCAAAATCCTCCAAAAGCCTAGCTTTGATACCATGTTAAAGTATCCAAGTCAAAACCAATTAGCAATGAGTGGAGAGATCACTCAGGCTCATATACTAGTTTTGGAGGTTATAATTAACCAATGTGGGACAAACTGTAACAGTAACTTCCTACATTTCGCACAAATGGTAGTAATGAAGTTGATTGCTATGACTTACTGTACTTCGACATTGGATCTTTTTCCGGTTCCTCAGGGAAATAAGAGCTGAAATTTCAGATCGCATGGAGGAGAAAATGTGGTCATAGAAAACTGCTGGTGTTCCAGGATGAGTCAAGATATAAGCATATCCTTGAATCTCCTTTCCACCTGGGAATCTCCAATGACCCTTCAACGAAGAAATAAAGAAGAGGAAAGAGTTTGAAGGAAAACAAGTTAGATCCTAATCATGCAGTACCCAAACAAAGGCTATTGAATTTGACTACAATCACTTCAATGTCTCGTTGGTCAACTTCTCACGAAACTCGCAACAGTTCTATATTTGGTGGAATATTTTTTGTTGGATGGCAGGAAGAAGAGCGAAGGAAAAAAAAAACCATAACAGTTATTATCTCCTTAGAGTAACTGCTACAGTAAGTGTACCTGAGTAGAACCCGTATCATGATTTTCTATAAATGTAACAGCACGAGATGGCCACCACCCAACCACTCCAGGAGGTTTTCCTTTCTGATCTGATAATCGCCAATATTCACATCTTTCAAGCGCCTTTAAGGAAGATTTGATCTATAAGTCTCTTGCATTTCAACTGATAATATAAGAAGAAAAACGAGGAACAGAGGGAACAAAGCAATGACAAGAGCGTATCACAAAAAGTAAAGCAGTTTGAGGGAACCAAACATTCAAAAGTCTAAAAGTAAAAAATTGGGGGCTTCACGAAGTCATAAGATATCCCATACAGTTCCAGGATCTTAAACCAAATTCACTATCCTGTATGAAAACTATATATCCAATATAGGACAAGTGTGCCAAAACCGCTGATGCAGTACGGTTGTGTGCTGCACTACCGGTTTCTTCATCGAAGGTTATGAATCCTGTTTTGGCTCAGTTTTGGTGTATGCGGTTTTGGCATACTTGTCTTGTTGTTAAGTTTAAGCATTGCTTGGACTTGATTGGAGTTTACAGGTTCTGATTCCCCCATGGGCGATTTTGGAGAAGAGTGTTCTGCGAGGGGATTGCTCTGTGTTGTTGGATTCATTGGAATTCAAGTCAAGGTGGAGATTTTCTGAAAAGTGACTTGAATTTGGAGACTAGCAGTATTTCTGCCAGGACAGGAGCAGTGCTCTAAAATCAGCATAGGCCTAGGTGCCAGACGCCGCCTCGCCTAGGAGCCTAGGTGTTGAATTAGGCGGCAGAACAAATTAGTTGGCGACTAATCGGCTAGGCAGGAATAAGCTGTTAGGTGAGATTAATACGAGAATTAAGTGGCTTGGCAGTATTACTTGAAAATTTAGGTGACTACGCGGGATTAATCGGGGGTTAAATACGTAATTTTGCAAATATAAGGGGGTTAAATGTTATGTAACATACTGTAAGATTTTTAGTGTAGTTTTACACTATACATTCTAAATGATCTAAATCTAAACCTAAATTGATAATAATATATACATCTACACTATACAACATAAAGTGAAATTATGTGTATGTAGGCCCTGGTGGTTGTGATATTGTGTCTGCATGCTCTATTTTCTCTATTTCGATGTTATTTAATGTTTTGCTCTACTTGTGTTGTTATATTTAATCAAAACTTGGGGAGGGGGAAGAAAATATTTTTAAAAAGGGCGAAAACCGACTACTCTCTTGCCGCTGTTTAATCGGCCAAGGTGATAGACGGTGCCCGGCCACCCGATTAGTGCCTAACGACTTTTTATTTTAAAGGCTGAACCGGTTGGGATGGTCAATCCACTTCCTGGAATTACTTTTGCTAAGCTGATTTTTGTGACCAGTGCTCAATTTTCATGCTTTTATATGTAATGAACTCAGTTTTGGATCATGCATGGAGAAAAAATATGATTTTTATTGAATACTTCTCACATAAGCATAAATGCTTGCAAAAAGTTAAAACCAATCATTAGTTACTAATTTTACCATAGTAATAGTTATTCATTCCTGAAATGAAAAGCACACAAATTAAAAATAGTTTATCAAGTCATATGCAACTTAATCATACATAATACTTCTTGAGGTTCCCTGCGTTCTAGGAGTTTGGCACTCCTTTCCCTTTAAGGTAGCGAGCTTGTAAGCTCCAACCTTGGAGTGTCTTAATATCTTGTAAGGCTCCTCTCCTTTCCCTTTAAGGTAGCGAGCTTGTAAGCTCCAACCTTGGAGTGTCTTAATATCTTGTAAGGCTCCTCCCAGTAACAACTTGACATTTGTATATTGGACCCCTCAGGGCTAACCGTTTATGGCATGTGCTATTGTGTTGGTTAGGCTAATCCATTGGGACGAGCTGACCTCGTACTTATGCACCGCGGTATTGGCAGAGCTAGTCCCTTAGGATGAGATGGCTTGATTTGAAGAGCCGACCTCATTAAGGTCGGTTTATATCTGATCTGACTTCTTGAGCCCCCGTTGGTGACATATCTGAGCTCACTATTTGTCTGCTCCTACTCCCCCAATTGTAAAGGTGTGATAATAGCTTTGCACTTGTAAGGTGAGTGTCTTATGTCATGGCCTTGTTCAGATTTGAACTCAAAAATAATTTTTTGTTCTCAAAAAGGAAAGTGTGATCGGATGCAAACTGTAGCACAGTAGCATGTGGGTCCCATTTTGCGCAGAGAGAGAGAGAGAGCAACGCATTAAGAGTGTACATTTGGACTGGGGGGCCACTGCCGAGAGAGAGGAACGCGTTAAGAGTGTACATTTGGACTAGGGGCCCACTGCCCAATTTTGTACAGAGAGAGAGGAGAAAAAGTGGGGGGCCCACTGGTTGGGTTTTGCAGTCAACAGTGTGTATACGTACACTTCTTCTTTGAAAAGTGGAGGACAAGTCAGATCAAAGATAAAAAAGGATCAAAAAGGTAATTATCCAAAAAAAAAAGATCAAAAAGGAAAAGTCAAATTTTTTAAACTTGTTTGAAAGGGCTATTTTTGAAAAGCTCTGTAAAAGCTGTCCGAACAAGGCCGTGATGGGTGGTGGCAGGGGCAAGGTTTTAAATCTCGGTATCGGTCACGGTATCGGTCGTGATATCGGTGTATCGGTATCGGGACATATCGGCGATACGTCGCGAGAATCGGCTGTCTCGACCGTGAATTTTTTAAAATCATTAGCAATATGTAGAAAACTTAATTTTACACTTTTTTTTTCTCTCATTAGCATAATTAGTAATATTTTAACCAATCTTAGCGTTAAAAAAAAAAATTATGTAACGTTAAAATTAAAAAAAAAAATTGCTTCCATCTGTTAACCACCCACTGCCTATATTAAAAACACAAAAAAGACTTTTATTCTTTTCATAGTTTCATTTACACCAGTAACCAAACCCACACCCACACTATCTCTTTCATTTGGTTCACTGATAATTTTTCAAAATGTTTGAGCTCTGGTTTTTTTTTTCGTAGCAGCCGAGACACCGATACGTCTCGGGTATCGGCCGAGACGGGGTGCAATTTTTCCTCACACCGAGATATCGGCCTGTATCCGTATCGGAGGCCCCAAATACCGGTACGTATCGGCCGATACGAGACGTCTCGGCCGATATTTAAATCTATGGACAGGGGTGACCCTGTTCCTTATAACTATTATATATATATTTTTAGGTTGTGCTGATGGGCTGAGCAGACGTATCTACGAACAGCTTCATGATGTTTTTGTCATTATTTATTTTTTTGTAGTCTTGTAGGCTTTGTAAGCTTTGGCCGAGTAGACTTGAAGACTATGCTCGGCTCTTAGTCCCGGAGGACATAGAAAAGCTTGTGAGCTTTGGATGAGCAAGCACGAAAATAAAGCTCAAACTTTTTTTTTTTTTTTTTTTTTTTTGTGTCGTTCAGAGCCTTTATCGAGCTGAAGTGCCTGAAACTAAGCTCTCTAAATCCGCATGCGGCTGAATAAAATTGTCAAGAGGCGTGGCACAACTTTGTCGAACACGTCGAGGGCAATTCAAACATTGCTATCACTTTTTCCTAAGAACGCTGAAAAAGTTTCGTGAGTAATTATAACAGAGAGATAATATGTGCAATTGCCAAGAAAAACTTGGGTAAGAGTGAGGGCCATTGGCCGTGACTTGTAACAAAATTCAGCGGATTCATTTTGCTGCAATAATAAATTTACTTTGCCGAACACATCGATCGAGAGTAGTTTGAGCGTAGCAATCACTTTCTTTTCCCTTAGAAAAAGAGAGCTGGAAATCATGGTGATTATTGAGAGCCGTGGCTCGTTTTTGTTTTGAGCACCCAGGGTCCCATCGTAAGTACGGTTTGTTATCCCAAAATAACCTCTGAATTAGGCTGTCGGAGCTCTAATAAAGCATTGTTTATGGAATATAAATGATGGCCCTTGGCCACTGCTGCTTTTTGTGAGATAGATTGGTATGGGACTGAATCCATCTCAAATCATTACAATGTAATGATGAATATTCTCAAAATAACGACTGAAAAATATCACTGGGAAAACAAGATTTTATCTTGTAGTGGTTTGGGCTCTGATTTGTTGTGCCCAAAATAACGTGCGGAAGCTGCCATAACCGAATAAAATTCACAGAGGTTCTGGCTTAGGCTTTTTGCCGAGCACGTTGAGTGCAAATCCTCTAATGTTTCGACAATCTTGCCCCACTTTTGAACGTGCATGGGTAGTGTTTGTTCTAATCTGTTGGGAGTTTGACAACATATATCGACACGTGCTCTTATACCCCATCTGCTCTTGATCTAGCACTAGGAAAATGTGGCATGTTATGTAAGCGTACAGGTGCATGTATCATGCAATTTTCCGCGAGCTCACTTATTTATTTATTTATTTATTTTACATGTCATCATGAAATTAAGGGCACTAGCCCACTTAATTAGCGAATGTAAAGCTTTGTATTTTAACGCAACTGTTATCGTTTTGGCCGGCAATACCCTAACCGGTTCTTGTGAAATAAAGAGAGATGTGTCAAAATCCCATAGAATCTCGATATATGCGTGGCTCAATGGCTGTGAATGCCCCTGAAATTACAATTGCAATCTTTTATCAAGGGAAGAGATCTTATCTGTTCCGTGGGGTGCGTCGTTTTGACGCACAGCAGCGCCCGCGCAGCACCCCCGCTTCCGTTCCGTGGTGATGTTGCCTATTGTTGTCGCCGTAGAATTATCGTCTTTCAAAATTGATTGGCATCAATTTGTTTTGTTTCATTCAGCTTGAAATCCCTTTCAAGACCATCCAGAAAATATCGGAGAATTCCGGCAATGGTCGCTGAACTACATACAAATTTATTAGGATAAATATCCAAACGACATTATTATTATTTTTTTTTGCCCGCAATTCATCATTCAATAGATTGCATAAATATATAAAGTTCGAGTCTGCCCATTTTATTGGGTGATTAGTTGTTGGCTGGTAGCAAGCCATAACCACGATCTTTTGTTGTGGACAAAAACCATTATATGCCTTAGCATGAGAGAAAGAAGTAAGATGAGATAAAACATTGGCATAATATCAAAGTGCGAATAGAACTTATCTCATACAATATGCCGAGTTCTACGGCTGCTGTTTCCTCGCTTGACCAGTTCACTGTTCGGAATTGATGGGCTAGTGCATAGATCTGGACTTTTGAGACTTAATTTCTTAAGCTCTAATCTTGATATATATAATCTCCCATCTTCGAATTACAACAAAGGGTAATTTAAATCAACGTGGGATGGACTTTGGCCATTAATTTAAATTACCGTGATTTGGCGTTGCAATTGTGTTCACTGAACCTTGGTTTAAAAACCGATTGGCTTCAAATTTCTATGCACGCACTGATCGTCTGGGATTTCTCAACTCCTGATTCTGTTGTTGCGCCTCCGGTGTCGGAGGATTTTGCTCATCCCGTGCAGGATTGGGGATTATTTGGCCTTTTTTTTTTTTCCAATAATTGTTGCTGATTGACTGGATGTCATCAAACGGGTCCGTACCAGAAAAACTGTTTACCATAATCGGGTTGAGAATTATCTTGTTCCCACAGACGGCACCAACTGATGAAGCAATTTTGGGCGCGGCCCGTCGGATGACCTGCAAAACAAATGAGACTAAAAGATACCGGTGTGGTGCCAACCAAGGACCCTCCGATGCCTAAGTCAGTAGATGTAGAGAGGAAGAAAGGGTGTGAACTTTGCATAAATGATAGCAAGAGTCTCGTACCTGCCCCCTATGGGAAGGGGTTGTTTATATAGGCATGTAGTGTGGAGAATCCTACCCGTAGTAGGATTAGGTCGTGTTGATCTCTGATTGGTTGGCATTACCAGTGCCCTCTTGCCTTAGGACTCCTAATCTCGTTAGGATTAAGCTTTCCTGTTAGCATTTGGATTGTTGATGGCTATCCCATGGGATATTCGTGCTTATCTCTACCGTAGGGGGTGGTATAGTCCGTTTAGAGTCCTTATTTGACCTAGACTCTTCATAAAAGTCAAGTCTGAGGTGACGAGCTGAGGACCCGAGCTCTATCCGCTAAGCTGACCACGTGGGCTATTTGTATTCATCAATGACATTTAAAGCTAAAACACAAAATTAAAGGAAAGCCTGTGATCGAATGGACTCAAATGCTGGGTCCAAATTGTCATAAGAGAATCAAGAAGAAGAGCACCAGATTATGGCCGGATACACCGAAGATTTTTAACATACGACCATACTAGTTTGCATGTGGTTTACTTGTGCCTGGGGTGAAGATTTGTTCAAGGAAATCAGAAGGGATTCAGTGGTTTGTGGACCAAGGTATTTCAATTGATTATTAGTGGGCCAAGAGAGGAAGAGATTTAGAAATTAGATTTTCTCCTTTTAAGGAGGTAGGTCAGTGAATATATAAAGGAAAGTTAACAAGGGTTTTAGGACCCCTCTTGGACGCATAACAGGGCTCACGACTGTGAGTCAGTCACAGAGGCTGGGATCAGAGGCATGCGGCACGTGACAGCAACGTGGCACTTCATGACCGGCTAATTGCTTTGGTTAGGGTAAATGAGGATATCTCTCCGAATAATATGATTGTATAGATTTGGCTTTTTATTCAACATTAGTTGTGCTAACTTTGGATAATCCGTTATTTTCAATGAAGATTTCTATTGTTTTATCTTCATATCGTGTTTGTAAAATAAAACGTGAAGATACACCATTTGTTTTTTGAACTAGAAGCGTTGCGCCAAAGCCCTACGAAAGGTGTACCTCCAACCTGCACGGCCTCCACCTTGGAAGCAGTTTTCATCATACTTAAAGGAAGAATTTCCCCCGCCGCCTTGAGAGCAGTCCCTAGCCATGTGCCCTGTTTCCCCACACTTGAAGCAAGAATTTCCTCTGCCGCCTTGATAGCAACCCCTAGCCATGTGCCCTGTTTCCCCACACTTGAAGCAAGAATTTCCTCTGCCGCCTTGATAGCAACCCCTAGCCATGTGCCCTGTTTCCCCACACTTGAAGCAAGCATTTCCACTGCTGGCGCCTCCAGAAGTAATTCCACCACAGCCATGACCAACCCATCCACCGCCCCTCCTACTGTTAAAGCCACTTGACCCCCAGCGGAGGCCTTTTGTGAGACCCTGAACTGGCGCACATCTTGTCCCAGGAACATCAACGGCATCGGTACGGCCATAATCACCCTCTCTGAGACTACAATGAAAAGCATAAAAAGAAAAGGAATCATAGATTAACACATACTGTACAAGTAAATCTGACCAATGGTTTCCCATAAATAGATGAGAATCAAAATGAAACTGAGACAGAGAAAGTAAAGAACAAAATCAAATAGAGTTGTATATCAATATTGTCTATCTGACCATCTATCTTATGACTACGTCTCTTGTCCCATTTTAACTCTCCAAGTACAAGATTTCTTTTGCAAACACAACTAAGTTGGATACTCTATATCGCTCTATAGAACAATCGAAAGTTCATATACAGCTTACAATTCAACAAACCTACACAGGTTACATGAAGAGCAATTTTCATGCATCCAATCACATTCAAACTAGAGGGTGCCAGCGTACACAATGCATGTGCAAAACTGTACATTCAGTCCCTATTATTTGCTCTCATTCTTCTTTGATTCGTATTTTGAATTAGAATATTATTTTTTAAAAATGCAGTTACCAGCATGGAGAAGTTATAGAAATAGTTTATCAATATGAGGGAAATTTTGCAACCCAAAAAACGTTACATGTAGAGGTAAAGGAGAAAGCACATGACAAGAAGAATTTATGTCAATTTCACCTTTTGCAGCTAAGCGATCTGCGATACGTTGAATGTCTATTTTAACGGACAATCCGACAATATTAAGACAGTCAAAATAGCACGAGCAAGTATGAAGAAACAGGAAAACAAGAAGAATAAAAAGATAAGAGGCCAAGGAAAATCTAAGAAATCCCGTCCCCTTGTCTTTTAAACAGAAGAACTACCATGTGGAACAGGAGAGGAAAGAACCTACGAGGTTTGAGAGGACCAAAAAAACATCAAGGGGATAAGGTAGAGGAAAAGGAGATAATCCAAAAGCCAATTTAAAAAATAGAAAAATTGGAAGGCTAGAGAAATATCGCATTGCTCTCGGCCAGCCCAAACTCCATATCTGAAAAAGAAAACAAAACTCCGTTCTACACGGAACACTACCTACACGAACTATGTATCATGTTCAAATGAGTGCATGGAAAAAATGATAACCCAATACATCCCACTGCCGGAGCACTTGAATTTAACAGCACAAATGGACATAGCAATCAACCATCCACAGCAAGTGACACAGCTAGCAAGTTTTAAAACAAACATAAGAGAAACGAAAGGCCTCAAAAGTCTAAAACCACGACAAGCATTCAATAACGTGACAAGAAATTAACTGTTAGTTAGCATCAGCTTGTCTCAGATGACACAGAGGGCCCTTTGCTATGAAAAATGATGATAGCTCACAAAAATCTATGTAGACAGCAAATTTAGGATAAGTATTATGGTGAATAAAAGGATGCAATCCGAAGACATGAAAAAACACGTAAGAAAATAATCACAACGACACCAATTGAAATAATAACAACAATAATACCGGCATTGGGAAGCGCAAGAGCATAGGAAAATTAGTACTCACACAACTAGGGCATCGAGGAGACTGGAACTTTCTTCAAGCACATAAGATCGGGAGGAAATAACAGAGGCGTCAAATAGATATGTCCCCCAGGCATCCGCCTTGATCGAAACACTAATTTTGGTGCAGTGAATTGTAGGCAGTTTGGTATTGCTGTAGTACGAATGATCCATCCAAAGTAAGCAGAGGCAGTCGCAATCCACAGACAACAATGAGCGCCACAGAAATTGTCCTGGCACTTGCAAGCCAACCTCGTCCAAGCCTCGTATAGGACATTCTAACCACATTTTGAGATCCAAATCATAGGCATGGAGCACGTGATCATATTCCTGAAACCAACACAGGGTGGTATTCCGAAGCACGGCGGCTTCACCTCGGACGGGATTCTTGGGAAAGAAATTAACTTTCTGATCCCATTCTTCCCACTCTTCAGTCATCACATGATATACATAGGCTTCTTCTGAAATGCAGGAAGCCACCAAAATCCGTTTCGAGTCAGTAAGGGCTGCAGTTGCGAACTTGTCGCTGTTGCTTGGGAGAGGGGAAGGAAGCTGCTGAGGTAAAGGAAGAGATGAGTCCCAGATAGGATCGAAAAATTCGGCCCGAGAATCATCACTACATTCCAGGCCACCAAGGACAAAAACCTTCCCATCCACGGCTATGGTGGCATGGCAATCTCTGCCGGAAAGCATATGGAAGTCATGAACATCCCAGCCACGGTTAGGATCACGGGTATCGAACCGATAGATCCGATTTATTGGTTTTAAGGTGTGTTGTATTTCCTCTGTACCTCCAAGACAAAACAAAGAAGAAGAACCAGCTGCAACAAAGGTGGAAGACAGTGGTATCATGCCACTTCTGTAGAATGGTTTGAGATATACTGGTCCTCCGACGCCATTGTTAGCAAAATATAATGGAATCGTGTAGAAATCCGTCACCGAATTGCTGGCAGGAGAAACAGTGCGAAAACAGATATATCCCCCGTGTCGTGTTGGCACACGGGATTTCTGCCACTTTCGAGGCCCTTCTGTGACAAATACTCTGGTCTCCATCTAGGGTTTTCAAAAAAAAAAAAAACAAATAAATCAAAATATTCTTTTATTTTTTATTTTAATCGGTGAACATCAGCAGACGAACGGAAACCAAAAGGGAAAATAAAATAAAAAAAGGCTGTCGTTAACACGATCTTAAAGGAGATGATAGCAAGCAAATAAACAACAATTCGAACCTAAATAGCCGCACATATGAAAAAAAATCAGCAATACCGGATCAATTTACCTTGATTCCGACTGTCAATCGAAGGTAGATGATAGCAAGCAAATAAACATCAAAACCAAACCTAAACAGACGAACATAGGAAAAAACCAGCCGGGTCAATTTTACCTTGATTCTACTGTCGATCGAAGCCAAGGCGTCCTCTCTCTCTGATGCAGGGCGCCTTATGAACTACAGAAAAACGTGCAACAATCGATCACAAACGAGATAGTTTAGAGGAAACACTCTGTAGACTCTGTTTTCATTCAATAATAATTATCAACTCCTCCAGCCGTTAAGGCTTACAACTTATTATATAGGAAACTGGAAAACCTAATTAAACTGGAAAACCTAATTGATAGGAAACTGGAAACCCTAAGTGATTTGTTCCGAAAAGGAAGTCAAATCAATAAAAAACGAAAAAATACCAAAACGAAAAAATCCAAAATAACAGCGAAATAGCGTGGCAAGTCAATCGGCCGAAGTTTGACCACTCGGTATCGATACAGGTAATTCCTGTATCGATACGGAAAGCTTCTGTTCGCCCCGAAGCGCCACGGTATCGATACAGCTATCCACAGTATCGATACAGCTATAATAAAAACTCAATATACTATTTCTTAATTTATTGGTTAGTTCCATTCTGCATCACTCTCTCTCTCGGCTGCTTGTGCGCACTTGCGTTAGGGTTGCAAATGGGCGGATTAGATGGGTTTGGCGGTGCTGATTTGAAATATGCGTACTTGCGTAATCTCGCGCGTTATCACGGCCTGTCTTATTTTCTGATGAGTTTTTTTTTGAACACCATTTTCTGATGAGTTTGTAAAACGCTATTTAATTTATAGGTCAAGGGTAGAAACAATTAAGGACCGGGTTTTTTTTTTTTTTGGCAAATAAGATATCTTAATTCGTTTGAGGATAGGAATATATTTCTCATTTTCACAAATTATAATCACCACTATTAAAAATATATAATTGCTCTCTCAACTTTATCTCAATCATATTCCGAGCGCCATGTTGTTAAATACTCATATATTTTACCATGCTAAGATTACATATGCTCATTGATTAAATTAAATTATTGACAAAGGTTACTTTCACTCTGATAATCTGATTGGTGGAAAACATATAGGTCTATGGAATCATTACAATTTTTGGTAATAATGTGGTTAGTTTGTGGGTGGATCGCACACCTTTTTTAACAGGAAAATGCTACAGGCACTAATTAGTGTACCAACTATTACACTAATTGTCCATGTGTCACTCTTTTAGTGGATGAATCTATCCATGTATTGAATAGTGCATTGATGTGGTAATGCCATGTGTACATTTAGTGTAAAAACTCAGATTGAATGTAACGTTCACCTTTATTTAATGCGGGGTGAATAAAATTGCAGTTTTTCTCGTCCTTATTTTTATGCTATGTTTGAATTTTGCATAAGACTTTGAAAAAAAAAAATGGAAGGAAAATTTTGCATATGACTTGAATTTGATATTTTTACCTCTTTTCCCTCTAAACCAAATAATAGGAGAGAATTTTTTTTCATTTTCGTTTCCTTTTTTTCTTTTGCATGAGTTTCAAATAAACCCTAAGTTTTTTAGTACCAATTTTTACAGAATTACTTAATTGTCCTTACATAAGAGACTTTCACCCATGCCATTTACCAATTTTTTTCTTACAAACATTACCATGTACTCCCTTCCCTTCTGTCCCAATTTATTAGACCATTTTGAGAATTCCAACTTATTAGGGGAACATCATCAATATACTTGTCATATTATTTTTCCTTTCTGATTTGTACCCTTCAAAACATCATCATTGCATGTATTTACTTTTATTAAAAAGCAAGGGCCAAAGAGTGAACTCATTACTTTTCAATTGGGAAAATCTTTTTGGGACCAAAAAAATGGGATGGATACACCACAAGGTACAAAATAAGGCTGTCCAGCGCCAATCCGACCAATCCGAACCATCCGTTGATCCATCCGAGGTATGTACGGATGGATAACGGATCTTGAATACAACAAATCAACGGTTTCGGTTCGGATCCAGTTCGGATCCAATTAAATCCGAACCGCCCATTCGGATCCGGTTCACTAGAAGCATCTAGAAGCATGGAGTAATGTGTGCTTCTAGAATAATCTATTGGTGTCTATAAATAGGGATGGGGTCTTCATTTGTGGCAATGCAAGAAAGAGAGCAAGTGTGTGTAAGTGAGACATACTCTAAGCAAGTGAGTGAGAGTCCTAGTGTGAGGTGTCCAAGTACTAAAAGTATTTGTGTCCAAAGTTAAAGTGTCTTCCTAGTTTGTGTGTGTCATCTTTTGTGTAAAAGAGTCATCTTTGTGAGTGATAGTGTGTGTTGTTGTACACAACTTAAGTGTACAAGTGTTTGTAATCAATAAAATTACCTTTGTTTGTTGTGTTCAAACTCTACATTGTTTCCCTAAAAAATGAAACAATGGCTTTTTTGTCGTTTGATCAAGTTGCGCAGGTATGTCAGAATGCTCCGAGTGTGGATGGATTGATTTTTAAACAGGTGAGTTGTGTGCGGTAGATATTTTTTTGCCTCAATGAAGAGGACTTTACAATTTTCTCAGGTGATGATTGAGAAAAGATAGAAACGAGCGCGATGTTCAAACGTAGAGAATACCGTAGAAATAAAAATGCTTGGGATTTCAATTATCAAAAATAATAAAAGATACATGCAACTATGGAGTTGCTGGTGAAAAATCATAATTCCTACTTAATAAATCACAAAACAATACATAGGAAATCAACAAAGAACAATGAAATCCCAAGTGAAGTTGTACTCCAGGAAGAGTTGCTTTGGCTAAAAAAACCAATAAAAAAAAAAAAACCGACACAACATTAATAAATGCGAAAAAGTTTGGTTTTCACGAGCTTAAACTAGTGAAATTCACGAGTTCAAACCAAATAATATTTATGAAATTGTACTCCAGTAGCTATAAGGGTTGTTTTGGTACTTCAATATTGGTTTTGTTTGATAGTTAGCGGTCTTGATTCAATGCTCTGCACCATGTGCAGTGAAAATTGTTGTTTTGTCTTCCAAAGTTTTTGGCGCCGCCAGCCGTAAGTGTTGGAGGAAGGGTGTAGTTAGGAGGGGTATTTTTGTTGAGGTGGACTAGATGGATTTGAAAATAATTGGGTGGATTTCATGAGTTCCAAAATAGAATACTAGACTAGAGACTAAGAACAAGTCCAATTGTTGCAAAATCTGGTGCCATTTCCAAAATTTGGAATCAGAATATCAAATTCTCAGCTTCAACGGAGTTCCAAATCCGGTGCTACAATATAGCACAACGCCAAAATTAGTTCCATATTTTAGACCAAGGATGCCTATAGTCATCCTTGCCGCATCAGCTATCCCAACTGAAAATAACCATTAAAGGGAGGGAATTGCCAAACCTCGCCGGAAATGCGCCTGATTTCGGGTTACGTTTTCTGGGCACGAGTGTTTGTTCCACTTGGTCCTCAAAAATGCATGCAAAAAAATTCTACAAATCACATATATGTCCAGTAATTGACAAGTACATTCCAATTTGGACGGCCCCTTAGTATTTCTCACGAACCCAAATGAAAAGAAAAGAAAAGAAAAATTTACACAAAATAAGAAAAGGAAAACAAAGAAAAGAAAATTTAACAGGGTTTGTTTGGTATGCAGTTAAGTGAGCCAGAAAATCTGGTGAGTCTGGTCACATAACTCCCAGGCTTTGCTTTGATCATCTCTAGCCTTGAGAATGGATTGCCTTTTAGGGGTTCACCTGATTCAACAAAGAAAGCTCCGTTCATCATCACATCTCCCTCTGATCTCCATTGCCATTTGCTCCATTCCTCCTCTGTTGCGTAATCCCTGTGTGTAATCTTCACCCAACAGCAAGCCATGGTTTTTCAGTTTTATACCAAAATTTTGGCCGACGAATAATGTGCGACGAAAAATATTTTACGAGATTATTATACGATACTCGTAGTTCTTAGTTCTAAAACTATAGCCCACACGTTAAATGTGGATGAAATATTTTTTGTATGAAGTCCATTGTGAGATCGACGTGAATGTGTGTAGGTACGTACCAGCTTAGCATCGGGGTTGGGAGGAGCGATGAAGCGGTTGCCCTGGCTGATGATGGTGGGTTGGCTGCTACCGCCGATGGCGTACATAAGCCAGTGAGTATAGTCATTGTTCAAAACATGTACGAAACCATATCGGCACCTTGGCATCCTCTGTATCAGCCCTTGTCCAAAGTGGTTAAACGCCACTGTTATCTGCATTATCTTGTCTATAACGTGGGCTTCATTTGCACCAAACAACATCACCTGCATCCATCCATCCATCAATAATCGAACTTATAAAACGAAACGAGCATGGGATATTCATGCAAGCAGCGATGGAGAGAACGCTGATAAAAATCAGAAATATGTAACATTTTTCTCTCAATATTCAGTTTCATGAATGGTTTTAAGAAACATCCTGCATCGTTACGTTTTTTTTTTTGCAAAAAATGAAATCGATTTTCAATAAACAACCCGAGGATGTTCTATAGCATTTGCAAAACTGTTTCCAATCCCGACTGGAGTTTTCCAAAATTTTCATCATTTATGAAAACACAAAAAATCGTAATGTAGAAAACATAAGTAATTAAAAAAAACATTTTCTCATTTTTTAATTTTATTTTCAAGAGTCCTCGTTGTAGTCTGACCTAATCTAGGAGAAATATTTCAGTATCGGGTGGCTACCAGGTGGCAAGGTCTCGTGGTGTCCATCGGCTCATCTGGCCGTCCATCCATCTTTTGGATAGCCCAGATCTGTTGGGGTAGTTCGGTGTAATTTTTGGAGTAAATTTACCCCAACAGATCTGGGCCGTCTAAAACACGGGTGGACGGCCCGGATGAGCCGACAGGCACCACGTGGCCTTGTCACTTGGTGCCCACCCAGCATTGAAATATTTCTCCTAATCTAGACCCAAATCCAAACATTATTAAATCAACCATTCCTCAGCTACAAGTTTGATTCTGATGGTTGATCATGCTATATATACCTCATTATGATTAGTGAAATGGCCGTTGGAGATGGTAATGCCGGTTGATCCCATGATAGCATCAATGATGCCATCTGAGCAATTTGACATGGAAACATGATCAATCCAGACATTGGCTGCACCAAAGAGGGAAATCCCATCGCCGTCGCTCCTCGTTCTAAAACCAACATGATTCACGGAATCCCTAATCATGCCACCACTGCCCGGAACAATGTCATGAATGTGGAGGCCGTGGATGATGATATTCTGGACGAACTGGATCGTAATGCCCGCGCCATAGGCAATGTGGACATTTTTGCCCCTAGCGTCGATGGTCTTGTTACTAGTCATCATGAGCTCCTGGTTCAGCCTGATTGACATAGACTTGCCAAAGATGATCCACAGCGGCTCCTCTTGGATCACAGCATGGCGAAGGGTTCCAGGCTTGGGATTCACCATGTCATCGTCTGAGGAATCGTTTACAATGTAGAATCTCCCCTCCTTCCCACCGATGGCATTGCGGCCAAAGCCCTGGACGCAGTCTGCTAACCTCTTCCTGTCGTCCATCCAGTCAGGGCGACACCTCCAGCATCGGTCTATGGGGTTCGTGGCCAAGCATGGGCCATTGTACTTCTTGAGGTTCCTCCTCGTGGCATTCGTACCCATCAAAGTCCTAGAAAAAAACATGAAACAAAACGTAAAACAAGAAAGAAAGAAAGAAAGAAAGAAAGAACGCGAATCAATTAAAACTTACGCGTCAACTTGCTTGTTGAGACTATTAGTGATCTCCTCAGGATGAGGACTATACGTCTTGAAGGCAGTGTTTTCGGCCTCCTTTGCCTTCTGCTGCCAATATGCGTCGAATTCACCAATATTAGCATGCAAAACCGGGATCACAACTATGAAGGAAAAGAAAAAGAACAATATGGAATTGTGCTTCGCTTCAGCCATTGCTGATCAATTCCCTTTGTGTTCCTATAACTTGATGTTCACCAGCGAATCACCAGGTAGAGATGGTGATTTGCTGGGTGTGCTCGTGAAGCCCCTAAGAGAGTTTGTCTAATATCCACCGGAGGAGGCTCAGAGCACGACAAAAGGAAACATAAACAACCCAGGCAAAGATATACCATTGGTGAGGGACATTGAAGAAATAGGAGCCGGGAAGAACGGAAGACCAACTATAATTGGAGGTCAACAGTTTTAACTACTTTTTGAATTGTCCTAATGTGATATCCTTGGCCCTTAATCGCGTTTATAATTTGATTATGTGTCGGGCTTTAATTAATCGGGTATATTGTTTGATTAATTAGTTTGGTATATATTGTGTTTGATTTTATGTTTGTGTTTTTATGTTATAAGCTAGCATAATATGTGACATAAGAGTTGGGTACACGTTGGTGCATGGGGATGACCACACCGAATCATTTTCCTTTATGAGCCTAATAAAACGACAGCCTCGCCTCTGTTAATATTATTACCTCAGCCTTGGTTCTTGGGCGTGTGAAGGGATATAACATCCGGATTGTTCCTCTTAGAAGGTCCGTCAGGGATATAACATCCGGATCGGTGGATCCGCGAAATGTCACGTTCGGCAGTCGCCGTGGACCTCCCGCCGAGCCCGGACCATATAGCCTAATTTCTTGCCCGCGGAAGGCTATCAGGGGCTCGGCATGAGGCGTGCCTGACAAACCGGTGCCAGTAAACGAGCCAGCACGCTTTGCCTGCAGGGCCACGTGATTGACCGGGGAGTCCTCCCAAACTAGTTGACCTACCAGGTGTACCAGGCGTAACGTCAACCAAAGCATTGCGTCTGACATCAACTGAAGCATTGTGTCTGCTCAAGACATCCCAACCACATGAGGTTCAGCTATCCTACCACCTCTCCGTACCAGACCAGAAGGACCAAAGGGGTAACTCCGGTGAAAGCGCTTCCACGAAGAAGAAGAGAAGAAGGGAAAATCAAAAAGGGTTTTGTTTGTCTAGAATTGAAGACCTAGTAAGTGAATTTTATGTTTTGATGATGAATTTCTTGCATCTAGTAGTTTAATTCCACAATTTAATTGTTCAATTTCATCCCTTGCATGCATCTAAGAGTTGATAGAGTCGTGTATATAGAGTTTTGAGTTGGTTGAATCCATGGAAAAGAGGTTTTGAGTTGAGTTGATTGAGAACTCAAGAACTCTAGTTGAATCCTTGGATTTTGGTGTTTTGAACTTATTTTGGGACATGAATTGGCAATATTAGGAGTAACTTTTGATACGTGTGTGAGTATGAATTGCCCAAGTTTTGGTTGCATTTGAAGTGGTTTGAAGTAATAGGGTTGGACTCGAAGAGGATCGAAACCAGAATTTTTTAGTCAATACCGGTATTGGGGTATTGAGCTATCAGTGGGGTTTTAGTATTGGTATGAAGGTTTTCTCAGTACCGGTACCCCTATTGTAAAGACCCGGAATTCTATAAAATTCTTTTATCTTTTATTCATTTTAAGTAATGTGAATGAGTTGGTTAAGGTTTTAAAATGTGTTTATTTCTAAGTATTATATGGGTGTGTATATCTCGGTGTACCGGGAGTTAAGTAAATGGTAGGAATACGTGTTACGATATTGTGTGGGTGTTTGGAGATGTTGAAAATGTATTAGAAATGATCAGGGTTCGAATTGGTGAAGGTGGTAGAAATTTTAGAATTTTTCACTCTAGATACCGGTATGGCTTTTTCTTGATACCGGTATCCAGTTACTTTTTCAGCAGATTTTGACCCAACAGAAACTCTAGATACCGGTATGGCTTTTTCTTGATACTGGTGTCTAGCTGCATTTTCTGCGAATTTTCAGTTCGTCACAGACTTCTATAAAAGGGGTCCTTGGCTCATTTCTTCATTCCAAAACTACGAACCAAGCCCTAAAATCACCCCTCTACCTTCTCTTTTTCACCCCTCCCTCAAATCTTGTGATTTTAACCTCAATCCACTTCAAAATTTCAAGATCTGCACATTGGGTTCGTGAATCTCCCTTAGATTTTGGGTTTTGCATTCAAGGATGTAAGAACACTTGATTTGGGTCTTATTCTTGCTCCACCCACGTTTTTCTCTCTTTCTCTTTGATTGTGAGTGAAACCTCGCTCTTGTAACTCATTTTTGGCTTGATCTAGTCTTTTGAACTCGTAGTGGAGCTTGTGTGAAGGTCATTCTTGGAGTTTGGGGCCAAAATCAGTTGGTACTCTAGGGTTTTGCTCAAAACCCATCTTGGTAGGGAAATTTCTACTTTTCCTAAATGTATATGAATGTGTATTATGTGTATTGCTTCCCACTTGATCAACTCTCCTTTGATTTTGAAATTCTCCTTTGAAAAAACCTATTTCCTAGTCACATTGGGTTGGGGTTTGTGCTTGTTCTATGCTTCTAATGACTTTCTCCATCAATTAGTTGTTAGACCATTTTAATGAGGCTTGATGAGTTGAATTTTGGTCTTGAACTTAGTTAATTTGAAGTCCTCTTGAATCACCTTGAAATTTTACAAGGTTGTTGGGTGTTGCTATGCTTGTGGTTGATGATTAAGTGATATAGTGAGAATACCGTACGCACTTTGACACTTTACTATGCTTTTATGTCGAATCGTGGGTACGAGACAGCATTGGTAAGATGATGTGAAACATGGGTTACGTTATGATACATGGATTATATTGACATGAGATTGAGGTTAGAACTTGTTAAATGAAGTTTACACTGTGGTAATGATGACACGGGACCCGATAAGGTATGCCCGGAGTGGCACGGGACTTTTATGGTTTGCCCGGAGTGACACAGGGCCTTTATGGTTTACCCGAAGTGACACAGGGCCTTTATGGTTGCCCGGAGTGACAAAGTGGTCTATATGGCATGCCCGAAGTATAATATAATGTTTTAAAGGAATGAGATATGCATGCTAAATGTTTAAGTGACATATGGCGTGTCGGATATTTATCGTGTATGATGGATGATAGAAAGGAAAAATATAGTGGCTTATGAGTTGGTTTTCAATTCTTTAATCATTAAAATATCTTGGTCCTTGTTGCGTGATTTGTGCTTTCTTTGTCTATCACCCACTTGCATTTCATTGCATGTAGGATTTGTAGACTTTTCTCTACTGGGCTACTGAGCTCACCCTAATAATTTCAGGTACCCAGCACGGAGCATCAAGTTGGTTGCTTGAAGTGTGCTTGCATGTTTGAAAGAGCATTAGAGGAGTTACCTTATCATCATGAAACTTATATTTTTATAAGATGATTTTGTAACTTAATTAAATTTCATCTTTTGACTTAGATTTGTAATAACACTTGTAATTCATGTACTTATTTAGGTACAGGAATCACATGAACTATTTGTGTATAACATTGACTATATGGGTCAAGCTTGGACTTTGACCCGGACCTTAGACTTGTTGACTTCCCATGTGGAATTATGTTACTTTTACTTTTAAAAATTTGAGGGCATGACACCTATGCCATTTTCAGCATTTTGTTCTAAACTTCATGTTTGATTTGGCACACTTCTAGGACTTTATCGTAGGCATGTTTACACTCATTTGGCATCTCCTATTCATATTTCCATCGTTCATTTGTTATAGGTGGTCCAAGTGATTGCATGGATCAAGGTGATGATTAATACCCAAGCTATACATTTTAAACGTGTTTTACCTATCACATGAGAAAGCTATGTTTTATTTACATGATCTCTCAATGATAAACTCCATGGATATGAAATGGAAGGTGGACCTATTTGTTATCAATTAATGACATCCTTTACGTCCCAAGTTGCTAAGGGATAGTGTTAAAAAGCTAGCAAGATGTGTTTGTGTTATTTGTGGGATAATGTGTAAAAGTTTAAAATGTGAATCGGAGAGGGATTTGCATTATAAATTATCTTGTGAACTATGAATTGTTTTTGAATTACGTGAAGCTTGAATTAATTCCCTTTTAAAATGTGTTTTGATACTATCCATGGAGAGCGGGTAGCTTGTGAAATAATCATTCATATGAGCTTTGGCTTATGTTATTTTTCACCTTTCAGGCAACGAGAAGTAGGGTGATGACGTGGGATCCCTTTGATGGTGTGCTATGAACATGAGGATGTAGATAGGATGTAAATACGGTGTTGTACTTGACTACACTTTTGACTCGTGTATATGTAAGTAGTTGTGAACTTTGTAATCTTAGCATAGCTCTGAGATGTGCTCTATGTTTTGAGATCCTGATATAAAAACATGTTATGGTGATTATATGGTAATACAAGTTCTGTTTCCGCTGATTAGCTTGTTTGTCCCTTTTGTTATTGCTTTATACAATGCTTACGCTGTGAGATGGCCTTAGTGGTGATTCCACTTGCACTTTGCTATGATTTAAACCTACAGGGATGGGTTAGGGTCGTGACACCTATTTATAGAAAATCTTATACGAGGACTGTATTTTTGTTACAAAGGGAGTCAGTGGGATAAATCGTTGTACGAATTTAAGCATCTATGTCTATATATTGTGCATGAAATATTGTTGAAATCTCTCCAGTCTAGGACTGTGTTGCCAACATTTTCTCCCAATGAATATAACCTTCTAAAGCATGCATTGATCTAATCAAATTTCTCTATTTCCGAAATCTATCCAGTCTTCATGTAAATATTCTTGCGCAATACTTACTAGTATAAAATTACAATCACAAAAGCCGACCATAAGTTGTGAAAAGGGCTGCTGCTTCTTTCTCCCGGCAAACATTGGTTTCTCTGTTTTACGTTTCTATGCATGTTTTTCGTACATTGTTTGCTTTTTTCAGTTTACTAGTTACGGGCACATGCATAAATTGTTATAACTTTGTTTTGCATGCCAATTGTCTTACTAATTGGAAGAATTCGACAATTTTTGCATAAATTGTTAATCATCGCAAGCTCTCGTCTTTAGTACCGTGTTTGTCACGGTCGTTTGCCTCCATGGTCGATCGATCATTTTATTATCATCTCCAATTATTTGTATTCGTTGCAATTAATTGTAGATTTTTTTGCTCGAGTTATCCCCTAATACTAACTATTATCACTTTCCCGTATATTCATTCAATTGGATTTGTATGGAAATGAGTTTTTTTTTCTTTTCGAAACATCCCTTAAACTTTCACCCAAACAAATCCAATTGAATGAATATACGGGCGAGTGATATTGTCTCTTGACACAGTAGCCACAGATTGGATGCACAATTCAGGTATATTTTGTCTTAAGCAGACAACATTTGAATCAAGCGACTACAATATGACCCTTTAATATAGTTAACTTTCATAATTGGAAATATTGGTCTCATTTCATGCAATTGGAATAAATAAAAAAACAATAACCAAAGGCGAATAGAGTTTTGTTATAAGTCACTCTTTTATTAAATAACAAGAACCAATATGAAGAGCCGTATAAGCAAGGTTTACATCGTTGGTCCCAGGTCTTATGATACCTTCAAGCACGTTTATTTTCACGAGTTTACATCATGTAATTAAATAAAAAGAGGTACATATATAATTCTTTCCACAGCCCCATCCATACCCTCATCTCAGCACTTAATTTCTCAAAAACTGAAATGTGACCCAAAGCCATGTAGAGGTGGCCCCAACATTGTGTTCAAGAAATTTTATGAGGCTTCCCAGACCTTGTAATCTCTTCCCTCTACGGCCAAAGACCATCTTTGGGGCCCACTTGGAGGTTCATAATAACCTGGGCCTATCTTCATTGCCACTTTCTTATCTATCGTGGCTGCGTAAACATCCCTTTCTGCCTTGACAATTTGAACCTGAATCACAGGGAGAGAGAGAAGAGATGATAAGTAAATTTTGGCTTCGCATTTATGAGAGGAGAAGTATGCAAAGATATGCAAATGCATGTATGAATATAACACGAAATCAGCTACGATGTTTCAGAACTTCAAAGTAATTTGTTGGCATTTGAAGGAAGAAAGACCTTGAGATGAGGTGTCTCCTTTTGTCATCACCACAAGCTCATATACTAGTTTTGGAGGTTATGAATAAATTAATCAATGTGGGACAAACTCTTAAACACTTCCCAGCAAACGACCCCTAACCCGCACATGGAGAGGTAAACAACGAATCCACAACATTGGGATCAAGATGAAACATGGTGCATTTATGGCACAAATATCGGGGCAATAACTAAGGGAGTCTTATCCAAAATCCTCCGAAAGCCTAGCTTTGATACCATGTTAAAGCATCCAAATCAAAACCAATTAGCAATGAGTGGAGAGACCACTCAGGCTCATATACTAGTTTTGGAGGTTATAATTAACCAATGTGGGACAAACTGTAAAAGTAACTTCCTACATTTCGCACAAATGGTAATGAAGTTGATTACTATGACTTACTGTACTTCGACATTGGATCTTTTTCCGGTTCCTCAGGGAAATAAGAGCTGAAATTTCAGATCGCATGGAGGAGAAAATGTGGTCATAGAAAACTGCTGGTGTTCCAGGATGAGTCAAGGTGTAAGCATATCCTTGAATCTCCTTTCCACCTGGGAATCTCCAATGACCCTTCAACGAAGAAATAAAGAAGAGGAAAACAAGTTAGATCCTAATCATGCAGTACCCAAACAAAGGCTATTGAATTTGACTACAATCACTTCAATGTCTCGTTGGTCAACTTCTCACGAAACTCGCAACAGTTCTATATTTGGTGGAATATTTTTTGTTGGATGGCAGGAAGAAGAGCGAAGGAAAAAAAAAACCATAACAGTTATTATCTCCTTAGAGTAACTGCTACAGTAAGTGTACCTGAGTAGAACCCGTATCATGATTTTCTATAAATGTAACAGCACGAGATGGCCACCACCCAACCACTCCAGGAGGTTTTCCTTTCTGATCTGATAATCGCCAATATTCACATCTTTCAAGCGCCTTTAAGGAAGATTTGATCTATAAGTCTCTTGCATTTCAACTGATAATATAAGAAGAAAAACGAGGAACAGAGGGAACAAAGCAATGACAAGAGTGTATCACAAAAGTAAAGCAGTTTGAGGGAACCAAACATTCAAAAGTCTATCTGCCCGAGGTCCTAGGACAAAACCCCCATAATGTAGCCTCAAACACAAGGACTAATATCTCCGCTAAGTCAAAGATTGAAGTGCATAATTTAGCGTCATCCACGAGTACCTCCATAATATTGAAAAGTAAAAAATTGGGGGCTTCACGAAGTCATAAGATGTCCCATACAGTTCCAGGATCTTAAACCAAATTCACTATCCTGTATGAAAACTATATATCCACTATAGGACAAGTGTGCCAAAACCGCTGATGCAGTACGGTTGTGTGTGCTGCACTACCGGTTTCTTCATCGAAGGTTATGAATCCTGTTTTGGCTCAGTTTTGGTGTATGCGGTTTTGGCATACTTGTCTTGTTGTTAAGTTTAAGCATTGCTTGGACTTGATTGGAGTTTACAGGTTCTGATTCCCCCTTGAGCGATTTTGGAGAAGAGTGTTCTGCAAGGGGATTGCTCTATGTTGTTGAATTCAAGTCAAGGTGGAGATTTGCTGGAAAGTGACTTGAATTTGGAGACTTGCAGTATTTCTGCCAGGACAGGAGCAGTGCTCTAAAATCAGCATAGGCCTAGGCACCAGGCGGCGGTCCTCCGCCTCGCCTAGGAGCCTAGGCGCTGAATTAGGCGGCAGAACAATTAGTTGGCAACTAATCGGTTAGGCAGGAATAAGCTGTTAGGTGAGATTAATAAGAGAATTAAGTGGCTTGGCAGTATTAATCGGAAATTTAGGTGATTACGCGGGATTAATCGGGGGTTAAATACGTAATTTTGCAAATATAAGGGGGTTAAATGTTATGTAATATACTGTAAGATTTTTAGTGTAGTTTTGAATATACTATATACCTCTACACTATACATTATAAATGATCTAAATCTAAACCTAAATCGATAATAATATATACATCTACACTATACAACATAAAGTGAAATTATGTGTATGTAGGCCCTGGTGGTTTTTATATTATGTGTCTGCATGCTCTATTTTCTCTATTTCGATGTTATTTAATGTTTTGCTCTGCTTATGTTGTTACATTTAATCAAAACTTGGGGAGGGGGAAGAAAATATTTTTAAAAAATTTAAAAAGGGCGAAAACCGAATACTCTCTCGCCGCTGTTTGCCCGGCCACCCAATTAGTGTCTAACAACTTTTTAGAACATTGGACAGGACTCACGTCCAGATGGACGGGCCTTCAAGTTTTGTGCGCGGATAGCTCACAGCATCTTCCATTCGGACGAGGCTTATATCCGTCCATACGGTCGGACACGAAAACTGACATGTTTTTGTACTTTCCAATATAAAGGGACCCTAGAGGTCTCTAGGGTTTGTTCCTTCTGTGCTTTAGGCTTGATATAAGGGTTTTGGAGTGTATATTTGGGTTCCACTAGTGTTTGTGCTCCCTTTCGGGTCCCACGAGAGACTTGTCACTGGATATCATTGGGTGCTTCTTTGAGAGTTACGGATACAACTGGCTCTTTGAATTTCTCTCTTTGTTCATAGAGAATTCTCACTCGCTCTTCGCTCGTGGATTACGTTTAAGCTTATGCTTAGGCGGAACCACATAAATATCTGTGTCCTTGTTTTGATTGCTTGTTTGTTATTTCTCTATTTCGTGGTTGTCATAGCAACTCTACTACTCATAATTCAACTCTCTTTATTGCTCATACTACTTTGGGAGAGGTTAAGGATAGACCAGGGGGTAGATGAACAGGGCGACTGCCGTACCCAAGTTTTAAAAATTCTTTAGAATCATACTCCCTTCGTCCCAATTTGCCTGCCCCTTTTGGGTAAGTGAGTTTTTAAAGGGAGTGAAAACTTTGTATTGTCTTTTATGCTTTGGCCCTAAGTTCAGTCAATATTACTGTTGCCAATTTTGTGGGCTAATTTTTTTATATGGAACTCAAAACATATACAATATGGATCTTGTTTGATAGATATCAATTAGTTTTATTATACAAAGTTTTTAAAATCATAAGAATCGTTATAAAATAAAAGATAATGGACAACCAATTAAGATGGAAAAAGTACTTTCTAAGGATAAAACTGGAAAGTGACCTTATTTTGATAGATGGTTTTAGGAATGAGACAAATGGGACATCCCAAAATGGAAAGAAGCAATTTGGGACAGAGGGAGTATAAGTTTTTGAGGTTAAACCCGGACACCCCTTCCAAGTATCCAGTTTCACTTGGACACCCGCTGTAGGAATTTTTGTTACCAGTAGACCCCCTCTATCTTTCAAAACTTACCCCAAGACCCCTACCGTCAGCTTTCCGTGTTGAACCTCGAAGTTGCGGGTCATTTTTTAATGATCCAAACCGTTCAAGTTGTTTAAAACATATTTTTAAGGGTACTCGCGAGAAATCGGCTCAAAATATGGCTGGGAAGTACTTTCCAAAGAGTTCTTTATAAATACATATTTATGAAAAAATGTTTGGATCAAGCACTTCCTGGTCATATTTTGAGCCAATTTCTCGCGGGGGTACCCTTAAAAACATGTTTTAAACAACTTGAACGGTTTGGAGCATAAAAAAAACTAACGGTTCTAGATGGATGGTTCACGAAAGGGGTCTTGGGGTAAGTTTTGGAAGATAGAGGGGGTCTGGTGGTAACAAAAATTCATGCAGGGGGTGTCTTGAGTGAAACTGGAAACTTAGAGGGGTGTTTGGTTGATTTACCTAGTTTTTTTCTTGAAAACGTTCAAATTGTTGAAATTCGCCCACCCAACAGTTTTAAAGAAAATCTATCCCCACATTCGAGAATTTGGAAAGTTAAATAGTCATCCTCCTCCTGATATTATATGCATTTAGAAAGAAGTTACACTAAGTTTAATATTATATGTTTTGAAATACGTATGGTGGTGCAAGATTGTATAGATCTACAATCATATATGTCTATATTTTCTTAATTGTATAAGTTGTTTGAAAATATCTGCATTAGTTGTCCTTGGTAGTATTTTGTATTTGTATTATGTACCTTCCACATGTGATAAAAAAATCAATGTTCGCCCGCCCAATGTTAAAACTATGCATCCGTCCTCAGAAAAGGTCATTCTTTTATTACGAAGGATGATATGATTATCACCGAATAAGACTCCATCCTATTTCTGAAGTCAAAAAACTTTCCAAGTGTTTGAGACTAAAGACTTGGGTCCTTTGCGCTACTTGGGATAGAGGTGGCTTCTTCACCTAAAGGGTTATCCATTGTCTCTATCTAAGCATGCCAAGGAGATTATTCATCGAGCTAGACTCACCAATGATAAAGTTGTCGCACACCCCTATTGAATTACGTGAAAAATTCTCCGCTTCAGCCCGTGTTTCCCAGTATAATCCTATCTTTATTTGAATTGGTAGGTTGTTTGGTTTATCTCCGTCCAGATAGTGTATATGTTGTTCATGTAGTCACACAGTTCCTTTATAAACCTTGCAAACATTCGCCTTCCTCTTTGACACTTTGAGCCTATGTTGATGCTGATTGGGCTATCTAAGTCCACGTCAAGTATTTGCGTTTTTTCTCGGTAAATCTTTTATTTCTTGGAAGAGCATGAAAAACTGTCACTGTTTGTTCTACTTCTCAGGCCGAGTATCGTTCTGATGGGTAGGAGAGAGAATAGATTCACACTGAAACGCATGAATATGGTATTATAAAATCTCAAAATGACGGGTCTCTTACACTCTCACCCACTGTCACCCACTGTCACATGTATCTCACTCACACATACCCCCCAAGGGTTCCCAATAGGCTTGGCAATCGAGCCCGCCCCGCCCCGAACCCGCTCTGCCCCACTCCGATAGGATATTGTTTTTTTTCCCATTTTTTTGGGTAACGGATAGGGACAAGGGGTGATTTTGGAAAACCCACCATGGTTAGGGTAGGGGCAAGGGAACGGTCACCCCGCCCAAATATATATATGATTATGAAATTACATTTTCTCTCTTCAATGCATAAAATTTTATTCTTATTTTTATATTTTTATCCTTGCAACTAAAATACCACATCAATTATTTTTTATTTTCCTTATAAATAGTTGATTTTGATTAAGTTGTAATAGTTATTTTGTTAACTTTTTATTATTTGTGTTCACTAATTTTGGAGTCTAAAACATATTTTCTTAATACATAAAAAAATTAGGGGCGGGGCGGGTAAACCATTACATGATAGGGGCGGATACAGGAGTATCCATACATTACCCGATCGGGTTAGGGGCAGGTTACTAGTCGTTTGGGAATTTCAGGGTCAGGGTCGGGGTTGTCAAAACCCGCCCCAACCTGACTCATTGCCATCCCTGGTTCCCAAGTTTGCACTCAACTCTCTCTCCTATCTTTCGCTCTTTTCCTACACAAGGCCAGTAAACATAAACACATATATAGACAAGATCATAGACAACTCAATAAACCCTCAACTCATCACTAGCTACTAAATTATCTCCCAACCCCCTTTTTGCTTTCAACCCCCTTCTTGTTTCCTCACCACTCACATACATACCCCACTTTACAATCAAGATCATCTTTGCAACAAGTTCAATGGCTCAGGCCGCTACTGAGATAGTGTAGTTGCGTTAGCTTCTCTCTGATTTGGGTGTTCTCTTTTGTCTCCCAGTGATATATATCGTGATAATAAGAGTGTTATCTTGATTGCATATATTTTCATGAGTGTACCAAGCATATACGATTGGTTGTCATTTTATTCATCAGCGCGTTCAGTTGGGCACAATTGCCCTCCCTTTTGTCTCCTTATCCTCGCAGATCTCTCTACCAAGACACACGTCGGCTCGGGGGATTTGAATCTAATTTCGGTTCTTTTGTTATTTATTTTCTTAGCCTTTGCTAGTTCAGTCTTTACTTTGGATTTGGGTTTTTCTCCTATTTTGTTTCTTTGTAAACAGTCTCAACAATATTACGGCATAATACTACAATTTGCTTTCTTGCAGTTTACTCACACTACGAACACATAAAGGGGGTGTTTCCTCTAATTAAGTGACTGGTATTTTTGTCATCTTTTCTGAATTTTGTAGTATTTTTGTAAATTTTTTGTATTAATCATTGTCTCGACGATAGGAATCTAAAAGTACAAAATTATAGACCTAAGTTTGAAAAAGTTTTATAAAAGACGAACAAGAATAACCAATTTAGGGAAAACATCCCCTAATAGTTTCACAATGTGGAGAAAATCACTGCAATTGTTGCAAAAACAGAACAAACAAGAAAAAGTCAATGTATCCCTGCTATGAAGCAAGAATTTCTGAGGAAACTGTCTATTTTGAAGTCCAGTTAGATAGACTTTTCACTTACAGCATGAAGAATTCCTTTTGTTGTGACGTCAAATGCACCAGCAGTTCCACTGGTAGCATTGATCCAGTCAATAATTCTCTGCCTATGTGCATCTTGATTGTGATCCATCTCACCATAAGTGTAACTGAGAGAATCCCAGTACTCGCCTACAGCAAAGTGAGGTTCAGTTGCATCCAAGTAGTCCTTGACATAACCCCCCCAGAATCCCCGAACGAAATCAAGCCTCCATCCGTCATACCCAATTTCTTTCCTGCAAGAGAGCAACATGCAAACTTACACCCTAATAAGAACAAACTGAAAGACCCTATTTGTTTCACTGGACTAACGGTGAAGGGACATATAATCCTATAGGATAAGTAATCCTATATAATTTATGGTGAGGGGATTAATAATACCACATCTGCCATGGTATTATACGTCCCATTTGTTGTGGGATTCCATAATCCTACTGAAATATAGTCCTGACTGCAAAAGTACCAACCAAGTGCAGGCAATCTAGTCTTCTTGAACTCATAGTCTAAGCCAATGGTTTAATCCAAACAAACGAATAAAGCCAAAGTGCACAGAGAGCTAAACTAGAGTAAAGCTTCCATTGACCTTTGAAAGGGAAAATACAAAAATAAAGATTACCAATCATAGGGAATACATCAACATTTTCAAATTCATGTTGAAAATAATGGGATTTTGACAGCCGGTGAGTGCAGAGGCTAAAAAGAGTAATCACTATCTTCCAAAACAAAGTATAATAATTGTATAACCAAAAACAGGAATAAGAAATGGTGAACAAGACAAAGCTTGGCCTCATGATATATACACAACGAGGCAGTTCTCTGTATCGGAGGAGACACAGGGTCCTCGTATTAAATATTCCTTTTGTTTCCACAGAAAACTCTCTCAACGTCCTACTTGCCGTTCTTAACCGAGTAGGATCTACAAAGAGATTTCTTGCCAGCAGAAATCGGGCTTGAAACAGATTAGAATCAATATCTGAGAAGCTCTCTATATAAGAGTAAACCATCCCAATGATTGAAAAATGAAATAGGACAGAGGTAAACAATAACATAGACGAGGACAGTACGCAAACCTACTGCTAGCAGATTCAGTATTTGGAAGTTTATATTCATCAATTTTAACTAGTTTTCCACTGTTGAACCCAAGTACCAAATTATCAAAGAAAACACTCGGTAATGAACTAAGACCAAAACAATGAACCTTAGCCAGCGTAGCCATTCTTTAAGATCCTTCCTCACAAATTCCTGCGAATGATCTATATTTGGTGCAGCATGGAAATTATCTCCACTACTCTTGTGGCCTCTTCCCTGAATAACAGATGCAAAACAACCTCGAACTTATTACACAAAGAAAACATCATTGATCATTCAATATTCTAGTCATGCATACACAGGAGTCATTCTTTCTGCTGATAATATATCATGCACTCCTACCGAAAACGACAGCAAACAATAGATAAAATAAATGGCCAAGTCTGAAATAATTTAGGCAGAACATTCGTGACATCCAGTTTATGGACAGTAAAAGGCAAAAGAACCTAATACAATAAATCAAAACTTACATGAAATAAGCAGTTTAAGAATTGTTGATCTTAGTTATAGAAGACGTAATGGACCTTTGAGGCAATGACTCCAACTAGCGAGACAAATCTGAGAGACTTAAATAGAGACAATGTGAGGACTGGAAAAGAGAAGTTCAGATTTGCTAGACTTCTATTTCTTATCTCTCTTTTTAGAATTTGGAAATTTGTTTTGATTATACATAGGCCGTATTATATGTTAGAGTCTGCTGCAGACTAGATTATTGAGAATTTGAGATTAGTGCTGCGACGTTTGAGTTAGGGTTTTGGCCCTCCTTCCTAAATTCTGACACTTCTTACCTATTCGCTCCTCTTTTGGAGAGATTACTCCATATTTTCTGGTTTTGTTATCAATTAGATCCCGGATGGATATTCTTATAGTCGTCCTGCATCACACAATTCATCTAGTAACAAGTCTGTTATGCCAGAAGAAACTGAACAACAATTTCTGACATATAAATCAAGAATATTAATATCTCTATCTCTATGGAAAATGCTAACCTCCACCCAAAAGGTGGAGGATAATAAATAGAAAGTGCATAGATATCCGAGAAAAGTGTATTAATATCCGTGAAAGTATATTGATATCCGTGAAATGTGCATTGATATTAGAACTAGTTTGTCATTATATGCATATTATCCTCCACCTATTGGGTGGAGGTTGGCAAGATCCTCTCTCTATTTATGGTTGGACTCTGTTAACTTTGAAGGATCCAAGTTTAAAAACCTCAGTGCCACATCAAAAGGACCTTTACCTGGAAATGTGGATCATCTGCAACAACAGCACGATCATCCCAATTTAGACAACCACCGAAAATATTCCATACACCATTTTGATTCTTATATTGCGCGCAACGGTGATTTAGGACAACATCTCCAAGAACTTTGATACCAACTTCATGGAATCTCTTCACCAGAACCTTCAGCTCATCAGTACTACCGTATCTGATCCATAATCCACAACAGAAGTCAGGAATACATACGCTCAAGAAATCACCTCCACTATAAACTGAGAGAGCGAGAAGAGAATAAAGCTAAGGAAATATTTTCACGCAACCCACTAAACTCATCAAAGAAGCTCATAGTATAAGTCAAATAAGCCTAAATCCAAGAAAATTCCAAATTTATTTGAATGTCTATCATATAAGGACATACAACCACCAAGAAACACCTCAATACATGGTCTTATTCCTATTAAGAATTGTCAGGCAATATCTAACATGAAGTGAAACTGTAAGTTATTAAATCACAAAGTTAAATCATTACATGGCAATGCAATATATGCAACGAAAAACTCAGAAAAACAAAACAAAAAATAGCAAAAGCCCACAAAGGACAAAATTTCACGACAAGAATAACTGCAAGAACATTACCTGTTCTTTATCACTACATACACCACAGTTCAAAAGAAATGTAATAGTATTAAAAGATAGATGAAAACATGTAGGATGACAGCAGCTGTTCATCCACAAGCAACAGCTTAATGCTTACATGTTTTCTTTAGAAAGATAGGGTACAGAAATACACAATTGGGACTAAGCATGTAAAATCTGAAGAATCTTTATACATTTTATGAGGCAGTACCTGGAGTTCAAGTTATATAAATCCCTTGGCATGTAGCCTTCAGGCGAGACAGAATCTGTCGGTGGTGGTAACCAAACCACAGTGAAACCAAGAGAAGACATTTCAGCAGTTTTTTCTTTGAGCTCCATGTACCATCTTCTGGTTTTATGAGACTCCCAGTTAAATCCTTGGCACAGAATTTCAAAACCTGAACCTGTTCCCGAAGTTATTTGTGGGGGCCGTTTTAATGCCTCGGATTCCACAACATCCTCCTCTGAAAATGTAGGAATAGAAGTTCTAAAGATGCCATAGGCTTCCGCAGCTAGCTTTTCAATTTCTTGAAGAATGCTTTCTTGAGCTTCTTTTGTCTTTGTTTTTCGAAGCTTCTCTGAGGAAATGTCACTCACCAAACTTCTTATTTCCTTGATGATTCCATCGGTGTATATATCAGGAGAAACTACTTGATTTGTCTCTACCTGTCTTTGACCTTCAGATTGACCAGAAATAGATTGTGCAGGCAAGCCACTTGAACTAGAAAGGGGTATATAAAAGTCATTTCCCATACAATTCAACCATGTGTTTTCATTTATCTTGAGCACAAAAACAAATCCCTTGTAACCTTTGTCCAAAGTAAATGAGCACCAACCACCCTGCCCACTCTCTTTTTTCTGAAGCATTACGCAAAAAGATAGGAGGAAAAGAGTAGCCTAAATTAGTTTCGGCTATCGAATAACTAGCACAGATATAGATACTCCTTAATTGTCACATGGCAGTTAAGAAAACAAAGCAAAAGAACAGAAAAGCAAAACATTCTCCAACAGGTAAGAGATCTAAAGGCGGCAAATTTTGCACTAATTTGAAACATAGTGACAAAAATATGAAGCTTTGTAACAGTCCTCCTTTTAAATCTATAACGTGTCTAAAGCGTAAAAAGTACTACATTTACTCAAATGCATATTTATGCAAGCAATGCCCTTCTAAACTAGAGCAGGTTTTTTTTCCAAAAGAGATTTTTCCTCAACAAAAATGGAGGGAAGGTTAACCTTGTTTGACTAATGTGCGCACCAAGGTTAAGCTTTTGTCTACTTTAACAAGGTCATAGTTTGTCACAACATATTCATGCATTTTTCTGTAGAAACTTATTTACTACACAACGTCCAGCCCCAAAGTCTACCGTTGCAAGAAGACTTCACTCATAGGCCTGGGTTTGCACCAAATGTCCAGACAAAATTCACTCAATGCCAAGAGCCCCCTCTCACTATGAAGCTCATATAACTTGGAGAAGTCCACCCCAAACTTCATGATGCCCTTCCATAAGCCCACTCCATGAGAATCCACTGTGCCACTGGAGGACCCCACCAACAACAATAATAATAATAATAAACAAATAAACAAGTAAAATCATGATGATCTTCCCTTAGTTGAACAAAGCAGGAGACGAAGCGAGAGAATATAGAAGAATCTAAAGTTGGAAGCGTTTGCATATATTGTATTAGACGCTCGGGCACACGTAATTATGTTAAGCAAAAGATGGAAAGAGGAAAATCTCTAATGAAATCTGGGATGGAAAAATAGAAATCGGGGAGAAAAGGGGTGACAATTTTTTTCTTCCTCCTTGCCAGTTTCTTTAAGTACTTAAAATGGTAGTTTGCGTTAAAAAGTGAGAGCCAGCCTTGAAATTGATGTTTACAGCATAAAGGAGCGTTCCCATCATAATAGTAATATATGTGTAAATAAAAATAGAGGTATTCTACCAATTCATAGTCATTGTCCATTGCAAAATGCAAATAAATCTATTTTTCATGCAGATAAGTAAATACTATGTATACAGTAAGTTGAATTTGAGTATATTTGAAGTATCTTATTCTTATCATTAGTTCATTTTTTTCCTTGCTTGATAGCTTATCTTTCATTTCTTTTTGGAATTTAAATGCTTGAGAGGTTCTATCCTAGTTGGGACTTAGGAGCACACTCATTTCCCGATGGGAGAGAGCTTCCAAGAAGATTTTGACTTGGGAACGGAGGAGCGAAGTTCTCAAGTAGATTCGCCACCCTAATAGGAGGATTTTCCGACTCATCTTCCCATCTATCATCCATCTAGTCCTCCAATGACTTTCACACTCCCTGAAAGCCTCCACAAACCACCTACCTAACAGTACTTAGAGTGTTGAAGGATTAGTCAGAATAGATACCAAATTTTCACAAAAGAAAATGGCAAGTCAACATGTTTTGTTGATCTTGAGAGGGACATATTCTATAATGTAGGGGATTTAAGAAAAAAACAAGCAGCAACGGTTCCAAACAGCTTTTTAAAATATCAAGGTTTGTTGAGTGACAGAAATACATGCATATCTCAGTATAGAAAATGACTAGAAATGTCGATCACTTGGTGGGTGCGCATGTATTACAAATACTGTATAGTACCACCTAAAACCCAGCAATATGAGTTTTACACCAAAACACATGAATTTTTGTTTTACTACTAAACCACATACCTTCAATGAAGTCCGCAAAGCTTTGTTCTTGAATACTGTTGTTTCAGCAGGATATGGCTCAGCTGGAATCTCCCAATTCTTACCATCATCCTTGCAAACACCCCAGTGGATGATAACGTCTCCAGGGAGATCAGTTTCTATATAAAGTAAATTCTTGGCTGTCTCTGGACATTTTTGTACAGCAGCGCTCACCAAGTTATTGATAAGAACTTCCTTTACAATAGAGTGCTCCTCAAAGAAACCCTCTAGGCGCTTAGCTTTTAGATTAGGATTTCCAGATTCACTGCTTCCTTCACCCTCAGGATTAGCTCCTTCTGATTTCAGCAGGATGCTGGATAGCTGTCCAATAGCCCCTAGGAATCAATAAAGTTTCTCTCTCAATTCCTTGCAATGTTAGGAGGCTAAGAAAACATAACAATCACAAGAAAAACATACATTGCTTAAACAATTAAGGTAGCATAAGATGATAGTTCAAGGCTTTTCTCCACCCAATTTTCTGGATTCACCAGATTTTTTTACTTTGTCTATGGGTAACCATGAAGATTATTTCCTTGTGAGATAATTAAGAAAATGAAATAATCTGAGACTAAGGAAAAACAGCAAAACATTAGCACCGACTTGGCGTATACAAAATGCCATTTCTCACCATTATTTACAATAGTAACGGGCCACACCAAGAGGTTGTCACTGGAGGCAAAATTAAATAAAGAAAGAAACTTCAATATTGCTAAAGCGTTAGTTCAAGTAGATTCCAATGCTTAAAAGGTCCTTTCACTAAGGGACACCAAAACAAGAAGAATAAGGACGTGACTCAGACCAAGCTATATACAAGTGTAAAGGTTCCCAAACCATCAATCATTAACGCAAACAGAATAAGGGAGATACAGTCAATAACTCATACAACCTGGCCATATACTCAAACCCTTCTTAGCTCCTACAATAGTCCCATCTTCACGAAGGTAGTCAATGAGAGCCACCTTGAAGTCTCTTCCTCTGTGCTGATACCAAGCTCCAGCTTCCTCATCCTGCAACACCAAATCCCTCAAGAGGGAGGAAAACAACTATTTCAAAAGAGTTTTACTGACACATATTCGATCAAATGTCTGCAATAGGTGACAAAAGCTTTCAAATGGTTGCAAGTTAAGACAAACCTTCAAAACAAAATTTATAGCTGCAATATCTTTGTCTGTACGAAAATCTATCTTCACTTCATAATTCACATCTCCTTCCACCACTGTGTCTGATTTCTTCAGAGGAGTTTCAATTGCATAATCCTGAAAAATATCAATAACCAAAATACACACATAGAAATGTAGGGAGTAAGTTATTAACACCAGATGAATCAAACAAAAATCAAGAAATCACTAAGGACCTTAATGGGAATAGAGCCCGCAGGCATCATTTCAGCTGGAGGTTGATCCCATTCACTGCAAAATTTTGAAGGAAGGGTTAGTAACATGTACATTTTCTAGGATATCATAGGTCACAAAGACTATTTTACTCTGAAATACTGTAGCTGTGAACCACAAATCATCAAAATTATCCCCAATGTCCCCAAGCTCATGAAGATTGAACTCAGACTCTATGTACTCGTGCATTCAGGTATTGGTTTACCCCAGTTTATTCCACCATCAAATCCCAAACTAAAAGTACGATCAGCATACAATCAGAGAAAGAGCAAAGCAAACCTGCCAATGTCCTTGATGTAGTTTACTCCCCAATGAAGAACCCACTTCCCCGGAAGATTGCATCCCACGGTAAGCCGCCAATTTTCTCGATGAACTTTGTCCAATCTGACAGATATCTTTCCTTCCACCTGTGATTCAGATCAACTACTAAATATCACAATATTTTCAACACTTGCACAAACGAATCAACTATTTTTGCAAAGACAGGCAATTTGTTGTCAATGTATATAACACATAGGTACAAACTGAAATGACATTCAAGCATGGATAACAAGCAAAATGGCCTGAAACGTGTTCGGAAGCTAGAGTGCAAAAATTCACATCAAACACAAAAACATCCAATGTGAGAAGTTGAAGGAATAAAAATAACACACCAACTCTGTTTAGGGGCAAAAATATCCCAGATACTACAAACAAATAAGAGAACCATTAGCCGCTCAACCCGTCTTTTTTTGTATCTGATAATGTTTCCTCTTGTCTAGTCATCAATACCTGCATAAGTATATAGAGACTAATGTATGGCACAATTACTTGATTAAAAGAATGAAACAAGAAAACAAAATATTGGCATGCCGTGAAAATTAATGCTATGAAAGCTTTTGAATTGGTAACTTGGAGTCTGGAGATCCCAAGTCAATAAGATTTCAGAATATCAGTTTTCATGGCATGCAATATCTTGTTTACTGATTTCCATCTTTTACTTAATCAGTCATTCCACGTTATGGTTTTCTAGATTTTGTTAACTAGATATTGATTGATGGATGAGAGACAACATTATGAAGGTGCAAATATTTTTGAGGAGAAAAAAAACAACGAAATAAAAGATCGACCTAACAATGTTCTTTTTACTTGTCTGTGGGTGGATTATCTTCAGCTCTAAACAGAGTTCTCGGTGATTTTCCTCTATATCTTTGAGGTATCATGTACCAAACAAACCTGCTCCTTTCCAAACATGGTGGAATTATTTTGCATACTGGGTTTTAATGCAGTTGATGTCAATACTAGCAATATTGGTTCCTAAAATCAATTGGCTTACACTAGTTCTAAATACTCCTCCCTCCGATCCTAATTAATAGTCCCTTTGGGGAATTCCCACTTTTTAAGAGGACATGCAATGATTGCACCCCTAAATTCAAATTTGGTGACATCTATTTCCATCTTTTGCCCCTATACCCTGCCTACCTTGCAACACTTGAAATCTATTATGAGGGGTACTTCTAGAAAATCATCAAATTTTACTTCTACTTTTAGAAAGGACTAACATTTTGGAACTTCCCAAAATAAAATAATGGACTATTAATTAGGAACGGAGGGAGTATATCTTTCTTACTACCATAATATAGTTGTGCATAAATGGCATCTCAATTGACAACAAATAGACTGTTTCTTTGTAATGTGCTTGATTGATTTGGATGGGCGAAATTAGGGCTTATTCGTGCGGATTCAATTAAATTTTACTAGTGGATTAAAAGAACGGAGCTAAGCCCACCAAACTTACTTCATCTGAGGTCGCATGTTGAATTAAAAGTTGGGATAACTCAATTCTTTTCTTAGTATTCTTACTACCCTCCAATCCAAATCAATCGATAAGTTTTGTGATACACCCCCAACAGTTTAGCACTAACAGTTTATCCTAGTTTTGCATTTCTCGAGTCATAATTTTCTTTCTTTCTTCCACTCCTTGGTCTGTTTAGTTAGGGTGAAAATGATGGAAAATGCAAAAGAGAGAAAGTTTGAGACTTCTATCCAGCATTCCTTCCTCCGGCTAGTCTATCTTTTCCGGTTTTTAATTCACATGGACGAAATAAATTTTCTTTTCACTTCACTTTCTCTCATTTTAAAATTTTCTTTCTCAAAATGATCCAGAGAATACGAATATCAATCTAATCGCATCTGTGCATATATAAGGGAACAGAGAGGGAGAGAAAAGACCTTTTGAATTCGTTCTAACGGAAATGTCTCCTTGAAGAATACGTTGTCAGCCGATTCGAAGGTCTCGACCACAGGTGCATCAACGGAGGTGGCTCTGATTGGGAGAGCAGCTCGAGTCGGTCGAAAGTTGCAGTGGCAGGCGCCAAGGGAGAGAGGTAAAGGAGTGTAATTTGTAGAAAATGCTTTGGTTTTTTGCAAAATGAAGATGAATTTGGAGTGGCGTTCTCTGCGACAGTTGTATCGCAGAGGCTCTATGGCTACCGTGGACATGGTGACAGAGAGAGAGAGAGAGAGAGAGAGAAGGAGAGTTGATTGCAGTCTTGCAGAGATGAATAATAATTGGTGATGGACATCATTCAGTTTTTGGACTTCCTTTCTTTACTTTCTGCAAATTACGGAATATCCCCAAAAGTATATGGAAAGATGTTTTTTTTTTTTTCCTTTCTTTTCTTACCTGCACTTCAGAGTTCCAGCCTCTCTAACAACCTTTTCTACGCTAACAATGAGGTCGTCCCAAGAGTTGCTAACAAAAAAATTGAATCTTAGGAGGGAACAAAATCCTAACACCCCCTTTGGATTGAGCGATTCCGTGAGAGAAGAAAGGAGATAGAGAGGAAACAAATTATATGGCACGTTTTGAAGGTCCAAGAGGCAAGAGAGGGTGGAAGAGGGTAAGAGAGCAGAACCCTTTCAACCCCCAGTTTCCTTTCTCACCAAAAGTGGCCCGAGTCCGTGATAAATGAATCCTTGTCGACTTCCGACAACCCGTACGGTCCACCCACTCATCGGATCGTCGTCGTACACTCGTACTTGTACGGGTGTCTTCGTCCCGTCAACGTGAAGCTAGATCTGTTATCAAAATTGAGTTTTGAAGTTTTGATTTGGTCACCGAAGAGAGTTTGTTCACCGGAATGGAAGGGAGAGACTCTAATTTCTCACTGGTATTTGGATGATAGAGTGAGAGACAACAATATTTTCTTTTTCTTTTTTCTTTTCTCATTATTAAGGTAAACCAGTCTTCTTTCCTTTCTTTTCTCACATAGGTAGCCAAATGGGCAGTAAGTTCTAAGCTGAGACTTTTGGTTAGTTTGAGAAATAATTTTGACAACAATGAAAAACTTCTTCACCTAATAAAAAAAATAAAAAATGAACCTTAAAATGCACAAGGGATTTTATTTTAAAAATATCTAGGAACATTTGGCTCACATTTTTATAGTGTTTTTTGTTTTTTGGCTGTTGTTTTTTTCTAATTTTTAATGGATGAAATACATTATATTGTTCGTGCAAGAGGAATCAAAATACTAGTAGTATAAACAACCATAAATCTAACATTTTGTGAAAATATCTCGTGGGAGGCTTATGCAACTACAATCAATTCGAGGGGCTTTAATAACCATAAATCACTTCTCATTGCACTCTTTATGGAAATATATGTGTAGAATTTCCACGTGTAATAACTTCAACCCTCAATTGATTGAGCTGCCCAATGTATGTACACTTTCGTGAAGGAGACGAAACTGCTGATCAAAGCCATCTTTACGTGAATCATAAGAGTCAAACTTTTGCCATCTCCAACTTTGCCATAAAATTTTGGAAATTTCTTTTGCTGCCCCATGACACACACCCCCCCGGCCCCACCCCCGACTTTTGTGTTTTTTACCGTTTTACCCCTCCTCTCCTCCTTTAATTACTTACTTTATTTATATTATTTATATTATATTAATTCATCTTTTTATATTAATTCATTTAATTATTTAATTCAGTTCTTTTATTTAATTCATTTCTTTTATTTATCTCTTTTTTAATATCTTTTTTCTCTTTTATCTTTTTAATATTCTCTAATATCTTGTTTCTCTTTTTTAATTATTTAATATCTTGTTTCTCTAATATCTTTTAATTCTCTTTCTTTATATAAATTTTAATTCATTTATTTAATTACTTTATTTATCTTTTTTATTTTTCTATTTTATTTATTTAATATTGTTTATTTACCTCTTTTTCTTAATTATTTAATCTTATTTATTTAATTTTTTATTACACCATCAAAATATATTATTACACCATCACCATAGTCATACACAACTAGGTGTTCATGACTCCCCAACATTAGTACAAGTCCAAAGTACTTGACTACTACACACCCACACCATCCTCGCAAACCAATATTTACATAGCATCCACAGTCTGACAAAAGTTACCAAAAACAACCACTAAGAACACCTGACTAGCACTGTAGTTGGACCGACGTCTAGCTCATCCAGGTATCTGCAACCAAAAAGGTTACACGAGAATGTAGATTAGCAACATAATAAAAAGAAATGCTTAAACACCTAAGAGGATTTCAATAATCAAAGAGGATTTCAATAAATATCATCCACTACATAAAATTTTCAACCAACTTTCTCTACTCATAAACTCATTTCAACAACATATCCAAAGAGGATTTCAATAATCATATTCTCACCCATTCCTCATAACAATAACACATAAATTTTACCAAGTGTGTCAATGAGTCGTCTACCTCACGACCGAGAGTTAAGACGATACCGTTACCTTGTTCACAGGCTCACATATAGTGGCGGTGACGAGGGCCATTCTTTATCACCAATGGTAGGTGCAGCCCCCAAGGTAAGCAAAGCTTACTAGCAAACGTTCACCATGTTTGCCAACTCACAAAAATAAGCATTGCAAACGACTTGCAGCTCAACCTTTTCTTCACTCGGTCACTACGAGACAAAAGGAAACAAGTTTTTGTGTTGGTACTTAAAGGCTTACATTAGGCCAAAGCACCGCGTCATCACTCGGAAAAAATACCGTCGGCTTGTTGACACAACCGACTCCATGCAATGCTTTTAGGGAAGCAAATTGTATCCCTAATAACGTCACCTCGAGCTGCTTGTCGAGAACAAGTTCGAACATCCCATCCCCTCTCCTTCTGCTGAAAAGGATATTGGAACCTCAACCTCTGGCTCTCCACCAGCCATCCGATTCACTATCTGTTTTTCTTTCAAGAACTTTGTATTTTATCTTTGTAAGTACTTCTTTGTCTTTCATGGACCAGCTCCAAGCACTTAGGAACATTGAAGAAAGAGCGTTGGGTTGTTTAAAATTCAACTTCTACGCAACACTACTATTTGTGTGTTAACCTGATTTAAGGCCTGCTTGGCCAACTCATTTTCATATTGTTAGATTCTCTTTTTTTTTTAATTTTGGATGTTTGATTGTCCAAGCCCAAAATACATTAAGCCAAAACTCATTCTCAAAATTTGACTTAGAGAGAAAAAGCCAAAATCAGGTTGGGATGAGTTTTTTGATTTTTTTTTTCCACTTTTCCCATTTTGATTAACAAAAAAAACTTACAAAATGTATTCTCCACATCTCCCATACACTACTCCTATTGCAAATGCTTTTTTGCATATTTTTCTCAAACACACCAGCTTCAACATATGTTATGACTATTATCCAAGTAGCCAAAAAGCTAAAAAGTTAAAATGAAAAGTTGAAAATGAGGCTTCCAAACACCCCCTCAGAATACTTAAATTCACTTTCCTTTCCCATACGCAAACAAACAAAAAAGAATGCTTCGCAAAATCTTTTAAGAAAAATGCACAACCTAATCTATGAAGGAGGGAACTGGGGTTGGTGTTGTACACCGTGCACTACAGACCGTTCGATGCCCGGATGGACGGCCTAGATTTGATCGCGCTCCACTCGCCAAAAAACAAATAGGATGCAAAGGGGTGGAGATTAAATCTGGACCGTCCATTTGGACATTGGATGGTCAGTAGTGCGCCGCACAATAATAGGAAAAACAAGCGAACTGTGTTTTATTAAAATTAAAAAAAGAAAATAATAACTGTGTTTTATGAGGAGCTTCTAGTCACATTATTAGGAGGAGCTTCTAGTCACATTATTAGGAGTTCTCTAATGCCAAAAAAATTTCATTCTAGATAAAACTTAAATTTTATCATGAGACCGCACTTTGTCTTCGTCCTCTATGAATTTTCTTTTCCTCAAATAAAACATCCGGATAACTAACCATCTCATTTCTCCTCATTTCTTTTTTTTTTTTTTTCGTTCCAAGAAGAAAAGAAAAAGCTTTTTTTTTTTTTTGGCAATGTTAGGGCCAACCATTTGTTGCAGTATTGCATACGACATTTAAGTTTTCTTACTTGTAAATGGAAATATGGGGGTCACATTAATGATTTACCTCCGCCAAAACCCAAAGATATTTTCCAAATCCTTCCAATTGAAGGAATCCAAATTCAACTTTATTTTTTTGTTTTCTTTTCTAATTCGTCAACCTTTCACAAAATTTTCCCCTATTTGTTGCAATAAAGGGTGAAAGACAAGTTGAGCGGACAAGTATTGGGGCCACACTATTGGCTGCCACCTCTGATTATTGGAACCAACTACCAAATGTATATTTTTTGTAAGAGAAATCCAACTCCTTTAACTCACATTTTCAAACCCGGGTTGGCTTAAGGATTTGCTCCTTTTTAAGATAATGGTTCGGTTTAGGTCTTGGTAAACACTCCGGATCCGCTGTCCTCCTTTGGTGTCCTACCCCCCAATTGTTGTCACGTGGCACACATAACTACTCTACCAAATTCATTTTGACTCTGTTAGAAGCCTTTCTACGTTAAAAATCAAACTCTCCTTTTCCGGGAAAAAAAATTGTCATTTTCTTTGTGATATCTTTCGGATAAAAAATAAATAAAGTACTTCCGGGCAAAAATTTAATTATTTGCACCAAATTAAACTATAAATAGAGATCTTTAATTCGATACAGAAAAAATTGAAAAATTATATACTTTAGTATTTTACATCCAAAACTTATTGTGTTGCTTTGCAATATCCTTCGGATAAAAAATAAAGTACTTCCGCACATAATCACTGTGTTCACTTCATATTTCCAAAAAAAATTCTAAAAAGATTCTTTTCCCATCTCTCATCTCTCCAATCATTAATCACATTTCTCTCTCTACTCATACCCCTCTCTCCAATCATTATTCTCATTTCTCTCTCTATCTCTCTCCAATTGTTATTTATTTTTTTGCACAAAATTAAACTACTAATAGAGATCTTTAATTCGATACCAAAAAAATTAAAAATTATATATACTTTACTATTTTTTTATCCGAAGGATATTACAAAGTAAGTCAATAAGTTTTGGATGTTAAAGATCTCTATTAGTAGTTTAAGTTGGTGCAAAAAAAATTATACGCGAAAGTACTTTACTTTGTAATCCGAAGGATATTGCAAAGCAACTCAACAAGCTAACAAGCCAAAAATGTAAAATACTAAAGTATATAATTTTTCATTTTTTTCTATATCGAATTAAATATCTCTATTAATAGTTTAATTTGGTGCAAAAAAAATTAAAAAATTAATGAATTTGGTAGGAGAGTTATGTGTGCCACTTGGCAGCAATTGGGGGATAGGACACCGAAGAGGGACACCAAAGGGGGACATCAGATCAGGAGTGCTTGGCAAAACCAAAAGAACAATTGAAATTTATACTAACAGATATCTAATTCGTAATCAAACCTGTAAGGCATTGGCTAGGTTCAGGGGTTTTTTTTTTTGAACCCTGTGGACTGTGGTTAACTTGGTTAATCACCGAACCAATCCGAAACCAACTGGAACATAACCACCGGTTTAATCACCGAAACAATCCGAACCACCAGTTTGGTTAACTTGCCGTACGGGTTCGGTTTCGGTGCAACTATCATATAACACTGAAACCAAACCCGAGGTTAAAAAATTAGTAAAACCGGCCCGATCGGTTTCACTTTCTATCGGTTCGTGTGGGACTGTCATCCCTAATTTGGCACAAGGTCAGCCGTCAACGTTTCGGGAAAATCTCTCGTCCTAGTCTTATGCAATTGTAAATAATTTGAGGGGCATAACCATAAATCAATTCTCAATGCACTTTTCATGGGATAGGGGAGAAGAGGCCATCTTCAACGAAGGTTGACACACAAATTATTACTCCACAGTCCACACTGTACCCTTTTCTCAATTTGGTTTTCGATTTATAGCTGGATGTTCAAGTAAGCTTGCACGTATTTCGAAATAAACTTGCCCTACAACTTGATTGATTAATAATTCTTGCAGCAGTGGGGTCTACTAGATATGGATTAGCCTTTGATGACTCTTTTCACGAGAATCTTTCAAAATTTTCTTAATTAATTCTAATTTTATTGGCTAGTGCACAAATGGATATACAAGTGGATTTGGGACCCTAGAGGGCGCTCCTTGTAGGCAGCCCTATGGGGAGCCTATACTAGTCCACGCAAGGGTCCAACACAAATGATTCGAGACGTTCAATAATTTTAAGATAATTTTGCAAGTTACCTTGCAAAAACTCAGCTCAAACAATAAGTGATTGATCGAATATTAAAATTTTCATCCAAAATTCAAGATCTTGAATTTTGAAGAGAAGTTGAACAATTGGTTCAAACCTTACTGTTAACTCTAGAGTAATCATTTGTGTGAGACCTCAGAGTGGGTCCCTCATCCTATTTATGCAATGTCAATACACTGATGGTTGATAACCATAATATTACTTTCAGCCACGGGAAAAAACGGGCCGATAATCCCAAGGGTTCGCTCAGTGATGTTGGGCTGGGAGTTCCTCCCTCGTACGGTCTTAGCGTCAATTCTTTTTACTAACAATTCTTGTGGTCTTCTCACTCCCACGCGCTAGCGTATGAAACACTTATCGAAGGGGTTGTAGGGATTAGTGTGAGGTGCGTTGGGTGTAAGATGACCTGAGACACCCTGTAATATCAAAAAAGGAGGGAAAAAACGGTTCAAAGTGTAAAAATTACATTCATTTTATGGTGATATCTTTCTCGACTATGGAGCATAATTCGAAACTTAGAAAAAATCTTAGCCATTTCCTATAGATTATAACTTATTTTCTAGATGATAGTCACTGTGTTCGTTTGTTGGTTTCAGCAAAAAATTTCGGAAAACACTTTTCCCAAATAAAGGTTGTGCTGATGAGTATATGCCCTGCCCAATAAGTCAAACTTGGAATCCCACAACAGTGGGCTCCACTTTGAAAAAACGAGATTTGAAACAATAGTACTGGACCGATACACTGACATGAATACTTGAATTGACCAATTTTTCTTCAGTGGGGACCACCTGTGACCAACCATAAACTGACATGTATGCAGAGTAAGAGCAAGACAACTGGGTACCACCATGAACGCTGGAAGAAAGGTCATTGTACGGAGGCAAAAAAAAAGAAAGAAGAAAACCAGAAAACCTCTCTCTCTGTCTCCCTGTGCAAAAACTGGGCAGTGGGCCCCTCACTCTCAAACCGAAAATGCATCTCTCTCTCTCTCTCTCTCTCTCTCTCTCTGCGCAACACTGGCCCAGTGGGCCCGCACTTTTCAAACTGAAAATTGCATCTCTCTTCCTCTGGAGAATTGTACCGAACAAAGAACTCAAAAAATGTTTTCAAAAAATTTCGGAAACCAACAAACGAACACAGTGAGTATCTTTCTATCGCAAACTTTTTTTTTTTTTTTTCATGGATTTATAATGTCGGATTAAGTCATACATGAATAATCTACTTGGTGAACAAAGCAAAATGAACGATTATGATCATTCCAAATTTTCCATAACGCGTGAGTAAAAGACAAATGCGAGAAAGTAAAAAAAACACTTCCCAGTTTTCCAAAAGATTTTAGCACCCAGGTGCTAAAATCATGATATTTCAAATCAAAAAATGAAGTGGTTCCGTGTATCATTTTTTGCACCAAATTAAAGTACACAAGGAGTACTTTAATTTGGTGCGAAAAAAAATCAAAAAACGATACACGGAACGACTTCATTTTTTGATTTGAAATATCATGATTTTAGCACCTGGGTGCTAAAATCTTTTGGAAAACTGGGCCTTTAGAAGCACTTAATTTTCGTCACTTTTTAGCATCTATTTTATGAGGCACTTAAAATATTAATTATGATGAAATTGACTTGAAAAATCACCAGAGTGCAAGAAAGCAATCACATAACTTTTATTCAGTTTCCACAGACTACATCTGCATATGCAAAACTCCAGAAACAACATTAAAACTCTGCAAAATACAATAGCAGGTAACAGCTCTCTAATACGAATCACTACCATTAGGATGTTATTGATACATCCTATTGCAGTATTATAACAAAGTAGACGCGCGATATATACGAATGGAACACCCCAAAACCTAAAGAACTAGATGAGCGATAGTATTGAAAAGAAGAAACCATCGTGGAACTCTCCGAGTAATGGCAACCATTTGATAAGCACAGCCACGACCGTATAGAAATCCTCATAACCCCAACTTTCCAGTGTTGAACTTTAACATGCCGTTGTTTGGCCCTGAAGGAGACCGTCCCTGATTTGCGAAGCAATGTCTCTCACCGCCCCAGGTCCATGGGGGATGAAGACAGAGGAAGACTTAGAGGAGGCGCCAATCTCCTTCATGGTGTCAAAATACTGGGTGACCAAAACCATGTCCATGACGTCCTTGGAAGTTGTCCCTGGGACATTGGTGGAGAAGGCAAGCACACTGTCCCTCAGCCCGTCCACAATGGCATTGCGCTGTCGAGCTATGCCAAGCCCGGATAGGTACTTGGACTCTGCCTCCCCCTCAGCACGCTTAATTTGCAGTATCTTCTCTGCTTCGGCCTTCTCGGTTGCAGCAAGCCTCATTCTAGAAGCTGGTTCAGGGGGAAAAAAGGGACCATAATCAGTTTATTTAAATGTGGTGAATCAAATGAACTGCGTAATGTGTGTGCAAAAGTAGTTATTAAATATATAGCCATCAACAGAGCAAATGGCGAACAAAGATTCATGTAGCCGAACTCAATTGTGTGGGACACACGGCTTTTGGTTCAATGAAAAGGTACACGAAATATTTTTCTGAATCAATCTTCAGCGAGTCAAAAGAAACTGCCTCGATTAGTTAAAAGCTACATATAAACGGTCCAGCTCCGGAAGTCAGGGAAATTCCCATCACTGCTCAGCAGCCCAAGGCTAATGAATGTTGATGAAAATGAAAGACAAAGTAAGATCTTATTTATAGACATTGAGCAGAAGGTGATGCAAAAAGATTCGTGTGAGAAGATTTTTCATATGAAGTCTTAGCATGCTGAAATGGTAGAGCTGAAGTCTTTCTGGTAGCCCATGCATGACAAATGCATTCACTATGGTGAAAAGGTAAAAACTGGTTCTGTACTTGCCCAATACCAAGGAAGTTTAAAAGATCTTTCTGCATGGGCAGCACTGGACTTCTTGATAAATCCAAAGATATCTCGACAACCAATGGTTTCATAAGACACAACAAGCCTCATCAATTGCATGGCTAATATTTGGACAAGTCCAGTTGGCAATCCAAATTAGAGACCTCAAAAACAATATTTCTGCAATTTGATACAAGGCTTCCAAAATAACGAAAACTGGTTCCTCTTTTCTAAATTTTTGACGAGGCACGTAATAAAACTGGTTAATCTTTTTCAAAGTGCGACAAGAATTTCAAATCTCAATTTGTAGACGCACAATGTACTCAATTTGTGTCTGAAGTAATGAGAATGAACATCAAATACCTGCATTAATTTCATTCATGGCTCTTTTCACAAGCTCGTCTGGTTCAATATCCACGATGAGGGTTTGAACAATTTCGAATCCATAATGGGACATGGCCTATAGATCCAAAGAAAAGTGAAAAAAGGTTAGTTGGCAATTTTATTCCATAGAGTCAACACTCTGAGTACCTAAAGATTCTACACAGGAAGATACCTTTTCAAGTTCATTCTCCACAGCTTTTGCAATCTCATTCTTCTGCTCAAAGACTGAATCTAGCTCCAACTTTGGCACACTTGCCCTGATAACTGAATTAGTAAAATGTGTAGAGTGTAAAGTTTATTTTCTCCCACAAGATAAAATTTCTATAAGCAAGTCAACCAGATAACACTCAAATGAGATTAAAAAAAGTAAAGAAATTAGAATCGATGATAAACAATAAGCTACTCCCCAAAAATTTAAGCTACTAAATATTAAAGAAGTTAACAGAACCCAAAAAAAAAAAAACACAGAACCATCCGAAAGTTACTTGCAGAAAGGAACTATCTGGTAAACTAAAATCAACAGGATCTCAAGATGTAATAATCACGAAATATGATTTCTAGGACAAACGATAAAGTTTGCAACAAATAAGAGCAGACTAACACTTGATGGCATGTTCACTCGATGACAATACAAAAAAGATGTCGAAAAAGCCAACATTACCATCAAAGACATAGGCCTGGATCTGCTCCTTTGTGTTGCTAAGCTTATAGAATGCATCAGAAGCCTTTTCAGCCAAGGCTCGGTATTGAACAGAAGCAACCACAGTGACAAAGACATTGTCCTGAAGACACAACATAGATCAGAACTACAAACGTCTTGAACAGTAGTAGGATTGACAGGTCTGGATGAAGAAACTTTTAAGTAAATGGCATTGTAAAACAGAAACCTCGATAGAACAAAGTTGTGACTCCTTTAACAGCATAAAAAATACATAATTAATCTACCGCTCATATCAGTTGCACAACACACCTGAGGTAACTCTGATTGATTTTTCAGAAGATATCTCCAGTTAAAACGAGAATAGTCATCCATAAAAATAACAAAGTACTTGGATCCCCCCATAGTGGCATTGGGAGAAGGTACCCAAACGTCAGAATGAACCAATTCAAAAGGAGAAGATGAGAGACTCAGAATATTAGTGCCTTGGGTAAATGCCTACCCTCGCGAGAATCTTATCGAAATAGTTTCAACCCTGATCTCTTTGCTTCCCAAGAGATTTAGGGAAAAGGGCCTTGTCGGCCACCGCTTGCTGATGACGGAACACATCATCAATTAAAAGAAAAACTATGTTAAACTAATTACATTCAGTTTTCTTTTCCCACGAATGAAAAAGAAAAATGGCTTTTCAAGGACCTAAAAATTGATGAACTTGACTGGAAAGCTCCCAGTTAATTTGTATGTTTGATGTTACCATGTAACACTAATTTGAATAGTATTTGCTCCTACTTTCCATCATGGGAAACTAAGAAGAATTATAGCGTACATCTTGTAAAACTATTTACGTGCTTGACAACTAAAACACAAGGAACAACACAAAACATTTCTGTGAACGCACGAAGGTTCAATTTTTCACTTGAGCGGGACGGAGGCACCATAACATAACTCAAACACATGCACCAAGAGGAATAACGGAATGAATCCTTGATTAACTTAGTTTTCTATAAACAAAATAGCTAAAACAGAAGATAATGAGACATGTTGCTTGTTTTTCCCCCCAGATGTCCATACAAGATAGTAATGGTAAAGAAGATATGCACTTCTAACTAATTGATTCTTTGTTGGATGATATCCCACGAATAACCTCCCTATCTTATTGGATTGTTAACCACCAACTCATCTCAAAACTTAAGCTTTTAAAGATAGGGGCGACTTTATTATTTATATTCTCAACACGCGCGCACATGTGTAGCCAGGCCTCTCCTCCATAAGCAGGCTAAACACGTGTAAATTTTATTCATTAGTTAGGCGGTGAGGTTTGAACACGGGATCTATTACCTGCTCTGATAGCATAATAGATTGTTAACCACCAACCCATCTAAAAGCTTAAGCTTTTAGAGAGAGGGGCAACTTCATTTATATTCTCAACATATCTAGTCACTGTAGATAAGCGAAGTTCAAAGTGTCGGAAAAGATGTTTCAAGATTGAGAAACGAAGATACACTCTCAACTACATTAGTTAAACAACAAACCTTTGTCTTTGTTTCACAACGAACGTCTAGCTGCTGCACTCGTAGTGAAAGGATACCGGCCGTTTGCTTCCCAATACACCAAGGCATAAGATGACAACCAGGGTCAAGCACAGCATCAAACTTCCCAAAAGTTTCTCGGATAGCCACAGTGGACTGGTCTACTTGAATGCAACCAAAAGATTGTCCCATTGTCGATTCTTTCCTATTATAACAAATTAACAATAAACATGAACATTACTTGTAATCCAAAGCCACTTGAAGATGCAGAAACAACAGAAAGTTGAGTATGTCGGTCTCATCAATGACTGACAATACTTTTTAGTACATACTAAAATAGTGCAAATCTAGTGGGTTGAATTCTTAGAGGGCTAACAAGAAATAATTAAAACATAAATTGCAAGTACGGTTATTTTGTCACACTTTCAACAGATAACCTTTAAAACCAGATATAGCATTCACAACACTGTAAAACCATAACGATCACATGAACAAGTTTGGAGTCTTGCCATTTCCCAAAACTGTTACAAGAAGTTGCACAAAGCGTATCAATAAAAGAACCAAAAAAATGATAAATGACCAACAAACAATGCTAAACCTATTCTATTAAAAGCTGAAAATTAGAGCATCATAGCTGATATTACAGCAGGGGAGCAATAAATTCAAGGATCAGATTAATATGCATACAAGGACTCAAGTCTTAACTACTTCAGGTTGAGGAACAAAGAGAAATTACATTGATTAAAAAGAAATAAGCATGAATACAAATGATTCAACAGATTCGAAAGGGAAAGCTTATATCCAATCAGTGAATCCACCCTAGATGCACATAATAGCTAATTAAAATAAGTATGAATACAAGGTACACTACATTTGGTCACAGTAGTTTGGGGAAAAAAACAGCCCAAGGACCACAAAGAAGAACTTTTCATATTGAAGCATCCCAAGGGATTTACCAAAAGGCTGGATGCACGACTAGAACAATGTCAGTCATCTGGACCTACACACAACACTAACATCTACTTGGCAAAAAAAAAAAAAAACTAACATCTTGTGTCCGAATTTGGACAAATGCGGGACTCCTAATCTATGCAATTTGGAACAGTTTACACAAAATAATACTCTCAGTAAATCCCTGAGCAAAATACGAAGAAAACAGAATTCACAATCAAAATTGAAAACGACTTCGAAACAAAGATTGAATAGAGAGTGAGTGAGTATACAAGCCTTTCAATGCAGTACTGTTATGGAGGGTTTTGGCGCAGGGTGTTGCGAGGAACTGTAATTAGGGAAATGAATTGCGTCTGTGGTGAAAGTTTTATAGGAGGAGGAAGAGGGAAGACCGGAAGAGGCCACGTTCAACGAAGGTGGCAGACAAATTAGTGCCGTATTTGGTTCTCGTGTTTTTTTCCAGGGAAAAAGAAAAGGTGATGTGAAATGAAATTATACAACGCGGATTGGAATCCCCACACGTAAAACGTTTATACTGCTTTTAGTTAGCAAAATGTTAGGGAGTATTCCACGAAGGCAGATTTTATAATAAATTTATTATTTACAATTTTTTGTATGATGTATTATGAGAGAATGACATATCTTGATTTTTGAAAAAAACTTTTATTGTTAGTGGAACACCCCGTTAATTTTATCTCGAATATACAAATCGCGCGTTTATTGCATTCCCATGTTTACAAATGGTCCGAGGGCCTACTACTGCCTAGAGAGTTTCTCTCTCTAAAAGTTAGATCTCTCTAGGGTTTTATCCCTTTCTTGCCGGCAGCCCTTCTCCGACTTTCTTCTCCCTTTTACCTTTCTTGTTTTATCCTCTCCCCCCCGTCTCCTCTTCCTTTTCTTCTTGAACGATTGAGTTCCTAGGGGGTGGGGCTCCCCTCCTCCTCCTAGTCCTTGGGCTGGACCCCCACCTTCAACCATGGCCGTCCACCATACACCTCTCCTCCGTTCCGTACCCAACCACCAAAACCCAGATCTATCACCTCTACCTCTAAACCTCAGATCTATAAATTCACCCCTAGTATCTCCACCATTTTCTTCCCCGTTCCTTACCTCACCGTTCAACATACCCCACCTCTTCTCTCCGTTCCTTTCCATTTTTTCTTTCCCCCTTTCTGTTCGAGAGGGTTATGATGACGATGGGTTGATTTTGGGTATCTTTGCCCCCCCCCCCCCCGGCTAATAAAGTTCCCTAATGCCATGGGCGGCGGCTAGGGGAACGGGGTCTTGTCCGGGGAAGCGACTGGTCGGCTAACTCGTGGAGAATCGGACAACTCAACAAGGCGACTTGTGGAGAATCGGTTTGTACCAGCTTTTGGGTTATCTGATGTAGTTGGGTAGTTTTGTTTTCTGTAGCAGTTTTGTTTGTTCCAGTTTCTGTGTTTTTTATTACATTGGAGCTGTATGGTTTTAAGGGTTTGATCCGGGTACCCGTTGGGTTCTTTACTGCTAACATTTTGATAAGATTCATCATTCCATCCCGAAGGTGTTGGGTCTGCTTCGGCAGGTGTGTCTAAGAGCTAGTGGTATTGTATGCCGAGCGAATGCCGTGCTCATATCAACTGTTAGTGGTTTTGGTTTCACTCCTGTCTTTGAATGTAATCGTTGTCGGATGGCGTTATTAATGGAATCCTTGACTTTATTTCAAAAATGTTTACAAATGGTCCCGAGTTAACTCCGTCCAAACTGACTGCTAAATGCAGGGGTATTTGTGAAAATTAGTTAAAGTTTTCCCATCTCAGGGTAGAGGTAATAGGGCCGGCCCTTGGCCCTATCCGACAAGGTAGCCGCTTAGGGCCCCAGCTTTCAACCCAATAATATGTATGTCAAACGTTTTTGTAGTTGGCAATTGCGTCGAGTTAGTAAGATCTCTGCCTGCAAAGCTTGAGGTTGTGTGTTCGATTCTTGCTCCCTTCAAAATTTTATTGAAGTATACAAAAATTTGTGTCAAACTGAAGGCGTCATGACTCAAATTCACAACCTTTGGTAGAATAGTCAAGCATCATGCCACTAAACAAGTTGACCATTGGCTTGCAAACGTATGGTATATATACAGTAAATTGAGAGGCCCCATTTTAAAACTTGTTTAGGGCCCTGAAAATCTCAAGGCTGGACCTGATAGATAAGGTTAGGTCAGGCTTACGACATCGGGAGACTGGAGGCAGTAACAATTCCCTTGGTCTCTTTAATTAGCATCAATTTGTTTGGATAATTTGGTGAATAACAAAGTTTGCTGGTAATTGAACATGATGTTTTCAACTGGGATAATTTCCTGAATAACAAAGTTTACTGTAATTGAATACAATGGAAATTATTTTTTTAGGTATTGTTAGGATTCATCTACAAATAAGAATTTAACATTTTGTTTTATGGTTAGGGTAGAAGTTTGGATATTGAACATGAGATTATTTGTAGCTAAGTTCCATGAACGGTCAATTTGGATGCGCGAAGTCAGCTGCAGGACCCTTTAAATGTGCATTACAAACGTTGGGATGCAATAGACACGATTTGTATATTGAGGGCCATCCGTACAAATAAGTGCGATAAAAAAGGATGCATCACCGTCTTCAGGGCCGGCTCATGACATAAGCCAATGAAGCCACCTCTTCGAGCCCCCCAAAAATGTAAAAAATAGGGGCCCCAAACATGTAGGCCTCTTATATATATTATAATAGTTGTTTATTTTTGGATGACTATATGTTTAAATTTATGAGATGATAAATATTTTGTAATGATTTTTTATGAAGATATGTGTCAAGAAATTTTATTATGCAAAATATATGGAGGGCCTCATCTAATGAGTCCGTTTAAGACCTCTAAAACTAATGAGCTGGCACTGACCGTCTTTAGCTTTGTTTGGAAAATCTATAACCCTACTTTTGTCTATAGTTTAAGGACAAAAAAGCTACCGAAAAACACACCCTAAATACACTATGAAACTTTAACTGTTTGTCATAGACGATCTCTCACTTTCACAAATACAATTTTTGTTCATGAAGTCATTGATGTGATCCAGCCAAATTTTTACATGAATAATCTACTTATGAGCATTGCAAAATAACGATTCCAAATTATCGCGGGTTTGAAAAGGGCCAACAAAATGTCCAAATTGGACTGGACCAGATAGGAATAGGACATTATCTCTCTCCAAAATTATCAAAACAAATCTAAATTAAATAAATATTAAAAATGGAACCGAACTATAATGTCAAAAAAGAATAAACAATGTGGAAATTATCAAAAACTATGAAAAATCATAAAAACTCCGAGATCACAAGAACCCCGAAAATAAGTTATCAAAAGTGCATGACATGAAACCACACAACATTCATAAAAAAAAAGGCACACATTTATTTACTAAGCTGTTTCCAGCGCTGCTCGATAAATGACCACTAAAACAAGAAAGACTAGGGACACCAATATTGCTCAAGTGATTAGGATGACTCAAAGCAACGTACTAGATTCATGATTCAGTGAATGATTATATAGGCACAGGGGCGGAGCCAGCTAAGGACCAGGGGGTCACGTGCCCCCTGGATTTTTATCCCCTGCAGTTTTTTTTTCCAACCGGTTTTAAAGTTAACTATATATATATTATATAATTATCTCCTTTCCTAATGCTAGGCTTGCTAGTTCAAGTGGCCTAGTGCTAGCCTTCCCTCGCTGGACGCCCAGGCTCAATTCTTGGTGTGTGTGTGCAATTTCTTTTTTCTTTATCTTTTTTCACACGGTATAATTAAAAGAGTACATATATTAATCACGGTTTCACTAATTTTGAAACAAAAAATAATTGAAAAACAATCTTAGTGATCTTTATTACACTTGATTTAATTTTTTTTTGTTTTAAAGATTAAGAACCAAATAGTTAAGTGAGCTATCATAATTTTATGATCTCTTCAAAAATGAACTTAGCTAGAGTCTTTGAACCGGCACTGACAATATTCGTGAAGCAAAATGTTTTTATGGGATTAGTAATGAAACAATTATGCAAAACTTTCGAAAAATGAAAACTTGTCTGGGTCAATTGTAAATAAATTACCAACAAATAATTAGTTTTTTTTTCTTATGTTTAGAATCGTTTTAAAATATCATGATAAGTTTGTGTCTAATGAAGAATGTTTAAATTTTTGTTCTTGGTGCTTCTTTATTCTCTATATTTCACTGTGATTTTTTTTTTATTGTGACAATTAAGGTGCCCCCTCTGAATGATATTTCTGGCTCCGCCACTATATAGGCATTCGTGGTGGTTGAGTCCTGTTAGGAAAATACCTCCACCAAAACCCAAAGATATTTTCCCAACGAAAGTCTAATTCCTTCATATTGAAAGAATCCCAACTCAACTTTCAATCTTTGATTTTCTTTTCCCATTCTTCAGCCTTAACTCTCACACATTCACGCGGAGTCCAAAACTAAGTGTATGAATCACACATGAATATGTGGTTGTAGAGGTCCTAGAGCACCATTTGTCGGTTCTCTAGGAGTACTAAATAATCACGGATCTGGGGATCCTATAGTGTGACACACAAGCCGTTGATCTCGATAATTAATGGCTCGGATTTCTTCTTAGCAATGGACGACTCGGATCATGCAACTGACGAGATAAAATCCGAGCTGTTGATTGTGCGATTAACGGCTCAGATGCCACACCACAGGATCCCCAATTCCGAATAATCACTCCTTTTAACTCACATTTTCTTTTCAATTCGTCAATTATTGTTCATACTGACTTTGGGTATTGATGGGAATTGACTTGAACCGTGTGGTGGTAGTTGATTGGAATTAGAAAATAACGGGTTCAATGCAGAGCCGGGATTAGTGAAGGGAGCACGAGCTTAATTTGGGTCAATTATGGAATTATTTTTGTACTTGAACCTAATCTGATTTGGCCAATTAACTCCTGCCGGCAATGGCAAGTTGCCATAATACGTCCAAACCGGTATTTATTGGGTGCTCTTGCAGTATAGCCATTGGTTGTTCCAACTCCGTTCATCACTACATACTAATGTGAGACTTACAATTAAATATATGAATTCCACTTAAATATTGATTATAAAAGGCGTAGAGACATCACGTTACAGTTTTTTTTTTATAATTCAGGTGTTCGAGTTAATTTAAGCCTAGTTCAACTAATTTTGAGCACACCAATCCAACCGTCCACTTCTATCCCAATATTGTATTTGTCCCCCAAACAAATATCAGTAATAGTTATTGATATTCAATCAACATAATCTTTCGCACACATGTACTCCATTATTTAGACGGTGGTGTTGTTGAGCTGTTTTACACTGTGAACTTAGCTCCACCCCCGGTCTGATATGGTAAACCGGTTTAGGTTTACCTCCTTTTCTCCCAAGTCCGCATGTCCCGCTTCCACTGACAAAAAAAAAAAAAAAAACTCTTGAGGCTAATGGAAGTTTGCCAGATCATTAATTTTAGGACTTAGAGATTAGTCGAGAGGTGTATGTGTCTTGTATATATAGGCACATACACCTAATTATTAATTATTTAAAGAAGGTTAGCCAAATGTTACCATCATTGAGTTAGAAAATTTTGATCACTTGCATCATTTCTGGCAAGAACACCTCAACTAGGCCAACCTTCTCTTCTTATTTCTATAAAAATTTTAAACATTTATTGCAATTGGAGAGGGGAGTGCTGGTGTCCGGCATCCGAGCCGTCGGATGTGTTTTCAACGATCTTTAGGCCAAGTTTTCCAAATGATAAAATCTACATTTGATAAAATCTAATACTTGATTTTATCGAATGAGGAAGACATGTGATTAAATTAAACACAAAAAGCATTTGGGAAACTTGGCTGATTTGTTGAGAAAGAGCCCTGCCAACACGATAATTAAAGTTAAGTCCACTTAAAGTGGTGGATTCTATTTCTACATATCAATCGTATCCTTGAGAAAGAGCCCAGTGGAGTTTCAATAATCTCACTCCTCCACTCATGATTGACCATTTGTTGCCGTTTCCGTTGCGAATACTTCTTTTATTAGGTTATGTTCCTCAAGAATTGATCGAGCTGAGTGTAAGCTGCAATCGATGTATGATTTGATAATAATTTGCAAACTATCACCGTTGCATAGCCTGCACTTGCAAATAAAAAGTCCAAGTTAAATAAAGAACTCGAAGCAATTTTATTTTGATCTAAGCAAGCTTCCAATATAATTCTTTTCAACAGAATTCAATCCGTGAGGTGCCAATTACACTGTCAAAATTTTTGTTGATTGAGCTTGGTAGCCCTATGACAAAAAGAACGAGAAAAATTGTAAAGAAGAGGGAAACGTAGATGGCTGGAGAACTGAAAGAAAGTTGACCAGCTATGAAGCACCGACACTCCTAGGAGGCGCCGTATTGCCGTAAAGGAAACACGGGGACACGGCTAAATACGTATGGGACACGCCACGTGGCGTGTCCCCCAATTTTTTTGAATTTTTTGACGGGGACACGGCAGGGGGCAAATTGTAATTTTTTAAAAAATATTTGGGGTCAATCTGTAATTTTTAAATTTTCAGGGGTTAAATTGTAATTTTTTAAAAAAATTTGGGGTCAAACTATAATTATCAATCTTTAAATTTTTAAGTTTTTTTAAATTTTTTATAATATTTTTATATAAATTAATATATATATTGCCGTGTCCCCCGCCGTGTCCGTGTCCCTTTTTTCAAAATTGCCGTATCCGTGTCCGTATCCGTATCCGTGTCCGTGCTACATATTGATCAGTGATCATGAAATGTGTAGGAGAGTTTCTTGGTTTCAGCCAATGTTCCCTAAGAATAGTATGAGCTAAAGAGGTACAAATAGTTAAGGATTAGATAATAGCAAATGGAGTGGTCTAGAAAGGTGTAGAAAATAGCATTAGTGCTCAGGAACAAACAAGGCAAAGGAGCTTAAACTAATTCATGCGTGATATCCAAGATATCTAGAGAGAATAGTGTGAAATTACAGTAGGAAGAATGTTCGATCTCCTTCCTAAAATCTGTGACCACCCACTTTCTCTCTAGAATGACACACTCTGTCAAACAAATCATCTCTAGGAATTGTGAAGGCCAATTCTATTTCCAACCCTTATTTACTCTATACAACCCAAATTCTCCATAAAACCCACACCTAAAAATTCTTAACCAAATTTACTCAATACAATCCACTAAATATACTTAAACTTCCAATAATACCCTTAACTCTAAAAAACCTAAAAAAAAAAACCCTAAAAGTTTACTCCTTCCTCCCTCACAGTCATCTCCCTCCCTCCTTTCTCACTCCCTCTCCCAGTCAATCATCTCGTGATCACCACCACCGTTCGACATTGCACCATCTCCTCTGTACACCACTTGCAAGAATACGTGATGAACAATTTTCGGAAAGTAAATGTCGAAAATTTGTATTTCATACGGTTTGGATTTCAAATGATCAACAAAGTATTTTTTTTATCCCTGTGACTCATTTCGACGACAACATGTCGAAATTTTAAAATCATTTCATACTATAAATGTTGAAATACATGTCCATTTTCGACAACCATATGTCAAATTAAATTAAACGTGAAATTTAAGTATATTAACGACATTAACAACCCGAAAAGGTAAGCATAAATTGACATTCAATTGTTGAATGTCAGTCGTTTTACACAGTTTTAGTTTTGGCGGGCGAATGTTGTAAAGTTAATCCATTTTCGGTGTCAAAATATCGAAAAATTTGTCGATTTTCGGTGCTTGAATGTTGATAATCTGGGCCGATTTTGTTCGAAAAATTCTTATCTCTTCATGATTTTTCAGCTCCACTGAAGGTGCCAATGTCCACCACAACTTCCTTCTCAACGACTGTACTGTTGTTTGTTAGGAAATCGGAACACAAACAGTCGTGCGTAATGAAAAACGGGAAAGAAAAACTAGACACAAGATATACGTGGAAAACCTCAACGCGAGGAAAAACCACGGGAGCCACACCAGTCCACTATGAAATCGAAAATAAAAGTACAAGTCTTCTCTCAATCTCTCTGAGATATGCGTTTTCTCTTGCCTCTCTTTGTTTTCCTCTGAAAAACTGATAACCCTAAATTTAACAAACTGCTAAATAAATAGGTCGGGCCCTATGGCCGAAATTACACCCCGAGGTCCAAAAATATCGTTTTCGCTGCAGTCCGGAGTGCGACCTTAGAAACACACTGGACTACGGGGCTTAGTAGTCCCGTCGGGGCGCTGCCCCTACACCCCCGGGATAGACCACTGCTGAAGGTTGTCTGCACCCCAACAATTTCCCACTTGAAGATAACCGAAACATTAGCAAACAAACAACTGCAAACCCCAAAATAATCTCAATCAACATGGACGTAGTCATCTGACCCCTCTTGGTGTGGCTCCAAGCCCATCATCTCTTCAAGCATGAAGGTCAACTGAAATTGAACACAACTTCATTTTCTCAACAGTAACAGGCTTGGTCAACATATCTGCCAGATTTTTGTCCCCCAAAATCTTCTCTAGCAACAAATCCACATCCTACAAAAATGAACGAATGAAATGGTACCTCAAATCAATGTGCTTCGTCCTGGCATGGAACACTTGATTTTTTGCAAGGTGTATAGCACTCTGGCTGTCACTGAAAAGAAAACAGTTCTCTTGCTTCAAACCCAACTCCTCCAAAAAACTCTTCAACCAAATCATCTCCTTTGCAGCCTCAGTCACAACCACATACTCAGCTTCTGTCGCGGATAATGTCACTAATTTCTACAAACGTGAAACCCAACTCACCACTGTTGAACCCATAGTATAGATATAACCCGTGGTGCTTCGCCACGTATCCTGATCACCAGCAAAGTCTGCATCCACATATCCCTGCACTGTCAACTTCCCTCTCTCAAAACAAAGTGGCAAATCAGTGGTACCTCTCAAGTATCACATAATCCACTTTACTACTTCCAAATGTTGTTTCCCTGGATTGTTAGCAAAGCTGCTCACAACTCCCACTGCATGGGCAATGTCTAGTCTCATGTTCACCATCGCATACATCAGGCTACCAATGGTCGAGGTAAACGGAACCTTGGCTATGTGATCTCTTTCTGCATTTATCTTGGGTGATTGCCCCTGAGAAAGTTTGAAGTGACTTCCCAAGGGTGTGCCAACTGTCTTAGCACTCTGCATATTGAACCTTTCCAGAACTCGTTCAATATAATCAGTCTGACTCAACCGCAAAGTCCCCTGAGCCCTATCCCTGCTGATTCTCATCTCAAGCATCTGCTTAGCTGCACCCAGATCTTTCATAGGAAACTCCTTTGCCAACTGTTGCTTCAACCTGTTGATCTCCCTAACACAGGATCCTACTACAAGCATATCATCTACATAGAGTAATAAAATAATGTAGCTAGACTCAAACCTCTTGAAGTAACAACAATGATCTCCATTGCACTTTGTGTAGCCACTGCGCTGCATGAAACCATCAAACTTTCTGTACCACTGTCTGAGAGCCTGTTTCAAACCATACAGACTCTTCTTGAGTCTGCACACCATCTCTTCCTTGCCTTTCACAATGAAGCCAACAGGCTGCTTCATGTAGATTTCTTCATCCAAGTCCCCGTGAAGAAAATCAGTTTTAACATCTAATTGCTCAAGGTAGAGATTCTCAGCAGCAACTAAACTCAACACCACTCTGATAGTGGCCATCTTCACAACCGGTGAAAATATCTTTGTATAATCAATCCCCTCCTTTTGTTGAAAACCCTTTTACAACCAATCTTGCCTTGTACCTTTTCTTGCCATCATTCTCTTGCTTAGGTCGATAAACCCCACTTGTTCTGCAAGACTTTCTTTCCTGTGGAAAGTTGAGCTAACTGCCAAGTACCGTTGGAATGAAGAGATCCATATCTTCCACTCGACTGACTCATGAACCTGCAAAGCCTCATCATAGTACTCTGGCTCTTCACTGTCCGTCAAAAGCAAGTAATCAAGCGAAGAAATGTATTTTGGATTTGGTTTGTGTACTCTGGCTGACCTCTTCAACTCTTTGACTACTGAACTAGTCCCTGTTTCTGGAGCTACCCCATCTGAAATTGTCCCCTATGAAACCGTCTCATCTAAAGCTCTCTCATTTGCTTGACTAGACTTCTGCTCAACCCCAATGTCATTTGGAAGATCCTCCAACCCAAAGTACTCGGACGTATCCCTATCCGAAGTGGTACTCCCACTGCTATGTTTGCTATCCCTGTCTTTGTACATCACCCTCTTATCGAATACAACATCCCTACTTCTGATTATCTTCATGTTGTTGTAATCCTAGAACTGATAACCAAAATCATCGCAGCCATACCCAATGAAAGTACACTTCTGTGATTTAGCATCAATCTTATCCCTATCTTTATCGCTAATATGCACATAAGACACGCAACCAAAAACACGTAAATGTGAGAGATTTACCTTTTTACCACTCCAAACCTCCTCTGGTATGCCCAAGTTCAACGGTGTGCTGACTGCATCTGCCCAAAACATCTTAGGCAACCCTACATGTATCCGCATGCTCCTAGCACACTCAGTCAAGGTCTTGTTCATCCTCTCTGCAATGCCATTATGCTGCGGAGTCCCTGGAGGTATCCTTCCTAATCGAATCCCGAATAGACCGCATGCTCTCTTAAACTCCCTAACTCATACTCTCTGCCATTATCAGACCTCAACCTCTTCACTTTCAAATCTGTTTCATTCTCAACCATGGCTTTCCACTTCTTGAAGACTTCAGCGACCTCTGACTTATGCTTCATGAAGTATACACATATCTTCCTCGAGTGATCGGCGACAAAGGTAATATAGTAATAAGAACCGCCAAGAGAAGACACGGTAGTTGGACCCCAAACATCTGTATGGACAAGCTCTAGCTTCTGAGCCCTGGGTGGCCTGCCGCCTTTCTGAAAGCTAACTCGTTTCTGTTTATCGAGGATACAATCCTCACACATGTCAATATCCACTGACTCTAACCCCGGTAGCTTCCCATTCGACTGCAAAACCTTCATTCCCTTCTCATTCATATATCCCAGTCTTCTGTACCACAAATTTGAACTTTCCTTGCTGTCTACAACTGCAAGTGTGTCGCTACCATTTGAAGTCAAGTAAAGTGTACCAACTTTCTTGCCTTTAGCCACCACCATGGTACCGTTGGAGACTTTCCACGTGTCCCCTGTGAATGTCGATGTATAACCTGCAGCTGCAAGTTGTCCAACCGAAACAAGATTCCTCTTCAAATTCAGAACGTGTCTGACATCTTTCAGACACCATTTGTACCATTGCGTCGCAATCAGAACATTACCTCTTCCCAAAATACTACATGGCTCATCATTCCCCAAGTATGCTTTCCCAAAGTCTCCTGCTTCATAGTTCTGCAAAACCTCTGTGTTAGCAGTGACGTGGAATGAGGCACCCGAATCAATCACCCACGATTCAGCGTCGCTGTTCATAGCAAGAATAAGTGCATCGTGCACAACATGAGCCTGCTGCCCACCGTTATTCTTCTTCGGTGCCTTACAAGTTTGTGACATATGGCCTACCTGACCATAATTTCAACATTCACCTTTGATGGGCCGAACCTGAGATTTAGCCCAATTTTCCTTGCCACTCTTCGATTTTGACCTATTCCTGTTCTGATTCTGACCACCCTTATTCTGGCTTCTGCCCCTCTGCTGCTCAAAACTTAGGGCTGAACCTAAAGTGCCTGAACCTGAACTATCAATTGAATTTCTTTTGACCTCCTCAGTCAGAATCAAACTAACAACCTCACTCAGTTTCAACTTCTTTTTCCCTGCCGAATTACTGACTGCAGTAACAGTACCCTGCCAGCTCTCTGGCAACTGAGACAAAATTAACAAAGCTTGAACCTCATCATTAAACTTGATATCGACAGACGTAAGTTGATCAACAATCGTATTGAACTCACTGAGATGTGACATAAAGGAAACCCTTTCTGTCATAGACAGGTTAAAAAGTATTTTCATGAGATGTACCTTATTCGCAGCAGACGACTAATCGTACATCTTCTTTAGCGCTGCCATAAGATCCTCCGTCGTTTCCTCCTTCAATATGTTGTGGGTGACTGACTTTGAAAGAGACAGGCGAATAACCTCTAACGCCTTTCTGTCAAGAACGTCCCAATCCTCGTTGCACTCTTCAGTCGTCTTCCCCTTTTCTTTACCCAGCAACGGCCGGTAAAGATCCTTCTGATACAGATAGTTCTCTATCTACGTTTTCCAGAACGCGAAGTCTGACCTGTCAAACTTGTCGATCTTCTATTTGCCTTCTTCAGAACCCATAGCTCCCACTGAAACCCTAGCCTGCCCGAACGAGATTAAACCCTAGCCTGTCGAACAAACCCTACCGCAACCGCGGCTCTGATACCAATTGTTAGGAAATCGGAACACAAACAGTCGTGCGTAATGAAAAACGGGAAAGAAACGAGACACAAGATATACGTGGAAAACCTCAACGCGAGAAAAAACCACGGGAGCCACACCAGTCCACTATGAAATTGAAAATAAGAGTACAAGTCTTTTCGCAATCTCTCTGAGATTTGCGTTTTCTCTCGCCTCTCTTTATTTTCCTCTGAAAAACTGATAACCCTAAATTTGACAAACTGCTAAATAAATAGGTCAGGCCCTATAGCCGAAATTACACCCCGAGGTGCAAAAATATCGTTTTCGCTGTAGTTTGGAGTGCGACCTTAGGAGCACACCGGACTGCGGGACTTTGCAGTCCTGTGGGGGCTCCGTCCCCCACACCCCCGGTGGGGGCGCTGCCCCCTACACCTCCGGGATAGACCACTGCTGAAGGTTGTCTGCACCCCAACATTGTTCAGCTCATTGGATTCCATTTCTATTGTTTTAGTTTCAATTTGAACCCTCCATTGATTGAATGTGTATTCCTTCATTCTACATTAAGAATGATATGAACAAGGAATGAAGAAAGGATAAATTGAGAGGTGGAGGAGGTGGCTGGGGTTTACGTTTCCCCAACGTTGAAGAAGAAGAATGCCGATAAAAAAATTTAATAAAAAAAAAGTTAAAGAAGAAGAAGGGGAAATGAAGAAGAAGAAGGAAATGAAGAAGAATGAGGGTTTTAGGGGTATGTAGATTTTACTTTAGGGCATTTTAGTCTTTAGCCAGTAGTGTAATCTAGTGGTATTGTGTGAAAAATTTAATGGGTTGAGTAAATTTTATAGGCACCTTGGGCCGGTACTTAAACTCCAGGTGTCCCCAAAAACATTATGACACATGTCCCTTCCGTACACATTGACCTCATAGGTGACGTCATCCACGATGTCATCCTCGGGGCGTGCTACTCCACTCTATGTTTGCGAACCTCTCTTCTTTTATAGCCATCAAGCCACTAGATCCCCTTCAATTCCCGTATGGGCAATTAAGGTCATAACTTGTCCAGCCATGCTAGTACCATGACCAAGTAATTCGTTGCACAACCTCAAATGTTGGCCGTAAAATGGTGAATTCCGAAGAACAGATAGCATAGTATGAGCATACACCATTACACCATCAAATATCCCTTTCAATTCCAATAGAAATAATGATTTCAAAACAAGGTCCTGAATCTGTGTGTTCCGACCATGAACTGTTTTTTCACCCAATCTATATGATTCTGGGAGGTAAAAAAAAAAAATGCAGCATTTCTTTGGACAAATATAATTATTTACACGGAACTCATCCATCATCCGAACTGCTTGTTTCACGAGTTAATCCTTTTGGTTCTGTACTTGTACCGGTAAGCCCAGAAGAGGTAGTGCAAGAAGTTCAATCCACTCAGCACACACATCACCCAGTAGAATCGCTCCAGATGATAGTGATTCAGGTTAGTACCGGAAAGCCACGGTTGGTGCTTGCCATGGCCTGTCACACTGTTAACAATGTTCACAATCACGGTGCTCAGATAGTACCCCACGGCCAGAGACGCAAACGAGAGAGAAGTCGCGAGAGATCTCATGCTACTGGGCGCTTCCGTGAAGAAAAACTCCAGCAGACCGGCCAATGTGAAAAGATCAGCTGACCCCAAAAACAAGTACTGAAATGCAATCCAGAAGAATGTGATGGGTAAGGGTTTGGGTGAATCGAGGAGTCCGTTTTCAGTAGCCACCCTCTTGCGCTTTATCTCAACTAGTGCCGCCACTGCCATTGCTATGATCGATAAAAATAGTCCGACTCCTATTCTTTGTAGGTGAGAAATACCCATTTCGGATTTGGTTATCTTACGCGCGAATGGGATGATGTAATGGTCGTAGACCGGTGCAAGGATCATGATGAAGACTACTGGGAAAATGGGAAGGGAAGCCGGTGGGACTGTTAGGGAGCCGACTCTTGTGTCCATGGTGGCAGCTTGCTGGACCGAGAATGTGGAGAGCTGAGCTAGGCAGCAGTTGAGCATGATTGTGCAGGCGAAAATTGGGAGGATTTTTACGATGATTTTGACATCTTCTACTTGTTGCGGCGTGCAATCTAATGCACTGTGGACTGGTCTTTTGGCAACTGCTCTGTTGAGGAATTTGAGGCTGTTTGATAGGTTGGAAATGGGTTCAACGGCTTTGGTATTCGGTTCTTCGTCGTCGTCTTCTTCAGCTTCTTCCTTGGTAAATTGGGTTGGAGGAGGACTTGTGGCTGTGCTCGCGACTGCGCTACTGGAACTTCTACCCAGGCAAGAATTCAGTATGGCTGCTAACAGAACCTGTTGATTTATATGAAAAGCAGAAATTAGAGAACTGAAAAATCAGACGTGTACATGAGGATAAATTTAGGATTCGGAAGTACTAATTACAAGACTGTTGTTCCGTTTGTCTTGGTGAAAGCGTTTGCCGAAGCAGGCAATGTTTTATGAGGAAACGGTTCTCTGCATTTGGTAGTAACACTGAAGAATATGGTGCTAGACGGGGCCGGTCCGGGGGTGAAGGGGGCCTGGGCCCCTGCACAACTCCAAGTATCCTTGTGTATTGTATTAATTTTTAGGTTGATTAAGAAAAACTCTAGGAGATTGGCCCTTGTAAATCTTTTAAGTGAAAATTTTTTGTTAAAATCTCTATGGTGTGAGGTATAAATTATAAATTTCAAAGTTATCAATCATTTTTTAGGTTGCGTGGATAAAATTAAATGGTGGTTACGCACATGCACACAATATTGTCTCTTTTTCGCTACTCGCAAGTAGCTATATATACTTATAATATATATTTATTTCATAATGAATATGAAAATACACGTGATTCGAGCTCCTGCAAGACACAAATTCTACCTCCGCCACTGAGTAGAATCCTGCAAGACTTGGGGAACAAATTATGCTCCATCCAGAGTGTCTACGAAACTACTCAAATAGTTACCTTGCAAATGGTTGTAAGTGGACTTCCACAAGGGATCTTGTTCCTGTAAAAACAAGAACCAGCCAGGAAAATGGGAATAGACACAAAGATAGCCAAAGTAGAGAGACCAAAACCCCATTGCCACCCCTTATTGTCCTCAACCCACACTACAAAAGTCACGGCGATGAGGCCGCCGCACGAGAGGCAGAAGACGAAGTAGTTGAAGAAAGTGGACCTCTGCTTCCTCCCCTGCGGTGTACTCTCATCGAATTGCTCAGCTCCATGCACCGGCAGTGATCCTTTTATCCCTCCGACGCCTAGTGCCGTTAAGTATAAGCCTATGAACAGCATCGCGGCTTTGCCACCGCTGACTTTCTGGCATGGGGTGGCGGAGGTCTCGGCATTGCATGCTGGTGGCTTTAGGGAGGGGGAGTGAGCTTGTACTGTGAGAATGATCAAACCCTGTTCAAAAAATTCAAAGTGGTTCAAAGACATGATATTTCCCAGCTATTGGTTTTCTAGATGGATAAGGCTACGGTAATTGAGCCACAAAAATTCATAAATCACCATAAAATCTCGTAATTGCCACCAAACAATTTGTATATTGAACTACAAAAATTCATAACTTTTACCCGTCTTTTATGAGCTCGCGCTATCTTTTTTTCGAAAAATTCATAAACAACACCACAAAGACCGTAAAAGAAACTACAAGATTCAAAAAATAAACCACAACAAAAATTATACATCGGATAAGAATGGAAAAAAATTGCTGATCTCGAACTCTCATGATAGTATTAGGGTGACGGTTGTTTTGTACCACATCTCGTTATCACTAACCAATGCATCATTCTTTTGAAAACTAGGTGTCTGTGCCAGCTTACGCGTATCTCGACTAATCATGGAGGACTAATCCCATTATCCACTAGTGGAAGCACATAGTTCACACTTAAAGACTAGCTCGAACCAGTAGATTCAATTCTTTTTCGTGTATTTATTTAGTTGTTTTTTTCTTCCAATTTCTTTGGTTTCTCTTACTAATTTCTCTTTGAAGAAAAGACTTGATATCAATAGGAGAACCTGAATCTAAGGAGAGATTCAAAAGGCCAGCTCTGGGGGCCCCATTGGGCTCCATGACCACCAAAATCCAGGCCCAGACCAAAAGAGTCCAATATATTGGATCCTTTCTGTACAATTGCCCACCGTAGAAGGCAGCTTATCAGACCGGTAGAATAGTCCAATCAGGAAAACCATATCGCCATCAGACACCTGCTAAAACTTGGGCCCCATGCCCCATAGGTGGCTGGTCCTCTGAAACTTTTGGACTCCAATGTACAGACAAGGATTAGCCCACGAAATGTCAAAATCTACTACTAATTCCTTTGGGCCACAAATAGGATGTGGTGACGAGCTACTTTAAAATAGGGTCTTGTCAATATTCTATTGAAAGCGTAGTGGGCTGTCAATATGTTAAGTAAAAAAATAATAATAATAATATATTTCTTTTATACTTTTTAATAAACTTTCATACACTTTTATATACTTCTCATAAATTTTAATATATTTTTTGAACATTAACGACATCCCAATGGGTTAATTTTAGGACTTTTTTTTCTTTAAAACAGCTCACTAGTGTTCTATTTTTATTTATTTTTGCAAAAAGTAGCTGTGACATTTCATATGATACCACAGATGTCACTTCATGCACTCCACGTAGGCGATTGGGCCACTTAAGAAAACATTATAAAATAATCTTGAAGTACCGTCAGGCGTAATTCTTTTTTGCTGTATTTTCTACGTACCACCCATTAGTGTGTGTTCCACTACATGTTTATGGTTCACACATCAATATGTGATTGTGTGATTTAAAAACAATCTAGAGCATATCATATGACAGTGCTCATAAGGGCATACCTAGAAGTAGTGCATCAATATGTCACCATTTCTAGAACAATTTATCCGTATCAAATGCCACACCATGCAAAATACAGGAGAGAATAAACTTATGAGGTCAAAGATGTTATTGTCTCATTAAATTTTCTCACTCTTATCTTGCATTCTAAATGCAATAAAACTATCAACATAAATGAATTTTAGGAGGGGTCTTTCAATGCCAAGCGCCAGCGGGCACCATCCTACGTGGTGCTCGAGCGCACATTTCGGCCGTCCAAAATACTTTTGGACGGTGCGTGCACAGACACCCGTGGTGCCCGCTCAACAAACAATTTTTTTTCAAATTTTAGGCACGATGATTTGACCACAAGTAACTTCAAGTAAAAATTGCGACCAAAAGGATGTGTTCCGATCTATATATGGGGTTAAAATATTTGGTCGAAATTGATTTGGGTTTTTATCCAATTATGAGACTCACCGACTTTGTTCGCTTAATTTAGTCCTCCAGAACCATACCTTTTCTCACATCACGGTCTTTAATAAATTTTCTCCTCAATTATTACTCTCATTTCTCTGTTACCCGAAAAAAAACTCACATAAAACCCAAACCAAACAAACAAACAAACAGGTGTTTAATACAAACCAAGCATTACCCTACCCCAAGAGACAAAGACAATACAAAATATTTTTTGGTGTCAATACACGTGCCCATAGTCCCGCATGGTGTGACACTGAGCCTGTTGGGAAGTGCCCGTTATATTACGTGGACCAATGGGCGAGGGACAAGTGGCGTGTGGTGGTGAGACACCATTGGTTGACATTTGAGGTCTGCTACAAGACGAAAACGTTATTGCTTATGGACAAGATAGAAGAGAGAGATACGTCCAGGTTCTCAACGGCAATTTGTGAAAGGGAAGGGTGTGTTTTGGCTCCCTGTGCGATATACACACAGAAGAAAGTGATGGACCCCTCATGTGGTTAATTAACGAGATATCAGATACGTTGTAGTATGTGGAAAGGGAGACTCTGCTATGGTTGAGGAACGATAGGTCCTGTCAATCCCCATTTCGAGGAGTCCATTTCGGCAATTAATGGTTCAAATTCGTGAGTGAACTTTCAAGAACAGTAGGCTCTGCCAAACCCCCAATTCGAGTCGTCCATCTGGGCAATCACAAATTTAAACCATTGATTGCAATGGCTCGGATGCCGTACTGCGAGGTTGACAGGGGTCCTATGTGTTCAAGAAGGGAACCCAGAATAGCCCCTCACCCATGCCGTGTGTAGACTTGCAATACGGGGTGCACCAACGAGGGGTTTGGTTTAGTGGTTGAAAATTTTGACTCAGTCGAAAAATGTCCAAGTTTAAGTCTCCATAGCTCTTTATTGAGATTAGACACACTAACAACACCCATAAGTCGTGAGATCTTAGCTTTGCTTTGATGCGGTGGGATCCTCTACAGATAGTGTGTGATATGACAGGGCAATACCCCTGACAGAGGTGATAGACTGACCGTAATATCATTTATTCTTAACAAAAAAAAAGAACACACAAACGATTTAATACTGTTGGGTAACCCATAACATGTTATTCATGAGATAAATCGCTTTATCGATCTCTAGAATGGACCATATAAAGAGGGGTTTTTTACATGCCAAGAGAACTTACACCACAAACTCACTTATCTGTACAGGCAAATATAGCATATCTGGAATTAAATAAATTTTGATATCTAAATATAAAAAGATAATTTTCAGATTTTTATTTGAGGGAAATTCATGCATACACTAAATTTGGTTGAACTTTTTTCTTCACACGTGGTAATTTATTGTTGCATTGTGATACCGCATGTTACTGATACGTGGTACCAATGATTTCTCGAGATTTAATTCTTCAATTTATAAAAAGAGTTTTATACAAACTCTAGAAGAAGTTAATTTTTAAATTGCGTGACGGTATATTTTATTCTTGATTGGCACCCTTCGACTGCAAATCCCGGCTCATTAAAAATGTTGGTCGCACCATTAAATCTTTTTAAGGGTGAGTTTCAAATGATAAAATCAACATTTGCTAAAATCAGCAGTAGAAGGTCATAATCCATAATTTCATCTATTTTGTTTCATTCATTCTGCAATCGATATTGCATTCCTAAAGTTGGAAGTGTTTGGGTGCTTGTTTTTTTGTTTTTTGCTTTTCGTATTTTGGGCTTTTTGCTTTTCGTATTTTGGGCTTTGTGACTTCTTAAATTATTGCGTTCCTAAAGTTGGAAGTGTTTAGGAGATATGTGTATATTAACATGGATTTTTCCAACATTAATAGTACTGTTGAGGAGTATAATGATCAAAATGAAGAATAGGTTGGTTTTTTACCATGTTGCCATTGATCTTTTATTGTATTATAATATGTATGAATGGTGTTTCCAGACATTTTTTAAAGATATATTGTGAAATACATGTGTCTTATATTTGAAAGTCTCCACTATAATATTTTCGGCTGGCCTAAAATGTTAGCAACCAACTAAAGGCCCAAAAAAAAAAAAAAAAAAAGAAGTTACAATGACAGTAATCTCTTAATATTAATAGAGGCCCTGAAATATTACTATCAGCTTTTTCTTTTTTATTTTTGGATAAGAAATCTTTTTGGTTGCTGAGAAATCAACAGTTGATTTATTTTTATTTTTTTTATCAGCAGAAATCAACACTGGATTGTGAGGGGTTGACAATCCATTGTGCGATTATGTGTCTTTTTGTTATAAAATGAAAATGCGAAGTTGAAAAACTGATATCCCCCGCATTAAATTAAAATGCCTTTTATATTTAATTTTTAATTTTTTTTTGACAAATTTATTTTTTTAAATTAAAATTCCTTTTATTTATTATGTATAAGGCAATAAATCTATTCTACTTTAATTTTTAATTTAAAAAATTGGGGAAGGTGGTCGGTGCTGTTAAAAAAAAATAAAGAATTGGGGAAGATAAGGGTTTGAAACTGAGAACTCCAGTCAAAACCTAACTCTTTTTTTTTTTCTTTTTTTGCCGATAAGTAGCCATGTTCATTGGAGCAGTATGTATTCATACAGCCAGGGTCAAATTAAAGTTATAAACTCCAGCTCACAATTCATGTGATTCCTTTACATTTATTATTCATGCAAGTGGATGCCTAAAAAGAAGGTAAAATTTGCAACTTTCATATCTAGCTTTTTTCACAAATAAAATTTAACCATTTTTAAGTCAAACTAATTCAAGATAAGGTAAGGGATGGATCTGGGGTCCTGTAGTGAGTGAGCTCACTACATGCATGTAGTGAGTGAGCTCGGCCGTCCGATCCGAGATCAACGGTCTGGATCATCTTACACTTTAAAAAGCATTTTTTCACTTACTTCAACTTCAATTTATCCGGACCGTTGATATCGGATCGGACGGCCAAGAGAACTCACTACACGCATGTAGTGAGCTCACTCACTACAGGACCCCCAATTCTGGTAAGGGATATGAGTTACCTATATACATAAGGCTATTATTCGTCAAATAAAGCTGAAAACAGAGGTACATATACATATATAATATCGGACGAAACGAAAATGTTAGGTCTATGAAAACTTTTTCCGAAAACATGTAGGAAAAAGAAATGGACGGCTAAAATCCATATCATTTCTCCTTCCTGCACGTTTTCAGAGAAAGTTTTCCCGGACCCTAGTACCCGTAACCCTAGTACCCGTAAATATGAGAAGGATGTGGGATTATTACCAGAAACTCAACGACTGCACTTATCAGGTAGATAAGATAAGAAGTGAAGAAGGCATCCGATAGGAAACCACCGAGTAGGGCCAGAAGGAAGGCTGTACCCATGAAATTGGTGACGGAATTTGCTGAATTGGACGGCGTAAAATGCATGTAATCCGCCATGTACAGCACCAAGTTGCTTGCATTTGCCAAGAATGCCAAGTTCTCTAATATCTCCACAACTTCACCCACAAAATTTTAAAAAAATCACAACATTAATTACAAATAATCTCGTCTCCCTATTATAATATAAACCCAAAACACATTTTTCTTTTTGTCAAGTTATCAATCAGCAAATATATATATATATAAAAATAACTCGACAAGGGTATATCGAGAAAAAGGCTAGATTTGACTCACCCAAGACGAAGGAGGCGGCAAGCATCCCGCCGTGCCGGCCTCTCACTGCAGGCTTGTTCCTCCAATTCACATAGCCTTCCCATGTATCCAGCTGGTTTTCTACTTCCTGCAATCCAAGAGGTTTTAGAGAGAGAAAAATTGTGTGTGTGTGTGTGAGAGAGAGAGAGAGAGAGGGAGGACGAACAAAAACATGTGGTGGTTCGAATAAAAGGTAATTAAAGGTTATAGTGATAAAAAGTAAAAAAAGAAAAGGGAACCCACCATTTTTCTGTGATAATTTTATTACAAGTTGAGCAAGTTCTGATGGATCTGAGAGAGGGAACACTTTGATCAGAAACAGGAGTGATCAATGGTGGGGAATTTAGAGAGAGAGAGAGATGGGGGAAGAGAGAAGAGAATGGTCTAGGCCCTTGAGAAAATGACTCCAGAATTTTTTAGTTTTGCTTGGTAGTTTATACTGTGAATTTGGTATTATATATAGGCACTCAAAGTCCGTACCAATTTTTTTTGGAGAGAGAAAGAGATGGTGGAGTTGTGATCTAGATTTGTTTGCCCTATATATGTCCAAAAAGAACGGGGAAAGGGCGAGAGAATCAACCACCGCAAGGGATTGGCTAAGTGGTCCGTCTAGGTCCGAATTTAGAGATTTGCTCCCTCTTAGAGTACCGTGTTTGAAATTTTTAACGTGCGATTAACTTTTTGGGGTCAGTCCATGCGGGAATTCAATATAATTGTGCTCCTCTTAAGTGGGCAATGTTTAGATTGATTAGTTTTCAGATTTAGTTGAGATGTGCGTAAATTGACTCGAAGATAAATTATGAAGAAAAAAAAAAAAGGGAGAGAGCATCACATCCTACCACCAACTTGTTAAGAAAAGGGAAATCGATTAGGATGCCCCATCTCGTTTGACTATTAAGCTCGCAATAAATACTTTATCGGACTTGGGTCCCCACTACCCCGTTTATCATGATCAGTATATAAATCTTTAATTGTATAATTAGATTAGATTCATCTGGTAAGATATAAATTTGGGGCGTGCAATTTTATTTGCAAATCTCACAGTAAGTGAAGAAGGCGTCAGCCGTTACGTAACAGTTTTTTAGCGTAACGTATCGGCCAATTTCCATTACTTATTAGTCGAAACAGGGAATGGTGTTGTCCCTTCAGGGTTTGTATATAGATGTTGGGCCGATCACAGCCATTTGTAATTGGCCATGTACGACTCAGATCTGTTCGGCAATGAAAGGTTAAGATTTGTTTGGACAAGATATGATCTAAACCGTCCATGGTCAACCACGGACGGCCGTGATCGGCCAGCATTTATTCTATACCCGAAGGGACAACACAGGGCCGGCCCTGTGGGCAGGCTGGGTAGGTTCGGCTCTAGGGCCCACCAAAAATAGTCCATTTTTAGGACCCCAATTAGATATATATATATATATATATACACAATACCCTTCTAATGAGGGAGTCCTCATTTGGGGAGAAATGAGGACCAAGCACCACAGCCCTTGGATGAGATCCAAGGGCTCAGATTTAATAACCCAATTCGCGGGTCTAAATTACCTAGGTCGCGGGTCGAAACCCATACCGGGTCAGCCAAACCCCAATCCGGGTTAAATCAAGCGTACATCGTACACTTCCCCAAACCCTTATTCGACCTCTTACAGAGAGCTAGAGAGAGAGAGAGACCGAGATCGATCGAAGAAGACGGTGTTTGTAAGCTCCAGCCCTTCCTTTCCCCAAATCAAACAACGCGACTTTGGAGCTCTGGAGACGAAGATATATATATATATATATATGTTCATAACAAGTAATAAATGTATAATGTTACACTACAAGAAATAGAGAAGCATTTGGCATAGTGGAAAATTTTGTGTGTTTCTTAGTAAATGCCAGGGTTCAATTCTCATGGGCCTTCTTTTCCTTTTCTACCTTCTCTTTCCTTTTCTTTTTTCTTACCATAGTCAGTTTCTATCTTCTCTTCCTTTTTTTTCCCCCTTTCTACTCCATCCTTGTCATTTATTGACTTTTTTTAAAAAAATTGCCGGTGTAGTAATTAGGGAAAAAATAAATAAAACACTTCGTGCGTATTCAGAAAATGTTCGCATTGCCCATTTTAATTGATTTTCTAATTCTTGCAATAAGAATAGACAATTATGACTGAAAACTAGAAGACACGAATCACAACACAGTATTTATCATTTGAAATAAATATTGGTTCTTTAATTTTTTTTCTCTAGAAAAACATAGGACCCTGATTTACATTATTGTCTGGGGCCACGAAAATCTCAGGGCCGAGCCTGAGACAACACCCACCCCATGTCTCTGTTTTGATTTATGAACTAGTTCACAGTTGGAGACCGAAATTCAACCGTCACTACGGGTGATTCAGGCACTTTCGATTTTTTTGTTTGGTCACAAATGACTTTTGAAATTTCATGACTTCTATAATCGTTTTCCGTTACGTATGATTTGATACTTCCAAAATTGTTAAACTGTGACCATTATCGTTACGTAATATGGGTATCTTGATACTGTTATTTAAAACTTTTGTAGAGCGTTGTCATATAGACACTACTATATATTTATTTTGATGATACTTTGGTCATAAGGTACAAGATGGGAATTTGGAAACTTGAAAGTGGAACCAAGGATGGAGCCAGGGAGGGGCTAGTAGGGGCAGTCCCCCCCCCCCCCCCATGTCTTAAAAAAATTGTACTATTACATTGAAAAAAAAATATTTATCATCAAACTATATAGTCCCGTCCCCCCTCCGTTTTTTGTTAAAAAAATAATTGTAATAGCTTTAATATTTATCCAGCTATGAAACAATTTTGTACTAAAATTGGTTTTAATGAGTTCTAATTACAATTCTTTTAAACAAAACCACGGCCAAAATTTATAACTCAACTCACTTCAGGGCCGGACTCAAGGCCCCGTTCACTTTTAAAAACTAAGACCACTAAAATTTCGGAAGCCCAAAACTCTTTAACGTGGTATGTGGATATCAAAGTGAAGGCAAAAGAAATTGGGGGCTCCTAAAACAGTCGATTTTCAATTGCAAGAATTGAACACTCGGTTTAAGGAAGATATAATGGAGTTGCTCATTCTAGCACATCTTTAGATCCTCGCGATGGCTTCAGATCATTCAACATTGAAGATACTTGCAAGTTTGCAAAGAAGTATTATCCAATGGATTTCACTGAGCAAAAAAAAAAAGTACCACTTGAGATATAAATTGCAAAATTATAAGTTTGATGTGTCTAGGCCTCCTGAGTTCCAAAATCTGTCAACAATTTCAAAGTTGAGTGATTGTTGGCAAAGACAAGAAAGTGCACAATATATCATCTTTTCGATAAGTTGATTCAGCTTATGTTAACTTTGCATGTTTCAACGGCTACAACCGAACGTGCATTTTTTGCTATGAAATGTGTGAAGGCAAGACTTCAAAATATGATGGAGAATGATTATTTAGCAAATTTCTTGATCACTTATATTGAGAAAGATATTGCTGAGGGTTGGACACAGACTCTATCATTGATGTTTTTAATAACAAGAAAGAGTGTCGAGCACAGTTCAAGATGCCTAATTTCAGTAAACACTAGATAGGATTAGATAGACGTTAATACCTTTTGCAATCTAAGTTTATATTAGAAACATGTTTAGTTTCATATGTATTAGTGTTATTTTGTGTGTGTATATATATATATATATATATATATATATAGAAAAACTTCCAATAAGGGATCTTATATAAAAATACCATGCGGACCTAGCCTTTTTTTGTGTTTCCGGACCAAATTTTGACGATCCGAACCGTTCAATGTTTTTAAAATGCATTTTTAAGGGCCTCCGCGAGGATTTGTCCAAAAATAATACCCGGAAGGGCTTCATCTGATCAGTTTTGGTTAAAAATGCTATTAACCAAAACTGATCGGATGAAGCCCTTCCAGGTATTTTTTTTGGACGAATCCTCGCGGAGGCCCTTAAAAATGCATTTTAAAAACATTGAACAGTTCGGATCGTCAAAATTTGGCTCGGAAAGGTGAGGTCCGCATTTTAACTTAGATAAGGGTCCCTTATTGGAAGTTTTTCCATATATATATATATATATATACAGAAATTTTCTAGTCCAAACCTCCCGAGAATAAGAAAAAAGTGATTTTTTTTGTGTTGCAAATTATTTTTGGAAAATATGAGCCGTCCAATGTGTTCAGAAGGTGTTTTTAAGGGTCCACGCGGGAAATCTTCAAAAAAAAATACCGGGAAGGGCTTGATCCAAGCAGTTTTCGCAAAAACTGTAAATATAAAGTTTTTGCGAAAACTGCTTGGATCAAGCCTTTCCCGGTATTTTTTTTGAAGATTTCCCGCGTGGACCCTTGAAAACACCTTCTGAACACATTGAACCATTCCCTGCCGTTTTCTGTACTTAATAAATGGTTATATAGAATACAATCAGACCTCTTGGTTACTGAGGAAGAGATTTGGGTTCGAGTCTATGGCAAAATTTTGAACTAAATTTTAATCCACTAACTTTCCGACTAATTAACTATATCATCACATGACGTAAAAAAAAAAAAAAAAATTGATTCTTATAATCCCTAAATACACGTGTTACAACAAATTGGGCTTGACTTATCACATGGGAATCCCATATATAGGGTAGTTAATTAGTTGAAGATGAAATTCAACCATTTCTAGCCGCTCGATGGCTTGAAGAAGATCTATCCTAATCCACAGGATCATTCCTGCAAATGGAAGATCAAAAAGTGGAATCCAAATTGTATGAAAGACTAAGGTTCTTCTCCATTTAGGGTGGTTATAAAAGAATGGTTATCATGGGTTGAAGATGAGTCAATTAATTTTAGCTTTTAGGAGGACTTATATACCCGCCGCCCTCTACTCAAATCCAGCCAGTGGTAGGATTGCGAATTCAGGGACGATAATCAATAAAACTATTTCCAATATCCGAATGAACTGATTTTTTTCAGGAATTTTTGAAAACATGTTTCAAACAACTTAAATAGCTCCGATCACAGGCGTGGGACTCTGACACTATCCAGATATGTTTCGTATACACCCAATGAGGTGCACCCATAGTTTTTCTAGGTATAAAAAAATTCTCATCCCACAGATCACATAGGGAGGGTGGTTATAAATGGATGGTTAATGAAGGGTTGAAGATGAGTCAAAATTTAGCTTTTGGAGGGGACAAATATACCCACCGCCCCCCACTCAAATCCAGCCGGTGGCAAGACCGCAGACTAAAGATATAAGGTGAAGAACATGATGCACATGAAAAGCTCTACTTGTTTCAGGATATTTTGTAATATTCTAATCTTAATATCTTTTTGTTTGGTCCATTTGGGGGTTGAAATTTTTGTTTTGTCTTTTATTTCATGCTTCTTTTATTTCTTTGGTCAAGACAAACAATAATTATATCCTAACTTTATAAAAATTAAAGAAACCAACAGAGAATACCGTGCGAAAAAGTCCTAAAAAATGAGGCCAAAGGGACCCTAAATACAGGTTTCGTGGGCAAGTCAAACTTGGAAGGGATCCTAACATAGTTCATTTTGTAAATCTAGGCCATTACGTCGAGTCGCATGAGACAACAACTAAAGTGCTTGCCTCTAAGAGGTAGCAAGATCGAATTTTATGAATGCCAAATGCTCCAAACCTTGGGATCGCTACAGGTTCATCTTGTTTTTAACTTCAAGGGCATTGAGAATTAGTCAAGGTGAGCGTAAGCTGGACTTGACACCCAGTTATTAAAAATTAATATAGTTGATTTTGTGGGATCTTATATAATGATTATGAGTGCAAATAATCATGTTGATTAGGCAACAAGAAAACAAACAAAAAAAAACATAAATTCCAATGTACTTTTTTCACTTTTTTATACACTTTCACACATTCTTATAAACTTTTCACACAATTCAATACACTTTTTAAGCCTTAATGTCAGCCCAATGGACTGATTTTAGAATTTTCCTTTATATTTTCATAGACAAGTATGAGGAGTTTATGTAGGCATGTTGATCATCTTGATGTTTTCCGAAGATGATTTAAACGTAGAAGTCTGCAAATTTGAATTAATTGAATCATCAGGTCATTTGTGTGGATTGAAGTTGGTGATCATCTGATCCAATATGTGGAAAAATGCACAGTACAACTTATGACTTTCCTAGAAAAATGCTACAATAATTTTTTGACATGTGAACAATGGTTTATATGGCTGCAGTAGTTTCGGAAACACAGGTCATTACTTCGGCATTTATTCAACTTAAAGGCTCCCCAGCTAGAAAAAAATATTTACAGTAATGATTTTTGTATTTTGATTGGTGTAAATGCACTTCAAAATTTAAATTTTTAATGTGCTCCAAAACTTAATGAACCTTTGGCAAAAATAAACCATTTGTCTTTATTAAAAAAAATGCATTTGTTAGTTTTGCGTCAATTTTTTGTGGATTATTAATTAGTTCGTCTCAACGAAAGAAATATAAAGAGTAAAAAATTATTTACACTAAAATTTTTTATGAACCTTTTAAATATTTATAATATTTTTTTACTTTTAGATTCCTCTCGTCATGACGAACTAATAATCCATAAAAAAATCGACGCAAAACTAACAAATGCCAAAAAAAAATGTGAATAAAGACAAAAAATAAATAAATAAACCAAATGCCGAAGCACCCCTTGATTAGATAGTTTTAACTAATTACTAAGTAATTTTGAAGTGTTACATAAGTAATTAATATGAAGGTGTTTGGTGAGGGTGAATGCTTTGTCTATTCTTTTTTCCAATATCATCATACCTAGATAATCTCAATCAATGCAAAACAAAGTAATAGTAATTGACAATGATAAAAAAAAAACCCGTACTAATATGAAGGTGTTTGGTGCGGGTGGTTTGTCTATTCTTTTTTCAAATATCATCGTACTCAGATAATCTCAATCAATGTAAAATAAAGTAATAGTAATTGACAATAATTAAAAAACCATATTAATATGAAGGTGTTTGGTGAGGGTGCTTTGTCTTTTTTTTTTTTTTTGAATATCATCGTACCAAAATAATCTCAATCAATGTAAAAATAAATTAAGTAATAGTAATTGACAATGATAAAAAACTGTATTGTGAAACTCCAATGGCTTGGTTGAATGGTCAAAAGCCTAGGACATATATATGCCCCCTTTAGATCTCAAGCAAGGTTCTATATGCTATTAATTTTTGTGGAACCAGTTCATAAGAAACTTTAAGAATTTGTTCTGTGAAATACGAAATGATCTAGATTATTGACATTGGCTAGTCCCCCCAAAATACTCTCTCTCTCTCTCTCTCTCTCTCTCTCTCTCTCTCTCTCTCTCTCTCTCTCTCTCTCTCTCTCTCTCTCTCTCTCTCTCTCAGGCAGTCCTATTCTGAAGTTTCTCAAAACTCATGAATCTTCCAAGGTCATTAAAATACTAACCTGAGCATTTCAAAAAGAAATTCATAATTGACAGGAGAAACTACACTAAAATAAAACGTCATTAAAATATCTGTTTTGGTAAAGATAAAATATTGCATTCCCTGATAGAATAGTTCATACTAACCATTAGTTGACACCACATTCCTTTTGTTACAAAAAAAAATACTAATAAAAACATGAAGACTAAAGAGTACCCAGTATCTTAAGTTGTATGAATCAATCTCACTAAATTAATGTCTTAAGTTGTACCCAATATTTCTATTTCTATTGTCTATTTCATCTTTGTAAACTGTGTTTTTTATTTCAATATATTTCTTGTCATTCCCCAAAAATAAATAAATATACAGCATAGCATGCGACACCTAGAGAGTACCCAAATGGGCGGCTGTACAAGGGTATCAAGGGATTCAGGCAAATTCCTCAAGTTCAAAAAATGCACTAAAAAATATTTATTTATTTTTCATATTATTTTCTATTTAAGGATCATTCGATCAAACAGAACTCGACTAATTGTAAATTTACTTACATTTGTGGCTGAGTAGATCATATAACTCAACAGAACAAAATAAACTATTTCAAATAAATTTTCAACCAAAATAAAAATCTTTATTTTATACAATGCATGTTATCTAAGCAAAAATTTTGTATATATTTTGAAAATAGTGATACATCATACATGTACGACAAAAGTTTTCATCTAGACTCTAACACACGCACATGCTGTGCCCACACACCGTGTGTGTGGGGGGGGGGCGTGATCCGCTAAAAAAAACTCAGTTTAGTTTTAACTCAAAAACTACTTCATTCCACTAACAAAAAATCCACAAAAAACTAACAAAAAAACCACCTAATTCCACTAACCTAAAAAAACCAAAAAGCCAAAAAAACTAATTAGTGAAACAAGTTAGTTTTTTTTACAAAACTAAAGATTAAAAAAAATCAAAAAACTAAAAAATTTAGTGGAACATAGAGAGCCTAGCTAGTTGGAAACTTTTGCTATACATTTATCATTTTTGATATTTTGGTCATTGTTGACTAGAAATCCTGCCACCCCTGTCTTATCCTAATATGTCTCTCTTCTTGAACTCAGAATCCTCACAAGATACATATGCAGCCAAACGAGTGATGAATTCAAGTGTCATGATTAGGTCATAGGACTAACTGATTTTAAGAAAATAATTAACTCTCATTTCGGATTTTCTGAGGAAAAAAAAAACAGGACTTGATGGAAACATATATGGATAAGATTAGGTCTTGTTCAATACCTACCTTAAACTCAAAACTGATTTATTACGCTTTACGAGACCTGTTCATTCTCTCACAATATATTGACTTAATTACTTAGAAACAGTTCTAAGAGTATATTAATGATTACACGCTGAATAAAAAAATCATTTTCATTTGTGGGGATAATGAGTGAAGAGAGGAATAGGGTAATGAGTGGAAAAAGATAGAAAGAGAAATGAAAATAATAATTAAAGAGAGAAATAGGATAATAATTAAAAAACTAATGGAAAAATTGCGGTAAAATGGTGGTAGGGGCAAATATTTTGTCATTTCATGGACCACTTTTTAGAAATTGCTCCCCAACACGAAACGCGCAATTTTAATTGCATATACATGGTACCCATAATAATGTTGACCAAAATACCCCCTTCTTGAAAACGTGCAACATGGGTGCAATGAATTTGTTGAGGAGTGCAACAGTCCTCCATTAAGAGTTCAACAAAAATGGAAGAAGAGTGCAATAGTCAGTAAAAATATTTCCAAAAAATTTGACTTGAGTAAAAAACGTGTAACATGGGTGCAAAGTAGTTGTTGAGGAGTGCAACAGTCCTCCATTAAGAGTTCAACAAAAGTGGAAGAAGAGTTCAATAGAAAGTAAAAATATTTCCAAAAAGTTTGAATTGAGTTTTACGTGCAATATGGGTGCAAAGCAGTTGTTGAGGAATGAGGAGTGCAACAGTTCTCCATTAAGAGTTAAACAAAAGTGGAAGAAGAGTGCAATAGTCAGTAAAAATATTTCCAAAAAGTTTGACTTGAGTAAAAAAACGTGCAACATGAGTGCAAAATAGTTGTTGAGGAGTGCAACAGTTTTTCATTAAGAGTTCAACAAAAGTAAAAGAAGAGTTCAACAAATTCATTGCACCCACGTTGGTCCAAATTCAAGAAGGGTGTGTGTTCAAGTCACACTGAGAAGATTTTCTGACCATTGCACCCTTCATCCACTTTTGTTACACTCTACATTGACAACAGTTGCATTCCTCAACAAATTCATTGCACCCATGTTGCACGTTTTCAAGAAGAGGTTATTTCGGTTAACATTATTATAGGTACCATGTATTTGCAATTAAAATTGTGTGTTTCATGTTGGGAGCAATTTTTAAAAAGTGATCCATTAAATGACAAATATTTGTCTCTGCCATCATTTTATCGCAATTTCCCCAAAACTAAACTAAAGTAGTAGCTAAACGAACACAGCCTGTCACAGGGTGTTCTTGTCATGACTAATGACTTTTCAACTTCTAGTATATGTTCTCTTAGAGTCTAATCATGCAATAAATAAATAGATAAATGAATGTGTGTGTGTCAATGGAAATACCAATATTAAAAGGTTTCCTAAAAGTCAATACTATATTTTCAAAAGCGTTACACTACTCAAAAAATTAATGATGGAAGACTAAACATTTTTCCTAAAAGTCAATACTATATTTTCAAAAGCATCAATAAATAATGCCACTTATGCTGATCGAAGTGGAGAAAATTGCAATTTTTTTTAATTTTTATTTTATGTATGATCATTGAGGCTTCGCCAGAATTGGGAAAATTCTACTATTCACTAAGATTTATGGGAATAGATATTACTCTACATAAAAAATTAAAATGTGACGTGAGAGCAAACAACTTATTTTGGCTCAACTCCAGTTCCCAAAAAAAAAATAAAAAATTGTCTCAACCAATAACCAAAAGCTATTGTGAGTTTCGACATTAAAAATGGCTGACATATATTGTTTTGATAATTGAGCCAACATTTGAACATGAGGTTTGCAGGTATGTCATGGAGTCCGGAAAACAACAAAAAATGATTGGTATATTTGCTCACCACACAATTTACTAGAGTTCAATTATTGAGGCAGGTCATAAAAACAATTCTTGTGAATCCCCTTATCCCGATGTAGATCCGAGGAGTATGCTGTTCTTTCAGGGACAGCACGCTCTCTGCTTCCATCCCGATGTGAATGACTTACTTTTGATTAGACTACGGAAAAAATTAACGAATGAAAGATAAACGTAAGAGAGAGAGTACTGTGAGAGTAAATGAGCTATGAATGATAAGTGCATAGAAAATGGGGAAGACAGTCCACCACTCACATGATTTTTGATTGTTCAATTCATCAATTTTTCTTTGTGAAGTCTTTCGATATTTGTCCATGTCTTGTTGTTATCAAAATAATGATGTAGCTCCAGAAGTTGTTCACTCCAACCAATCAGAGTCCGTTACTCATTGTAACGTGGGCCCTGTTCTACGCCCTTATTTCCTGGTAAAAGGAGCTTAAATTTTCTGTTAGAGCTGACATCGTTGCACCCATGTGATTCCCCATCCCCATCGATTCCTATGGTGGGATGTCCAGTATAGTAAACAAATTAGTATCTCTTCTTTAGTAGTTGCACTTTCCTTTTTTGGTTAAAAAAAGAATAGGAGTGCAAAGTATAATACTTAACAATAATGATACGTTTACAACAAAGAGTTCCAAACCAGCTCCAACACGCTGACGTGGCATGCCACGTCAGCAAGCGGGTCCCCCACTAATTAATTGAAGCACAAAAATCAAAAATCAAAAATCAAAACCCAGATCTCGTCTCCCTCACCCTACCCTCACCTCCTTCCACCGCCGGCGACCCACCCGAGAATGGAATGACGGAAGAATGGAACGGCGATCGGAACGGAGATCAGCGGATCTGGTGGCGATGGCCAGCGACGGATCGACGAGCTGCGGCGGCGGCGGTTGTTGACGACAACTCGGAGGATGAAACAGCAGATGACGCTCTGTTAGCGGTGGTAGCGGTGGGGGAGGGAGAAGTGGCGGTGGCGGTGGCAAGTACCTTCCACACTTGTAGTCTCGATCCCTTCGTCCTCCGACGAGTACTCATCGCTCGTCTCGCTCCGATCTCCGTTCCGATCGCCGTTCCATTCTTCCGCCATTCCATTATCGGGTGGGTCGCCGGCGGTGGAAGGAGGTGAGGGTAGGGTGAGGGAGACGAGATCTGGGTTTTGATTTTTGATTTTTGATTTTTTTTTTTTGCTTCAGTTAATTAGTGGGGGACCCGCTTTCTGACGTGGCATGTGATAGGCGCGCAATATCTCAAGATATAAGCGCCTAAGTAGGGCGAATTAGCGCATTCGAGGCGCGATTTATTTCATTTTCCACTTGATGCGGTGTTGTCTTTTGTTTTTGGTGTTTGTGTTCATTTTGTAGGAAACGGGTCATTTTGTAGGAAACGGGCCAAAAGGAGCACGTAAAGCGGACACAAGGCAATCGGGCATGTTGGGAACCGGTGGGACCCAAGCGAGGACGAGCTAACAAGCCAAAAGCATTTTAGAGGAGTCGGTATCGATACAGGGATTGTCCTGTATCGATACCCGAGCGACCATAGCTGAACAGAACGTCTAGGTATCGATACTCCTGTATCGATACCGAGGGCCTTAAATGGGCCGTTTGACTTTGCCACGTGTGTTGACTTTGGGAGGGGATAAATACCTCGTTTTGAGGCAGAATTAGGGTTCGAAACTTTGTTTAATTTTTGCTTTCAACTAGTAGCCGATTTTGCTCTGGAGATTCCACTTTCCGGAGGCTTTTCCATTGAAGTTTTTGGAGTTCTGTTCGCTGTTTCAAGTATTTGCTTCGGTAACTTCTATTTTATTTTCGTTAGAATCTTCGTTCGCGGGAGTTTGTCCGCGCTTTGTTTTCGGATCTCGGTTTTAATCCATATTTAGTTATTCAAGCATGTTTAATTTCAGAATTTTGTTATTTGTTCAATTAAATATGAGTGAGTAGTTCATTAGGTATGGTCGCGGGGTGACTAACACGCCGTGGCCAGGGCTGGTTATGTTCTCGCTCCTATATCCAGAATTAATAAAGGTAAAAGCAATTTTAGGTTATTAAAGAGCTTCCGTTAGACGTATCCAGGCATTGTCGGAGCCCATGTAACGCGAGGAACGGGGGACCAAAACTCGTTCTTCGCTGTACATGGGTAAACGGCGACCACGAGGATTCGCATCTTTCGGGATACCTTTTTCTCTCTAAAATCAAACGTTTTTTAGAACACCAAACGGAGCGGAATTATCCGGGCCTGGTCACCGGTGTTATGAACCCTACAACTGTACTTCCTTTTAATTAATTAAATCAAAATTAGTTTTTCTCTTACTTTAGTTAAATCACCAATCAAAATCACAAGGGTGGCTACCTAAGAGCCGCGTTAAACTAGCATCCCGAGTTTTTAGTTAAGCACTTTCCACCTTCTCTGTGGATTCGATTCCGGTCTTACCGGGTATTGTGCTACACCGGTCTCCTCCCTACGCTTGGGGTAACCCATTAAATTAGGTATAGGATTTCGGTCAAGCATTTTTGGCGCCGTTGCCGGGGAAGGCAAGAGGTGTTAAAAATTCGGGTTGTTAGTGTCTTTTGAATTTTAGTTTTAATTTTATCTTTCTTCATTCAAAAAAAAAAAAAAAGTAATAAGGAAACAACTGGGTGAATGAGATGAGAATGAAAGAATTCTGTGAGAGGTGTGCGTGTTGGGGGCATTCTGTTTATACCTGCTCCGCTTTTTATGCACTCAAGGAAGCTATTCGAAATAATCAAGCTAGGGTGAGTGTTATTAATCAGCGGTGTGATCCATATCCAAATACGTACAGTCTAGGGTGGTCCCACCACCCATCTTTTTCAGGGTGGTATTTCGAACCTCCAGTGCCACCACAGGCACTGCCTTTGCCTCCGCAAGAAATACAGTCGTTCGACCCTGCCCAGGACCACATGACCCAATTTGGCTCCCTTTTCCGAGACCCGCAAAGGTTTGATCCTTATTCTACTGGCCCACCCCCAGAGCTGACTTATCCCCCTCATGATGAGGAGCTTGATGGGATGGTACAGACTCTTGTGCGATCGCAGATGACCTTCACCGCGGAAACCACCCACGCATTTGGGAACCTTAGGTCCCAGTTGACTCAACTCATAGAGGCTGTGGGACAAATCCAACAGGAGTGGGAGACATTTCCTTCTCCGCCTCAAGTCAATAGAAGAGAGGAAGTCGACCCACTTGTCGTTGAGGGTGGGGTTGATGATCGTATGGAGGATTTAGATTCGTGGTCTGGAAGCTCCTCCGAGTTTGGAGGGGATGAGAAGTTTACTGCTAGGGAAGAGGAAGTAGGTCAGGTTAACGATATTAAGAAGGTTGACTTGGTCTTACCACAGTCCTCTGAATTTGGAGGGGATGAGGAGCTTACTGCTAGGGAAGAGAGAGAAGAGGAAGTTGACCCACTTGTCGTTGGGGGTGGGGTGGATGATGGTTTGGTGGAACCCTCTGAATTTGGAGGGGATGAGGAGTCTAATGTAAAGGTCGATCCCCCTCTCATGTATCTCCCACTGTTGATCCGCGCTGCCTACGTTTTCCTTTTGCGTTCCTATGAGTCTAGAGAACGAGGAGCTCACTGCCCTCCGAGTGATGGTCCGATCGGAAAATCTCCCACTGCTGAGGAGTGGGACGCTGAGCTTGATTATTTGCAGTCCTTAATGGACGAGCAAGATAGGAAGTATGGGTTTGAGAGTGAGTCTCTTACTTTTGGGGACCAGGATTTAGTTGAGGAAGTTTTGGTAGAAGAGTCCAAATTGACGGTAGTGGAACATATTGATTTTCTTGGTGTTGATGATAACGATTTTGTTTATCTTCCTTCTATTGCAAATTATGTCCACTGCTCGAAACTTAATTTGGTTCCACGTGAGCACTTAGAGGCACTTCAATTTCTTAAAACAATTCGGCAATTGCTTTACTCGAAGTATCTTTTCTTGTGGTCTGGCCGAGTTCAGTTTTTAGCAAAAAGCTTAGCGTGGGGTGGTGCATTCAGGGGATTCATCTTTGTGGATTTGATTAATTTTCGAATTCCACGTTTCAAAGATCTCTCTCTCTCTCTCTCTCTCTCTCTCTCTCTCTCTCTCTCCCAATTAAAATTAATTCAAAAAAAAAAATCAAAACATGATGGTCTTGTATAGCCACCCACTCTTCAATTCAAGTTGGGGGATGGGGAGGAAAGTATGACACGTGAGACTGCGTGAATGTCTGGTGGTGTTCTTCATATTCTTTATTTCTTGTTGTGGCCCGGCTTCCACGAGCGGGCGGGACTGATGTTTTTTTGCAGGGTGCACGGAGAGAGTACCCGAAATTCCTCATACATCGGCCGAGGTCATGGTGGTTGGCTGCCACCGAGAGGTCATGTTCTTCCCCTTGTTATTTTATTTTGTGTGTCTCCATGCTCTGGGGACAGAGCACATTTCAAGTTGGGGGGAGGGTGTACTTCGCACATGTTTTTGATAAAAAAAAAGAAGGAAAAAAAGACTTTGGATGCTTGGGTGTAACTATTCTTGGTTGATGACTGCTAATTCGAACTATAGAGGTTGTTGTGCGAGTCGAGGTCTCGATATGATTTCATGGATAGACTTAAGCTCGTGAACATGATGTTTAGGAAGCCTTTAGTTAGCCTGTTTCGTCTATAGTCGGATAGCGTTTGGTCATTTGGAAACATGCTCACACACACACACTGTTCCACTTAAGTATTTACCAGTCTCGAGTTTGGTTCATATGCCTTTGATATTGCGGTATGTGTTGACTTATAACTCCTTCCTAAAAAAAGAAGAGAAGAAAAAAACAAGTTATGTGTGCTATATTGTTAATGCTTATCCGAGTGTCCATTGAGTAGTAACCGGACAATTGGGGTATGCTCCCACCGTGTTGTTCGCGTCAAAAGATGGATAGACCTTGTGAAAGTATCGGTAAATTTGGTTAGTTGGATCTCAATAAAGCCTTTTTGACTTGAGCAATTAAGTCCGTAGGGGTCTCTTAAAACCTGGTGCTCTAAGGCCGTTTGGCTTGGGGATAGCCGACCCAAAGATCGTTAAAGAGTCAACTAGAAAGCCCGAGAGATCCGGCATTGCACGACCACACAAAGAAAAAAAAAGAAAAGAAAAGAAAAGGGAAGGAGTGTGCTTAAAGAAATATTGGGCTATCAACGGTGTGTGAACTATTCTCGAGGATTGGTGAATTTCTATATGTGGTTTTTCCATACATGCATGCCATTTGAAAATTCTCTATCCGATCGTAGGTGAGAGGATTAATTTTTGTGCTAAGATTGCTATGAAGTTCACTTGTTTAACTTTGTCCATGGATGAAATATCTTGCCTTTGACTTGCCTGACAGTCACTGTAGTATTTCGAGAAGCTATTGATTGGGTTGAGTTGCATTCAAATGTCCGAGTCTTTTCTGTTTTGTGGGTTATCACTGCTGAAAACCCTCACGAGACTTCACTCGTCCTACCGGGGCCGCCCGGGGGTTTAAAAGATCTATCCTTTTATTTGTTTGTTTTATTCTTTTTGTTGCTCGGGACTAGCAACCTTCAAGTTGGGGGGTGTGATAGGCGCGCAATATCTCAAGATATAAGCGCCTAAGTAGGGCGAATTAGCGCATTCGAGGCGCGATTTATTTCATTTTCCACTTGATGCGGTGTTGTCTTTTGTTTTTGGTGTTTGTGTTCATTTTGTAGGAAACGGGCCAAAAGGAGCACGTAAAGCGGACACAAGGCAATCGGGCATGTTGGGAACCGGTGGGACCCAAACGAGGACGAGCTAACAAGCCAAAAGCATTTTAGAGGAGTCGGTCTCGATACAGGGATTGTCCTGTATCGATACCCGAGCGACCATAGCTGAACAGAACGTCTGGGTATCGATACTCCTGTATCGATACCGAAGGCCTTAAATGGGCCGTTTGACTTTGCCACGTGTGTTGACTTTGGGAGGGGATAAATACCTCGTTTTGAGGCAGAATTAGGGTTCGAAACTTTGTTTAATTTTTGCTTTCAACTAGTAGCCGATTTTGCTCTGGAGATTCCACTTTCCGGAGGCTTTTCCATTGAAGTTTTTGGAGTTCTGTTCGCTGTTTCAAGTATTTGCTTTGGTAACTTCTATTTTATTTTCGTTAGAATCTTCGTTCGCGGGAGTTTGTCCGCGCTTTGTTTTCGGATCTCGGTTTTAATCCATATTTAGTTATTCAAGCATGTTTAATTTCAGAATTTTGTTATTTGTTCAATTAAATATGAGTGAGTAGTTCATTAGGTATGGTCGCGGGGTGACTAACACGCCGTGGCCAGGGCTGGTTATGTTCTCGCTCCTATATCCAGAATTAATAAAGGTAAAAGCAATTTTAGGTTATTAAAGAGCTTCCGTTAGACGTATCCAGGCATTGTCGGAGCCCATGTAACGCGAGGAACGGGGGACCAAAACTCGTTCTTCGCTGTACATGGGTAAACGGCGACCACGAGGATTCGCATCTTTCGGGATACCTTTTTCTCTCTAAAATCAAACGTTTTTTAGAACACCAAACGGAGCGGAATTATCCGGGCCTGGTCACCGGTGTTATGAACCCTACGACTGTACTTCCTTTTAATTAATTAAATCAAAATTAGTTTTTCTCTTACTTTAGTTAAATCACCAATCAAAATCACAAGGGCTACCTAAGAGCCGCGTTAAACTAGCATCCCGAGTTTTTAGTTAAGCACTTTCCACCTTCTCTGTGGATTTGATTCCGGTCTTACCGGGTATTGTGCTACACCGGTCTCCGCCCTACGCTTGGGGCAACCCATTAAATTAGGTATAGGATTTCGGTCAAGCAGCATGCCACGTCAGCGTGTTGGAGCTGGTTTGGAACTCTTTGTTGTAAACGTATCATTATTGAATACTTAATCGCCACCGTCAGAGAGTATTGTCATGTCCAACCATCTTTCTCTGTTGGAGATTCCATTGTACCTATCTCGTATTGAAGCTAAGGTTTCACTATTGTCCTGTCCAACCATCTTTTGTTGGAGATTCCATTGTACCTATCTCGTATTGAAGCTGAGGTTTCACTATGTGTGGGCCTAGTTTTTCAAAAAAAAATATCAAAATTTGATAAAAATCACCCCTTGATTTTATTAAATGAGGAGGATAGTTGATAAAATCTCAGCTTTTTTGCATTCAAAAAAGCTGAGATTTTATCAACCCTCCTCCTCATATGATAAAATTGCCCTTAATTTTATCAAATCTTGATTTTATCAAAGACAAAATCACATCGAAGATAAAATCAAACAAGAAGGGAAGCGTATAGGAAAAGATGAACAAGGATGATCATGAACTAGAATTTAGAGAGAAACTCTCTAAAGACTAAATTTTTATTAATTAATCATAAAAAATGTTTAGCCCTAGGGCTTACATCATCAATATATGGGCTAAGGAAACACAAGGAAATAACCGAAAAAGGCAATGCTTGCCGACTAAGCATAAAATAAAGAAGATGCAATTTACCCAAAAAAAGAAGATGCAAAAATTACCAAAAGTAGAAAGATTTGAGTTAGGCTCAAATCTGGAAACTCTAACAAATAAGATTACTCCTGCCAAAACCTAAGTCAAAACGGCGCCGTTTCGCATCGATCACAAAAGAGAGCAGCATCTTTTAATATAGCTATGGAGAGTTTTTCAAATGCTACTGTAGCTTTTTTTTTTGTTGTTTTGCTTTATCTATTGAAGTTCTTGATCTTTCTAAAAAATAATGTTAGTACTCTTTGAAAAGTTTAAAAAAGAATAGCGTTGATTTTGACATAAATCTGAAGCCAGATTGTACAAACTTCTCAAGCCAGATTCAGTCAAAACTTGTCAAGCCAGATTCATAATACACTTGGGAAGCACTTAGCGCAGCAAAAGAAGATTCTTATTAATTGCTAATAGACGCACGTTAATATTGAAATATGTAAAAAATGTATACGAATATATAGAGTATATTGAAAAATATAAAAGGTGTATTGGGCACGATAGAAAGCTTCCAATATTGGTATTTCAAGAACATCCGTTTGACCATTTTTTGAGGGTATGTAATGCCTCCAAAAAAAATAAAATAAGTACATCTACGTACAGATGTACGCGCGTAGTCACCATTTTCATATGTGTTTTCTTTCAATTTTCAAATATAGATAAAATATACTATAAGGACCGACACACGTACCAACAATTATACAAAACTCTCTTACATGAGTATGTGAGACCCACAAACTTCATTGGAGTATTAGAGAGTTTGTACAAGTATTCGTACAAGTGTTTATAGTTGTAGCAAATCTGTTTTGAATATGAATGGCACATGGAAGAAGGACCATGTTGAGACAGAAATAAACCTAATAGGTAGAAATTGATTATAAAAAAAAACAAATTGAAGTATTTCTAAAATTATAGGGACCACTAATTTTATCTTTCATACGTAAGAAATAAATAAAGAGAACAGAAAGAGGATTTTCTGTTTGGGAAATTCTTAATCTCCATTATAATCTTCGAGCCAGTGTCTTAGAAGCATATTCTTAATCTCCATTATAATCTTCGAGAGTCGGTTGCAATCTTGAATTGATAGTAGAAAACTGCAAAAGTAAACGTCACGTGATGTTTCAGGTGTCTTTTTCACCATACGTATTTCTCTCCTAGAAAACGTGCCACCCGATAAGAGTTGATTAGCCCCGACTCGAAAGTAATTATCTTGATAGTCAACAGTGATTACCTAGTGATACACCAGAAGACCACAAATAATTTACAGTTATTCGAAATTCTTTCATGATGTGGATTCTAATGAGGAAGGTCGATCTCATGAGGAATTAATTATTACTTGCGTACCATTTACGAAGTACTACAATCTTCCAAAAATATACTAGTATTTGGGTCAGGTGAGGAATGGCTTTCACGAGATCCTTCCCACTGTAAAAATCACTTAGAAAAATATTAATTAATTAAGAATCCAAACTTTCAAAATCTGATAATAAAAAAAAATATTTCGCTTGTGGGTCACCCAATTAGTCAAATACTGAGTCTGTGAAGAAATAAACCTTTGATTTCACGGCATTGGTAGTAACTTTAATTAAGTAACAATCATCTTGTGGACCACGTTTCTTTTTAATTAATATCCTTTGTAATTACACTATTTAAGTCACGAGATTAATAGAATTACTATTAAACAATCACGAGAAGAGTATTTCAAAAAAAAAAAAAAAACAACAATTATTGTCGAGAATAAGTATCGATTTGTGAGTAGCTAACCGTAGAGTGTACAGGAGTAGTCAACTAAAAAAGTCAACACGTTATTGAACTGTGAACACCTAACTTATTGAGTTCTTTTTTATATCCTTTGTAATTACACGAGATTAATAGAATTACTATTAAACAATCACAAGAAGAGTATTTAAAAAAAATCAACAATTATGGTCGAGAAAAAGTATTGATTCGTGAGTAGCCAACCGAAGAGTGTACATGAGTAGTCAGCTAAAAAAATAGACACGGTACTAAAGAGTGAACACGTAACTTAGCGAGTTCTTTTTTATGTCCTTTGTAATTACACTGTATAAGTCACGAGATTAATAGAATTACTATTAAACAATCAAGTTTAGCTTTAGCTTACTCACGCGAAGAGTATTTTTTTTTAAAAAAAAATCCACAATTACGGTCGAGAAAAAGTATTACTAATTCATGAGTAGCCAACCGAAGAGTGTACACGAGTAGCACTAGTCAACTAAAAAAGTCGACACGTTACTTAACAGTGAATACGTGACCTAGTGAGTTCTTTATTGCAATTTGATTTGAACACTCAAAATATGAAACCAACGATGGATTATTGGTTAGCTTTGTTCTTTTATGTTTCTCCATTAAGAGGACTTATAGTGGAGGGGAGGCAATTGTTTATATTAAGCTTAAACCATTTGTTGGTCAAAGAACTGTCAGTCTACTGAAGAATTGAACATACCAAACGCGGCATAGTCAACACCCACAGTTGTAGGAGTATATGGACTACTCCTGTAAAGGCAACGCACATCCCTTTTTTAATATGAGATATTTTCTTCCAAGGAGCGGGCACTGAGTTAAAGCTTGAGATGATGCCGTTTTAAGTTCATGAAAATTTACAAGTTTTGGATGTCCCTTTTACTTTTTTGTTTTTTTGGTAAATTAACCAGTATATTGAAGCAAACAAAACTCAGAACACGGGAAAAATCCAGCCCAACAATACAACGCAAACTGCTAATAAACTAGGAGATCAAAACAAAACAAAGCAACAAGAAACAGCAAGACACACAATTACGAAGGGCAAAAAACCCTGGAACTCATATTCCAGGTACGAACTAAAAGCCTAGAAGCAGCACAATACTTCAAATTCCTCCAAGAGCTCAAATAGCTAGGCACGGACCTCCTCCACAATCAAAGCACCCAAAGCAGGGCAAGCATACTGATACCTTGAAAATATCTCCTATTACGTTCCCTCCAAATCCATTAGATAGGAGCAACCATTCATAGCTTGTTAATTAACACCTCTTGCAATTACCTAATAAAAAAGGATTAATCCCTAATCTTCGTTTTAGACTTCCGAAAAGTCATGGCCAGTTGTGTGTGGTTGGGCATTTGTGGAGCGAAATTTGTTTACCCTGAACCCCACGCCTTTTCCACCAAGAGTGAATAAATTTGCACACAGCATTTGTGCCTATATTTGCATCCCTTTTAGGTTAGATTTTACCGTTGAAAGGCATTCTTCCTCAACAACTAAACCTGTCTTTGTCGGTCATATTTTGTAAGTTCTTTTCACCAAGTTAGTAGCATTGACCTCTATTTTGGTTAGTTTTGACCAAAACCATCCTCATACAATAAATCACAAACTAATAATATCTCTGATGAGGTTAGCATAAAGCATCTCTCTTTTTTTTGTTTTTTGTTTTTACTTTTGGAAGTGCACTTCTTTAGAGTGATTTTATTTTAAGCCAAAAATAATCTTTTATTTGCATTCATATCTAATTATCTACCCACCCCCATAGCCGCCCCTGCTCAAACCTAACCTCTTTATTAGAAAAGTTTTGCATGTGAAAAAAAAAATTCATAGCACCTTACCTATTTATTAAAAAGTTTTGCATGTGACAGTAATTTTTTTTCATAGCTATTGGAAACAATCGGTAGATCCCTTGAAATTTCAACATACGTAGTTATGGATTCCAGATTCCACAAAATCATTTATTTCTTAGATATTTACCAGCCGTGGGCTTGTCCCAGCAGAAGGTGTCTAGCATTGCTCCCAAGTGGACAGGATTTGAATCCTCTCCGGGGCAAGTATCGCGAATTACTTGGTGGGTTATGACGGTAGTTGCTTCGGCTCATCCAGAGGTTTACACTCTTAAGGCAGGTCCAATTAGTAGCCCTCCTATGGGGTGGTTCCTTCGTCATAAAAAATATAAAAAAAAGGATATTTCACTTTCTTACTTTGATTTGTTTCTGGGGACTTGTTTATGTGCTTACAGTAAGATAATAGAAATTGGGTTTTTTAAAAGGCTTGATATCAAAATTCGGTCAACAAGTTGGGAATGTCTTCTTAATTAATGAGGTAAATGGATGACTGGCAACAAATAAATTTTAGAGTTAAAAGGAGTGATTCATCATAAAATTTAGAATCACAGGAAATTCAAAAGTTAAACAATATTAGAATTTTTTTTTATTTTTTTTGGGGTAAATTCAATGTTAGAAGTTTGATATATTAAACAAAAGTATTTTCCGGCAGATTGCTGATGATGATGAAGAATACATGGTTTAGAATTACGTAAAAGATGATGGTTTTTTATAATTAAATTAATTCTTTCAACGCGTACGTAGAAAATAGGGCCAGAGAGATGATTTTCTCGGTTCAAATAGCCAAACATTTAGGGTGAGATTCTCATCAAGTTGTTTCTGTTATTTGAACTTTTAGTTGATGTATACGAAGACAATGACATGTCTCGAAATTCATATCATTTTTTTTTTTTTTTACTTTAGCCTGTTTAGGCTTGTTTATTAAGACCAAATTAAATTTCCATGTTGGGTGTAATCATACCAGCAGTATTGCAACTGATCTCATCCAAACTCTACAATTGAGCATACTCGAGCGAGAGTAGTACTAGGGTGGGGCGAAAAAAGCCGATCAAATTTTTTTCTTCATCTCTTTGTACTTTTCCTAGATGAATAAAACTATTTGTTGATCCCCAAAAAAAAAAAATCACACCAAAAGACAATTTTGATCCATCAATGGATGGAGCAGGGCAGTCCAATAATCTTGGGCCCTAGGTGAAATTCAAGATGGAGTTTTCTGTAGAAAAGAATCAAACTCAAATTACCATTATTTTGAACACACAACTTAGTCTGAAATCATTTGATGCACGTGGTTCCACGTGAACCCAACGATTCTAAACACAGTTGTATTTTAACGTTGTGTGCGTGAAGTTTCCGTTTTATTTTTAGCATTTGCCCTACTATTTCTGTAGGGAGACAAGGTTTACTGCCTTTATTTTTAGCTAGAACCGCTATAAATAAAATTTTGGTTGGTATTAAATTATAACGTGGTTATTTTCCACGGGACTTTAGATAAAAAGTGGTTGTTTAGCTTTTATTATTTGATTATACTGATAAAGTTAATTATTTTGGTTTCTTTATTACAAAATTGAATAGACAGTTTTCATAACCTATCATCGTTTATCTTGGCTACAAGACAAACAAATTAAGAAAGCATCCCTAACAAAGAGACCTAAACTTTTAAAGGCCCCGGTGATCATGTTTTCAACCTCGTTCATGGTAGTGGTCTATTACTTTATATATTTGCTTTTGCTTTTCCTTCTCTCTTTTCTCGTCCAATTGCTTGTTGTATGTTTTCTTTTGGTCGGCTTGGTCTCTAAATTCATTAATATATGCCACTAATTAGGAAACGTGAATAATATCATAGCCTAAACAGAAAACATAATACTTAAACCTAGAGTACAAGTAACATAAGTATTGAATATTCCTAATATTATTCTAACACTCTTTTAAGGATGAGTTTTCCCCAAAGTCTATGGACAACGAGGGCTTTTAAACTTTATTCAACGTTTTTTTTTAAAGGAGCTTTCGACAAAAAATGGAGTAAAACTGGCTGCCCATGCAATGCACTAGGTCAAAAAACAGTAGTCGAGCAATTAATGTTAGAAGACTGCCAACAAAGGGAAAAGAAAAAAAAAAGAAAGGAAAAAGGACAGGAGTTCGTGTTTGAGCAGCTAAGAATCACTGTCATATTCAACCCATATTCAACATTTTGTTGCGAACCAGTTCAAAAGAGATGAATTTCAAATTTTGTTGCTTTTGTTTCTCTCTATCTCTCTGTTTTTTTCTTTGTCTTAAAAGTCGTGAAAATGAATTTCATTTTGGAACAACTCTCTTGGTGAAAAAAAGGTCACAACAAACAGTACACTAACGAGAACCGGTTGTAGCCGTTGTGAATTTTTAAAAATTAACTTTTTCAAAACAAAATTTTTGAAGTGCCTTAATCACAATCTTGGCAGTAAGAGATGTGAACCAGTCCGTGAATTGGAAATGAGTCGATACGAATAGGGAATTGGTTGATACTAGGGCTGCAAATGAACCGAGCTGTTCGTGAACTATTCGAAGCTTAACCCAATAAAGGCTCGTTCGAGTTCAATTCAAGTACTAAATGAGCTAAACACATGCACCTCAATTTTAGGCTTGTTAATAAATGAGCCAAACTTGAACCTGATAGTATTCGACTCGATTAGGCTCACGAACCAGGAGTATATATGTATACCTCATAACAATATTACATATAAGCTTGAATATGCTTAAATTTTTACACGTATATCCTGAAAATTTTATAACTTGTCTATGTATAACTTTTAAATGTACTATAAACTTAAATTTTGAAATGATTCTATAATTTCATATATGTATGTACTGATTTATGTACAAAATAAATTTTTATTGAAGTTTTAGACGTCTATGAGAGAATAAATATCTATTATTCATGACACATTAAAGCTCGTGAACAAACTCGAGTTCGACTCAAACCAAGACAAGCTCAGTCCATCAAATTTTCATTGAGCTCGAGCTCGGCTCGAGTTTGTTTAAAAACTAAACAAACAAACCTGAACATCCTAAAACTCGGCGAATAATTTGGCTCATTTGCAAGCCTAGTTAATACGCATGTGATTTTTCATCTCACCGGTACATTGGGGTTTATAACGGGGTCAGAAGGCTAAAAATCCATTACGTATCAGCCAATTTAACTCTAGTATGTGTGTGTATCCTTAGCAATGGCAGAGCCGCAGAGGCCGCAGAGCCACAGTGAGGCCACTGTGAACATGTGCCCACGTTGCCTTCTTTTTTTTTTTTTAAAGTTTTAGTTGTTACTTGAACCAAATAATTATGATTATTTAGATAATTCTTTATTCACACACACACCTAAGGATGTCTTGTTCACTCACTCAAAAATAGTATGAGCATCACCTACTTTATTTGGAATTCTTACCGGCTCCCACTTCAATAATTGAACCATTTATTTTATAAGCCTTAATATTTTAATCATTTCCTCAAAAAACATATCAATTGTATTTTCATAAATGCTTGATCAAATCGTAAATTTTTGTCTAAAATCTGAACCAAATTCTTAAGCAAGACGTGTTATTCGATCAAATACTTACCGATATGAAAATGAAATACATTTTTGCTTGAAATTGTTTAACAATAAGCCCTAAAAATTTGTATTATTATTATTATTATTATTATTATTATTATTATTATTATTATTATTATTATTATTAAAAACTTGAATTGTACTATTCAAATTTGACTATTATTCACCTACTTTTTAAGTTTGGTGAACAAAATAACACTTTAGACATGTAAGCCTAAAACTCTCATTTGTTTCTTACGCTGCAAGCCTGCAAGACGCAAGCCGCCATCACAACTTCAACAACCATCAACTCGTGGGTGTGTGGGTTGTTGTCGAAGTCTGGCTATTCTGAAAGCTCATGGTTTATAGCGCCCCATTAATGCATAATCCTAGCTATGCCAATGCGTCAAAGTTTAATTTTCTTAATTTTCTGTTAAATCAGGTAACCAACTCAGTGTTCTTCACTTCTTCCTCTTGTTGTATGCAACAAATACACACAAGAAAATTGGGTATTGATTTTGTTGAACCCCATAATTCCTAGAGGACTCTAGGCACTACTTGGAGACACCACTCTAGCCCAGACACCTATTTATCAAATGCTTATGTCATCTCTTTGCAAAAATTCTTTCTCCTCTTCGCTTCTTCCAAAGTACAATATTCTACTAAGAGTGAGTTTTCGCTACGATTTTTAAGGTAACTTTGGACTACAAGTTGTCAAATGATCAGTTAACAGATTTTTACCTCTAAGTCTAGAAAAGAGGTATCTAATTACCACTTAGGTAAGTTACTTTTTTAATTACCATTAAGGTAAGTCATTTTTTTTTGGGATTTTGGTTTAGGGTGCATTTTCCTATTATAGGGTTTTAGTGGTTTACGCACTTTCATAGGGTACCCTATGACTAGTGTACCCTAAGGTTTAGGTTTAGGGTGCACTTTCCTTTTATAAGGTTTTAGTGGTTTAGACACTTTCATAGGGTACCCTAGGGTTTTAAACACTCTCTTAGGGTACTCTACGGTTTAGGTTTTTGGGTACACTTTCCTATTGTAGGGTTTTAATGGTTTAGACACTTTCATAGGGTACCCAAGGGTTTAAATTTAAGCACTTTCATAGGGTACCCTAAGATTTAGGCACTTCGGTTTCGGGAGTTGAGGAGAGAGAAATTGAGCCCATGTGGGGTGGGTAGAGAGAGAGAGAGAGAGAGAGAGAGAGTTGAGGAGAGAGAAATCATACCCATGTGGAGAGAGAGAGAGAGAGCAAACAACCTGGGTGGTGCTTTTTCAACTTTTATTGGAGCTAGCGGTAATTAACATCACAAAAGGTGACCGGCTTGTCATTCCCTCATCAGTTAATGCATATGAGAAGAATGACTTCTTTTTTTCTTTTTTCTTTTTTCTTTTTTTTGATAACTGGGTGGTCCGGCTAGCTTACGCACACCTCAACTAATCTAGGGTCTATGTACACCCCGCCGCACATAAACCGGGAAAAGTCAATACCCATGGAACCATGAGATCTTGTCCAGATGGCCCCAAGAAGTTAAGAAGAGTCGAACCCAAAACCTCCTCTTCCTTAGGAAAAGTCCTTATCAACTCATCTACCCCTTGGGTTTGTGAGGAGAATGACTTGTGAAAAAAATACTACCAAAAATGCCAAAAAATACCTTCGTGGAAACTCGGCCTAATTCTAACATAGCACAATAGAACAGCTATGAAGTGGTTTAGATCTGATTTTAATTTAGATAGTTCTGGTTTGGACTAGTTAGATAATTTAATTGGACTGGACCCAGCCCAAGGGCCGAGTAGCCAGTTAGAAAGACCTGGAATCGGTGGCCTACTTGAACCAAGTGGACTGGGCTCAGTGAAGACCAATTACATTGGGTTCGGAATGGAAGAGGGTCGAGCCCGTGAGAGCATAACCCAACCCACTAACACAACCGGTATCATATCAGTCCAAAAAATTGTACCCTTTAACTTTGTGACGCGTATCTTTTTTTGTATGACTGATCTATAATCTAGGCCGATCAAAATAAGTGATTAACTCTAGGCTGCCAACCCTTTAACGGCTCGTTTGCCGGGCAGATAAGGTTTTGAGACTGTTGACAGCATTAAGCCATGAGTTGATCTATGAGACATTTACCATCAGGTCACCCTTGGATTCCATAATTACCATCAGGTCAAGCCCAACTCTGAAAAATTCCCATCAACTCCCCAACCCGTATAAAAATGCCTAAATCATAGGTACCCTATGAAAGTGCCTAAAATCCTAGGGTACCCTATGAAAGTGCCTAAACCACTAAACCCTATAATAGGAAAGTGCACCCTAAACCTAAACTCTAGGGTACCCTTATGGCTAGGGTACCCTACGACTATGGTGCCCTATGAAAGTGCCTAAAATCCTAGGGTACCCCACGACTAGGGTACCCTACGATTAGGGTACCCTATGAAAGTGCTTAAAATCCTAGGGTACCCCACGACTAGGGTACCCTGTGAAAGTGCCTAAAATCCTAGGGTATTCTACGACTAGGGTACCCCATGAAAGTGCATAAAATCCTAAGGTACTCTATGAAAGTGTTTAAACCACTAAAACCCTATAATAAGAAAGTGCACCCTAAACCTAAACTCTACGGTACCCTATGACTAGGGTACCCTACAACTAGGGTACCCTATAAAAGTGCCTAAAATCCTAGGGTACTCTATGAAAGTGCCTAAACCACTAAAACCCTATAATAGGAAAGTGCACCATAAACCTAAACTCCAAAAAAAAGTGACTTACCTTAGTGGTAATTAAAAAAAATGACTTACCTTATTGGTAATTAGACATCTCTTTTCTAGACTTAGAAGTAATAATCCCTTGATCTATATGAAATCTTCTAAGTAACTAATCAAGAAAATATTGGACCTGGCCATTTGAAACAGCAAGTTTTGCTGCTTCAACTCCAGCACGTCTGCGGTTGTGGCATCACCGGACTTTCTAGCCTTTTATAGAGCCAAAACTCACTTTGCAGTCCTCTGGAGCTAAACTCAAAGACTGGAGTTTGAACAGTATGAACTATGAAGATATATCAGGCACAGACTGAAGCCAGCGAACCACCCGGAGATTTGTAGTCAGAGTTTGAAAAAATAGAACTTACAAACACGTTCATTATTCGTGAGACCAAAACCTTATCTTGTAGTCTTGTAGCTGTTAGACAAGCAATTTACAGCCAAATTCAACCCACCTCCAATTGTTCACGTCATCCAACTTCATACCCAATAATTTACCCCCGGAACAAAAACCCTAAACCATAAAAGGAACATGAAATTGGATGATTCACATAAATTTTGAGAAGTTAGAAAGTAATATGCATTTGAGCATTAAGATTCCAGCAAGACGTTGGTATTTTTGGATATCAGATGGTATCCGAGATGTTGCCAGTCTCTGCTTCTGCTTGAATTTCGTTTTCATCTATTTTGCACAACATTCTACTTGCATACATGTCCTTTACTCCCCATGATCATACCATGAAAGCAGAGTCCAAACCTAAAGGATCTTGCTTCCACTTTTAAAAGAATCGCATTCTTCATTTACAAAGGTATTCTACTATTCTTCTTTGATTTGATGACACAGTAAAAGGGTCAGCAAGCTAGTTCCTACTAGTCAATTCTGAAAGACACAAAATGACTCACAGCAGTCATTTTCTATGTTCAAATACCTCCAACTGGCTGTGGCTTCAGAGCAACATCCATACATGGATTGTTGCATTCAGCAGACCAAGAATTCAACATCTCCTTCCATCTATGTACATTAAGGATTTTCAGCATATTATTATGCTTACATGTTATTTCGACTGCAAATAAGGACACATGTGGGCTATGTAACACGGACACGGACACGGATACGGACACGGGACACGGACACGGACACGACAAAAAGATAAATAAATAAATAAATAAATATATATGTAAATACTCCTATATCATAAAAGTATGCAGTAACAGTTTATATACATAAATATGTAAACTTTCCTTTTGATAGGTAATATATCTACACTGTTATGTACTGGTATATATATACTGTTACACACACACACACATTCACAGAGCAACGGAAATATAAACACATATACATAAAGAGAGTGAGTATATACGTGGGACGTGTGTCTCCATGCCGGGTCCCCTGCGTGTCTCCCTCTAAAAAATAATTCAATTCAAGGAACACATCACGTGACGTGTCTAATATGTGGACATGGCGATCTATAGCTTCATAGCCTGTGGGCCTTGTCCATTTTACTATTACAATGAAGGGTAGATTAGAAACAACAATGAAACAAAACCAAACCAAACCAAACCGAGTGATTTAACTGTAGGGTTGTATGTGTTCAATTGTCCCCTTGAGCTGAATAAGATCTAATTGGAACTTTATCTTATGGTGAAGATTTATTCCAAGTCCATACTCCAAACCCCAATTTTAACTCAAACGAAATCGAAGTAAGCCTTATTTCCAAATGAATTGGGGTATTAGAAGATAGGGGGAAGAACCTAAAAATCATTGGTTCCCAGTTATTCAGAGTACCATATCAGTTTGATAAGCCCAGAGATCTTTTAATATTCCTAAGGATGCTCCACATGAAAGTTGAAACAGTAAACAAAATTATACCAGTTACAATGGCATACTTTAGCCCAAGGTTCACCAGCAAGTTCACCAAAAGCCCAGCGAACACCACACCACAGAAGTTTGCTGAAAGAGCAGACCAGAAAGGCATATCGAGAATGGAAGCTATGATAGCTCCGGTCCATGCCCCTGTTCCAGGGAATGGCACAGCCACAAACAGCATCAGACCAAGCCATTGAAACTCTTCCACGGGCCCAGCCTTTTCCTTGGCCTTCTCAAATAACAGCTCAAGCAAACGAGATGTTGAAGGGTTCTTCCCCGAAAGGAAAGTTGCAAATTTCTTCAAATAGAGTACAATGAATGGCACAGGAACCATGTTCCTACAATTGTGAACCCAAGATTGGTTACACTCAAGCTCACCAAACTAGCAACATTCCAAAAACTCAATTAATGGCTTCTCGACTATCACATGGATGACCATTGCAAATTAGCAAGGGAAAAATTATGACTTGGTTCCTCAAAAATTTATGTAGTACGTTCATGAAGATAGAACAGGAAAAACTGATCAAAGAAAGTCCACCAGAAACTTGGACCACTTGTTATTTAACTGTGTTTTATGCAATCACCCCCTTATCTAATTAAGAGGAAGTTGAAGAAGGCAAAGCCATCAAATTATACGTGGCACGGAGTCAGCAATTTGAGGAGCTCCCTTAACCCTGCCTTTGGGAGGACGATGCACGCTGAGATACAATAAGCAATATTCTGAGGTTCTGTAGTAAATGATTCAAAGTGTAGTATAATCAGAAAGAGGGTGTGTGGTTATTTTATGAACTCTGTATGTTTTAGGGTATGATAATTCTGCGTTGAGAAAAAGTTATCAGATTTGTAGAATTGTAGAGCTTTTCATTTTTTATTTTGATTTTGATGTGGTTATGAACACAATTACATCCTCAAGTTGATTGACGGGAAAACTATAAAAGAGCTCTTACTGGAGTACCTCGGATGAAAGCAAACAATTATTTCAATGTTTGAAAGTGGCATCCTCATTTTAGGATGTCCATGGCAATGGCTGCTTAAACCACGGATTTGCTCCGCATACCTGAGCAACTGAGCTCCCTATTGAGTCCTGACAGTGAGGTACTTCTATCTAGGTAAACCGTATTAATCAGAATAGGTTAATGTACTAGCTACGCAAGCTCAACTGGCAACAGCCTGCGTTCTTATGGATCTAAGTGCTCCCTTCATTCCAAGGAAATACTACGCATTCTCCCACCTTGTCTAGGGGGCGACAACATTAAATGCCATGTCCTTTTATGGTAAATGTAGTATATCGGTAAATGTTATGCGACACCGTGAAATAAATGATTTTGCAAATGTTATGTCATTTGGAACATATTATGCATCGTGTAATATATGCTTCTTGTGGCTAATATTATACATTTTCAAGTTGAAAGCATCAACAATGAAAAAGGAAGGAAAAAAAAGGTACCCAAGACAAAGTGGGGAAAGCACAGAAGCTCTCTTCATCCCAATTGATACTATATATAAAGATTGATTATGAAGGTATCGTTGGAGATTGATTATGCACTTTTCTACTTTTCTACCAGTGATGTATGGAGCCTTTCCCCACTTATTTTATCAAATAGGTACTAAAAGGGAATAACGAAAAGCAACCCAATCAACAATCATTGTATCAAAAAATTGGACGACCCCTTTTCTTAAATGTAGCTGACATCTAATTTCTAATTTTGGACTTGGATAATAAAATGCCATCTTGAATCTTTAGCAAATTGGAATAAAGTTTCAGAGAGAGAAATGAGACTAACCCAATAACAGCCAGGAACGTCAACATTATAGGATTGAGTTGCAGCCAGTAGCCAACAGGAATTGCCCCACGAAGCTCAATAATCGGAAGTGTAGCTAGGGCCAACACAACACCCTCATCGGGCCAACCCAAACCCCGCAACGCGTTCGCAATCTTGAGACCGAAGCTCGAGGCTCTAATGGAGTCGGCAGTAGCAGCTGCTTGGGCATCTCCGGATGCAGCAAAACAAACAAGAGATAAAGATGCCCAGAACAATACCCAGAAGAGGAATTTGACTGGTTTTTCCTCAAAGGGGGATAAAGACTCAATTTCATCTACAGAATCGAGAGACCCATCTGAAGAAACTCTTGTTGAAGAGAGAAAAAGAGGTTTTTGAGTGGAGAGGAGAGGACCCAGATGGGGAGAGGATTGGAATTGTAGGGATGATGATGGGTTTGACTTGAAGAGTAAAACCTTGGTAATTAGGTTAGGTGAGAGCTTGAAATGGGCTGACTTGTGGGGAAATGTGAGCAGAGGTAGTGGGTGTGAGAGAGAGGAAGCCATTGACGAGAAGTGAGATGTGAGAGATACAGTTCAGAGAGAATCTTTGAGAATTTGGGTTTGGCATTGGTTTAGTGATTTCTGCAATTCATTTGGAATTGGAAGGAGTATTTTATTTTACAAATTCTATAAAAGAAAACTGATAAGGTAAAGTACGCTTTGCACCCTTACATTTTACATTTAGCATCACTTTACACGTCATTTTTTCTGCGAACCCCTCACACTTTAGATTGAATGTTAATTTACCCCAAAAAAGATTGAATGTTAATGCCCCATTTCATAAGACAATAATTAGAAAGAGTAACGAAAATTGGCCACACGACTTGCATGTCACCCAATTTAAGGACATTAAAGTCATTTTATACTCCCCCGTTCCAAATTAATAGTCCATGTCATTATTCTAACTTGATGAAAAAAATATTTATATCTTGTAATGTTGTATAAGACTTTGTATGTGCAATGTGAATCTTATTTGATATATCTCAATTAGTTTTACAAAAAATTTGAAATCTTAAAAAATATTATATACTATAAAATTTTGACAATTAAAAAGAGAATTGAAAAAGTGAAAGTTGACTATTAAATTGGGACGAATGGAGTATTAAATTTGGCCTTACACACATAAAGCATTTGAAAGTTTTACTTTTTTCTCTTTACACTTCTACATTACTTGAGATACCAGTCAAACTTTCAACAAACATAAGTATACCTGTTACCATGTGTTTTATTTTTTGTGTCAATGTTAATTTCAGCTATGCTCTTTCTTATATATAGTTTTTGCATTTTCTAAGATACAATTATGTTTAAAAGTCCCTTAACTTCTGTGTTCCATGATTTATCCCACTACTGTATGATAATTGAATTTTTTTAAAACATTTTTGACTAATTTATTGGGTTAAACAAAATTTTGTGAGTGGGTGTAATATTTAATAGTAAATTACATACATGAATCTTGCTTGAAGATAGATTAGTTTCGTTATGTGATTTTAAATCTAAGGGTCATGCTAATGGGTGCATTATGGCACCCGTTAAAGGTACAAAAAATACACTTTTGTGGGTCCCACTTGTACAAAAAGTACACTTTTAAAGTACACTTGTACGTTAAAGTACACTTAAAAATGTACTTTAAAGTACAAGTGTACTTTTAAATTGTACTTTTTTGTACTTTTAACGGGTGCACTATGGCACCCGTTAACATTTCCCTAAATCTAAATAAGTAAATTCACATTAATAAGAATAAAAAAATAGTGTGAATTGTATGAGTGTAAAAATCAGTTCCCATTTAAATTAGGAAAAAAAGCGAAAGCAAAAAATGAAAGTTTCATAAACTTAAGTGATGATAAAGAAAAATTAAATACAAAAAGACTTTAGTGCCCTTAAATTGGATCATGTGCAATTCATGTGACCAGTTTCCCTTATAATTTTGTCTGACGGGGATCATTGGCACTCCAAATTAAAGTTTGAGGGTTAATATGTAACTAACTAAACCTATGGGTGCAAACTGCAAAGTGACAAGCGAGTTTAAATTTTTGGGGTGGAAAATGTTCTTTAACCAGAATAAAAGGGAAAGTGCAAAAGACAGTTTGCTTTGGAATTCCAAGGACAAATATTTTTGGTCAACGTCAGCCTAAAAATATGAAAATCTGTGGATATACCGAGGATCTATGAAATTTTCAAAGATTTCCAATACGAAACATTTTGCACACCAAAAAATTTATAATGTGAAAAAGTCAAACATTTACATCAATAGATCATAAAACAATCACGAAGAAATCACATAGTTGTTCATTACTTAGGATTAAGTTCCTTTCATGGGTGGAGTCAAATGATTTCTGTTGGTACCCCATTTTGTCCTACTTCTTCAACAATTAATATGTAATCCCGCCATAGCCATCGTATTCCTCGCATAAAAAAAAAAAACAAAAAACAAAAAATGTAATGTAACTTTGAAATCCAAATACCGTCGAGGTTTTGAACAAATAAAAAGCAAACGTAAATCATATTGTCCAGTAATAGCAAAGATGTTTGCAAATTATAAATTTAGCCAACTTCAAAATTTGGACAATTGGATTTCCCAATATAAGTGCGATAGTTATGTGAGCTTTGCCTATGAATGGCCGGCAATAAGTCTCCCCAACTTCTAAAATTAATGCTCAAATGATGCAGGTAAAGAAAATAAAAAAAAATAACAAGGGCTTGATCTTTATATCAATCATCATATCAATATTTTTCAATTCCCTAGTTCTTCTATTTAACTTGTAAAGATGGTTCTTAATGGGCGTACTTTTCCTCATGTGAAGGTTTATAGGGCTTGTTTTAGATACAACCTGTTTGTGAGAGAATTCATCATGTAGATACCCTTCATCTTCAAACATGTACCTGCTTTCGTCGTCTCCTCATCCACCTCTTAATAAACTACATCATCGACCAAACTTAATTGAGTCAAACTAAGCGCTTCATCATCGCGTTACACTTGCTACCGGCCCCCCATCTTTTCAAATATTCTCCTTCTCTAACATTGTTTTGTGTAATCCTTATTTAACTAGAAAAGCAACATCTTCGCCCGCCCGTCAAGCTTCTCAACTTCATATTAGGTTTCATAACTGCAAAAATTATTCACCAACCTCTAATACCAGTTTGTTATGCGTGACAATCATGAAATAAATTATTCACACAAGAACACAAGAATTTGTGTGATGGGTAGCAGGAAAAATGAAAAGGAGAGAGTGTGCAGAAAGGAAAGAGTTATTCAACGCAATAATCCCACCATACTAGCTAGATTTTGACAAGTAATTCTGTTTAGTTTGTTGAATGACGTCAAATCGATGACGTGGTGCAATGGTCACACTTAAAATTTTCATGTGAAGAAAGAAAGAGAAACCTTCAATACAACAAGATGAAAGCCTCTTAAGAGCCTGTTTGGGCGCCTACTTATCCCATTTTCACGTTTTGGTTTTTCGGTTTTGGCTGTTTGGCCGCCTGTTTCTGAGAATGGGTTCTCCAGAACTCATTCTTCAATTTCGACGTTAGAAGCAAAAAGCGAAAAACAGCTACGGGGTTCCTTTTCCCATTCTCGTTTTCGATTCTCATTTTTTATTTTCCCGTGAACCTACGTTTTTACCTCTCTACCCCCCACCCCAACCCAGATCCCCTCCTATTCCAATTGATTTCTCTAAAAAATTCTCACCAAATGGGTTTACAATTAGGTAACCAAAAATACCAAAAATAAGAAAGAAATTCTTATTTCTTTCTTAAGCAGTCGTGCTCGTGCGACAGATAATCTTGCTGCCATCTTCGTCGTCAGTCATCGTCGTCTGCAAGGCTTTGTGCGGCGGCGGAGAAAGAGAGGTGTCAGGGGAGAGAGAGAAGTTGGGTTTCGTAAAAGAAAACGACACCCAAATTTGTTTGTAAAAATTAAACTTAGTACAAGATACGCAAATGGTTTTTAAAAAGTGCAGAATAATAAACATTTTTGACAAGAGAAAGGGTTTGATGATAAATCTAGAAATGGCAAAATGCCATATAACTCTTGAATTTTTTTTTTTTTTTTGACCTTTCAAAATAAAAAACCATGGATTGGAGATGCACTTAAGTATGAGCATCAAAATTACAAACTACGTCAAAGTACGCCAATGACAAGCCACATAGAACGGGTCTCTGATTTTAAAGACGTAGACACAAAGATTTGGAAAGCATCACTTATCCAGGAAAGCTTCAATAAGGAAGATTCGGATCTTATTCTTTGCTCCCAGTCAATAACACTCAAAGAAGAGATGTCAAAATTTGGCGTCCCTCTCCGAATGGCCTTTTTTTCCTTGTTCAATCCGCTTACCACTTGGAGAAGGAAAGTTTGTCTAATGATAGGGAACAACAGAAGCCCCAAACTAGCTCTGCTAGTGTGATGCGATTGATTTGGAAACGGTCATGGGTCTACCCGTACACCCAAAGGTTAAGGTTTTTGCATGGAAGTGTTTCAATGGAGCAATAGCTACAAGTTCTGCCTTAGTTGCAGGGAAAATTAGCATTGATCCAATATGTTCTTTATGCGGTAAAATGGAGGAATCAATCTGCCATCTTCTTTTTCATTGTGAGCTTGTAACCAAAGTCTGCATTCCTTTGCCCTTTCGTTTGAGGCTAAAAGAGCTACAAGACTGTAGATATATGTCGGACTGGTGGACGTGTATTCAAGATCGAATTACCCCAAGCTTGACTCCCGACTTCTTCAATGGGACTTGGCCTCACTTATTGCTGGTGGATTTGGAGAACACGAACTGAGGCTATTTTTTCATGGAACAAGGTGCCGAACTGAGGCAGTAAGTGGGAAAACACAAGTAGATTTTATGGTTTTATTGATGCTAACAGGAAGCCTCCCATTACCTCTCCAAATATTTCAAATACTAGGGATGGAAAATGGCAGCGTCTTGGGGAAGGTGTGGTCAAGATTAATGTTGACGCCGATGTGTCTAAGGTGACAAATACTATTGGGATAGGGGCAATTGCGCGAGGAGTTAATGGTGCAGTGCTTGGAATTCTTTTGAAAGTTCACATGAGAATTAACTCTCTGAGGATTGTTGAGGCTATAGCGATTCGGGAAGGCTTGAATTTGGGAATTCCTATGAATAGTCCAAAGGTTATCATTGATTCAGATGCGGAGCCAATAATTAGAAGTTTTGGTACTCAAAGATTTCGGCGTCTAATATTGTAGTATTGTTGCAAGATTGTTTAGTTCTTAAGAACTCTTTTTTCTCGTGTCAGTTTTATTTTGCCAAACGAGATTGTCATCGGGCCGCACATGATTGTGCAAGAAAGGCCCTTTCTAGTGGTTTGTTTGGTCCGTGAACTTCCGCTCTACCCGCACAGGCCTCTTTGCTTTCCAATGTTTAGGCATTTTCGCCTTTTGGATCAATAAATTTTCTCTCTTTTGTCTAAAAAAAGAAATGGTAACCTAAAATCTAACTCTATAGCCCTATTCAGCTGGACGAAAAGAATGAGGAAAGATGAAAAACGTCTTTCCTACAACTTATCCGGTGTTTTAGGAGGTGTTCCACTAAGAGAGTTTATAAAATAAATTGACTTTTTACGGTTTTTTATGTGATGTATTGTGAGAAAATAATCTGTCTTAGTTTTTAGGAAAAACTGTTTTTTGTTAGTGGGACACGGTTATTGAAAAAATTGTGAGACTCTAGATTCAACTTTCTCGATAAGAAACACTTTGTTTCAAAAAATAATTTTTTTAATTCTTCTGTAAATAGAAGAGAACTTTCCTTTTTTCAATGAGTTTTGCTAATGTGTGCCAAATAGGCACACAATAAGTATACAAATAAACAAAAATAACACACATTTCAATACATTATTTACACTTTTTAATATACTTTCACATATCTCTATATATTTTTCACATATTTCAATACAGTTTTTCAATCTTAATGTGCACACGTTATGAACAAAAAAAATTGTAACTTTCATTTTTACACAACTTACTCCACACAAGTGAACGGACCAGCATGATCCTGCACCGTACACACAGTACGCTTGACTTCAAGTCCAGTAACCGGATCTCAAACTGCTTCCTTTGCCTTTTATTTGTTCCTAAATACTGTAGTAAAACTGCTCCAATCTCTCTCTCTCTCTCTCTCCAAGAAAACGACGATGAGTCGGAAGAGAGACAAACCCTACTCCTCCTCCTCCTCCTCCCGCCACGTCCCCTACTCACTCCCGAAACGGCGCCGCCCTCTCCCACCCTCCCCCGCCGAAGAAGAACCGCCGCCCGCTAAATCCCCGGCGACTGTTGTGGTGACTGGGCTCTCTCTTGACTGCTCCTTGTTAGACATCAGGTCCCGATTCCAGATCTACGGCGACATATCCCGCTCCACCATGCTCCACGGCGGCGTCGCCCACATCACCTTTCGCTCCAAAGACTCTGCCGACTCCGCCGTCGCCGCCTCCCTTGACCCCTCCTTCGCCATCACCCTCAATTCTCAACAAGTATACTCTCTCTCTCTCTCTCTCTGCATTCCTGTGTCTGCAAATTTTGGTTGGAAAGCTCAAACGTGTTTTTCTGGTGTTCGTCTGGATTAGTTAATTTTAATTAAGGAACCGAAAAAAGAGGCCAACAAGGGGAAAACAACACTCAAGTCTGTTGAGAAATCGGCCAAACCAACCAACACACATGCGTGAAGTACGAATACTGCTCACGCTGGTGTTCTCTATATCCGGAATGAAGGAGTATCAGTTACATCGCTGCTTCGTACAGCAAGTATTTGTAACCTAGGGTTTATATCACCAATTACGGTAATTTGCCCTGTCTAGGTTTCACAAGCCCAACAAAATCAGCTAAAAACAGGACACCTGGCTACCCAAGGAGCCCTCCTAGACTACGAACAGCAAGCATCTAAAAATGCCAGAACTAAGCAATACAGAATAGAAAGCAGATTATTCGGAAAACTTCTAGGCATACCCCAAGCTCAAACGCGCTTTATATGTTTGTAGAGAAGTTGTGAGGACACATATTGGGAATCCTAACTCGTCCAAGGTGAGATCCAACCCATTGAAGAAAATGACTAACCGTTACACGTGAATGATAATGTCACGCAAGAGTCTTTTCCTAAATTTATCTTTCTTCCAGCTAGGCCAGCTGCGCAAGCAGGTTTCACGGCTTGTAGGGGGCAAAGCACATGTTAACCAATGGAAAAATGAAACTCCCATTAATATTATCTGTGCCAAGAACGCACATGCTACGGGAGCAAAATAATTTCTTCTACGATATTGATTGAATGGAATATTATGGCTTACGACGCAAAGTAATTGTAATGAAACAGCTCAAACACAATGTAAGGCAATGTTCAGCTTAAATTCTAATCACGTGGGTAGAAAATTCATAACATTGGACAGATCTGTTTCTTTGGTACTTGAAGCAGATCAGCTCACTACAATGATTGTATGATTTTCAATTATTATATGTTCGAATGCAAATTGATTCTCCAATCATAATAGTTGTAGGTCCTCATTTATGCAAAAGAGTTGAATAGTCTTTCATCGTCCATGCTTTCACATTTTCTGGAATTCCATTGCATCCCTATGAAGAATTAATGGAAATTGAAAGTAGTGGGCTGATCTATGGTGATGAGCAACCAATTCTGAGGGATGTTGATATAAATTTACCATAGTATAAAACTATAAATGCTATTAGTTCATACTATTCATCGTGAGTCGTATCAAAGTTCAAAATAGATGGGAAAAGATACAGGCCCTGTTCGTTTCCCAGTTTAGTTTTAGTTTTAGTTTTGATGACATCATCATTTCCCTCATTTCTCTCTCTATCTCTCTCAACTCATTACACCTGATGACATCATCAAAACTAAACTAAGCTATCTAACCAAACACAGCCACAAAAGTTTGACAAAGATTCACTTAGACATTTAGTGGAACCCATAGGCTACCCGTTTATCCTGAAACGCGATGTCAGGCATTTCTGCTTTTATTCTGCTGTGGCTATACATGGTGCTGTTGAGGCGGTTGGGGGATGTTGGGTTTTTCTCCTTAAGTGAGTTTTGTGTAGTTAGGGTGTTTGTTGGGTAATGACCTGGGAAGAGAAGTTTATATTTGTCTGTTAATGTATGTGCATGAGAAACCCACGTTGCCTCTTTTATAATATGTAGTATAAGATACTCAATATTACAAAAGACATCTTACAAAAGAAAGAGAGAGAAATTAGGGAGACTTGTGCTTGGAGCCCTTCTCATCTAATTAAGCCCACCATTCATAATAAGTAGTCTCTGGCCATCCAGATTGATTCTGAAATTTTAGAAAGATTAGTCGCAAACCTCTAATCTCTAACCCGATTCAATTTCGGCAAGTTTGCCGGACATTTCAATTTGCCATCTTCCATAGAAGAAAGAGACCCGAATTTTCAAGGGTTGCCTGGAGTAACACTTGCAATTCATTAGCTGAGATGGGGTCAAGGGTTGCTGCAATATGTTGGGGGTCTTAATGTTGTTTTATGTTGAGAAACATAGAACAAAGTGCATTTTGAAGGAAATTGCATTTTCCTTGCTAATAGAATCCATAACCAACCATTCTGAAGTTCAAAGCCTCCCGAAACTTAATAGATCTCAAGTATTTAGAGTTTGCAGTTGACTATTTACCTTTTACTACAATTTTAAAGGTGAAGAAGATTATTCCTTTCGTGAAATCTCTTCTTTTGCAAAATTATTGTCACCAACTGATTCCCAACTTTATTATCATTGTTATTATAATTATTTTTGTCTTATTTGTTATTTTATTTTATTTATTTATTCATTATTATTATTATTATTATTATTATTATTTTTTGTTGTGGGGGGGGGGGGGGGGTTCAATGATAATCTATTTTCCTTCCAAATTCATTACAAATAGAGTAAATAATTTTCTTCCTTGCCTGGCATTCCTAAAATTCACAACAAAATATGTACTTCCTTGCGAATGATGTACAGAATATATTTCAACGCTATAGACCATTTTTGTTTTCGTGTAAAATGGCTTCAAAAGGGCACACGCGCGCACACACATGTATATATATAATTGCATTCACCCAAATCAATATGTAAGTAAGCATTGTAAAATGGTTTGACATTTCTATATTAGAAATTCATAAAAGTTTGGAATTTCGAAATTGGGGTTTGTTGTTGCAGGTACAGGTAATGTTGGCAACAGATCCTATTTCACAGTGGAGAGAAGGAGTGTCACGCGAGGATAATCCCGATTCGTCGTCGTTTTCGTCATCAAAACTTGTGAGAGCTGAGGTGCCTCTGAGAAGGCATGGAAGAGGTAAAAAGCTAGAATCAGCTGTTGTGAATCCCAGAAGTAACACTGGTGCTTCAGTAGTAGATGTGCCTTTCAAGGGTAGAGAAATTGTTGCCTATGATGATATTCTCTAGCTTTCGAGAAGTGGTGATTGTAACATTATGTGTGCTATAAATTATTGCTTACCGATGCGATAGAGGTTGGGACTTGGGAAAGAGTAGTGAGAGTAAGTTATTTATGGAATTTTCTGGCTTATATGACGTTAAACATGCTTTAGCTTCTTCCTTTGTACCTGTTGGTTGGTATTCTGAGTGTTAATATTGAGTTGGAATAAGACCAATCTTATTGAGCTGATTCCTTGTGTAATTGCACATTGTGTTTCAATTTCTAATTCTTGTATGGGATAGTGGTCACATGGTATTGAAAAAAATTCCCGTTTTTTGTATTGGGAATTTGGGATGCATTTTCGTTCTGTGTTGATCTGGATTGTGTAAATTGTGTGGATTTTGATTTTATTTTTGAAATGCTAATTACAGAGTATTATAATTTGTAGCAACTTTTAACTGTTGCGCTGTTAGGTTCCTTCATTGTATTATGCAGGATGTTTCGCATTGAGTCGCCTCCAAACAACTTGGACTTGGATCTACTCTGAGTTACAAGTAGTTGGCCATCCTTTTTAGTCAACTTCCTTGCTACACTACTTGTTAATGGATTGAGCGAAGAAGGTCAAGTGGCAGATCAATGTTTTCCACCAGTGTCTGCGTTGTGTGGCACATCTGTAAGTAAGTTTGTTCATCTCCAGTTTTTGGCGTCGAAGAATTTCTTTGCTAGGGCTACTAGATAAACAGCTTGGATCATCATTTTGGATCCCGAGTGGACCCACAGTGACCCAAACTGGACAGGATTGAGCTGGACTGGAGCTTATGTAAGGTAGGCAAACAATAACGGAAGTAACTGATTCAGACATCTGCTTATGCTAGTGAGGGACGTAGACCAGGTGACGGTTCAACCAGTTTCCTGTTTGGGTCCTAGTCAATTTTATTCAATTTCCAGTTTGCTGAATCGAAGTTGGAATTGATGTTTAGCCTTGACAGATTTATCGCATGTACTGTTGCATCACTTGTATTTCTCTTGGTGCATTCTCCGGTTAGTGCTAGCCGTGGTCTTTTTTTTTCTTTTCTTTTCTTTTTTTTGGTAATGCAGGGTGTCCCAGGTAAGCTTGCGTGCACCTGACTAATCCCTACAGCCCCTCTCACAATCCTTTGGCACGCCTATGCACAGGGTGACGTGGCCCCAAAAGTTATTGGCGAGGAGAATCAAATGTGAAACTGAGCAAACCATTCGAGGTCTTTTTTCTTCTCCAGATTAAAAGATTGAGATGGATTTGTTGTGTTAACCCAGTACGGACTGTATATATTTTCGCTTCCGTTTTTCATGCTACAAATTGGAGACTAAAGCGCAGGGTAATGTTGGAGACAACGTTGCCGACTCTGCAAAACAACAATTTGCTTGCTGATTGTTGTTATCTCATGTTGTCGATGGTTCGTACCGCGCACTGAAGTGATAAGAACACGCAATTTCCAGAACAAGGACTAGCATTGGGATCACGACTTACATGAAAAATTGCAATCGCTACAAATGAATGCTCTAGCCAACATTCCAAAGCTAAAAACACTATAACAGGTTTTTTGTGCTCCATTTTTTTATGTCGAGCTGCCATAAGAATTACGAATGTTTGTTTGTTGAGGCACCACTTGTCCAAGCCGAATCATTAACATATCAGATATTCCATTGATATAAAAGAAAGAAAATACCGCAAAAAACCGGCAACAGTAGCGAAAAACTAACAAGTCCATTCAAGACTGGGTTTTGTGTAGGTAAATCCACAAGAAGTTGAAATACTAATCCCGCCATCGGCTATAAAGCCGCGCTGTCTGTTGAACCCGACCGCCTCCACCTTCAAGAGACTGATGGAAGAATGAGCTCACCACAGGTTGGTGGTGGGCAACCCAAAATAAGGGGAAGCGGGAGATCAGCGCGATCTCAACCCAAAATCCGCGAAGGAGGAGAGGGGAGAAAAGAGAGGAGATCGCAAGTCATTTGTCTAATAAGTTCCAAGCACGGCCTAAGAGGGGCAGGGGCGATTGGCAAGTTCTAGCATATTCGCAGCAGATTCTCTGATTCAATTGACACAAAATCAGACAAAGCATGGTTCTCTTGCCTCAACACTCTGTTTTCTCAGCGGTGCAAACCGCAAATAAGAAAAACCATTTTGTAAAAACTGGCTCAAGAATTCATTGGCAATGCCAAAAACTACCTCCTGACTCCCTGTAAATCAAACATTGGAAAGCAAGCCATATCCCAAATTACACATCCAACACGGACCAAAGTAATGCAAATGCCAATACCCTTCCTATGGGTTAACATAATGCAGCCAAAACGAGTTGTCCTCGAACATTTTTGAGAAGTCTATTTAGTTGAGATCGTTCTTTCAAAACCAACTAGAAAAGACTGCAGAACTGAGAACACAAACGGCAAGATCAAAACTTTGGAACACAAATGGCAGGAGAAAAAGGAAAATGCAGAACAAGGACAAAACTGAACAACGAGAAAAAACTGCAAGATCACAGATCTCAACTGGAAGTGGTTTCGATCTTTTACATAAAGACCTTGTGGTCCGGTATTTATGGTCGCTACTAATATTAATGTGTCACGGGCCTTTAACCTTTGAGATTGGAGTTCCTTGGCACAATCGGCAAATCCTTGTCATATGATGCATCTTTCTCCGACAACCTTGAAAACTCCAGTGAATCCTTGTCACATGATGCATAGCTCGAATCACAGACAGACCCAATGACCTTTACAGATCAATCTGCTCCGGCAATACCACTGCTCATAGCCTTGATAGCGTTGCTCTTTCTGGCGTCCAAAAGGACCAAAACAGACTCCTTGACCTGAAAATCATCCACCTCTGTTTCTCCTTGCTCTAGCACAGAGTCGAAAGCTTTTGAGTATTTACCATGAATCCAAAATACAACCTGTCAATCCACTCCAAAACAATATTAGCCTCCTTCACTGGAGCTTCCATACCATTTTCCCTAACCATAATACAGCTGCTCATAAACTCCATTCCTCTATCATCAGTGACAGATCCAACTTCATCCCTTGCACCCTTATGACGACCTCATTTCTATTGAGACGAAAACTTTTGATTATCAAATCCACCTAATTCCAACAGTGCTAATGCCATCCTTGACCACCCCTCACCAAATTTGGACTTTGGAAGAGGTAATAATGAGAATAATAAATGCACAAAAATTGCAACTTAAAAAGTACATCCTAAAAAATGACATAACCCCATCTAAATGTTCAGATTACCACAAACTTGGCCTGATCCAAAGGGGTACGGAATATACATATTGAGAGGCATTCCCTAAAAGATAAGGCTCCAACTTGCCATTGTCAAGATCATAGATACCCATATCATAGCTTCCTGGGGTGTGAAACCATCCATAATAGTCATCCGTAAAATATATGCAGTTTTTCCTACACCTCGAGTCCTTGGAAGCCAAAATGGAAAAGGAATTATTACTGCCCAAGAAGACAGACCAATTGCCCAAACCATCAACTTTCTCCCACTTGTCTGTGCATTTATCCAACTTGTAAACCAAAAAACGCCATGTTTTCAAAAAAGGGGTATCAGCATTTCTAGTGTCATAAAAGCATCTTACGACCATATATATTTCCCCTCCACACTCCACAAGATAGTTATCATCATATTCCAGCACGTTGCCTTCTTCCCATCCTTCAAAAGGTATTGTCTTTAGAAGAGAGCCGCTTAAATTAAACACCAAGACATCGCAATAGGACTCAACCGCATAAATATTTCCATTGTAGTAAATGATGTCATGAATAGATAAATTAGCACACTCCAATGGGGTCCATTGACTCCAACCCTTGTCGATTGGCCTTGTGAAAGCTATCTTCCCACAATCTGAATAAATAGCCGTAATTATACAATTTGAATCCAAAGGGCTCGAGGATATAACAACTTTGTATACAAAATTATCACGAAAATCAACTGGGGTGCAAATAAGTTTCCCCAGGTTTGGGCACTTGTGTAGTGGTGGAAGTGAAATTTGAACACGTGATAAAGGATTTAATATGTGCATCTCTAGATCAGTGCCAACACTGACCAACCAACCATGAGAGGAGCCCCAACACCGCCTTCCACAAATCTCTGGCAACAGTAATTTGTAAATCTTATTACTGAAAAGACTATGGAATCCACGTATGCCACTAGCTTCATTTTCAGTGAGCATCACCCAAGGAAGCTCTGAGCAAGAATAACTCTCCTTCTCGAGAGTAATCAAATGCCAAGACCTAGAAACCCCACCAAACCTCAGATAATCTTCTATTAAATGCAGTTTTCCTGCAATTAACCTCCATAGTTCATTTGGAAGTTTAGACCAATCCACCATTGCCTGAATATAGAATTTTAAAACCATTAGAAGAACATGATAATGAGTTATGATCAATGGCCTAAACTACTCTACAACATGCAGTCTTACTATACTACCCTTATAAGCCATCAGACATTCTAGCTGTAGGAATCAATATCCTTAATAGGTCATTTGGCACAATGCTTTTAAGGGAAATTCAATGCTAAACAGAGAGAAACTACAAAAGAATGAAAGCGACAAATTATAAAAGCTTTATTGCATCTCCAGCAAACTACACACTTATTCAGCAGAACCACCTGAGCAACTCTGGTAATATATAGATTCCCCATAACAGCGCAACAAAGAGAGAGAGAGAGAGAGAAGCAAAGTTTTCTTCATTGAGAGTGGATGGTGATTGGATGAGGTTGCAATAATGTTGTTCTACTTGATATTTGTTGTAACAGCTCATAAATCATAATTAGTAAAATCTACAAGATACCCCAGCACATAGAAATACGTTCTTACTGCATTATGAAGGGCTGGGGGTAATATGTTGCACTGGAAGTGAAAAACTTTACACGCATAACTACCGTACATGGACTCAGGTATGGGTGGCGGGTGCGCGTATATGCAAGTGTCGGACTCATTTAACTTTCATTTCAAGGATACTAGGACAAGCCATAAATCCATATATTCAATACTATATTTATTACTCCCTCCGTCCAAAAAAATTAGTCCCCCAGGTAATAATGTGCAATTTCTGGATCAAAAAATAATAATTTTCCGCACATAATTTTTAAAATTATGCACATAAGATATTGCACGTCTTTCCAAGGGGACTAATTTTTTGGGACGGAGGGACTATTTTCCACTATGAATGGAGCTTAATAGTTGGGTTAGTGCATTTCATGCATAATAGAAGAGTTTTATGCCCAAGTCTTGGTAAAATCAAATTAAAAACTGTGCGCACTAGCTAAATGTCCAACTAAACATGTCCGACACGCATCTATACCCTTATCCAGGTGTCGAGTATCCCCATTGAAAAAGTAATATTGCCCTATGATACATCACTATTTATTTAGGATTTTTTTGGGTCCAATATGATAAAGAGAGCCTTTTGTACTTTGATAATCATGAATTACTGATTTTGCAATTGAAGAGGTCAAGAGGAATTAGTGGGTGAATGGGAATTGCTTGTGCATAGTAAAAAGTATACTATACAGTAGCCCTTTTAATGCATCGCTTTCAAGATATGAAAATTACTAGTACATATCCTTAGCAATCAAACCCGTAGGTTGTCAATCGATCTCATTCCAACATCGTCTCTTTTTCAGCCCTTTCCTGTAGAAGCTTCAAAACTTTTTTAACTTGCCTTTCACCGCAATATCTTTTTTTCGGGTAAATGATTTCAATAATCACCAAAATAGAGTACAACTACTACACAAAGAAAATTAAAAAGATTAAGGGCAGACCCTTGGAATCTTACACATAGAAACACCAAAGACAAAAAGAAAAAATACAAAACAAAAGAAGCTCCGAGCAAAACAGAACTCAGAACCTAAGTAGTTTTTCTACTTCTACAGCCTTATTAGTACTGGATGGAGGAATTGTCGAACCTTTTTTGTCCAGCGCCTGTATAACACCTACAACCCCTAAATTCTTGTTCTGAAAATTTACCATCCCTTTCCTTCCAAACCTGAGTAATGCAACAAGTTTGACAATGGAGGGCAGGATAGATCTGCTCCTACCAACCTGACGTATCCAGAGAAGCCAATTCTCCAGTTCCATGGGTGGTCTAGAATGCCCACGTTTCAATAGGCCATATTTCCAAATCTCATTGGACATGGGGCAATAAAAAAGTAGGTGGTCATGGGATTCCATCTCTTCATCTTTTACGTGTTTGTTATGCTCTTTTCTAAACTAGAACTGAAGGATCAAGAACAGCGTATACTTGCTCTGAGAAGTTGGAGAAATTTGTAGGGTATGTTAAAATCCTATTCCAATATACCCAATAAACCATGCACTTTTATGACTCGGATATACAGAATAATCATAGTATTGAATCACATTATACTCATATCAAAAAAAAAAAAAATCACATTATACTGATATAGTGATATACATATGAATTCCACAAAAAAAAGAGACTGCTGAAAAAAATTGCAGAAAGTACTGCAACCTATACTGTCAATTATGTATCCATCAAACTTTAGGACCACGTCTATGAATTTATGAACCCAGAAGTGAAGTGAAGTTCCAAATTTCCACGCTCAGAAAAGAGCTACAGTTTTATCAATTATTCCCAACTGTAACTGCTACATCCCTTTATTTTAACCCCATCCTCATCTCCTCTCAAATGCTTTCGTTATTCTACTATGTAAGAAGAAGTAAACGAAATCTGAAAACAGGAAGTAAGCGGATCGTTGCAGTTCGTCATCAATTACTTAAAACCCCGCTATTACAAATCCCAAATTTACAAAAACGAATGAAATCTCATCAATTACCTGATCCGATATCCGAAGAGGGGCGACGAGAGTCCAAGACGACTGTGCTCGACCGAAGGAGTTGTGAAGAGGACAGAACAGAATTCTTATTTATTACTCCGTTGCCTTATTGTATTTTAGTATTTTTATGAATGCATAATTTTAGGTCTAAGATATATTCACTGTGGGAAGGCGGTCTCTTAAGGGATTTCGCATACAAAATTTGGTGCGGATTGATCTTTTTTCAATTTTTTGGATCAAATTTTGACGATCCGAACCGCTCAATATTTTTAAAATGCATTTTCCAAGGCCTACAAGGGAAATCTTCAAAAAAAAAATTCCAGAAGGGCTTGATCCAAACAGTTTTCGATAAAACTGTTTTTAAATTTAACCATTTCGAAAACTGTTTGGATCAAGCCCTTCCGGGTATTTTTTTTTTGAAGATTTCCCACGTAGGCCTTGGAAAATGCATTTTAAAAACATTGAGCGGTTCGGATCGTCAAAATTTGATCCGAAAAGTTGAAAAAAAGCCAATCCCGCACCAAATTTTGTATGCGGGATCCCTTAGGAGACCGCTTCCATTCACTGTGTACTTTGATTGAATATTCTTTTACTTTTGGAGTCTATTTAAATATGTAAATGCCGTATGCTCAATTATGTAAGAAAAAATATTACAATTTCTAACAGTCCTTTTGGATTTTAAGGTTTTCAAGAGAAAAGAAAAGAAAGGAGAGAAATTTTCTCCAATGTTTGGATGGTTAAAAAAGTGGGGGGAGGTGAGAAAGAAAAATGATACATACACTCTCTGGGAGTCACTCCCAGCCACACCCTCTCTCACATGGGGTGTGGGGCCCAAATGTGGGGACCACACCCCATGTGAGAGAGGGTGTGGCTCCCAGAAAGTGTATGTATCGCCGTTCGGTGAGAAATGGTAAGAATCAGGAATCATTTTTAACCCATTTTTGTTTTTCACCACATTTGGTGAAATTTGGTAGAATAGAAAACACTCTTTTCTTTCCTTTTATCACCTTTGGAACGTGAGAAAGAGGAAGACAAGAAAGGAGTAACCTTCCTCGTGGAATCTCGCCACTTTTGGTGAGAAAGAGTGAAAAACAAAATGGATCAATAAAAGCTCACCATTCTTCCCCATTTCTCACAATTTCTCACCACTCCTCACATGTTTTATCCATATCATTAAGGGAGAGCATACTCAAATTCTTTTTATTTTCTCACACTTTCTCCCTATCCAAATGGGCTGTTAGAGGCTAGATCCTCTTGAAGTGATCTAGTTGGAGGTCCAATCCATTCGAAGTGATCAATTTCTCCATTCTCTCTTTATCTTTTAATTTCCGGAAGTGATCCTATCATTCTCCTTTGTGTGGTCTAGTTCGATGAAATGATAAAGTAATCTCTTTGTCCATTCATTTTTTGGGAATGCGATTTTGTTCACCCTTTTGAAAAGATGGTGGATATTACCCCTCTCTTATTGGTTAAAATGGTATAGGTCTCACTCTGTAATACACTTTTTGGTAATATCCACGCTATCGTCGAGTAAGTCACTCACGTAGAAAATTAGCTTGATCAAACATCTATTAGTATATTAACAAGAACACGAAGAAAAAAAAATTTGTACAAAAAAATAGGTTGACAAAAACAATTTGAAACTTAAATTGCTAGACTGGGCTAATAATAAGGCAAGGAAAAAAATAAACACACTCTAGTGTAATTTTCACATTTTTTCATACATTTTCAATTGGCACTTCTTCTTTTTTTGTATTTATTAGGTATACTCACTCTTGCACTTTATATATAAAGACAAAAAAGAAGTATTAATAGAGAAAATGAGAGTGTCAATATCAATTCTCATTTTTATATACTTTTCATATATTTCAATACTATATTTTTTAAATCTTAGCGACCGTGATTTTAGAATTTTCGGTCACTCAAACTAGAAATCTCATCTCAATAAAGAAAAGGGGGAGGGGCATGGGCGATAGCTACTGCCCGACGGTCTCTAGAAGAGAACCCGACATTTTCTTGTGGTGACGATGGCAGAAGAAGAAAGATTAGTAGTAATTGAAAAACAAGAAGACGAGGAAGAAGAAGAAGAAGAAGTATGGACGTGGGGAGCAGGAACTGATGGACAGGTAGGGACAGGAAAACTTCAAGACGAACACTTCCCTATTCGAATCCACATCGGTGGTGGTGGTGCTTCCGTCTCTCTCCTCTCCTGCGGCGGCGCCCACGTCATTGCTCTCACTACCGGTACCAAACTCTCTCTCTCTATATATATTATATCTGGGTGTGTGTATACGCATGTGTAATAGCTGTGTCTCAATTGCGTTGCATCTGATGGACACAGAGATTAGTGATTTCTGCTGCGACCGTGCTTTATGTTTCTTTTCAGTAGTACGGAGTAATATTTTATTGGGTTCATCGAGAGTGACAATTTGACTGGTTGGGAAGTAACGCTGGATTGGTTATGTGTGGTGCTGCAGGGGGAAGAGTAGTGACATGGGGAAGAGGAAATTGTGGTCAACTGGGTCATGGGGATATGATCAGCAGTGCACAACCGAAACCTGTCAAGTTCTTTGAGAGCTTTGTTGTGACTCATGTTTCTGCTGGATGGAACCACTCTGGCTTTGTGACAGGTTTGTGCTGAACTGTTATCACTGTTGTCATTGGGTTCTTGAATTTGTTACAGGAAAGGACAAGAGAAAAATGAAAGGAGATAAGCTAGAGGAAAAATGAGAAGAAACTAAAATAATTTCAAACTGTCTATTTTTGTAGTTTCATTACCTATAAAAGAGGAATTTTTATGAAGTGATCGGAATTTTGTTTGTTCTTTTGTTCCTCAACAAGTTTAGGACAACGAAAATGACGGTACTCATTTAATCCCGAGTGAAAATCTGAGGGTGAGAGAAGTCCCTGCCCATGATCATAATATCCAGCTTACTGTACCCAAATGCCAATTTTCAACCGACTTAACATATGCATATGTACTGACAATGGCTTCGGTGGTTCCTCATAACTTTCTGTTAGATTCAGTGAAAAAGGTTCAATTGTCTCCTGTATCCATCTAACGCTGTTATTTTCCATTTATCTTTCCGAGGATTTGAACTTGATTGCTTGATCCCTTCTTTTCTCCTTATAAACCAGTTGGTAATTTCCGTTTTGCAATTCTCAGAAATTCTTTTTTCCCATTGAGAAGGGTAGAGACTAAATGAACCATTTGTTAACTACCATTTTGTGTCATCTCTTGGGACTTGTGTTATCTAGGCGATTACAATGATACAAAGCAGCTGGCATTTATGTAGGACATAGTTTTCCTCTATAGTGTGCTCATTAGCGAGATGCTCTGGACCATGAATTAGGGAAGCACAATAATGAGTACAAAAATTGATTTGCATCTCTAGGCTTGTTCTTCCTGATGCCTTTTGGCTTTGATTTCGGGGCATTGGTTCTGCAACAAAACATTCTTGTAGCTCCTCGGTTCTTGGAGGTTTAGCGGGGCCAATATTTCAGTGGTATTCTAAGAGCAGCCACTTTGTGCATATTGGTTAGGTGTGTCTCCAATCATCCCCTGTCCATACCCCCAATGATTAGGGACTAGATGGGTTTTGTTGTTGTTGTTGTATAGTTTTCCTCTATATTATCTGTGGGTTTCAGGGGTAAGAGTTAGGGGTGAAATCAGTTCGGGTTCGGTCGGTTCGGGGTGCCTCTTACTTGGACCGAATCGGTTCGGGGTAGGATTTCCCTAAACCGATCCCGACCGATTTAAAGAAGGAACCGATCTCGGTTCGGGGTGTCTCGGTTCGGTCTCAAATTTCGGGGTTTTCGGTTTTTTCGGTCTGGGCCACTTGGGCCCAATCAAAAAATTTCTTTTGGGCCAAACCCAACTTGGGCCTATTAAAATACAAATTGGACCCAAACCCAGCATCCATAGATTTCTGCCACAGTGCCACTACCATTTTTGTTCATCTATAGAAAAAAATACAACTCAGCAAATACAACTCAGAATACACACAGCAATTCATGTCTCACACAACAAATCCCAATATCCTATACATATTACATGCCAACAAGATAATAAATTAATAACATTAAGAACAAAAAATTCAAAATGCAAGCATTGAGCATTTTTCCAGCAAAATGTAGTCCACCATCAACAACAACCATACAACCAGTCCATTTGTCCAACAATTCTGAGATTGAGCAAAAATCCAGGACTTGTGTAGATGCCATGTATCATCCTTGAAAAAATCCAGTACTCATAATAGAAACTACAAAGGACTGTATGTAGATGCCATGTACATACCAGGTGATTAACCCAAAACAAATTCTAGGACTGTATGGTGTTACCCAAATTTAACAGATCATCACCAAAAACTTGACAAAAAATGCTATGCAAGTGTTTTGGGCTTGAACAGATCATTACCGCAGTATGGTGTTCCATAAGACACTTTTCTAATTGACATGGAAAATATTATCGGATGCATGTAACTACTAAATTATGACCACGCTATCGACCCCATTGTTGATATTACACTGAGCTTGAACTCCAAAAGTGTCAACCATAGTAATCTTCTTTAATATTACCAACTTGATATCCAGATCCATTGAAGCAGAGAAAACTATGAGTGGTGCTAGGTACACCGAGATTTACGAAAAATTTTGAAGCAGAGAAAACAAATCAGACATTAGACACACCGAGATTTACGAAATTTTTTGAGATTACCTCGAAATCAGACATTTCTCTGCTTGAAATTGGTTTGGTGTGAGGCACAGAGGCACTGATTTTCGATTTTGAGAGGAATTGCAGCTGGGTTTCGGATTTTGAGAGGGGGAGAGAGAGAAGAGAGAGAGCGAGAGAGAGAGAGAAGGGGCGCCTATGTTTCAGATCGTGGAGGCCGGAGGGAGGAATGAAGTTAAGCTTAGGGTTTTGAGAGATTTTATACCATAGATATGGACGGTCTAGATTAAATCCCGATAGGTTTACATATTTCGGTTCGGTTCGGTCCTATTTCGGTTCCTTCCCTTTCGGTTCGGTTCGGTCCTATTTCGGTTCGGTCCTATTTCGGTTCGGTTCGATCCTATTTCGGTTCGGTTCGCCCAGAATTCTATTACCCCGAAACTGAACCGATTATTTGATTCGGTTTTTTCGGTTTAGATATATATTTTACGGCTCAAAACCGAACCGAAATTTCGGTTTTTTCGGTCGGTTTGGCACCCTTCGGTTTTTTTTCTCCCCCAGTAAGAGTGGACTTGAGTTAGTCGTCCAAGAATATGTCAGGCATTACAATGGCTCGAGAACACCAGATGCGGTGGAAGAGAGAGCTCAGGGAAGCCTTTTAAGGAAGGAGAGGGATGGCAGTGGATAGTGGTTAACCAGAGAGTAAAATGTGCTCAATGTGCGTTCAGCTTACATTGAACCAGTTGGTTAGCTTTCTCCTCATTGGTAGAATAGAATTGAGGCTGATAGGGTTTCTCTTTGAGTTTAACAATCAGAACTTGAATTATGTGTTATGGGACTATCAGAGGTGGTTTAGATTATATGCGGAGGCCCGTATTGTAGGGCATGTGATAGGTATGATCTGACCTCTCAGGTGTCAGGTAGTGGTTGTCATATATCTTCTGAGATGTCCGGCGGTCAACACATCTTCTCTCTCTCTCTCTGTGTGTGTGTGTGTGTGTGTGTGTGTGACCAAGATGGAGCTATCCTCAGGGTCAGGGAGGATGAGTCTCTAGCCTCCATACCACACGGCTCCTGTGTTTCCCAGCAAGTACCTAGGCCCTGCTCTCAGCCTAAGGTGTTGTTGCCTTGTTGGAGTCGCCACAGGTTAGTGTGAACTCATGGAGCTATGAATGTTTATGAGATAGGGACGACTTAAATGAAGAGTATCCTTGGAGGCGAGCTTGCTCCTTCAGGATATGAAAGAGCTCAATTGGATGTGAAGCGCCGTGGTGACCTTGGTTACTAGGAGATGAAAGTTCCTCCAGCAATATCTTGTGGTGGAGGACTTGTGGATACCGACAGTATTTATATCCCCTATAAATTGTTACTGGGAATGTGCTTGCATGCTACTTTTGTTCCTTCTACCTGTGATTTTTCAGATTGCTCTGTTATAATTTTTCTAGATTAAACGTGGCTATTTTTTGCGCTGTCTTTCTGTGTGGTTATTACATGTTCCTCCCGGAACATTTGTTTTTTTACCTTTCTAGCTTGCTCTTCGTCTTCATTTCTGTTTGCTGTTAGATAGATACTGGAGGACTTTTTACATGCGGAGATGGCTCATTTGGTCAACTGGGGTACGGTGATTACAAGTCAAACAGCTTTCCTGTAATGGTTTCGTACTTCACTTCAAGGCATGTTGAGCAGATAGCATGCGGAATGCGCCATTCATTGGTTTTGTTGGAAGGTAAATATCTGATGACACAATTAGGTTGTTAGTTAGCTGACCTACTCTTGATGGCAATATGTTACTGCATGGTATGAATATGTGCATCTTATATGCTTAGTGTATTGTCTTTTTATTCATATTTTTTGCCACTTTTTCTTGGTGGAATATAGACTGCAATGCACAAGTTGGATCTGCACTACGAATTGAGACCATTGTTGGGGATGAAATAATTGGGCTGTTTGACGATTTCAATCCTTTGGATATTGCAAATTTGCAATGATAAAATCTTAGAGCAATCTATTGCAGGTCATTCTGGAGATAGAATATACGGATTTGGATCTGGCAAGCGTGGTCAACTGGGCATTTCTGAGGATAAAATTGGATCAATATGCCATCCTCAAAAGACCATAGGGTTGAAAGATGTCAATATTGTTAGTATCGATGCAAATGGAGACCATAGTGCAGCATTATCTGGTGAGCCCCTCTAGTCTAGTGAAAACAAATGCCATATTAGATATGATCTAGTGATTATGCAGCAGTAGAGAGTAGTATATTCTCAGGTCATTGTGTTCTTTCCCTAATTGCGTTCTTGTTTCGTGTTCTTTTTTTTTTTCCCGTCTTATATTGTTGTGTCTGGCAATTACATTAGCTGATGGGTGTCTGTACACCTGGGGAAGAGGATTCAGCGGTGGTTCAGATGCTTACCATCCCCAGCGTTTAAGTTCATCTTTATCTTTCATCCAGATGGCTCTTGGATGGAATCATGCTTTACTATTAACAAGTATGCAATACAATTTACCATTCTATTCGGTTTTTCTTTTCGAAGGGAAGTGGTTGACGTATTAAACTTCAGTGTCTTAAACAGGTGAGGGAGAAGTCTATATGCTTGGAGGCACGCACCATGGGTGGCTCAGTGAATCTCAGAGGATGAACCCGGCCAAACATTTGTCTGGTAATAACTAATAACTAATAAGCATTTTGATAAGTTGGACTATATAAACAACACTGGGTAATTCAGGGTTTCATAGTTTCAGACATAAATAAGACTATATTAATCTGGCATACATGTTGCAAATACGATGTGCATATCAGGAAACATGATGCCTCTGACCATTTGAGAAGGTTTACCAGGGTTATTATCTTGGGAATCTTCATTCAAACAAATAATAAATTGAACTAGATTAGCTGAACTTTTTAGAATACAGAGGTTAAATTGCTGATATTATGCCCCTCTAAATCTTCTTTGTTTGAGTGATTGCTTTTGCGAGTGAAAGCTAATCATAGTATACAATTTATTGGCATTCATACTGCAGAAGGTTCAAAGGAAGTCGATCTGGGTAAGATCTGTGGTCTCAATGGGATAAAAGTTCTTCAGATTGCAGCAGGAGCTGAACACTCGGCTCTAGTAACAGGTAGTAAGTTGCCCTATACTTCGTCTTCCTATTTTCTGTGACATGCTTACTTATTTTGCTTTACCATTGCATGTGTGTAGAAAATGCATTAGTAATGACATGGGGTTGGGGTGAGCATGGTCAGCTTGGCTTGGGGAATACCGTTGATCAGACTAGTCCTCAGGTTGTTAAACTCGGATACAAACCTCCTACCATACACAGCAGAACTGAAATTTTTTGTGGAAGTGGGTTCACATTTGCTGTTAGGCATTTCAAATGAATCACAGTCTTGCTTCCTCTCCATCAAACATGTTGAAGGAACATGTCCTTGCTCTGTCCTGTGAGAGTACCAGAGGACCATAACATGATGAGATTAACTCGATGCCTGTGGAGCCAGTCGGAGCTGGTGAATTTCCTTTCAGACGATTCCTCTGATGCAGAGTGAAGCCCTGGGTTCCTGCTCAACCTTTTTTGTCCCTGGCTGATGTGGTTCAGTGGTACATGAGCTAAGATTGTAGGTTAAGAGTTTCCATCTTTTCGCCCTCCCCATATTGTAAAATGATTGACCCGAAAAGGTAGTTCGCATGCCAACATGCCAGAACCTTTGTGGAGATATTTTATGCGTCATCTTAAATAATGTTTAGAATTTGTACGCTTTGTAGTAGTTGAACTCAGTGATTGTACGTTACATTTCAAATAAAAAAAAAGGTTGTATGATCACATTAGGTTCTATTTTTAATTTGACGTAGAATTTTTTTTTTTTTGTGAACTAAAAAGACGTATTCCTTCACATTGGAATGCTCTATGATATGCTAAGCTATTATGTGCACCTGAGGCATTGTCATAGCCCTTGTTTTTAATACTACATATTTGTATGAGGTACACTTCCACCAAGTGCATAAAACCCATACACCAAAGGAAAAGGTGTTGGGCAGTGTAAACCTTTGGGTACCCAAGGGGGGGGTGTATAGAACACAACGGCACATGGGGGCCACTTTTAGATCTCATACGAATAATCCAATCCGTTCGATAATTTTAAAATAATTTTTTAGAGGCATCTGCAAAAATTCAGCTCAATTGGATATATGTAACTTTTTAATCCAAACTTCAAATTTTCAATCAAAATTCAATTTTAAAATAATTTTTCTAAGGTCCCTTTCAGCTCAATTGGATACATCCAAACTTCAAGTTTTTCTTCAAAATTCAGATTATTGAACGATTCGGATTATTCGTGTGGAGCCCAAAAATAGACCTCACATGCCTTTTGTACATTTTATGTACAACCCCCCTTCGGTACCCCTAGTCGGGTCCGTTGGGCAAATGCCTGGGGCGTTGATAACTTCTAGGTACTCCATGGTTTTACAGATCTTTAAACGAGTATAGCGACATATGGTACAGGAATGAAAGATTTTCAATTGATTGAATCTCATTAATCACCTCCAGCATTAACAAAATGAAAATGAAGAGTGATACAAAGACAACAACCAGATGATACAAACGTGTAAGATGAATTTTGGTTATGATTAGTGATCTCCTATGGTTAAAGAATCAGGACGGAAAAACATCACCCACCACACATCCATTTCAAAGCCTGGAAAAAGGAAAAAGACAACCATATCATCATTCTTTGCCTCTAGGATCATCAAATTTACCCCCCTCAATACCCTTGTAGCATATTTATCTTGTCGCTGTCACGTGATAATAAGAAGATTATTCTCATATCCACTGTTGCGTACAATAGGACGCAGTGGATCAGTCTTCCATATGCCATCAACTATGAACTTGATCTGCATAAATTGCCAGGAAAAAGAAGATTCAAAATTCCTTCAATAATAAAAAATACTCTCATGTCATAATCAAGTTCATGAAAAATGATCTTACCTCGTATTTGCCCGGATACAGCTTCAGACACACAGAAAAATAACCTGTACTCGATTTCTCCATCTTCCTCTGCAAGGTTAAACGTATTTCAATAATAAAAATACACCACACGGGAAATTTCTCTGTGAAATTGACATTTCTTTGGAATGCTGTAGCAGTCCAAGCTAGTCAAAATCTTCATAGCAGTTTTTCAGGCCTGGGATATACTTGTTTCCGGGGGGGGGGGGGGGGGGGGGGGAAGATTCGGGAAAGATTAAAGGATCAAGAACAAGAAAATGTACCCCATCAATTAAACGTGTCAATGAGGATAAGCAAATTTGTAATTAAACTTGAAACAGATCATTCAACGGCTTCTACTACACTGGCACAAGGCATTGTTCATTGCATTTGGTTAAGCCTTCTTTGCCTACTTGTTGACTAATCTACAACATAAGCCTGCAGTTTGTTTAGATGTGAAAAACTCCACCATGAAAAATAGTTTTCTATGTAAAATATTGAAAATTCCTGTTACTTGTATTTTTCAAGATTGGTTTGTAACTTTTGAAAAACTATAGGATAGACAGCAGCTAGTCCTTGACATCGAGCTAGAGTAGCACATTCCAAGTAAAGTTGTACAAAGGACTACCCTTCAAAGCTGGTAGCTTTATCAAATCCTCACGAGGTCTTAAAACATGCACACCAGAACTTTCAGTGTGGCCCTGATCTGAAAACCATGTGAAATGACTGAACCATTTCCCTTGAACATACCAAGGACTAATTTTGGAGGAAAACATTGTACATGCAAATAAACGAGGATCTGTGCTAAAGAGAATTGACTCCTCAGTAACCGACTAGATTATGAAAACTCTCCTTGTATACCTAGTAAGTGGATAAATAGTATAGATGCAAAAGCATGTACCCAGAATAACTACATAATATGTAGGTCTAGCCCAACTTGATTTTTAAGGAAAATGCCAAGTAATGAATCATGTTAAGATGAGATTAAACCTGAGAGGTCCAGCCATCAAAAGATCCTACTAACAGAACTACAGAGGCTGAATTAGGCCAAACAATGCAGGTAGTACGAAGAAGATGTAAAGCTCTACGACCACCATCAATCTTCTTCTGCTTCTCTTCTATCATCTTTTGTGCATCACTGCAGATTTGCTGATGGATGAGACTCATGCAAAAATGGGGAAAAGAAACATCCTAGGCACGTCACTTTACGTACAGGAACTACACTTACATGGTTGCAAGTGTCATCTTCCCTTCTAATACCGCCAACTTTGCACGTATTGACCGCAATCTGTCCTTCGCTTTCATGATCTCATTTTCTTGAAGCTCCCAAGCATCAGAAAGCTTATACAAATCATTGGAGGTTTCACGATCCTGATGACAAACACATAGGAGGAAGAATCAGAATACAAATCAATGGTACCTCTTCTGGAAAGGTAGAATAACAAACTGATTCAGTGATTCTTCGTGAACACGTGGAATAAAATATATAACTTATCTTCTTCCTTGAGATAACGATGAATTTAGAACCCGTGTCTTCTTTCCCGAGGAACATACAAGTTTTCAACAGATTTACTTTTTCATTTTTCTAAAATCAAAAGGTTATAGTTACTAATCATAAGTTGCAGATAAGAATGGCAGAATATGCCAAATGTCAAACATTATAGTCAGACCATCAAAGCCTTAAGTTATTCAAAACCCATTACCAATGAAAAGGAAAGTTGATATTATTAGCTAAAGCCTGAGAGTCCTACTAGAGTTTTATGCATGGATCAGCCAACAGGGTAAAAACACCTTGTTCTAAATATGCATCAAGGACAAAAACTGGAATCTTTAGCTTTCTACTCCCTCCGTCCCATAATTTTACTCCCTCTTGGATTTCATGCCATTTTCGAACACAAAAAAAATGCATTTCAGGATTATTTTTAACATTATTACACCGTTCAATAGAATAAGGTAAAATAGTCGGACCAAGGGAGTACTACCTAACAAAAAACAAGTTAGTTGCATTGGATAGTTTCACTGCTTGCTACAAGAAAGAATTCAAAAACCGCAATGTAAATCTTCTCATCTTCCGGGCAGTGTTGGAGCGAGAAACTTGGCTAGCGGGGTCACAATCTTGGATTCGTGTATGACATTATTTTTCGTAATAAATGATATAATTATTTTTTTAATAAGAGAATAAGTACAAAAACTTACATACCCGCTGAGAAGACATAAAATTGACTTAAAACAACTCTCAATGACTTTTCCTATTTAAAAAAGGATACATAAAAAGGTCATTTGTTATGCAAAAGATGAAGATGTCTTTTCATTTTAGACATTTAAGAGCAAGTCCACCCATTGCCATTAAGGGTGCCAAGCCATCATTTGGAATCTCTTTTTAGCAAAATCCAAGTCCACCCATTGCCATTTGTTGATGCCAAAAAATGGCAATGCCATCTTTGATGCCAAAATTGTCACCCAAGTTGGCTATTGCCATTACTCCTACATCATTCAAGTAATTTGATTTGAATTGAAAAATAAGATGGGTTTAATACTTAGTTGCACGATGCGGGTGCGGGAGCAGAAGTGTGGGAGCGGGGGAATATAGATGCTCCCAAGGTTGGGAGCGTGGAAGGAACTTGTACATATATTACGATAATAATGTAGCATAGAATAGACACTTTAAAACTACAATAATTTTATGGAGTAAAAAATATGAGCCAAGTATCTCAAGTGTAAGAAATTGGCTAGTGTTAGAATATATGATTTTCTTTTGAAGATATCATCACTTGGGCTACATATATGAGCTATATCAAATACTAATTTACAAAGCTAAGTAATAAATTATTGTTTATCCTATATTAGTATCGCACAAGAGCTCCCATCTTCGTAAGGAGTGGGCTCCTGTCAAGCTCCTTAGTTGGGAGAGCAGAATCGCGCTCCTAAGGTGGGAGCGGCACCACTTTAGGAGCTCCCTGCTACTAAGGTTTAATACGAGGGTCATGATTTGAGATTGTACCAAAATGGAACCAAACCAGTGTTCCAAACCAGTGAAGCAACATGGCTATTTTTTTTTTTTTACTTTTGACACTCTTTGACAAAGTCATTTCAGCAACGAGTGGACTTGCTCTAAAGTATCAATTGATTCTCGTTGAACAATAAAATAGTTTCTTCACAATCTGCATGGTAGAAATTCACTTTTGTATTTTGATGAAATGCTAGGGGGAATTTCATACCTTCAGTATAATTCTTATGGCAATTTTACATTTTAATGGATTCGCAAATTAAGTTACAAATCTCTAGTCATTAGAAAATTCCGCTTGTCCATATGTCCTTCCGCCCTTTCTTCCGGGTGAAAAGTTTAGGAGCAACTATAGATTAAGAGAAATGTGTTGAACCCCCCCATCAGGACTCAAGAAGTTTCTCATATTCATGTAAACTTTCCAGTGTATTGGTACTTGAACATGTCATTCACGCATAGTAATGTCAAAACAACACAGCCTATTTTTTGCAAATTATAATACATGAACGCATTAGCAATCTTGAAAAGCGATTTCAACAAAACAGTTTTTTCACTAAGTTCTGGAACACATACCCCCACTGACCAATGGACCTGATGTGGACCCTATAATACAACATGCCAGCTGTTGTTTTGGACGTTGGTACGTTTCTAGATTATGGTCTGCGCGGCTTAATTTCTTAAATAAAAAAACACAGAAAAAAAGGGCAGGTTTGAAGTATATGGACATTCGGGGTACCTTTTTGGGAACATGTTCCACACTCTTGGACCTCAAAACACAAAGTGCAGATGTAAGCTCAAGCTCAAGGTGGTGAAGGCGAGTTCGTATCTCATTGCTGTTAATACCATTGGGTTTGTTCAAAGCTTCAGCAGAGAGCTCTGTCGTTGCAATAGATTCATCATCTGAAGCACCCTTTCCCTCGGGAATTTGATTGTCAATGAAAGAAATTTCGGCCGCTGCACATATTGTAAGAGAAAATTGAGGAGTTTTATCCACGATTCCAAATCTGGAACTTAAATTGCGACAGAGACTACCTTCAAATTCTGAATCTGAGAAGCCGGCCCTCTGAATGCTCCAAGTTTGCCACGTTTCTGGCTTTTCTGAGCTCATTGAACCATCAAAATCTGACACAGATCTGCTATGGCTAAGCTTACTACCTGAACTGATGATATTTATGCCATTATCACAACTGCCTGATGCAAGTCTGCTGCTTCTTCCAAGGTCGACACTGTCTTTTACAACATAACAAACACCAAAAATAACACTTTAGAATCTACAGACATAAAGGCAAAAACTGCTATGGAGAAAAAAGAAAAAGAAATCAGCTATCAAAGTCTAAATGGTAATTCCACATCCAACAACTTCTTTACTTCATAAATAGCAACATATCCAGTGTAAATGATCATGCCCTATTTGCTTCACGGTACGTGGTAATCACATCATGAAAGAATCAAAATAACCATCTTACCACCATAGCTAGATGTTTCAATCTGCGACTCACCTCCACCATCTTTACTCAATGCACGGGCAGATCCATTGCCCCCTAAACTAATACCAAAAGACAAATTTCTCTGTTTTTCCAATCGAGTCAGTATACCCTCAATCCCAGTTTCTTGTTCATCTCTAGTTCCACTGCAAAAACAAAAAAGCAAAAAAAAAGGAAAGTGATGCAAGAACAAGACAAATCGATCCACACAATCAACAAAGAAAACAAATCATTCACACGACACAAGAACAAAACCCCTACTGCAAAATACAAGACACCTCGTAAAAGACTCTAATTCAGGCGGATAAAAACAGACAGAGAAAAGAGTCTAGAAATTGCAAAAGATCATCAAATATCGTTTCTAAGGATCCATTTGATCAGTGACAATGTAGAAAATCCAAGAAAGGAAAAAAAAAAATGACACTGTTCAATTTGATTAGCATGTAGTGGAAAGTAATAGAAGGTAAATCTTCTTGTACAACTCATTTAGCATGATTACATAGCTTTCACTTTCTTATTCAAAATTTCTTGTGAAATTTGCCACCTTTTGCTCTTATGAAACTTCTCATCATGCCCATAATTTTTCTTGTCCTACCATGATCCATAGTGTATGTGAAGGGTACGTTTAGCAACCATATAAATTTTCTTGCAAGATTCTGAAACAACATTTCAGTTAAATCAAACGCATAGAAAAAATAAATTTTCTTTTCACTTTCTTTCCTTTCACTCCACTTTCTCTCATTTTCGCTGTCCACCATAATTTTCTTTCTAATCAAACGGACAGCACCAAACCGAAAGTAATGCAATGAATCGACTGGACGAGAGGAAAATGGGAAACTCACAATGATCTCCCGGAAGATGACGGAGACTGGGAAGAATCAGACGAAACCGAAGAAACCCTACCATCATCACAATCTCTAGCAGTTACGTCGATTACTTGAACCTCATTTTGATTACCCAAATCCCAACCCATAGAGAGCCAACCACCTTTCTTCACTATTGCCTCAGCCAAATCCATTCTACCAGCATTAACCAACTCTTCCTTGGTCGGAAACACCTCTGGCTTCTTTGACATCTTCATGAACTCAAGAATCTCAGTTTCCAATACCAAGTCCCCTTCGCTTTCAAAGACCTTGTAATAGTAATGCCTGTTGTTCTTGGAATTCCCAAACCCTAAAGAAAATCTCTCAAGATTGATGAAGACAGATGGATGCGGTCGACGACAGCTTCTTGGGTTGACGACGAGGGTCAGAGGCAACGAAGTGGGTTTGGAATTCAAATGGCGCGGCAAGAAAAGGAAGCGGTGTGGGGTCGTGATGAGCGACGACATTGTTCAGGCATTTCGTCGAACACCTGGGGGTCAAGAATGTGGGTACTGCAAGTCTATACAACAGACGGAGAGAGAGAGAGAGAGAGAGAGAGAGAGAGAGAGAGAGAAGTCTATACAACAGACGGAGAGAGAGAGAGAGAGAGGAGTGGGGTGTGAAGCAACGAACAATGACGATGAACGGGAAGCGTAAGGTGGATTCGATCCGTAGAAGTAGTGAGGTAAAGATGGTGAAGTGTGTGGGTGTATTGTTCGAAGTGTGCGTTTGGTGTTAAAGTATGGCTGATAGTGAAATCGCGGGGACTGAAAAATGCATTTGTCGGCCAATTTGAAAAGGAAGCTTCTCCGCTAGAGGTGCAAGCCCGAGCTCGAGCGCGACTCGTTTAGTAAATAAGTCAAAAATTTGAGTTCGAGCTTGACTCGTTTATAAATGAGATAAGCCGAGTCATTAACGAGCCAAGCTAGATAAATCACTTAACGACCTTTTTTAAACTAGTCAGGCCTATATAAACGAGCCGAGCTTTTACGATCCGAGCTGAGTTTTATCGAGCTTGTTCAATAAACGAACCTAAAGCTCGACTCGAGCTCGAGCTCGGCTCAATTACCAAGCGAGCCGAACCGAGCTTTTGTGAACCGAGCTGAGCTTTACCGAGCTCGTACAATAAACGAGCCTAAAACTCGACTCAAACTCAAGCTCAAGCTTGGGTTGATTACCAAGTGAGCTAAGCCAAGCCGAGCCGCAAGCAGCTCGGTTCGTTTGTAGCCCTATTCTTGGCAAGTGAATTGCACCGTACTGATCAAAAAAAAAATTGCATCGTGCCCTTGGCGCAATTCTAGGGCTTGTGACAAGATTATTTGATGATCGGAATCGTTCTTTTTGTAAAACTTACTATGAAATAATAATTATACTGTACTAAAAATCGTGTTGCTTGAATATTTATCAATCGTTGATTCAAACATATTTACTTTTCAACAAATGGGTTCAATCAAATGTGCTCAGCTATTTTTGCAGAAGAACTACATTTCGATTCGTTATTGATTTGTATAACAACATGAGTTTTGATTAGTAGATGTTATCAGCGAGTTTCACATAATAAGCGTTTTTAATTATCAAAATACAATCCCGAAGCGGATTCGGGGGCCTGTAGTCAGGGCCGGCCCTGACATTTCAGGGGCTTAAGACGAACTTTGAAAATGGAGGCCTTAAAAGTACTAGCGAAACTAAATATAAAGTCGATAAACACCGTTTCCTTGGCTTCTCATAAAATATAGACTCGCTTCTCATAAAATACAGACTCGATTTCCATCTTTGATGCAATTTCCTTGGCTTCAATTATAGCATCCGCCAAACCACTTTCTCTATACCTCTGGAAAAGTTAATAAGCCCGTTCAATTGGTCAATAGCATCATTTATATGCATGTCTTCCTTTTGTAATGTCTTGCTTACAGAGTTAACCGCAAACAACAGAGTATGCCAAATAACCATGCTAACCAAGAATCCAAAATCTTGGATTTCATATCTTGCCAAGGCATCAGCTTCACTCTTTGCACCTGATTCGTCACGGAAATTCGCCAATTCAAGTAAAGCATCTCGTATTTCTGGAGCTTGGTACCTTATGGCTTTAACACTTTCTACGCGACTTTCCCAACGCGTTTGTGATAATTGTTTAACGGTGAGACCCTGGACGTTCTCTTTCAAAATTTGCCACCGCTTGGGAGAAGCTGAAAACAAGCAGCATATACGTTGTACAACTCCAAAAAAAGATGTAGCTTTATTGCAAGAATTGGCCATATCACAAAGCACAAGGTTAAGACTATGACAACCACATGGCGTGTAAAATGCTCTAGGATTTTTGTCAAGTAGTCTTTTCTGAACACCTTTGTGCTTACCTTTCATATTAGAGCCGTTGTCATATCCTTGTCCTCTTACATCACCAATGTCAAGTTCAAGAATGGCCAAGACTGCTTCAAGTTCCTCAAAAAGTCTGGATCCTGTTGTATCTTCCACCTTCAAAAATTGTAGAAAGAACTCTTCCACTTGAATTGTAGTTGTTAAAACATTCACACATCGTACTACAAGAGACATTTGTTCTACATGACTTAGATCTGGAGTACAATCAAGTATCACGGCAAAATATTTTGCATCTTTGATCCTTCTAATCATTGCACTTTTGATGTCATTGGCCAACATTTGTATCAATTCATTTTGAATCTTGTGACCAAGATAATGGTAATGAATCTCACCATTTAGTATTCGTCGAAGGTGCTCTCGCATTGTCGGGTCATATTTGGCCATCATTTCAATTATGCTCAAGAAAATCCCATTATTCTTTTGGTAAATCTTCTCATTCTCCCCTCGAAATGCTAAGTTGTTTTTAGCAAGTGTCTTCACAGCCTCAATTACCCTTTCTAGTACCCCTTTCCAATGTAATTTCTCTTTCTTGATTTGCTCTTCCACACTTTTATCAATTGTTTCATTCGTTCGCAATCTTCTCTCTAATTCAATCCATTTGCTCAAGCAAAAAATATGCCCGTTACGAGTTTCATGACTCTTGAGCCTTTGGGCAAGATTATGCCAATCATTTAATCCATTAGTAGCCAACAACAAAGTCTTATTTTCATCTTGAGCAAACAACTTGCAACAAAAGCAAAATACTTTGTCTGAAACATTTGAATATACAAGCCATCTCCTATCTTGATTCTCTCCATTTGACAAACGACGAATGTAATGAGAAGATGAAAAACGCCTACTCGAACTATCCATGGGAAAATTAACTTCATCGCTCCTTAAAGGACCTCTTTCTACTATGAAGTCGATGAACTTTTGATCAATTTTTTTCCAATTACTTGGATCATCAATATTCATAGGCCCATATTCATAACTCATGTCTTCATTTTGACTCTCATCGGCCGTTCCTTCTTGACCACTTTGGCTTACGCCCTCATTGGGTTCCTCGTGCTCTTCAATCCCCAAAATCTCTTGTTCTTCATTCCCCAAAATCTCTTGTTCTTCATTTCCCAAAATTTCTTCTACTTCATTCCCCAAAATCTCATGTTCTTCATTCCCCAAACCTGAACTCTCTTCTTGCTTTTTATTACTCAAAAACTTGTCGAGAGACCCCGCTTGAGATTGTAGCAATGCATCCACTCTTTGCTTCTTTTTTCTTTTTTCATGTCCAGACAAATACTTTCTAACTCCAGGCATGATTATTTCAAATCTGCAAATTTCAAAATTTCCACTATCAATTTTGCAATTTATTCTATATTTCTATCATATATGATATATCATGGATGTAGGATGCTTCATAGGACAACAAACCTACACCTAGGGTAATCACTAATCAGAGATTCAGAGTAATTAACATACGAATCCTATACCTTTATTGGAGACCCATAAATCAATTCACAATACAAAAAAATTGAGACTCTCTAAGTTAATCAGAGACATTAAGAACAAGAAAAAATGAAAGCATTTCTAAAACTATTAAAAAAAATGGTTGTATTCACAGCAAAAAAGTAGTCCTAGATCTTAATTTTCAAACTAATAAGAATATGAGAGAGGATGATTACCTTTACTGCTTTACAAGACTATAAGGGGGCCTTCGGGCTTCGGGAATCTGATCGGAATCTCTGCGCCAAACCACAAGGTCCACAATCTTCATTTTTTTATTCCTTTTGTCTCTCGCTTTTCGTTTTGCTGTTTGTTTTTCTGGAACCGACTCACCAAAACTAATAGTAGCAAATGCTGCAAATACATATTGAGCCTTTCACCTTTGGGCCCCTAGGCCGAGTAACTACTGATTAGTGATTAAAAGGAATTTCCCATAGTGGGAAGGTACAAAGAGAAAGGACTATGTTTAGGTTTTGACCAAGGGAGAAAGTATAGAGCTCGGTTGGAAGATGGGGGACACACTTAATATGGGAGAAGTTGTGGGTAGTTTGGTAGTGCAATGGATGTGTTACTTGGCGGCGTACACTTGCATGCATGGCTTGTTGCACCAATTACTAATTAAAAGGAATTTTATTAATTTATAAAGGAAATAATCCAATTATAGGAAAATAAAAATAATTTATTGAATTATTAAACAAAATTTTATTTTACAAAAAATTAGGGTCATTACAAATAGTTAGTTGGTTAATTTCAAATTTCAAATTTCAAAGAGAATTGGATAATTTTGGAAAGCACTCAAGTTAAGATAAAAAAACAAGTCAATTGGTTGGTTTACTTCCAAATACACATCATTTAGCATAGATATATAGGACTAATTGATGAGTAATGTTCTCCAATGGATTTTATTAAGATTTGATAAAATCAAGCCCTTGATTTTATCCATTGGTGAAGACATTTGATAAAATCTGTAGATTTTTGCATTTAAAAATCTCAAAAATCTACAAATTTCATCAAATCTCTTCACCAATGGATAAAATCAAGGGCTTGATTTTATCAAATTTTGATAAAATCTATTGGTGAACAACCCCTAAGCTTAATTTCAAAATCATCCAATAGTATGGGGGAACCAAATTTTGATAAAATCTTAGTGTGATCTTTATACATTATTGTAGTAGTGAAGCAATCTTGCAAATTTTAAATTTCCAATGCTTACTACATTTTACAATTTACGGGAACTAAATCTTTGAACTACGTTACCTATATCCTCTTTAGCATAAACATCCTCTCCATAAATACCATTTTTCTTCTATTGTACCTCAAGCATTTTTGTATCTTTTATTCCACTAGCTAGCGGTCTGTTTCATTCATACCCTCTCAATTAGATAATTTTTTTTCTAGCTTTACAGATTTGGGAGTACTGATTGACTCTCCCCCCCCCCCCCCCCCCCCTTCTTTTTCTCACACACAGGGAACAATGTATTCTATTAGCTACGAGTGTTCCATCTTCAAATCAACAACATTTAGCAATACACGATCAGACAATCTAGGTATGTTTCAAGAGAAGTTTGATAATCTTTTATTTATATCTTCATACAATCGGCTATTGAAAATGTAAAATACAATGTCTTCTTTTCGTTTGAATACCTTTTTATGGTCTACCCCTCGCAACATGACTTTTCATGAAAATAGCTGTAGACACTAAAATTTCGGCATTGTCTAATCGCCGTCCGATTAATTGAGATGAATAAATTATCTTGATTAATTAAAAGTCAAATCATGGTCAACACTTTCAAATGAATATTGGGCCCGTCAAATTTATGGGCTTAGTCCTTTTGAGATTCGTCGAAGACCAAAAATACATTGCGTTTTAGCCAAATGGGTCAAGAAATTGGGCTAGCCCAAACGTACAGGCCCATTCAGAAAAACTCTAAAAGAGAGTTAAATAATAAATATATTATTTCTCTTTTTTGGGTTAATTTAATTTCCTAAACAAAAAAAAAAGAAGTCAAAATCTTCTTTTTAGGAAATTAAATTAAATCTTCTTGATTGGAAGTAAAATAAAATCAAATCCTCGTGATTGGAAATCAAATCCTCTTGATTGGAAATCAATTCAATCTTTTTGATTGACAATTAAATCACATCAAGTCAATTAAGATCTTCACTTTGAGATCTTTCCAAACTTAAGCCCCTCTCATTGAGCCTATAAATAGAGGCTCATTTGAAGAAGAGGGGAAGAGATTCGCTTGGCATTCAACCAGAGCTCTGAAGCACTCTTCAAGAATTCAAGCGTTCTTCAACATCTTGCAGAGAATCATCAAGCACCAAGAACAACGTGCCGATTTCTGCGCAAGTTCATCAAATCAAATCAACCAACAACTCAAATCATTCGAAGCATCTGCAGCCAGGGAAATTCCAGAGCACTCTCAAGCAGTTCTCAAGCCTTCTCTGCAAGTTCTTCTCAAATCCCTCAAGTTCGTGTGGAGGATCAACAAGCACCCAAGCTACGTGCTGATTCATCCATAACAACAACGGTCTACGCGTCAGCTAGCGAAGATCATCCTCAAAAGCTCACCGTTTGTTCGAGATAAAGCTGTTCAATCCCTCGATCAAGCTTCGTTCTTCAAGCTTCTCAACTCGAAGATCTGAAAGAACTACAAACCGGTTCAACCCTACAACAAGCTTCTATAGCCGTTAGGTTGCACCATCAACTTCGAAGATCGAATCAGAGGAATTATTCTTTATTGTAAAGAATTTAATAGAGATTGTACTCGCATTCAATTCAAATCAAATCAATAAAATATATTTTGTGCATCTTTTTCGTGTTCTTTATTTCAGGACTCGAATTCGTGTGTTACAATAGCCATGAGAGCGACTATTCTTGCTTATCATAGTGATCTACTAGATTATACAACACTCAAATGAATGGTACATAAATCATCGAAAGAAATGCATAAAAACGAAAATTAGATCAAGTTATAGCCAAAAAACACTTCATCGTGAACCTATACCAAAGTAGTGGGCTTATAGCCTTACATAACCTATAAAGGAGAAAAAGGATCATGACCAAATTTAAAGTTTATTTTGTTTGTAGATAGTATAAGGAAAGCGATAGAGAGGTGAAGCAATAGAAGGTGTTTTTTCTTCTTTGCTTTCCTTTTGTATACTTTTTTGTGTGCATATCGGATAGAAAATGCTTTGATTTTTTGTTTTTGTTTCTTATTTTCTTTGTTAGTTAACAACGCATTAAATGTGATCTTCTTATTTTGGTAACTTCGCATAGAAAAAGATGGAGAGTTGCATATGGAACAAGACTGCCGAAAAATATAGTTAGCCTTTGTTGGTTAATTACATGCACATCTTTTAATTGTTACCCAATTGAACAATACATATTAAGTGTTTCTGGTCTCTTCCAAAACATAGTGAATGTAAGTAAGTTCTATGACAAGCTATTTTACTTTTATTTTTCTTATTATTCGAAATTTTGGTTGTATGGTGTTATAATACTGTGCTCTTTTGTTGCCGTAAATTGTGATGTCATGTTTGGAATTTTGAGAATTTTGTTAAAGATGTTTATCATTCCATTCAAATAGATGTCTTCTTCAAAAGCTTTAATTACGAGGCATCATGATTTTTTCTTAGTGCAGATGCTGAAACTATTGTAAGAGACAAGTCTTACAAGAACTTGGACCATTGAAATTGTGTTTGTTAGGTGAGTCTACGAGTGAAAATATGCTTGGGACCAAATTTCACTTCTCCAATCTCCAAAGTAACAAATATTTCATACCTTTAAACCTCCAGCTTAGTCCCTGGCGGGCATTTTTTTTCTCAATCCCTGCTGCTAACAGGCCAGAATTGTGGCTCGATCCTAATGGGTATTAGATTTTCTCACCTCCCACCCCAAATTTTCATAAGTCAAAGTAAACTTTGTCATATTACAATCAATAACTTAGAAAAGACATAAAAACAACTAACTTTTAATGCACTATTTCGTTGAAAGGGAGTGCGATTAGCACTATATGTTTCAACATAAGGCTAAAATGAATATGTATTACCAACAACATAAAAAAAATAGAATCGAGACTCGAGTATGTGTCTTTAATCTTTTCAAGCTCTTCGGCCCAAAAGTCATCCCAGAGACCATTTTTAGCAGAAGATCGGTAAAAGAGATGGTATCATCTTCGATTCTTCATTCGTTCTTTGAAAGGTAAATCTTTTGTTTTCTATTTTGTAAAGATTATTTTACTACAATTTTATCTTTAATCTTTTCAAGCTCTTCGACGCAAAGTCACCTCAGTTAAACACTAACGATAAAGTGATGTGTGAATTTGTGAAATACTTTCTAATTTTTATTCCGTGACAAGCTATTTTAATTTTTTTTCTTTTTCTTCTTATTGGGAATTTTTGATTGTATTGTATTCCTTTCCAATCCTTTCTTTGATCTATTTAGTTTGTTTACAGTAACTTCAAATTGACATTTGTGCAGTTTAATAATAAAAAAAACCTATATTCTCTCATTCTATATGATTTAATTTTTTTTCATTTTATTCTAATTGCAGGTAACATTCATTATATTAACAAAAAAGAAGATGCCCAGACTTTCGAGACAATCATTATGTTGACACCAAACTTGACGAGACAAATTGTGGCGGTGATGTGATGCATGTAGACGGTAGATTTTGTACTACACGAAGAGGATCATGAGCAACTGTTTAGAAAGAATTGAGCCGTGCTACATATTGAAGTTAATTTGGATGTGTCATGGATTAAGTAGGTACCTAAAGAGATATAATTTGATTATAATTTTCTTCCTGTGCATAGCACGGGTAATTTAACTGGTTTTATACTTGAATTGGTATTCGAATTATGTGTACAAACATTTTACTGTATATACTAAATTCAGCCTGTGCATAGCACATAGCACGGGTTTTTTTGCTAGTTCCATGTGTTTAAAATTTATAAGTAGCTATCGACATCCATCTGAGCTAAGGAATTTTGCCAGAAAAATGGATGGGCAGACTGTGATTATTAATTCCATTTTTGTTCTAAGTTGAAAGGTTGGGAGGGAACGATTTGAGTTGCAACTCTTCTAGGAAAGAGGGCTTCCAACTACCCAAGCATGTTCAGTCAGTGAGTTAGCACCACTTACTGAAATGTCATTTCGGAGTAACCGCTAGTGTCCCTTACCAATGGGAAGGTAGTTCGTCATCATATCCCTACCAAGGGCAGGCACACTAATGGGCAAGGGGGGTCACCTGACCCCGCTAAATTAAAATTTCCCACATAGACGAACTACATATATTTTTAGACATTTTGGTAATTTGCCCCAATAACTTATATCCATTCTCTAGATTTTGCCCCAAGTAACATGGAATATTTACCACCTTGCACAAATGATTCACCGAATCTCCCCTGATCTTTTCCTTTTTTATGTCCCACCATTTTTTAACACATTCTCCCTTGCATTAAAAAAGCTAGAGCATATAGGAGTAATTTTTTTCTTTTTTGTGTTCTCACTATTTTTTAACTTCCTCCTCTCTCTCTCTCTCTCTCTCTCTCTCTCTCTCTCTCTCTCTCTCTCTCTCACACACACACACACACACACACACACACACACACACACACACAACACACACATTGCCCCAAGTAACACGCATTCCACTTTTTGCTTGTATAGAGTGAATAGATCTCTTTTGGTTTAGTATTCTAATATACTCTCTCCATCCCACTTCGATTGTCCCCCACAAAAGGTCGTGCAATTTTCAAACAAAAAAAAGGTATTTCATTCAATTCATAATTTTTGAATTTTCTCACCAAATTAAAGAACTAATCGAGATCTTTAATTTAGTACGAAACTCAAAAAAATTGTGTCTGAAAGTACTTTAATTTTTTATCTAAAAAATGTACTTTCGTAGGGGACCGTCAGAATTAAACAAAGGGAGTATATGCTGTAGATTCTTGACCCCGCCGATGGTAACTCTTGTGTCCGCCCCTGATCCCCACCAAGGTGCAAGCTGGAGTTTCACCCGCACACCACTTGCCATCTCGGCAACCACCTCTGGTGGTCTGTGACCATTAGTTTCGCTTCTAACAAATATGCTTCGATTAATCAATTTAACCATTTTTTTTTTGGCTGATAAAAAAATCTGATTATTATCTTTAAAAGACAAAAACACACGGAGACCTACAAAATTTATGGCTCAGATCTTCAATCGGTAATCCTACTGTTACAGAAAAATTTGTACAAAAAATGTACAAATCGCTCTCGGGGACCCACTTTTGGGTCCCCACACGAGTGATCCGAACCGTTCATTATTCTTAGAACATTTTTCCGGGGGGCTCCACAAAATTTCAGCTCAATCGGACGGTTAGAAGTGCTTGAACCAAAATCACACCGTTTTAAAATGTTCTAAGAATAATGAACGGTTCGGACCACTCGTGTGGGACCCAAAAGTGGGTCCCCGAGAGCGATTTGTACATTTTCTGTACCAGTAGCAGGATCCGATCTTCAATTGAGATCGTGATACGTCCATTTTTCTGTCGCATGGGCTATCAGTAACGTGATTCATGCAGCAAAAGTTCCAACCCCACTAGTACCAATTGGCCAAAGCGATTGAAATCAACTCCAGCCTTCCATCAAGGGAGCGTTTGGGAGTCTCATTTTCAGCTTTTTATTTTTAACTTTTTGACTTTTTGGATCATGATGTGAATGTGTTTTGAATATGGTAGAAGTGTTTGGGAGACATGCGCAGAATACATTTTGCAACAGGATTATTGTTTGGGAGATATGTGTAGAATACATTTTGAAGGTCTTTTTGTTAATCAAAATGGAAAAAGTAGAAAATGAGAAGTCAAAAAACTCCTCTCAGCTCATGGATTGAACAAAGGGATTCCAAATTATGCATCAAATGGAGTGTGATGTGTGGAAGAACGAAGTTGATAACTATTTGTTCAAAATCTTACAAAAACACATCAATCATCAATGTCATATTTCGGACGATTAGTTCTTTTAAAACAAGTGGTTTGTAGGTTAATGGCTATCGATGTTAAAGTACATGTCTGGATTTTTTGGAATGACCTACAAATGAGCCAAGAAATTTAACGGCTCGAATTCTCAATTGGATATGGGTCACACGTTGGCCTTGACGATTAATTCCAAAAGCACAACCGAGGATGGGGTCGGCACCCCCTGCGACGAAATAAAACATTCTAATGAATTTTTGTAGGATGCTACATTCATACACAAGAAAATAATAACCATAATCCCTTCATTGATGTATAATACTTCTACCGCTCTCACTTTTTGGTAAATTCTGGAGATTTCAACTTCGTAGGGAAAATCATCATTATACTTGTCTTACTTTTTTATCATTCTAATCTTCAAATTTGTTATATACATCATCGTCACATTTTATTGTTGCTAGTGATAAATTTGAAGATTAAGAAGGGTAAAAGACTAAACTCACCAACTTTACCATTACTTTTAGAATTGGGGGACCTGTCGTCCCTAGGGGTCGACAGGGGGTGCTGACCTCGTCCAGTCATTCGTTTCGCGCATCAACGGCTCAAATCTCACCTTGCCTAAGTGTATCCGCATCGTCCATTGTTTCATGCGATCCAAGCCGTTGATGCGCAAAACGGATGACTTGGATGCGCAAAACGGATGACTTGGATGGGGGTCGGCAAGGCCTCACGATCCCTAGGGACAACAGGTACCCCGGGTCTTACTTTTTATGGTGAATTATTTTGGCCCTCCACTTTCTTATAGTTGCACTCTAAAATTTGTCTTTTGAGTATTTTTTATGCTAAAAGACAAATTTTGGAGTGCAATTATAAGAAAGTATATTGTCAAAATCTTTATTTTACTTTTAAACTAAAACAATTTTTTTGGGATACAGGGCCGGCCCTGGGGGCAAACCGCCAAGCGGTTGCTTAGGGCCTCCAATTCTGGGCCCAAAATTAGGGCCCCCAAATTATAGGTATATATTATCTAGTATGTATATGTTGAAACATTGGCTGTGATAGCTCAATCGTCTTCTTTTGGGCCCCAATTTAAGTCTTTGACCATGGGAAGCATGGTTTGAATCCCACCACATTCACTTCTTTTAAGCTTTCTTCTTCTTCTTTCTTTTTTTGGTTACAAATAGATTGCCACAATTTTTTTTAATTTTGTCAGTTTCTAAATAGAATGCATTTTTACTTTTTCGGTTTCTTAACTTTGTTAAAATTTTACTTTTCATATTTTTATGAACTATGACAATAAAACAGTTAATAGATTGATCATACAAGAGAAATAACAATTTAATTTTGATTTTAGTGGACTTATTCACTAATGTGATTTGCATTTTATAACCCATGCTTAGTGATGCTGATGAATACTAATTGAAAATATATTATGTGGTATGACCACAGTAAACTTAGCAAAATTACTTTTAGTTAACCTTTGATACCAAACTTTAAGCCAAATTTATGTGTTACATACTTTTTTTTTTTTTTTTGAAACAAGTCAAGTCATATAATTAGAAACGTCATCCGGCATCGATTACATCAAAAGACAGGAATGAAACCAAAACTACTAACAATTGAAATGAGCACGGCATGGTAAGGCTTTCAAGGGCCACCGGCTCGCAGACACACCTGCCTAAGCAGACCCGACACCTTCGGGACGGGGTGATGAATCCTATCAAAGGTTAGCAGTAGAGAATCCAAGCGGATACCCAGCGCAGATGCAATCAAAGGAAACCAACAAACAAAGCAAATAAAAACAATAAAAAAAAATAGCAAATCTGTCCGATCCAACCAAAACAACCACTGAGTTGCCTCACCGAGTTTGATCGGTATGGACCGAGTAGCAGACCCGCCTCGTCTCCGGGATGAAAAACAAGCTCCAATGTCGGCCGCCTGCGGATCTAAAGCTTTATTGCGCCGGAGGGACCAAACCACCCGAGTTCAACCCATCATCAGATCTACCGCAAAGCTCCTGAATCAGACAGCGGAGAAAGGTTTAGAGATGGAGAAATGGTGGGTGATGGTGGCGGCTGGTGGAGGTGGGGATTGGTGGTGGCTTGGTGGATGTCGGTGGCGGTTGGTGGAGGTGGAGAACGGAAGGGGTTGGTGGCGGCTGGAGGAGGGCTAGAGGTAGATCGGCAGTGGGTTGAAAGTCGGTGGCCGGCGGTAGGAACCAAGAGGGGGTGGGGAATGAGGGCGGCAACCCCACCCCCAAAACAAAGATCAAAACAGAGAAGGGAGGAGAGGGGGAGTGATGGAGGAAGAGATCTACCGTGAAAGAGGTGGAAGGAGGGGCGGCGGCTATGGAGGGATGAAACCCCTAGATCTCTACTCTAGAGAGAGAAAGAGGAGACCCCACTCCTAGTTATGTGTTACATACTTATGTTCCTTATAAAGATATCTTTTTTTAGGTTAACTTTATTTTCAGACTATGTCCATGGTTGATTGAGACTAGAAGATCAACACCATACTTACTTGTCTACGTAGTGGTGGTACTTGTACTTATTCTTCATAGTTCACCCCATTCACAAAATCCTAGTTCCGTCCCTAGTGACCACTGACCAGCGTAGCAATCCCCCGTAGGCGTGAACATTGGAGATGCCGTCCATTCGTCCATGGCATTCGAAGACCCAACGTATACCTCCAAACCCATCTAATAGCGATATTGCCCCTGCATTTCATAAGGATTTGGTCTGAGTGATGGTAAGCCACTGAAAGTGCCTAGCAAAGTGTATCACTCAAATGTTTTTTTGGATAAATGATTGATTAATTTATTGACAACCATAAAAGGCAGTAACCCGAAAAGGTTCTCACAGTGGTTAATCTCCCTGCCTCTGCTGAGTTTACCATTACACAATCATAGAATTTTCTCGACAACGATTTGTCCCAAATACGTAGAAAGAATTATAAGAGGGACTTAAAGAATTAGTCCGACGCATATGTGACCAATAAGTTGTCGCCAACCTAATTCGGATGTTGACGTTGGTGAGTAACCCAGGCCACATGGCATTACCATGTGGTGCCCCTATTGCCCCATATTTTAAATTTACTTGCAAGTTGTAACAAAATATCATGCCTTTGCATGCCTACATATTGGCTGGTGCGATTTGAAATGAAACAAAAAACACGTACATCCAACAATATTTATCCAAGTAACTTTATTGTGTATCAATCAGGAGTAATAATAGATCTGGTTTTTTAAGTTGCTCTTATGTCCTACCATTATGATCAACAAATATTATAGTATATATATACTAATGGAAATAGGTAAATTTTTTAAAATGCATTGGTGACCATGTCTGGGACATGGGATTGGTGTTGTCCCTTCGGGAAGAGCATGGATACTGGCCGATCACGGACGGCCGTGGTCGGCTATGGACGGCTCAGATCACATCTTGTCCAAACAAATCTGAATCGTCCGTTGCCGAACAGATCTGAGTCGTCCATAGCCGACTACAGACGGTCGAAACCGGCCCAACATCCATGCTATTCCTTCGGGGGCACCACCATTCCCCGTTCCCCAAGTTTGGATAGTACATTTTGAGTACCATGTAATGTGCCAAAACCTACAACTTAATTTTTATATCTTCAAGATCGGAAGACACATCCGCGACCGCGAGATCCCAATTTGATCACCTCTATTTTACACTGATAAACAATTATCTAGGATTTGTTTTACCTTAATTACAACGAATGCTATAGATTAAATTCAAGGTGGTATCAGGCTCAATTTACAAATTTATTACTCCATGCTAGACATTTGTTATATATCCATTCCTTAGTGGAACAAATACATTCATTCACTCCGTTCGATAGTACGTACTTGATTGACTGGTTTAGGATTCAGGACTAAATTAATCCCATGTCAAATAGTCCAGGACTATTAATCCAGGACTATCAATCCTGTCTGTTTTAGTCTGCGAATCAAACAAGACTTAATTGACTTGCAAGTATCTCCAACTGTTTGCCTATCCGTTTTGTGGATCCCAGCTTATTATCAGAGCATCTCCAACTGTATTAGCCTTTCGTATTGCCTAGTCTAGAGTACATATATATGTCCGTTATGGGACACATAAAAAAAACACAATTTGTTTTGGAGTCCCACGCTAATAATCCGAGTCGTTCAACTTGTTTAAAATATCTTTTCAAGGATACCTGTTAAAAATTAACTCATTCAAATATTGGTAAGTGCTCGATCCAAACAATTTTGAGAACACCAGTTCTAGTCCAATTTTTTGCAAAACTGTTTGAATCAAGCACTTATCGAAATATTTGAGTGAGCTGAAATTTTGTAGAATTTCTATTTTATCGATTTAAACGAAGTGAACAGTTTGGATCATCACATATAACCCAAAACAAAAGCTTATATTTTTTATGTGTCTCGAAAACTGGCACATATGTATATATATTCGTCTATTCATTTGTTTAGCACTATATTTCAACCATATACTTTCTATTCTAGCTTTCAGAAGTGGCTATGAAAATTGAGTATAATTACTAATATTAAATAAACACGTTGAGAAAAAAAAATTAATACGTAACTCTTTTTCGCTTCCTCCAAATAATTGAACGAAGACAGACATTTCTAATATTGCAAAAACTAAGTAAACAAATCCCAATATTCTCGTACAAGGGAAAAAAAATTCAAGACTTTGAAATTAAAAAATACAGCCTCGTAAAAGAATTTCAACAATCAAAAAAATTGATAAATTTTACGGTTTGCCTAACGCACAAGAGAGAGATAGAGCCCAAAATTAAGTGGTGGTACCAACATCATTTTGATTTTTGACCATGTGGCTGGCCCAATACGAATTCGCAATATGTTATCGGACCTTTGTCCTTGCATGTAGTGACAAAAAGACCGGGCTAAAAAACACACTTGATTGTCTTTATCACGTGCAATACCATGATTGTTGATGAGTACAATAGCAATACGGCACCCGACTTCTCTAATGTCTAACCTTATTAGGAGCACCAAATTTTATACTCCCTTAAAAATACCGTTTATACTTGAGATTAAGTTATTTTCACCGCCGGTGAAAATAAAAATTTTCTCCAAATCGATTGCATTGCGCTATGTGTCCAAATAGTAAGTCTCAAATAGTCGAACATGAACATGTGGCGTAATACAATTAATTTGGAGGAAACTTTTATTTCCACCGGCAGTTGAAATAATTTAAACTCTTTATACTTTAGCAAGTTACTTTTCAAACACTCACAAAATCAGATTATCTATTCTAACTTTACTATGTTAAACTATTTTTCTTTCTACTATTATTTTTCTATTCAAATACCACCCTTTTTTTTTTATTTCTTCACAAATTTTAAGAGTTTTTTGCTTTGTTAAGTTAATAGTGTCTCTTCTTCTTTGTTAAGTCACTGTAGCAAGAAAAAATTGTTAAGTTGAAGTAGCAAGGCTGGTGTGGGAGTATTTTTTAATATTTGCTCTCTACTTTAACCATAAATGGGATTTGTTAAGCCACATAAGGATGCTCTTGTATCTCAATCATTCTTCTTTGCAATTTACGTTTAGATTTAAAAAGATATTTTTCAAAAATTGACTTTCTAAAATCAGAAAATCACTTTTAAATTGTCAGAATTACACAAACTGCTCTCTACAACATCAGACTACTGAAAAGCCAAATTCTAGCATGAAGCTCCTACCCTCGGCTCAAGGGTTAGTGAGATTGGTTGGTTAGTTTGCTCCCTATACAATTGACCAGGTTTTGATTTTGGGAGTCGGCAAGAAATTAATTTTTATGAATTCATTAATCCTGAAACCCTAAAAGGTTGATAAAGTGGTCTTGCCTTGGGACTTCGGGATTTGCCCCTACCTAAGGTCTCAGTTCGAATCCCCTTGCCAGCAAATTGTTGGGGCTAACTACTGAAGGTTATGCCCGGTCGTTATCTCTATGGCCCCAGATCGAATTAGTTAAAGTGCATGCAAGCTGGCTGCACATTCGGATATCATCACACAAAAAAAAAATCTTTAATCCCGACATTAATAGCATGCCTTTGACTGTATCAAGAAGTGATTACATAGGCAGCTCCACATTGCTCCTACTTGAACACCGTAAAAAAAAAAAAAATTTAGAATACATGTAATTTTTTGTAGTTTTATTTAAATTTTCTCCTTTTTGAACATCCACGAAAAAATAATTGAACACCCTATGCGTAAATATTTGAACACCTAAACCCCCCCCCCCCCCCCCCCCCCCAAAAAAAAACAAAAAAATTGAACAATTAGGCCACAAAAATCGGCCCACAAACCAATCTAATGTAAAGAACCAGATTAAAAGATAATAAGAGGCTCCATAACTAATTCGCATAGATGATCAATTGAACAGCCCAAACTCTTTTACATTATATATTACATGTAATAATTTTATCTCAAGTTTATTTGAATACTTATTCCTATATTGTGAATATCCATCAATCAAAGAAATTCACAATTGAATATTTAATATATTAGTTCAAAACAAAGTAACTCTATATCTCAAAAAAGAAAAAAAGAAAAAAAAAGGAAGAGTATAAGTCGAAAAAATATTGTGTCAACCTATTCGCTAGACGTACAATTTCCTATCATAAAAACTAATGTATTTAGTGTCGGATTAATTTTGCTTGGCCTAAACAATAGAATTTGCCGAGAACATGTAATTGTGACATATATCTTATGTATTACTGATCTCATTATTCAACTAATATATAAAAATTGTGTGTATATATGGCTAGTTAATAGTGCTAGACTGCTAGTGGAGTTAATGTAATTTTTAAATATCATGTTCAAAATTCCTAGAGCTGCCATTAAGTGATTAAGTCGATGTTTGCGTAAGTTGGCAAAGACCACCCTGTAACCACTAGAATAAAAAATAATAATAAAAAAAAAGAGTGAGAAAAAACTCCTACCCTCTTTGGCTCTTTACGTCAGCCACTCAATCATCCAATCTGCCCACTTTCTCCCACTCCTTGTATATAAATAAATATGAGAACCAACGTCACACACTGTTTCAGCTAAACTTAAGTAAGCTGATCATCGGAAATGGAGGTGGAGGGTAGTGAGAAGCAGTCGAGGTACTCTTGGCTAGCTTGCTGCAACAAATGCTTACCCCTCTGCTCTTCATCGTCTTCATCGGGAGTGCCGCCACCGTCTCCCGACGGTGAGTTGTCGGTAAAACACGGCGACGTTGCGTACAGTTCAAAGCCAGCTAGAAGAAAGCCTGGAGGATGGAAGGCTATGCCCTTTGTCCTAGGTCTCTCTCTCCCTCTCTCTCCATTTTCACTTTTACTCCTATATGAACACAGGTAGCTAGCTAATTGCATATGGACGAATTATTTGCATTTAATGAGGTAAACACTAAACGATATCGACGATGAAAAATGATACGTTTAAACAAATCGTCCTACGTACATAATGAGTAATTATTTAATGGTCTTGGCACGCCAACAAGTGGCACTCGTAAGTGTAGGACACTGAGTATAGGACCATCCATTAATGTCTTGTATAAAAATATTAGTACAAGACTTGACAGTAAATATTACTCATCTTTTAGGTGGTGCTACAAAGGGGTGTACTGTACCTAAAAACAAAATAGTTAAGGGAGTTTGTAATTGTATGATCAAAATATCTATTGCGGTGATATTATGAACTTCATGTTAAATTTTGTTCTTATTTTTCTTCGATTTTAGTTACTAATCAATGTTAAGATATAGGGAATACAAGACCTAATTTGGCTTAATAATCCGATTGGATTATTTTTGTTTTTATTCAAATAAAATATTACTTCGAATATATATATATTTTTACTTTTTAGATTACTCTTATCACGAAGAAGTAATAATAAAATAAAGACATATACATATTCTCCTGTAACGTACGTAAACCACGCAATTTTAACACCACATAACACCACACATAGTTTTTCATTTATAAATGTTAAGAATATACAAAATAATAATTAAAGTTGTCCCTCTCTCGATCAGCTTAAACTTCTAGACGATGGTGGTTAACAATCTGATATGGCATAAGGCAAGCAATAGATCTCGTGTTCGAACCTCACTGCCTACCTAATGAGATTAAAATTTACACGTGTTCAGTCTTGCCGTTTATGAAATCCAACAGGAGAGCCTAGCTGGCCGCACATGCATGATGGGGGCACGTTAAGAATATCAATAATGAAATTCCCCCAACTCTCTATAATAGCTTAAGCTTTTAATTGAGTTTCGTCGTTATTTTAACAAATTTGATAATAAATAAAATTATTTTGTGCAGGAAACGAAACCTTTGAGAGGCTGGCTACCATTGGGTTGCTGGCAAACTTCATGGTGTTCTTGCTAACAGTGTTCCACATGGAGCAGGCATCAGCTGCAAACCTCCTCAACATATGGTCCGGTGTGGGTAATTTTGCACCCTTGCTTGGTGCCTTCGTTTCTGATGCTTATATCGGGAGGTTCCGGACCATTGGCTTTTCCTCCTTCGCTTCTCTTCTGGTACATGTTATTTTTCTTCTCCTAATAATGAGGATTGAGGACCCAATCCGACACTTTCTCTGTCCGTATTTGTTGGTTTATTTTTAAAATTCAGGTTATTTTTTATTGTTTATAATTCATGATTTTGCGAACTTTGGATAATGAAATTAATTGAGATCTATCAAACAAGATTTATATTACATATTTTCTGATATTCATATTGAAATATATAAGTATTAAAAAATAGCACAAATTTAAAAAATGGACCAACAAAGGCGTACGATGAGTAATTTGTTTTTCCTTTTCTGTAATTCCCCGTTGTTTATTTTTTCATCCAGCTGGTTTCACTCTTGTATTTTATCTCTTGAAAATGACGCATTCAAAATTTGTTCTGTCATCTTTCCAACGCACATTTCCATAATCTGCAAGACATTAAATGCGCTAAGATTAGATTGTGTTTCATGTACGGGATGGTAACAGGACGGGTGGGACATGTCCTTATATATGTAAGGATGCAATATAATTTTTTAGTATAATGATATAAATTATTTGTATAGATCAATTATAATGTTACGTGTAAACATATTTCGAGGCTTGTAACCGACTCGAACCCTATCTGACCTCAATCATGATTTCTAATTTAGCCCAACTGATTAGATTAATTGTCCTCGTGAATCCTGAGGACACGGGGTGGTTGTTGTGCAGCCACCGCACAGCAGGTGTTGTGCACCCATCCGAGCCGTCCGTTGCTCGGAAGGACGGCCCAAATTTCACCTTAGCACATTTGCATCCAAACCGTTCGTTGCCGCGCATGCAAGATGAAATCTAGGCCGTCCATCCAAACAACGGACGGCTCGGATGGGTGCGCAGCACCTGCTGTGCGGTGGGTGCACAGCAGGCACCCCAAATCCGAATCCTGAAGTAATTAAACAAATCTTGATTTTACGTTCAAACCAATTATGTACAGCTTCTAATATAATACTAGTAGTTATCGAGTTATTATTGAGGGTGCGTACCAACTTTTGTGCAAAATCTGCTGGATCAACCTTAACTTAGAAATAAAGTCTTTTTTTTTAATTTTTTTTAACAGGATGCCCGGTCTGGTTTGCGCGTACCCCTTAATTCTGAAATATTGAAGTTAATGACCGGTCAAAGCCTCCAGCGACCACAGTGTTTTGAATGTTTGGCCTTCTTAGAATTTGAACATGTGACTCATAGATGACAAACACTATTTATTTCTCATGCTTACTTGGTCAAAAGATGCTTCAGGAGTCTCTCCACCACATATTTGTGTGTGGGCTCCACTAGATCCGGGGGTGTTGGCAATCACCCCCTAGTGAGCGCATCCGAGCTGTCCTTCTCGGCAATTGACGATCCAGATTTTTTCATGAAAGAGCTAGCTCTTCCATGAAAAAATCTGGGCCGTCCAAATTGGCAATTGACGGTTCGGATTTTTTTCTTTTATGTAAAAATCTAGGCCGTCCGAAACTTTTTTGGACGGCTCGGATGCGCTCACCAGGGGCGATCACTAGCACCCCCCTCTTCTGGCTCCACCACCAAGTGTGTGGCTCACATACAAATACGTGGTGAAGAAGGCCCTTAGAACACCACGTGACGGTGCTTTAACAACATTGAATAATCACTCCTTGGCCAAACCTCTTCGGCTTAAAATACAGTCCGATTAATCTAACAAAAAACTTTTAACATCTCTTTTTCACTTAATTGCTTATTTTACAATTTTTTTTTTGGTAATTAACTTATTTTACATTGTTATTCATCAGACCATCAATAACTGTTTTTGCCTACGATCAACTACTGTTTTGTCATCCAATTATAGTTATTCCAAAATTAGAATACATGATCTCAAACTTATGTTGATTGATTATTGGCAGGGAATGGTAACCCTAACCCTAATCGCCTGGATTCCTCAATTACGTCCTCCTCCATGCACCCCACACCAACTCCAAATTCACCAATGTGAGGGTCCTACATCATCTCAACTAGGCATTTTAATCTTGGCCCTCGGATTCTTATCAATCGGCACCGGTGGAATCAGGCCGTGTAGCCTTCCATTTGGTGTGGACCAATTCGACCCGACCACCGATGAGGGCAGAAAGGGAATTAACAGCTTTTTTAATTGGTACTATACCACATTTACGGTGGTATTGATATTTGCTCTCACCGTGATGGTTTATATTCAAGACAGTATAAGTTGGGTATGGGGGTTTGGAATACCTACTTTATTTATGTTGGGGTCAATCGTGCTATTCTTTTTTGGTACGAGGCTTTATGTGTACGTGAAGCCGGAGGGGAGCGTATTTTCCGGCATTGCTCAAGCGCTTGTCGCGTCTTACAAGAAGCGCAGGCTTACTCTTCCGGCAGACGGTGAAGAACGGGTTTTCTACGATCCACCATCGGCAGGAACCACAGTGACGAAACTCCCCCTCACCTATCAACTCAGGTGATTTATGTAAATTCATGATTTATTTTCTATTGTTTAGGTGATCTTTTATTAATGAATGGTGATAGATAGTCAATTACTTTTGCTTCAAATTAAAATTTCACCATAGTATATGCTGAAATTAATAATTTTGACCAATAAACACATTCTGCCTAAGAAACACGTAAGGCATGTTCTAGAAGTATACAGTAAATGTAGGAAATAATTTCTTAATTGGACAAATAAGACTAGCTGGTTTCATTGTCACACCTAATTAAACATATAGAAACACATAATGTCCCTTTTGCTATTTCTTGGGGGCAATCACCATGATTTTCACCCTAAGTCTAGAAAGTGGAAATTATGGAGTTGATTTACAACCTGACTATCCGTACGCACACATCTGCACCGTCCATTTCAACAAATCAATGGTTCAGATCTTAATTAGTCTTTGACTGGTCAAAGAGCTTTCTTACCGGTCAAAGAGTAAATAAAATTTGGACCGTCAAAAATGCTTTTAGACGGTGCATCTGTGTATTTTGAGTATGCACGTTTGCGTACGCGTAGATTTTTTGGTTGATTTCATGATCACATGATTCACATCAGTTTGAACTGAAGTCTCCATCATGCACCTCATTTTGCAGATATTAATATTCAATGTAAAAATCCTATGTACAAACATACAATATTAACATTTTTCTTTCAATCACCAACTGCTGAAGTTGACATAAAAGGCATTAATCTCAATTATGAGAGACAAATTCTCAACCAATTAAAGGGAAAACTAAGAGCAAGTATTATGCACATTGAGACACATAAGTCTATAAGCTAATTAGATAGGTGGTAATCAATAAAAACTTTTGTAATTAAAAACAGAGATAGGTGTGGTGGTTGAACCCCAGCTTCAGTCGAACCACAAACACGTGCTTCAAACTTAGCTTCGGTTCAAATAAAGGTGCAGTGAGATTTTCTACAGATAGTAATTCTTTCACCTGTGTTGGGAATCTTGAGTTTTCCACCACAACCCGTTGTCAGCCCCACTATCCATATTTTATTATAATTTGAATCGTTCATTTTGTAGGGCCCGCAATAGTATATTTCAACAAAAAATAGATTAATCAGACATCAATAAGTATGTCAATAAATATATATCAAAATTTGAATTTTAGTATTCACAAAACGGACTGTCATGAATTTTGGTGGAGCCCACAGGCCTGGGTGGAAACCGTGAATTTTCCACCTATGGCTGATAGAATTTAACCCCTATTTAGAAAGAATAATGATAGTGACACAAATTTTGTGCCACAAGCAACCACAACCCCACTCACATGGGGTGTGGGGCCCGCAACGTGGGGCCCATGTGGGACCCACACCTCATGTGAGTGGGGTTGTGGTTGCTTGTGGCACAAAGTTTGTGTCATAATCATTTTTTATTTAGAAACGATATTGATAGTTGAGGTTATTAATGTCAATATCCTCTTTCAATTGCCATATTTGTCCATGCAAGTTATGTTGATTACAGCAGATGATTTTATTCATTCAGGTTCTTGAACAAAGCCGCCATGATAATGGACGGGGAAGTAAAACCCGACGGGTCTCGTTCAAACCCATGGACCCTCTGCAGCATCCAGCAGATAGAAGAAGTCAAATGCCTTGTAAAAATAGTCCCAATTTGGGCCTCTGGTATCATCTGCTTCACTTCCATGGCGCAGCAAGGCACATTCACCATCTCCCAAGCTCTAAAAACGGACCGCCACCTCGGCCCGAACTTCCAGATCCCCTCCGGATCCCTCATGGTCATTTCAATGATCACGGTCGGGTTGTGGGTCCCGTTCTACGACCGGGTCCTCGTGCCCGCCCTCCGTAAAGTAACGAAGCTGGATTCCGGAATCACACTCCTCCAGAGAATCGGGATCGGAATGGTATTCTCGATCTCGTCGATGATCGTGGCGGGGTTGGTTGAGAAAATGAGGAGGGATTCGGCCATATCGCACGGTAGACAAGATGGCATTGCACCCATATCGGTCATGTGGCTAGCACCACAGCTTATCTCGATGGGATTCGCCGAGGCGTTCAACATTATCGGACAGATTGAGTTTTACTACAAGGAGTTTCCTGAAAACATGAGGAGTGTGGCTAATTCTCTCTTCTTTGTTACCGTGGCGGGGGCCAGTTACCTTAGCAGTGTGTTAGTGACCGTCTTGCACGGTGTCACCGGGCGACACGGACGACCGGACTGGTTGACGAACGATATTAACGAGGGTAGAGTTGATTATTTTTACTACATAATTGCAGGCATGGGGGTCCTGAATTTGGGGTACTTTCTAATTGTTTCCCAGAGGTACCATTACAAGGGGAGTACTTTTGAGGTAATTAAGGAAGAGAAAACCCTAGTCGATGTTGAGCTTAATGCAATTAAGAAGTGAAAGGGATTCGGGTGCCTATAGTGAGCAATCACGGTCGTCTGTTTAACAATCAAAGTTTCCAATTAAATGCAATTATCCTACATGTAAGACATTTATATTTTATGAATAATAATCCGGACTGTTGATAGCTGAATGGACGATCGTGATTGCTCACTACGGGAATGTAGTGAGTAAGCTCAGTACAAGACCCCGCTTAAGTCGGCACCTTTGAATAGTTCATAAATTGATGTTCATGTGTATGAGGGTGACATCCTGTTGTATGTCATTTTGTAGTGAACATGTATTAATGTTTTGCAAGAATAAGATGTCTTCTGCATGTCTGTACAAACTGCCTAGATGTCTTCTGCACGGATCAATATATGTATGTGCATGTGGGTGTAAAGAAAGTAAAAGCCCTAATAATTGCGCAAATTAAAAGAAATGAATGCTCTCTAGTTCATGAAAATGGACCGGTTCGTCCTGTTTTTCTATTTTTGGGTTCTTATGAGGCTCGCTTCGATGTTCCAAACCGTTCATATTTTGGAGTTGGTCGAGAAAATCAAATATACCAAAGATCATGTTAATGGGAGACCAATGAGTTCTAATCTTCTGTTGCGATCTCTTTTTCTTTTTTTTTTCGAGAAACACACATACAGAAATCATATCAAATGAAATTCGATCGACATGATTTCTAGCGTTGTCCCTGTAAAATACGAAAGGTTGTAAATCATTGAGTTGGACTCGGCAAGGATCCAAAAATGAGAAAATTCCCCATCCATTTTTCATGAACTGAAAATGATAGCTTTAATTCCTTGTGGGAAAATTGCGATAGAATTGGGAGTATGTCATTGAGTAGTGGACGTATTGTTTTAATTGCGAGAATAAGAATAAGACGCCTGCCAGCATGTCTGTACAAACTGCATTGAGGCTTGTTTGGCGCTTTGCCAATTAATGTGTACTGAAAAGTAAAAGCCTTAATAATGGCGCAAAAAGAAATGAATCCTCTCTAGTAGTAGTGCAGTACATGAAAATGGACTGGCTGGTCTTTTCTTTTCTTTTTTACCAAGTTCACTTTAATTATCCAAACCGCTCATATATTACAGTTCGGCGAGAGATCGAACCAAACATATAAAAAATCACGTGGATACCGTTTGTTATGGTTTGAAAACCCATTTATTTAAAGATAAATAGGTTGAGTGATGTGTTACAATCTTCTTTTTTTGGCAAGATAAATGGAGTACTTAAATAGTATTCAATCAACGTGATTTTTTGCATAATTAATGTCTTACCGAGATCTAAAATAAGAAGAGTGTAATCATTAAATTGGACCCGGAAAAGATCGAAGAAGGAGAAAATTGGACACATTCATTTTATTTTCATGAACTGAAAAGGATTTGCGGGAAAACATTGGCACCACAAACACGACGAGTTGGCATGATTTGGCATGCACGGGCATGCACAGTCCAAAAACAAAGAAAACGATGGATTGGCCGGGTTAGCACACAGCCTGTTCAAACTTCTCAATCTTTCTATCATCGATTCCACAAATCTGTGGTGGGGGAGGGTGCGATGGATGACCACCCTCTTAGAGATAAGATTTGTACCCGTATGACGAAACGAGGCTACAACAATGCTAGGGAAAGTTATTAATTGCTATCGGGAACCGTTAAATTGTGCTCCAGGGACTTTCTTCATCGGGAGCGGGGCACTACAGGGTTATAGTCCCCAATCACAACCGTTCGTTTAACAATCAACGATCCAGATTACTTTCACGTAAAGACAAGTATTTATATGTAAAATAATCCGGATCGTTGATTGTTGAATGGACGACTATGATTGGGGCACTATAGGGTCTCGAGATCCTTCTCCACTATACATTGGTGTGAGTCAGGGATGGATCCAAGGGGGGGCATGCGGGGGCACGTGCCCCCCGCTGACCCCCACTTGTCAACGTAAAAAAAAAAAAAAAAAATTCCGTGAATGAGTTTCGTATATATATTTTTTGTGTCGAGTTCAATAACATGACCAACATGTTGTTGGTGGTAAGTCACGTTGCCTCCAAGCAGTAGGTTGCGAGTTTGACTCCTCTCCCTTCTTTTTTAAGCCACAAAAGTTGAAATGTTATCAAATAAAAGTGATTATTCGCGAGTTCGACTCCTCTCCCTTCTTTTTTAATAAGCCACAAAAGTTGAAATGTTATCAAATAAGAGTGATTGTTGAAGTTTAAACCCTGGACCTTTGGTTCCAAAACTAATTGCCTTTCCTCTTTGCCACTAGACCAACAACAATCTTTGTACAACAACTTGGTAGTTTTATTATATATTTTGATCCTATAATGGCAATAACAATTCTCCTAACATTTTTTTCCTGAATTTTAATTTTCTTCGTTCTTTTTAAGAAAATGATACAAAATCATGAAAAATTTGTTTAACTTAAATATTTTTTAATTATAGAGATCTTTTACAATGATCCCTAGCCTTCAATAATTTCTTATTTGATATATGAAGTTTAGAATCAATCTTACACAATTTCTTGTCCCTAACAAAATCGTTGACTAGGAAAAAAATTGCACGATTATAATTAATAAAATGCCCCACTGGATTGGATTTCTGGATCCGTTCCTATTGTGAGCTCCATCACGTAGTATTTGGCTCTCACACTAATATGTTGTCGAAAAGACCAACATAGCGCACCACGTTGACCCTAAAATCAAAATTTTGGTACAAATTAATTACTAGCTTGAAATTAACTAGTGTCCAAAAGAATACATTCATAATTGTCCTTGTATTCTTAACGACCAGTGCCTTTCAGTTCATTTGTTTTCGTGTGACCAAAAGAGATTCTCATATCAAATCTCTCTGGAATTTTTTCGGGGACTCAATTTTTGTCTCAACATGGCTTCTCAATTTTTGTTTTCGTGTGACCAAATTTTTTTTTTACATTTCAGAGACAATGTTATCTCATAAAATGCGTATATTATTTTTGGATAGTAAACATGTTGAGTGATTAGTTGGCGAAAACATATAGTAATTTTATGGTATTAAGTAGTAACATATGAAAATATGTACCCTTTTGGGTATTATAAATAATTTTTACTTCAGTAATTTCTCCATCTGTCTCATAAAGGGTGTGTGTTCAAGTCACACTGGGAAGGTTTTCCAATAATTGCACTCTTCATCCACTTTTGTTGCACTCTACATTGACAACGGTTGCACTCCTCAACAAATTTATTGCACTCGAAATCACAGATTCAAGAAGGGGGTATTTCGGTCAACATTATTATGGGTTCCATGTATATACAATTAAAATTGTGCGTTTCATGTATATGCAATTTCTAAAAAATGGTCCACGTCTTTGCAACTAATTGCTCCTACTACCATTTTAGAGCAATTTTCCCTATTAGTTTATCAATTTACATCGTCCATTTTGTAGAGTCCGACAAATAGATTATGAATAAATATTTATTCTACATGGAAATTAGTAATAATCTTATTACACTTGTACAAAATAAATGGTCAGAATTACTTGACCACCCACGATTACTAAATTAAGAGGATATGAGTGATCAACTGGATAAATATTAATGTATGATTTAGCTAATTTAGGGGCCGTTCCACTAAGTTTTAACTTTTTAATTGATGTATGTGAGGAGAATAACACGTATTAAAAAGCACGAAAAGCCAAAAAAAAAAGTTGCCTTAATATATAAATGATCAACATAGTGAGGTTAAATACAATAAATAATTTAGTTTATAGTAAAATGAGACCTATGGTATACTCCACGGCCTCATAAAATCCCTTGAGAGAAGTCGAGTCCTTGTCACCCCAATCTCTTATGCAATTCACATATTGCAGCTGCACTACCACTATCACCTTATTGGTTTTTTTTTTTCTTTTCTTTCTCGGCAGTCAGCACTATCACCTTATTGTTGTGGCTTCATATTTCACAATTAATCATAATATTGTTTTTTTTGTAACCTAACGTAACATATTTTTTAGTGCTTTTTATTCATGGGCTACAACAATTCTTTGAAGAATTGAAAGAACAATTTTTTTGGAAACTTATTATGTCCTTCTATTGACAGCCCATTAATTAGACTGACAATAAGGAAAGAAGCAGACTTCTTCTTTTACACATTCCTATACACTTTTCACATATTTCAATACACTTTTTAAACTTGAACGACAGCCTTGGAAACTAATTTTTGAATTTTTTCTTGTAATAAATAAGTTAAATCGGTCCTATACATCATTTTCCACCTATATGACTATATATCCAGCTTTTGATTACGGCTGAGTTTTTCAAATGATTTTAGCAACCCAGTTGCTAAAATCAACTCTGATTCTAGCAAACAATATATTACCACCAACTTCAAAAAATAAATATTTATTACCACTAACTCCAATCATTCTTTTTAATTACCACTAAATCCATTAAGGTCAATCACTTTTTTTTGGATTTAGGCACTTAGGGTGCACTTTCCTATTATAGGGTTTTAGTGGTTTAGACACATTCATAGGGTACCTAGGATTTTAGGCACTTTCATAGGGTACCCTAGGCTTTTAGACACTTTCATAAGGTACCCTAGGCTTTAGGTTTAGGGTGCACTTTCCTATTATAGGATTTTTAGTGGTTTAGGCACTTTCATAGGTACCCTAGGATTTTAGGCACTTTCATAGGGTGCCCTAGAGTTTAGGTTTATGTACTTTGATAGAGTACCCTAGGGTTTAGAATTTTAGGCACTTCTTTTTTTTGCCCTTTGTTGATCTGGATTTCAAAACATCATATTATTAGTTGGGCCAAGTGGATTTTTGGTTAGGCTTGAGTTGCTATGTTTGGTCCGCTGGAGTCCAACACCATGGGGAAGTGGAGCGTGCGGTACATTTGAGTTTTTTTCCGGAGTTTGCGGTACAGGCCCTCGACAAAGTGGAGCGGCCTGTAAATTGCTCTTTAGCAAATGAGTTCAGAATGTGCTAAAATCATGATTGATTTTAGGCACTAAGTTGTTAAAATCAAACGGAAAAATTAGTCGACGTCTGTACAAGTAATCTTGGACCGCGATGATCGTTTGCAATAATTAACTAGACTAGATATACGGCAAAAGTGGAAAAAACCTTTTCACCCTCCAATGTTTGGGCTGTAACGTGTCTTCTAATTTTGAAATCTGATGTCATGACATGCACCAAGAGTGCACAATAGATAGAACAGCACTTGAAATAGGAGTAAAAGATTATCTTTCGGTTCCCAACTCAAATACAACTCTGGTTCCGTGTCCGACAAAATTTACTTTTTGTCATTCGGAAGATCCAGTTGTCACGCAACAAAACGCATTCCACATCTCATATCTTTGAATCAACAAAGGGAGATTCTATTTACAATCCTTTTTTGACTTCATACAGCCTTTTTGTTAAATACAATCCTGTTGATGTGGTAAATTTTTATTTTTGCTTCATATAACCCGGCACATTTCTCAAATTACCCCTTGTTATTTTTTTCCCAAATTTCAACACTCAAAACTCTCAAATCTCACTCAAAACCCTTTTCTCTTCCCTCCTCCCTCCGTCTAACCTCGGCCATCGCCCTCTCCGTCGAACCAGTCAAAGAAATCGCCGCTATTTTACCCGTCTGGTTTTGGCACATTTCGGATATTTACTCCCGAAACTAAATACATAATTCGGATACAAACTACTAAATTATGGCCAGTATTGCGGATATTAACTACCATCACCAATTTTGGATATAAACTCCCGGTTTTATAGGTAAATTTCGGATATTAACTACTGAAATGTATTGTGATTTTCGGGACTGTGGTACAGTTTCGAACGAACAACGACTGAGAAATCAAAAAAGCAATGGGTTACTCTTGGGTCGTTTTTTTCTCGAAAATCTTCACCTCCATGTTTTCCTCTAACTCCTCCGTGGTCTGTATTTGTGCATCCATTGGTGGATTTGGAGTTGTAAATTGCTCCAATACTCTTTGGAGCTCTTCTCCCAAATCTAGTGAGGGAGAAGATCCCTCCATTGATTCAACAAGGTTCTCCATTGTGAGAGAGGAGAGATGAGGGGCAGGAGATGACAATGGGGGTTAATGGTTGGAGGAGGAGGAGGGGGGATTTTTTTGACGTGGGAGGGAGAAGAGTGAGAAAACGATGGAGCTGATGAAGGAAGAAGAAGATGCACTGGGTTGGTATTAGCAATTGGGAAAAAGTGGGGTGGGTTGGCATGAAGTAATTTGAGGGGCTAAATGGTCTTTTTTTTTTTTTTTTTGGTCCAACGGAAAGCAAATAACAAATACAACATACAACCAAAATGAAGAGCAGCAACGCAGCGATCAACCCAAAGCCAATCAAGACCGAGTTCCAGAGAAGATAGATCTGCATCCAACTTCCACCGCTGGCGGGGTCTTACCTGCTGCCGCCGCCCCACGTCGTTCCGCTGCCGCCAAGCACCGTCTTACACCGCCTTCAACGAAAGCCAATGTAGCCGGGCCTCCATAATGGTGATGTGCATCACAAAAATGAAGGGGAGAAAGGATCTCAACCCAAAAGCATAAGAGATGGAAAGAGGAGAGGAGAGAGTGTACAGAGCTTAGGGGGACTGAGGGGAAAGGAGGAAGGAATGGAAGAAGAAGGGGGAAAAAGGAGGGGGGGGAAGAAAGGGAAAAGGGGGGCGGCGGTGGGGAAGGAGAAAAGGGGGGAAGAAAAACCCTAAAGCTCCCACTCACTCTCTCCTAAATGGTCTTTTCACGAGGGAAGTTTTGGTATTTATTTTGCATGGGTTGTATTGAGGGAAAAAGGGTTGTAAATAGAAGCTCCCATCAACAAAAGATCGGTTAGTGGAGAGTTTTTAGTTCTATTGGTAATCCTGGTCTCGCTGGGGTTGGCAGAGTTATTCGTGATCATTGTGGCAACTGATAATGGGGTTTTCCAAACAAAGGTCGGTTAGTTAGTAGAGAGTCTTTTTAAAAGTCATTATAAAAGATTTACCATTACAAAATGAACGTATAGTTATCTAAAAATAAACAACCACTAGAATATTTAAAATACATCATTTATGTATAGAAGGCTTATACAAAAACTATTTGGGTCTAATACACAAATGTAAGGTCCTAACAAATTGGAGGCCCCCCATTTTTATCATTTTTTGTGGGCTTACAGCCGAAACTTCTTGGGCTTTGCCTTTGAGCTTGCTTTGCCTTAAGTTAATGGACTGCAAATTATGGATGGTGCGGCACACTGACTCTACCATTCTGCACATCTACCGGGAGGCAAATTTTGTTGCTGACAAGTTGGCAAAGCATGCATTAAGTTTGACCACCACTTTCGTTTACTTCCATAGTGTTCCAAGTTTTGTATGTCAATGTTTTTTTATTTATTTACATGGGATGGCTACTCCACGTTGTGTAGCCAACTTTAATATATAAATAAAACTTTACTTCCTTTAAAAACAAAAAAAAAAAATACTTGAAATAAATACACTTTTGTATAAAAGATTAATAAGAAGAGAGATGTGACAAAGATGATTGTACACGAAACGAGCTTGATATTTCTTATTCCTAAAATAGATGTCATCTGTCATCATGTATTTTTCCTTGGAAAAATGGGCTCGAGATGGATTTTATGGGCTTAAGGAAATTGGGCTTGATGATTAAAAATGGGTTCAATGATTTTGTGCTTTGGTGTCAAATGGCTTGTGGGAGGCTGGGAGCTACCAGGCTACCAGCTATGTTATTATCCATAAATGCCATGCAGTTGCCACAGCCCTTTACTGAAAACAATATAGTAGGTGTTCTTTGAAGCCGATCTCATGAACTCTAACGGCTCGTTTGGATGGGGCATTAAGGGGGGGCATAAATATGGAGGGTGTTATTTATGCCCGGACCCACCTATATGGAATGGTTTGCCAACAAAAAATGCAGGGGTGTTATTTATCACCCTGACTAAATAACACCCCTGCTGGGGTGTTATTTATGGATAGCCCAGGGGGTGTCCATATTTAACACCCCCTAATACCCCCTGTCAATTTACCAAAATGCCCAAAATAATACCCCTTTCCCTCCTGGCTCAATACCCAATACCCATTACCCAGATCCTTATTATTCACGTGTAAACCTATTTTCAGCAGAGGTACAATTTAGTGTGCTTTGTATTTGATCTACAAACGCAAAATGCAATCAAAGACAAGAAATGTCACAGAGGACACCTAATTCCCAGTTACCAGAGGAAGAAAAGCAAAGATTAAGTGCAAGGAGAAAAATGCTATATGCAGGAAAAAAAAAAGTTTGGGAAGGCCAGCTTGTATTAGTTGAGATACAGCAAATGAATGGTCCAACTGATGTTTTGGTAAAGGACATGTATTCTACTGGTCCTCTAGACCAATGAAACAGCAACCACATTCATCCCGCGTTACATTCAGGTGAGATACATGCCGGTCTTGTTTGGTGCTGAGAAAACAATTAATTTTAACATATACGTTGCCAAAAAAAAAAATTAAAAAAAAGTTGTCATATATAATAAGTTTTTAAAAAAAATCTGCAATTAGTTTTTATAGTTTATTTGTTGACAAAGGTAATAAATTAATAAGTTTTGTATTTGATTAAGTAACAAACGCATGAATTGTAATATGGGCACGCACAAGGCCAATTTGGTCTTTTGACAGTTTTATATCCTTATACCCCCATTTAAACTACCATCCAAACCAAGTACTATTTATTCCCCCCATATTACCAAAATCATCCAAACCAAGTATTACTTAATCCCCCCTCACATCACTGTGGGGCCACCCTCCATATTTATTACCCCCTACTATCTTATACCCCCTCCATAAATAATACCCCGAAAATTAATCCGGCATCCAATCAGGCCGTAATGATGGGAGGAAAAGAATTACTAGTATATTCTTTAATTGGCACCACACGTTTACAGTGGTATTAGTGATTGCTGTCACCGTGGTGGTTTAAATCCAAGGCAATATGAGTTGGGTATGGTTTCTAACCATAATCTAAAAACCCAAAAAAAGTAAAAAAAAAAAATTGAAAATGAAAAGCTGAAAATGAACATCTCAAACACTCATTTATTAACACAAACCCCCGATGTGGGAGCCAGGCTAACTGGCATAGGCCCAAAGAGCCTGGTCGATCCTTCGAAACAACACAATATCAAACGGGCCCAGGAGCCTATACTAGATGTCTGACCCGCACACGGAGCGAGCAAAAACAATAATTTTTTAAAATGAGGACAAGAGGATAATTCCACTCACCAACTCAGCTAGCCAATTGCATAGAGGTGAAATAGGCCCTTTATGTACACATGCTAACCCAAACTCCCAATGTGGGAACCCATTTCACCTCTCTAGGTGAGTTTTTTGTTTGAACTGGAATTTACCTGGGTGAGTTGGTGAGCAGAAAGAATTACCCTCCCTCTCATTTTTTATTTTTATTTTAAAATACCCCCTTTTATTATTCCACTCAAAATATATATTGCTCCCATGAACCTACATTTGCGAGCAGAATCACTCTACTTTCTCAGTTTGAAGTTTACACGGAAGGTGATGATCATAAACCCCTAAAAAACCCGCCACACGCTGCACAACTACGGAGAAACCAAAAAATGGACTCATCATCATCTTCTTCTCCCATAAACCTCGCACTGGCCGCCTTGTTCGGAGCTTCCGTTATGGCGGTCTCTGCCTTCTTCATCCACAAGCGCTCCGTCGACCAAGTCATCGACCGCCTCCTCAAACTCCGCACTGCCCCACGTCCTTCTTCCTCCTCCGCCGCAGAGGATCCCTCCTTCCTCCCTTCCGAAGACGACCTCATAGACGGCGATGGCGGCGGCTATTTCGGTTCCGATGAGGATGTTGAGATTGCCATGGACGACGACGTCGTTGTTAGTCGATTCAGAGTTTCTTCTTCAATGCCGAATGTAGGTTTGTCGAACTACTGGTTTGATGATCAGCCAAGGGAGTTAGGAAATCGAGCGTCGTGGGATAAGCTCAATTTGATTCCCTCGGGTCTGCCGCCGCTTCATACAGCTCGAAAAGATGGTAATTTTATTTTATTTTTCTTGCTCCTGCCATTTGATTATCCAGTCTGTCATTTCTTTGGAAGAGAATGCAAAGAGTTTTGATATTTATATGAAGTCCTTGTGGCATAGTTTTTGTAAGATCATAGAGCTTGGAGTGCGACATAGTTTAGTGCATAGTGGGAGTTAGCAGGCATTCAGATAAACCTGATCAATGAGTTCGACTAATTCGACTCTAACATTGTTGTATTCTTTGTTCGATAGCAAAATATTATCCTGGTATTGGTTTCTTTTTATCATTTTTAGCAGTAGACGTAATTCTAGACTTTAGAATGTTTGCCGTCCAAACAGGATAGAATGGAGTGCAACCATAGTAGGAAGTATTGAAATGTGTGTGTATGGGTGTATTATTCATATAGGATGTTGAAAAAGTCACCACCTGCGTGTCGTTCATAATCATGTGCCTGCATGTCGTTCGGAATGATCTTCTCTTTGGCACATTCATCTTAAGCCGTTTAAATATTTATTTAATTGCTGTCATCAGTAGTTGCTGCACCCAATGAAATCATCTTGCAACACTGTCATGAACTGGTGGCTGATTTAGCATAACTGATGGCTCATCAACTGTCAGTCATGTTTATGTTCCTCTACTTATCATCATCCTAAGGGGGAAGTGCATAATAGTTGAAGGCTTGAAGCTTATAACTTTTTCACATTCAATACCGTTATACATTTAAGAAGAAGATCACAACTAGCCCTATTGTACTTGAATCACTAGTTCAAAATTTGAATAAGCTTAGACGTAATAGAATGGGAATAACTTAGAATTTGGGACCATTTTGAACTCAAGAATCTGTTCAGCGAGGGTAAAGGTAATTGGCCTTGTTCTCTTTCATTTTTCAGAGTCATTGAACTCTAGTGAACCTGGTAGGTAGTAAACTCAGGGGGTTCCAACATGAACCATTTGGTGCAGCATGCTGGAATCTTGCAATTTCAAGTGAAACCTGTACTACCTTAGCTTGGTCAGCTTATAGACTGCGATATTAACATTACATGTTGAACTCACTACCATGCTCATCGCAAGGGTAGATAATTTGAAGTACGTATTTTGCAAAACCATTCTTCTCTACTAGATGGAGTATTTTGCCCACACTTCCACATCATACTTGCCGTTCAGAAATTGTCGTGGAATTAGTCGTCTTCAGCTGTCATTTTCTATTTTTCTTTTGATTTTCAGCTGCAAAGTTTTGAGAATTTCGACCTTGAACTGAGCTGTAGGCTGGTAACGATTGTGGACTTAAACCAATAGAAAGCACTCGGAGTTGCTGCTTCGGCTGTTGAAGTTATTACGTCAAGTCTAAGTATTAATATAACTGGTCTAGAAGAATCAAATCAACCCTGGTTCAACAGTTAAATGATTGCCTTTTTGTTTTGAACTTTCAGTGACAAGTAAATTTAAAATAGGCGAACTGTCACTTTTTCGTTTCATTTTATCCTTTGTCCTTTCTTTTTTTCATTTGCAGAAATATGTTTATACATCTTTCATCAATTTTTTTTATTTAGGTTTTCATTTTTCAGGACAGGATCACTCTATGAATAAGTCTGGATCTAAGATCCGGGTCGGATCTGGTGGCAGGCTGATGACTCCTAGATCCTCCTGTGGCTATGCATTTGACAGTACAGAATATTCTGACGAAGAAGGAACAGAGGTTTCAACTGGGCAGGACGTTTTCTTAACATATGAGAACCTCAACTCTTCAGCTGAGGTAATAAGTTTAAGTGTATGTAGTTGCTGTTTAGTTTATAACACATATACCAATCTCCCACTGCTAACTTATGGAAACATCTCTTTTGAACTTCTTATTAAATTTTTACTTATCAGAAGACACAAATACATTGCATGTTAGTCAACTTCTACATATTGGTTCACTGAATTTGTACGAAACATGTGGACCGACTGATCCAATTTGCAATTCAAGAGGTACTGATTGTTTATACTAGTATACCGTAATCTCTTTCTGTTACACAATACTTATGGGTATAGGTGTCGGGTGTGGCTATTTGTCCAAGTTTTAGATTCATCTGGTTATCATGTCCCAGCACACAACGAAACATTAAGTGTTGTTCATGTTTTTTGGAATACTAGTGGGCAGAATGGTGTTCATAGGGACATTTCATTTCATGATATTGAAGTCATGTCTAGACATATGGTAAACATGAACTACTGAGTAGTGAGTAGTGACTATACTTGTTAGATGGAAGCCAACATCCTCACTAGACAAAAAACCCCGGTACCTTATCCACACGTCGAGTGTCCAACGTGGTACTTTTATACGTTTAGAAGAGTCCATGTAACATAGGTTGGCTGCAAGTTGTGGTCATACGGTTCCTGAGCTAGTTCCGTTGAATTTGAGTTGGTGGAGATGAGAATTTTCGAAGGACATCTATTAAGTACTCTGTTTATTGATGTTTCACAGGCTAACAACTCTGACATTCAAAATGTATCTGCTCCTCCATTTGAAGTTGACAACAGTAGCTGTATTCCAGATCAGAATTGTAGAGCTACTGCAAATGAAGCAAAAGAAAATGTAGATCAGCATGGTGCTAGAAATGCAGATACATCCTCGATGCACACCATGGGAAATGATCCAATTGTCGCCACTAATATTCTACACCAGACAACAACAGTGAATGGTATTCCTAATTTCCCTTTTTTCATAGAAATCTTACTGGGATCGGATGTTGCTGCTTTCAAGTCTTTGTCTCATTGAGTTCTTTTATTAGATTGTTGGTTTGCTTACATGTTGGTGTTGTGATATATCATCTATTCATCTGGTTAGTTATTTATTTTATTTTTTTGGTAAAGTAAGATATGATTACCAAAGAAAAACAACATTACACAATGAATAAGGGGTATCCCCCACCAAAAGCTTAAGCAGCTCTTAAAAGAAACAAAAGTACATCCAAAACGGCAAAACCTAGGCAACTCCCACATCTACAACAGAGATATCCAAGAAACTAAGAATCCTATCAGAAATGTTTCATGCCCAACATTAGTCTCTATTCACATTACCAGTTCCCACCTTAGTCCAAGAACTGACCCTATCCCTGACATCCTGAATAACATTGCTGCAAACAGAGGAAGGATCAGAAAATTTGTTACAAAAAATTCCCTCACTTCTAGCTTCCCAGATGTGATAAACAGCCCTAGCCATGGCAAGTTTGTAGAGAGTAGAAGGGAAACCTGGCTTGGTATGCTGAATGGCCCAGTCCTTCTCAACTTCCCACACTCACGGTTGTCTATTTAACCTGAACTTCTGCAGAATGGATTCCTAAACTTTGGTAGAGAAAGAAAAGGTGGTTATGAGACTCAGGATCAGTCCAACACAGAATACAAGGCAGATCAACAACCATTCCCCAGGCTAAAATTCTATCTTTGGTAGATAATCTCAACCAACAAGCCAACCAAGTAATAAAAGCCCACTGCTGGATCCCTTGTTTAAACCAAACTAACTTAGCCCAAGGAACAGGATTGTGGGAAGGTTTAATGGCTTTCCATGCAGTTTTAACTGAATATACACCATTGCTAGAAGGGAGCCAAGTAACTGAATCCTCAACATGAGAGTTGGGCAGCAAAGCTACAGGGGAAGAATGCAGGAGTTGCATGATAGCTCTGTTCCTCCTCCTTGGCCAGTGCCACTCACCATTCTGTAAAATGGCGGAGACTTTTGCAAACAAAAACCTGACTACATTCCGCACAATAGTTTCCCCAAAAACCTTATAAAGAGTCCCTTGAGGGTGCCAATAATCCAACCATAAGAAAGTATTATTACCATTCCCAATATCATGTCTAATAAGAGGTTGTCCCAACTCCCTTAGGTTGAATTTTTTTCTTAAAGTCCATGAAAAATCCTGGGGTATTATCATGTGCCACAAACATTTCCTTTTGATGATATAGGTGTGGACCCATTTAACCCATATCGAATTGGACTTCATGCTAAGGGCCCATAAATGTCTTAAAATGGTAGCCTTATTCCAAAGTTTAAGGGGCTTGAAACCCAATCCACCTTCTGTCTGCCTTCGGAATGCTCACCCATTCCCATTTGATTTTAGCACCTCCTATCATCTGGTTAGTTGGTCAACCTTTATGGCCTGTGCTTTCCAACTCTGTTATGTTTGCTTGATTGGTGTCCTTCTTCCTCTCAAAATTACTGATAATAGAATCAACAAACCAAGAAGAGGAGGAAGTATGGAAGATGATTCGTGGGTGTTTGGATTTGCGAGAGAGGTATGTCTACAGGGAAAATGTTGCTCCATGGATGAAGGCAACTGGTGAAGAATCTTCTGCATCAGGAGCAAATAGTGATCCACTTTGCTTTGTCCCTGTTGAAGCAAGTGCTGTGAGTTGCCCTTTGCTTCCTACTTCCTAATGTATATGAATTGTTTGAGTTTAGGTTCCTGGGTTTGCTTTTTAAAAAGCAAGGAAGTGAATCAACGCTGTTAACTCTTAGCCGCGTGTCTAATTGTTTTCTTTTAATTTGCAAGCAGCACCACTTTAGGATGGAAGATGGAGTTGTACGCGTTTATGCAAGTGAAAATGGTAAGCTTTGCAAATCACATCAATTGGACATGGTTATATTGTTCCTAATACTCTCTCTCTCTCTCTCTCTCTCTCAGACGCCACAGAGCTTTTCCCTGTTGCAAGTTCAACAATGTTTTTCACCGATATGCATCACCTCCTTAAAGTTATGTCCATTGGAAACGTTCGCTCTGCATGCTATCATCGATTGAGATTTCTCGAGGAGGTGATATCCTTCAGATATTCCGAGTTCTATATATAGATAATTTGTTGTGATCCAAGCTTACGACTTCAACTTGACCACCGTACAGAAATTCCGCCTTCATCTGTTAGTAAATGCAGATAGGGAGTTCCTAGCTCAGAAGAGCGCGCCTCACCGTGATTTCTACAACATCAGAAAAGTTGATACGCATGTCCATCATTCTGCTTGCATGAACCAGAAGCAGCTTTTGCGCTTCATTAAGACAAAACTTAGAAACGAACCAGATGAGGTAAACAACTTTAACTCATTGAGTAGAATAACTTCAGCCTGTTCCCTGTTGCATAAATTTATGAGATTCTGGACTAACCGAGATAAAATTTTCACTTCGGGTTTCTTTCGAAGGACTTTGTTTTTATTTTATTCTACTTAATGCTTCTTGGTTATGCTTTGTATTTCATTTTGCAGGTTGTCATATTTCGTGATGGAATATATTTTACACTTAAGGAAGTCTTTGAAAGCCTGCAGCTAACAGGGTTGGGATGATTATATTGTTCCCTTGATACTTGTTTTATTTATCTTTTAGAAGTGTAAACTCTCTCTCTGATTCTTGGCAATTGCATTGCAGTTATGACCTTAATGTTGATCTTATGGATGTGCATGCTGATAAAAGTACATTTCATCGATTTGACAAATTCAATCTCAAGTATAATCCTTGCGGACAGAGCAGACTCAGAGAGATATTTTTGAAGCAGGACAATCTCATCCAAGGTACGAGATATAACAAAGAGAAATTTAGCTTGGATTGCCGGTGTTGGTATGCCATAAGCGTTTGTATGTGTTGATTTCTGTTCAATTCCAGAGAAAGAGAGAGAGAGAGAAAGTGTCGAAGGTTTTTTCAATGTGTAAAAGAGCTATACAACGTTATGTATAAGAGAGGAAAAGCTACAAGGACTAAACTACCCCTAGGTAATATAAACATCACAAAGAGACCCTCAACATATCTTAACACTCCCCCTCAAGTTAGTGCAAAGATATCTATCTAGCCCAACTTGAATACAATGGGGTGAAAACTTTTACTACTAAGACTCTTAGTAAATACATCGGCCAATTGGTCTTCGGATCTCACAAAAGGCATGCATATCAAACCGTTGCTCAGCTTCTCCTTGATGAAATGCCTGTCAATCTCAATATGCTTTGTTCGATCATGTTGAACAGGATTATGAGCAATGTTTATGGCAACTTTGTTATCACAGTAGAGCTTCATAGGACCACGATCAGGAAATCCCAAATCACGCAAGAAGGTTTGGAGCCATGAAAGCTCACAAACACCATGAGCCATAGCTCTGTACTCAGCCTCTGCACTGGATCTAGCTACCACAGACTGCTTTTTACTCCTTCATGTAATCAAATTCCCTCCAAGGAAGGTGCAATAGCCAGAAGTAGATCGCCTATCATCAATAGAACCTGCCCAGTCTGCATCAGTGAAAGCTTCCAATCTCAAGTGACTATGATTAGAGAACAAAATTCCTTCACCTGGGGCAGATTTAAGATACCTCAAGATACGATAAACTGCATCAAGATGACTAGTACGAGGTTCATGCATGAATTAGCTCACAACCCCCACAGCATAGGAATATCTGGTCTAGTGTGAGATAAGTATATCAAGCGGCCCACAAGTCTCTGATATCTCTCCTTTTCTGTAAGTTCCCCCACATTGCTACCAAGATGATGGTTGGCCTCAATGGGAGAATCGGCTGGCTTACATCCCAACATACCGGTTTCTTCCAAGAGATCAAGGATGTACTTCCTTTGAGAGATAAAAATTCCTTTGTCAGATCTAGCCACCTCCATTCCAAGAAAGTACTTCATAGACCCCAAATCCTTAATCTCAAACTCTTGAGCAAGAAGAGCTTTAAGGTTAAAAATCTCATTCACATCATCACCTGTCATGATTATGTCATCCACATAAACAATAAGAATGGCAATCTTACCATTACTTCTCTTGATGAACATAGTATGGTCAGCATGACTCTGCTTGTACCCAAATCTCAACATGGCTTTGAGAAACCTGTCAAACCATGCTCTAGGAGATTGCTTCAATCCATAGAGTGCCTTCTTCAATCTACACACCTTTCCCTCGGTCTGAGATGAAGAAAAACCGGGTGGAATAGCCATGTACACCTCCTCCTCTAATTCGCCATGGAGGAATGCATTCTTCACATCAAACTGGTGAAGAGGCCAATTTAAATTGGCAACAGAAGAGAGTAGAACTTGCACAGAGTTCATCTTCGCTGCAGGGGCAACGTCTCCTCGTAGTCAATACCATAGGTTTGTGTGAAGCCCTTGGCAACAAGTCTGGCCTTGTATCTCTCAACTGTCCCATCAGCTTTGTGTTTCACAGTGAACACCCATTTGCACCCCACGGGTTTCTTCCCTCTTGGAAGTGATACTAGCTCCCAAGTGCCATTCTTTTTCAAAGCCGTCATCTCCTCTACCATAACTCCTTTCCACTTAGGTATCATGAATGCATCCTGCCAATTCTGTCAAATAGATATAGAAGAAAGAGACGAAACAAAAGCATGATGCGAAGGAGATAAACGGTCATAAGAAACAAACTGGGAGATAGGATGTTGGGTACACATTCTGACTCCCTTTCTAAGAGCAATAGGAGCATCAAGATCATCAACAACAGTAGGAAGAGAATCATTACCAGATGAGTCAGCTGAAGAGTCAGAAACTGGAGTAGGTGATGGAGATTGGCAAAGTGGCACTGCACATGTAGACTTGCCTTTATTCCTTCGAGAAAAAATCTGCAGATTTGGCCTATCCAGTCTTCTACCAACATCATGTTCCACTCTTTCTGCGGGTAAAGGTTCTTGCACTGATTTCTCTTTCTCCCCCTCACTATGACAAGGTAAAGGGTAAGACCACGACTCAGGAGTATAATATGTCAACATCTCTTCCTGTTTATCATTCTCCCCCTGAAGAGATGAAGTGGTCAAAGGGTAAAAGGATTCTGTTTCCCAAAAAGTGATATCCATGGAGACATACGTTTTGCGAGAGTGCGGGTCATAGCATTTATAACCCTTTTGAGTGGGAAAATAGCCAAGTAAAATACACTTGCGAGCTTTGGGATCCAGCTTACCACCTGGGTGCTTAGGAGCATGGACAAAACACACACAACCAAATACTTTGGGTGGAAGAGATGAGACCCGAGAACAACCTAAGAGAAACTTAATCGGAGTTTGGAACTGAAGAACACTAGATGGCATGCGATTGATAAGAAAAGCTGCAGTAAGGACAGCTTCGCCCCAAAAATGTTTAGGGACATTCATAGTGAACAATAGAGAGCGGACTACCTCAGCAAGATGGCGATTCTTGCGCTCGGCAACTCCATTTTGTTGTGGAGTGCCAACACAAGAAGTCTGAAACAGAATACCAAAGTCATTAAGATGTGCCCGAAAAGTCCCATCTATATACTCGGTCCCATTATCACTACGAAGCACTTTAACATTAACATCAAATTGAGTACGCACCATTTGGTGAAAAGATTTAAAGCACGAAAAAACCTCATTTTTTGCCTTTAGTAAATACACCCAGGTGACACGAGAATAACAATCAATAAAGGTGACAAACCAGCGATAACCAGACAGAGATGTGACAGGAGAAGGACCCCAAACGTCAGAATGAATAACCATAAATGGCAAATCACTTCTGTGATTGACAGGAGCATAAAATGAGCGCTTATGTTTCGCAAGCTCACAAGCTTCACAAAGGAACTGACTTCGAGAACATTGCTTAGTAAAACTACGGAACAGTTTTTCTAGAATTCCAAATGATGGATGACCCAATCTACGATGCCATTGATGTAACAAGGGAAGAACTGAACCCGTATCTGCTACAAGAGCTTGACCACATGACAAAAGTGGACAAACTGGATTAGGTGCAGATTCCAAAAAATAAAGGCCCCCGTGAGCTTTACCACTGCCAATCATCCTCCCTGTATCCAGTTTCTGAAAGACACAATGTGTAGGAAAAAATGTTATGGAGCAATTTAAGGATTGGGTAAGACTACTAACAGATATAAGGTTAGTAGAAAAATTTGGAACATGAAGAACTGAGGAAAGAGAAATGGTTGGAGAACAACGAATAGAACCTTTCCCCGAAATAGCAGATAAAGAACCATCAGCTACTCTAACCTTATCCTTACCAGAACAAGTAGAGTAGGAATCAAAAAAGGACGAACAACTTGTCATATGATCCGTAGCACCAGAATCTATGATCCACGGAAGAGAGCTAGGGGTAGTAGAAGCATAAGCATGTATCTCTTTGTGAGCAAAGAAATCAGATGCAGTGGAAGTAGAAGCAGTGGTAGATGGAGCATCAAGCCTAGCCAATAGGCGCCTAAGGGTTTGCAACTCCCCCTGAGAAAGGGCACCAACCTCCACCATATCGACAGAAGAAAGACAGTGACAGATTGCTTAAAACTGCAAATACACACTGTGGTATTCAAGTACAACCAGCAATAGCAAGGCCTATCAAAGGCAGTCGACAGTTAACGCTCCCTTAAACAAGATGCTATAGTCACATTCCCCGGAAAAAATAGACAGCTGATTTCAGAGCAACCCAGCCAGTTGCGGAGTCAATCAATGGTGACCCAATGATTTTGAGCAGAAAGGAGAGTGACCCAGTTGATTTCGGAACCAAACGACGTCAGACAAGGCCTATCAGAGGCTGTCAGTGATTATCCAGTGAGCTTTGAACACAAATAGATGCAGAAATTGCCGAAAATGACAACCCAGTGGCTATCGAGTACAGGGAATAACAACCCAGCCAATTTCGAGCATAACAAGTCAATTTCGAGCATAAATGGGAACAACCCAGTGAAATTCGAGCATAAAAAAGGTCTACCGTGACCTAAAAGGACTCACCGGAGGTCGAACAGGGGTCGCGGGAGGACGGCGAAGGCCAGACGGTGGTTGATGGTAACCAACGAAGGTCATACAGTGGTCATCGAAGCAAGCCCAGTGAGATTTCGAGTACAAACAAGGTTAAATAGTCGATTTCGAGCAAAATACAGGTCGTACGGTAGTCGTCGGAGCTCGCCGGAGCTCGTTGGAGGTAGTACTACCGTCGTCGATGGTGGTCGAGTAAAACCTAGAGGGTTTCGATGGTAACCCAGTTGATGAACCAACCCAGACTGAAGCAACGCTCGATCGTCACAAACGGGACCAAGCCGATGTACTGTTCCTCACTTGATCTCAGAAAATTGACACAATAACAGTCTTTATTACTCGATCTACTGGAAGAAACACTACCAATTGAAGAATCGATGCTCTGATACCATGTTCAATTCCAGAGAGAGAGAGAGAGAGAGAAAGTGTCGAAGGTTTTTTCAATATATGTGTAAAAGAGCTATACAACATTATGTATAAGAGAGGAAAAGCTACAAGGACTAAACTACCCCTAGGTAATATAAACATCACAAAGAGACCCTCAACATATCTTAACAATTTCTTATATGTTCTGTTCAGTTTAAGAGTTCATGAGAGGCAATGACCCCCTTTTACTTGAGGTCAACGAAGAACAATGCAGGAAATAGAATTTGAAAATGTGTATGGGAAAAGTTGTGCAAAATAAGATGTCTTGAAATTTAATGGAAGTTATATTTTCTCTTAACCAACTTCTTTTGACGATATCCAATGTGTGTTCAGTAACTTAAATTTATCTTATTTTTTAGAAATTTCCAAATAGTTATGTTGTGCTCAAGCTAGGGGCAGACACAAGGGGGTGCTAGGGGTGCCCGGGCCCTTGCACCACTCCAAATATTCTGATATATTATACTAGTTTTTGAGGCTAATTTGGAAAAGTTCTATGGGACTGGCCCTGAAACAATTCTTAAAATTGCTATATAAGTTGAATAAAATCCTTAAAATTCCAAGTTATCAACCATCTTTTTGGTCATATGTATGTTTACGCAGGAACTACGCATATGCACACAATCTAGTATCTTCCTCTGACCTAGCAGGTAGCAATATATAGTTGATGAATATACTTCTTGTTGTCAATGTAGAAATACATGTGATTCGGGCCCCTGCCAGGTTCAAATCCTGTGTCCACCACTGGCTTTGGCACATCTGTTACAAGTCTCCTTGAAATCCTATTTTCTACGAAGGAACCAAAAGGGTTTCCTAGGATTGTCTTTGATTTATATTCTTGTTTAGCTATGATCACTTATGAATTATTCAGCATGAATGTGGTTTTAGCTATGGATATTTTAATATACGTCAAGCTTAACTACATCGTAGATAGCTAGTTTTCTTCAGATATGGAAGTTCGGGAGAGTTAAGATTGGGGCAAAAATAGGTGGAAGTTTCTTCTTGTTATGGATTTATGAGAAACAACCTTCTGAATACTTTGCTGCTTTTTGAAAAATTGAAAGACAGCAAAGGGTGTTATCCAAAGTAATGTAGTTCATGTGTTCAAGACTGAATTTTTGAAATTCAAATTCAAAAGGCTAGCGATTTGACCTCTATCATTCTCAACATTAAAGAAATAAGCACCAGATTGGTGGTTATCGATGTCATCAAAAGACAACTAAATCTGCATTCATTTTCTCCTGTGTAGATTTTTATAGTCAGTGTAGAGAGAAAAAGAAAGACACTCATGGTGTTATAACCTCAAGAAAAGCTAATGATAGGCTCCCTAGGGATAACATATGGTGGATGGAGGAGAGAAAGGCAGTGACTAAGAGGTATATGATTTTTCGATGTGATAAAGCACAAGTTTTGTTAGGTTGCAACTGCAGAGACTCATGACTTTCCTATCACCATAAGAGAGTCCGTATCTTTTTGTCTTTTGCATGGATGAGTTGACTAGGCATTTTAAGGATCATGTTCGCAGATGATGTTGTCTGGGTGAATGAAACTAAAGAGTTAATGCAAAAGTAGGAATTTTGAGAGAAATATTGGATTCCAAAGGGTGTAGATGAATAGGATAAAACTTTATAAAAGGGGATGTCTAGTAGTTTGAGAAGTACACATATTGAAGATGTGAAGATTTTTCACTGTGAAATACTGAGAAGTGAAAAATTGCTATCTACGTTCAATGTAACCAGGATGCATAGATTTGGGATCATGTACCCCAAAACATGCATGCAATTGAGTTCAAGTTTTTATTCACGTAAATTACCCACTAATAATTTTTGTTAATTCGATTGTGACATAAATATTACAGGTCGTTTTCTAGCAGAGGTGACAAAGCAGGTCTTATCAGATCTCGAAGCAAGCAAATACCAGGTGTAACCACATATTATGTCAAATTTTCAATCTCTTTTGTAGTCTCGCACTTTGTTACTTTTCTTATATTTGTCATGTCATACTTTTTATCCAACAAAGAAAAAGCTAGTACTTTTGGCCACCGAATTGAAGCATCTTGACCTCTTCTATAGCCCATGGCAACTAGGTAGACGGTAGACCTATGAAATACTGAAATAAGGTCCTCAAACAGTTACCAGGTTCAAGGTTAGTGTTTACACTAGGCCTCTTATGCACTTTGAATCCCAACAGAACTAACTATGGTTCCCCACCCATTGGGGAAGAAAACTTGTAGGATGCTATTTGTAAGTGCATACCCCTTTGATTGGGGAGCACCTACTCAGGTTGGTTACTATACTCTCCTGTGTTGTGGGATGATATTTGATCGTTTATTTGATTTACCTTTGGAATAGAATTTCAAATTTAGTTACTTTTTTATAGCTAGAGAATGTCCCTTACATACTCTATTTGGGTCATTCCAGTAGAACAGAAAATAATACAATTCCATAAATCACTGCTTTGGTCCCATATCCTTTCCCTTGTAGTTGTGTTATATTCCTCTATGCCTATGGCCATGGCTAATTACAAATGTGATAGAGGATATAAATAGCACTAAATGGCGCCCAGACCCAAGCCATGCATGTACCTTCATTTTAGAATAATTGGTTACATCAAAGGTTTTGTTGACTAATTTTGTGTCGGAAAAGATATCGTTGTTGATGGGAAAATCTAACATCTGTAATGATCCTATGTCCAGATGGCAGAGTATAGGGTTTCCATCTATGGAAGAAAACAAAGCGAATGGGATCAGCTGGCAAGTTGGTTCATTAACAATGAACTATATAGCGAAAATGTTGTTTGGTTAATCCAGGTAACTTGCTATGTTTGTGTTTGTTAGAGTAGCTGCAGTTTACGTGCATAATTGCCCCTCCAAAATGTTGGTCTCTGTTGTTTTTTGGGGGGTACAGTCCATTACTTGTTTCAATTACTTTTGTATGTGCTTAGCCCAAGTGTCCCATTTTTCCATCTTTGATTGATGTTAGTGTGTCGTAAGGAACGTCATTAAACGATATTATTGATTGCTGCTCTTTTATCAGAATCATTGAGACCTTGCACTGCCAAGTCCCAAGAAATTAAGCGAAGCTGCATGTGGTTAATTCCAAATCCAGATGCTATTCTCTTTTTCCCATCCACAACTTTTAGAGTAAGGGGCACTTGGTTCCCAAAATTACTCTTCTCTTACCCCGTAAAGCTCTTTCTTAATCTTGTGCATGCATTTGGAAACGGTTCCCAATTGGCACAGTTGAAACTCCCATCTTACACGAAAACCCTCAACCCTGTCTCTGGAGCTGATACTGGAATGCGACGGAGGTCCCACCTGTCTACCCTGTATGACTGTCTGGCTGGACTTCTTCTGTGCTACGTTCTTCATATGAACTGATTCTGAACCATCATAGATAATATTCCCTAGGGTCCCAACTGAGCTGAGCCACCATTAACAAACTACAAACACTTGATTTTCATCCTTGAAGGACAACAGCGAACCATCTTCAGACCAAACCTCCTCAACCACATCATGTCCATCCTCAAGTCTTAAACAGAGATGTTATTTGCTATCCGGAACAGCTGTAATACGTCATTATTTATGCCATCCTCTGCATTGCCTCATTTTTGGATCTATTCTCTTGTTAATAACAATGACAAGAATTCGCCTTCCTCCGCAATGGTATGATTTGATTGTGAGACATCATTCCACTTCCTCAACTACCTATGAACGCTCCTGTCAGCACTTTCGCCAAGAGTTGATGGGCCACTGAACAAAGTGTAAAGTCTGGAATATCCTTCACAATCTTCTATGTTGATTGCACATGACGTGTACATATGACCTGTTATTGTTACCTAGAAGCTATCTTTCGGTGAAGACTTACTAACTCAGTTCGAGTAGATTTTGTTTCAGTTATAGGGTAAATTGGAAATTGTACTCTCTGGAGCCTTGTAGTAGTTACAACCGCATACATTGAGATGTTTCATCTTGGTAAATTGTGGTAGTAATTTTTCTTAGCAGAGGTAAATAATTATGACTCTCATGTTCTTATCAAGAACAATTGGCCAATCACTGTTATGATCCGTTGTTTCTCTGTTTTCGCTCTTTCAATTTGTAAAGATTTTCTTGTTTCTTGAAAATTTCCCTTTAAAAAAAAAAAAAAAAGCTTTTCTTTTATGCTTTGCATTGGAAGGAACTTCTGACAATGTATAAATCAGAGAGTACTGAAAAGCTATTCTCACATAAATGCAGCTCCCACGGCTATACAATGTGTACAAGAGCATGGGAACTGCTACATCATTTCAGAATATTCTAGACAACGTCTTTATTCCACTTTTTGAAGTCACAGTTGACCCGAATTCTCATCCTCAGCTACATATGTTCCTGATGCAGGTTTGATCACCTCTCTACTTTTTTTCGCTTAGTATCTCATTCCCTCAAAAAGTAGGACAATTCTTTTCCTTTGTGTTGCTTTAAATGGTTTACTGGTGCAAACTTTATTGCTTGGTAGTATTTTGTCTGGTATAATAGTCTCTTACCAATTTGCAATTTTGCTTAGTGCTTGAAAAGCTTGTTGTTTGGACTTACTTATATTCATGATTATTTACAGTCATTGGTCAAGTGACAAGTACGATGAGGTTTTGATTGGAACTTGGAACTATACCATCTTACTATAGGGCATTGGGTTATATTGCTGGTATTAAGATAACTCTATACAGTCACATCACCTACGCAGTACATGCTAATGAGTAGTGAGGCAACCCTCCCTTACGGGGTTAGTTCTACGCAAGACTGTATAACAAATTCATGAATAGAAGTTATTCAAACCTTAGACACCCTTAGAAGAGTGTTTTGACATTGATTCTTGAGAAAATGTTAGAAAAAGTTGTTAAGAACTCTGACTGTATCATATTCAATACTCGAGTCATCAAATGGATACTGACTCTGCCTATTATTCAGTTTGTGGGGCCCGGCAGTTTTGAGAATTGCGCGTAAAATGTGAGCCAGTTCAAAAGATTCGTCACTGATTGTGTCCCAACGTAAATCCACCAGAGGACTCGCATCCATCTATGCACAAGTCATGATTCACGAATCTTGATGTATAATAAGATTCTACTGCTATGATTGCTAGGCTAAGACGTGAGTCAGTTTATACCAAGGTAACCGGCTTAACGGAGTGCCTCCAACTCCCTACAACCATGGGGCCAACTCCATCTTGTAGTCTAGAGGATTCCTCAGTAAAACCTCTAAAAGTGACTCATATATACTGTTCCTGCTGATAGCTAAGGTCCTCTTATTGACCTGCATCCGGAAATACAGACTGGTAACTTGCTTCTAGCCCGATTTCTTTCCTTTGTTTCTCATAAATAATAGGTACCGCTGGAGCATAAACAGGTAACAGGAAGAAGCATGAGAGCAAATACCAGTCCATCTCAATCTAGAAAAGATATGCTTAGGGATGCTACCTAAACAGATCGAAAGACATTTATCAATGAATCGGAATCCGTAGGATATAAATGTCCTCTTACTGAGCTGCATCAGGATTTGCAGAAAGGTAACCTGCTTCTAGCCCCATTTCCTGCCTTCATTTCACACAAGTAATAGGTATCGCTGCAGTTTAAACAGGTACTCGGATGAGGCATGATAGCAAATATCAGTCCATATCAATCTACAAAAATTGGGCTTATGCATGCTACCTAAAAACATAGGAAGACAATTAATCATTTGAGATACTGTGATTTGTGAGGCTAATGGTTAAGAAAATACATCTAAATTGTATGTCCAGCCAACATGTTTGGTCCTAATATCTTGCAGCAGTGGGACTAACCTAGAATATGGTGTACAAAGATTCAAAGTAGTTCACAATTTTTGTTCCAGAGCATTGTAATTGAGTCAATTGGCAACCCAAACACTTTCTTTTCTCCTCCGTTGTGTCTCAATTATGAGCCTGAAATCCAATATGTCAATAGATGTGGAGGGCAAAGAAGTGCAATAGCTGAGACTCTCCTTGAATCAAGGGCATGGTTTCTACTATAAAGTAGCCAGTCTAGTAGATAACCTCCTGAAAATCAAAGAACAAGTCAATTACCCAATTGACAAACAAGGCTAAATAGAATCTAATCTAACCCATATCTTGTTGATCAAATCCAATTTCTATCAATCTAATCAACGAAACTTATGAAACAATCACTAGAGTGGCACAAGCAAATTTTACGTGGAAAAACGTTGACGTAGTCAGGGAAAATCTACTCCTGGACCTAGTTCACCACCTTGCCATGGTTGGACGCTCGAGTTCCTTGTTCCTCAAGCAAGTTTCCTCCTGGAGGAATACTCCAATTGCCTTTGGAATCCTCCGACTTCAACCCAAGTGGCCGATGATGGCTTTAGCTTTGAAGAGATAGTTTCAGCCCGGGGATGTATAGATTGAAGGTTTGCTTTCTTCAAGCAATGTTGAATTCACTAGCATAAAGCTCTTTGGATTTGTTTCACACTATCTGGATTGGTACTCCTACAGGTCTTCAAAGACTGCTCGAGTGGTGTAGGTGAACCAACTTCTCAGTTCTTTCACTGTAGACTCTTAAATTGACTTCTAAACTCCCCGGAATGCTTCTGAACCACTTGGATTGCTTTGAAGCTTATTTCAATCGAGTTGGTTTCAGCCAAAAAAGTGTACAATGAACGTGGAAAATTAAAATTTGAAGTACAACTCATTGCTAATGGCATGGCAATTGAAATAATTTTTGTATGTGATTTGCCAAACCAGCAACCACCGTAGGACACAAGAGATCAGTACGAATAGCAAACAAGGTTGTAGTGTTTCAAATTTCTTACATTATGGTCAAAAGGTCATTTATTTGGTTAGATATACGTCTATAGAAATGCCTTCGTATGTGCAAGGAAAAGTTTTGATTGCTAATAATTAGATTTGTAGCTTCATCTTCTATGAAAGTTAAAATGTCCATTTTGCTGAATATTAACTAGTCGTCTTCTAGACTTTGATTATCTATGTTTCTGGTCATTCTATATACAGGGCAATCAACTAACAATATCTTGCTGCTTTTCATCTTACTCCTCTTTCGGGTACATCTTAATTTAAGAACCTAGGATTAGATTTAGTGCTTATAGTATTTTCACCTGTATTGAGTTACATTGGTATCTTTAATTTTGGTTCATCTTTGATATGACTTTCTTGCAGTTGAGTCTTATTGGGCAATCTCATGTAGCATATGTGCCAAAAACGTTCCCACCAACATAATATTGTGCTTGAATTCCATTCATTTTAGTTGTTTGCAATCTCAAGTAGCACATGCACCATAAATTTACCCACTAACAAAATGTTGTGCTTCCATGGAAGGTGCTTACTTGGTTATTTGTGTGTCATTACAGGTTGTGGGCTTTGACCTTGTTGATGATGAGAGTAAACCAGAAAGACGTCCAACCAAACACATGCCGAAGCCTTCTGAATGGACAAATGAGTTTAACCCTGCATATTCGTACTATGCTTATTATTGCTATGCAAATTTGTATACTCTTAACAAGGTTTGCAGAAAATTTACATGATTTCCGGAAATATTGGCATACTGTTCGTGTAGGGGATAATTTTTTATGGGTAGAAAGAGAAAAGTGTACATGGTAATACGTTCATGGAATGGTGTTGAAAATTATGGAAACGTGAACATCAGTAAATTCAAACCAAATACAACTTCAGCATAGTTGAATTCTCCTAAGGTTTAATAACCTCCTGCATCATCCTGATATTGTTCTAAGGTATCAAAATAATCATCCTGATATTGTTCTCAAAGCATTTGAACGGATCTCAAATCCATGTTGATTACTTGATCTGCCTTTGGCTTTGGGAATTCTATCATCAAAATATGCAGCTATACACACCCGAGATAAGGCTCAATCTTTTTCCTCTCCTAAATCCTTTATTGTTCCACCATGATTCACCTAAATCTGGTTCTCTTTACAGAGTGTAACATGCATTCTTTATTACACAGGAAACTTCGTACTTATTTTTTTTTCCAAGTCCATCAATTGTAACACAAAATTTAAACCTCCAACATCATTTATTTTCTCATCAGTCGTCAAACAGTTCAATTGTTTTAATACTTTTAATGGGTTGTACTCAGTTAATGCACCAGTCCAATCTGATGATCACTTGATCATGTGGTTTTTCAGCTGCAATGAGTTAGTTGGTGTTGTTAAGTTATGTTGTGTAAAGGTTTCCTCTGTTATGTTTTCTATTCATAGGGTTAGTTTAGTCATGAATAGGTTAGGATTGTATATCTCAGTGTAAAGATCCATTTGTTCAGGTAATGAGAAAATGTTTTACCCTCTCTCTCTCTCTCTCTCTCTCTCTCACTGGAATCGAACATGGTATCAGAGCATCGATCATCGATGGTGCGTGTTCCAGTGATTGAAACCTGATCATCGATCGTGTAGAGGAGAGGCGTTTCTCAGAAGATCGACAGATCCTTCTCGTTGTCAGAGGGGATCACGCTTGTCGACATTTACCTTGATCTACTGGTTTTCTTCCCTCTCAATACACCGTACGACCTCCGACGAGTGTAGTAGGACCTCCGGCGAGCTCCGACGAGTGTAGCACAGCCTCCGGCGAGCTCCATCGACATTCGTACGACCTGTTTTTGGTCAAGATTCACCTGGGTTTGCCACCGATCCTACATAGAGTGGTCGGGGGGCCTTTTTGAGCACAGGGTTGTGTTCCTCACGTCGGGACGATCACCGTAGTGGCTGGAAAGTTGCCGGCGGTCGACGGAACAGTGCTCACGCGCCGGAGAAAGGCGGCGCGTGGCGGCGAGTGAGATCCACTCGCGGGCGTGTGTTACACACGCTGGTCAAAGGTTGAAGGAGGTCAGGGGGTCAGTCAAAGGTTCATTCCGCGTGTCAAAAAGGTCAGTCGGGGGTCCAAAAGGGTTCAGCGCCTAGAAAAAGGTCCAAACAGCTCATCTGGAGGGTTCTAAAGGGCCTAGGAAGGTTCAGGGACCCATTTTGACCGTTTTTTACCACTTTTGAGAGGTCCGAGACTTGTTCCAGACTAATTTCGATGTTCCGGACTCATTCGTGGGGTCAGTTTAAGGTAATTTGACTGTTACGGACGTGTTTTGACTGCTCCGGATGTGTTTTGACTGCTCCGGACCATTTTTGGGAGGACCGAGACGTGTTCTAGACTAATTTCGACGTTCCGGATTCATTCACAGGGTCGGTTTAAGGTGATTTGAAACAGAAATTGTTGGTACAATGGAGGCTTTCACAACTACTCAAGTTGGCGCCCTTTTTTCTGAGGGGGAGTTACAAACTCTCAGGCGCCTATTGGCTAGGCTTGACACTCCTTCTACCACTGCTCCTACCACTGCTTCTACCACTTTCTTTGCTCACAAAGAGATACATGCTAATGCTTCTACTTCCACTGCCTCTCTTCCGTGGATCATAGATTCTGGTGCTACAGACCATATGACAAATTGTTCGTCCCTTTTTTATTCCTACTCTACTTGTTCTGGTAAGGATAAGGTTAGAGTAGCGGATGGTTCCTTATCTGCTATTTCCGGGAAAGGTTCTATTCATTGTTCTTCAACCATTTCTCTTTCCTCAGTTCTTCATGTTCCCAATTTTTCTACTAACCTTTTATCCGTTAGTAGTCTTACCCAATCCTTAAATTGCTCCGTAACATTTTTTCCTACACATTGTGTCTTTCAGGAACTGGATACGGGGAGGATGATTGGCAGTGGTAAAGCTCATGAGGGCCTTTATTTTCTGGAGTCTGCGCCTAATCCAGTTTGTCCACCTTTGTCATGTGGTCAAGCTCTTGCAGTAGATACTGGTTCCGCTCTTTCCTTGTTACATCAATGGCATCGTAGACTTGGTCATCCATCATATGGGATTCTTGAAAAGTTGTTCCCTAGTTTGGCTAAACAATGTTCTCGGAGTCAATTCCTTTGTGAAGCTTGTGAGCTTGCGAAACATAAACGCTCCTTTTATGCTCCGGTCAATCACAGAAGTGAGTCACCATTTATGGTCATTCATTCCGATGTCTGGGGTCCTTCTCCTGTCACATCCCTGTCTGGTTATCGTTGGTTTGTGACATTTATTGATTGTTATTCTCGTGTCACTTGAGTGTATTTACTAAAGGCAAAAAATGAGGTGTTTTCGTGCTTTAATCTTTTCACCAAATGGTGCGTACTCAATTTGATGCCAATATTAAAGTGCTCCGTAGTGACAATGGGACTGAGTATATAAATGGGACTTTTCGGGCATATCCTAATGACTATGGCATTCTTTTTCAGACTTCTTGTGTTGGCACTCCGCAACAAAATGGAGTTGCCGAGCGCAAGAATCGCCATCTTGCTAAGGTAGCCCGCTCTCTATTGTTCACCATGAATGTTCCTAAACACTTTTGGGGCGAAGCTATCCTTACTGCAGCTTTTCTTATCAATCACATGCCATCTAGTGTTCTTCAGTTCCAAACTCCAATTAAGGTTCTCTTAGGTGTTCTCGGGTCTCATCTCTCCCACCCAAAGTCTTTGGTTGTGTGTGTTTTGTTCATGCTCCTAAGCACCCAGGTGGTAAGTTGGATCCCAAAGCCCGCAAGTGTATTTTCCTTGGCTATTCTCCCACTCAGAAGGGTTATAAATGCTATGACCCGCACTCTCGCAAAATGTATGTCACCATGGATGTCACTTTTTGGGAAACAGAATCCCTTTATCCTCTGTCCACTTCATCTCTTCAGGGGGAGAATGATAGACAGGAAGAGATGTTGACATTTCATACTCCTGAGTCATGGTCTTATCCTTTACCTTGTCATGGTGAGGGGGAGAAAGAACCTTTATTTGCAGAAGGAGCAAAGCATGATGGTCGGGAAAGACTGGATAGGTTAAATTTGCAGACCTTTTCTCGAAGGAATAAAGGCAAGTCTACATGTGCAGTGCCACTTTGCCAATCTCCATTACCTACTCCAGTTTCGGACTCTCCCGCTGATTCATCTGGTAATGATTCTCTTCCTACTGTTGTTGATGATCATAATGCTCCTATTGCTCTTAGAAAGGGAGTTAGATCATGCACTCAACATCCCATTTCCCAGTTTGTTTCTTATGACCGTTTATCTCTTTTGCATCGTGCTTTTGTTTCGTCTCTTTCTTCTATATCTATTCCACAGAATTGGCAGGATGCATTCATGATACCTAAGTGGAAAGGAGTTATGGTAGAGGAGATGACGGCTTTAAAAAGGAATGGCACTTGGGAGCTAGTATCTCTTCCAAGAGGGAAGAAACCTGTGGGGTGCAAATGGGTGTTCACTGTGAAACACAAAGCTGATGGGACAGTTGAGAGATACAAGGCCAGACTTGTTGCCAAGGGTTTCACACAAACCTATGGTATTGACTACGAGGAGACGTTTGCCCCTGTAGCGAAGATGAACTCTGTGCGAGTTCTACTTTCTTGTGCTGCCAATTTGAATTGGCCTCTTCACCAGTTTGATGTGAAGAATGCATTCCTCCATGGCGAATTAGAGGAGGAAGTGTACATGGCTATTCCACCGGGTTTTTCCTCATCTCAGACCGAGGGAAAGGTGTGTCGATTGAAGAAGGCACTCTATGGCTTGAAGCAATCTCCTAGAGCATGGTTTGACAGGTTTCTCAAAGCCATGCTGAGATTTGGATACAAACAGAGTCATGCTGACCATACTATGTTCATCAAGAGAAGTAATGGTAAGATTGCCATTCTTATTGTTTATGTGGATGACATAATCATAATTCATGACAGGTGATGATGTGAATGAGATTGCTAGCCTTAAAGCTCTTCTTGCTCAAGAGTTTGAGATTAAAGATTTGGGGTCTATGAAGTACTTTCTTGGAATGGAGGTGGCTAGATCTGACAAAGGAATTTTTATCTCTCAAAGGAAGTACATTCTTGATCTCTTGGAAGAAACTGGTATGTTGGGATGTAAGCCAGCTGATTCTCCCATTGAGGCCAACCATCATCTTTGTAGCAATGTGGGGGAGCTTACAGAAAAGGAGAGATATCAGAGACTTGTGGGTCGCCTGATATACCTGTCTCACACTAGACCAGATATTTCCTATGTTGTGGGGGTTGTGAGTCAGTTCATGCATGAACCTCGTACTAGTCATCTTGATGCAGTTTATCGTATCTTGAGGTATCTTAAATCTGCCCCAGGTAAAGGAGTTTTGTTCTCCAATCATGGTCACTTGAGATTGGAAGCTTTCACTGATGCAGACTGGGCAGGTTCTATTGATGATTGGCGATCTACTTCTGGCTATTGCACCTTCCTTGGAGGGAATTTGATTACATGGAGGAGTAAGAAGCAGTTTGTGGTAGCTAGATCTAGTGCAGAGGCTGAGTACAGAGCCATGGCTCATGGTGTTTGTGAGCTTTTATGGCTCCAAACCTTCTTGCGTGATTTGGGATTTCCTGATCGTGGTCCTATGAAGCTCTACTGTGATAACAAAGCAGCCATAAACATTGCTCATAATCCTGTTCAACATGATCGAACAAAACATGTTGAGATTGATAGGCATTTCATCAAGGAGAAGCTAAGCAACGGTTTGATATGCATACCTTTCGTGAGATCCGAAGACCAATTGGCCGATGTATTTACTAAGGGTCTTAGTAGTAAAAGTTTTCACCCCATTGTATTCAAGTTGGGCTTGATAGATATCTTTGCACCAACTTGAGGGGGAGTGTTAAGTTATGTTAAGTTATGTTGTGTAAAGGTTTCCTCTGTTATGTTTTCTATTCATAGGGTTAGTTTAGTCATGAATAGGTTAGGATTGTATATCTCAGTGTAAAGATCCATTTGTTCAGGTAATGAGAAAATGTTTTACCCTCTCTCTCTCTCTCTCTCTCTCTCTCTCTCTCTCTCTCTCTCTCACTGGAATCGAACAGGTGTATTTCAGAATGCTATTTTCTATGTTTGATATTTTGCTAAGGATTGCATTTTATCTTTTTTTAGTTCGATGTCATAGTGTACTTGATTACTCATGTTTATTTTTTGTTAATACTTTCTTCCCAGCTTCGTGAATCAAAAGGAATGCCTGTGATCAGGTTGCGGCCTCATTGTGGGGAGGTTATTGTCTTACTTTCCTTTGCCTCACCTATAGTTCTCTTTTGATGTTAGAAATTTGCCTAAAGTAATATACCATCTTCACAGGCAGGTGATATTGACCACTTGGCTGCTACTTTCCTTCTATGCCATAATATCTCTCACGGGATCAATTTGCGGAAATCTCCTGTTTTGCAGTATCTGTATTACCTATCTCAGGTAGGGTTTTTGACTGGCTTTGAAGTAACTATTCTAGAGGAAATGTGTGTTATCCCTCTGGTGTACTGTATGAGTAGTATACAACCTCAGCCGTTTGCCGGCTTGAATGGGACATGTCACTCGGAAAATGACACAAAGCAACTGCATTTCACTTCTACTGTTTTTGCCTGCTTTGCCTTCTTTCAGCTATTCTGGATGACATATTATGGTGTGTATCTCATACTATGCCAAAAGTTGAAAACCTCTTCAAATTGTCCACCTCAGCCTGAAGGAGATACGGTGGGAGAAAACTCTGAGCTATACATGACCTTCATAGGATTTAATTCTTGGAATATGCTTGTGGGAAACTCTCCTTGAATGCTGGAAGAAATTGATGAAAGTGCAGCTTTAGTTTATAGCGAGTTTATGCTCTAATGTAACCAACCATGCATATGCTTGTTTACCAGAGTGAGGACATGTGAAACTAGCTCTCGGTTTTTATTGGACTTGTTTTAGTATGATAGGAATGATGCAATGTTATAAATAGGTGGTCTAGAGTATTTTGTTTTCTGATTTGGGTTGATTTGATTTTCCTCTTACATATTGCTCGGACAACAAGATTTAGTAGTTTCTAGAATTATATACGTTGTGTTTGGTTGAGAGTTTTGAGAAGAATATTTGGAGAAGTATTTTTGAGATAGTGTTTGGATGAGTTTTTGGGAAAAGTAATAATTAGATAGATGTGTAATAATTGGAGAGAGATAGAGAGAAAAATGATTGGATAAAGAGGTATGAGTAGAGAGAGAAATATGATAAATGATTAGAGAGAAGAGAGATGGGGAAAGAATTTTTTGGAAATTTTTTTAGAAATGTGAAGTGTATATAGTTTCCTTTTTCTTTATTTCCTGGTACTTAGGGTTTCTTATACTGCAAATTGAGGTGTAAGCCTTATGATAAGTTGGTTAAGTTTTGATGATAAAAGACAGAGCTTTCTCTAGCTTGTGTGTTTCTGGTTTGATCTCGTGTTTGTTCTTCACTTCCCTCCGTCAATTATGTTCCTTATATATTGTTAATAAACGCTCCTTCTTGTGCTGTCTCTCTCCTCCATTAAGTATGTATTCTGTTGTACATTTGTGATGGTATCTCCCCTTATATGTTTCTGCTGGCTGACCTTGTTTTCAGATTGGATTGGCCATGTCGCCTCTGAGCAATAATTCTCTTTTCCTGGACTATCATCGCAACCCATTTCCAATGTTCTTCCAGCGCGGCTTAAATGTTTCACTTTCTACTGATGATCCCCTGCAAATTCATTTAACTAAAGAACCTCTCGTGGAGGAATATAGCGTTGCAGCAAAGGTTCACGTTTTTCCGCCTTTTCAGTTGCAATAGTCATGGTCTTGAATCTTACGGAATCTATGTATGTTAGGTATGGAAACTCACTTCCTGTGATCTTTGTGAGATAGCAAGAAACTCAGTCTATCAATCTGGATTCTCACATGCAGCTAAGGTGAGAAAAAGATATTTACTAATTTTTGAGGCATGAGAAAGAAAAATGTAGACACCTAAAGGGTGTTATGTGTATTCGGGGCGAGGAGTGGTAGTTAAAGCAGATGAGATTAAGCACTAATAGACAAGTTCTTTTGAAAGGTTATTTTGTTTAAACCACACGGAAGTTATATCCCTGATGTATTTTAGATGCAAAAAACATAAATAAATTTAAGACGGGATATATGGAATGTAGCTTGAGAAAACAAGAAAAATAAAATGAAGAAAGAGTAAACTTAGATGCACAAGGTATACTTAAGGCCCCATTCACCTGTCAAGAAACAAATTTAGGAAAATTGCTCATGGGAATATTTTAGTGAAGTAAAGAAAAAGGGAATGTATTTTCATTTTTGCCGTCATTTGATGAAAGAACTTGAGAGCAAGTTCAAAAGTAAATTCTCCTTAATTGTGTGGGAAGCTAGTGTTCAAACAAGATTCCCATAAGACAAGTTTCGATGAAAAACTGATGCTTGTGGGTGTGACACAATCTTGGGTAGAACCGTAGAACTCAACCCAAAAAGCTAGCTCTTGAAGTGAGGGTGCCTTCACGCTTTTGTAGTTCATATGATTTTGGTACCCTGGTGATGTGGGACGGTCGCTCCACACCGTCCCTCACGCGCAGCATGCTCACTCGGCAGCATCTGCCACATGCAAGCCAAAGATCGCACCCCCATCTCTGGTTCCTAGCTCTAATACCATGTTATACGGTCTTTGGTAGAAGTCAACCCCAAAAGCTAGCTCTTGAATTGAGGGTTCCCTCACGCTTGTATACTTCATATTACTTGGTACCCAGGGGATGTGAGACTTCCCTTCACAGTGGGAAATTTAGGGATGTGGGTCTCACAACTTTCCAGCTAACTGAACACGAAAAATAAGAGGAAGTTAGACTTTCTCATACTTTATTTTTTTTCCTCATCAACCGAACGAGGCATGAGTGATTGTTAGGGAGATGTTCGCAATATACAAACAATGGAGTGATTGGCGAGGATGCAGTCCATGGGGTTATTGTGGGATGGATCATGGATGAAATGTAGGGGTGTTATGTGGTTGTAGGGTTCCTATTATATTGAAGGGAAATTTCTGCACGACTGCAAAAAGATGAGCTTTGATCTATTTCATCGAATTTTGGATGATTAAAACAAAATAAATAGGCTTAGGGAATATGTGAAACTTAAAAATGGTGAGGGGTATTGTGAATTGTAATAAAGGATTAAAAAGAAAATGGCATCTATTAGGAAGAAGGTAGAATTAATACCTATTGTAAAAGAAATGAGAGAGTTATTTGAGATGGTAAAACCATAAGCACTGTATGCGAGTGAAAATGCACATTATGAGGTATGATGACAAAGTATATATATATATATATATATATATTTTTTTTTTTTTTTTTTTTTTTTGGCAAAGGTCTAAGAAAGGAAAAAAATTCTGGAGTATTTATATTTTTACCCGCATATGATTATATATACTCCCTTGATTCCCTTTTAATAGTCCCAAAGAATTCCAACTACTTAAGGGAACACAATCATTGCGCTTTTGTAAACCTACTTTTCTCATTTTACCCTACAATCATTACCTTCTCTTACTTTTTTAGTACTACTAATTTCAAAATAAAAGGGTAAAAGAGAAAATTCATTAACTATTACCTATTTAGTTTTGAAGTGGGACAATATTTTTGGGACGGCAAAAAGTGCTAAAAACTGAATGAATCGATCAAGCCCTTACCGATATCCGAATGAGTTGAGTTTTTGTCCCTAAATGTCTGTCTATGTTTGTATATCTCTATGTACATGTATCCTCGGTCTCATTCGGTATTTGTCCCTACATTTGACATGATAAAAATTGAATGAATCGATCAAACCCTTATACCGGTATCCGAATGAGTAGAGTTGTTTATGGATACTTTTAAAAACATGTTTTAAACAAATTGAAGAGCTCCAATCATTTGTGTGGGACTCTAAAATGGGTGGTTTACATTTGTTGTATCAAATGTTGTGTCCCGAAACCACCCCCATTTAAATATACAGACATAGATATGGATATACACACACTCTTATAGATGCTTCTAACCTTGTTCTCTTCTATGTCCTATGGCTTCCCTGCTCCAGTTTCGTGCAACAAGATTCAAATATTGGTGAAATCAACAGCCCTGCGATGAGCAGTTTTTATGTTCGAGAATGCTATTGAAAGTCTTTATGTTTGTTGTATGCTATTCTGATTTTCTATTAGGTATTAAATTCAGCATTGATTATAGTTTGACACTTATGTTTGTATCATTGGAGTGGAGTCTGCTTACGTAGGTATGAACAGACGTTTAAATGAATTTCTCCTAAATTTTATCTTGAAGAAACACAGTTTTCCCGTGGTTGCTGCATCTTTGAAGTCTAGTTATCTGAACCATAATCTTATTGACTGAATTTATTTTGCAATACTTCCTCTTGTTGCTATTTAGTTGCATTGGCTTGGTAGCAAATATTTCAAGAGTGGTCCTGAAGGAAATGACATTCACCAGTCAAATGTACCAGATTTGAGGATAAATTTTCGACACGAGGTAAGTTTATCTTAGTAACTAGAGTAAGCCTAGTTATTGGTGACTGTATTGCCAAGCACATGGACACGGGTGAGAATGGGCGTTGTCTTAACTGTTACATCATCAAAGAAATGTTTAGGTTTTCTGTCTTATTTGAGAGGAGATATGCTTTCTGGGGAAAAAAAAAATTTAGTTCAAAAAGTGTGATGAAAAATATGGAAGTGTACAAAAGTATATGAAAGTGTTTTAAAAACTCTGAACTGGGTATTGAAATTCTAACTTGTCGGCATTTTGTGCCCCTTACAGTTAGCAAGACTGATTTTTTTGTTCTCCCTAACTGAAAATATGGAGGTTTTGCAGACATGGAAAGAGGAGATGCAGTGTGTTTATTCAGGAATGGCCAGGCTTCCCGAAGAAATAGATTTTTGAGCTGAACAAAGCATTTGAGCGAAGAAGACACTCGTGACCAGTTTTGGGGCATAAGTAATCTGGATTCTTAAGTCGAAGATTGCCCATTTTTTAGGCCATTGATTCTTCCAAATGGACCGTGACATATTGAAACTCATGGCTTCAAGCCTATTTTAAAGCTTGTGAAGAATTCTGGCTGCTATATCAGTTCATTAATATTACAGCTAATGCATCTAGAGCTATTGTGTGTGAGTGTGTGTGTGTGGCGGAGGAAGGTATATTAAAATTATCATGCTGGTTCATCTAGTTTTCCTCTGATGTGCAATCATGCACATCCAGTTTGGTCATAAGAAAGCAAATTTTAAAGCAAATTTTATGTAGGCAACTACGATTATAACCACCACTACTATCCTCGAGCCACCGTAATCACCACTCCACCACTATTACAAAATTACAAATACATGGTGACCATTAGTAAATAAATGACAACTCCATCCTCGAACCATCTTGTCAATATATAAATTTTTTCTTGATTTGATTTTTGCATTCAAGTATGAATATATGAAAGCTGTAGTAAAAAAAAAGTGAAATGAATGATTTAGTTATTCTATATCAAACAGCTTATTTAATTGAGTGCTTAAAATTCGGTAATATCAAACAACTTATCAGCTTAACAAATTCAGTATTCAGTTTTCAATATTTAATTTTCAATTTTTAGTTTTCAGCTTTATCAAACAACCCCTTTTCTTGGACTTTTTTCTTCCTAATAAATTGAGGCTTATATTTGATAGAGATCTCGTTTTTGTTATTATTTTCTTGCGCGATGAAAACATTACCACATTTTTTTATTGTGCGATAAAAACATTAACAAAAGTATGTGATTGGAGCTGGTCCTCGTTTGTTCCTCGGATGTTTCGAAAAGTCCATTCTAGTTTAGGATATAGATTAGAGAAAAGCTTCATTGCCAACTACTTTAAAATGAGCTCTATGATACATAGCTCGTTACAAAAAAAAATAAAACAAATTAAAATTAAGTTGTTAGAGGAAAAATTATGTCTTGTTTAATAACACAGATTCAACACTTAAAACTGAATGAATTAAGTAGGTTTGATAGATATATTTTACATTACTTAAAAGACTAAGTACCTCTTAAAATGTAAGCTAAAAAGTTGATAAAAATTAAGTAGCCTTGAGCTATTTAATTTTGGCTGAATTTATGTGTATTTTCATTATTACCACTCTGTCACTCTACCACCACCTCTCCGTCACTCCCATTACAACCACCACTCACGCCACTACTACCACCACCAACTGTCATTACCACTCCCACCACCACCCTCTACTACCGCCATTGCCGCCACTACTCCACTACCACTACTACTCCCACCATCACTCTACCACCACCGTTGTTGTGGCCACGATGCCACCGCTCCACCACCACCACCACTCTACCACTGCACTGCCGCCACTAATGCTATATATATTACCACTACTCTGCCACTTCCACCACCACTATAGCACTACCCACAAAAACTCTTCTGCCTCTTATACTACCACCACTTCGCCACTCTCGCCATAACTACCACCACCACCACCCCACTTCCACCACAATTACCACCATTATTGCTGCCACTACACCACCATCATTATCACTTATCCACCACCACTACTTCCACCACCACCTCCCTCGTCCACCACCACCACCACCACCACTATTACTCCACCAGCACTCCCACTATCACTCTACCGCGACGACAACTGCCACAACTCTCATCAGTATTCTACCACCTCCCCCACCAACCACCACTCCACCACTCCATCCTCAAGCCACCATAATCACCATTATCACAAATACATGGTGACCATTAATAACAACTCCATCCTCGAACCATCTCGTCAATATTGTGTATATATTTTTTTTAGTTGGATAACTATACGTTTTTTTCATTTATTGATTTAATTTTTGCATTCCAATATGGATGTACAAAAAGGCAAAGTAGGAAAATTAGTAAATTTAGTACTTCCGCTCCTTGTACACATCAAACAGCTTATTTTTTAGTGCTTAAAATTCAATTCATATTAAACAGCTTATCAGCTTAACAAATTCAGCATTTAGTTTTCAGTACTTAATTTTCAGTTTTCAGCTTTATCAAATAACACCTAAGAGAGAAAATGCTAGATTCTAAAAAAAAAAGAAAAGAGAAATAGAGATACATTATAGTTTGTGAATAATAGTATGCTTTAAAGTTTTTTTTTTTTTTGTTGAACTACAGTATGCTTTAAAGTTAAAAGAGATACTAAATGCATCTTTTCAAAACATACTACTACATGATTGGGTCTCTAGACTCTCTACAACATAGATTTGGGTCCAAATCCAGCCCATATCATGATTAGGCCTAACTAAACCAAACCGTGGACTCTCTATTTTAGTCAACAAAAGTAAAAAATAAAAATACAAAACCAAAAATACAAAATAGCCCCATTAAAATAATACAAAAGGCCGACCGCTCCTCTTCATCTTCTCCCCCTTTATCCCTCGCTTTACTCTCCCCCTCAAACCCCATCCGCCGTTCATCTCTCTCTATACTCTCTCTCTACTCTCTCACTCCATCCACAACTCTCCACAAAACCCTTTCCTAATCCCCCACGGCCGTCACCGGCCAAACGAACCCACCACCAAATCATCGAAAAACCCTACACAATGGCAACAACTCCGGTCTCAGAATCCACCGACGGCCCAGTCCTCAGCGTCATCAACAAACGCCTCCGCACCCTCCGCAAGAAACTCACCCGTATCCTCCAGATGGAAGAGTCGCTCTCCCAAGGCAAAACCCTCAACAAGGAACAAGAAGAAACGCTCCGCTCCAAAACCCACGTCACCGCTGCCATTGACGAGCTCGAGAAGCTCCGCGTCCCACTTGCTACCGCCGTCACCGAAGAAATCGCCCTTGCTGTCGCGCGTCACCAGCAGGAGTCATCATCCTCCGCCGCCACGCCAGCGAAAGAGCAAGATGATGGGGCGGTGGTGGAGGATCTGCTGAACTTGTTGTATTTTGGGAGTATGTTTGACGTGAAGGGACAGAACGACTTCACGTCGACGATGCTGACCAGGACGCACGAGAGGGGTTGTTGCTTGACGTACGATTATGTGACTGATGATGAGTCGAGTGGGGATCTGTTGAGCGAGAAGGACTTGGATTTGATCGCGATGTTGAGTGGGCTGATGGTGTCGAGGCCGGTTGATTCGAGCCTGTCGCATAAAGAGGCGTTGCAGCGATGCGTTTTGAATGCTAAGCAGTGGCTGCTGCGGTCGGATCATCCGATCGATTCAGATCCGAATGTTACTTGTACGTACGTCTAGTTTATGGTTTGGATATCGATTTCAAGTTTTTTGGATATCTATCTGTCTATCTATCTCTATTGATTGATTGATGGGGAAGATGAAGCAACTCACTGTTTGTTTGTATCTGGGCTTCTGATTAGTGTAATAATCGTTATTTACTGTAGGATTTTATGTAGATTATTTAGCTGTAATTCATCTCCAGTCTTTAGCCACTATAATGGACAAACCCTAATCCAGGCGTGAATTAGAGTAAAAGGGTCATTAATGTCATATTTGTAAATTTGAGGGGCACAAAATAGATGTGAGTCTCCCTTGATTCGAGTAAAAAGATGGAGTTGGTTTTGAGGTGTTTTTACTGAAATTTTGAGTTTTAAGTGGAAAAACGGGTTGGGGCTGGAGATAGAGTTGTTTTGATGTTTATCGGGAGCATGATTATGTTTTTATAATCAGTTTTTGTTATCCTCTAGGAGCAGCATATATATGTTTTTTTTTTCTGATACAGAATTGAATTTTTTTTTTTTGTAGATTCTGGGCTAAAGGCGAAGCTGAACAAGATTATGGCTTCGGATTATTTTACCACGACGCCGGAGATGAAAGCTACTGTTGAAATGGCCGCTGCAGCAGCTGGGAATTATGCCTCTTTCCAGGTGCCTGTTCATGAACCCATGGGGCCAGTCAGTGTGCCAGTCCATGTGGAAGGTTTGGATGAACAGTACCAGCTTCAGAAGGTAAACATTTGGTGTCCTCTCAATTTAGGTTGTAGTGGTATATTTTTTGGCCTTCAGTCAATGATGTCATGATTAGATACATGCTGCATTAGCCATTAAGTCTATATAGGTACTGACATGGCATGCTGTTTGGTGGCTTCCATTTCAATTTGTTTAGTGGATTATGAAGCATCTTATCTTTGGTTGGTCGAATAATATTATTGCTTGCATTCCGTTCGACGATGTCATGATGTAAATTTATCTACTGCCATTATATTGAAGAACAAGGTGAAAGATTGAAGTCCTTGTTATTGGGGGATTGAAGAGTATGGATTTTTGTGTTGGGATTATGTCACACTCATTGATAAGTCTATGAACTTCTTTTCGTATTGTTAGCTATCCACTATTAACATCCCTTTCTAAAGAACACTTGTTTGTTGTCTGGTTCCCAGAACATTCGGTGCAAACAAAATGCATTTAAACTTGTTTACGAGGATTATTTTGTGTTTTCATGGCTATTCAATTTTGTTTGAGTTGCTTTGCCATGCAGGATTGGTTTTACGTGGCAGTTAGATGGTTGTTTAGGTGGCATAATCGTATATGTCAATCCAACCTAATGGAACACACAATCCTTGTTTTATTAAGGCTATTCAATTTATATGCATTTGTTGGTCATCTTATCCATGTTTCTTATCCTTCTTGATTTACCAAAGAGATAACAGCTTTGTTTACTCCCACTGTCCATATTTGTTAGTCCATTTTCACTACATTTTGGGGTTTCCAACTTTTTTGCTTTGTACAATTCTTGTCTTTCCAATTTTACCCTTCAATCATGATTGGTTTGTTAATTAAATATTTGAAGGCAATGGTAAAAGAGTGAAGTTGACACAATTTGCTTGTTGACTTTCAAACATAGATAAACTTCAAGGGACTGAAAGAAGTATGTTTGAGGACCAACAAAACACGGACGGAGGGAGTATGTTTTTAAAAATCCTTTTTCGCTGTTCTTTGGAATCACTTGAACATTGCATGACCCTTCGGCAATAGATCACTTCAGTTTCACACAAATTCGGAAGACTGCTTGTCTTCAAGAACACTACTTTCCTTCTGGATTACCATTGGCATGCCTTAACTTTGTTTTGTAAACTTGATTTACCACCTCCGTCTCCCCAAATAAAAATCTATATTTCACCCTACCATTTTCGCACAGCTTTCAGACAAGGGCAACTTGCCTCACAAAACGATTGCCACCAATTTGTTTGCTGACCACGCTTAAAGTTGACCATACTGCCCGATACCTATCCGAGACCCCTCTTCCAAAGGCCATGTGTAAAGGTATTGTTTCACCTGCGCTATCTTACCATCATCACCCTTCCCTTTTGTTCTATTTTCTGCATATCCATTCTCTCTGCTACTTGCTTCAAAAGAGCCAATTATTTAAGCATCTAACCTCAGAAAACTATTGGTCCCCTCTCTGATGACCCCCTTGTCTCCTTATGCATCCCTATCATCGTTTCCTTTTTCCGTGAACTTCTGTGTTTGATTCTGGGGCAGTTAGAATTTAGAAAGATGCTAGTGTGATCTGTAGACTTCTGTTTCTTCAATTGAGCATGACAGCCCACACCTTAGCAAATGGCAGATTGCCTACCTGGGACAAAATAAGCATCTTGTTGTGTTTTTGGATTTTATTTCCTGCAACTCACTCTTTTCAGCCCGCTGTTCTCAGCCTTCCATCTTGTTCTACAGATGGTTCTTTTAACTCAGAAAATCTGCCGACCTATTCAATGGGTGGCCCTAGCTTGTCCTTTGGAAGTTTTTTTAGTATGCTAGTCTTGCTATAATGTGCTCAACCTGTGCTTTTTACCTCAGCTTCTTTTAATGATACCCCACTTGAAATTTGGACCTCAAGGAATTTGTTTAGTGTGACTGCAGCCCAACCCCTTTTTGGGTCATCCACTGCTTTGGTTTTTTTCTGCATATCAGCCCAAAAGAGCCTGCCACTGATGAGGCTCTCTGTTATCTGATCCAGGTAATTACCTTGATGACTATTGACCTCCATTGCCTTCCGGATGGGCTCATCATGGTAGTTGCCTATTTGATTTTCCAATCACCTCCCAATGCATTTTTTTCCCCCTTCACTTGAACCTCCATGTTTGAGGATTCTTGGTCTTGTTCCAAGCGCCCCCCTAATAGCTGCTTCTTCTCTGACCACTAGAGCCTGAAACAAACCCCCTGGATGTCTTCATATTTTGTCGTAGTCTCATTCCACTTGCTGGACCATAGATGTCTCAACCACCACTATACCAGCACTATGTTCTTCAAGTTCTTCAACACTCCCAGACTAAAGAAGCCCCTCCAATTGATGAATGAAAGTACCTTTCATTTGTTGTGAAGCATCTTTCATTCTCTCACAACCATCTGAGGTCCCTCTCTGAAAGCTCACTTAGGCTCTAACATCCTTCTCTCCACCAACTCAAACCCCTTTTCTGAGGCTGTTGTCTTCTGTGATCATATCGAAGGCCTTCCATAAGGCTTGAAACCTATTACTAGTATTCTCCTTGATTCTGCATTCGTAGTTTTGATCCTTCAAAACTGCACACGGCTCATGACGATTTCCATTTTCCAGTTTTGTGGTTAATGAATGCAGTGCGAAGTATTTGGGTAGGCCTAGAGGTCGAATGTCATCACTAGTTTCATATTGGATGTGGATGTCAATTCGCAAGCAGCAGTAAGACTCATTTCTTAGCCATTATTAGGCCCCTCCATGATAAAAATTGAGTTTAGTTTCGCTAGAAATGTAAAGCCCTCACATTTTTCACATCCCATAATACCCCCAGTTTCGTCGCAGATATCCACTGCTTTATGACCTTCATCCCTTCAACTGCTGGGACAAAAGGAAATACGCACCCTAACTCCAGTTCTTTGAGTTTTCTCTCTCTAAGCGCACCCCCACATTCTCTGCTGCTTACACTCTTTCTTTGCAATTATTTGTTCGCAATTGCATTTTGGAGGAGAGTTTTGTTTCTGTCTTCCAATCATTTATTACGCTGCAAAACTAGACTGAAGTTATTTTTCTTCCCCTGATTTAACCTACATTTTTATTTCCTTTATTGGTGGTATCTTTAATACTCCCTCCGTCCGGATTTGTTAGTTTATTTTGGGAGTTCGTGCCACTTTTCAAATGTTTATATTTTATTATTTATAATGTTTTATGTAATTTTAAGAACATTGTCTTATAGAACTAATTGAGATCCATCCAACAAGATCCATATTGGACACATAATTTCTTACCAATTTAAAAATATCACGAATTTTTTATCCGGTTGCAATAGAACAAGGGACAAACAAATTCGGACGGAGGGAGTATTTGTTTTTTTAGCAGCATTACTTCTTCAGTTATTTGCCTATAGTTTTAACAATCAACATTTTTACTTTCTATGGCTTTTATAGTTTTCAAATGGTTCTCTCAATTTTATGAATGTATCTTGCATATTTTCATGTGATTAAGGTGTTTGCTGTAATTTTTATGGTACCGCATGTCCCTTGTTGTAACGTACATACACACATCACATGTGCGCAACCCTCTAGGCACGTATAATGGAAGAGGTTGACACCTAATCTTTTATTTCCCCTCTAGTCACGTAGTTCTCAGTAAGTTCAAGGTTGATTTACAGAATTACAGGGGAAGGGAGATTCAAAGCTGGATCAAATTAATGAGAAGGAAATTTGATTTATTGGTTGCGAACAAATTGGAAAACAATTGGTTGAAAGATGAAATTGTTTGTTTGGTCCAGAAATAATATTTGGTAATCTATTACATGCCCGAATGAAGGTCGCCATTCTTTACGGACATGAGACAGACACATACGACACAGGTTGGGAATGCTTTATGATGTAGCTAAAAAGTACAGATACGGACATGAGACACAGGCACGACTCGACACAGAGACATGTCATTTATCAGAAAACATGGGCACGGAAATGGACAAGTTGGAAATACTCCGAATGTAGAACATATTGGTAATATGCATGTATCTTAGGAATTCGTATAAAAGTTAGAAATATTATTTTCGTCAAGTTATAATTGAAAAAAAAAATTGCATTACTATTATTAAAACAATTTTTTTGACTCTTGGCCATCTTTTAGAAATTTTCATTTTAGCCTCTTAATGTGTCCTTATCATTTCTCCATCTTGTCAGTGTCCATAATGTGTCCAACTAAACAAAGTAGATATTAGAAATGGACACATAATTATGTGTGAACAATGTGTTCGGAGAGTATCACACGTGTGTAACTGAGACATGTTGGACACGGATATGCGAGGCCGGTAGACGTCCATGCTTCTTAGCAATGTTGAACTTGATAAAGGACCTTACAACCCTATACCTTAAGTGATATACACTCTCCATTCCTAAGGAAGAAATTGGATCCCTGTGACAATTCGAGGGAAAATATATTTAACCCCTTCATTCGATGATCTTTTTAAAATTTGGGAGTCCTTGAAGTAGTCTAGCACTCTTCCTCGTGCTACTTCAGCTTCATTTCCCCTCTTCGTTGCTATGAAGCCTTTTCTCAAGCTTCTCCCCTTGATTGCCATATTTATATTTACTATAGAAGTCCAAACACAATTAATACTGATCCGAAGACTGAACATCAAAGAATTGCAATATTGCGTTATGTAAACAACATAAACCTGCAGTTTTAGGCGTTCATCGGTGGAAACTTAGGCTTTTAAGGATCATAGGACAATAGATCACTAATTGGAGGTTTTAAGGGTCAGTGGATCACCATTGATTGATTGTCGATTTATTGATGCTTGACTTGTCAGTTGTAAATGGCCTTGAACAGAATTTACTTCTTGCCCTCAAGCCTTGTCATGTTGATGTGTCCACTGCTCAAATTCTAAGAGCATGGATACAGATACAACCCAACACGGATACGAGGATACTTTAAGTCTAAGAAATAGGATATATACTTGGAAGTTGGAATGTATGTGTGTACACACACACGCGTGCGCGCGCGTAACTATACAGTTGATTATACGTAATTTAAAATTTGCGTCCCAATTATATGATCATGGAATTGTCAACAAATCAAGAATCTAGATGGAGTCAAGACTCGAGAGTCTTTAAAAAGTGTTGTGCGGTCAAGTCTAGGAAATGTTACTAATGTCATTGTTTTCTTTATATATTTTCTTCTTTCTTTTATACAGGTACAGATATAAGTAGCATATAATTTGCACAATGTCAGATGATGAGATTCTAACATGTACAAAGAGTAATAGACTGTAAAAGTTAATTATCACCATATCCTACCTTATAAATGATTTGCAAACAGTAAGACATAATTACAACATAAATTTCATCCTCTTGACCCGTCTTCTTTACTCACTTTTTTGAACTGGTTCTTCTTTACTCATTCATTAACGTAATCTTGTGCAATTCTCTACAACTTGTAATTGAATGTAAAATAAGATTAGCCTTACGAATGACTCTCCAAGGTGTTTAAGATAACGATATGCCAGTCCAATTTTTTGATAAGCACATGTTAGCAAGTGCCTAAGAAGTGTCGGACACGTGTCCGAATTAAGATTTGACAAGGACAAAAGAGTATTGGACATGTGTTAGAAGTTTCAGTGTCGAATACAGACTCGGGCATGCCTCCTTATTTCCATTTTTTTTATTTCCCGTTTTATGTGCCTAGTTGGTTAAAACTTTAACCTCAATTAGATTAGCAGTACACTTGTATGCTGTATATATTTCCGATTCCGAAATGAGTATGTTCGTGCCAAGGCAGAGGACACTTTTAACTTTTGACCCTCAGACTTAGAAATTTGTGAATATTATTTGCTTTTATTAGAAGCTACATAAAATGCTTAACTAGTGCTAAAGCACGTTTTGTGTCCTAGAAATTGATAGTCAGAGCCTTGCATGTAATTCTTTTTGGCAAAGATTGAGCATCCTGATTTTACTTGCTTGGTTGATTGTTTGCTTCCTTTGTTTTAAGATTACCGACTCAGCTATGTAAGTCCCACTCAGTTCTTTCTTCTCTTTTTTTTTCTTCAACCATTTAGGTCTTGAGGTGTGTACTCATATGTGCTCGAATTTCCTTATGGAGTAGGCTATGATTACTGAGCAAAAAACAGCCAAGAGTTTCTTGAGTACTTAAAAAGAAACTTTCAATTGAATCTGATTCTTTTCATTGTTTCGGTTACTTTTTTGGTCGATATGTGATGGACTTGTGTAAGATGTGAAAATTCTCTTTCGTTTTCACTCCTGGCATGAATTCTGTATCCTAATTTGCACATATTACAGGATGAAGAGGCCTCAAACTTTCAAGGAAATGAAACATACGATAATCAGTCAAGTCCTGTGGAAGAATCTCAGAAGGTGGTATTTTGTACACCCTTACGGCAACTTCAATCCTGTATTAGTTTATTACTTCTTTCTTCTTTGTTGGTTGATGTTATGAAATATGGCACTCTCCTTTGCAGGGTGAATTTGGGTCGGAAAATTCTACAGAAGTTTGGTCTCAAACAGAAGTAGAAGAACCGCAGGGAGAATCACAGAATCAGAAAGACATGGAATCAAAAGAGCAGCAGTATGCTCCTCGGAGAAACTTTCAGAACAACCCAAGGGGCGGCCGTGGTGCTGGTGGGGGCCGCAGGGGTTATTTCCCAAATGGCCGTGGATCACGAGGAAGCAGCAGGGGAGGTGGGCCCTACCAGAATGGCCGCAACCAATTTTATGACCACCCTGGCAACCACCCTGGTAACTTTTACCCTAGGAGCTATTACAGCAATAGGGGAAGAGGCGGCAGGGGTGGTGGTGGTGGTGGAAACTTTTACGACAATCATGGTTCAGGAGCTGAAGCCACCAATCTACCAGCTGAGTCATGACCTTACAACTCAATTTGTTGTTTATAGGGCTTTTTTGGGTAACTAGCCATTTAGGACGGTGGCTCAGTTGGTTTTTTCTTTGAATGGAACTTGGGTTAAATGCTGGTTGCTCTTGAGAATGCTCCATTCAGGACCCCTGTTTTTTTTTGTAGACAATTAATTAAGAACTTTTGGTTCGTTGTAAACGGTAGCAATAGATTTTCATTTTAATTCTAACTAGTTCTTTAAATTGGATTTTCGGCGTCATTGGAACATTTGGACATCCCTTTCCGTCGGCCTTATGGGCTGCTAATTTCCCCATGGAAAACATTGTGTTGGCAATAGCAGTTCTTTTTCCTCGAAGAAGTCTTCTTCGAGCTAGAAAACGTGCCGTTTGTTCTTCTTTGGCTGTTGTTCTAACGGAGTCAATTCATATGAATAATTACCCACTTCAGGAATTGGCCAGGTTCTAGTTGCTGTTTAGTTTTTCAAAAGTTCTGTTTGCGTGAAAAAATGTCCGATGGCGAATTAGGCCGACGGGTACCTGCCCCTTCCCGCCTATTGGGAGGTGGGTATTACCCAATGTTTACCCAATAGAATCGGGTATAGTGGAACTTAAAAATCCTTGGTCGGACATTGGGCAGGTATGTTTTTGTGATACCCACCCTCGAACACCCCTACATGTCCCGTACTATATTGTATGTGTGTGTATATGCATGTATCTTTACTCTGTGTGTGTGTTTAAGTAAGAATACATGTATACATAGACCTTAGTGTTAAAAAGGTTCATTATGGTATTAGTTAAAATTTCATATAATATTTCATTAGTGGACTATCTTGTTTTGTTTGTAACCTTCTATTTTATTTTGTTTTACATGGTGGTTTTTGTTATTGTAGGACACGGAAATTATTTCTGTTTAGACCTTATCGTTCTTTCTTGTTTAACTCGTTTGGATATATATTTACCCAAATATAATCTCTCCAATGGGAGGCGGATATAGTGGATCGTCCACTTTCCCCTATGGGTATGGAGGAGATTCGAAAGAATGTTCCCATCGGAGATCAGAGGTGGAATAAGTTCTCCTGACCTATACTCTACCCGTTGCTACTTTTTGGATAAAACCCACCCTGATGGGGTTGGAATCTCAAAAGTGTATTTAAGTGAACCAATGCTGGGTTCGTTTTTTACGCTTGTGGGTTGAGGACTTTCCTCGTCCCTCCTTTTGATTAGAAAAAGAGGAAAAAAGCTTAGTGGGTAAACAGTGTAAGCACTAATGTGATAAAGCAGAAGATTATGTTCTCTAATTTGTCTTTGTGTGGGCGATAATAGTCAATGAATTGGCTTTCTCTGGATAAAGGAAATGGACCACTCTGGAGAATAAACTTTTCCATTCCGCGACAACCTGTGTTCGGATCAATTGGTTCCTGTAAAGGGAAGGAAAATGAGAGGAAAATCAGGAAATATTTTTTGGTGCCGGGCGGGTACTGCACACGTGGTGTTTGAGCGATAATCTTGGCCGTCCAAGATTATTTTAGATGGCTCAGATTTATCCTTCCCTCTCTTTTGTCTATGCTCTCTCTAAAATTCAAACCTTTTTGGACTCAAGGTGCACGGGTGGGTACTGGCACTTAGTACGGATCCCGGACGTGTTGTGCAACCCCAAGGCGTGGCCGTGATCTTTCCGACGATCGGAGGCGTTCACCGCGTAGAACTCGTCGAATACTACTACAAGTGTGCCAAAAATTAACTTGATCGGATATCTTTAAGTGCCTCATCGGAACACAAATAACTTGTAAAAGTGGTTTTGATCTAGTGTGTGTGTCCATTTGTGTTCCATTTATTTTCAAGGTATTTGTGTTCCGATGACGCACTTAAAGATATCCGATCAAGTTGATTTTTGGGTACACTTGCAGTACTTGACGCGCTCTACGCGGTGAACGTCTCTGATCGTCAGACGGCGCTGCCTCGCCGTGGCTGCACAACACGGTGTTGTGCAACGCCCAGGTCCTCACCCGGCACTGAAAAAGTTCTCGAAAATTAGAAAATATATTTATTTGATAACTAGGTGTCCGAGTTAACTTACGCGTACAATCGAAGAATATAATCGCATCCTTTCATTTATTGTTCTAATGTTTTTCCCTTCGTGAATCGAGAGGACCTGTTTGTTCAATTGCTTATGGCTTACTTTTAAGGGTAACACTTCTCCTCCGGACTCTGGGAATCCAGGCCTCCGTGATCCGAGCATTTTTTTGACGATCCGATCCGTCCAATGTGTTTAGAAGGTGTTTTCAAGAGTCCACGCAGAAAATCTTCAAAAAAAAAAATATACTGAGAAGAGCTTGATCCAAACAGTTTTTCTCAAAATTGTAAATATATAGTTTTTGCGAAAAACTGCTTGGATCAAGCCCTTTCCGGTATTGTTTTTTAAAGATTTCTCGCGTGGACTTTGGAAAACACCTTTTGAACACATTGGACGGCTTGGATTTTCCCAAAACAATTTGCAACACAAAAAAAACACCCCCAAGGCTTCAATCCGGGAGTCCGGAGGAGAAGCCCTGGGTACTTTTAAGTACTAATAAAAACCTAAGTTTGTTACGTAACGACCATAAGCAGTGCATTACAGACGGAAAAGCAAAACAATGTGCAATTGGATCATTATCCGATTTTATTCTTGATCTTGTTTATTGCTTAAAAAAAAAAAATATATATATATATATATATAGGATCATGATCTATTGAGGACTCCCTTAGGATAAGAGTTTGCGGACCTCACCATTCCGGATCAAATTTTGACGATCCGAACCGCTCAATGTTTTTAAAATGCATTTTTAAGGGTCCACGCGGAAAATCTTCAAAAAAAAATACCCGGAAGGGCTTGATCGGATCAGTTTTTGTCAAAAACGCTATATATAGCGTTTTTGACAAAAACTGATCCGATCAAGCCCTTCCGGGTATTTTTTTTTGAAGATTTTCCGCGTGGACCTTGGAAAATGCATTTTAAAAACATTGAGCGGTTCGGATCGTCAAAATTTGATCCGGAAAGTCGAAAAATGGTGAGGTCCGCACCAAATTCTTGTTTGAGGGAGTCCTCAATAGATCATGATCCTATATATATATATATATATATATATTTTTTTTTTTTTTTATATTTTTATCAAGAAAAAAGATCATTCCATTATTAAAAATTTTCTGTACTAAAATTAGAAAATATGTAATGAGAATCAAATATTCACGATTTGCAAATTTTTGATACGGACACAATCCAAGTGTTGCATGCCTTTTTTCTTGACATTTACTATAATATCAACGACATGGGCATGCACTTAGATCGCGGATATTATACAGTACAATTTATTGGTTCTGATGACCTTTTCTTAGCACTTTCATCTTGATGATTTCTAAACGTCTTAAATTGCTATTGAATCTTTCTCTTTCGCATTTTAGGGCTCATTTGGTTCATTTTTTTTCTGTTGTATTGCTGTCTTCAAGCAATAAGCAAATAAGCTTGTCTCGTAACTACCTCTAAAAGTGAAAAATAAAAAACCAGAAAAGCGAAACAATTGCAAATAGAGATTGTAAACAATTTTACTAATACTTGACAAATAAGCAATGCAAACTAACACGACCATGCATTTGGATCCCGAATAACATCAGAATCTATTGATTGTTCCTTTTTCTTGGCACTTTCATCTTTATGATTTCTAAATGTCTTCGCGGAGAATATTAGAATATATTGGTTGTCACTTTTCCTTGACACTTTTATCTTTATGATTTTTAAATTAATTCGTAAGCAATGCGCATGAACTTTTACTATGAGGGGTACCGATGTTATTCCATTAACTCGAATCAAGAACTTTCCAGTACCTGAATACTAGTACATGATCAACTTTAAATCCTCTTTATGATTTCTAAACCTCTTTAAATCCTAAGCAATGCGCATGAGCGACGCAAACAATACAAGCACCCAATTAGACATTGCTAATGTTATTTTTTCCTTTGCCGGACGATAGTATGTTAGTTAAGTTAAATTACTACGACGATGATGTTTCATTAGCTCGAATCCAGAACCTCCCAGCACCTGAATACTAGTACACGATCAACTGAGCTAGAAACCCTGGTCATTGCTAATATTGATGAACCACAATAATTAAAAAATGAATGAAGAATAAGTAATTGGTCTGGAATTACAGGGGAATCACTGTTGAGTAGTTGACAATCTGGTGGAGCATTGCGGCGCGCTGGAATCGAACATGTTAAAGCTGATGTTCGTGTCCAAAAAGAACCCAAACTGTGTATTCCATGAACTAAAACTCATGTTTTTCACGCAAACCTAAGAAGATTGTGTCTCAGGCTTTTCTACTATGTCCGTCCCTAATTGTAAACCGGTTTCAGTCTTTGGATGAGAAAATAATAAAGTATTCTTTTATCTGAATGCCAGTACGACTCTCTAAAAAAAAAAAAACCATTACTAACGAAAGGAGTATTTCACTAGGTGTTATTTTTTAAGCACGTGCAAGAAGTGTTAATTCGATTTATTTTTATTTAATAATTGCAAGAATTTTTAATTGTTAGATGCTGATAGTGAGAATTAACCTTTGGTCGTGTGCATTTAGGTATATATAGTGTCTACCAACTTGGCTATCACCCCACTTACAGAATCGACACTGTTTTCCTAAAATACTAGACAGGGACAAACACAAGGAGGTGCCCGCCCCCCTGCACTGCTCTTTATATTCTCTCATAAAATCATGTGTCCGTCACTATTGGCAGGGACATGAATAAACATCTGCTTTAATGTACTGCTTTCCTAACCATTTTTCTCAATAATCAGCAATGCCATTCCAATTATGCAAAAGCACTAATTCGTGCCTACATAGATGCCTATGATGCTACGACGGCATATCAAGCCATCGTGCATACAGGGCATTACAGGTCTCACCTATTCTAGGAAGTAGAAAATCTTCATACTTGATGCACAAAACTGAAAACTCTCTTTACATTAGATGACGGACACAAGGCATAGACAGCTTTACCCCCCACTATTGACAGCTTTACCCCCCACTATTGACAGCTTTACCCCCCACTATTTTGCAGAGGTTGATTCCATGACTCAAACTCCAGTCACAATGCAAGGGTAAAACCGTAAAAAACAACACTAATCTAACATAGCAGTTCACTGCGCTCTACGGATAAAGTGGTGATGTAAAGTAAAATGTTGGTGACCCGGGGTACTGGAGATCACTTCCTGGAGAACGAGATCACATCCGGACTGTTCATCTCATCAATTAAACAACATGGATTTAAAAAGAAACTCTTCCATGGAAAGTTGCTTTAAATCTGTACCGTTCAAAATGCTTTTGGACAGTCCGGATGTGATCTCCAGATGCTCTCCAGGAGGGTGATCTCCAACACCCCAAATCTGAAAACTAAATACAATGTGCTTACCAGCACACAAATTCTGGAACAAAGAAACGTAGTACTATTGTTCATATCTAGCAGTATTTTAACTCAACGGTTCCGAATTAATCCAGGACAGACAGGAATCATATGCCGTCCTGTTTTTATAAAATTTCTTCACCACGACACCACCATCATCCGACCCTATAAAAAGCCTTCCCACCAACACATAAATCCAAGACAAATAGAAGCTCTCATATATTAAAGTTGCATATAGCCATTTTAGCCTCGGAAAGCTAAAGCTGTGTTACAATGTTCCGGTATCCGACTCGCTTGGCAAAGGCCCGGTCGTCTCAATACGACTCTCCTCCAAAGTTGGGAAGAAGAACGGGAAGCGAAATCTCCACAATTCAACAAGTGAGCGGACAATCGTCTGTGAAAACTGTCCCGAGGAGAACTCCCCAGGTTCTCGAGTTCCATTCCTCGGCCAAATGGAAGTCTTATTTCGAAGCATCAAAAGCAAATACAAAACTGGTGAATGCTCGACACTAGTCAATCAAACCTATAACTCTCTTCCTATCCAGTGTTTTTCTTCTGGTTATACTGACCCACACTTTCCTTTTCTTTTATGAACTGTCGTTTGCAATTGCAGATTGTTATCGACTTCACTGCTTCATGGTGTGTACCATGCCGCTTCATGGAGCCGGTCATTAACGAGTTTGCTGCCAAATACACAGATGTTGAGTTCACTAAGATCGATGTTGATGAGTTGATGGTATTGCTCTTGTTTCGTTCTTTTGATGATTTCAATCTTTCCTTTCTCGTTCATTACAAGAATCAAATGATACTAATATCTAAGTGCGAATGATTGGGATCACAGGATGTGGCTCAGGAATTCGGAGTGCAAGCAATGCCAACATTTGTACTGATAAAGAAAGGGAGAGTCATTGACAAGGTCACTGGGGTGAGAAAGGAAGAGCTGCAGAAGAAGATTGAGAAACACAGGACCAGCTATTATGGTGCGTAAACGAATAACAACGAGAGAAGCAGCTAACAGAAGCACAAGAGACTGACAATGTGCTTTAATCTCATATATTATTAGACCTAAAATAAGATAATCTTCTTGATTATGTGTATCGAAAAGTTTTACGTATTGTAAGTGTGGAAGAGCAGTGTCATCTAGAGGAATAAAAAATATTGGCAAACAGTATGAAATAGAATGAAACTAGCCTTATCATCCAAATCCAAGAAAGAAAAAAGAAAAAAAAAAGAAGAAAAAAAAAGAAAAGAAAAAAGAAAGAGATGCTTATGCATGAATAATGCATTCCACAAAGGAGGTCAATAGATGCTACTAACAGTCACCAGAGGAATAAAGAAAACCAGCAAATCATATGCAATAGGAAGAATGTAGTTCATCATCCAAATCCAAGAAACAACTATTAAATTTGCTTACGTATTTCACAAAGAAGACCGGACCGAAGTCCTCGCAGCCAACACAGTAGCTAAGATAGAAAAGTTTTCAAGAAGCTAATAGCACTCTGCAAGCACTCTCCAAACTATCTTCCTACTATGCACATTGTCTCTCTCTAAAGTTGAATGAGTTATGTACATCAAATAGCACTTACATTGTCAGTGTTAATGAGAACCTTCAACCCTCTTGATTCAAACTCTGAACTTGTTAGTAGCTTCCCCCCAGCACCCTTTTCAGATCAGACTTCTGTTCTTCAGTCAGCTTCGACGGGAATTTAACATCAAACTTGATCCTCAAGTTTCCTTTCTTTCCGGGTTCTTTTGAGATGGGCATTCCTTCGTCTGGGATCACCACCTCATGACCTGGTCTAACAATATCAGTGACTGGGACAGTTATTTTCCTTCCATCCAGTGTAACCAATTCAAGGGTCTTCCCTATAAGAGCCTCCAGAAGTGATATTCTCTTATTGACAACCAAGTCATTTCCCTTCCTCTTGAAAACGGCATGAGGTTTCTCGTCTACCACGAAAACAAGATCTCCGGGGACCATGCCCGTCTCCTGGTTGCCTTTCTCGGGGAAAGTGATTCTAGTTCCCATCTTCCAACCTGGTTTGATGTCTATTTTCAAAATCTCCTCAACCGTCTTCGGTTGGCTGCAAGAGTTTCATCATGCATCATTGCTAAATTAATACGCTGAATGCAAAACTGTAATGCATGACCAAAGAGGAAAACTGAACAGATAATTGCATGTTACAGATTCCCGTTCCTGTTCAACTGACTTAAGGATTCTGCAATTTTGTCTTTAGTCCTCTTTTTTTTTTTTGGTTAATTTTTCTTCAAACTTTTGATGATTCTATGTTTGTCTCGACGAAAGGAATCAGAATTGGCTAAAATTATGACTTTCACCCAAATATTTTGAGAAATATCCAAGAAAAGACAGCTTAAGCAGGCTTAAGCTTGTTGAGACGAACCTATAATCATCAAAGGTTTGACGCAAAACTAACAAAACGCAAAAAAAAAAAAAAAAAAAGATTAAAAACAAAACTACAAAATCCTTAAGTAGGTTGCACTGGAATGGTCTAACAACCTTTTTAACCTATAAATAGCTCTTAAGATGGACTTCAAAATTCTAAAATAGTCTTCAAGTAGCAACTTGCGAATCGCAATGAACATTTCATGCATAATAGAATAACACAGGGACCAATAATCTCTTCATATGTCTTTGGTGCCATGATTAATTCTTGGAATGGAAATCAGAATTCGAGGCCTCTCAATTCACAGTTTAAAAGAGGTGGTTTCCATTTCCAAATTCAAAGGCTTGAATTCCATGCTGTCAAATGCAGGATTAGTCATGGAGCATGTGGACATCAAACAGAATCCCCAAGGACCAACTTGAGGAAAGGATAACGGACCTCTAAAGGATAAAGGACCATTAGACAGGAATGAATTCCGGTTTTTGAAAGTGTATTCCTGGCAATCCATACACAAAATAAAAACAATCATCCATGTGAATTCTTGGCTATGCTGGCAAAAGAGCACAAAATGAGGATTCAAAGGTTTGCCTTGACCCAGAAACAATAGTAAAATTATCAAATGATGGAGACTCAATTGGAATTTAAAACTAATTATAAAGGATGGTCTTAATATATTTACAAATACTGACAAGGCGCCCATAGACGTAACAAGATTTTCCAAAGGCAACTGTATACATAATCAATTCTTGGTTGGAAACCTCTATTACTTAAAACAACTATATCAAAGACTACAACAAAAAATAAGTTTTACGCAATTTCAGGGTGACTATCGCCCAAAGTGTGCAAAATTGAAACGAAGTCAACATTATTCCAGCAAAAGAGTTGACATTCTTATCCTGGCAAGCATAAAGGTAAACTAATCAAGCGCCTATAGTATCCGTCTACATGTCAAGCACAATTTTCCCTTAGTCACGTAATCCTTCAATAAGACCCCTCTCCTGCTCTCAATCCTTACTCTCAAGGATATTAGTGGTTCAGGACACTTTTAAAAGGCGCTTTTAGGCTCGCTGTCTTGCTCAGACACGCCAAAGCGCATTGTGTGACTTAGGTGTACGCTAATTGTGGGAAATTCAGGGTGTCGCTGAATACTCAAATGCAACAGAGAATTCGAAACCCTAAAACTCACTCACAAACACCTCAATGCTCATCAAATTAATCTCAAATCACAAACATTTAGAGATGAAACAATTAAGCAGATTTAGAAACACAAAATCTATATAACAAAAGGGGTTAAAAATGGCCCACCCAGAGGACTCATCAGGAACAATTCGAGAAATCACCATCTTCCTCCTCGAACCCTTATACAGCTCCTCCAAACTACACGGCAACTTGTTTTCCAAATCCGCCGCCTTCCCTATCACCCGATCATTCCCAAGACACCCCTTATTCTCGCCAAATCCACCACTCTTACCACCACCAAAACCAGATCCACCGAAAAACTCCGCGAATATATCATCGGCGTCACGAGTATTAGGCGGAGGGAATTGGGCGCACTTGAGGGCTTCGTCGCCGTAGAGATCGTAGATCTGGCGCCGCTCGGGGTCGCTGAGGACATCGTACGCCTCCGAGATCTGCTTGAACTTGGCCTCGGCCTCGGCCTCTGCGGCGGCGTTCTTGTCGGGGTGCCACTTCATTGCGAGCTTTTTGTAGGCTTTCTTCAAGTCATCGTCGCTAGCGTTGCGACTCACCTTCAAGATATTGTAGTAATCAACCACCATTGAAACAGCAGATACGCACACACACTCTCTCTCTCTGTAACTACTTTCTCTCTCTAAAACTGTTCCACTCCTCGTCAGTGCTGCGGCAGGTGTGCTGTAGATTTATATATATAACCGTATATCTGCACAAGATGAATTTGAAGTATCTGGTACGGCGCTCTCGCTCTTCACTCTGACTCAATTACAGTATTACTTTTATCATTTATGTACTCCTATAAGTTTCCGATTACCTAAAAAAAAAATAGTAGTATTACCTTTTATACTCTCTTTGTTTCAAAATGTTCGTTTGGTCCGCAAAATAGGACCTAAAAAAAATAGTATGTCTTTTTAAAGAATTTTTTAAACTTTTTTCATAAATTAAAAGTACTCATTGATATCGTAGTTTTTTTTTTTTAATTTTTCTTCAAAATTTTGTAATATTTTCAAGTTCTCGTTTCAAAGGTCAGATAAACAATTTGGAACAGAGGGAATATAAATTTTAAATTCTAATTTGTGATGTTTTCAAAAGCCGATTTCATGCACGTAGATTACGTGACTACGGGTTGTATGGCCTAAAGTGTAGATGTTTGCAGACTCTTTTTGTTATTTTCTCTTTCTCTTTTATTGTTTTACTAGATTTGGTTAATTTTCGTTATTAATCATTCGTCTCGAAGAAAGTAATAAAAAAAGTCTAAAGCGGAGACAAATTTCAGGATGAATCGGAATAGGATTAAAATATGGACCAAGATTAAAAAAGTTCAAGACGAAAAAAATTACCATTTAAACTTTTTTGGCATCGTCTTCTATGATTTTTTGTTTGTTTTGGCAATGGTCTAAACTTTTTACTACTTTTTAAAATCTCGTCATCGAGATGAATGATGTGATATATAATGATAATGTAAAAGTTTAAAGAAGATAAATTTAAATAGACCAATTGATTTTAATAGAAACAAATTTCGTCCAAATAATCTAATAAGGTCCTCCCTTCATCCCAAAATAATAGGGGTAATTATTTTCGCACTACCCTTTTTACCGTCCATATCTTGTTTTCTTTTTTTAGTTACATCAAATTAGCATTTTACCCTTTCATTAGTTCACTTTTTCACACATCAAGTAATAATAGTAATTTCACACGAGAAGTGTGAATGATAATAGGAGAGTGTGAGAGATCATTCCCAATTTTCATCCGGAAAGATGTATATTTTTCGAATATAAAATAAAAGATTTGCACACAAAATTTTTCATATTACTTGGCACTAAATTATATTTTTAATACTGTATCGATTATTTCGTGGTGTGGAAAGATTCAATAAATTGTCAACGAAAATACTTCTTTTTAGAGGGAGGGAGTATGAATTACGGCTTTCTAGAAGGTTTCAGCGTTGGTTGGGATTGTTTTGTTTGTTTGCGAGGGAGTGAATCTTGCTCTTCCGAAAAAAAAAAAAAAAAAAAGTGAGTGAATCTTGCACGATTGGCATCGGTATAATTCACGGCGAGTCGGCCGGGTACCCAATTTGTAGCAACAAGTTTGCGCAGGGTAGCGGAGATTCGACAAGATATGCATCGGTAGGAATATAAGAGCATCTACTAGTATCAAGCTTTTAGGCCCCCGTTGGATGGAGGATTATTTTCAGGGGATAAGAGCATTTCTAGTGCACTACCTAAAAAATGTTTGCTAAAGTGTACACCTAAGCACATGTGGGATTCTATTTTGTTTGCTAAGAACTTAGTTAGCTAGCTAAGGAGAAATGTACTTTAATGGAGCTCCCTAAAAATGTTAATTATCTTTTAGAGTGGGACATATTTAAGTGGTGAGGGGTGCCAAGTGGTCCCACAAAATTCTCCTCTCTTCCCCTTCTCTCTATCTCTCTTCTCTTTCTCTCTCCTTAAGTCACTCCTCAAATTTAGGTAGTCACTTATGACACTTTAGATAGTGAGGGGTGCCACCTAGGATTTTAGGGAGTCAATTTTTGTGCACTAAAGACTATTTTTTGAGGTTTTTCTTAGCTAACTAATTAAGACATTTTAGGTAGTGATTTTAGGTAGTGCACTAGAGATGCCCTAAGATAAGAGGAGGTAGGGGTGTCCACGGTTCGGTTCCGGCCGGATCGGTTCCGGATTTGACCCGAACCGGTAATAGCGGATTTATGTTTTCAAGATCCGGAACCATCCGTAGATGATATACGGATGGATCGGTTCGGTTCCGGATTTAACGGATCGGTTCTAGATCGATTTTGCGGTTTTAGCTGTTAAAAACGAAATGAGTAATAGCAGAATCCATACCATGGATATCTTCAAAAACGAAAACAAAAACTAAACAAAATATTGTTGCCATTCAAAATCAAATCCAGTTGAACAGTCATACATGAGAAAAATGCATAACTCCCCAATGATGAGGCAAAACGGGAAACAATTCATTATTTGAATTAGGGGTGTATATGGTCCGGTTTGGACCGGTTTTGTAGAAATCCGGAGACCGAACCATATCTAACGGTTCCAAAGAATTGAGAACCATAACTAGACCGTTACACATATAGAACCAAACCATACCAAACCATTAAACCGGTCCGGTTTGGTTTCGGTTTCCAGTTCTAAACCATGTTAATTAAAAAATTGCCAAAAAAAATTGTCCACAAAATTGTTGCAACTCCTTCGTAAAACTACTACCATTATACAAATCCACAAATAGATTAAAAAGTCCATCAATAACTAAAATAACTATTAAAATATATCATTATTGATATAAGTGGCAATACAACATTAAAACTTAAAACTAACAAAACTATCAAGTGTGTGTGGATATATAGGAGTGTATGTATTATATGATGGACCGGTTCGGTTCAAACCACGGTTCCTAATTATGAAACCGGGGACTGAACCAAAATATCCGGTTCTCATTTTTTTAGAACCAGAACCAATCCATTAAACCATAGAACCAATCCAAATAGACCGGTTTGGTCTGGTCGGTCCGGTTTCACAATTTTTTCGATTTTCTTGTACACCCCTAATTTGAATGTTACCTGATTGTGAGGAACTTCGATTACTCTCCATATTTTATAACTCTAGGAAAATTTGAGAAAAGAACAGAAGAATCACTCCTTACATACAGTCATACACTATAGTGAGTACACAGTCGGCACTCGGTCGCACACAATACACCAAACGGCAAACACAATACACAGTACACAGTCGTCCAGATCCAGAATCCAGATTTGACCGATTGAAAGACGAGAGATCGATGTGTGCCGGTGGAGATTCAGAGGAATACACCGCTGGTCGCCGATGGTGGAGGAGGAAAGGGAGTAAGGGAGGCATTTTTTTGAGATGAGATGAGGAAGAGAGGAAGTGAGGCGGAGATTGAGAGACTGATGAGATGAGGAAAAGATAGAAAAGTGATAGGGTTAGCCGGTTAGGTTATAGTTTACACGTATTTTTTTATTTTTTATTTTTTATTTTTTATTTTTTTCATTTTGTCCACGGGTTAGTCGGTTTTAACCGGACCCGACCCGGAACCGGAACCGCCTGTTGAGTAATTCTCGAACCGCAACCATCCGTGTAACGACCCGGATTTTAGCCCTATTTTTTTTATTATGAAATAGTTTTGTTAATAAAACCTAGAAATGATTAAATTCATTTTTGTGATTTAGTGGTTCTAATCCCATTACACTATCCGGTTACCCTAACCAAATGTTCCTAATTAGAATTCTAAGCCAACCAAGTTGTCACCTCCAACTATCTAATACATCATCTCCTCCCATGTCATTCCATGCATGGCTATTTTTGATACACATTCAAAACCATCCAATGAGGTTTAGACAACCACCATGGTCACTTACCATTAACCATTAGACCCTTAAACACCCCCTAATCCATTGGTTTATACCAAGAATCAAGCCTATATTTCTACCCCATTTCTCATCCGAATTTTGCATCAAAAACTCACCCTCACCTCTGCCTTTTAAACCCACTCACAGTAAACACAAAAGAGAAGAAGAAAACCAAGGAAGGAAGGAAGGAAGAAGAAGTGCAGCCCGTTCGGCACGACCGAGACCCATCCAAATCACTCCGGTTTAGCTTAATCTTCGGAAGAGAGGTAGGTTACATCCTACTGAACCCATCGGTATATTATAAGTCGATTTTCGTTACGTAGAAACAAAACCCGAGCATTTCGTTAGTTGCAAGGTAGTGTAAATTCGTTTTTGATATTCTAAGCTACTGGGTCCCATCCAAAACAATCTGAACCCAACTTTTTCTATGATAGAAATGTAGTTCATTTCATAACGAACGTTTTGATATATAATACGTTGATTTTCGTTGAGTAGAAACAAAACCCGAGCGTTTCGATCGTTGAGGAGCAGTGTATATGCGGTTTTGAACTTCTGAGCCACTGGGTCCCGTCCAAAACAATCTGAACCCAACTTTTTCCGTGATAGAAATGTAGTTCATCTCATAAGGAACATTTTGATATATAATACGTTGATTTTCGTTGAGTAGAAACAAAACCCGAGCGTTTCGATCGTTGAGGAGCAGTGTATATGCGGTTTTGAACTTCTGAGCCACTGGGTCCCGTCCAAAACAATCTGAACCCAACTTTTTCCATGATAGAAATGTATTTCATTTCATAACGAATATTTTGATATATAATACGTTGATTTTCCTTGAGTAGAAACAAAACCCGAGCGTTTCGATCGTTGAGGAGCAGTGTATATGCGTTTTTGACTTTCCGAGCTACATGGTCATGTCCAAACCACTTCAAATCCAACTTTTTCTGTGATAGAAGTGTAGTTCATATCCTAACGAACATTTTGATATATTATACGTTAATTTTCATTGTGTATAGACAAAACCCGGACGTTTCGATCGGGAGTGTACATGACTACCAACCCATTCGGTTGAGCGCACTGACTTGTAATCAAGTTAATAAATAGTACTTAGGACAACTTTCAGAAATCTTAACCATACAGATAGTGTCGAACTCTGACCCCACCTTATTCTTATAAATTGATTATTGTGTTCAAGGAAATAGACGTGCATTTGATAAGCTTTTGGACCTTCAACCAATATTGAGCATAGTAGAATAGCCGTATATTAAAAGTGTTAATTTGCATTTGGATATGATACTGTGGAGTAATTTATGAAATTTTAGCTTATGCCGTTACTCTGTTATTTCTGATCATGTTGTATTATTATTTTGCACTCAAGTTCTTGATGCATGTTTTAGATTTTTTTTTTTTACAATAATGTTGTTATGCTAATTTGTCATATCCCAGTAACTTAGACGGACATTTGCTTCATGGGTGGGTTTACGGTTTGGAGATTTACATGTAGATGTAAATTGAAAAGTAATGAAAAAATGGAAATGTGTGGAAATATTGTTGAGCTGACGAGCTGTGGTTCCGGGGGTGACCGGAGTGGTCCCCGGACGGATGAACATTTTGAATACGAAACCCTAGATAGGACATGGTGGTGATTGACTCTCAAGAATGGTCGGGTTATAAGGGTGGCACTGTGCTTGTGTCGCAGCCCGGGGATGAGTTGTGGGGCCGCACTCCCGGTGAATCTTGTTTATCGTGCATTGGGGTCATGGAAGTGGTACTCGGGTATATAACCCAGGTTCTCTGTCCGGATCTTCGCAAGGGGGAGTCGAATCACACCAGTTGGCCTATGCTAGAGGTTGGAGGGTAGGATGGATCTCGTGGTTGAGAATCCTAGATGACACGTAGGTAAATGGTTAGTAATTAATCAGTGATGCTATTTGTATATCTCCCGTTATTTATTTATTATGCATGTTTATCTGTTAGCTATGTGGGGTTAAGTAGAGTAGGATATTCCTATTGGGCTTTTTAAGCTCACGGGTACTTGTACCGCGGTGATTTATCACCAGGTAATGAAGACGGAGCTGAAGGACCGTGCAAACAGACAAATTTCAACACTGCTGAAGAGAAAGCCAACGAGCCTTGGTTTCCGTATGCTTAGTCGCTCTGAACAAAATTAGTCGACTATTTTGAAAGCTTCAAGTCTTATTGAAAATTGTAATATTTTGACAGTTTAACTTTAATTCGATATGGTTGTAAAACTATAACAATTGCTTTCGGTACGATTTTATGATGGATTATGGAATATTTTGTGAAATTGCCTTTTAAATTTATTTTAACGTTTCCGAAAAATCGGGGCGTTACAATCCGTAACATATTCGGATGGGTTAACGGACGGTTCGGGTTGGTTGGGTTGGTCGGGTTGAGCGGATCGGGTGATCCGCTGGACAACCCTAAGAGGAAGTATTATTTTTTGAGGGTTGGTCCACATTGATGTGATGTTTATGGAATGGAGATAAAAAAAAAATAGTTGGTTTGGATGAGGGATTAAACAGAGGATAAATTTTGACTTGATTTGGATGTTTAATAAATAAGAGGGGGTAAATGATGGAAAAATTGTCAAATGACTCTTTTGTCCTTGTGCAGTGTTAAACTTGATTATGTATTAAATTAACTATATAATTGCAAAATGTAATCTAATTAATTAATTTGGGACAATTTCAAGCTATATTAATTTATTTCATTGAAAAAACATTTTTTTGTAATCAATTTATTTAAAAAAATGTTTTTTTAATATGTCAATTTTAAGGGTCCGTTTTTGGGAAGGACATAGTAAAGGGGTCTTTACTTCAATAAGGACATCAACTTTTTCTTTAATGACAAAAGGACAAATCACCTATACATTCCAAAAATGCCCCCACTAGCCAATGGAAGTGCCTAAACCCCCAAACCTAATGAAAGTGCCTAAACCTAAACCTTAGGGTACCCTATGAAAGTGCCTAAAACCCCAGGGTACCTTTAGAAAGTGCCTAAACCACTAAAATTCTATAATTGAAAAGTGCACTCTAAACCTAAACCCTAGGGTACGCTATGAAAGTGTCTAAAACACTAGGGTACCTATGAAAGTGCCTAAACAACTAAAACTCTATAATTAGAAAGTGCACCCTAAGTGCCTAAACCCTAGGGTACCCTATGAAAGTGCCTAAAACGCTAGAGTACCCACGAAAGTGCCTAAACCACTAAAACCCTATAATTGGAAAGTGCACCCTAAGTGCCTAAACCCTAGGGTACCCTATGAAAGTGCCTAAACCTAAATCCTAGGGTACCTTATGAAAATTGAACCCAATTAATTTTGTCCCACGCATGAGAGAGAAAGTCCCAAAATTCATGGGTCATTCGGTCCACTGACGTTGCTTTCACGTTTCAAGGTCGGTCAGCAAGTCCCACACGTCGCTTTCAAAGTCACGGGGCCAGGGACCACGTTGCTTTCATTGTCTCCATTTGCGTCAGCTGCGTCGCTTTCAAGGGGTCCAAGCAATAATGTACTTACCATCTGCGTCAGCCATGCGAGTTTTGTAAAATTGTTTTATCATTAAGGGTATTTTGTCTAGTGTTGTCCTTGAGCCATCAAAATTTTCATATCAATGTATTGGAAGCATTAAAATAAGTTAAGTTGGACTAAACACCATTTAAAGCCTTAAACTTGGCCTTTATACCAATTTTCTGCAATTTTAATGGTTGGTTGTCATCCCCAATTTTTTTTTAAATTGTGTTTTTTTTTTTTACTTGTTGGCCTATCTGTTGTTTTATTATTATTATTATTACCCCAACACAATGAATAATAAATGAACAAATTGACAAATGTAACGAGTGCTCTCTCATACAAGAAAGAAATTTTATTTAACTCTAAAATAATTATACAAATTTATTTGTGATACAATTACAATGGCTTAAAAAAATCGATTTACTAAAGTCCGAAATAAATATTATTTTATTTGACATTCATCACGAGGATATAGCAAAATGCACAACTACAAATTTATTTATAAAGTTCCACCAAATTTCGATCTATTGACGTTCAAAAGCTTCTCTGTTCGTAGAAGACTCATTAGATCTACACTACCTAAATCGAAATTTGGGTTTGTATGTATCAATATATATTGTATGTCGAACAACTGCAAATCTACAAACCTATATCGAAAAAATCGAAACATGAAGATCAGAAATATGAACACAAAGATTTCGGTCGAAATCATCCATACCTTCTCTGTTAACAAAAGAAATCGCCAACAAATCGCAACCCACAAGCTTCTCTGTTCGAGTCTCAGGTGTTGCAACAAAAATGGTGTCTGGCGGCTTCGTAAAAGGGGATTACGAGGGCTGAAATCGTCAAAACATTCTACTCCCGGATAACTTTTGGGTAGGGTAAGAGGAGTCCAAAAGTTATCAGGGACAAGCACCTCGCGAGGGATAATCGTAGAGGGAGTAAACGATTATCAGGGAAGGAAAGTGAACTTGCCAAAAGGGGGATATAGGTGGGACCCATAAAATAAAAGGGGGTCATAAGTTATCCGGGGATGATATCCCCCATCCAAACGTGGCCTTACATTTATATTTTAGAGACCGGAAGTAACATAATGAAAAGGGAGATCATGTAATTTGTTTTGTTCAATTTTTTATATTTCATGAGAGAATATTGTAGGGACTCATCGTTCTTTTAGAGATTTAGAGATCAATGTAGAGACTCATACCTCAATTTTGATCACTAAAAAAGACGATAGGTCTCTCTAAAAAAATAAAAAGTTGAAGAAAAAAGAAAAAAAATTACAAAATCTTTCCTTATTATGTCACATCCAGTCTCTATATGTCTATTTTAGAGACCGAACGTAACATATTGACGAGAAATTTTATAATTAACCCTCTCTTTTCCTCAATTTTTATTTATTTTATGAGAGAATCTTGGAGGTACCCATCATCCATTTTTAGAGATTCAGTCTCCAAGTTTATTTTTGGATCTCCAAATATAAAGACTCACCCTTTCATTTTGGGTCTCTAAATTTTTAAAAAGGACGATGAGTCCTTCCAAAAACTACGAAAGTTGAAGAAAAAGAGGGAATAAATGATAACATTTTCTCTCGATATGTCACGCAATCTCTAAAATAGGGACATGGAGATTCATTGAAGATGCTCTTACAAAAGGTAAGCGAGAAAGGTTAAAGGAACTTCAAATATAGAGACTCATACTTTCATTTAGTATTTTATGAGAGAATCTTGGAGATATTCATTGTCCTTTCTTAGAGATTGGGTCTCCAAATTTACTTTTCGAACTTCAAATACAAAGACAAGTAAAATTATAAAATCTCCCATAATTATGTCACATCCGGTTTCTAAATTAAAGATGTAGAGATTGATAGGAGATGCTTTACCATAAAGTAAGCGAGAAAGGTTAAAGTGGCGGCTTTGCTACCAACGGGGCCTTGTTCGTTTAATAGTTTTAGTTTAGTTTAGTTTTGGAAATGGGAGTAATGAGTGTAGAGAGATAGAGAGAGAAATGAATGTAATGATTACAAAACAAAATTAAAACTATGAAACGAACAAGTCCGATTTAGCACATCATGTTCGGGTTGGTTGCGTGCAGTGAGGGGATTGGAAGGTCAGTGAGCGGGTGATGTGTAAAGGGCAGTACAGTATGGTAGTGGAAACAAAGAGGTGTGATGAGGAGAGAACGTGCGGTATTAGCAATGATGAGTTTGCGCTGAATAATTAAAGGTGTCTCTAAAGTGTGTTTGGGAGAATCTTCTTCTTTCTTTTTGGCTAAAGCGTTTTTAACGCGCCAACTACAGATACTTTTAACAACAATCTTGCTTTAAAAAGCAGCCACTAGAGTTTTAGAGCATCAAATGTGAATACTATATTAAAAGGTTTAGTTGGTTAATATTTTAACTAGTGTTAGGTTACTTTACAGCTTGCATTACGGATTTACGGGTGATCTGCCAATCGTATTAAGTTTGCATGAATGTATACTATATTATACTACTAGTACTGGTATGTCGTTTTCGTACAAAAAAAATAATTTATAAAATAGGAAATTAACTATTATTCCGAAGAACAATGGTTAAGTCCGAGATCGTCCACGGAGTGTAAAATACTAAGTTGCGGTACTTTCAATTAATTTCTAATTTAATTATGAGAACAAGAGAAATTTGGTTTGGATTTGATTTGATTGAACTAGTGATTAAACTAAAATTAACTAGAAAAGCAGTAAAGGTTTCGAAAGCAAGGGAGAGAAGAGACTAGGGTTTTCGATTCAACCTCCCCTCATAACATAACTGTGACGAAACCTATGGTTCTATTCAACATATAATCAGACCATCGTTAGGGTAGCAATTCCTATCGATAATCCCCAAAAAATATTATTAAAACTCATACTTCGTATAGACCATCTCAACACGGCACGGACCATCTCACCGGACTTAACGGGCGGCACAACCCATCTCACATCGCATAATCTATCTCAGAGACTATCTCGAAGCAAGTAAAACGATTGTATGACGGTGTTTGATATCATGAATACAAACACAAAAGATAAATTGGAAAAATAATAACTTTCACAAAAACTGTGAATCATCCAAAGTCATACAACTAAATGTTGAATAAGACCCCTAAAAATCTAAACAATCATATTACTCAGAGAGATATCCTTGTTACCCTAGCCGAAGTGATCAGCCGATCATGGATCTTTTTCTTCTAGCCGCCGTCACGGACTCACAACCGTGAGCCCTATTTTTTGGAATCCAAAAAAGTCCCCCCCCCCCCCCCCCCCCCAATCCTTACTGCATGCTCTCTTTTATAATACTAGCGGACAGAGATGTATTAGGGCGGCACCCATCCTTCCCATTCCAATTGTTTCCTTTCCAGAGCTGTTACTATATGGGGTACTTTGGGTAAAAAATCAAAAACTGGTTTTTTAATAAACCAGTTTTGTCCATATTCAATTTTTTTTGCATTCGTTAGTTTTGCGTCAAGATTTTGTGGTTTCTGGATTCCTCTCGACGAGACGAATCTAACAAGTATAAATTTATGGTCAAACCAAATATTTTTTTGAATAAAGCCAAAATACTTTGATTATTGGCCAATAATCCAACTATTTTGGCTTTATTAAAAAAAAATTGAGTTTTGACCATAAATTTATACTCCCTCCGTCCCTTTTTAAGTGATCCATACGGGAATACGTGCAATTTCAAACCCCTAAAAAACATATTTCTCTATTTAACTTTTTAATTTGTTTTATATCAAATTAAAGTGCTCATTGAGTACTTTAATTTGGTGCAAAAAAAATTAAAAAACAATATGCGAAAATACATTTTTAAACATCCGCAAAAATACACGTTTCCCAAGTGGATCATTTAAAAAGGGACGGAGGGAGTACTTGTTAGATTCGTCTCGTCGAGAGGAATCCAGAAACCACAAAATCTTGATGCAAAACTAACGAATGCAATTTTTTTTTGAATAAGGACAAAATGGTTTTTAAAAAAATCACTTTTTGGTTTTTTACACAAAATTTTGGACCCCTTTTTTATTTGATGTGCCGAGTCTGCTGGCAACCAACTTGGTAATCCCAGTTTTCCAAAAGATTTTAGCACCCAGGTGCTAAAATCATGATATTTCAAATCAAAAAATGAAGTGGTTCCGTGTATCATTTTTCGATTTTTTTTGCACCAAATTAAAGTCTCGTTTGGAAAACTGGGGAGGGTTATTTAATTGGAAGCCCGTGCTCCACGTAAAAACCCAATTCTCATGGGCCCAATCAACTTTCACATTAGCTCTTGAATAGCTTAATTTAACGGCTTAGCTTCAAGGTGTCATCCAACGGCTCCGTGAGTCCTAAAACAAGCAAACGAGTATCAAACTCCAAATAACACAATTAACGGACACAAGCATAACTTAGGGAACATAAATGAGCACATTTACACACCTATCAGGTACGGCACGACACGACACGTTTAAATGTGGCATGACACGACACGAGCACGGTTTTAGACGGACACAACACAGAACTGGATCGGACACGACACGACACAACATAGCACAAAAGTGGACTAGACGCGACACATCACGGGGCACAGCCCAGGACATGACACCACAAATACTAATTTTTAATGTACAAAAAAAATTACTCCCTCTATCCCTTTTTAAATGATCCTTTTGGGAAACGAGCATTTTTGTGGACGTTACAAAATGTACTTCCGTAGAATGCTTTTAAATTTTTTTGCACCAAATTAAAGTACTCAATGAGCACTTTAATTTGGTATAAAACAAATTAAAAAAGTTCTGTAGAGAAATATATTTTTTAGGGATTTGAATTGTACGTATTTCTATAGTGATCATTTAAAAAGGCACGGAGTAAGTCAATATAACTATAGATGTTAGATTTACAAAAAAAAATTCCCAACAAAACTTGGCTAGATTATAGAAAAAAATTCGACGAAACTCGGAGATGTGCTGACACGAGCACAACATGACACGACACGATTACAAACTGGCACGACGCGATTAAGAAACGGTACGGCACGCCACGATTTAGTAAACGGGCCAGCACAGCACGACACGAAGCACGGTTGACACGAAATTAAATGGGTCATACCGGCACAGCACGAGGGTCAATTAAATACTACATACATAAACAAATACTCCCTTCGTCCATTTTTTGGACAACAAATATGGACGGAGTGAGTACATACATAAAGGAGTACTCCCTCCGTCCATTTTTTAGTGTCGATATTTTCATTTTTTGTTGTCCCTTAATAAGTGCGTATCGTTAAAAGTTAATAAGTAAAACTTTATACAATTATCTTTTTGTCATTTTGAAAAGTTAACGGGTAAAGAGTTAATGGGTAAAAATGGAGGTAAAATTTGATGTGAAAAGTGTAAAGTTGAAGGTAAAAGTTGATGAAAAAGATGTAATGATAATGTTTATTTAATAAGTTGGATTTACGAAGCAACACACTTAAAAATGGACGGATATATATATAAGAAACGAGGGAGTTGGATGTTATGTCTTGAACCTGAACTCAAAAGGCTAATATACCCCTCGCCTTTCCCATTTACGACGCATGCATCTAATGATGCATAAGAAAATCGATATAACTGCTTAATCGATCCAATCTAGACTTAGCTGTTCTATTTGGTTACATTATGCGGTTTATTGATCTGATTATGGTTCTGAAAATAGAAGAACCGATAATTATTGTTCGGTAACTGGTTCTTAAATATACATATATACACATTAATAAATTTATTCGTGTACATATATCTAGATTTGGTAAGTTAATATTTTATTTCCCTAGTAAGGTATATTTTATGTCTATTTAGAGTAGAAATCTATTTTCTTAGGAGAAGATGATAATGCCATGAATGGGTTTTTTAACACCACAGAATCTTAAAGGTGATGGGACTGATCTAGCCTTGGCAAGCAAGGCTTAGCTTCTCATTCTAAAGTCCCAAAATTGCTTTGATCTAAAGATCTCCGGAGCAAATCTAGATTTCCTCCATCCCTCCTCCTATTCCTTGCCTTCATTAAACATTAAAGTCAAAGCTTGATCCCTTAGGCTGTGTTTGGATGACCGGAATCTTGAATATGAAATAGGAATATGATTACCGGGAATCGAATTCCCGGGAATTTTCTTGGGTAGGAATATGATTACTAGGAATCGAATTCCTAGAAATTTGATACTTGGAGGAATAGCATTTCGGTGTTTTGATTAATTCAGTAATCTTATGCGGGAAACAATTATTTTGGAAATTTATTTATTTTTTGGCCTAAACCACCGGTATCCGGAAGCCCACTGGACCCCGACTAAATCCGGTTCGAGCCGGGTCGGCCCACGAAGGGGTAATGAATGAGTCAGGCATATGAGATTCACATGGGGTAAGGGAGAGATCAGATTCCCACTCAACCTAGGAATGTGATTCCTGGTTGAATATGTCATCAGGAATCACATTCCTATTCCTGTCTCTGCCAAATGTTGGAATCAGAAAGGCCAGTCATCACATTCTTGTTCGTGTCTGTTCCAAACGTTGGAATCATGGACAAAAAGCATCACATTCTCATTCCCCCTTGAGATTACTGCCATCCAAACACAGCCTTACCTCTCTTCTCCACCACCGCCACCACAAGATGCAATTTTGTCTCCTTAGTTCTCTATCCTCTGCTCCTTCAATCAATGTTTCTCATTTGCTCCTCTGTTTACTCTCTCTCTCTCTCTCTCTCTCTCTCTCCCTCTCTCTCTCTCTCATAGATCTCTACAGATACTCATGTATTTGAGAATAATCTAGCTATGGATCGCGACCTTCAAATAGAGTACACATCCAGATCCAACTCCCTTTTCACGTGGTCGATGATTTGATTATAATAGTGTTTAATGTTGGAAGGAAGCAAAACACACCACCCATCCCGTAATTGTGGATCTATATGGCTGGATTATTTGTTTTGAATGATACTTGTTTGTATGCATGTACAGATTGTGGAACTATATGGATGAATTATTTGTTTGAATGATGGGTGAATCAAAGAAATGGGTCCGTTTTTGGGAAAGATACAGTAAAGGGGTCTTTACTGCCACAAGGACATCAACTTTTTTTTTTTTTTTTTTTAATGCCAATAGGACAAATCACCTACACATTCCAAAAATGCCCCCACTAGCTAATGAAAGTGCCTAAACCCCCAAACCTAATGAAAGTGCCTAAACCTAAACCCTAGGGTACCAAATGAAAGTGCCTAAAACCCTAGGGTACCTTATGAAAGTGCCTAAACCACTAAAACCCAATAATTGGAAAGTGCACCCTAAACCTAAACCCTAGGGTACCCTATGAAAGTGTCTAATAACTAAAACCCTATAATTGAAAAGTGCACCCTAAGTGCCTAAATCCTTGGGTACCTTATGAAAGTGCCTAAAATACTAGGGTACCCTATGAAAGTGCCTAAACAACTAAAACCCTATAATTGGAAAGTGCACCCTAAGTGCCTAAACCCAAAATACATAAATTCACTATACCCTACACCAAAAAATCTAAAATTGAATCTCAAAATTGAACCCAATTAATTTTGTCTCACACACAGAGTCTCAAAATTGAAACAAATTTAACTTGTCCCACGCATGGAGAGAGAGAGAGAGAGAGAGAGAGAGAGAGAGAGAGAGAGAGAGAGAGAGAGAGAGAGAGAGAGAGAGAGAGAGAGAGAAAGTCGAAATGAAAGTGACGCATGAGTGCATGACCCGTCACTTTTAAAGAATTAGTTGGAATCAACAGTCACGTGTCAGGAAATGGAAAAGTTACTCCATATGCGGGCGACTTTTTTCCTCCTTGTGCGGCTTTACTACTCTAATTCATTAAGGGTATTTTTGTCTAGTATTGTCCTTGAGCCATCAAATATTTCCTATCAATGTATTGGATGCCTTAAAATAAGTTAAGCTGGATTAAACACCCTTTAAAGTCTCAAACTTGTCCTTTACACCAATTTTCTGCAAAGAAATTTGAGCGGGTTTTGGTGCGTAGAGGGGGAAGAGAGGATTATGTTGCAGTGAAAGGGAAAAAGTAAAGTTAATGGTCATCATAGAGAAGCTTAAGGGCATAGTTGTAAGATAGGATGAAAATTTCGTGGCATTAAAGAAACTAGCATGAACTCGTGCTATGCACGGAGGCATGAAATAAAATGATATGTATTTTCTTTTTTTATTAGCTAAAATATTATACTTTCAACCACAAAATATATTGAAATATTGGAGCACTTAGATGAGATTAATAGAGTACAACAATCCTATTTCCTCTCTACACCTCTTGACTCTAATTTCCCATGGCAATTGTTTCAGCTGTAAAATGACAATAAGGGTATTTGAAAGGCATCCCAAAATATAGACAAAGCCCTTCTTCTTCTCGTAGCATGAACCTGTAGTATGCACGAAATGATTTCAAGTGCACACGATTAATGTAAATTTTTATCAAACAAATTCATGTTTATTTAAATTGTGAACATTCATAAACAAATACAATGGGAAATATCAATTATAACCCATTTTTGAAATCATGACCATGTTAACTGGGATTTTCCACACAAATTTGACAAATAAAGATTGAATGAAGACGAAGAAGTTTACCCATGGAGCAATTGATGTTATTTGGAAACACTTGTTTTTTCTGACATAAGAAGCGTGATCTAAGACTTCGAGCTTCTTTTGCCACATCTTTAAGTTGGTTTTTATTTGATCGATGAACTTGGTCAGTTTGACCTATTAAGTTGTCAGGTATTAAAATAATTGCAGTAAAAAAAAAAAAGAAATAAAAGAAGAAACATGCATATATACAAAGTCATATGGCAATTACCTATGGAGTCGATGGTGGTGTTTTGACCGGCCATCTTCTTATCTCTTAAAATGCATGCTCGTAAACGGCGAGATTCTTTTGCCGTTTCCTTGGGTTGTTTTCCAATCGATTCAAGTATTGCTCTTTTTCTATGGGACCGTTGTTTCACATTCGGATCTTTGTTCTCACAGTCCATCCTGTGATGTTAACAATATTTACATAATGAACCACAATCATGAACCACACTCGATTGTGTTTTAAGGATTAAATTAACTAATTTAGATATCTCTTAAAAAAATAAACAAAGCAGTAAAGAAAAGAAAAGTGACAATATACAATCATGTATATCAATGAGATACATGTTTTGTTATAAAAAAAAACTAAAATTGTACAAATATGAGTTCAACATTCATGCTAACTAATTGAGAGAGAAGAATCCCACGCAAGTCGTTGTGGAAGAAATGCGAGCTATCTTCCTACACAGCTAGCAAGTTGGTGTGCGAACGTTACAGAGTTTGAAATAAAAAAGAATGTGAGACAGATCATTCCCTTAATAAATAAGAAAATAGACATTCTATTAGATCATCAGTTTACTTGATTCGTACAAATCATTCTTTAAAGAAAATTATTTTTCCCTCTTGTTTTGGTATGCACGTTGGGCTGGAAGCAAAAAATATAATTCTTTTTCCTTTTCCTTGCTAAAGTATAACAAATCATTCTTTAAAGAAAATTGTAATTCTTGTTTTGGTATGCACGTTTGGAATTGTAAAAGTATAATTTCCTTTTTTACGTGGTATTTAGGATAGAAGAGGAAATGATTAACAACATATAATTCCTATCAAAATCAATCCTTTTAGGAAACTAAAATCATTATAATTTTTTTGGAGTTCATAAAATAAAAAGTAGGAGTAGTAAAAATTCAAAGAACACATGTCGCGCTCACAGCTCTTCAAGTCATCGTGCAATAATATATAAGATAAGATTATTCGTGGCATTAAGCTTTAACTATTTGATCCTACTAATATCCAATTTTCAATTTTAATTTCCTAGTAAGACATGTTGCTGAATTTGTTTTCTCGCTTTAGACTATTCCATTCTTTGTTTGCTAAGGGTGTTTTTAGAATAAATTGACCTTTCACGGTTTTTTTATGTGATGTATTGTGAGAGAATGACTTGTCTTGGTTTTTGGAAAAAAATATTTTTGGTTAGTGGAACACCCCAAACTATTTTATTAGTTGTTTTCATCAATTTTAGAAGTTTTATTGATGGTAGATTATCAAGTACTTTGTCTATCATGTGGACCACATTTGGTTTCCAATCTTATAAAATCATATAATTCTTTTATGAGTTTGTTGGTGCTCCAAATTCTAAATAATTTTTCAAGTTCATGGTTGGAAAAAATTGTTCCAACTCTAATCGGGTAGAACCGGAACCGAACCAAAATCGGTCCGATCTTGCAGTTTGAATCTGGATAGGTTCTACATGCATATTGATTAAGTTTTGATTCTTAATTTTCTTGAACCCGTCGAAATAATCCGGTTACTAAATTTCTACAGAAATCGAGACTGTGTGCACCCGTGCATATGCATCCTCAAAGCTAAAAAAACTAATGAGGATGAAATCTTAGAAACCCACCGCCTCAGCAGCCACTGTGGTAACACAACGCATGCTCCTAAGTCCTAAGCACCAATCTTCGGGCCCCGATTGTGTCAACACGAAATTTTTTTGGGTGCATCTATGCGCACAGGCCTTGTAGCATCTGTTTCTAATTTCTACGGTCTACTGGTTTGCTAATCAGCAGAACGCAGAAGTCATGGTTACGCCAGTCACTCCATGCCTCCCTCCTCATCCACTCCCTCTGAACAACGACACCACCCACCACCACCACCACCGCCGTCTACTTCACTACTTAACCCAATGCACTTCTATCTCTCACCTCAAACAAATCCACGCCCACACCCTCCGTACATCACCAACCCAACACAACTCTCACTCCCTCTTCCTTTTCAGCAGAATCCTCCACTCTTCAATTTCCTACGATCTCAACTACGCTTTTCGAGTTTTCGACCACATTGACGAACCCAATACCTTCATGTGGAACATTCTCATCAGAGCCTGCGCCCACAGCAGTGACCGCAAAAAACAAGCCATCTTAACTTACCACGACATGTTGAGTAGTGGTGCAAGTGTTGGTCCTGATAAGCACACGTTTCCCTTTGTCCTCAAGGCTTGTGCGTACCTCTTTTGTTTGTCCGAAGGAAAACAGGCGCACGCCCAGATTTTGAAACTTGGGCTTGGTTCAGATGTTTATGTGAACAACAGTTTGATCCATTTCTATGCAAGTTGTGGGTGTTTGGACTATGCACGGGATGTGTTTGAGAAAATGCCTGAAAGAAGTGTGGTTACTTGGAATGTTATGATTGATGCTCTTGAGCAGGTGGGCGAGTTTGAGAGCGTGTTGAAACTCTTTGATGAAATGCAGAGCTCGTTTGAACCGGACCGGTATACGCTGCAGAGTATCGTAAACACTTGTGCTGGTTTGGGGGCTTTGTCTTTGGGAATGTGGGTTCATGCTTATGTTTTGAAAATTTGCGATAGTGATGTTGCTAATGGTGTGTTGTTGAATTCTTCGTTTGTGGAAATGTACTGCAAATGTGGGTCGTTAGAGATTGCTGAGCAGGTTTTTGAGAGGATGCATAAACGTAACGAGACTTCGTGGAATTCGATGATTAGAGGATTCGCTATGCACGGCCAAGCTGAGGCAGCATTAGATTGTTTCGCTCGCATGGTCAATGAAGGTTTCATGCCTAATTCTGTTACCTTTGTGGGTGTTTTAAGTGCGTGTAACCATAGGGGCATGGTCTCTGAGGGTCGCAAGTATTTTGATACGATGATTAGGGATTACAAGATAGAACCCGTGTTAGAGCACTATGGTTGCCTAGTTGATCTTCTTGCTCGTGCTGGCTTTATTGACGAGGCATTAGACCTTGTGTCAAACATGGCTGTGAAACCCGATGTGGTGATATGGCGGAGCCTTCTCGATGCTTGTTGCAAGAAAAATGCAGGTGTGGAGCTTAGTGAAGAAGTCTTCAAAAAAATCATTGAGTCGGAAGGGGGTGATTGTAGCGGGGTTTATGTGCTTTTGTCTAGGGTATATGGATCCGCTAAGAGGTGGAATGATGTTGGGTTACTTAGGAAATTGATGAGTGATAAGCATGTGATAAAAGAGCCTGGTTGTAGCTCAATAGAGGTAGATGGTGTTGCTCATGAATTTTTTGCTGGAGACACGTCTCATCCTCGAACAAAAGAAATTTATGCCCTTTTGGATGCAATTGAAGAGAGACTCGAGTCAGTTGGTTACGTACCTGACTTTTCGCAAGCACCTCTGGTCGATGAGCTTGATCATGGGAAAAAGCACTCGTTGAGGCTGCACAGCGAAAGACTTGCAATAGCTTTTGGGCTTTTGAATGCGAAGCCAGGTGTGCCAATCCGTATATTTAAAAACCTCCGGGTATGTAACGATTGCCATAACGTGACAAAATTAATCTCTAGTCTATATGATGTAGAAATTATTGTTCGAGATCGTGCTCGATTCCATCACTTCAAACGTGGCTCATGCTCATGCATGGATTATTGGTGACATTTTTTTCCTCCTATGCTGTATGAGATTATCCTAGCCAACAGAAATGAGAGACAGTAAACAGAGCTTTCAGTGACTTGGTTTCCTATTACTCAGGCTTAGGAGATCAACTTCTGTGGGGTTTATAGTAAATAGAGCTCCATTGGCTTGATAATTCACTACTTACCAAAGCATTTTCGAAGCCAGAGGTGTTAATAGTTTAGCCTTTGGGCTTGGGCAAACCCCGGGCTGGGGCAATAAAAAAAAATAAAAAAAAATTAAGATTATATATAAATACTGTAAAGTTTCCAGCAAAAAACGCACAACATCGGCTTGGTTCCGTGGTAAACGGGAGCTGCCTGCCTTCCTTTTGACCAGAGTTCAAGTAATAGGTGCCTCTTTTTCCTTACTTTAGCCACTTTTAGGCATTTCTTTCTATTTTTTCTCTGTTTTTGTTATTTAAGGCTCAATGTTTCCCCCTCAATGCACAATTTTATGAAAACCACACTACTCAATTACTTTGTTAGAAATTTTACAATTTAACAAACACAATAATGTAGACGTAATATTTTCTTACATTGGATTAAAAAAAAACTCCAAGGGTGGAAAGTTAAAAAAAAAAAGAGCGAGCTAACATGATTTATTATTATTTTCACACAAATCATATTTAAAATATGAAGCAAATTTTGTTATTTTCTTCATAGACAAACTCTTACAATCTTTGTCATTTTAGTTTGAAGTTTTCTATTCTATATTTTCTTTAAAGAACTCTTGATTATGTAAGGGACCCAATATTAGAAGTTCGGCTCTGCAGGTTACAAATGCTTTAGTGGAGAGAAGTCTTTCTAAGTTGAAGGTGATAAAACCTTACTTTTGTAATACAAGAGATTAAGTCGCCTATGATATCAATTGAAAATGAGTTCTTGGATAAGTTAGTACGATGACTCAATTGAAGAATTTGCTTAAAAAAATGCAATGCGAAGTACTTTTTAACCGGATCTTGCTCATCATAAAACACTATAACTTGGATTGCATTTTGATTTTGACTGTTTTGATGTTGATCAAGCTAAAAGTACAATGTAACCTTGTTTTTTTTTGTTTTTTTTATTTTAGTTTTTACTTGTGTGTCATTTTAGTTTTCTCATTTAAGAGTAAGTGGGCAACAAAGATTGGAGTTGGGTTTGGACAACCCAAACATCAAGGCTGGCCCTGAGGCTACTTAATTGGTACAGTCATTTATAAATGTATAACAAAACATAACCAAAAATTCCGGATGCATACGACATTAAAACAGGATAATTTTTATAACTTCATGTAGCTCATGCTTATTTATGCCATTCCAATCATGCAAACACCACTTCACTGTGTATCTCACACTCTAGTTTGGGTAAGTATGCCTGATAGCTCTCACCTAGTATGTTACAGCAGAACACATTTTTATTAGGATAGGAAAATCATTTTTCTGAGAAGGGCCTCATAACTTGTGATCTAGCTACGGTTCTAGAGTAATAGGTAAGCTTTATTTCGGAGTTGGGGCTTTGGACATGGCCCGAAGTATCATGGCTATCTCAACAAGCATGTCGGTTTTAGGCATAACATCCTTCACAGCATCATTTGAACAGAACCTCTCAGACCATCCCACTAGACCCGGCGTCTTAGCCTTGTCAAGAAGCTTCAAATCGGCTATCTTCTCCGTCGCCCTCAGCCACCCCAAGAAGCACCCAAATGCTATATCAAGGTACCCAATGCTATCCCCACCAAAGAAACTCTTTCCCTTGCTACACTTCGCAAATGCCTCCTCCAGCAATGCTAATCCTTCCACCACTCGCTCTATGGCTGCCACTTTCGCTTCCTCTTCTTGTGCCATCCTAACATCTTTGAGGGACGGATACCACTGCGATATACGTGAAATGAAGAACACGGTGAGAAAAAGGTTTACAAACATTATTCTTCATGCAAAACGTATACTATGACGTACCTTATCGTCGATATAGGCTGCCCAAAACCGGGCAATGGCGCGGTCATAGGGATCCGAAGGAAGGATGGGTGTAGCAGAGGTCCAGGTCTCGTCGATGTATTGCAAAATGATGAGAGACTCGCATATGGGTTTTCCAGCATGGATTAGAACTGGGACTTTCTTGTGAATAGGATTGGATTGGAGGAGGAGATCAGTTTTGGAACCGAATTTCTCTTCGAGGAATTCGTAGTCGATGGACTTTAGGTTAAGGGCATACTGGACTCGATTCACGTAAGGGCTTGGCCGTAATCCTAGAAGCTCTATGTCACTTTTCACCATGGTAGGTTCTGCGGCAATATAGGATTGGGTATTCAAGTATATATACTGGACGTTGAATAGAAGGATCTAAGAAGAATTTAGGGTATCTGTAGTTGTTGGCATTAGTTAGGTAGTAAAAGGGTAGGTTGGAGCATGGGGTGAAGGTAGATGGAGCTTATTTTTACCTGTCAAATTTCAACGCACGCTTGTGAACGTGAGGTGGGGGTACATGGGGGCTAATTCTTTATTCAAAGCACTACAATTGAAAAAACATAAAATGATATAGAAATGATAAGAAATGGCGACTCATGAGGACTTGATATGACTCCATTGGCAAGGCCGGTCCCGCCCAATGCAAGGCAATGACTGAGCGGGACCGGCTAGAAGTATCAGACTGTTTGGGATCGTATCAAATCCATGGAGTCACTGACGACTCTACATATAAGTGACAATGGTCACTTGACAACCGAAATATGGATGAACACCCAAGTCTCAAATTTTAGGTTAGTCGTCTTTTGAACACCCAAGCGAAATATGGATGAACACCTATGTCCCATTCTAAATTAATGAACACTCAGTCCAAAATTAATGACCACTCACCCAAAAAATTATCCCACAAAGTGCAAATCAATCCAATTTGACCAACCCAATAGCCCATAACAAAATAAACTAAGTAAATAGCCCAATAAGAGAAAATGGGGTAAAGTGTAAATCACTCATCACTGCCTTTCTAGTTTCTAGCTTTAGCTTTTTCCTAATAAAAAAGGGGGTAAAGTGTATCGAACTCGCTTATATGCAACGATTGTTTGTGTAAGACATCTTTTGCGACAAGGTCAAGCTTTTCGTATTAGATGTGAGGTCCGATGAAAAAATTTCAGCACTCAAATGGATCGGTGATCTTGCCGCAAAGTTGGTGGAAATAGATAAGCATGTTATATATGGATTGATGTATTTACTTGTGACATTGGTGTTGACTTTTCATGTCGCCACTGCCACAGTTGAAAGAAGTTTTTTAGCAATAAAGTACATAAAGAGCAATCTGCACAATTGAATGGGAGATCAGTGGATGAATGATTGTTTGGTTCCTTACATTGAGAGCGATGTATTTAATACCGTTGATAATGAGGCTATTATGCAACGATTTCAAAACATCAAAACTCGTCAAGGGCTATTGTAATATGTATTCACACTTTGCTATTTTTGGACAACATCGTTGATATGAATATATAAAATTGTAGTTTCTAGATATAGTATACTAGTATAAGTATTTATGAACACCTTCATAAGAATTTATGTAGCCGCCAGCCGCCACTGCATGCATGGAGTCCTGCATAAATCTCCCCATCAATCTCGGACGGATAGGCATGAATCAAGGGATCCCAATCCCTTGATTCACTAAATCACAAGCCCTGGCCCGTATGACCGTACCTACACGAGGCAACATCACTTCACAAGGAATGTTTTATTTTTTGAAAGAAGGTATGCTTTAGACAACCCTAATTGATAGAGCTTTCCATATACCTCTACAGCCTGACTAACTTGATCGTCGGAAGGTCTACAACAAGTAGCGCCACCTGTCCTTGGACTTCTTTTGTAGGAATCTTTTGGAGTACCTGGAGCATCCACCCAAAGGCGAACCTAGTGAAGGGCACGTGGGGTCACGTGCCCCCACTCAGCCCATGAGTTTTTTTCACTTGTGCTATTATCCTGTTTGTCCTTCCTCTATAAAACGAGTTTCTGCTACACTGTTGTGATTGTGAGAGCTCGCTCATCTAGCTTCTCTCTTTCTCTCTCTCTCTCCACACACACAAACCAATAAAGGCTTTTGATCGGACTGTGTTGGCACATAAATTTCAACCAAATTTTGATGACCTAGTAAGCCCACGAATCAACAAATCTATGTTGAGCTTGCGGAATATCAAGTTATGTTGACCCAACAAACCCACGAATCAGCGAATGTGTTGGGTCTGCGAATCAACGGATATGTTGAGCCTATAGAATATTAAGTTATGCTGAGCCCGCGAATCAACAAATATATGTTAAGCTTGCGAAATATCAAGTTATGTTGACCCAACAAACCCACGAATCAGCGAATGTGTTGGGCCTGCGAATCAGCGAATGTGTTGAGCCCGCAAAACATTAAATACGTTGGGCCTAACAAAATCACATAAGGGTCAACGTAGTCTTAAGTCAAATAAGACGTAGGCCCCAAGAATTACTTCTGAAGGAGCAGAAGAATATTCCAAGGTGGATGCCATCAAATGAAACCACCTTTTGAAATTGAATAGAGGAGGGAGATAGGAGCTACTATCCTGATCTCATCTCTAACGACAATTCAAATTCGAATTAACCTTGATGGCCAAACATCTGGTGGTTGGAGCACTCTATAAATAAGAGGTCCTTCATCAAAGGAGGGGGCTCTCTCACCTCTGACCTCTACCTCTCTCCTCTCAACATAGAAATTATACGTATAAGGAAAGCACAACAGAAAGGCAAGCATTCAAGAGCAAGGCATACACCTCGCTCAAGCGACTCACGTTCTTCAACCGGCAAGAATCTACAAGCTTCGAAGATCAGTCAATGTAAGCTTCAACAAGAGATAGGTAAAGGGTTCCAATCCCCTAAAACAAAATGTATTCTTTAAATTCCTGTTAATGTAAACCAAGGGTTTCAAACCCTAATATCAATGAAATAAATTCATACCCTCATTTTCTCTTATATTTAATTTATTGTTTTATTCTTCATTAATTGGAGGTTTTACTTCTATGGTATGTAATTAACGATTTGGTTTCCCAAATCGGAAATAGGAGCCTGCAAACAAATAATCAACATTGTTCAAATGAACAATGGATATATGGGATACGAGTTTCGAATCGTGATTCAAAATCTTTTACGGTTCAAAATTTGTGTCTACAGACTGTAAAATGACTATTGCAACCTTAAATTGAATTTTAATATTAGGTCAGAAACTAGTATATGGAAAATATTTTGCATTTCAAGTAGTAAATAGTGGCTAAATAAAATAAGAAATTTATGGCCTTGTTCGTTTCATAGTTTTAGTTTAGTTTTGTAATCATTACACTCATTTCTCTCTCTTTCTCTCTCCACTTATTACACCTTTTTCCAAAACTAAACTAAACTACTAAACGAACAAGACTTCTTTGTTAAACAGATTAGAGCTATTGATGCTTCTTTTGATTTATGGGAGATTAGTCTTTTATTAGCTACATGTTCTTAACTCTATGACGACTATTTATGTTTAGTTTTACATAATTTTTCATAATTTTTGATTTTTTGTTTAAGGTTATGTGCCCCCACTCTCTCCAAATTCTGGGTCCACCCTCCCGGTTCTTGACATCATCAGTAAGCTTAGGCCCTGTTTGGATGCCGGACTAGGCACCCGGATTTGGAGAACACCCGGATATGTAATCCGAGGCCCACCTTACTCCGGCGTTTGGCAGCAATTTCTCCGATTCATCTCCGCCCGGATTTGAACACTGTTGGGACTACAAATCAGGGAGAAGCCTCGTTAGCTAACGATAGGCTCAACCCCGTCGTTAGCAAATCCGGGTGGATTTCGCCATTTTCGTTCCTGTTTTGCCCCTCCAAATCCAGGTGATTTGGAGGGTTTTGTACGAGTACCGGTTCTGGATTTCCATCGAGAAGGGAGAGGAGAAAAACTTGTCGTAAAAAATGGATCTTAGAATCGAAAAAAATGGAGTTTCCCGAAGAAAAATGGAGTTTCCCCCCCAAAAAAATGGAGTTTTCTGACAAAAAATTGAGTTTCCGGGGGAAAAAATGGGGCTTTCCGGCGCAATAATGGAGTTTCCCGTCCACTTATGGATCGGCCGGATTTGCTGCTGGTCAACCGGCCGGTCTGCCGGCCTTCCGTCCGCCAACACATTCCATTCCAATGGCTCTTCTTTAAAAAACAGTGGGTCACATTTCCAAAACCATGGGCCACATTTCAAGGCACTTTTTTTGTTTTTATTTTTCATAATAAGGTTTGCATGTGATTAATTCAATTTTTTTTTTCACTTTGTAATTATTAATTTTTTTTCCCGGAATTTTTTTTAGTATGCTTATAATATTGTAGGTTAATTATTATGTATTTTTAAAATTATTATGCATTTATTGTTAGTATAATGAAATTAATCCATTTTGTTTAATAAAATAATAAATTGGGGGCAAATAGGTCATTTGCTCTCTTATCCTATCAAATCCACCTTCCAAATCACCCTTCTCATAATACCATCCAAACACCTCACTAACAAATCCACCCTTCTTATGAGGTGGGACCACACTCATTATCAAATCCACCCTCATTACAAATCTACCCAAATCATCTCCGCCATCCAAACGAGGTGTTAGAGTTTAAGCTCATGGGTTTGGGTTTGTTCTTCAACTCCATTGGTTTCTATTACATTAATATTAGTAAAAACAGACTCGATTACTATTCTTACCGGTTATAGTTGAATAGCAAATCTGAACTACTGATAGTAGCAAAATAGACGGGTAGCAAATGAATAATGTTTCCTCCTCCCGTCCAACTGACGGGAAAGGATCCTTTTACTACAGTTGCTGCTGCTAGTTTGTTGTCCACATTTTCTAGTACTCTTTGGTTAGAGCAGTTATTTCATTTATCCTGAGATTTTCATGACTCAGTATGACTCAAGACCCACTCAGTTCCTGAGATAGTTATTGAATTACTTTTTTTTTTAGTCTAAACCACGTATTCGGAAGCCCATTAGACCCCGACTAAATCCGGTTCGAGTCGGGTCGGCCCATGAAGGGGTAAAGCTCTCTCATCGCAAGTTTCCTGCATTCACAAGACTCGAACTCGAAACCTTGCTTAAGGGGAACAAGTGCCGAACCATTTGAATCAACCTGCGTTGGTAGTTATTAAATTACTAATACCGTATGAAAATGGGCAATAACCTCATGGAGAAGGGAAAAGGTCACTTGAATATAACAACTAGGCACGTCACTAAAGCTGTCATTCATTTGGTTGGGTTGTTCAGATCTCTAGTTTTCTAAAGCTACTAGAAGGTTTTTACTTATGTTTGAATTATTGGTGCCCATAACTAGTGGCCCAACCTAACCCATTGGATAATGTACAAAAACATTGTGTGAATTTTTAATTTCCCGAGAGAAGACGAAAAGAGGGTTCGATATTTTTGGTATTTTCAGCATTCTCGTATTCGCATTATAACTGGACCGGGAATAAGATGAGATTATATGGGGAAAAATGTTTTGACTTTTGAGTCCATTTCGTGATGTGAACAAATTTGCAAAGTCAAAAAAAAAAAAAAAAAAAGGCGTTCCAGCCACCATAAAGATTAAAAAGTGTCCTCTCACTGAAGCACAATCCTGGGTTGGGTGTGAAGAACTTTTGGGATTATAATTAGCTCTCCTTCCGCTTAAATTATTGGAGACTTTTTAAACACGGTCTCTTTTTTTGTTGTTTTATCGTAAATTGAGGTATAATTTGCATCATATAGTTTGGCTCATGAAAGGAATCATAAAAGTTTTCAAATATAGAGAAAAGATTTTTAAAAAGTGCATATAAGAGAATAGAAAAGACTGGGTTTTTTTTTTGGTATGTTTTATCGTTTTATATAAACTTTTTTAACTTTAGGTTCATATTTTTTAGTTTTTCAATTTTTCTCGTCAAACCAAACTATGTGAGTAAAAATTATAACTCAATCTAATACTAGTACTTAAAACTAACCGAAAAGTCGTGCAAAAAATGAAGTGAGAAGCTCACTACAGGGTTGTAGTGAGCCCTATCCGGCCATCCATTTTGGCACCGACGACTCGGATTTAATCCAAACTCCAAATGATCCGAGCCGTTCATTGTTTGAATTAAAATCCAAGCGTTCATTATCAAGATGGACGGTCGGATAGGTTCACTACAACTCTACAGTGAGTCTCTCACTACAGGAGCCAAAACTTGCCAATTAGGGCTTATTCCACAAAGTCTGACTTTTTGTTTTTGTTTTTGGGGCTTCATTAATTGATGTAAGGAGAATTATCTGTCTCATAAAACGTAAAAAGCAAAAAACCAATAATCCATTAGTGGATCGGGTCAAAAGAGGAGTGCAAATTTGTATTCCCTCCGTCCGTCCCACAAAGTTGAAATTAAGTTTGTTAAAAGAGAGTGAAAATTACCGTCCCTCTCCCTCCTATTGGTTGAGACAGTATGAATCCCACTTAAAAGTGATTTCATCTTTACCAAAAAGTATATTGCAGGGGTGGAACCAAAGTTATTTCAACCAACAATAGAGAAAATAATGTTTGCCTCTTCTAAGACAGCGAGTAGTATAAATTTACAAAAGTGATAGGCGTACAACAATTATCTCCAACATGGCTTCAACACTTTCACATGGTGTGTGGAGCCCCCAAACACATGAGTGTGAAGTGTATATAGGCTCCACACATCATGTGAGTGTGTTGGAACCTTTTTGGAGACTAATTATTGTACCTTTTATCATTTTTCATAAATTTACAAATTGGGGATCCAAATTGAGCAGCTTCAGCCTTGAGAGAAGTCAAAAGGTCCAGAAAATAGCAATAAATGGGACCAACGACTCGGGGTTGTGGTCGTTGATAGGCACAATAGCTGTACAGTACACCTATACATACATGTATATATACGGCTATATTTAAATACTATATATTTCCACATCAATGCCCAGACTTTTTAACCACCAACCAACCATCCACTCTGGATACATATATATCTCCAGATTTGCATCAGTCAACCCAGACTTTTGAATAATTGCTCAATTTCGGGGTGTCAATTCTAAGAAATTTTTAACTACCACTTAATTCTCAGCTCTGCTATGAAGTCCAACTTCGGTGATTCATGTGGCTGAAAATACAGTCTCAATGAGAGAGAGAAAAAAGTTGCTTGTGATAAGGACAGTGGGAAGACTCATCAATTTCTTCAATTTTTTTGGCAGTTTTATTAATGCTACCACTAGTCGCATCTAGGAGTTTTTCAGTGTCGATAGGGCACCATCTTTCGGGGTGTCCGAGCGTATATCTCGGCCGTCTAAAATACTTTTGGACCGCCCAGATTTAGAGAGAGAGGAGAGGGAGGGGGTAAATTTGAGCAGTCCAAATAACTTTTGGACTGTCGGATGTGCGCGCACGGACACCACGCGATGCCGGCTTGGCATAAATTTTTTTTTTTTTTCCACATCTGGCTATAAAGTTGAACCCATACTTTCAAACCTGCATTTGAGCAGGTAAACAGGATATTGTTTTCTTCTTCTCTCTCTTAAAGCAGAATGGATGGTGTTGTAAGCTTTCTCCTCCTGTTCTGTCACCTCCTGTTACTTCAATTTCCTGCTTCTTCACTGCCCTTGTGTACCGATTTGAGTGAGTCTCTCTCTCTCTCTCTCTCTCTCTCTCTCTCTCTGTGTGATGATTTTTAGACTATTTTGAATTTATTAATGAATTTTCGGATTGGTTTCCGAAGAACAGGGGCACCTGTCATCCAAAAGACTCCTCTGACCTTCTGTCCATACAATGGGAAAGTCTGCTGTGATTCGGCCAAAGATTTGGAACTGCGAAAGCAGTTTCTGGCAATGAACATATCTCATTCCGGCTGTGCTTCTCTTGTGAATTCAATTCTTTGCGCAGTAAGTTCTTGTTTGCCATTTTTCTTTTGTACAGAGCATCAGATCTTTTGTAATAGGAAAATTCTACCGTCAGCCCAAAGGGCGGACGATAAGAGTATTTTTTTACCAGTAAGGGTGCATTCTTACCGACAAAAGTGTTTGCACTCTTACCGATCAAAGAAATTTTTTAACGGGTAAAGAGTACTTTTATCATCCGTTCATTGAGCTGAAATAGAAGTTAACTTTGTTTATATGCTATCCAATGGATTGACCTGATAGTTAATTCGCCTTCGGGGCATGCTGCTTTCTAGTTGCTATCCTAATCCCAAATGGGATACGGGTTCTCGATAGTAAACGCTGGATTGATCTTCTAAAAAATAGTCGAAATGTGCTTAAGGTGACCCGAAGACTCGGAATATTTAAATCACAGGCACTCTGAGGTTATGAGATAGTTCATTATGAACTTTCAAGTTGAGCCTAACCCAGTCTAGCCTTCACCATTCAAATTTACCCAATTTGAAAAAGCATCAACCAGACTACAACTTTGCCCTAAAGATAGATAAGACTAAGAAATAGTAGGTAGGCAACCTGACAACAAATATCCAATAAGAACTCCCTTACTTTCTACGGTGCTGATTTTTTTGTTCGGGATCGAATTTCGGCGATCCGAACCGTTAGATGTGTTTAAAACGTGTTTTTAAGGTCTAACACGAGGATTAGTATAAAAAAAATACCCGAAAAGGCTTGATCCGAGCCGTTTTCGATAAAATGTGTATATGTACATTTTTATCAAAAACTGCTCCGATCAAAACCCTTCCGGGTATTTATTTATTTATTTTATGAATCCTCGCGTTGGACCTTAAAAATTCATTTTAAACACATCTAATGGTTCGAATCGTCGAAATTCGATCTCGAACGAAAAATCCCGCACCGTAGTTTACATGAGAGAGCCCTTACTAGAAATGCCTCCGGCAACCTGAGTACTTCAATAGTTTTCTGGCAGAAGTTTTGCCTCTTTTCTTATGTTTGAGCTTGTGGTGATCTGGCATCTCTCAATGCTACATCACTCCCACCTAGGACCGGCCTTGACATTTCGGGAGTCTAAGGCAAATTTCGAAGGAGAGCTCTAATTTTTCTTATTGGGCTTATACACTGAGTACTAAAAGAAAATTGAGCTTAAATGTTCAACACTAAAAATAGCTAGTCAATTTTTACAGTTTTTCACAAAGGCCTAAGACGGCTGCCTCTTGAGTCTTGAGCCGAAGGGCATGCTGCTTTCTAGTTCATACCATAATTTCAAATGGGATACGGGCTCTCGATAGTAAACGCTGGATTGATCTTCGAAAAATCAGTCGAAATGTGTGTAAGCAACCGGTGGTTAGATTTAGATAGCAAAAATGGGCTTCAACAAAATTCGTAATGCACTCTCCATGTCTGGTGCAACCAACCAAATGCGCCCTTAGTTGCCATTCTATAAGTTCTTTAAAATTTTTTGTATTTCTGACAATACTAGTAGAAAGGCCCACTTTGTACGAGTAATTATTCAATAGTCTTGGAGTACGACAGCATGGTGCTCCGGATCACTTTACCACTATATATTCACGTGAATCCATACACTTAGTTGTGAGTCCCGTAAGAATGTGTGGTGCCAAAGTGGTTCAGAGCACTGTGCTCCAGGAGAACTGAATAATTTCACAGTTTGTCCCTGCTAAGGTCAAGTGCTATTTTGCCTGCCTTGGTCGTGATTCCTTTTTTTTTTTTTGAACAAGTGAATCTGTCCATTTCCGATCAAAATTTCCGATCAAATTAGGCAGTGTTTGGAAATTTGGATTTGTGAAGGAAAAAGAAAAGGATTGGGCAAACTGAAAAGTACTCAAACAAATTCATTTTTCCCTATCTTGTTTTAGTTTCTCTCAAACTAGGCTGTGTTCTGTTTACTTCTGAATTGCCCCATGTTATCTGTACACCATCTCTTAACAAGTCCAGAAAATGCGACGGATGGAGTATTTTTTTAAATATACGAACCGGGTTTTCCGCTTTTTTATTTCCGCAAAAGAATCCTTAATTTCTGGATTGTTATGTAGTATGCATTTTCCCGTTGTTTTGCAGACTTGTGATGAATTTGCAGCAGACTTATTCGACATCGACTCCGGTCCGAGACTGGTTCCCATCCTATGCAACTCCTCTGTTCCAGCAACCACCACCGGCTTCTGCTCAACCGTCTGGACCGCTTGTCAAAACACCTCCATACTAAGCTCCCCTTTCGCCCCTTCACTGCAAGGCAGCGCTGGGGGCGCCCCGCAGAACTCCACCTCCGCCACCCTAACCGACCTCTGGCAATCCGAAGCCGACTTCTGCCAGGCCTTCGGCGGCGCCCCTGGCAATGACTCCCTCTGCTTCGACGGCAAACCGGTTTTGCTCAACAACACCACCGGAGAAACCCCGGTCCCTCCAAAAGGCATGTGCCTTGAGAAACTCAACGACGGACAGTACCTTAACATGGTCCCACACCCGGATGGTTCCCAGCGCGTCTTCTTGTCGAGCCAAGCCGGTAAAATATGGCTGGCTACTGTACCTGCACAGGTAAGCACAGACTGAGAGGTGGATGAGCCCAAACGATCGCTCTACTCGCCTTTTCTTAACTTCTATTAAAATTTTAACAATTTTTTCTAAAAACTTATAAAAATTATGTAAGTTTTTTTTTTTGTAACTTAGGTGTCCGGATTAGTGTACGCACATCTTGACTAATTTTAGGATTCAATCCCATTGCTGCTAATAAAAAAAAAAAAAAATCCTACTGTCAAGTTCAAATAAAAAAAAGAAAAAAGAAAAATCCTATTGCCCACTTGCGGGGATCCAATTAAGGCTAGATTAAAGCTCCGTATGAGCTGACCAAGAAGGGGTTGATAGTATCTCAGATGTTTCGAACCTAAGATCTTAGGATGGAGTAAAACTAAAGTGTCAGGTGACCACTAGACCAACTCCTTAGGGTTAAAAATTGCATAAGTTTGTCCGCCTAACATCGTTTTGAACAATTCAAGACCCTAACGAAGAGTTTTTAGAAAACTAAAGTCAAAGGGGTTGGCAAGTGGTTTTAACCTAGGACTTAAAATTGCTCCCGGTCTCAGGTTCAATTGATCTTATCAACAATTCTTTCTTGGCGCCACATCTACCCCATGCATAAGCGTGTGAAAAAGCTGTTGGATGGGCTGTCGGATTAGTTCGAAGTGCTATTTTTCCCAACAGTTGTAGTCTTGGTAATTGAATAGGTTGAGTGCAATAAGGAATCATTATCTTTTTGATATTATGTTCACAATTTGTATTGGCAAGATCATATAATATCACCTTTCATATTATGTTACAAATTCCTGTTTCTATGTTTGCCCACCCAACCTTAAAATCTTGCGTCCATCTCTGTGAACAGGGCTCGGGGGACAGTTTGGGAATGGACGAGTCAAACCCGTTTGTTGATTTAAGTGATGAGGTTCACCTTGACACGAGCTTTGGCATGATGGGTTTGGCGTTTCATAAGGACTTTGCGAGTAATGGGAGGTTCTTCGCTTCGTTCAATTGCGATAAGGTCACGTCTCCTGCGTGTTCCGGGAGGTGTTCCTGTAATTCGGACGTGAATTGTGATCCCTCCAAGTTGAGCTCTTCTTCGAACGGAGCTCAGCCGTGCCGGTTTCATAGTGTTATTGGGGAGTTTTCTGCCAATGGAACTGCATCAGATCCTTCAATGGTACTCTTTGGCTTCTCCTCCCAATCTCCTACTCATTTCTCCCACATCTTTTTTAATATCTACAGTAGTATTTTCGGCCATTCAAAATCTTATAGTTCTGTTTTAGTAATCCTTTTGAAAATTGCATTTTTTCACCACCATCCCTCCAAATTCTGAATTTTCTTTTTCGCTTTACAGATTCGTTACGAAACGCCAATCGTGTTCATTTTATGAACTGGTTCAGGCGTGATTTTTCACGTAGAGTCTTGCTTTATAGTATTTGGTTTGACATATTTGTAGGCAAAAAATGCCAAACCATTGGAAGTGAGAAGGATTTTTACAATGGGGCTTCCGACTACAGCTGGTCATGGGGGCCAGATTCTTTTCGGACCAAAAGATGGGTACTTGTACTTCATGATGGGGGATGGTGGAATCAAAGGTGATCCTTACAATTTTTCCCAGAGCAAGAAATCTCCGCTTGGAAAAATTTTGAGGCTTGATATAGATAACATACCAAGTGAGTATATCAGTATCCTTATCTATCATTGACAGAGAACCATGTCACCTTTCTATCTACGTCATCAAAGGGTACAAAGTTTTCCGGGTTCGACTGAACGGGACAGTCCAAATCTAGACCATACATTGGTATATCAATGATTTGAATTTTGCTTCAGAAACTCTAACCGTCAAGAGTTCTTGAACAAATCCAAATCAGTAATGGCAGCACATGGACGGTCCACATTTGGACTGGCCTGTCCAGTCCAAATTACGGACCGGAAAGGATCCAATTTCATATTTTCCTATGTTCTTCCTACTCTTAACTCATGTGGAAAGGAAAAGCAACATTACTGTTATATCTTCCTATGTGAACTTTTGTTCACATTTTCATTTCCATTTGAGTACAGGTCCAGAAGAAATAAGTGACCTTGGTCTATGGGGTAACTATTCCATCCCCCAGGATAATCCTTACGCAGGAGACAAGGCGTCGGAGCCTGAAATTTGGGCTTTGGGTTTCAGAAATCCTTGGCGCTGTAGCTTTGATTCGGAAAGGCCTTCCTACTTTCTCTGTGCAGACGTTGGACAGGTAGTTTTGAATGAAATGCATTCGTTTCCAAATTCTTGCTTTATTCTGAAATAAAAACAATGGCAAGTTTGAAAACACATGCCATTTTCTTTTTTGGCGAAGAGAGTTTGCAGAACTTGGAAAACAGCTTCTTAGCCTTTTTCTGAGAGAGGGTTGTTTTCCTAAAACAATTCTCCCGATAAACCTACATCTTACAATTGTCGTAAACAGATCGCCAAAAAAAGTTGTACGTTCTTTATTGGAGATGAAAACAGAAAACTCGAACAGGTCATGATGACTCGTGAGCTTTCTACTCTTTTTCAAATTATAAATTTGACTGCATAATTCTATTCCAAATTCTAAATTACAGCGTATAATTTTAATGCTTACAAGTTACAATCAATGAACTCTAATAGGATAAATATGAGGAGGTGGATATTGTCACCAAGGCCGGGAACTATGGATGGAGTTTGTACGAAGGGCCTCTTCTCTACAACCTTAAACAGCCTTCTGGAGGAAATGTTTCTGCTGCTAACTCAACAGATTTAATCTTCCCGGTTCTGGGATATTATCACTCTGATGTTGCCAAGAACTTAGGTTCTGCATCAATATCAGGTGGATATTTCTATCGCTCCATGACCGATCCCTGCATGTATGGAAGGTAAAGGCTAAGATCCCTTCTTGATTCCCATATTAAGATGTTTAGGTAAAGGTTTTGGTTTCTCAAATTTTGTGTTTGGAAAATCTCTCCGTCCCATGTTTTGCTTACTATTCCATTTTGAAATGTCTCAAAATGTTTGCTTTCTTTGAAAAGTAAAAAAAATGTATGTTTTCATAAGCCATAAGCCTATATCCCTCCTAAATGACTAAAAATAGTTTTAAAAGTAGAGAATAAGGACAAGGTTGTAAAGCTAATCAAATTTTCTTAGGATTGCATGTTTCTTTAAAAGTTGAGTTTCCTGTACATAGCAAACAATACGGAATAGAGAGAGTAATTATTTTCGTTTCTAAAAGAAAGTCTTTGAGAATTTTCAAATCTGTGAGAACTCACCGAGAATAGAAAATGTGGTGTGGTTATCACTCTCTCCCCAAAACCTCAGGCCATAATCTTCAGCCACCACCGACGCCTGCCAGCCTGCTCTGGCCACCAGCACCTCAATCTTCTGGCCACGCCACGTCCAACACCTCTCCCACCTCTGCTACTCCACTCAGGCCACCCTTCCCCTTCAGCCAAATTCGTCAACGACCTTCCATCCACCCAAGGATGGAGCCAGGAGAGGGCTAGTAAGGGTTGTCCCCCGCTACAATTTGAAAAAACCCTATTGAAATCTTACAACATCACCAACCAGACCATTAGTGTTGAACTAATTTGCTTCATTCCTAATTGTGCATGGGTTGTTCAGTTACTTGTATGCAGATTTATATTCAAGTGCAGTGTGGGCAGCTGCAGAAACCCCAACAGGAAGTGGGAATTTCACTACTGCATCCATTCCTTTCAGTTGCGCTGCAGACTCTCCTATGGAATGCCAATCTGTGCCAAACACTCATTTAGCTGCTCTGGAATACGTATTCTCGTTCGGAGAGGATAACAGGAAAGACGTTTTCATACTAGCAAGCAGCGGCGTGTACAGAGTAGTAAGTCCAAGCCGCTGCAATTTCACTTGCGCGAAGGAAAAGGTGACGACGGTTAGCAGCCCGCCGGTTACTTCTCCCACCTCACATAGCCAAAAATCGATGGAGCCACACAAGGAGTTGGTGCTCTTCCTTTTGTCATTGCTGCTTTTGGGAGGCACCATGTTGTAACCACGAATTTGAAAAAGGAATCATTTCGGATTCTTAGGCTGTATTTTGGATCAATGATTTTGAGTAAGAAATGAGAAATGAAAAAGTTGAAGTATAGAAATGGCTAATTAATTACTGGACCCGACTGATCAAAAAAAAATTACTGGACCCGGGAACCTCTATGCAATGCAGCATCCCAGCCATATCGGATTTCCTTTCTTTCATTGGAATTTCCCAAGTCTCCAAAAGTGTTTTCAACGGTGGAGATTTAAATAAAACTATTCCATGGAAGAGTCTTCTCTTCTCTGGAAGTTTTTTTCTTTTTTTTTTTTTAAATCCAAACATTTGAAAACACTTTTGAATGGTTCAGATATGCGCAGGGCCGGCCCAAGGTATTTGGGTGCCCTAGGCCTAATTAAAAAAATGTGCCCTAAAAATTTTCGTGTTCCTCAACCGAACTTTCTGTGTTTTTGTTACTACAATCTCCCCGTCCAAAAGGAAATTAATACAAGCTAAATTTAACAATGATTTAGAGCATTTCCAGTCCTGTGCCTTTTTAAAAACAAAATTTGGGTCAAAACTCCTTTGTTATGCCAATGCTAAACCCTAGTGTTACCCAAATATGTTCTTTCAGTTTCCTCTTAAAAATTTGGGTCAAAATGGCTCATTTAAGTACTTATAATAAGTAAGAAATTTGATATGCTGGAATTAATATTACGACTTTATCTGCCAGAAAATAGTGAAATTTGATCAACAACTTTTTGGTTACTTGGAAAAACTCAAGAACTTGTGTCAATTTAGAAATCTCAAATACAAACCTACTCGAAACTCTAACAAGAAGATGAGAAAATTACTACCTAATTACTTCGTCATGTGTTAATCTATTAATATATAATAGATTAATAGATCTTCGTAGTTCCTGGAATCCTAATTCCTAATCCAGAATCCTAATTTCTAGTTTATTAGTCCTACAATAATCCCTGTGAAAAGACAATATAGCAGCACTTAGTATTGCCGTTTGTTAGTCCAGGGATTCCCAATTTCTAAAATTGGGTGTATCCACTATTTGGGGTTCTAGTGGGCCTCCAGGAGGTTTCAATCATGCTTGATTGATTTTTTAAAAAATCCACTATTACGAATTGGGGCGAGTTATATGGGCTACACCCAATTTTAGAGGGCTTCTTTTAAATGTTAGGTCACAATGGTTGGACTCTTTTATAACTAATAGTGGATTTTTTCTTTATTTGGCCCAAAAAAGTGTTCTAGTCAAGCCCATTTATACCAAATGTTGGAGTGCCCCAAATTTGAGCCATTTTTGGTGTGCCCTAGGCCCAGGCCTTGTGGGCCTTGGGCCTGGGCCGGCCCTGGATATGCGTTGCACCATCCCGGCTTCCCTGATTACTATGCCCTCCAAAAATTTGTTATTGTGTTTGATGCCACGTTAGGCTATTTTAATCTATTGAATTTGAACTTACTGATTAGGGCTACAATCAGGATGTTGTCCATGATTAGGGCTTCTAATTTTTGTTGATTTTTTATCTGACACGCCGTAAGACCTTTTGATTTTCAATAAATCATGGTGCTTGATTGTGAAAAAATATTTTCTAGTACATAAGCGCTCATTTTAGGTCATTTCTGGATCCGTAATTGCCAAATCCCGAATCCTTCATACGAAAAAAAGGGCGTTATTGGTAGGAAGCTCATAACCAGTAAATTGTGGCAATATTAAAAATTAAAATCTAGTTACATGATGTAACTTACATGGTTGATGGTCTCTCTTTTGTTAATACTACTTCCTTTCTATAATTGTCAATGTTTTTACAAACGAAGATCTCCATTGATAACGAAGGACCCTTTTCATAGCTATGTGATTATCATAAACATAAGGGGTTGGCCTGGCAGTCAAGATTTGAGATTTATGAATTTGCTGCCTTTAAAGATTTCAAAATTCGAAACCTGTCATGCCCTGTCCCAAAAGCAACACCCAAGTGGGCCCGAATCGGTACAGCCACGTGGTATACCAACTCAAGACCCAATGTCAACTCACAAACCCTCGGAATAAAAAAAACTTAGCGAAAGACTTCTAACATATAAATAAAGGTATCAACATTAAACCATAATTCAAAACACCAAACAACCGACAACTTAATTACAATCCTGCAATTCAAGTGCTACAAAATACCCTTAGTTATATCTCATATAAAATCCACTTCTAGATTAACTATTTACAAACCAACTTGACCAACGACATCACCCGAAGCCAGCCCAAAAACATCCCAAAATGTTGACTGTGGGCACCCGTGATCTCCGCGAGAAACCTTGAAAGTACTAGAACACGCGTTCGTTAGAGTCGCCACTTGATTTTAAGGTTAACCAAGCAATCGAATTCAACGTACAAAGTTCGAGACTACCGGTCCATCGTAACCAGAGTGATCTTGGTTCGAGAGCTAAGTTACGGGATGGGAAGGTTTTATTCAAAAAATGTACCCATCCCGCCTAATCAAAATGATTAGTCTCTACTCATAATTACGGGATTTTAAAAAAAGATTTAAAGTAATTTAGACAAGTACAGAAAAGGGAACAAGGAAAGATAAATAAAATTAACGATGCATGAGGCTAGATTTAAAGAAAGAAATATTACCGAAAAAGATAAAATAGGTGAAGACTGAACTTCTTTTGATCAACGTCCGGACGCTCCCCTCAAAATCACGAATTCGGCGAGTATAACTCCGTTCGCAGCGAAAAGTACTTTACTTAACTAATGCTTCGAAAAACTTGGATTAAAAGAGAGGTTTTAGGTAATTTCGGAAGGTAGGTTTAGGACTAATATTTTTGGGATTTTCGTGGCTGATTTTTGGAAAGGAATTTTGGGTTCGGGAAAAGGGGTTTGCAAAAGCAAGACAATGGAAACAAGGATTTTCTAGCAATGATTTCTTTGGGATTCTTGTTGTGTGTTGAAATGAGAGGCCTAAGGTCATTTTTATAGGCACCATGGAAGCTTCTTAGAGTTATTTTCCACCAGAAATCGGATGGGAGGTGAGTGAATGGAGCATGGGCAGCCATGGCAACGCTGCAGAATCTATCTAGAAATTGACCTTGCGTCTGCAAGGTATAATGTCACGTCCGCAAGGTTTGACTTTCACAATTTACAGCATGGGGGCCCATGCTCCTGCGTGCGTATGTCGGTTGTTCTTGTGATATGTCGTCCGTAAAATGATATTTTGGATAAGAAATTGGACTTTTTATTGGGCTAGGACTTTGGTTTATTTGTTGGGCTTTATAGTGGGCTAAATGGATTGATTTGGGTGGATTTGTTGGTCTTTTTCTTGGTGGATGGTAAATCCAAGTTTATCGAAGCATTGATTTAAATAAAATAAATTTCGCGGCGTTGTCAATAATTTTTCATCATTGGGGATACACCTGGTCTCTTGCTTAGGATTCACGGATAATCGAATTGGGGTGTTTATACTGATTGGTAGTGGACCCACTTAAAACCACCTGCTATCTCGCAACCAAAAAAAGAAGGAAAAACCAGGAGTGTGTGAGACATAGGAAATATTCAATAAAACATAGCAGAAATAACCAATCGAACAACTCTGCCGAGATGCGAGCTGGGTACCGCCACCCAAGTTTTTCTTTTTGCCTCTATTTTCTTACTTTGTACGGGGATTGGTTTTGTTACTTTCCGTGTAAGCTTTTGTAACTAAACTAAAAAACTTAGGCTCAGTTTGGATGACGGTAATCTTGAGAGGGAATGAGAATGTGTACATTTTTTCCATGATTTTAACGTTTTGACGAGACAACAATGAGAATGTGTACATTCTTTCCATGATTTTAACATTTTGAAGAGACAACAACGAGAATGTGACGCTATGCTTCAATGATTCTGAAGTTTCGAAGAGACATGAATAGGAACGTGATTCCTGATGACATATTAACCAGAATCACATTCCGAAACTGAGTGAGAATCATTCATTAAGAAAAAAAAAATGTTGACTTTAATAATTTCTAAAATAATAATTTCCCGTGTAAGATTACTGAATTAGTAATCTAAACACCGAAATGAAATTATTTCAAGAATCGAATTCCTAAGAATTGAATTCCCAGTAATCATATTCCTATTCTTACCTAAGAAAATTCCTCTGAATTTGATTCCCATTTATCGTTTTTGTAATCCTATGGTAAGAAACTTCACAGCCCGGGTATAATTACTCATTCTTTTACAAATGAAGATCTCCATCAATAAGGGAGGACCCTTTTCTTTCGCCTTCTCGTAAAGGACATTTTCCTAGCCATGTGATTGGAGACACACACACACACACACAGAAAGAGAGAGAGAGAGAGAGAGATCTGCACCAGGATTCCCCATTTTCGCATTAAACTTTGGGAGAATTAATTAGACATCCCATAATAATATTTTACTTAGGATGTCATCCTATGGGTTTTGAATCTTTATGATTCCATCCTGTAATTTTAAAAAAAACCCCAAAAAGCCCTTAAACAATTTTTTTGGCTCTTGATTTTCCTATATTATATTAACGGAAATTAATGATTTTTTTGTAATGTCCTAGAAATCATCCCAAATCCCAGGCCGTTAGTTACCATTCCTATTCTTCCGTGAAACTACTTTACCAACCTAAACCTTCCAAAACCCTTCCCTATCCTACCAAAATTGAAACTGATTTCATTCCATTTTCCATCCCATTACCCATCCCATTCCTCCTCAATCCCGGATTTTACGCTACCAAACCCACCATACCACAGATCGGCCACATCCCACCATCTCATTTTCAGAGATTTACGGAAACCCCATCTTGTGAAGAACAGAAAAAACGAAAAGAGCTCACGGCGGCGACTCTGACCAAAAAACACGGTGACGAAGCCTAATCGGTGGACGAGAAGAAGGCCCAGTTATGGCTCGTAAGTTTTCTACTCATTATTACAGTCCACCATCTTCTTCTGGGATTAATTGATCGCCTTTATTTTTTGGTGCAATACGTGTATTGTTTACAACGAGGATTTTGGAGAATCATGGCTCGTAATTCTTTTTCAGATCCAAAGTTGGTTATGGTGTTTGAGTTTTGCTTGACTGTAGTGTTTTTTGCAAACCCATTTAGTGGGTTTTGAGGATGTGAGAGAATAGAATAGAGATTTGGGAAACGTTAAAACATGGTTGTTGTACCCAATTATTTTGAATTTCATAGAGTAATGTTGTGGTTTGTTAGTACAAAATAATGGTTTATTTGTTTCCCATGATTAATTTATCTTCAGAAGTAATTGTGGTAAACTACTTTAGCTTGTGTTCATGGTTTTTACGCCATGAGATACGAGCCGGACGCTACACAGAAAAATGGTAGACCAATAATCCACCATTTTTTTATGGGGGTTTTGATAAAAGTGGTTAGAATTTTTATGATGTATCATCTAGCCATGTTTTCTGTATAAAAGATACTTCAATCATATAATAAACATGGGCTATTGGTTTTCCATCTTTGTGAATTACTAAATAGGTGGCGTATGAACCTTTATTTTTTAAGGAACTGAGAGCATGGCTTTGTTTGTTTGTTTGACTACCTTTTATAATTATTATGGGCTTAAAAATTTAAAAATTTTTAGATGGTGTTGATCAATGATCCATGATCACTATTTGAACTAGTACCTAGCCTATTATGGATGCCTCAAATATCATTAAACATTAAACCACCATTGATGGGGTATTGAATTTGCTGTTATATTGATACACTATTGTTATGGGGTAAAGATAGTAAAAAATATGGTGAATCAGTGTACAATGTTTATTTTATGGAATAAAGTCAAATATTTTAAATAGGTGAAATATGGTAGAACAATATTCCACCTTCTTAAATTTAAAGCCCAAAAGCTCAATTTAAAAGAATTTGTATGTGGATTATTGATTTACCATGTGTAAGGACCCGTAAATTCGTATAATTTTTTCGAAATAATATTGGGGAAATGTGAGGAAATGAAAATAGAGTAGTGTGGGGCCAATGTGAGTGTGGCAATTGCACTTGGGTTCATTTATAACACATTAGAAACTTAGGGGTGTAAGTGCATAAAGAGGGGTGTATATATTAGTGTATATGGCTGATTTTTTATTAAAAAAAATATACACTCCTTCCTCTCTCTAAAATCAGCCTTTTCTCTCTCTCTCTCTCTCTCTCTCTCTCTCTCTCTCTCTCTCTCAAGTTTCTTCAAAACCCCACCACAAATTCACCTCCCACACCTCATCTCTTCAAGATTCAACCCAAGAAACTTCTTCTACGCGTGTTTTGGAGCCCGGGGTAGCTTGGAATCACTTCAAAGAGTTCATTTTTGGTTGGGGTTGATCAAGGAAGCTAGGGTTTTCATATTTGCTTGCATTGGAGCTTCAATCTTGAGGTAGGAGAACAAATTCTACTCCCTCTAGTTGTATCTATGTGATATGTTGCATATATCTCCTTCTTGCTCTTCCAATTTCTCAAAATCATGAATTTTCTTCATAAGTGGGTTTGTTCATTTTGAGTTTGTGATATATGGATTGAGTAGTTGTTTGATGTAATTGTTGGTTGTTTTACCCTCCCTTCATGTCCATTAGTTGCTTGACACTTCCAATTTTTGGTCTAAAACATCAAAATATGGCTTGGGTTGAAGTTTCATGCTTTGGGAAAAATTCGCAGAAAATCTGGATTTTCCCAACTAGTCGTGCAAAAATCTCCAACCGGTTGGGCGCTTCTGAAAATTTCGCTTGAATCTGTCTCTGCCCAACCAGTTGGGCAAAAACCTCCAACAGGTTGTTGGGCAAAAACCTCCAACAGGTTGGGCTTTTCTAAAAAATTGTTCTTGTCTCTGTCTTGGCCCAACCAGTTGGGCAAAAACCTCCGACTGGTTGGGAAACACTAAAATATTATATTTTCATCCTTTATCCTTCCCTTGAATATTTGACACATCGTACATCCCTCCAACTTTATTTTGGCTACATTTGGGTAATATAAGGAGTTGGTTTGACATTTCGATGCAAATGATAACGATGAGATAAAATGTAAAGTTTTGAAATGGGTTTTGAATCAAAAGTGTTTTACGGATAATGTGATTACTAGGGCCACCATTCGGTCTGGCCCTAGCAATGGGTGAACGGAGCCCACGAAATCCGGCAGAGGGATTAATTCCCTATTAAATAAATGGATATTTTGAGAAGTGTTTGGAAATGAAATATTTCATGAAAGATATGACATTTTGGTATAATTGGATACTTGGATACGTTTTTTTTATAATATTTGGGTATTAAATTTGACACTTGGATACGCTCTTGGACACGTGAATATTTCTTGGGATACTTGGACACATTTTTGGACTAACCTTGGTGTTCTTAGCGAAAACTGGCTTTTGGTACACGCTATTGAGAATTTGGTGAGCACTTGGGCTTTTGATGGACATTTAGGCTATTTTCAAACATATCGGCATTTCCTTGGACACGTGGATCCTTTTTGGAGGGAGTGGAAGATTGCACTATGGTTTGTGAAAATGAGAGAAGGCGGGACGGTAAAGAATAGATGAGACGTTACAAATTTAGGATGAGTGTGTGTGGTTGATGAGTGGATATGCTTTAAGCTAAAGTGAGTCACGTTGTAATAACGTTGGTATACCATTATATTGTTAATATTATTACCAGCAGAGCTAAGCAGAGCTGGACATGGTGCACGTGACCTGTGAAACACGGAATATACTGTTATTACCAGCGTAGCTGGGCATGGTGCACGTGGCCTGTGAAACACGGAATATACTGTTATTACCAGCGTAGCTGGGCATGGTGAACGTGGCCTGTGAAACACGGAATATAGTATTCTTATAGGCTGGATAAGAGTATTTGGGGCGTATACACCCTAGTATAGGTTACCGGACCTGAAACTTTCCGATATATGTATAGATAGAGTTTATAGAGGAGTTGAAATGAAAAAGGGAGTTTAAGTACTTAGCACGTATGAAATACTCAAGATTTAATAATAGAAGTTTTCATGAACGAAGATGACAAGTTTATAAATGTTAACACATGGACTTTTAACTTGATTCAGATATCATTCATGAGTCATCACTTTTCAACATGAAACATAGTATTTGTCGAACCACCGTGTTTGTCTCATGCTCATTTCACGTGCATTTATCATCTTTATACACCTAGCGTTAGTAGAATGGTTTTCCTATTGGGCTAGTGTAGCTCAACCTATCAATTTTCAGGTACCCGGCAAGGCACATGAGATGGATGCATGAAGTGTGGATGCATAGCATTGGATTTCATCGAGCATGGAGTTATTTTCCCATATTTGTCTCATATTTTTGAAAGATGGTTTTGTAACTTCTATTTGTTAATCTTTTGACTATTTGGCTAATGTAATAACTCTTTAAACTTGATACTTATGCCTTTGGGTTATGGGTTCTCGTTATTAGAATTCATTGAATTATTTAAAGTGAGAATGTATTATTTTGGACTTTGACTATTCAAAGGAAAATTATAAGACTTTCGACTTGTCCCACGTGGATATTATCTATATTTGGTCTATTAAATTTGTGGGCATGACACCATGAGTTAAGGTGTAGTTATTTGACCTGGTTTAATGATTTGTCATTGTTTATTAGTATTAAATTAAGAGTTGTTGCACATTTTTTTGCAGGGGTTAAAACCACCGAGGGAACAAGGCAAACATGAAAGTAATTGAGGAGCCCAAATCTGACGTAGCCCCTCCATCAAGTGAACATGGTGAAATGGGATATCATGACTACTGTGTGAAAAATGACACTAGTGCATTAGCGGTTGTAGATTTCTTTATTCATCCATCGAAATGGGCTTCATGAACTGTAATTGTATCACGAAGACAAATAATAAAAAATGGTGATATATAATACCTTTTTTGATACCAACGAAATTGATTGACGAATTGATGAATTCCAACTTTTCGGTACCCACGGATGGCCTGATGAATTGATTTATTCCAAAATGAATGGTCGAACTAGGAAAGATGTATGAGTAAACTACACTTGCTTAGGACTAGAGGATTTGAAATTCAAAATCACCTTAAACTATGGAAATGAATCGGCTAGATTCAAAAAATGAAACAATAAGGGAAAGGATAAAACTTATTTTGATTTGAAAACCGATATTTTTGGACTACTAATGGACAAATTAATGACCTCAATCAAAGGACGTCAAACAGGATGTCTTGTGGCCCGGATTTTCCGTCCGTCCTATTAATTATTATAAAATATAATACTAGTATACAGTATATTCTAATTAAACACCTAATAAGGGCAAAATCGTCCCAATATCCATTTACATGATGAAATCATAACTATTCAAATCTCATGGGGTGGGATTATAACGATCTTTTTGGAATGGTATGCCAAATTAAAATATCCTTAAACTTTTAAAACCATGTGTAATTAGCTCAATTTGATGGGTTGGAGCACGAGATGCATATGGAAATGTTGTTGACTATTTGTCTCCTTGTATAGTCAACCATGTTTCCAAGTCATTGACTACTTTGTATTTACTAATTAACTAGATTAGACATGAGTTTGGATTGCGAATCTTGTGAGATTGCATTTCATAGGTTGAATGCAATAATTCGAGAAGATAGTAATATTTTAGGCATGTGCGATTAACAAACTCGTAACAATTAGTCTGGTGGGAGTCCTCATCTTTTGTTATACAATTCGGCTCCAGAAGGTCTTCCACTGATCTTTTTTTTTTCCCTTTGAAATTGGTTTTTGACCAATCATACACGGCCTCCAAGACTTTCATGTGATCTGAATCATCTGATCTCTAGTTTATATATATTGGTGATCCTTAACTGATTGAATTTGAGCTCTTCTAGATGTTGATCTCCTTCAATGAACAATGACGATATAAAAAAAGCAGAAAATATGGGGAGATTCCCAAGGCAATTAAACTTGATGAGATATGAAAACTGGCATTGAAACAATTGCAGGGAGGAATGCAATGTGAATCCAAGATGGATGCACATGCTGTTTTAATATTGTTGCACTAATTCAGCAAGCCACCACTACAACAAACCATACTGCAATAAATGAGTTTAAATTCTTTCCGCCGATGGGTTTTCTGTCATGGCTATTGTGAGCCTCACCGTGCATTAATTTATTATGACAATTTGAATCGTTCATCTTGTAGGGCCTGCAGTGTAATATATTCAGTTGGAAAACCGTTTGCCGTGTAAACGAATAATCAAAAGGTTCCAGAGAGAGCATCAATAGAAATGCTACCAACCAGCAGTAGTGAGGCTAATAAAGTGAAAGGGCATATAATGACGATGCAATATATTCTTTAGCTTTCCCTCATTTCTGCAATGTTCATTAGCCTTTTTCTGGTAAGTTGGTGGAGGTGAGCACTGAGCACTACTCAACTTGAAAGGCTGAAGAAACATCGAATGGTAAACAAGTGATGCCTTTTTCTTTTGGGTAGGTAGCTTGGAGCACGTTTGATTGTCAGATTACTTTTAAAAGGAATTGAAAAAGATAGAATTAAGTATGGAAATAGAGAGGACAAGTGAGTTTCACGGGATAATAGTTGAAACTATATGAATACTAGAGACTAGTTGTACTATTTTAGTTAGGGTGGAATAAACATGTGAGAAAGATGATTTGGATTACTTTTGAACGTTGGATAGGAGGGAGATAATCCAGACACGGGGAGACTAGCAAATACCATCCCTCCCCCTGGTATTAGTTGGGCCTTGTTCTACTAAGTGGATTCTTAGGCTTTTTGACTTTTCACACTTTACAAGACAGGTTATTCTTCTCATATATATCAACTAAAAAAAACCCAAAAAGCCAAGCATAGTGGAACAATTACATGAGGTACTAAATGAACAAGTAGTCCCACCTCATCCAATCTAGAGATTAATCCTGGATGCACCAAACACAGGACTAAGGAATAATAATAAGAAATATATGGACCCCTGTGTTCCTCTGGTCCTAATTCCACCTTTCTAGTCTCGCAATCAAACAAGCCCAGTATATGTTTTGGAATTAAAAAGCATTGACAACAATGACACAATAATTAAGCCCGAAACCTAACCAAAGAGAGAATAATTAATCCGGGAAGGGTTCTTGAAAATTAAATAGCGGTAGCGGCAATGGTGTAGCGGTAGTGGGAATATCGAATAATATATAGCGGGAAGTCGGAACTAGGTGTCGTGACCAAAGCACCTTAACCGGCCATAAAGGACAGAAAATCGGACAAAAAGCAATACGTATCAGGAATTGGCCGATCTCGGGTGTGAATTTTGGACAACGTCGGTATAGCGGGGTGTAACAGTACCAGAGGACCGAAAAACTGGTATATAGCGGCCGATATTTAAATCCTTGATCAATATTCTTAAAATAGAAAACTAAAAGAGAGATTCAAGAAAAGTGAAAAATACTACTGGGGTAGGGTTCGTATGAGGTGGGCAATTATATTTTCATTGCTGTGGGACAAACCCAGTTGAGTTTTTTTTTGGTATCCATGTGACGTATATTGAATTCTCATAGGGTGGGCCAAATCAATACACTATTGTGCACGTTTAACTGAGATATGTCATGAGAATAATGGCAGGTGTAGCATCAGCATATATTAGTGGAAAGCATGAATTTTATGTGCTTCAGTTAGAAGCAAAGTTAAACAGGGCAAAACTTCAGTAGAAATCTCGGGAGGGACAGTAGAAGTACAAATATATAGAGAAAGGCTGTGCAATTAACAACTTGGTTCTAGCCCGAAGGGTTATTTCACTTGGTTGGTACCAGGTTTGCTCCCCCACACAAGTGACCAAGATTGGATTCTTGGAATCAGGCCGTAAGAAAGTAATTTCTTGTGAATTCCTTAGTTCCGGCGTGGATGACCTACCTTTGACTGGACCAGGAAAGGGATCAGTCGATCAATTTATGCGTAAGTTGACCCGAAGACTTTTAACCGTTGGGGAAAAAAAGTTGGTTCCAGTAACAAAAAAATAGCCAAGAACACAAACCAACCACACAAAAGATGCTTGATTCGACATTATGGACAAGATAGGGTGGATGAATAAATTCAGGACATGCGAGAATTTGAACACGGAGGATCCAGAAAGGCAGAAATGGAACATATATATCATCAAAACTCGACATCCTAAAAGACCTATATGATTCACACTATACTCCTTTTTGGTAACTAAAATGTTTGTGACTCTGAGTTAGCTTGCGTTCATCTCGATTAATTCTTGGGCCGTGAAATTTCTAACCATACTTGTCTCTGTAAATACATAATCTACATTAGTTTTTGAGTTCGGTTACAAAAGCTTACACGGAAAGTAACAAAACCAATCCCCATAAAACGAAAGCACAAGCTTCTTACCCTCCCTCTCTCCCCCCAAAAGGAGAAATTTTTTGGTGCCGGGTGGGTATGGTACTCGTGGTATCCGCTCGGTGATTTCAGCTATTCACAGTGCGATCCAACAGTCCTGATTTTGAGAGAGAAAAAGAGGAGAGAGAGGGAATCAATCTAGACCGTCCAAAATATGTTTGGATGGTCGGATCGTGCGTGGATACCGACTACCGCCACGTGATTCCTACTCGGCACCCAAAAAATTTTCCCCACCAAAAAGGGAATGCTCACCAGCGAGCTAGCTAAGTTTGCATATTTAAACTCAAATCCCACTCCATACTCCTGTCTCTCTCTCTCCACAACTCAAGCATGAATCTCAACCATTACTCCTCCACAATTCTCCTCTCCATAATTCCCCTAATCATCTTTTTCTTCTCTTCTGTCTCATGCCAAACTTGCCAGCGGACCTGCGGCAAGCAACCCATCAGGTACCCCTTCGGCACCGGTCCCGGCTGCGGCGACCAGCGATTCGAGAAATACATCACCTGCAACCAAAACCTACTAACCTTGTCCACTAAATCAGGCTGCTACCCCATCACATACATAGACTACACAAACCAAGTCATATACATATCAGACCCCACCATGTCTACCTGTGCCTGCACACAGCCAAGCAAAGGCTTCAGCCTTGACTGGGACGCACCCTTCACTTTCCAAGATAACACCATCTTCGCATTGCTGGATTGCTCCACAACCTCATCACCTATCTACAAGGGCGGAAATTCCAGCAATGCCCCTCTCTGTGACACTAACGGTGCTTCTGTTTGTAGCCTGCTCTATTCATGCCAAGCTGTGAGCAGACTGAACATCCCTGTCTCCACTTGCTGCGTTTACACTCCGGTCGATCTCGGGCCCGAGTTCGAAATGGATTTGCAGAAGTTGCAGTGTAGTTCGTACTCCGGTATTTACGGATTCGACGGGAGAAACACTGATCCGGAGAGTTGGAACTACGGGGTGGCGCTTAAGTATAAGTTCAATTTCGATAACGAGTACCCGGCTGTTTGTGCAAGTTGTGAGAGGAGCAATGGGGTTTGTGGGTATTCTGGAACTTACAATACGTTCTCCTGTAATTGTCTGAGTGGGATTAATACTACCACAGATTGTTACTTTGCAGAGTCTTGGAACAGTGGTTTGCTACTGCTCCCATGGAAGATTGGTAATTCATTTTACTTCTCTGTTTCATTTTTGAAATCCCATTCCTTCATTTTTCTCATGTATTTGTACATTTTAATGTATTCTATGTTGGTGTTTAAAATTTTGGACTCTCCTGTCTTTGATTGCAGGTACTTGGCTGATCTACTGTTTGGCGTGGTTTCTGGTCTTGATGTAAGAATGTGATTATCAGAGGGGGAAAATCCCATTCCTGTAAACCAAATAAAACTGGTTAGATTTGATGGCCTCTTCATTTTTTTCTTATCCCACTTATCTTACACCTCTAAGTCACTTCATAAAATCGGACTAGAGTCAAGCTCAACAACAGCTTCTTTTCCCGTTGATTCTGCCAAGTCCGTTTCCATTTTGCCAAGTCCGTTTCCATGGCTGTGGCTAGAGATTTCTAAATTCAAGTACCCTTTTCGATTTGACGTAAATTATAAATATAGTGGAAGTCCAGAGTCCAAATCCCATGTTACCGTGCCTGAATGTTGACTCTCTCGTTATTGCTTCTCTAGTTACAGAATCAGTCTTTCGTCCACAATTTTGAAAAATAGACGAACACCTTTGGAAGATTTTTTAATATCGGACAGGTAGATACATACAAGTTTTTAAGCATTCTATTATAGTGGAATTCCAATGTCCAAATCCATGTTACCGTGCCTGAATGTTAACTCTCTTGTTATTGCTTCTCTAGTTACAGAATCAGTCTTTCGTCCACAGTTTTGAAAAATAGAAAAAAATAGACAAACACCTTTGGAAGATATTTCAATATCGGACAGGTAGATACATACAAGTTTTTAAGCGTTCTATTACCGTTACATTCTGATATATCAATAGGTTATCGTAACATAATATTGGTCTGTTTACGATTTACATAGCCGTTACTATCATTACTCGACCGTTGCATGTGATTTAGGCAATTAACTTTTTTCTTGTAAAAAATATTTTTTAAAAGTCACAGTCAGTAATACCCATTACGTATCTTTCCCGATACCATTATATTGTAACTATTTCCGTTACGTATCCTGATACCGTTACTTAAAACACTCACAAACCATGATCTAATATTTTTGGTTATGCACAAGGAGTTTGGGATATAAATTGATTGGTGGGTGCAAGTTTTGCAGTCTTTTTTTTTAGTCGAATATGTGATCCGATCCAGCTTGGAAAGTAAAGCTTTCAGGCCGTTCAAAAATTTGTTAGTACATTAAAATTTAGAGCAGTGAATAGAATATGTTCCTTCTTTTAAGCACCTCCAGTACTTAAAGAATCACTTTCATTATAGGGAGAAAGTTTCTTTTTGTTTATCTAAGCTTCTCAGGGAATCTCCAAAGAGTGATATAGAGAGCTTTATTCCTTCAAATAATTCTAGGAGTATTACAGATAAAATATCTCGAAAACATGACTCTTTGGCAACAGGGTTGAGAAAATCAAAGATGCACATAAACAAAAGATATGGACGGGGTATTTGGGAGCCTAATTTTTTTACTCTTTGCATTTTTTTTTAATTATATTATGGCGTTTTGAATTATGACCGGGATATGTTATGAATATGTAGTATTCGGGAAATACATGCTAATATATTTTGCAACATGAATATTGTTTAAGAGATATGTATAGAATACGTCTTTTTATTATAGCTAAAACAGGAAAAATAAAAAAAATTTGAAGTCAATAAGCTTATCTTTCCCTACTTTTGGGCCTGTTTGGGCGCTTAGTTTTTTGTATTTTCACATTTTGGTTATTATGTTTTGAGGTCCCTTATGTTTTAGGTGTTTGGCTGGTTTGGACCAAAACATATTTTGACATAAGCTGTTTTGAAAATTGAGGAAAGGAGAGCAGAAGTGAGAAAGATGACTGGAGTTACATTTCAACTTCCCTGCTCACATTTTTCACTTGCAAAATGTATTCTGCACATTTCTTTCAAACACTCCTATCAGATTTAAAACATATTCTGACCATAATATAAAAGTCAGAAGGCCAAAAAATTGAAAATGAAGAGCTAAAATGGGGAGACTCTCAATTAATAAATAGAGTCACAATTCGTTAATTAATCTCAGGCTAGATTTTTTAACTCTCATTTTGCATTTTTCATTCACTTCAAAACAAAATTATCCGTTAATAAAACTGCCACAATGACAATGAATGAAGATCTAACGAATGGATTTATAAAGATACTTCCAACTAGAGAACAAAGAGCGACCCAAATGGTAAGGTGCTCCCTTTACTAAGACCTTACCGAAGTGTCTCATACCTTACCCCTTAAATTACGATAAAATAGATTTCTTATTGTAAAAAAAGAAAACAAAAGGAGAGAAAAAAAATCCTTCTAATTTCTAAATCTAGCCCGAGGTCTCTGGTCCTATCACGTGCTGTGTTTGTAGAAGAACAAACCAGTGTCCCCCCACTTGGGAGGGAAAATTTTTTGTTCACCCTCACCAAAAGAGGGTGAACAAAACCCTCACCCTAATTGATCGAAATGGTGTGGGGTCCACCAAAAATGATGTAGACCTCACTACAAAGTGATGTCATGTTTACCAAAAAATGTATTGATTTCGTGAATCTCACATCATTTCGACCAATCAGAGTGATGGTTTTGTTCATGCTTTCTTTGGTGAGGTGAACAAATTTTTTCGAGAGTAGGAAGAAATTGTTTTTCTTTTGTTTCTTTATTTGACGGTCAGGGCACGCTCCTCGATAAATTTTCTCTCCAGTCCGGTCAAACGTAGGCTATTCACGCCAAGAATAGATAATACACAAGAAATTATTTCATTGCAGTTTGACCCCACGATTTGAACCCTGGTCAATTGTAGAAGGAGCAAATCCACCAATGAAAGGACTAAGAGGTTATTTCACAAAACTTATTTGTGTGATTTTTGCACCTTTAGGGTTTTTCCCGGTGCACATGGTCCGGATTGGATAGGTTCTCTAGAAATTCAGTAATTGGACCATTCCGACCGGTTCTAGAAAATTAAGAACCAAAACCTAACCAATATACGTATAAAACCTGTCTGCATCCAAATCGAAAGACCAGACCGATTTTGGTTTGGTTCCGGTTCTGCCCAATTAGTGTTGGAATTGTCACAACCCAAATTTAATAGATTTGGATATCGTGACCGGCCAGTGAGCTCCTCTCACCAAAGGCCTCTATTGACATTCTTTAATTTTTTTTTCCTAAGAAACATCTTAATATTGTGGAAACAATATTTTACAAGTACAACTCGTTGGAGTTCCTTATTCACTAGATAAATTACATTTTTTTTTCCTTCTTATTTATTTTACAAACAATACGTAGATTATTAGTGGCACTTGGCCCGTTCTTCTACACCTGATTTCTTGAAAAGAGAGAAATTGCAACAACGTAAGCTATCGCTTGTGTGAGATTATGAATTATCATAGTTACATGGTTTACCATGGAATTTGAACTTTTTTGTTTCAACAAAACAAAAATCATAACATCAATTCTTCAAAGGCATAAATAAGCTTTCACATAAAATAGCATTCCATGAATAATACGATATACCATCCGACTATTATGCCAGCTATGAGGGAGCGACCCTCAACACATGTTGAATTGATCAATTCAGTTGGACACCTGGCTGTGCTCCTATCCATTCCATCCTTATAACACCATTCTGACTGGTATCTTTAACGTCCCCCAGATTTCAAGGACATCGTCCGGATGTATCGATAATACTATTTTCAAAAACTTTGCAAAACATCATAATTCCATGGCATTTTTGTTTCAAAAGAATTTCATATATAAATAATCATAATTTTGATAAGAAAATAATTTTTGCGAAAAAAACCTCATGTAACAGAGATAATTCATAACTCACTTCCTTGGATCTGAAATCTACTGTAAAACCTACTAAGATGTACCGGGTCCTAAAATAACACATTAACGATTAGAGATACTAAGATTGTAGTTCACGGTTCTATTAAAATTTTCAAATTATTAAATCTAGATTCTAAGTGCTGAACATTGTCCAATTAACAACCAAGACCAATTTAATATGCCTGGTAGTCACAATTTCTAATATATGTTTTTTACAATCCCCGTTTTGTTTTGGGTTAAATATCTACTCGCCTCTCAAACTATCAAATTTTTTTTTACTTCCCCTTTGAACTACCAATTGAACTCCCTTCCCCCTTCAACTATCATTTTTTCCTTTAATAAGGACAAATCACATTTTCCATCCAATTGATGGACGGAAAAGTTAGTCTCAAGCCTATATTAGTCTTTTGGCTTAAATATCTACTTCACTTGCCCCTTAAACTATTACCTCTTCTTTTTTTTCCCACTTTCCCCTTCAGCTACCAATTGAACTCCCTTCCCCCTTCAACTATCATTTTCTTCTTTACAGTATAAATTGCAGTATAAAATAACTCAATTCCAACATCTTCAATCCCGAAAAGTAGTTTTTGAAATAAAAATGTGTTGCTCGATACTTACAGGTCGGTTTTCTTCCGGTCGAAGCCCTCAAGATCCATGCCATCCTTAAAACCCTAGCTTTATTGATGAAAACCGTTCAGATTCGCAATGGAGTTGAAAAACGGTGACTGAACATAGAAAGCCCCAATGGATTTAAAAGCAAAAAAGTCATCCAAATTGGTAAACCAACTAGAAGGTTATCTGGTTTATTGCTGCCAACAGTGCTGCTCTCCTATCCTAGCTTTATTGATACCATCAAGATCCACAATAGATTGAAAAGTGAAAACCCTACGGCAAATCTTTGGTTTGATTAATAGATTGAAAACCCTTAGTCGCTTATATTGATTTAAGTGTATGAAATGCCCATATTACCCTCTCTCTTTTTTCATTAGTTAAAAAAAAAAAATTAACAGTTTCCGTCACAAATTTTGGATGGAAAACATGATTTGTCCTTAGTAAAGAAGAAAATGATAGTTGAAGGGGGGAGGAAGTTCAATTGGTAGTAGAAGGGGGAAGTAAAAAAAAAAAATTGATAGTTTAAGGGGTAAGTAGATATTTAATCCTTTTGTTTTCATTGTAAAAGTGATACTTTTACAAATACAGCTCAACCCATATTTTGTCTCATTCAAAATCAATTGTAAAACCAGAGCTATGAATGTGTTAGCCATTTTATAGTTCATCCTTCTTTCCTTAAGAAAAACTGTTCCTGTTTCTCATCCTTGAATAGTTGAATTCCATTGGATAATGTTACAATCTTTTTTTCTTTTCTTTTCTAATTTTATTTTATTTTATTTTACTACATTATTCACTAACTCAAGCAAACACTACGTGTGTTTCAATTTACTAAAATGAGTTTTTTTTTTTTTTTTCCATTTTGTCATAAGGAAATATAAATATAAATTACATCAAATTGGAAACGAAGTCCACAATCGCAAGAAGTTGAACCTAACTGATAGCGAGAAATAATCAAGCTTCTTCTCTCTCTTCTTCCATTTTTTTTTTTTTGGTATTTGAGTAAGTTTCCGTTAATACCCCTGAAGTTTGTTGATAAGACATTATAGGACCACAGTGTTGACCCCCAGGGAGTATTAACTATTTCCTCATTCCACTAAAAAAACTTGAATAAAATGGGGTGATTTTGGATCGAGCTCATAGGTTCGTCCGATTACATCGATTCCCTGATAGGGTCACTTAGAATTTGATTTTGAGATGGATGAACGTTTCGGATTGATCATTTGAGACCCACAACGGGGTCCCCGATGCCGTCTGTACACGGTCTATACAAAGGGGGTCGGTACCCCTTGTATTTATGTAGAGGATCGCCCCTTAGAGCAAAAACAACAGCTAAGGTAAAATTTTGGCCAAAAAACCTGATGCACAGTGCATATAGCTAATCTATCACTATCAACACTCCAACAATACTACCCATTTTTACCTATTTTTTATTAAAATATTGTTTTTTCCTTATTTAAAATAACATATACATACACACAGTATATATATGTATGTATATCCACGGTCGTCGCTACCTCCTCCCACCGTCGCTACCTCCTCCACCCTTGCTATCGTCATCACCGTCGCCGGTGATTGGGAGCTCCATCGTCGTCGATTTCTAGCCGTCGAAGAAACCCACTTCGATTTCTAGCCGTCGAAGAAACCCACTTCCATCGCCGTCGATCGTTGTCGTGCGTTGATCGTCGCCGTCGATCATTGTTGGTCCATTTTTTCGATCAGTCCAGCAGGAGGAGGAGAGAGAGAAGGAAATGAATATTAAAAAAAAACATGGCTAGTGAACAGTGCTTGGGCATTTTTAGCCTAGCGTACTGTTCATAAACGGGAAATGGCTTAGTGTTTGCCTTAGCTGTTGGAGGGGGTAATTTGCTCCTTTGGTTAGCCAAATTGCTCAAATGCCATTTTGGCAAGCACTTGCTCTTAGGCCACAGGGTTGACCCTTGGTAAACTTTGACTGCTATATGAGGGCAACACTGTTACTGTGTTTAGCTCTTTTTCCGACAAGGGTCAACAGGGCTTGAAGTGTTAATTTTAAACACCGAGGAGGAACCTACGGACAAGGGTCAACAGCTTGAAAAGTCTACAATCAATTGGCCATCCAGCCATGCAATGCCTGGTAGCAGGAAAATCATTACGATTGTGTTTGATTTGGGTTTTGAGTTTTAGTTTTTGGTAATGGTTGGGGGAGGAATAAGGATAATAATTAAAAATAGAAATTAATGATTAGAGAGATAGAAAAAAAAAATGACAATAATATTTAAAAATAAGAATAATGATTGGATAATAATTGAGAAAATTGGGTCTTGAAACCAAAACAAACGGGACACTTGTTCTTGGAGCACGCTACGTGGTACTCTATAGACTTTTTTCTCAATAAATTTGTATGGACTCCACTATCAAATCTGCCACTACTCCCACATAAATATATAGTCCAGACGGTGCTTTAGGAGCACTGAATAAGTACGCTGGTAGTGGGTGTGTGTTTGGAAATCCAAATTCCAGACTTGCTGAGAGCCTAGTTTCCCAAAAGATTTTAACAATCTAATTGCTAAAATCATAGTTGATTTTAGCAAATGAGTTTATCAGGTGCTAAAATCATGTCAGTCATAGTTTTCCAAAAGATTTTAGCAACCCAGTTGCTAAAATCACCATGACTTTAGCAAATGAGTTCAGCAGGTGCTAAAATCATAGTTTTGAAATCAAAAAATGAAGTGGTTCCGTGTATCATTTTTTCGATTTTTTTGCACCAAATTAAAGTACTCCTCGTGTACTTTAATTCGGTGTAAAAAATTCAAAAAATAATACACGGAAACACTTAATTTTTTTATTTGAAATACCATGATTTTAGCACCTGCTGAACTCATTTGCTAAAATCACCATGATTTTAGCAACTGGGTTGCTAAAATCTTTTGAAAAACTATGATTTTAGCATCTCGTGAACTCATTTGCTAAAACTATGGTTGGTTTTAGCAACTGAGTTGCTAAAATCTTTTGAAAAACTAGGCCGTCCAATGTGCACGTGCTGCGCCAACCACATTACCTAAACTTAATTGGGGTATAATTGTCAATTAGTCCTTTTGACTTCGGTCCCATTTTATCATAGCTGCTCTATTTTATTTTTGCAAAGAGTTGCTCTTACACTTCAATAACCAATCAAACTAAACCAAGTCCAAAGTCAATTGAGATCGGCTACATTCATTTTTTTTTTTCTATTGAGTTTTGTCAATAAGTACACCTAAATTAAACTTACGAAGTATTAGATCGGCCCCTTCTATCTTAAGAATTCGAATTAATTTTATTGATATTAACTCTGTTTTATTGTATATTATCTCTCCATCACCACTATAACAATTTCACAACCACCCATGAAATCTCTCCACTATCATTATGATCAATCACCTCATTGAGTAAATATTGAACAACCAACAGCCAAATCACCAATAAAATTAAGTTTACCACTTTTGCCTAAACAAAGAGAACGAAAGATTTTCTGGGGAACAATTCAGGACCGTCTAAAATCTAAAAACAAATATAATAGCATTCAATGAAACACCTAATAACGGAGACTTCATAATTTTACTAGTATTTAAGAAAATGACAACAAAAATCAAGGAGATAGTTCTAAAGAATGCACCTAGTTTATCGAACCATCGGGCGAAACCTACGATCGAAGTTCATTTTTTTCAAGTCCCAAACACTCACCTTGTGACCTCCTTATATAGGAGTATAGGCTAGGTATAAAGGCGATGAATATATATATAGTTGTTGCCGATCTGCTTCATGACGAAGAGATTGTTGTTGATTGGATGATTAACGATGGAGAAGCAACAAATTATAAGGAATCAAGGAGCTGTCTGATATAATAGTCGTACAAATTTAGCAAAGATGAGATAAGGAGGAACATCCAATGGAATTTGCCGTTTTTAGTAGTATTTGCATGTATTTGAATTTCATTTCTTGTAAAAAAAAAAAGAAAGAATTTCATTTCTTTTTCTTTTTCATGGTTTTATATATTGTGTGTTTTCTCTCTTGAGAATGTTTTGTTTGAGATGTAGTAATTGATACTCATAGGACCCACATGCATTGAAGGCTTACGAACACATTGGCATCTGGAAATGCGTCCAAAACATTCCTCAAAGAAGAAAACACACAATATCAAGATAACAAGAAATAACAAAGAAGAGAACAGACCAAATAAACCAATCTAACGCCCTGTTTGGATGCCGGAGATGATTTTGGGTAGATTTGCAAGAATAGTGGATTTGAAAGTAGATTTGTATGAGGGTGGATTTGTAATAAGGGTGGGCCCACAACCTAAGAATGGTAAATTTTTAAATGAGGTGTTTGGATGGTATTTTGAGAAGGGGGATTTGGAGGGTGGATAAGAGGGCAAACGACTGAATTGCCCTAATCGACAACATGATTTAATTTCATTATAATTAAAATAAATACATAATACTTAGAATAAATACACAATAATTACATAAATATATTTAAAGTATATTACATATTTAAAAAAATCAGAAAGTGAAATTTTTAAAAATTAAAAGACAATAATCATTTTGGCCTTTGGATTGCTGTCATTGAATAATTATTGTCTTTTTAAAAATTAAAAGACAATAATTATTTTGACCACGAGATCGTCCAGGTTGCTCCATCCTCCTCCTCCTCCTCCTCTCACGCACAAAATCCCCCCAAAATCACCCGGATTTTGAGGGGTAAATTGGTACAAAAAATCCTCAAATCCCTCATAAAAATCCTCAAATCCCTCATGATTTGCTAACGACAAGGGTGAGGTTGTCGTTAGCTAGTCCGGGTGCCCCCGGATTTGTACTCCCATCTTTGAAATTTTTTGATCAAATCCGGGAGGCGTTTTGGCATCCCAAACACCGGACTAAGGTGGGCCCGGGATTACAAATCCGGATGCCAAATTCGGCATCCAAACAGGGCATAAGGGACTGTACCTCCCAATTAGTTAATACAAATGGGATCTTGACCCGACCGAGTTAGGAAAAAACCATAGAAGATGTTTAATTTTTTCTATCATCATTTTAAAAGGGGAAAAAATCTAAAATTAGTTTACTGAGCTATGTTATGACAAATGGGATCTTCACCCAACTGAGTTAGGAAAAAAACCATAGTAGATGTTTAAAAAAGGAAAAATCTAAAATCAGTTCATTGAGCTGTCACTAAGACCATTCTGACTAGTAAAAGTCTTACCTATAAAAATACATTTTTACTAGTTAAAGAATGGCCATACTAATAGCCCAGTAAACTAATGTGAAATCACACAAATTAGAGTATTGCCCCCAAAATACATTCTCAAAAGTCAATTTACTTCCAAGCCTAACCTTTTCCATTTCAAACCCCTATATGGCCCTAGTCTCCTAGATGCTTGACCCCCAATACGATTCAATTTTGGCTGTGCCCCTGCCTCCCATCTTAACGCAAGAGCTTTAGAAATTACAAATATCAATACTAACTCATTAAACATTAGCAGTTGACTGGATGTTGGCTTTTCAGCCGAATAGTATGCTCGGGTTTTTTTCCCAGCTCCCCTTGAGCTCGATTGGATGTGCAATTAGTTTCCTAAAGATAAAATAGTGAGGGAGATGAAATAGTAAGAGTATTATTTATGAAAAGTGAATCCACATTGATTGACATTTATGAAGGGTAAATAAATTAATACTTGGTTTGAATTATTTTTTAAGAGGTATAATGTTGCGTAAATGATGTAAAAAAAGCTGTCAAAAGACAAAATTACCCTTGTGCATGCCATATTATATTATGCATTAAATAAATTATGTAAATAGAAAAATGAAATTTTCTACTAATTGGGTCTGTTATTAAAACCCACCTCTCTCTTATTAAAATTGATTTTTCTATTAGTTGGTAGGCGTTGGGCACTTGGGTCTGTTATTAAAACCCACCACTCTCTCTCTCTCTCTCAAGAGTCTCTCCAACCTCACCAATTTTCAACACCCCAACGTTCACCGGAGAGACTTTCCCTTCTCTTTCTCGAACCAGCTATTTGTCTCCACCACCCCAAAACACATAGCAAAAAGTCGTACCTCTACTTCTTCTCCAACTACTCTCTTCTCATCAACTGCTTCACATCACACATCATCGGCTATTTGTTTGTTCCAAAATACTACTCATCTTACATAAAAATGTGGCCTTTCTGAACTTTTTCCACTTGGGTTTTTACTGAAACCTTGAATTCCACTCACATTTTGTTTCTGCAACTGGGTCTCCATGGAAACCGGTTTAAATCGCATCATTGAATTCATTGCTCTGTTTCAACGAGGCCTTTGTTAACTGTTTCCAAATGCAAGTCTTTTTTTAATGTTTCCATTTCGGTGTTTGGTGGTTTTGAAATTGATCACACGTTCTCCTCCAACATCGATATTTGCTTGTTTCTTCAACTGGGTTTCGATCGGAACTTACTAATTTCGGCAGCAGTGACGCACATTTGCCACCTGGGTTTAGATTCCACCCGGCAATTGAAGAGCTGATCACCTACAGGCTACTATCTTCTCAAGAAGGTTTTGGACACCAAGTTCAGTTGCAGAGTGATTGGTGAAGTCAGCCAAGGTCTTCGAGTTTCCAAAGCCATTGGTGAAGTCAGCCAAGGTCTTAGAGTTTCCCAGTAATTTGCACACCCGGATTATATTTGGCCAGGGTCGACCTTGTCCAAATTTAAGAATGTCCAAATTTAAGAAGGGCTGGGATGGATTAAATACTCCTAGTCTAAAATAATCCGTGCTCAAGTTTTGGTTCCAAACCATGGAAGTGGGCCCGGGATAAGTAATCCAGGCCCAATTTTAATCCAGGCTCTCAGTCCCCATCCAAACGGGCTCTTATTTCCATACCACAAATTGCAGATAATGTAGCAAAAAAAATAGATGGCCAAAATCAGATTTGTTAATGACGCTTAACTGCCCACCAAGGCACCAATATACAGAATACGATGTTTTCAACTTAACCGGATCCTGGCCATCCATAGCTAGATGATCTCAATAATTCTGGGGGGAAAGTTTAAGTTGACCTGAAAGTAGTAGTAAGCAACCTCACATACCCCATCAGTAGCAGGACACGACACACTCTGAAAGAAGTTCTGCTTATAGTTTCATCACACCATTAAAGCTTGTAAGGTGGCAACATAACATTCAAGAACCCATGTAAACATGAACTTCAGAACCATAACACCAGCGGCGCATTCTTTGAACTAATCACCTCCTACTTGCCTCTTCCACGAATCCTCAACAATTAATTCATCCACTCCCCAATCTTCATAACTGGAAAAATCCACAGATATCAACGAAGATATTGTTACTGGGAAAGAAAAGGATGAACAAAAAACATTTTTGGAATGATGGTTGAAACACCCAAATTCTCTTATAACATTGTTACCAATCTAGAAAGAAGCCTATGATGAATAGACACAGATTTATTACCTTCCATCAGGCAGGTAGCGGCGAATGGTGAAAGGGATCTTCCGCTCTCGGAGCTCCTTCATTGCAATCTAAAAAAACGTTTGAACAAGTAAGAAAAAGTTAATGAAGCCAGAAGAGAGAGGTGAAACTAGAGCACAATTTACGTGTATGAGGCATGAATGCTGCCTAATAGCAAATTGTGCTTTTAATATTTTCCAAAAAGTAACGTAAGAAAGAGGACCAACCCCAACACAACATTCTGAGACAGAACTAACGCTGATAATATGCAAGAGACTGTATTTTAAAAAGAAAGTGATGAAGAACTGTAGAAAAATGTTACAGTAGTCGATACAGTAGGTAGAAAAACAAGCCACGGGTAGATATTGCGAATAGAATTTTACCACACTAACTGGACTACCTTCTGCTACACAAGATAAAACTAATCAAAGTAATAATCTGGGTTCTTTTTTCTTTCGTGCCTGTGTGGAAAAACTTACAAATAGATGGAGGACTCCATCTAGAATACGTATATGTGTCTCACAAATAAATAACAGATCCAGCACTACTTGACAGTTTATACACTTCCTCTTGAAACAAGGGAAACAAAAACCCTCGAGTTCTTGATGCAGGGGAACATCTAAAGCCTTAGTGTTTAGCATCCAAAGGGACTATCTTCTTCAAAACCCACGGTCCAACAAAAATGTGCTGGTAGAATGTTTAATTACGAGGTAACGGATTGATAAGGTAGGTTAGGTGTGGACAGACAGGAGTGCCAAACAGCATCGTTTCATCAACACCTCTCCACCCGCTGGGCGGAGCTTAACAGAGGGGGGACTGGCACATGTCACCCCCGGTTTCAGAAAAAGTTTTATTTTACACCAATGGACCAGCACTTATTGATACCCAACAATTTGAATTTTTCACATAAACGATGGAAGAGAGCGATTTAATAGATGAATGCTTTGGATTACACACACACACACACACACACACAAAAATATCTCAATGGCTTTCAATTAAAAACCACAAGAGAATTGGATTAGGCATTTATTCCTTTTAACAAAAATCCAAGGCCACGATAACGCCTGCTTTCACACTTGACCTTTCTTTTCATACTTTCACGAAATATATAATAATGAAAGTTGACTCCCTGTCAAAACATGAAGGCTAGTTGTCAGCTACATGAAGTGAAACTCCAGGTGCCCCGCACCTACAACCAAGGTGCACTTACTCCTTCAGATGACGGGGGCCACAGAACATCGGATCAGTTCACCTATTCACATCCCAAATGATTGGTCTCTAGAAGAGACCCCAGGCATCACCATAACAGCCCAAGGGCCAAGGAGCCTCACTCCGGCTCCCTACATGTGGTTATTTACGTTGGGGGAAAGAGTTTAGGTTAGTCAAGGTGCTTCATCATTGCCACTCTTCAGACGACTAACACCCCGTCCATTTTAGAGAGGATATTTAAAACGACTCCAAGACCTAATATACACACAAAAAGCAGGTGAGGATTCTCTGAATTATTAAAACGAGGGTGTTGAGTCACCTATCCATGGCTGAGCTGGCCCCATGTTTCAACCCTTTTGTATAAGGCATTTAAGGATCCCAACACTCTCCTCCATCTCTATAAGAGTTCTCCACTAGTCTCCACCACCTCCACTCTCTATCAAACTAAGACCGCCTCTCATTGCACCTCCTTACCTCCTTCACCAGTGATTCCATCTATTCTAATATATAAAGGGGGAGCACTACTTTGGTGTGGATTAGTTTTTTAGGCTGGCTCACAATTTTGAATTCCCAAAATGTCCCTAACAACTGAATTATTGAATTGGTAGTACAATCTTAGGGGTAAAATTGTACACATATGAGACGGTTATGATAATTGCTCTTCACAAGTTCCTGCAAACAATACAACCGCTTCCTCATCCGCAATATCTAAAGCATTGCTTCCATTAAGAACTGAAATCTTATTTGAATACTTCAGAATTTCTTTGCAAACCAGAACAAAATGGTGGGACACCTGGTGGAAATTAAGGAAAGTTTACATGAATTCCAATTCCCCGGTAAAACTACTAAACTTATTCATTCGTTAATTTGTTTTTTTGTAGAATTTTCATGTTCTGCTTCATCATTTCTTCCATTTCTTTAATTTATGTTCGAGTTGCCTGAGAAAAACTGGTGGCGACGGCAGCGTTAATGCAAAGTGAAAGCATCTCCCGGAAGGCCACTATGGCCATATCACCATCCATCATCCACAATACACAACCAAGGGCAGCACCAGCAAGAATAAGCAATGCATTTTACGTCCATAGGGGAAAAAGTTGGCACAATCAAGATAATGACAAGATATAGGTCATAACAAAAGCATGGATGTAATACGTTCCTGAAATTCATCAGCAACCACAAATTAAATAGAACTCTTTGGGCATCTAGTCTCGTTACCAATGGAAAATACGTTAAAACAAATAAATAAAAAGTGAACTTAATACACCAATCCCTTTAACTGACTGAGAATATTACTAACAAACTTGTTTCTGGAACATTATATATAAAGGAGTCAACTTCGAAATTCAAATTCTCTCTTTTCTTTCGGTCCTGTAAACAGACATTACTTGTCCAGCTAAAGACGCAGAGCTCTAACGGAGAGTACCTAGCACCAACTACTTAATGGGCCATGTTCTAATGTCATGATAGGCATTATATGCACATGAAGGTGCAAGGCACAGCCGAACAATAAAGAACAAAGTAATTCTAGGCACCCATGAAGCTGTTAAAGAAGCTCACTGCTCACCTCAAGTGGATCAGTTTCACCTTCCAATTCAACCATCACAGGTGCATTCATACTGCTCACACAAAGTCAAAACACAATACATCATAAACTCGATCTTTTTTTATCCAACAAGATTTTAAACCTAAACTTCAAATATCTTACCTGATTTGCAGGGCACGAGTACCTAAAATTCTTGCACGTTCATACTTTGTCATGTATTTCGAGGTCTTCCGAGCTCGTTCTTTTGGTTCGTCCTCTTTTTCCTCTGCTTCGGCTAAAAGGGCATCGACAGCATCATCATTGTTCTCGTTATCTGCTTCCTCTTCTGCCCCTTCCTGTCAATATCCCACAATCACAAATAAATGAACTAATTCATAACCAGCAATAAGGCCCACCAATATATTAAAGGTATATCAAGTGAAGATTTCTCACTTCGGGCTCGGGCTCTATTGGCTCATCTTCGTATCTACAGAAATGAAAAATTCATCAACACCGAAATACAAACCAACCGTCTTAACAGTCTAATACACAAACTTCCACAGTGAATATAAGATGGTCGATAAATGCACAGTCCAACACACATATATAACATCACTAACTAGCATTCAACAGGGAATGCTCAATTGTTCAAACATCTCAAGTCAATGCCTGTAAAATGTCACCAGTGACCAGTCAACAAATTTACCATCATGGGACATCATATAACATACAATTCCATGGCGCTTAATGATACCCATTGGGCATCAAAATTATCATTAATCGCCACAGACATATCTTGTGAACTTAGCCATATCAGTACCTCTGTGAAGTATGCAAATATCATCCAAACTTAGAATGGACAAGAACATGTGACAGACCATTGGTTTTCTCAAATCTCATTACAAAACAAACACAACTAGAAGCCGCTATTGCGCTTCCTACATCACTAGGAAACAAATGATACAACTTTGATGGAAGGACTAGTGTGTTGGGAGTTTTTAGAGCAACATCCTAAATGTCAAAGACCACAGCCTTGATAACACAGCCAGTAATTTAAGCCTTGAAAGGAAGAGATTTTCAACAGTGGCTGAGGAAAAACTAAAGCTTTTTCCTTTATGCCGGTGATCAGAAACCTCAAAGCAATTAACACGTTACAGGTCTCCTTAGCCATGGTCACCAAAAGGGTTTTCCGAGTAATAAATTAACCTAAACACCCCCGCATGTTAATTCTAATCCAGAATTTCTATCGAAATCCTCAAGAATTAAAAAAACACCCCTATATACCGTACTTCAACCTCAGGTCAAAATTGGGTGCATATTATAAACCGTAAGCACGGAATAACCACAGAAGTTACAAACTTAAAAACAATCCATAAACACGCCAAAGCTAAAGAGAGAAGAGGGGAGGAGAGAGAGAGAAAGGGAGAAAAGAAGCGAACCCTCCGTCCATATCGTAGTCCCCATCGTCGGCCATCTTCTGCAAAAATGATGGGTTAACGCTTTTATCCTTCTTCTACCTTCGCTAACGGCCTGTATAACAACTGCTCTCCCATTAAATCCAAAACCAAACCCTAGAACACGAATCAGTACGGAGTGTGCATCAAATGAAGCAATTAGCAGTGAATAAATACGAGTTCCGTACAGGTGAATCTGGGACTAGGGTTTTATGCGAAGTGAAACGGTGAAAGATCGCACCAAACTAGTTTTCACGAAAAGATTCTCATAATAGGGGTTGCTTTCGAATATCGGGAAAATCATGATGAAAGGGTCGGAAAAAAGTAAAGATTTTGAGCGATTTTCTTACCGGAGAGTTGAAGAGAAGCGGTCTGTGTCTTCTTCAGTTCTTCTTCTTCGAACGCCTCCCTGTCCCTGTCCCTCTCTTGTGTGCTAGTACGATAATTGATGAGGGGGAGTGGGGGGCCCAGTAGGGTGTTTGGGTAATACCCGGATAGAGACTGCATAGGGATATAGAAATCCCGGTTGTTTTGCATATTTATATTTGGGACAATTTTATATCCCTTCTATGTACTGCAAACAAACAGGGCGAATGGAACCCCTAAAGTCGAGCATTTATGTTGGCTCATGCTCCGCTAATGCCTGCAGGCCCGAATTTGGTTCGATTTTGCAGGTCTGGTACCCAACCCTATTTCGCTACTCCAGCTCCATTGATGCCCATAGGCCCGAATTTAGTCCGATTTTGCGGGTTTGGTACCCGACCTATTTCACTAATCGGATTGTTTGTTTAAATGTGTAAAGACTAGTTTTTTATTACCCCATACAAAAAATCAGTCCTTAATTCTCTTTAAGAATGACGCGCGTCTTTAGTTACGGTAAAGTCTAGCTTGAAACTAACATTATTTTTTTACCCTTCTAGTTTAAAAAGAAGCATATACGTTGTTTTAAATTTACATCCTACGATGCACGCATAGATAGGGATTGAAATTTGATCGCAAGAATTCCAGCAATTAGGGTTTTAGACTAGAGGCTCTCTCTCTCTCTCTCTCTCTCTCTCTCTCTCTCTCTCGGATCCCGAAAACCCTATCCCAACTTCTTGTCCCGTCCATCCAAGCAATCGACGGCTAAAATTCACAGATGATCATGGATGGCTCAAATTTGTGTGGGGTGAGATGGAATCCGAGCCATTGATTACTCGGATGGATGGGACAGGGAGTTCAGGACAGCGGAGACGCAAGCCTCTATGTGTGCGTGTGTGTGTGTGTGTGTGTGTGTGTGTGTGTGTGTGGTCACAAGATAATTTCAAACGAACATGGTCATTAATCATGAAATGAACACGTCAGTAATCGTAAGATAATTTCATACGCATTCTTTTGAATGCAAGAATTGGTTGAGAATTCTTCGCAGATTCTGTTGGTTAGATTGAGTTGATATGATTCGAATTGATTTGATTAAGATTTAATTACTCATCTACTTCGTTGGATTGAATTGATTTCATTTAGATAGATTTGATTGAGATTTACTTGCACTTTAATCATTCATTCTGTTCGTCAGATTAAATTGTTATGTTTGATTTTTGTTTAAATCTCGCATTTGTTGGGTTAATCGCGCATTACATTGGAGAATTATTTCGGCATTCTCTTCGTTGATTTTGGATTGAGGTTAGTCGTCTCCTCTCTCTCTGAATTAATTTGTCTCGCATTTGTGTGAGTTTTTATATACAAATTCAAGAATCTAGATAGATTAATTCACACACCTCTGCGAATTTGTTCGATATATAGAATAAAGTAACACACAGTCCTCCAAAATTGTTGAAAGATAACTAATTTGAAGCAGCCAAACCCCTGCTAATTATAGAAATATAAAAAAAAGTATATAATAGTAAAAGGCTTGCGAAATTGTTTAAAATATAAATGAGTGTATGTGGCTACCCTTCAGAGCACATTCGACTCGGAATCGCCACCCGGGATTGAGGTTTGCCACCTGAGGAATCGAACTTGAATGTCCATGTGCCTTATTTTTTGGGAAAAGGTTTTTTCATCGTTACCGTACTATCTTAGGTTCAGGAGCCAGGTTACAAGACGAAAAGAGTTTTATGGCACCCCTCTCGCTTGATCTGTGGATTGGTCTCTACTTAGCGTTTATGAGATTTTAAAAATATTTTATTTCCAGTGTTGATCGTGTTGCGTGCAAGTGTGTGGACATTGAACAACTTATTGAAACTATAATGTTAAACATGAAATAAGCACAAAATAACATAACATGCAATCAAAACAGTAAAATGCTACTGGTGCGCAACTTTTGAGTGCTCAACTGTTGCTAAGCGCTTGAGTAGCAATCCTGAGCGCTCAGATCAGTTTTTGGGCTCTAAGGTCTTGAACCTTATTTGTTTGCAACAAAGGCCGACCGATGTCATAACCAGTACAAGGAACTGGCCTGGGCCCAGCGACTCCCCTCAAGGAGTCAAAACAATGCACTACGAAATCTTTTTTTACCTTACTTTTAGCTTGAAACAATGCTCCTTCGCTTGAAACACATTGTTGTTGCTTGAAGATGATTTGAAGTTGGTGTCTTGATTTGAGGAACTTGATTTTAAGTTTTTTGAGATTTTTGGAGGAGTTTCTCTCTCTAAAATGGAGGATTATTCCGAGTGAGGTGGTTGGTGTCTAGAGTGTGGGAGTGTGACAGAGTGTGTGGGTGTACGGATTTGGTGTAGAGTGCAAGGTGTATGAAATGGAGAGCGAGAGGGGCATTTCTAGGGTATAATAAAAGAATATTTTGTCGGAGCACGGAGGGAGCCGTATTCTGGATACTCTGTCGGAGCATGGAGTGAGTGGAGGGGTGAGGCTAAGCGCACGAGACGCCGGTTTGTGGCTGTTAGTTTTGTTGGCGTTTTTCGGGTTATGTCAAGCCTTTCGGTGTATGTAATTTGCTTATGGGGTTTTGGGAGGTAGAGTGCTTAGGACTTGAGTCTAGATGCTCCATTCGAGATATTACAAGCTTCATGATCAAGCCAATGCATTGTCAAGTGCTTCAAAGCTCAATCCGGGAAGGTATACTCATGCATGTCATATTTGCATTAGTATTGATCATCATGGTTTTGGACACATGAGTTTTATTTAGCTAAATTGCATTGATACACTTCCTAAATCATGATTTTTTCAAAGGCATTTGAATTCTAGCCCTTGCAGTGCACGTGGCGTTTGTAAGCGTTTGATAGCCCGTGTTCCTTTTATTGGCTGCTGCGTTCACAATGCGTTTACACGCGTCTGGTAGCCCGTGTTAATGACGTGTCATGTTTTGAGAGGCTTACTTAAGTGCTCCGAATTTGTGCACTATATAAGCTCTTTTTCTCTCATTTTAGGGCAAACACTTCATTGAAAAATCAGCCCCCTTTTAGAGAGAGAAAGTCTCATCCCTTCTCTCTTTGTGGAACTTGATGTTCTTAATGATTTGAGCTAGCTCATCTTATCTTTCTTCAATCTAGGATCTTCCTTTCCATGGATCCACTCTAGGTTGATTTTGTTTTTCAAAAATCTTCATAAAAATCATATCTTTCATACATCATGGTGTGTTGCCTACATATCTACGTGGCCGGATGATCCGGAGCCGTCTTTGATACGGAGATCGAGGGGTGTTGGACTCGTGGAGGCTATGGAATCAAGAAGGGGCTCGGGGAGCTAAATCAAGGAGTGGAGTTAGGTGTAGCTTGGGGCAAGTTGGTAATTCCTAATCTTGTTACTCTTGATTTAACCTTTTGATTTATAGCAATTAGTAGATTAGGCCGTGGTTTTATGCTTAGGGTATTTAGACCCTAAGTAGTTTCCACGTATATCCTCGTGTTTTGTGCCTTTGCTTTATTTACTTTGCATTGGAATTGTTGGTTTGATTAAATAGCCATGGAATTGGGGTGAATGTGAATCTCTTGGTAACATTGAATTTTTAATTGATAGTCCTATTCACCCCCCCTCTAGGACTTGTTTCACCTTCGCATAATTTCAATTGGTATCAGAGCCCGTGTTCTCTTTGTTTGCTTAATTGCTTGAGTTGATCTTTGTTGTGCAATGGATAGGACGGGTCCTATGGAAGGTGGGTCAAATTCTCGACCCCCTTACTTTGATGGTAATGACTACTCTCTTTGGAAATAAAAAATGAAGAACCATTTGATTGCATTAAGTATTAGAGTTTGGAGGTCCGTTCTTTATGGCTATGAAGAACCCACGATTGAGGATCCTAGCACTAAAGAAGTTAAGAAGAAAAATGAAGCGGAGTGGGGTCCGGCAGATATTGAGAGTTGTGAGTTTAACTCACGTGCGTTGAATGCTATTTATAATGCTTTGTCTAAATCCGAAGTCAATCGCATTTCTTCTTGTGTCACCGCAAAAGAGGCTTGGGATCTTCTCCGAACCTCTCATGAGGGTATTGAAACGGTGAGGGTGTCTAAACTCCAAATGTGCACCACAAAATTTGAGGAACTCAAAATGCTTGATGAAGAAAATTTTGATAGTTTCATAACTAGGCTCACCGAAATTGTTAACATGTTTCATAGTCTAGTGGAACCACTTTCGAATCTTAAAGTGTGTCGTAAGATCTTTAGGTCCCTTCCCTCTAGGTTCTTGACCAAAGTGACCTCCATAGAAGAGCGGTCGGATGTTGATGATATCACTTTTGCCGAGTTGGTTGGTAAGCTCCAAATTTTTGAACTAAATCACTTGAAGGACTTCAAACCTCGAAGTCCGTTTCCAAGGCCGGTAAGGATATTGCTTTCAAAATTGATAAAGAGGAAATCACCAAGGATAGTGACACAGATGAGAGTATTGACGATGAGGAGTTGGGTGCACTTGTCAAAAAATACAAAAGGTTTGTAACTCTTCGGAAACATAAAGAACTTGGTAAGAGTCCGAAACCATTGAGTGGTTATAAGATGAACACGTTTGACACAAGTGGCAAGAAACCTTCATTTGATAAATCCAAAAAACCACAAGGAATACAATGTCATGAGTGTCATGGGTTCGGTCACATTCAATCCGAGTGCGCTAATACTCTTAAAAGGAAGTTTAAAAGGGGGTACAAGGTCACGTGGGAGGATGATAGTGACGATGAGGGTAGCGAGTGTGGTGCTTTTGAGTTGGGCGAGGGAAATTCCAATGTCAATGCTTTGGTCACAACGGTTGGTTTTCCTCCTTCTCCTAAATCATTGTCCAAGTCCTCTTTCTCTAGTGATGAGAGTGTTGAGAGTAAGAGATCTAGTTCCAAAGTGGAAATTGCTAAAAATGATGAGAATGATGTTGAGGATTGTGAGACCGAGTCTATCAATGTGATCTATGATCAACTTTACAAAGACTTTAGGAAACTTGGGAAAAGAAAGAAGGAAGTGGAGTCTAACCTTAAAAATATGGAAAGAGAGAAAAAATTTCTTAAGGAGGATCTTGTTGTCATCTCTCGTGAGTTAGAAGAGCTTAAAGTTTACAATGTCAAATTGGTCGAAAAATTTGAACTCATTGCAAAGGAGAGAATTGAGGGTTTGAAAGAAATCGAAAATGCCAAGTCTAGGATTGTTGAACTTGAGAAAGATCTTTTCGAGGCTAGTGAAGTCATAAAAATGAATGATTGTGGTGCTTCCCGTATAGCGGAGATGACTAGGTCTTTTAGGGACAAGAGTGGCCTAGGTTTCTTGAATTCTTCATCGCTTCCATCCAAGCTTAATGAAGAGCCTACTAGGAAGATTTCTTTTGTGAGTGTCAGGACTAACTCAAGTCTTTCTTCCTCTAAAAATCTCATTCCTTTGAAGGATGAACATCCCAAGAAGAAATTTGTTCCTTTTGATAGTTGTGGCCTCGATGATGAGTGTGATACCCCGAAGGAAATTAGAAAGAGCAAGCCAATAGGAATTGAGAGCTCTAAGCGGAAAGTTGTTACTCGTCACCATTGTGGGGTTGAAGGAAACATTCGTCCTTTTTGCTATCGAATGAAGAGAGAGAATAACAAGAGGGGTCAAACACGAAGTCCCTTGAGTCGTTTTGTTCCACGTAGCGTGGTTCTTGGTCAACCTAATGTTGGAAGACCTCATGGTGCTACTCCTTCGCCACCTAAGTCTCAAAATGATGAATTTCTCACCAAGTTGTCTCATCTTGCTACTCAATCGTCATACATTGTTGAAGAGATAAAAAAAAATTGTCTTTGCATGCTAAGAATTTGAAAAGTGCTTTTTGTGTTCAAAACAAATCAAATCATGCTTGGAAGAAAGTTGATCACGCTTCACATGTCTTACAACCTCTAAATACTCTTAGGGAGTTTGGAGGTTCTTCTTCTCTTCATTGAGTTTGGTTGGGTTGCATGTCACTCTTGTGTGCTTAATGTCATCTTCGTGTCTTGAGTGGTCATGTGTTTTTATTTAGGTTTTGCATTGGTTTTCATTGTGTCTTTTGTTCTCATTGGTTGCATGCATTTAGGGTCATGTCTTGGTCATTTTGCTTCTGTGTTTGCTTGTCGAATGCTTGTGTGCTTGTCAATTGAATACGTCCTTCATCATGCATGAGAATGATCTTGGAAATCTTGTTGGTTGGGCATTGAGATTTGAGACCATTGGGATCATTGAAGTGTGCATTCGTGTTGATATCATGTCGTGTTCATTGTCTCGAATGAATCTTATGCTCTCCTCTATTTGCACACACTCTTTTGGGGCTTGATCCTTTTGGTGTTTAAGGGTACTCATTCGTATCTTGGTTAGACTCTACTTGACTGAATTTTTGATTGACCAAATGCTTGAGTTCACCTTTAGATGCTTTCCCCCATTGATTTTTCTCAAGAGCTACCGTCTAGGGATTAGTGTGAAAGCTTCCTTGGTGCATAAAAGAGTGAGATCCTTGTTCAAAAGAAATCATGCTTGTTGAATAGAATTCAAAAAAAAAAAAAGGGAAGAAGAAGAAGGTATTCATTGTGTAGAAGGGAAGAAGAAGAAGGTATTCATTGTGTAGGTATTCATTGTGTAGAAAAGAAGAAGACATTCATTGTGTAGAAAAGAAGAAGGTATTCATTGTGTAGAAAAGAAAAAGGTATTCATTGTGTAGCCTTTTAATTCTAGATTTGGGGTTGTTGCTCTAGTGTATCCCCTCCTTATTGATCTCGCACCTAGGCAAATGGCTACCTACTCATTGCACCATCCTAGATTTGTGTGTACCTCTTGGGTCATGGAAATCAAAATGGGGTTTGTGCGTGAAGTCTTTAGTTCCAAGTGTCTTATGGTTTGACTTCACCTGTCTATCTTGTGTGAGTTTCTTTCGGGATTTGGGTGAGTGTCCCTTGGCATTTTTTAGGATCTTGCACCATCTTATAAGAGGTCACTCACTCACTTTGATAGTAGAGAGCATGAAATTCTCTTGTTGATCACTTGAACTCATGATATTGTCATGTCATGCATTGCTCTTGCTATCTTGGTTGTGGTTGAAAATCGTGTCTCAAAGCAAGCTTGTTCATCTTCTTCTTGTTCATGATGGATAGATGTACATTTTGAGTGCTTGAATTTGTGATGCCATTGTGTGCTTGAGAATGTACATTCATGGAAGAGATGCATTGGCTTAGGGGGAGCATTGAGTTTAATCATGGGAGTGTGTTTTTGGTGCTCATTCCTTAAGTATTTTGATGGTTTGATGTCAAGTTGGGAGAGTTTTTGTGTGAGGAAGTAATGGTCACAATTTCATGACATTGCATGCTTGGATATGTGCATACTTTTTAGATTGCATTTTGTGAGGGGGAGAAATGATGTTAGTGGCATTGTGTGTTTGATCTTCATTGCTTAGTTGCATAAGAGATAGTTGGTCCACATTTTATATGGTGGCTTTTGGCGAGGGGGAGCATTGATTTTAAATGGATCTCATATCTTCTTAAGTGATTGAATTTGTGCATACATTTATGAAGTGCATTCGTGAGAAGGGAGAGTTGGCATTGTGTGTGCTTTTAATGTTTTTGTGAGGGGGAGACACGAAATTTTCTCATTATTTTGGTGTGTTTTGAGGCCTAGAAAATTTGGTTGTAGGGTGTTGGTTTAAGATTTGGAGGATTTATCCATGTCGAGGAATGTGTTCTTGTGCCTTGGTAAAAATTGGGTTTCATACTCCTTGAGGATACTTTCTGTGCCTTAGAATTTTTTTTGTGAGTTTGTGCGTCTCACTTTGATATTAGGCCCTTCACAAATTTGTGAAGGATTTTACACATGACCTGTTACCAATATTTTCATGGGTTTCTGTGTTGAGTTTCAGAGAGTTGGGGCCTAAAATGGGTTTACACGGGTTTGCTAGTGCTGCACCACCTCTCAGTCACGTGCTCCACTTATTTGATATCTTATGAGTGTGTATTATCAGCCGCCACGTGGTCTAATCCTCACCGTAGGATCGATTAGGGCTTGCTGTCCAGCTACTCTGCTCCTCTCATTCCGAAATTCACACTCTCTCTCCTTCCCACTGTTCCTCCCTCCCTTACCGAAGTCTCTCTCTCTCTACACCTTCTACACAAATTCGACTTCTGGGGTTCCAAAAATGGGTTTGTCGGGTTCGAATTCAGCCGATCTACAGTCTTCTCAACCACAAAGTTAGGGTTTACAACTCCAATCGATTTCACCGGTTTGCCTGATGAACAGCTTTTTGGACTGCGAAGTTGGGGTTTCTTTCGGTTCAGTTATGGAGATTTCAGGGGTTTCGAACTACAGCTTTTTGTCTGCATTTTTTGGGATTCTAGCTGCTTCTACTAGTCGTCTTCTTCGTGGTTTGTGTGGCGATTTTAGTAATCTGTATTTACCAACTTGGTTTCCATTGAGTTGAGGGTTTCATGTATGGCGGCTTCAGTTCTCACTATTGTGCCGATCGAGCATCGTTTTTGGGGATTTCATTGGTACAAAGGTGGCCTCACGGTCTGCTAAATCGATTAAGGGTCTCGCGATCTAGTCTCTTCTCTTCTAGTATGGCGACTTCAGACCGTAACATCAGGGTTTCATCTTCGGTTGTCAGTGTTTTTGAAGCTAGGGTTTTAAGTTTCTGTCGATTTCTCCTGTAAGGTTGCTGTGTTGACCGCGAAGTTAGGGTTTCTACCGTTGGGTTACAGAATCTCAGACATGGCAATTTTGGGGGTTTCTTGCATCATCTATTCGAGGGTTTCACACATGATGGCTTCTGGGTTTCCATACCGTACTGTTTTCGTGCTTGAGGTATACCCTTCCTCCATCTCATTCCTTATAGGGTTCCGATATTGTGAACTGTTTTCTGGTCATTACATATGTTTCGGGCTAGTTTGTACTTTTGGGTTGTCTCGAGTTTCTAGGGTTGGATATGGTACTGTGTGCGGTTGGGCTTTGGAGGTGTTTCTTACTGCTGAATCTTTTGTGATTATATCTTTCTGTGCTGTGTTTACATTTTCGTGCTGGTTCACTGATTTTTAGGGTTTGGGTTATGTTGAGCATCCTGCTGCTGTTTGCAAGTTATAGGGATTCTTGTTCTCTGTGCTTTACTGTGCTTAGGATTTGGAGCTGATATTGCTTTAATTTTGATGGCTGTTGAAAAACCATGGGTTTGTTTTTCTAGCTTACATGCTCTAGAATTTTTATCTAGTTATTCGAGTTAAGGGTCTGATACTTTTGAGCTCACTGGTGTATTTGTTGTTGGTGTACTAGCTTTCCACTGCTGCACATAATATTTTGAGTATTCACTTTCTACTCGTGGTGATAGTCTTATCGTGTGTGTGGTTATGCTTGGTTAGTTGGAGTCCATGGTTCTTCATTCTTAGATGGCTCTTAGGGATTGGACTGTTGCACTATATGCTTCTGCTTATGCCCATATGCTTAAGCTTCCCTTTGTTGTTTCCGTGACAAAAAGAGGGAGATGTTTTTGGCTTGAATGTCCACTACTTGGTTTGTGTGCTCTTAGTTAAGGCCTTTTTGGATATGATTTTGATTATGCCTGTGACTTTATCTTGTGGCATAGATATCTCACTTTCCATTGCGCTCTATCATTTGGTATCCATGTTTGTGGTTCTTTTGCATAATCTCACTTTGCAGGTGCCCATGTTTGGAGCAACACATGTTGGAGCTGATTGATCCATGATTCTTTATGCCCATGTTTGGGGCAAACATGGATACTTCACTTTTGTTCTGTGTTGAAGTTTCTTGGCAGGAGTTTTGGAAGCATGTTCTAATTTTTCTCAAGTTTTGAAGGTTCTTGAGTTAGTTAGGTTATGTTTTCTTGTATTGCTTTGTGTTTTGAAAGGTTTTGTCCCGGAAAAGCCAAAGGGGGAGATTGTTAGTTTTGTTGGCGTTTTCCGGGTTATGTCAAGCCTTTCGGTGTATGTAATTTGCTTATGGGGTTTTGGGAGGTAGAGAGTGCTTAGGGCTTGAGTCTAGATGCTCCATTCGAGATATTACAAGCTTCATGATCAAGCCAATGCATTGTCAAGTGCTTCAAAGCTCAATCCGGAAAGGTATACTCATGCATGTCATATTTGCATTAGTATTGATCATCATGGTTTAGGACACATGAGTTTTATTTAGCTAAATTGCATTGATACACTTCCTAAATCATGATTTTGTCAAAGTCATTTGAATTCTAGCCCTTGCAGTGCACGTGGCGTTTGTAAGCGTTTGATAGCCCGTGTTCCTTTTATTGGCTGCTGCGTTTACACGCGTCTGGTAGCCCGTGTTAATGACGTGTCATGTTTTAAGAGGCTTACTTAAGTGCTCCGAATTTGTGCACTATATAAGCTCTTTTTATCTCATTTTAGGGCAAACGCTTCATTGAAAAATCAGCCCTCTTTTAGAGAGAGAAAGTCTCATCCCTTCTCTCTTTGTGGAACTTGATGTTCTTGATGATTTGAGCTAGCTCATCTCATCTTTCTTCAATCTAGGGTCTTCCTTTCCATGGATCCACTCTAGGTTGATTTTGTTTTTCAAAAATCTTCATAAAAATCATATCTTTCATACATCATGGTGTGTTGCCTACATATCTACGTGGCCGGATGATCCGGAGCCGTCTTTGATACGGAGATCGAGGGGTGTTGGACTCGTGGAGGCTATGGAATCAAGAAGGGGCTCGGGGAGCTAAATCAAGGAGTGGAGTTTAGGTGTAGCTTGGGGCAAGTTGGTAATTCCTAATCTCTCTTGATTTAACCTTTTGATTTATAGCAATTAGTAGATTAGGCCGTGGTTTTATGCTTAGGGTATTTAGACCCTAAGTAGTTTCCACGTATATCCCCGTGTTTTGTGCCTTTGCTTTATTTACTTTGCATTGGAATTGTTGGTTTGATTAAATAGCCATGGAATTGAGGTGAATGTGAATCACTTGGTAACATTGAATTTTTAATTGATAGTTCTATTCCCCCCCCCCCCCCCCGTTTCACCTTTGTATAATTTCAATGGCTCCCGGGAGAGGTTTTTTCATGTGAATATATATATACACACACACAGTTTTTCCTCAAATCTTTGTGTGAGTTGCGTGCATAGAGTAGGGTCAAACCCCAACAAATTGGAGTAAATAAGAGCTGATGTGATATCTGGTTCGAAAACTATATAAAAACAAATTGTAAAAGCTTATAAAAGTACCTTTGTTTCCAAATGTTCCATGCCTTTTTACTGATCATCATGAAGTTGTTGGGTTCACAGGTGTGATGAGATCCAGTCTGGGGTGCATGATCCATTTGTAGATTGTGCATCTGTTATGAGGTCGTACAAGAGGATGTGTGCTCAAAATCATCACCTCGAAGAGTTGGGAACGTCCATTTGCGGCTCTAAAAGTACACTCACAATTCCCTGCTCTAAACCAAGATCCGAAGGGATTATGCCGGTGAAACACCTCCCACAATTTCAATTCCTATTACTGCAGGTAATCAATCGCCATCAATATTTTCAAGCGTCACTTACTGTTTGAAAAAGATTGGCAGAAATCAATTACGCAGTGGATGTTTTTTTTTTTGTTTGTTTGCATGTTTGTTTGTTTACTGTTTTTCCCGTCTATGATATAGGCTTGGAACATTTATTATAAGTTGTTTCTTGATGGGCTCTTTCGGGAATGGAAAAGGCCATACAGCTTCAATTTTAAGGCGAGCCCAAACTTGAATTTTCTCTTCATATATTAGAATTGACGTGCACTATCAATATTAACAATACTAAGGTTTCATTATACATTCAATAATTTTCTTCTTCTAGATTCTTTTCATCCCTTTATCCTTCCCTACTCACCAATCATCTTCTATCTACTAGAATAATTTACGGAGGGTTTTTTTGTGATAAATCAGGTGTTCAACCCAATTTACGCTCAACTCAATTTATTCTGGTCCGAGACAAATGCTGGTGTCTTCTAGCGGAGCCCCCAATTAAAATAAGGGCAAAGCTCTCTATGAATTAGCCTGAAAGAAGTTGATATCATTTGAGCTAGTGACGGAACTAGGATTTGGAGGCGAGGGTGACACCGTTCAATGAAAATCTAGTTACATGTTGATGTTGTATGGAAAAATATGAAGAAAAAAATTACGTATAAAGTCATAAAATTATTAGATATTTTCGTGGGCTTCTTTTGTTAAAAAGAAATTAAGGAGAAAATTTTGGGTGCAAATAGGGTATGGGTGACGTGGTGCCCCTTCATCACATCCGAGCTGTCCAAAAATGCATCGGACGGCTCGGATGAAAACACATTTTCTTTTATTTTCTATTTTTTTAAAATCCGGACGACACTTTCAATCCGGACCGTTGGTTATATTGTTTTGACGACCCGGATGTACCGAGAGGGTACCACACGGTACCCTCCCTGTACCCAAAATTCTCTCGAAATTAAGGCTTGCTCCAATTCTTTTATGGTATTCTTATAGAAGATATAAAGATATTAATTTCAATATTTAGTCGAACCACATTATTGCAATCTTTACAGTATTTGTACAAAGTATGCATACCCCATAAATATCTAGTCGAACCGCATTAGCCATTAGCCTATAAAAAAAAAAAAATTATGTGTTCAGAAGTTCAGGTACCACCTACCCCACCCCCCTCTACGTGGCTCCGGTTAGTACCAAGGACGGATCAAGGGGCGGATGAGCCTGGACGACCACCCTATCCAAGTTTTAAATTTTATGATTTGTATCATCATAATTAATATCGTTTTTCATGTGTTACAATTCGGGATCAAAGCAGTCGAAGTCACACCACATGTCAAAGTTGTCATCCTCCGGCCATCGTCTGATATTGCCGAGCGAGATTGAAGCAGGTTTCTGTGAGAGCTTTGTTCATAAAAGATTTTATTTTTATTTTCCCGGAACCAGGGGTGCCATAGAAGCTCGTTAGGCTCTGTTTTATTTGTCAAAAACTTAAAAAGAAAAAAAAATGGAGAGAGTAAAACGGGGGCCGGTGACACATGCCACCTCCCCTTCAGTATTCCGCCTCTGGTCTGAAAGGTTTTGAACTTAAAAACACTAGAAAGAAACAAACCCTTCTTTCTAAAGCAATCAACGTCTTCTTTCTAATTAGAGGTGGGGCACACGCAATGCATGTGCAAGTCAAACTTTGACAACAAAAATAGTATGCACAAAAGTACCTGACTTATGTTTGATCGTGTAAGCTATCTTTTGATATTTAAGCAATGTACTGTAACAGATTGCACATAATCAACTAAGACATTACCATGCTGTCGTTGCCGCCACTTTTTCCACGACCTAACATAGAAGTACTCTTCTATCAAATTTCGTAAATCAATCGTGTTGGCTATAACGGAGAAAGACCTATCTTTATTACCGGCATAAATTTCGAAGTCGATAATGTAAGTTTGACACAGAATACAATTTTGGAGAAATGCGTAATCATATAACTATAAAAATAGTTATTTCTAATGCGATAATAAGGTGCACTATGAACAATAAATAAGGTGCACTATAAAAATAGTTATTTCTTTTGCCAATTCCTTTCTGTTGTATCTCCTTTGATTTGTCTGCTATCAAAATCCATGGAAGCATAGGTGCCACTTTCGACAGAGAGAGCAAACTAAATCAGTTAAGACTAATTTCAAAATGGGTAGATAACTTTGGAGGAAGTTATACGTGGGTGATTGCAATTACAACTTTGTCCCGTAGTTATAAACTCTTTAAAACATAATTGTACAACTTCTGCTAGGTAATTTTGGAACAAAAAGTGTGAGCCAGCTTCAAAATTTGTTCACACCAAAAGGGTGCTCCCCTTTATACATTAAAATAGATTATGGCACCTATACCTAGCTACTTTAAACTTTGACATAAAGTGTTCAGGTAAAATTACTACAATATACATTGGTCCCGTTTGCTATATAGCACTTATAATTTAATTTTTTAGATTAAGTGCAAACCAAAGGGAATGATCTTGCGTTGTACCCGGTCTGATTATTCATAGTAATTATTAACAAAAACTTCATAAGTTTTTTAAAACAAATAAGTTAAATTATAAGTGCTAACAAAAGGAGCCATTAGCGCTCTATCAGACTCGTGTCCGCAACAAAACACCAGCACCATTTTTTTTTTTTTTTTTATCGGCACCATGGCTCTTTCTCCCCTCTATAAATTCCATTCCCATGAACAAATTCATTTCTATCAAAACCCACCATGAATCCAACGTCTCTAATACCAACAGATTCGGCCAATCTCTTCTTCCCTCTCATTCTCCTCCTCCTCTTCCTCTCCATCCTCCTCTTAACCCACCACACTTCAACCAAAAAACAACCCCCACTTCCACCAGGCCCATAGTAGGCAACCTCTTCCAACTCGGCAAGGCCCCACCCGTACACATCTCCCTCGCCAACCTAGCCAAAGTCCACGGCCCACTAATGCTCCTCAAAATCGGTTCCCTCCCGATAATCGTCGGGTCGTCGCCGGAAGCCGCCCAAGAAATCCTCAATACCCACGACCGCTCACTCTCCGGCTGGTCCATTTCTCACACGATCCAAATTAAGGGGTCCAAACTCCACAATCTACAACTCGTCCTCCATGACGAATGCAACGATAAGTGGAGGCGAGTGAAGAGCGTATACAAGAGCGAGTTATTTTCAGCCAGGGTGCTAGAATCCCAGGTGGAAATGAGAGAGAGGAAAATAAGGGAGTTGGTGAGATACCTTGGCTTAAAGGAAGATGGCCGGGCCAGGGCGGTGAAAATTAAAGAGGTAGTGACTTTTACGTACTGCGATAAAGGTAGTAAGTTGTGCGTTGGTGTCGAGGGATTTTGTGGATTTGGAAGGGAGAGGGGTGGGTGAAGGATTGATGGAAAACGTGAGGAGATTTGCAGAGAGTGCGGCGAAACCGCAGTTAGGAGATATGTATGGGGTGTTGAGTTGGTGGGATTTGCAAGGGATGTATAAGGAGTTGATCGGGTATATTTGGGAGGGTTTGTGGTATTTGGGTGGGTGTGGTGGAAGAAAAAAGAGGTCGTCAGGATGGGGCTTTGGGTGGGAGAGATTTTGCTGATGCTTTGATTCAATATGGGTTTAGCGATGATCAGATTAAGTAATTGAGCCAATCGTGTTCGAACTCGAGTTTCATGCTCATTAATTTAATAATTAAACGAGGCGAGCTCAACACTCCCAAGTTTGGCGCATCTCAAAAAAAACTCAGCTCGTTCGTATAGGTTTAGCTTGTCTGGTAAATGAACCAGACTCAAATTGTTAAGGGCTCGACTCATTTATAGCTGAAGCGAGCTCAAACTCGAGTTTTTTTGACTCATTTAGTAACGAGGCAAACTCAATTTAAATGGTGTGAAAGAAAATTTGAAGGGTGAGATAGCATTTGAGGCATGTGCTTTAGCATGTTAAAGTCACTCAAACCTTCAAATCTCTTGATATTTGGTATTTGAGGGGTTGGTGGAGATGTGTCACTTTTCACAACTTCTACTACCTTTTTTTGCCACCATAAAAATACAAGAAAATTGGCTTTTGAAAAGTGTCTGTTTTATTCTAGTTGGATCGGACCTTTACTTAGTTTAGTATCTCTAACCATAAGGCCTCGTTTGGCGATTGGAGATGATTTTGGATGGATTTGTAATGAGGGTAGATTTGAGGATGGATTTCTAATGAGAGTGGGCCACCTACAAAGAAGGGTAGATTTATATATATCAGGTGTTTGAATGGTATTTTGCAAAGAGAGATTTGGAGGGTGGATTTGATAAAATAATAAGGCAAATGGCTGAATTGCCCCAGTTTGTTAATTAAATAAAAAAATAGATTAATTTCATTATAATTAGAATAAATACATAAATTTATTTAGACTATATTATATGTTAAGATAATAATATTTTTGAAAAAATTCAAAAAAATAATAGAAAGTGAAATTTTTTTAAATTAAAAGACAATATAAGGTAGTATTATAAATTTTGGGGGTAAATGTGTAGTGTTACAAACTAGGAAGGTTTTCAATGTATTATCAAGCTATTAATGCTTGTGTTACCTGTTCATACAGAGTGGTGTCACAATTTTACATGTGCATATACATCCGTATGCACGCATAGATAGGGATTGAAATTTGATCGCAAGAATTCCAGCAATTAGGGTTTTAGACTAGAGGCTCTCTCTCTCTCTCTCTCTAGATTTATTTACTTTTGCTTCTCTTAATCTTTATCAGATTCGGATCAACTTTTTACCCCAGATATTTCATTTTCGAGAGGAAACAGAAAAATATTTTTAAAAAACAATTTATATGGGAAAGACTCAATTTTTGAGTCTTTTTCGTGGTCTTATATGGAATTTATTTCAAATTTAATTTATGTTTTTATATTTTTTCAATTTCTCACATCGACGGAATCAGTGATATAAAAATTAAGTCAAATCCACCCTAACTAAAGATGACCTATTCGCGGGGTTTCTAACGGCCAAAGATGCTTCCTCCCCGCCTTCATCTCCAAGTTCAAGCACCACCTCTCTCTCTCTCTCTCTCTCTCTCTCTCTCTCTCTCTCTCTCTCTCTCTCTCTCTCTCTCTCTCTCTCTCTCTCTCTCTCTCCACACATCCACCGATTATGTTTCTACCCGAATCAAAGCTGCCATTATCATTCATCCTAATTTTCTCTCCGAAGAATTGATTTGTTGCGCAATTAAGTGATTTTCTTCCCATTGTGATGATCATTTTGGCTGGCTGATTCAAAAATGGAGATATCACACCCTCGAGCCTCGTTCTCTTCAAGCAAAGGAGACTCGACGGAATTCGAAGCCGAACTCACTCTCAGCGATAAGATCAAAGCCTTCAAATCGTCTAATTTCGATCCTGAAGGCTATGTCACCAATAAGTGCCGCCAAATGAGCGAAAAGGTTTCTTTCCCCTGTCTTGTATTTACTTTTGCTTCTCTTAATCTTTATCAGATTCGGATCAACTTTTTACCCCAGATATTTCATTTTCGAGAGGAAACAGAAAAATATTTAAAAAAAACAATTTATATGGGAAAGACTCAGTTTTTGAGTCTTTTTCGTGGTCTTATATGGAATTTATTTCAAATTTAATTTATGTTTTTATATTTTTTCAATTTCTCACATCGACGGAATCAGTGATATAAAAATTAAGTCAAATCCACCCTAACTAAAGATGACCTATTCGTGGGGTTTCTAACGGCCAAAGATGCTTCCTCCCCGCCTTCGTCTCCAAGTTCAAGCACCACCTCTCTCTCTCTCTCTCTCTCTCTCTCTCTCTCTCTCTCTCTCTCTCTCTCTCTCTCTCTCTCTCTCTCTCTCTCTCTCTCTCTCTCTCCCCACACATCGACTGATTACGTTTCTACCCGAATCAAAGCTGCCATTATCATTCATCCTAATTTTCTCTCCAAAGAATTGATTTGTTGCGCAATTAAGTGATTTTCTTCCCATTGCGATGATCATTTTGGTTGGCTGATTCAAAAATGGAGATATCACACCCTCGGGCCTCGTTCTCGTCAAGCAAAGGAGACTCGACGGAATTCAAAGCCGAACTCACTCTCAGCGATAAGATCAAAGCCTTCAAATCGTCTAATTTTGATCCTGAAGGCTATGTCACCAATAAGTGCCGCCAAATGAGCGAAAAGGTTTCTTTCCCCTGTCTTGTATTTACTTTTGCTTCTCTTAATCTTTATCAGATTCGGATCAACTTTTTACCCCAGATATTTCATTTTCATGAGGAAACAGAAAAATATTAAAAAAAAACAATTTATATGGGAAAGACTCAGTTTTTGAGTCTTTTTCGTGGTCTTATATGGAATTTATTTCAAATTTAATTTATGTTTTTATATTTTTTCAATTTCTCACATCGACGGAATCAGTGATATAAAAATTAAGTCAAATCCACCCTAACTAAAGATGACCTATTCGCGGGGTTTCTAACGACCAAAGATGCTTCCTCCCTGCCTTCATCTCCAAGTTCAAGCACCACCTCTCTCTCTCTCTCTCTCTCTCTCTCTCTCTCTCTCTCTCTCTCTCCACACATCCACCGATTACGTTTCTACCCGAATCAAAGCTGTCATTATCATTCATCCTAATTTTCTCTCCAAAGAATTGATTTGTTGCGCAATTAAGTGATTTTCTTCCCATTGTGATGATCATTTTGGCTGGCTGATTCAAAAATGGAGATATCACACCCTCGAGCCTCGTTCTCGTCAAGCAAAGGAGACTCGACGGAATTCGAAGCCGAACTCACTCTTAGCGATAAGATCAAAGCCTTCAAATCGTCTAATTTCGATCCCAAAGGCTATGTCACCAATAAGTGCCGCCAAATGAGCGAAAAGGTTTCTTCTTGTATTTATTCTCCATTCAAATTTTTCTAATAACCACGTGAGGCGAATGACCGAGCAAAACCTACAGTGAAATTTATTCTCCATTCAATTGGACGTTTCATGTTTCAAATGTCACCTTATTAACTTTGCCAGAAATCCAAAATTGAGCTCGCGTTTCTACCTTCACTATTATCAAAATTGCACATTTTCTTTGACTTCGACACGACCTCTAAATCTATAGGAAAATGCTTTGTCAATCGAGAAACAGTTCAATGAAATATTGTTTCTCAGTTTTTTTTTTTTTGCGATTTGCGAGAATAGAAAACAATAACAAGCAAGAAAGAACAAGACACAAAGATTTATAGTACTCCACGGGGTGCTGGACTGTTTCACTACAATGATTGCTTTTATAGTTACAAGCAAGCCCATATACAGAAACCCTAAAAAAACATGCTCAAAAACGCACCAGACTGTCCTGACACCTTAGTCATGACCGAAATTAGAGAGCCTTGTTTCTTCACTTACGGTCAGGACCAAAATTACAGAGCCTTGATTTCTTCACTGACGGTCAGGACCGACTTAAAATGGTCAGGACCAAAACTGCTGAAAGTGAAATCAGGCTTCACTCTTCAACAGTGCTTTTGGTTGAGAATACGGCCGGGAAAAAAACACGCAACCTGCAAAGATAATCAAGAACATAAAACAAAAACGCAAGACACTTAGATCTTTTCATGGTTCCCTAACTATGCAGTTGAGTAGATTCACGGCTCACACCAATTTTCACTATGTGCGTACGTCAAGTATTTTTTACCTAGGGTTTAACTTTATATCTCTATGGATTGTATTGAACCCCAATAACCAAGAATTGTCACCAAAGCATGGCGCAAATCTAATCCAGCTTCACAAGCCCAACATGTCCTTGCGCAAACACAAACACTCGTATACGTACCCAGAGATATACATACAGGCAAGTAGTGAATGACAATCAAATTAGATGATGTCAATTAGGCTAGAGCTCTGCAGACCGTCGCTTCTGATTGTTTCTTTTTGCTCTTGTTTGTGCATTTTTAGTGTTCATTTACCTTATGTTCATTTATGACAGTTCATATTGTTTCATGTTTTGAATAAAATTCCATGTGTTTCATGCCCTTATCATCTATCTTTAATGATTAATGTCTATTTTTTAACATATAACTCTTGGTTTTCAGTATAATAATCCCCAACTGTGACATCTTTTCTCTTTCGAAAATTTAAAATGAGAAGTACTGCAAAAGGCTCTTGCTTATTATAGGTGGAAGAGGAAGACAGAGTCCACAAATCCTTGTGGACTGAGCTGTTGTTTAATGAAATTGTGCACTGTTGACAGGAAATTAGGCATTTGGTCAAGTCCCTTGTGGATTTGAAGGCAGCATCTGCAGAGGAGATGCGCAAAAGCGTGTATGCAAATTATTCAGCTTTTATACGGTGAGCATTATTTCCATGATCGTAACTAAAAATTCTGCTATTTTCAGGTTCTCTCTCTTAATATCATTTCTTGTGCTTGTTATTTTATGTTTCTGGCATTTTTATTGGTGGTTCCACTTCTAGTTATTTATTTGCCAATCAGCTCCTTTGCCAGCAATTTGAACTTCCTTGAATTTTGATGAACCATACTCCTAGTTTTCTCTCAAAGTTGATCAACCGTTAGTCATCATTCTTGTTTCCTTTTAAGACAGGGATACAATTCAGATTTTTTCTGTAAATTTTGCATACTTAACACTTGCCGAATTTGATACCAAGATTTGGCAAGGTCTTCATAATAAACAGTGGCAAAAACCTTCTTATGCAATGTAGTAGTAATTCAAGTGCTGGGTATGGCTAAGGACAAATATTCTTGTAGTATATATATGTGTAATAGTTCAAAGTAGAATGTATACATTTTGAACAAGTTGAAATATCTTCTGTCATAGCTAAGAGAAACAAGAGTTATTTAGGAACTCCATGAATTTCTCAGTTATGACCAGATAGACATGCTATTTGCTTTTGAGAATACGACTCCGTCGATTAAAAAATGTTGGTACATGGCATACCGGACTATCTTACATCATTTCCCTATGCAGTACATCAAGGGAAATTTCCGATCTCGAAGGGCAGCTCCTCTCCTTGAGAAACTTCCTATCTACTCAAGCAGCTCTCATTCACGGTTTGTCTGAAGGAGCTCATCTCGAATCATTCTCTTCTGCTTCAGAAGGTTCAATGAAAGTCGACGTATTCGACTTGGAAGATAGAGAACCATCAAAAACAGATAGTTGGCTAGCTCAATTTTTGGAAGACCTTGAAGTTTTACTAGCTGAGAGGAGGGTGAAGGAAGCTCTTGATGCTTTAGATGAAGGAGAACGTGTAGCAAAGGAAGCTAATCGCCAGAAAACACTTACTCAATCTTCACTATTTCTACTAAAGAAAACTATCACAAAACAAAGGCAAAGACTAGCCGATCAGCTCGCGGAAGCCGCTTGTCAACCTTCCACACGTAGTGTTGAGCTTCGTTCAGCTGTTCAAGCTTTGAAACAACTGGGGGATGGTCCACGTGCTCATAACTTGCTCCTCAAGTCACACCAGCAGAAATTACAGTACAACATGCAAGGTCTTCGCCCCTCTGGAACTTCAGATGGGGCCACGTATACTTCTTCCCTTTCACAGCTTGTGTTTTCCACTATTGCACAGGCCGCGAGTGATTCTTTGGCCGTTTTCGGGGATGAGCCGGCTTACACGTCTGAGCTTGTCACTTGGGCTGTGAAGGAGACAGAGTCTTTCTCTCTACTAATTAAGAGACATGTTCTTGCCTCATCAGCAGCTGCGGGTGGGTTAAGAGTTGTTGCCGAGTGTGTGCAAATTTGCTTGGGCCACTGCTCGTTGTTGGAATCTCGCGGATTGGCTCTTTCTCCTGTCCTCTTGAGACTCTTTAGGCCTTGTATCGAACAAGCATTGAGTGCGAATTTGAAAAGAATTGAACAGAGCACTGCTGCATTTGCTGCTGCAGATGATTGGTCACTTGCTTATCCACCAGTTGGTACACGGTCCTTGGGTAATGTGTCGCTTGGTAGCGTGATTGCATCACAATCAAAGCTGTCTAGCAGTGCTCACAGGTTCAATTCAATGGCTCAGGTGATTTAGATTTATCCTCTTTCACCCAATATCAAAGGACTCTTGTCGCTTATATCAAGCCTTATTTCTCAATCCAGTACTTTTCATTGTCATGCGAGGAAAACATTCTGAATCAGCAGAGGTAGCATTTATGGCAGTTAAATCAAGAAAACATAGACTAACGTAGTTTGGTCACATACAAACAAAAGCAGTTGATGAAATAGTAAAGAAAAGCAGTAGATGCAATAGTAAAGAAAAGCCACAGGACTAATGTTGTGGAAATGCAGCAGGGAGGGGAGGTCCAAGTTTGCATGGAATGCTATGGGAAAAAAGGTAATTGATTTATCATACTTAACAGCTTATATAGCTCTTGACAGGCAAATTGAAAAATTAGTTAGCCAAAGGTAATTGATTTATCATATTTAACAGCTTATATAGCTATTGACAGGCAAATTGAAAAATTATTTAGCCAACGCAAATTGGTTGGGACTTGGGCCACAGGGATTATTTTGGTTTGGTTTGGTTTGGTTTGTTCTTTGTCATTATATAATGCTTCTGTTGTAAAGCTTTTTTGGGGCATAAAAGGACTTAAGTTGTCTTACTCCACCTGGTTAAAATAATTAAGGCACCAAATTGGTTTACAACATGCATCAAATCATCTTCCAATCTGCTTTTCTAAACAGTGCTCACTTAAGCTTTTTGTTCTGTCACCCATGTTACATCTTCCATACTTTTCAGGATCTCTGCGAGGATGTGGGACCCCTTGAGAGCTTGCAATTCGTAGACCAGGCATTGGAAGGCCTTGTACAAGTTTTCAACTCGTATGTCAGCATGCTCATTCATGCATTGCCAGGTTCAGTGGAAACTGAGAACTTGGAGGGGGCTGGGAGTAGGATAGTTAGAATGGCAGAGACTGAAGCCCAGCAGATAGCTCTACTAGCAAACGCCTTGTTGTTAGCAGATGAGTTGCTCCCACGTGCTGCTTCCAAGCTTCAAACCTTCAGCCAGAATAGTAGAATTGATGAACCCCCAACTAGAAGGACTTCGGAAAGGCAAAATCGTGCTCTGGAGCAGAGGGAATTTAAGAGGCGGCTTCAGCGCTCCGTTGATCAGTTGAGAGATAGCTTCTGTCGACAACATGCCCTTGAGCTCATCTTTATGGAAGACGGCAGCGTACGGCTGAGTGCAGAGATGTACATAAGCATGGATGGAAATGCACATGAGCCTGAGTGGTTTCCTTCTCCAATATACCAGGTATTCTCTTTGTCCCATCCTGCTAGTCCATTTGGGGACTTCAAACTTTAATGTATGTCCCATAATTAAGTTGAATTTCATTCTTTCCTTGCAATGATTGCCTCCTAAAGACCCACTTTTGAAACTATCTTAATGGAGTAATTTAAGCTAGTTTTGGAAATCTAAATCTTTCTTAGTTTGATTTTCAAAGAGGAATAAAATTTTGGACATCCCAATATTGGTAGAAGAATAAACAATATGGGATCGAAGGAGCACTTCAGGAAAAATGGCAATCAATTGTGTATTTGTTTTCTTTGGAAAATTAAGATCACGCCAAATTGACAGGGATAATGAAAATCCCGCTAGTTACTAAATGAACCCAAAAGTTAGGCTTTGAAAAATAAAAAGAAATTATCTGAGACATGTATATTTGTGCTTGATAATGGTTACCCACTTTAATAAGAATTTTGTAAACATCACAGAAAAAAGCTCCGTACAAGGAGCATGAAGCAACATCGCTAGGTAGTTTTTAGATTCTTATGTTGTACTTTGGGGTTCTAGGTGTGGTGTGATGAGTGGGAACTGGGAAGGGTACCTAATGTTGTCCCTCCAGGATTATGGGGTGCACTACAAGCCTACAACAGTGCTTAGGACCACCGGATGTGGAGGAGGAGAGAGCTCAGGGCAGCCTTAGAGAGAGAGAGAGGGATGGCAAAGGAGAGCATTAACCAGAGAGAAGAACTGTGTTAGGTGAGTATTGGATGTTGTGTGCCTATGCTTTGTTGGTGTATCAACCATCCTTATGTGGAGGTCTTCGGGATGGACCGACAAGAGGGATGGATAGGCCAGAAGGGTGGAGAGTATCTGGTTAGTTTCCGGGTGTCAGGGATGATTGCAATAAGCATGGTTGTGGTTGTAGTGAGAGTAGTTGTGGTAATGATGAAGGTGGTTGCGGCACGTCTGACAAGAGTCAGACAGTTGATGCCCCTCCCTCTCTCTAACCGATCAAGCGGAGCTATCCTTGTGGAGGATGAGCATTGACAAGTCCCATTGCTCTAGCCTCCATGCCGCATACCTCCTATGGTCCCGAGCAAGGTACCTAGGCCCTGCTCCCAGCCTAAGGTCTTGTGAAGAGTCGCCAGGCTCTTTATTGCCTTATTTATCATATGGAGAGTGGGAGATGCCTCGAGCATGTCACAAGGTATCCTATAGGTGAATTGGAGATTCCATGGAAGGGGTACCACGGAGGAGGTCCTTATATGGAGGCACATGAAGCTATGATTGCATGATATGAGGAGTCTATGATTACGGAGGAGCTCAGCTTGCCTTACCTGTCAGATGTTGGGTCCGCTGGTAGGTGCTACTGTGAAGCAAAGTCCCACATCGCATGGGTACCAAATTAATATGAAATATATAAGCGTGGGGCACCCTCATTTCAAAAGCTAGCTTTTGGGGTTGAGTTTTACCCAAGACCATGTAACATGATATCAGTGCAAGGTACCAGAGATGGGTAGGGTGCGTGTCTCCCGCTTGCACACGGCAGGTGCTGCCGAGTGAGCACGCTACGCGAGAGGGAGGGTGTGAAGCGAAATCCCACATCGCCTGGGTACCAAAGTAATATGAAATATATATAAGCGCGAGGGCACCCTCACTTCAAGAGCTAGCTTTTGGGTTGAGTTCTACCCAAGACAGTGTAACAGCTACGTGGTGATGCTCTTCCGGTTATCCACACTAGGACGCCCTCAATAGCCAAGTGACCATGTCTACAGCCTTTTTCTGTGGTGATGCTAGTTCACATAATGATGAGGGTTTCTGTTAGGCACTAGAGCGCAAATCACTATAGCTTCAGATGGTTTAAATTCGGTGAAATTATGAAATTTGATATTCTGGATAGTGTTAAGCTGATCTACACCAACAAACTTCCTATTGATATTTCAAGGAGTGCCAGGGAGCTTATTACAGCATTTGTGGCGGCCAATTCCTGCCCAACATCTGTTAATTCAATGACAAAGCTGAAGGAGGCTAAATGGTGTTCCCCAAGATCTGGTATGTTTAAGGTAAACTTTGACGGTGCTGTTATCAAGCAGACAGTGGAATGCGTATTGGGGTTGTCATTCAAGATGATATGGGGCAATTTATTTCTGGTTTGTCCTAAAAACTCCAAGGTTCAGGTACCCCTCTTTATGAAGAAACGTTGGCAGCAAGCAAGACAACCTGCTTTGCAAAATCTTTGAGATGTTCTGAAGTAATCATACAAGGCGACTCATCTTAGACTATGAAGTTGATTCAAGGTCAAAGACAACAGTGCATCCCCTTGATGTTATTTTGCAAGATTTTAGGTCTGAAGCTTTAAATTTTAGAAGAATAAAGTTTAGTGATGTGAGAAATTCGGGAAATTGGGTTGCTCATCATTTGGCTAGGCATTCTTTTTTGTTTTAAAAGCCATTGTAGGTTTGAACTTTGACGTGGCTCCCAATTTTAAGATGCCCTTCCTATTAGCTAATGTTCCTAGTGATTAGTAACGCTTCTTAAAAATGTACCATAATATGCATGAAATACTCTTTAACATCATCCAGTAAGCACAATTTACCCTCCATAATACAACAGATATATTGACAAGTATGAATATATGGTACATCCACCTATCCACGACATGGGAATTAGATGACTCGAACACTTAAGACTACTAGACAGAATGACAGATACCCATACCCTAAACTCAAACCCTAATCCATGTAGCAATAAAGGCTCCTGAATACTCTCCTTGCTTGCTAGTAACCTTATGCCATTATCATGATTTAGTACTGTCGCCATGTGTTGCTATTTAAACTTTTGCAGCTCTAGTTCTCCAGTTTCCGTCATATTTTACTGCAGATGTATATGGATGTAAAGAATCCAAGTGCTACTGCTTTTATACACTATATATGCTCTCTTCTACCCAGTTTTTCAAAAGATTTTAGCACCCAGGTGCTAAAATCATGATTTTTCAAATCAAAAAATGAAGTGGTTCCGTATATCGTTTTTCGATTTTTTTTTTTTTGCACCAAACTAAAGTACACGAGGTGTACTTTAATTTGGTGCGAAAAAAATCGAAAAACGATACACGGAACCACTTCATTTTTTTGCATGGGCGGTTTATTGTCAACTATGTCTATGTGCAGGAACTTTTTGCAAAGTTGACTCGAATTGCAAGCATTGCATCGGACATGTTTGTAGGGAGGGAAAGGTTTGCAACTATACTATTGATGAGACTCACAGAGACCGTCATCTTGTGGCTTTCTGATGACCAGGGCTTTTGGGAAGAGATTGAGGAGGGGCCAAGGCCTCTTGGTCCTTTAGGCCTTCAACAGGTTTTTTCCTTTATATTTTTTTCCCTTTTTCCCTGTTGTGAGGAGGGGGAAAAGTCGCTAAGATTTTTCCTTGTTACAGTTTTACTTGGACATGGAGTTTGTGATACTCTTTGCATCCCAAGGGCGTTACTTGTCTCGAAATCTTCATCAAGTTATTAAAAACATCATAGGCAGAGCTATCGAATCTGTTGCTGCAACTGGTTTAGATCCTTACAGGTATGCCTTATTGCAGAAAAAGAAAAAAGGAAGAAAAAATTGGAAAGAGAGAAATAATTTCATGCAATTTATCTTTTTTTACCTTCTTTTCATGATTAAGGTTCTGGACCTTCATTTTTTCAGTATATTACCAGAGGATGACTGGTTTGCTGAGGTTGCTCAAATATCAATAAAGATGTTGACAGGACAGGCCAATTTTGGAAATGTAGATCAGGATATTCCCAGCCCTACTGCATCTGTGTCGGCCAAATCTATATCGTCAGCCATCTCTCATGGAAGCAACTAGTGTTCCGGTATTCATCACTGGAGGTAACATTTACTTCCAACCAATTTTGGTGGAAGAATGGATAACAGCTTTCCAACAGTTTTCCAGTAAGCGTCCTCCCTGGAATCTATCATTCTTGAGTTTGTGCCAAATCTGAACCTTGGTTCTTGCCATTACTTGCCTAGATAGATTTTCTTTTTTTGGGGTAAATAACTTGCCCAGATATTTTTACCTTTTCTTTTACATGAAATGTTACGTAGAGTGTTTGGTTTGCTTCAATAACTTTGGGTTCCAATGGAATGTCCATTATTCACCAGAGATCCTTGGCAATGCAAAGTTCATCTATTTTTGGCAAACTAACCATTATTTATTTTAAATTTTTAAGTATATGTTCATTCCATTCAGCTCCATTGCAGTAAACCAAAAGTGAAACAAATACTGCCATAGAGATGGCAACGGGTCGGTTACCCTGCCGCTATGAAGATATATGCTAGAAACGAGCTCAATTGGGTAATAAAAATTTATTAGTTTTTCGTCTGCATTTGACAAACTCACACCATCCATTTCAAATAGAATTTGTCCCGTGGACACTCGAGCAATCCAACCCACAGAATTTCCTTTTCCTTTTCCCATTCTGACTTGTGTAGGTTTCCCGGTAATAGGTACATTATCTATGGGTGGAGGAACTGGATCATGCATTGATACGAGCCACTATTATCTTCTGATTAGATGAAGATAAGGTTACAATTTTAATCAGCAACTGTGGCATACATTGTTTTAGTAGTAGATGGAACTACATGATTTTACTTGGAACAGATTTTTGAATTCGGAGAATGGACCTTCGGAATCCTACAAGGAGCAGCCAGATACTTCTGTTAAAATAAAAGAATCGAACTTGAAGAGCTCCAGAAGGGTTACTAGAGTGTTGGCTCGTTCTTCTCAAACTTCTTCCATTGTTAGCCATGATTAATAACCTATTCATGTACCAAAGCTGTGGTGGATTTTCTTGTTTTTTTACTTGGCTGTCTGCTCATAGGGGAAAAGACATTCCGTTGAACTGTGCTATTAAAGCACCTCGTTCCTTCTTTCGACAGGCTTAATCCAGAGGGAATTTGCTTATAATCTATTAAATCTAACAGCTAAGCTAGCATATTTTGAGAACTGAATGCAACTCCACCTCATGGTTACTGCTGAAATAGTATCAATGTACACATAGCATTTCTTCACATAAAAATAGGCAAAGACGCCAACCATAAAGGACATGGTTTTAGTCTTCCCATTCAAGTGTATTATAGGGTAGAACGCACCAAGCTGCTATTGCAGCAGTGGTGAGAGATTTTAGGGGCAGAATAGTAGAGGGAAAATGCAATTTGGTGCTTGCCTCTAATGCACTTCAAGGTGAAGCACTGGCCATCAGATTAGCGGGGCAGATTTTGAAAGCCAACAACATTCTGGGTTCATCCATCGAGAGCGACAACCAATCCATGGTTAAGCTATGTTCTACCGAAAATGTTCCGCCATATTGTTGATGATATCCGTAATTTGTCATTGTCTTTACATAATGTTTTTAGTTGGATTCCAAGAAATTGTAATAGGGTGGTGCATTGGGTTGCTTCCTCTTGTTTAAGGAAGTCGATCCCTGCCAACTGGGTTGGTAATCCTCCCCCTTTTCTTTCCTCCCTTTGTAATTTGGATGCGTCTTTTGAGGTTCGTTTTTGTTTATAACATTTTCTGCAGTTAAAAAAAAAAATGTGTGCACCCATCTCAATCATCCATCTCAGAAATCAATGGTCTGAATTTTAAATAAACTATTCGCGTAAATAGCTTATTTAAAATCCAGACTATTGATTTTATGCACGGACGGTTAAGATGCACCGTCTGTGCATATTGCGTACACACCTGGGTACGCGAAGTAATTTTGTATAGACTGAATATTTGCAAGTATTAGAGGAAATTGGAGGGGTTGCAGAATTTGGACTTGAGTTACAAAGAGATGAGTTCTAACTTGCCAGATTCTCCGGAAAATATAAGTTCCTTAGAAAAGCTCAGGTAGCAGAAAAATTGATTCACTGAGAAATATCAGATGGGTTTTTGAAGCTGAAGAAGGCTTTAAAGAATTGAATTTGTCAGATAATCTTCTGGACGGAGAAATTACCCTTGGAAAGCCTCCGAGTGATTTTCTTAAGAGCTCTTTCACTGGAAACAGAGGTTTATGGGGAAACCTCTTGCTCCCTGCAAATTTTGAACCCAAATTTCTATCTATCTACATGCTTTGATATCACCAGAAAAACAATTTAACGTTTGTGATTGCTTTACAGTGTTAATCTAAGTTGTTTACTGTTTTAAGAAGAAACACTAATTTCCAAGGGTTTGGGAAAGCACTTCATGCTCTAAAATAGAAGCAGGCGGCATTCCAACACATTTATCTATGTGCTTGTCTGCTTGATGTGTTAATCAATAAAAAAGTTGCACAAATGCTTCACCTAATCTCAAGGTTGAACAATATTCTTTCCTCCCTTTCACCACGTATATGATGCAAGAAGAGTAGGAAACAACAGAATCATAACCTGAGGGAGTATTACCCGAAGGAGCTAATCCAATGGATTGGAACATGAATATGGTTACAAAAGTGTCATAGAGACGACTTCGTTCCTTAGAATTCATGCTGTTTTAAGAAAATCACGGCAGGCAGGCAGATGGCTATTATATGCATTGTAATTGAATGATACCATGGAATAGTGGCATGTAAAAAAGGTTCTGAGATAATGGCCTGTGGCATAGTGGGGCATTAACCAGCTATATAAGGCGGCCATGTGACCAAGAAAGAGAGAAAGAGATGTCATAGAGGCAGGCTTCTGGAGATATAGTCATTATTAAATGTTATTATCACAAGCCTCACACTGTTTGTTAAATTTATTCAAGGGACTCTTGACTCAATCCCAGTTGCTGATAGTTCATGTAATCAAGTCCACTTACACGTATACAACATAAAATCTGCTCCGGCAATTCTTCAGCTTTGTTCCCCTGATTCACAGTGAACATAGAAAGTTTAGTACTAGTACCAGCTTTGCTGGATTCGTCAAAAAAAAAAAGAAAAGAAAAAAACCTTGCAAAACACCACAATGATATCAGAAGATATGAGAGCTTCTAGTAAGCACACACTTGGCAATGAAAAAAACTTGCCTGAATTGTGAGGCCAAAATCCAAGATGCAGAGCTTTAGTCTGTCGAGGAATGCTTCAAACCCTTTCCTAGAGATGTAACTGAATCTATGCATATCCAAGTCAATCTCCCAATAGTTTTCTCCCTGAACACAAATTGAACAAGTGTCCACCAAGTAAGAAAGCAATATAAGAATTAGTCTTTAAGAATTTTCTTGAATTCTCACGATCCAACAACATTTCAGCTCATTAGTAATGAAGTCATACAGTAGCAATTAAAAAGAGTTCAACAATAAACAATACAACTTCACGGCACAAATTCATAATAACTATTGAGTATAATTTAATCAAAACTCCTAGGGCAAGGTTCACTTTGCACGCTGGCACTTTACACTTAGAGTCACTTTGCCCCCTACACTTTGAATTCCACTTTTCAAGCACTCACACTTTCTGTCAAGTATCAACGTCACCTTGCTCATAGTTTCAACTAGGGGAAACTACTAGTTCGATAGTACTAGGTTCAAATAATTTCCATACAACGGAAACTTGAAAAATGATATCGAATGCATTGAATCTACGTTTTGAAGACAAAATAATCCCCTTATTGCTTTCCACCTCATTTTCTCAAGTGGAATATTTTTCTCTCCATAAGTTTAGAAACATTTCTCAAGTGACTATGTGAAAATTGGTTCCCTTGTAACTTGTAAGAATGGTATTTATTTTAGTACAAAAACTATGTACTCCATCCGTCCCCAATTTTTGGTCCCAATTGCTAGTTTTTGTTGTCCTAAAATTGTTGTCCCAATTCCAAAGTAATGGGGAAAAAGCAGTGAGTTCACATTTTTACCCTTACTTTTTGAAACTAAGTACATGTAATGATGATGTCTTGAAGGGAAAAAAGAAAAGAGAAAAATTGTGACAAGTGCAATGATGATGTTCCCTTAATAAGTTGGAATCCCCGAAGGGACCAATAATTTGGGACAGAGGGAGTACCTTTTTTGTGGTACTATTTCAGTTGTCAAAAACCCAGCATATCAATCTATAATGGTTTCTTATTGCTTTGCGTAGACGTACTTGTATTCAATATCCCATTGCTAATTTTGTTTCCTTACAATGGTAATTCACCTAGTCTTCATTCACTGTCACGCGTCCCATAAGCAAGCAATGTATATGTCTTGGTTAAGCAAGCTATGGATGAAGAAATGAGGCTCTTCAAAAATCAGACTAGAGAGATAACCACCCTTTTTATGGGAAACAGGCCATGGGTTGTCGTTGAGTGTGTACTGTCAAGAATATTCCATATGGTTCTATTGAGAGTCTTAAGGTAAGCTTGGTAGCTAAGGGCTACAGTCAGACCTATGGTGTTATCGTTTATAGACTTCTTTTCATGTGGCTTGTCTTACTTCTGTTTGAATTCTTATTTCGATTGCCGTTAGTCGCTCTAGACCCCTGTATCAGCTTGATTTGACAAATGCTTTTGTTCAAGGTGATCGTCAAGAGGAAGTGTATAATGGGTCATCTCCTGGTTATGATGTTTGGGGTAGTGAACATCTTATTCGTTGTTGGCAAGGTTTTGTATGGTCTCAAGCAGTCTCCTCATGCCTGGTTTGATAGGTTCAGTTCATTTGTGCTTGCATATGGGTTTCACCGTTCTTCTATTGATTATTCAGTGTTTGGTCAACTTTGTTTCACTGGCATTATTGTGTTGATTGTCTATGTCAACAATATTAGTATTTTGTGCGGTTAATCTACCGGTATTGCTTATCTAATACTTCATTTAGGTCAACAATTTCATACTAAGGACTACATGCTCTTGCTATTTTCTAGGGATCGAATTTGTTTGTACATCTCGGGGCATTTCTCTATCTAAACGGAAACATATACTTGATCTTCTCTTTTACATTGGTCTTCTAGGTGCTCAGCAGACTCCCATGGACTCCACTGTCAAGCTTGATGTTGGTCATGCGTCATGTTGGAACATTAGTTTATCTCACTGTTACTCGTCCCTATTTTAGCTAGGTCATGGGTGTCGTTACTCGTTAGTCAGAACATGGATGCTCCTCGTCACCCACATTCTGAGGCTGTTGGATCTTGCATTATCTAAAATTGCCCCTGGTGGTGGCTTTTTGTATCGACACTCCGCTTCCTTCACCATAACCGGCTTAGTGATGCCAATTGGGCTAGTAGTCAATCTGGTAAGTGCTCTACCTCAGGATATCGAATGTCTGTTAGTGAGAATCCCCTTACTTGGCATTCTAATAAACATCGCGTTGCCTGCTCTAACGTTGAGGCGGAAGATCATGCTATGGTTCATAGCCTCGTACAGCTTCTGATACGTTATGGCTCTGTTCTGTTCTTCGGGACTTTCAACATTTTTGTTCCTTCTAGGCAGATGTTTTGTGGTAATCAGGTTTGACATCATCATTGCTAGAAATCCTGATTTCCATGAGCGTACTAAGCATACAGAGTTTAATTCTCATCACATTTGAGATTTGAAGTTTCAGAAGAGAAACAAATTGTTACGCCTGATGTTTGTTTGGAGGATCAATTGGGGAAATAGGCTCAGAAAAAGCCTTTTCTACCTTCCAACAAATGTTCTTCAAGTTGGACATGCTTGGTATTTTTACTCCAGCTTGAAGAAGTGTGTAAGAAAATTATACTAAGTTATTTTGCTTGTTACTTTTGCCTTAGTGGTCAGCCAGAGACTATGGTCATTATCTTATATAAATACATGTGCCGCCACAGGGGCAACTTCACTTCTTGACCCTTTAACCTAATTATGGTTTCTCTCCTCTCTCTTTTCTTCTTCTTCCTTTTGTTAAACCCTAATTCCATATTTCAGACCTTAACTTTCAGAATGAGAGGTAATGAAAACAGCACAATGAGCACCACAAATGTTGATTCAATGTTCGTAATTTCGTATTGTTCAACCAAGTCATTGTCGTACTGAGAAAACCCCAAATCACTGACAAGTCATTTTGAAGAAAATGCTTTTGGGCTTACCAAGAAGAACTCATGTTGAGGACGTGAAAGAACAGGTTTTTCATTGTAAGCATGCATAAGCTTCCTCTCCGCTGCACCTAAATGGAGGTCGTCCACGTTTTCAACGCGACCCAATATCTTCAACCTTTCCCGGAATGGTACATTTGTATCTATTGGAAAACCTTTGACTTTTTCTACTTCATCATCAAGTAATCTCTGCTCCAGAAAGAAGAAAATGGACTTGAACCCATTAGAAACAGACAGTTCATGACACCTAAATAATAAGAATCATGAAGCAACCTTCAAGCCCAGAAAACTGGAAACATGGAAAAGATCACATAAACTGACATAGAAATCCCATCATAAAAGAAAAGCAGTCTTAACAGTTGCTTGCATCCGATTAAATTATAGAAAGACAAACCCTTTCATAATAAGAATGTCGACTGGATCAAAAAGTTTTTCTCATGGCACCATTGCTAGATGAAAAGATGAGCAGCATGAATGCTGAATTTAAGAATCTGTTACCCTTGTAAAATCTAAATGGACAGGAATGTGGAAACTAAACGATCACTCTTACTCTGATATTTTCTTGAAAATGCAATGGAAGCTCCTTAGCATAACTGTCAGAAAGCTTAAAGTATAAAACAATATTGATTCCTTCCCCGTCAGTTTCACTTTGAAAAAGAGAAGCCGGATAAAGCGGAATCTGTAGGACCACCAAAACAAACATTTGAATGTCAAAAGCTGGGAGGGATATAGTAAGAATAAAAGAAGGCTATTATAGTCTCACAATAAAAGATAACTAATATGTCAAGTCTGCCATTAGAAGGTTAGAAGAATCAAGTTCTACAATTAGCATAGCAATAGTCACTATAGTATGCCACATATAGCAATCCGTTCAAACAGACTTTGACAAAAGGACCCAAAAAAGAAAAAGAAAAGATGCACCACTTGAAGGGTGTCAGGAAAAGTCAGACGCATATCATCACGTCAATGATCACTCAGTTGAGAAGGCAGAAGTTGGAGGATGAAAATGCAAAAGGGAGACCAGAGAAGTGTAGTCAAGGCTGTAACTGACCCCAAAAGTTAATATGAGTGCTTGAATTCTGCTTCTATATGCCTCTTGGGTTGCTATACCTAATTATATGATGGAAGAATGTAAATAAAATCAAGACACACACTTCGATCTCTCACAGAAACTAAAATTTGCATGTAAGGAATTCAGCAAAAACAGGAGGATGTTTCTACCACATCTCAACCTATGAAAGAAAAATCTCTCAAGCAAAGTTAAAATTGAACAAAGTTAATAATCGACAGTTGGTTTTCCATAATGATGGCTTCCAGCACACACAAGCTGCATAAAATATTTTGACAGCACGAAAATACAGATTGCGGGTGCAAGTAGTGAAATCAACAGTAAAAAGTGGACATACCTGAGCATTTACAACAAGGATGGGAGGAAGTATCCCAGAAGAATTAATTACAGGAAGTTCCACAAACCTAGCAACATGATTAATTTTCCGTGGCGACAAGTACACATCAACGCCAAACGGATAATATGCAGCATAATTAGGAGCCAATTCCTTCTTTTTATCCCTGCCATATAAAAAATTGGTCCCATATGAAACACCAAAAGTGGTGCAGATATTACCACCGCTATCAAATATCGACATGGAGTTCTGCAGACCTTTAATCATGTGTAAATACTGTGTGCATGCAAAGCATTTGTATTTATTCATCAGCCGAGAACTGTTATCATACCTAAAATAGTTCTCTCCCCGCACTTTGAAAGTACATGGATCAATGTGAGACCAAGAATCAAGTATCTTCTTGTCTATTGGGCAAAATGGCACTTGAGAGCCTGCTGTTGGTCTTTGCAGAAGCATCTTTGAGGATACTAAGCAAACACAAAAACAAAAAGCAAATGAGTTTCACATGCTCTGCTATGTTCTTAGGACAGTGAATGCTTAAATTAATTAACTATCAGTATGACAACCGTATAAATTCTTTCATGTTCTTCTAGGTATATCTGCCAGTGGTTCTTTGCATGTGCTACTACATTAATGAAATAAATAGCCAGTTAAGCTACTACTTTACGACCTAATTAGAGAAATAAGTAGCCATTCAATAAACACATCCTTCAATACGGAACCATTGTTTTATAAAAATAAACATGGGACTATCATTAAAAAGAAAAGTGAGATTTTAAATTCAGCTTTGCCCCAAGCCCATCCCATTACACTGCAATTCTAAGGAAAAAAATTGCCGAAAGATATGTTCCAAGTTTTGCCGGACGATATAAAACAGAAAGCAGTAGCAACAACGATCATGCCAATGATTGCAAAGTAAAAGTAACTACATATGTGGTATGCAAATTTGTATGTTGCCATCCAGGCGATAAAAAGAATAAGAAGTTAACAATAACAGTACTCACGTAGAGCTGCATTAGAATGACCATCCCTCCATTTGAAAGAATGTTTTCCGGCAGCCTTTTTCCTTGCACTTGGTGGACTAGAGCTCAGTGATCTTCTCTTATCAACTGGGGGGGCAGTAGTATTAAGACAGGGCAGACAATTGTTTGGAAGAATACCACAATTATCCAACAGTCCATCCTCCCTGCCAGCACCTTCATTTATAGAGGACACCTCATCACGGAATACTACATGATTTTCTTCATTTAGTGGTCCTACTGATTTTGATCGGGAATCCAACTCATCCAACGGCATTGAGTTTTTAGCAACTTCAGTGACAGAGTTGTGTGCAGAATTACCAGTTGATGAATCCACTTGTCTCTGTAGCTGATCATTGGAAGAGCAATGTACTGTACAGGCTTCATGATTACCTTCTCTAATGGAAGTAATACTAGATATGGACGAAATTTCAAAGCCGTTTAGAGATAGCATATCTGCAGAGATAAATTGTACCCATAGGTAGTCAGAAATGTTACTGATAATCATAAGCAGAAGAAAAACTAAATTCAGAAATGTCCTGGAAGCTATTATCTTCTCCACATAACATACCATCCGGCACACTTTGGAAATCTTCATCACAGTCAGACTCGAGTATAACAGCTGAATCATACCACGCCTCATCTGTACTTACTGCCAATATAATCACATCAAAATATAAATGACATAAGCACATTACAATAGACTTCCATTGCATCAAGTGAATTATTGGCAATTATACCTAGTTTCAAGGTGAAAAATAGTCAAGCAACCAAAGCATTCCGCAGACAAAAGTCAAAGAAGTCAAAATTTCCAGTTGTTTGACAAAATGTCCGCAAATTGAGAAGGCGTACAACCATAATGATTTCATCCTATAATAACTTTCTTGTACCATGGCACAAGAAAGTCTTCTGACTACTCTAAAATCTTGACCAGAGGTATTGTATGCTTCTCGCTTCCTAAGAAGGTAACATCATGTTGCTAGCCAGCGACAATTTTCCGACATTTTGTTTGCCACAATTTTCCGACAATTTTCAAATAATAATTCACATCAATCAATGACCACAAGTCAGCTAAACTGCCTTTGATGCCTGCTACCTGAGATCCACATTTGATGTATTAATAAACTTCTGTCATAAACATAATGCCTCACGCTACTACTGGCACATATAATGACTTCACCAAATTTATGAGTAAGCCACATTTGCATCAGTGGAAAAGAGGAAGTGGGCTGGGGCAGGAGGGGAGGAGAATAGGGGAATTTGTACAGCCACTTTATTGCTTTAATTTAAACACACTTCGGACTTGACAAGAAAGCAAAAGCCAAATGAACAAAATAGTTGAAACCTATTAGACTTACTACCAATATAATAACATTTAGGACTGCTAACATTTTTTTTCTTTTGAGATAACCAATCAAATTTATAGAAAAGCCATCATCAAGGGGATGTCACCATGTACGAACTACAGAGGACACAAATATCCTATACATCAGAAAGCCTAAAAACCAATTTAACGAAAAACATCTGTACCCCACTATCCTCTACTCTATACTCCCAAAGATGTCTACCATATCAAGAAATTGGTCAAGAGTGGGATTGCACTCTCTCAACTGCCAACTATGCACACCAGAAAGAAAGAAAAAACCGTTGAGCCTAAACAAAGGCCTCTCCACCCCATCAAAATATATGCTATTTTGCTCTCTCCGAATAAGTCACATCAAGCAAGGCGGGATCAAAATCCATAGCTTTCGTCTTTGTCTTCCCACTCTAGCCTGGAACCATTCTTGACTCAGTACCACTAATTTTCCTTCACTCAAGCACATTTTACACCAATTGGCGACCTTTCTATGCCAAACAAGGTCATCTATGGTAAGAATCTTGTCCTAAAAACAGCTTGAGTTGAGCCCATCACCCCCTTCCTATACGAAGATAGAAACCTTGGTTGCAGCACAAGTGCACCAAATAGCTTTCCAAGCAAAGCCTATTTCAGCATCTCCAACTAAGACTTGGTAAAAAAAAAATCACCAAGACCCATCTGCTGCCGGAATCCCCCTCAAAGGATCATAGTATCGTGGTTGTATCTAGGATAAGTTCTGTCCTTGGTTCATGGAATAATCTCAATGGCCCATGAAGACCTTCTATTTGAACCGCAATCAAATATCCTAGTTATGATCAACATAAAACAGCTCCATCCACATCTCTTAAATTTCAGACTCCGAGTGAGGTTTTGAGCAAAAAAGAAAGAAACAAAAAAGACCCCTGGTAAGTTTGTCTACAGAACAAGAGGTCCTGCTCATCTCATTAGAAGATTGGTTGTATTACCCAACTTGGTTGACTGCCAGTTACCACACCCTGAGGAATTTCCCAATTTTTAGGTTTGCATATAAACCCCACTCCTGCATAAGGCTTTCTTCTTTTCTTAGGCCAAGGAAAGCTACTCATATAAGACCAGTAAAACAGAATAAACAGTAGCTTCTCAACAATGGCGCACTAAAACAAATAAACCAAAACAAAAAAGCCTTTCCAATAATGCAGCTAGTTAACCCCAATCCTCAACAAATAAAAACGCAATGAACAGAGAAAATTAAATTTCGAAACAAGTACCAGATCAAAACGAGAAATATAGATATACCATGAAAGGTGGGGTTGACGTAGGATCGATCCGGCTGGGCGAACTTATCAACCTCAAGATTATTATTATTAGACAATCGAGACGAAACTCTTCTCCTGATTAATCCTTTCTTCCGCTTACGAGAAGACGCCTTCTTCTTCGCCGACGACCGTAATCTTCCCCCTACACACCCCTCCGGCGTCGACACGCACGCACCCATTTTCTCCCTCTCTCTCTCTAGAGAGAGAGACAGAGAGAAACTCTCTCACTCCTCAAAAAAATGTCCCAACCCTTCAATCAATAATCACAAACGATCATTCATCCACAACAAGGAGAGAGAAAATCTAGAGAGAGAGAGAGAGAGATCCAATGATACGCGTGAGAATGAAGAGAAGAGAGCACCCCAACCACCACTGCCGTTGGTGATTTTGATTTGTACTGATGTATGAATTTTCTCCTGGTCTGTAAGCAATGTGGGTATTTATGTATTCGAAGAAATTACTAATTTTTGTGGGATTTTGCGGAGGTCTAATAAGGAGTGAGAATGGAAGGAATACGGAGTAATATTTGTAGGAACAGAGAAAGTCAAATGGAAATATTGGCCTGCTGCGTAAAGGAAGCTGGAGGAGGAGAGAGATGAAGAGTGGGACCCGATGATTGAATACGTGGTTACCACGTGTCGTGTTCTCGTTAGCTGGGCGTGTGACTGGTGGAGTACTATGAACGGTGGATCGTTTTGTACCGTTTGGAGGAACTTGAAGCTTTGTTCGGTTTGGGTTTTGAGGGAGGATTTTGGGGGTAATGAGTAAAGAGAGATAGAAAATTTTATTTGGGACTATGCAGGGTGGGTCTTAAGACTCAAACCAAACAAGGTGGATCGTTCTCTTGTCAGAATTTGTTCCTCACACAATTGATTAAAACTCCCTCTGTCCCTTTAAATTGTATGCGCAATATAAATCTTGTGTTTTTTTTATGGAAATCAATGTAAATCTACATGTTTGATAGAGTTAACTTATTAGTTCTATTATACAAAGATTTTAAAATATTGAAAATTGCAAAATATAAATAGTATGAATAGTCTAATTGGGATAATTATTTTGGGACAGATAGAGTAATTTTTTGTGAACTCTCTAATCTTGGTGTTGATGAACTACTTTCAATCATACTGGAAAGAGTATCATTAGGCCATCTTTAGTGCACTACTTAAAAGTGTTTGCTAAAGTGTACATCTAAGCACATGTGGGCTCCTATTTTATGTGCAGTTATAGCTAATTAATGAAAAATGCACTTTAATGGGCTCCCTAGATATATATTGAGTATTTTTTTTTTTTCAGCACTACTAAACATACTCAGAAACTATATTCTAAAAGTACTCATAATTTAAAATACAATGGTCCAGATTCACTTGAGATAAATATGGACCGTTAAATTTTAAATTATGGATACATTTTGAATAAGCATTATGGGTACCTACACTTTTTGTATATTTTTACGGTCACGGGTGTTAGAGCTAAATTATGAGTATCTCTAAGGGCATCTCTAATGCACTACCTAAAAGAGTACCCTAAAGTACCCTAACTAGTTATCTAAGAAAAACTAAAAAATACTCTCTAGTACACAAAAATTGACTCCCTAAAATCCTAAGTAGCACCCCTCACTCCCTAAAGTGCATCAAGTCTCTACCTAAACAAAAATGATACAGACACACTCATTCAGCCACACTCTACCCCACACTCACTCACATGTGGGTATGGAGACCACATGTGAGTGAGGATATGGTAAAGTGTGGCTGAAATGGTGTGTCTGTATCATTATTCTACCTAAATTTGGGGAGGGACTTGGGGCATCATTATCAGACTCACCAAACAAAACACCAAATTTAACTTCAAAAACACGTTTTATAAATTTAGCAAGTCACTATCCAAAAATTTCTAAAATCAGATTCTCTATCCTAACTTTACTATTCCCCTCAAGTCTAATTAAAAAAAAAAACGTTTTCTTAAAATATTTAGTCTCCCCTGATGGGGAGCCGTGCAAGACATACTTTATCAATATAAAAAATTGTTTAAAAGTGAAGTGATGGAGAGAGAGAGAGAGGAAGAAAAGTGGGGAGTAGTGGGGGAGGGTGGCAGAATACGAGAGAGAGGGAAAGAATTGGTGCATGAACAGTAGATTAACAAAATAGATGAGTTACTGTAGCAAAGTTACAAGTTTAACAAATTTGCAAAAGATTTGTTAAACCTGATTTTGCATGATTTTGCTGCATTTCAGTGAACAAATTTAGCCATTAGGGGTTTTGATGCCCCTAATGATGATGCTCTTAAGGAGAGAGAAAGAAGAGAGAGAGAGAAGGGAAGAAGGAGAGAGAAAATGATTAAGGAAAGACTAAAAGATGAGTGCATAACAAAGAGAAAGGAAAGACTAAAAGATGAGTACATAACAAAGAGAAAGCCTCGCTTTAAGCGTTTGTTAAAGCATTTGTTTTGTAGTACACGTTTACACAAGAATTATTGTTAGTCTTTTTTATCGTACAAGAATTATTTTTTTTGAACTGGGTACAAGAATTATTAGGATATGGTTTTTTAAACAGGAGTAAAATATTTCTAAACTTTTCTCTCTCTTTTTTTTTTTTTCTTTTTTGGGTTAAAAGGAGCTGAATTTAAATAAAGCATAAATTTTAGAGTAGACAAGTTTACGCTATTCTAGATTTCTGAACTATTCTATCTATTCCATAAAAAAAGGGAGTTGGGGGTTGGATTTGGACACTCATCAAATAAAGAGCTCATTTTTTGTCCTATTGGCTACCAGTGGGTTAGGAAGCATATTCTTCTCTCTCTCTCTCTCTCTCTCTCTCTCTCTGTTTTGTTGTTTTTTTTTTTTTTTGTCATTGTCGGTCAAGATGTTTGGGTCAGCTCCTGCACGCATCGACTGATTCTCCCTCCGATTTCGTAAAAGACAAACCATTCATGCCGGGCCTAAGTAATTCACAAAAAATTACGCTTCTTATAGCGTGACCCCAAAAAACTAAATTTTGATTAATTATACGGGGAACAAACTCATCAATCAACCAGACTAAACCTTTTGGCAGGAAGTACATTCATTATGATATGCATCGGAGTCATTGAATTTTTGAAATATGTGTTGCTTTGTAAATATCTTTGGATTCCAATTGGTTTTCCTTTGGTAAAGTGGGTTGCGTGAAGATGTGTTTTAACCATATTCACAAAAATTGGTATTGCGGGGATTCTTAAATACCAAGAGAAGTCAGAATCCTAACATTATGGGGAAAAAAAAACTTACTATTGTTCATGTGAAAGGAAAATTAGAGCATTCTAGATAGGAAAATGAAGTGGTAGGAGCAAAATAAAAAGTAATTTGAGTTAATGAACTATAGCGAAATAATTTAATTTGAAACGGCTAAAGTAAAATTATTAAGATCTTGAAGAGGTTAAAATAGTAAATTTTACTATAAATATAAGAATATACCGAAGAAATGAGATTACTTAAACGTTTAGATTGTCTTGGTCTTTGTCAGCACCCTATTTAACCTATTGAGAAAATGTTGCACAAAATATTGTGGAATCTAAAATAGTACACATATGTTGAAAAAATATGAGCTTGTGTGATGGCTATTTTTAATTGGAAATGAGATGACCAAACTTAGTGGCATCATTACTTGTAGATATTTTTTTGTGTAAGAAATATATACTCTTACATGATATTGATATTGTATCCATAAATCATTGTCTTGTTATTTTGAATATTTTTTTTTGTGCAAATTTTGAATATTTATTTGCTATGTTTTTCATCCATTTTCCAAAATTTGCTCTCAAGGCATTAACCTAGTTGCGCACAAGAAGTCACCAGTGCAAAAGTTGGTGCATGTAAGGTTTAATTGATTTGACAAGAAAATGTGAGATTTCTTCAACTCCCAAAAAGCTCATGGAAGTCATAACAATCTCAACCACCAATATCTAAACATGAAAAAACAATTTATAATGTCTCAATTGAAATTTTGAGGAATTTTTTTGGTTAAGTCATTCATGTAAAAAATCAAATTAATTGAATATTGGTAGTCATATAATTGGATACCGTTATTTTACAGAAATGGATGGCCAATATTATTTAAAGAATAAATTATAGAACAAATTTGTATCAATTGTGTGTCTACCAATCTCCAATGATCTATTATTTAAAGAATAAATTGTAAAACAAATTTGTATCAACTATGTGTCTACCAATCTCCAATGATCATAAATTTTTGTCTCCACGATGTGCTCAGTATTCCAGAAAAAATGAACAATTTGGATCACAAATGAAGATTTCAAAGGGCCCACAATTGAGGTTACTACGGAGGTGTAAGTCACTAGAGGGACCCCGAATCCGTCGTTTGATGAAATTAATGAATGTGAAAATGCTGGAAGCTCACTGTTATTTGATAAATATGTGACTCTTAATTATTTGGTTATTCTTCCTTATTTTCATTGTTTTGTAGTTCTTGATCTAAAAACAAAAATAAATTAATTAAAAAAACACATGAAGTATACAGATCATTTTTATTGTCGTCATTTTGTTATGGGGCTCAACATGGAGTAGTTATTTCATAGAAGGGTTAATATCGCCGAATGACGAAAGAAATTATGCAGATGACGCTAAACAATAGAGACATGCACAAAACTTAGTTTGATTTGGTTTGGTTTGATTTATCGGATATCTTAGAAATTTTCTTGATTTGGTGGTGCATTTAATAACCAAGACTTTATATAATAATGACAAATATGTCTTAATCCCTACTTGAGGTTCCTATTACACTAACGCACAACAATGAGGTTATAGTGGGTTTCAAGGAGAGCCTTCGAGATATCACTATTGCAATCATAATTTATTTTTAATTTTACAGAGTTTGTTGAGCCCGATATTTATTAGGGCACGGTCCGGATTGGCATGAATCCAATCCTAATCCGCGAGTCACGGTTTTTTGAAAATAAAATCCATGTCCGATCCAAAAATCTCACGGTTCGGTTCCAATCTGATCCGTGAGTCACAGATCGGTTCCGGATTTATCCACGGATTTTCAACTCATTTTAAAATCCAAACTCAACATTGAAACAAACACTTCAGTATTTTAGTAGATGATAATATAAAGCATCAATAAGAACAAATAAAGAGCAATCCCTGGAAAGAAATAATGAAAGCTTGCTAAACAATCCAACAAATTAATTGAACAAATCTAAACATGAACATTATGGAATCAAAATAGATAGACAAAAAACAAAACCAAAATTCATTTTGGAATTCCAAACACAGTAGGATATAAATCTGAGCTGGAACAATGTAAATTGTAGACATCAAACTTGTTAAACATGCCAACAAACACATATAAATAGACAGTCACAAACACAGAATAAAGTAGGCTATAAAAATACATATATATTTATTTTTAAAAAAAATTATATATAACAAAAATTTCACGGTCCGGATCGGTTAATCCACGGTTTCAAAATCAAAATCCGTGTCTGGACCGCGAGTCACGGTTTTTTATTTTTTGAATCCGTGTCCGGACCATTAATCCACGGTTAAAATCCAAAACGTACGGATCGGTTCGGTCCAGACCGGATTCACGGTTCACCGGTTTTTTTTAGCAGCCCTAATATTTATGGATCCGGAAAATCACTACAGGATCCCCGGACCCTCTATTTATGCCACCCCACTTGCTAAGAAAGTATTGTTAATGAAAAAAATCATCGTTTAGGTGTTTGACACTCCTAAAAATCAAAAAAGGGCAAAAAAAATAATTAAACTTGCTACTAAAATCTCTAAAATAGCCAAAATTAGCTAATTAGTGAATCTTTCTGCCACCTTGAAAAATAATAATTGAGATGTGTTCAATTTTTTATTTATCTATCTTTATAGGTTCAATTTCAAATGATCTTTAATTGAGTTTATGATTGCTAGCCAAAGTGGAATAGCTTGTTTTCCATGCTATCGTCACATAAAACAAATATGTTACACGAGGAGAGGAGGTTGATAAGTTGAATCAATAGTTAATTGTTGTATAGGTGGGGTTTGGAAGGCTCGTTTTTAAATTTTTTGCATTTTGCTTTTTATATTTTTGGTTTTTAAGATTATGATCAGAATGTATTATAAATTTGTAAAATGTTTGAGAGATATATGCAGAATGTATTTCGAAATAGGATTATTATTCGGGAGATATGTGCTCCTCTCCCTCTACTTCTCACTTCTCTTCTCTAAAAACCAAAATCTCATTTTCCCAGAATGTGTTATGCATGTGGTGTGCCAAACACTTAAAAGTAAAAAATGAGAAAATGAAAATGCAATAAGCTGCCTCCCAAAGACCCTCATAAAATATTCGAATTTGAATTATTCGAATTTGAATTTGAACACGTCCTTCCTTTCGTGATATAGATGACAAATTTTTACTTGTTATTAACCAATAATAGAAACGGTAAAGCATCTCCAACACCTTGCCATTACTTCAGCCAAGCCATTTTTTCTCCTCTCCAATGGTCAACCATATTATCACAAACAAAAGAAATAGAAAAGACATTTTTCCAGCCAAATTTTGCTAAGGAAATGGTGCAAGCCATTCCTTGCCAAATCAGTAATATGAACTGAAACTAAAAGAATCTCAATGAAAATATCATAGATTTTTAAACATAAAAATCGTAAGTTAGAATTTCTACACAATTTCAAATATGTAGACAACCATAAAAGTTTCAGATCTCTTCCAAAACTCTCAAAATCAAAGAAGACGGAGACAAAATGGAGAAACCAAAAAAAACAATGAAAAATTAAAAATATTCATGCTATCGTAGAGGACGCAGAGGAAGAAGCAGAGAATTTCGCCGCCGGTATGCAGGAGTCAGAGAAGGTGCTATTTGTGGTCTTACATGGGGAGGGGGGAATGTGACTCGATCCCAGAATGCAGTGTGAGGCATCCAACTTGCATCCAAGAGCTCTACCGCATGAGCTAGCCACCACTCGCTCCTAAATAACACTTTAACAAGTAAAAATAACTATGGATCTCGAAAAATGACCAGAATTATTGGAGATACTCGTAGGGATCTATAAGATTTTAGCAACACAAACTTGTATTATGGAGATCAACTTAGATTTGAAGGGGTCATATCCAACATTGATTCCTTGTACAGTAAAAAAAAAAACCTGAAAATTGTTCTGGTCCAGTAATGGGATTAGGTTTGAATGATGAAGTAGCTGTACATGAGCCTAGAGTAGTTAGTAATATATGTTTCTGTGGTTGTAAATGAATTGGCAGTGGCCCCCCACTATTATTTTGATGGCACAAACAAGAGGAAAGTTCTCCAATGAGGCTTTCATATGTTATTGTCATGCATGTTTTGAAAATTCTTTGTGAATAAACCAGCAAAAATTATCTGTGCAAGTGGATTCCGTTAAGAACAATCGCGAATTCACGATTGTCTAAGATGGTTAAAACTTTTTCTTTTAAAACCAGATATCCGGGCACCTAAACTAATTCCGGGGCTCCGATAACGGCCGACAACTCTCTAAATTTTAATATTTGGACTCCAAAAAGATTCTAAACATACAATCTCTGATATGAAAAGTACTTGATAATTTCTCATGCCGACTCAGATAAACCATTGAGATAGTTACGGCTATCAAAATCAACCCCCAAATATAGAAGAATATTGGGCCCTTTGATGGTTCGCTTCTTTTTTTTGAACTGATTTGATGGTTGGCTTGCCTCAAGTGGCCGCATTATTTGATTTTCTGATTGCGACTATCCATCGGACAAGAAAAATGATTGGGGCTTCACTTCAGATTTTATATTTAATATTGTAACCTTTGATAATAGTTTATTAAAAAATGTCATTTCACAACTCCTTTCATTGAAATATACTACTCATAACTCTCAAAAGCAAAAGCTGTTAGCACGATTTGCATGTTAACAATAACTATTTGTCATAACAATTATAGCACTTGCGAATTTATGATAGTAAAATATTTGGCAGATTAGCACTTTCAATTTATGGTTTTACCTTCTCTCCATACCTGATCTCTCCGTACGATTTCAAGTTATTATTTTTAAGCTCCATCTCGATTTGGTAACGATGATTCAAACCATTCAACTCCTTAGATCTTTCCAAGAAGATCATTTATAGTACTATATGTTATGGGATGGTGTTCACTCTTGGGTCTAAACTCCACTTCTCTGATCTCTAGCCCTCCTCTTCCCTTTGGTTCCTACAAGAGTAACAACCAGTTAGTGTCGTCCGACCGAAGATGGTTGGAAGGCACTTCGAAACTTAAGTTAGAATTAGGGGTGCACAATAAAACTTCTATAACCACTAAACCGATCAAATCCGGACCGAACCGTTCTGTTTGGTTAGGTTATACGGTTCATTGCTCTAGTTATGGTTTTGAAAAAATAAGAACCGACAAGTATAGTTCAGTTACTGAGGGGGTGTTCCACTAACTCAGTTTTTTCGAAAAAATTGGTTTTCACGATTTTTTATGTGATGTGATGTGTTGTGAGATAATGACTTGTCTCGGTGTTTGGAAAAAACAGTTTTTTGTTAGTGGAACGCCCCCTGATTCTCAATTTAAGAACCATGGTAAAAACCGGACTGGACCGTGTAATATTAATATATATTACTAATATTTTATAGGTGTACATAATTATATATCTTGATTTTGTAAGTTAATATTGATTTTTTTCACCTAGTGTAAGCTATTATTTTCTGTCTGTCTATTTTTTTTCCCTAGTGTAAGGTTGTTTGGTGCTCTAAATTCTAAATAATCTTTCGAGTTTATATGTCGTGAAAAAATGTTCAAACGCTAATCTGGTAAAACCGGAACCGAACCAAAACCGATCCACTGCTTGCGGTTTTTGGATTTGGACAGGTTCTACACTATATTTGTTAGGTTTTGGTTCTTAATTTTCTAGAACCGATGGGAATGGTTTGGTTACTAGATTTCTAGGGAACCAGCCCAATCGAACCGTGTGCACCCCAAGTTAGAATTCACATGAGAAGGAACGTGCAGAGCTGAAGTAAGGAGAAGAGAGCATACATGTTAGGGTTTATTAAAAGGGTATTTATAAGAGTATCTTGCCTTGGAGGTCGGGGCATCGTGTGCCATCCTCAAGAGTGAGTGACGTCACTGACAACCTTCCTCCGACAATCAGGACCCCGACATCCACCTTATGAACCCGCGCCATGCACGATGATTTGCAGGCGCTGCTTGGTGGGGGGTAACAGTGATCGTGCAACGTGGCCAGCCCAACCTGATGCCACATGGCCGGGCTGTATAGACGTAAAAGACCAGGCGCTCGGTACGTTGCACAACCATACCACACGGCGAGGCTTTATAGGTGCCATTAGAACAAATCATATATTTCAAGTGGTTGCGCCCGCCCCTTGAACATAGTCTTAATCATCAAATAGTACGCCACTCCAATTGTATTTTTTTCTTTTTCTTTGGAGCAAACGAAACATATCATGTATTTCACTGATATAAGCCAGGTACAAGTGCACGCACAAAGGACTTAAACGATCTGAAAATGCAAGAGACAACAAAAAATAAACAGTATAGTATGTAGTGAAAAACTAACGAGCTCACTCAAGACTGGGTTTGTGTAGGTAGATCCGGATCAAGCTGAAATTTCGGTTCCACCGTTGTCATTCGTGTCTTCTTCACTACGCCGATGTCAAAGATGACCATCATTGCGTTCTACAGAGATTGGTGAAAGCCAGAGTTCAAATCCACCACAGATTAGCAATGAGCAACCCAAAAATAAGGGGACAAGAGGTGATCAAGCATGATTTCTACCCAAATTTGCAAAGAGGAGAGAAAAGAGAAGAGTTTGAGGAAGGAAGAGAGATAGGAATTGGGTTTTACTAATATGAAAAGTTGATTATGATGAATTAGGAAGTTAGATTTCACTTATATTATTTGTATAAATGATGTTAATATGTTGAGTAGAGTTAGACAATTACGACGGGCCAATATCGTTCCATCGACTCAAACCTGAGACTTCACGGGCTGACACTTAAAGTGCCCACTCACAACTACTTGAACTCTTAAGTAAGGTGTTATTAGTTATTGAAAAATGCGCGCATGAAACCTACCTGAGCATGGGATTCATGGGAAATGGTAGATGAAAATAGCGAAATGTATTAAATGAAGGGATCAAAAAAAAAATGTATTAAATGAACCATTAAATAACCACCATTATTTAGCTAGGGAAAGATCACTGGCTGGGTCCCTAGTAAATCATTTCACCGCATCGTTTTCCTTGCTTCATTACCTAATTCTTTACGGAAAACCTATGGGTACATACCCATGTGTCCAGAAAATGTACCGAGCATGTTCGGAGATCCCCTTTTGGATTCCACACAAATTATCCGAACCGTTCATTATTCTTAGAACATTTTTCCGAGGGATCCCACAAAATTTCAGCTCAATCGGACGGTTTGAAGTTTTTGAACCAAAGTCCCACTATTTCCATCGATTTTTTTTTTATTGAAACGGTGGGACTTTGGTTCAAGCACTTCAATCGTCCGATTGAGCTGAAATTTGTGGGGGCCCTCAGAAAAATATTCTAAGAATAATGAACGGTTCAGATCACTCGTGTGAAACCCAGAATTGGGTCCCCCATTGCATTCTGTACATTTTCTGGTCCCCAAAATTTGTACCCCTAGTCGGGTCTAATTCTTTAAAGTTTAAAACTCCATGCCAATTTTTTTATTAAGGTACGCTTTTCTGGGTTTTTTCATTCAATTTGACCAACCAAATCATAAGTATTAACTTTATGTACGTCTCATTAAACTACCCTATCTGATTGATCATATGAAAGTTATTAAATGAGCTTCGGTGGGTATCAATGCTCATTACCTTTATGTGGTGCGGCTTCTGATACTCCACTGATTTTTTTTTTTTTCCTCGGAATACGGCGATCAAGAGTGAACTTTCGCAAATCTCGACTAGATCCCCTCTCCAATCCAGTCAGGGATACTCCAATTAGTTCGATGCTCCTACCCTCCAAGTAAACCATATCCACCGTGTTCATTTGGGTCAAGACGGGAACCAATTTTATTCATAAAACGTACCTTAATTTAAAACAATAATATTATATATTTCAAAAAGATTAACTATTCTAAAAAACTTAACTTGAAATTTTTATTTTTATTTTTATTTTTTCAAGAAATTTTAGTTTTTTTCTCGCAAGTTACTAGATATTATTGAGTAATTTTAATTGTACAATTGTTTTGGACTTTAACGAAAATGAATTCATTTTTAAATTCTCTCATTGTGCAGAAATTTCATTTATTTTTTTGACAGAAAGAATACATCATTTGTGATATACGATATTTGTTTGAGCGAAGATACCGAGGAAAGTACATTCACAAAGTACATGAGTAAGCTTTAAGTACTCACCAAATAGCTATCATATGAGTGGTGGTTGGATCTTCTACCATATGGTCATAATGGAGTTTTTACTCCCAACAACTCCTTTTTCCGCTAGGTTAGAAAATATACTTATCGATGACTTGTGATGTACCAAACCCAGAATTTACCGAGAATTTAAAATTAGTAGTTCAGATTCACTCCCAAGTAAATTTAAGGGACGCTGCTAGCCGTACCGACCGAATTGTACAAAAAATGTACAAAGGGACGCTGCTAGCCGTACCGACCGAATTGTACAAAAAATGTACAAAGGGACGCTGCTAGCCGTACCGACCGAATTGTACAAAAAATGTACAAAGCGCCCTCGGGGACCCACTTTTGGGTCCCACACGAGTGATCTGAACCGTTCATTTGATTTGAAACGGTGGGACTTTGGTTCAAACACTTCTAACCGTCCGATTGAGCTGATTTTTGGTGGGCCCCCTCGGAAAAATGTTTTAAAAATAATGAACGATTCGGATCACTCGTTTGGGACCCAAAAGTGGGTCCCCGAGGGCGCTTTGTACATTTTCTGTACAATTCGGTCGGTACCCTAGGTTTATCCAAATTTAAGCCATTAATTTAAAGTGATTCTGGACTACTGATTTTAAATTCTAAAAAATTGTTTTTAGGTATTTAGACTTTTCCTAGAACTAACCGATGGGGAGAAAGTAAGGATAGCCTTTACGTGTTGGGACAAGCAATATGCAGCATTTTGTTTAATGCTTTTGCTTAGCAAATAAGCAATGGGGTCAACAAATCATTAATAACTGTACTCCTAAATTCGATGACTAATGATTAATGAATTGAATAGAGGCCCTCCAAAGCCATTTGAGTAGGATTTCATTAATATAACTAGGATTGGGGTTCCGGTAGTGCACCATGCATAGTACATGAGGGTAATATACTTCGATAAAACCTTTCTAGATTTTATCATCGTGATAAGAACCAATTATACTATACTATCTTTTTTTAAAGGTCTTGCCCGTTTGGGAGCCTATTATTTTTTTATATTTTTATTGTGAATCGTAGATTTTTTAATTATAGTCAAAATACGTATAAATTTGTGGAGTGTTTGGAAAATATTTACAAAATAGATTTTGCAAGAGAATAGTATTCAGGTTCAGGAGTAGTAATCAAAATAGATTATGAATTTATTTTTTAACCCAGAATGCAAAGTGAGGATGCAAAAGCACCTCCAAGGATATAATTATCAAATTGTGCCTCTATCGTATGGTTTTGAGAATGCATTTTGGAAAAATACCATTCTCCAACTTTCTGCCAGACACCCACAATCCAAAAATACAAAATGTAGAATTCACAACAAGGCATCCAAACGGGCTCTTTAAACTGTAAGAAAATATAATCGGACATTGATAACCACATCATAGAGATAAATTTGTCTTACAATTTATTTTCACTTACCATCTATTTTTATAAAAACATATGTTGTTGGATCATATCATTTCCAACATCAGATCATATTGGTGCAAATTGCATTATTTTGGACACTAAATCAACTTGGATATTTAGAAAGGAGTTCAGAACTGACATTAGACGTCCATTTAGCTAGGTCTGTTAATAGACCAAATTTAATCTGATCCATTTACAAACCTAGTCTCACTGTTAAAGTCGATCGTAATAACACGACTCCATTTGTTAGTTTCACGTTAAAACTGACATAAATCTATCTATACATGTATATTGGAGCAAAGCAATGGCACTGAATATACACAAATCCCATCATCAAGTTGAACAGCCCATAGAAATGGTTTTGGAGGTCCCACTTGGATTATTTGAGACATCCACAGGAACACAGGCTGGGTCTTTCATGGCCTTGGTAACGTGTTTAGAGCACCTGGACCCAGCCCAAGATGGAGTATTGAACAAACAAAAGTGTGGGGACAGCTGAATCACCTGTCTGCGTGTACGCTAAATAATGTAGCGCAGGACGGGTACCGCCACGTGGTATTCATTTGTTGTTTTTTTTATCCATTTGTTTTTTTTTTAATCCACGTGGTATCCATTTGCAGTTATTATCCTTTTTTTTTTCCCCTTTCCACTACATTCTTATCATTTGTTGAATTTTTTAAAAAAATTTGCCGGTGTAGTAATTAGGGAAAAAATAAATAAAACACTTCATGCGTATTCATAAAATGTTCGCATTGCCCATTTCAATTGATTTTCTAATTCTTGCAATAAGAATAGACAATTATGACCGAAAACTATTTTTTTTTATTAACATGAAAACACGAATTACAAAAAAGACAAAATATGGAACACGGTATTTATCATTTGAAATAAATATTGGTTCTTTAATTTTTTTTCTCTAGAAAAACATAGGGCCCTGTTTTACATTATCGTCTGGGGCCACGAAAATCTCAGGGCCGGGCCTGGGTACCGCCACACAAAATGTTCTCTATGTGAAAACAAGAATTAGACAATAACTGCACTTCTATCGATCCAGACAAAAACAAGCTCACTCAACCCTATCCATTGGCATTGGATACCCAAATGACTACATGAGGGTGTGTCAGCATCAAACCTTCTCATTTCCCAGAGATAAGGATATGCCATATACTCTAATAAAGGAAACTGGTCAAATGAATATCCTCAGGCCTTCAAATCAATTGGTTTCATTAGTTTTATAACCAAGTGTCCGGGGCTCAAACAAATCTACCGTCCACAAATGGGGCCTCCATTTAACGCCAAAGCAAAGCTCCGTATGGATGGTTTCATTTCCAAAACTAAGTCCAGAAATAGATGAGTTTTAAACTGTTCTGATTAAGGAAACTGTTCAAATGAATATCCTCAGGCCTTCAAAATCCTTTCAATTGGTTTCATTTCCAAAACTAAGCCCAGAAATCGATGAGCTTAACTTCTATATCAGTATCTATACCAATACCATAAAAGAGAGAGAAGGGAAATGAAATGAAACTTCTATCCTACAAGAAAGGGTAAATCAAGAAGGATCTTATATTCATGACATAAGGATTTATCATTCTGTCATCAAACTTACAGAGCCATGATTAAGTGAGACTACGACCCCACAAATGCAGCATAAAACTACAAAAATGGCTACTAAATACTTGAACCTGATCTTTTATTTACCACTCACCAAAAAAAAAAAAAAAAACCTGGATCTTTATAGATTTCTGCTCGGGGTTGTGGAGCTTTCGGTATCTTGATGGTGAACTAATGTTGTGCAGTTGTCCTGTACAATTAAGAAACCTTATAACAATATGCGTAGGTAAAACGAAAAGGAAGTCATGCCAAATTAACCCTTTCATTAAATCTCTATGTAGCTTAAAATTGTTTAAGAGGTATGTGTGAAGCTCAAGTCTCCAATGAAACCAACAAGATTTGGTTACAATGTCCAAAAGGCAAAGAATGAGAAAAGGCTAAAACTGAAATAACTTTGTGTTGGGGATTTCCAACCCACCACAACGGAAGCGCATCACAAAATTAAGCAAACACAAGGAAAAGAAGAAAGCAGAATCTACGTGTTTAGCCCTCAATACCTACTCCACAGACAAGAAAGAATTCCATTATATTGATTCGAGTACAATGAAAAAAATATTACTCCTCAAGCCTTTGCCCGCTCATATTTTTTCCCCTCCCTAAATCTCCGAATATCTTTTTCTCTCTTGCTCCCTTTTTTTTCTCTCTCTAACCAATTCTGCGTATCACAAAGCACCTGCACTAACTGTTTTTACACAAAAATGGGGAGATCGGCTAAAAAAGAACCCTATCTGATTTGGCCTCTTTGCCAGTTTGTAGTGAACTGGGAACAACTCTGTTTGTTCACTCCTCCACCAAAAAGGAGACAAAAGTCCTAGTGAACCTTCAATTCCCAAGTTCTCACCCACAATGAGCTTCATCAGATTGATTAGATTAATCCAAACCATGATATCACCAAAATCATGGCAGCACCCAAACCCCAACCCATGGTAGGTGTTCATGCCAGCTCCAAATCACCAATTTGGACAATCCAAAAGACAAATTCCAATCTCACATGGAAATTAGCAATAGTAACCCAGAGGCTATTATTCCACATGGGTGAAGCACAAAAATTTGCTTCAGTCCGAAATGCTTTGCACATTTTCTGCAGACTCAGGTTCCAAATAAATTGGTTGTGGGGAAGAACAAGTAACTGCTAATGCATCATTTCATAAGTATGTTTATTAGCACATCATTGTATAATGTGTCAAGACATGTTCTTCTCTGGTAATTGGAGGGAGGGAAATCCACTTACCTCTGAGATACAGGAGTCCAAATTGTTGTTCCCTTGCAAGGGATTGCATACAGAATCATGCTCCTGGCAGACTGAAAGAAGATCAAAAGAAGAAAAAAGAAAATGAAATTGTGTGGCATCCCACTGTGAAACTGGAGATAGGTGATATCAATTTCAACATCATTTTGTCATTGCTGCCTATAGGCTCTCTCTACTGTTAAAAACATGTTCAATTTCTAAAATTTCCTAGAGTGATATTTCATTTCTACAATACCATGTGGAGATGAATCCATTCAGGAGGATCCGAGGATGAATTTCTTCCTAAAAATTCTGAGGAATAGAGCAGATTTAGCAATTCCCTAAATGATTACAAGCTCCAAAAGATGAATCAGGAGAATGGATTCGGTTTCTTAAACTACTGGTCAGAAAACACAATTAATCAGCATAAAACTTTCATAATGACCCAATTGACAACCCTTTCCGAAGAGGGATCAGAAGAATAGCGTTTGGGTATTTGTTAAATACACTCATGACTTAACCTACATCTAGTAACCACAACTAACTTTATGCAGTGCCAAAAGAAGTAGCTCAAGGTTTTATCAAAGTTGAGTTCTCTCAATGCCCCATAGGTTGGTTAGCACATTGATGTCTCCTGCTCAACCCTTTGGAGATGAAAGGTTTCTAGCCCTTCTACAGGGCTGGATTAGGAAGGAATGCACACCCCTAATTATGAACTGGGTATTATGGAAAATCTACCAAGTAAAATAAGTATCACAATGCCTAAGTAGGAAATGGTGGGGTTTAAATTCCATCTCTAACGGTTTTTATGTAAAACAGCCTGGAATGCCAAGAGAGACACAACATAGGTTCCAAGAGATCCTGCTGTTTGATTCAAATCTAATGACCCAAAGACGTTTGTGATTTGGGTTCGTTGTCTTGTGAGGTTAGCGACCAAGGAATAATTAAGGGCTCAGGGCATAGGAGTAGATCCTGTCTGCTATTACGCTATCTCCAGGATGAATGTCATGAAATCGAGAACCTTTTCTGCAAGTGTTGCTACCTTGCAGAGGTATGGTCTATATTGGATAGAATGCAGCTCTAAATAATCCTTGGCAATTCGAGTACTCAGTTGGATTGGGCTATTCAAAGTGTGAAAGTGAACAGTTTTACAGGTACTTTGTATAGGCTGGCTCTTGCAGCATCAGTTTATCGTCTGTGGATAGAGAGCAACACAAGAAATTTTCATAATAAAGCTAGTAGTACTAACTACTAAGGTGCTGAGGAATATTGAGAAAGATGTTTAGAGACACAGTTTGCTCTTAGGATGCTGCAGATAAGACGGATTCATTGTCTTGATTGGAATATATCTATTAAGATACTTAAACACTCACAGAAATTACAAATAACTGCATGTAGATTGTATAGAGGTGTCTATCTCTCTTTTTTTGGTGATAGTGCTTTCTGTTTTGGCCAATTATGGCTTGTATCCAGCGGTATGCCCTCTATTTTCTTTGCTGTGTGTGTGTGTGTGTGTGTTTTGGGGGGGGGGGGACATGTTAGACACAAACTAAGATTCTTGCTAAAGTAAATCAAGCTTTCAGAATTATTGGGATGCCAAGCTGGACTTCAATGCACAAAATAGCTCACAAGGACTTATTTCAATTTTAGAGTTTTGTGCCTTGGGCCTTGACATAGCAGGATGGAGAAAAAGGAGCCAATAACAATCAATTCAGAGACGAGGCCGAGTTTGTTTGGTTTGGCTGGGATTCTGCCTTTTATATCATCTAAGGCACCAATAGATAGACGCATTTTAAACAGATTATAGTGTTGCCTTCCATCGTTAGTAGTCAAAAAGTCTGTTCTGGAGTTCACAGTCACTGTCATTTGCAGACAACCAGAGACGGAACAAAATAAACAAACTAAAACAAATATCTACAACTGCCAAGCTGGCAGGCCCACCGGCTGGTATGTCTCAACATATTTAGGTTCCTCCACAAATGCTATAATGTATTTAAAGATTCCAAACCATTTAATAAATAGCATGTTGGGCATAGAGTTTAATAAATAGCATGTTGGGCAAATAATGTTTGTTTACTCTTTTATTATTACACAATGACAAAGCTCACTCAACCATGGAAAATGACCAGGGTAAACCTGCATTTTCAGTAGTGCCGCCCTCACAAGCATTACACAGATAATTCTCTCCGATGTTTTGATCCATTTGATCCACATCTTCAATCCTGAGATCATATACAAGTGACAAGTCACGCCACAGTCAATAATTGGAGACTACCTTCAGGAAAGAAGGAAGAAGAATTCATTGTAGTATCACAACATCTGGGATCTAAAAAAAATTATGATTAAGAAGCATGGAAGAATTTTATTCCCTAATTCCCATAATTTCCTTGACTTGGTCAACAAAGCTATTCTGCCATTGCAACAACTAAAATAAATATCTTGAGGGAAAAGCATGAAATGAATTATTAGTCATGCATTTAGAAAGCAAATGTCTGGTGCCATATCTACAATAAATTCTGTAATTTGTGAATTCATTTGATTCATTGTCTTGATGATCTAATTCGTTCTCATTCTCATACAAACATTTTGTATTCACTCACACACGTACGTATAGGAGCATCAGGCCCTACACATGAATTGTACGCTGCAAGGGTCCTCTCATAGCAGATGGTGATGTCATATTGGTGAGCATTTTGGTTTGTTTCTCTCTTTCTCTGCACTGTAGTGTATCATGCAACCATAGGAATATGGCCTCTACCTCTTGAACAAGGTTAGAATATACATACTACTTTCAACGTCCGTCTTCAACTTGAATTGGAGAAGAGGACAAAAAATACATTATCCAACCTGTTATCTTCCTTTGCTTTACCAGCAGTGCATTCTTCATGGCGTCCTACTACCGAGGAGAATGTTCTTCTATCCTGGCATAGGGATCAATGATATGGTGAAAGTAGAGCATCATTTAAAAAGAAAAACTGCTGCAAGCTATCATAAAGAGGTAGTTGTGCATTGCTAGGTACTCCTTTGTGGCAGGCATCAGTGAAACCCCAAATGACAGGCTGCTAGATGCATTAACAAGTGCATAGAAACTATATTCGAGGAGTCGAATAACACAGTTTTGAATGACCAAATTATATGTTTTAACTGTGGCTTTTCAATTGGGTGACAGAAAAACCTTGGGTGCCATAGGCCGACAAGATTATGTACAAAAATGGTCACAGTGCCAGATTAATACAATTCGATACAGCATCTTGGGTGAACTATATCATTAAAGATTCTCATATGCCCTTTTCGTGGCCCCCAACAGTATGCAAATGGCAGATGTTCAACAATCCACCTCATGTGCATCATATGTCAATTGTCAATCTTGAGACCACATTATTTTTTGACAAGTTAATTGAAACCAAAAAGACTTGAATTTTACCCTAGTAAACGCCCTCTTGTCAATCTCGTGACCAATTATTTTTTGACAAGTTAATTGAAACCAAAAAGACTTGAATTTTACCCCAGTAAACGTTCCCCCCCCACCCCCCCCCCCGCGGCGCTTTGTACCTCATCATTCATATGCGTGACAGCTTTCTGAATTTTCTGTAAGACGATTCCCAGACTCCGCAATTCCAACTGCAATGCCTGACCATTGTATTGTCACCGGGGAAGTTAGGAATCAACAATGACTACCTGCGATAAATCGGCTGTAGTTTTTCATTTTGCAAAAGAACAAACAGAATCTCAAACCATACCTTTTTTTCCAACTGCAAATTCTGTATGACCTCATCCTTTGTTGATAGTGTGTTCTGAAGGTGTGGCAAGTTAAGATATACTCCCAATAGATATCTTTAGCAGGAGGTTGAATTCAATAACCAGTGAATGGTAAACTTAGATGTATGTCAATGCTAGTATGGATATCTCTTCTATCTGTGGTTGGCAGTTGTTACTAATTTTGGTTTCTTCCAGCTGTGCTTCCAGCTGCAAAATTGTTTTCTCCTTTCTTCTAAGTTCATTTTCCCCATTTCTCAGTTTACTTTGTAGGTCAGAGATTTTGTCTGCATGAAACAGATTGCAACTCCAGCCTTACTGAACCAAAAACAATGAGCACATGCAGTAAAAATAAAGCTTGAACAATTAGCTTAGCAGTACAGAAGACAGGTACTATGATTCTGAAGTTCAAATCACCAAAGTTGCTAGATAATTACGGATTGATATATTATCTCGATTTTACTTGAATTCAGTGTTCTGGAACTCAATGTTATTTGACTTGAAAGATGATTCAGAAGCACCGTAGAAAACTCCACAGAATTTGCCGATAAATAATTAACATAAATAGCTAGGAGCATGATCGTGAGTTTCAATACAATCAAAGCCATAGGCTAGTTGTTGAAAAAATGAGAATAAGGAATTACCAACAAATACTCTCTCATAATCTGAAAGCTCATCCATTTTGCTCTTTAAGCGGGTCACTGAACATAAAAGGATTGTTAAGAATGCATATCATGCTTCCTCTAATACTGCAGATATAAGCATGAGGTATATAGCATACACGTGGAAATAATAAGTTGAGAAATCTACATACCTATTCCCTCTTTTTCACTCACAAGATGTTGCACATTATCCAAAACTTGTTTGACAGAGAAAGTCTCCTTTTCTATTGTATCGAATAGTAATAAATGAGCATCTATCTTCTCCGATACAATAGCCACCTTTCTATCTCTGGCCTGAATAGATCGCCTCATCTCACAAGTAGAGTCCTGCAATCATTAGGTGGATGGGTATTTATTGTTTATTAGGGTCATTGTATTGCATGTTGGTCGTATAAAATACTTAATGTCATAAAGCCAGTCCTGGCCTCCTGGGATATGTATTGCAGATTTGTGTTAGAAAGAACTGTGGGAACATATGTAAAACCCTTAAACTAATCAGAAAGAAAACAAACAACAGAAACACAGAAATAAACAAGATCCAAAACTTGGTTTCTAACACAAAACCAACATACAGTTGACTCTACCAAATTGTAGGTTCAGACACAGAAGTCTGCAAACTTTAAGCAACCAAACTCCCTAGAACATAAACATGAACACAAATCTCCTGAATGGAAGTCATATTCCCAGTTGAACGAATGCTCATTGTTTAACCCTATTCAGTTTCTCAAGCAAAGTTACAACGGCAATTAACATCACTTTCTCAGGTACAGAACAAATTAGATTCTGCAAAACTGCAAACCACAGACTAGGCTATATGACGATTAGAATCAAATCACACGGATATATAGGTTGTTGTGTACATGTTAAACCACTTCAGTTCAAGTTTGTACTTAGACATTGGTCCTTAACTTTTCTCTACAAGTTTTCATCAGTAAAAAGACGTAGGCATGCACTTAATTGCAAATCCGACAAGAAAAATTGTCAGCATTAGCAATTGATGAAAACAAAGTTAAAACCAGTTTATCAGATACAAACCTCGTAAACTTTTACAAAAGATTCCCTTGCCTGCAGTAAGCTTGTTATGGTTCCCTTCAACTCTTTTTGCTTGTTTTCAAGCATAGCATTGTCATTCTGAAGGTGACTCACCTGCAATTGTGTATTTGAACAAATAGCAAGAATTACCTAATTGGAGAGGTTTCTTTGCAGTCCAGACTGGACACTCCAGTCGAGATCTGTAGGGCCCGCCAGTGGGGGCCAGGCCTCCACTGACATTTTTGTCTTAATGAATTTTCTTTCATAAATACATTTGTATGTCATGTTATTCTCTACTTTTAATGATGTACTACCACAATTTCCTACGTTAGCAAAATGAGATGTCTAGTGCAAAAAATAGTCATCACTTACTATTTGAAAATATCTAATGAGTAACGTCCAAAATTCAGATGTGGCTAGACTATGTAATATATGCATTATACTTCATAAAATGTTCACAATTTTAACAATGGTCATGTTTCTTTCTCTCTGTTGATAGAACCTACAACGCAATTCAAATTTGGAGATTTTGGAATAAAATATGAGAAAAAGACATTCTTTATTATGGAAGCAAGATTGCTAAACTTGACATCTTAGTTATTGTGAATTGAGTAAGGACTGGTTACAATGAAAGATCCCTCACTGCACATTTTTCCAAAGATGCATACACGAGCGAGCGATTCTTGTAGACTTGATCCGCTAAGACAATTCAAGCAATTGGTTTGTTTTGACAATTTATGTAAGTAACTTTTTTAAATATGAGTATGTTAGGTTTTTACAATCTTAGCACAAATGTTTTTTTTATTCCTAGCATTGCTTATTACGATGGGGTGGGTGCCCCCATTAATGATGATTCCTTGCTCTGCAGTTTGGGCCCACCACAGTTCGTTCCGATGATTCGCTCCATTCATCTTTTACGTCGCATTGTGGATTAATGGTATCCTCTATAAAGTTCTACTTGAGACTATAAAGGTAGCCAATCAAAGTTTTGTTGTAGCATAGTCTCCAAATCATGCCTCTTGACCAATTTTTTGGCAGCAATTATGCCGAAATTATGTAGCTAGGTACCAAGTGATTCAATTTGATCTTAATCTTTTGTTGATGGTCTGTGCAATTATATAAAAAAGTGGAATGGATTGGACCATCAAAGTGGAACCCGTGGTGGGCCCTACAACCCTCCACAGGACGTCCTGCTTACTCACTTGAAACACTCGCTTGACGTAGTATTCAGAAAAGTGTGGGCTCAAAACTCACTTGATCTCCATCAAGATTTCTCCAAACACATAATTTGCGAAAAAACAATCACAATGTAGACAAGACAACTCAATTTTGCTACGGCTAGATTACAAACCTTCCTTTCAAGTTTGTGCCGAAGTTCTTCGGATAAAGCCAATTCCGCTTGCAATTCCGATACCTTTCTTCCAAATTCTTCCTCCGTTTGCTTTTGTTTCTAGATTCAGTCATCGACAGCCTTATTAACAAAATTTCAATAAACCCTAATATTGAATAACTACGCATGCATTTATGTGCAATGTATGAATGCATTGCAAATGAAAGGAACTGAATTACTGAAATGAACCTGGTTTGAAAGCGTGAGTTGTTCGGTGACAGAGTGTTCTCTTTCCTGAAATGCGCATGGATAACGATGAGAGAGAGAGAGAGAGAGAGAGAGGCGCAGGAGAGACTCACTCTGAGTTGACGAACTTCGGTGACTAGGGTTTGAAGATGGAGCTTGAATTTAGACAATTTGAGCAGCTCCATTTTTTCCCTCCAAAGTTTCTCTCACCCGCACCAACAGTTTGGGGTATGAATTTTGATGCTGGCGTCCCCTTGTTCACTGTGTTTGGGAAGCAGATGCACTCGACCGTTGTGCTGAGCCATGCCGAGCCACCAATTAAGTTTGCTTCACCTCATATTTGATTTTCCTCATCAGCAACTACGGGAAATTATGTCTGATTGTTACTTTCAAAATTAATTGACGTGCATGCAAATTGACACAAAATATCTGATTATCAAAAAAAATTAGGTATTATATTCTCGTCCCGTAATTGTATAAATGTTCAATTATATCCTCATTAGTATTTAATTTCTACACAGAGGGAGAGAAAATTAGAAATCAGGAGTACCATGAGTTTTTGGTGATTCAACGCAATTGGTTCTTAGGAAAAGGAAGAGAAAGGGAGAGAAGGAAAATTATTCAAATTCCTATTCAACTTTCTTTCCATTTTCTCTTCAATTTTCTTTCTAATTTGCTTCTTAATTATTTTCCCTTCTTTTCTCTTTCTTTCCCTAACTTCCAAACATACCCTTAAATTTGAACAAAAAACTCAAATGTAGTGTCATGTCTTGAGTGTACGTGGTTGCTGACAAGGATAGTTTGTGAACTCGTTGGTTTGATTCACTTGACTATCACATATTTTGTTGTGAGTTTGTTGGATCTAGACAGGATTTTCCTTGTAACGACCCGCGCTAGCTAACTTGCTAACTCTTAGTCTGTCCACGTGAATCAATAAGTTAACCTCAAGTTATACAATTGCTGCTTAGGTTTGTTTATATATCAAATTAACTTTTCATAGTTTTTCGATGTGGGATCTCACCGGGGACGAAGGCAGGATTTCAATTTAGAGGTGGCACCCAAAATCAATTTTCTTCTTTCTTCCGCCCGACCCACACAAAGATAGTCAACTGTAAAACGAAGTGAAATTTTGGATAAAAATCTCAGTTAATTCTTGAAGTTGGTGTCAAGAAATATAAGACATTACGCACACAAGTGCTTTAATTTTTATCCGAAAAAAGTGGACTTTTCTAGCGATGAACTATTTTTATGGGCGGAGTTAGTAATTCGTATAAAAATAGTATAATTTTTTTAAAATGGTAATAGCGATATCCGAAAAGATACAAATTTTCAATTTGCTAATCATCCATGACATACTTAATATAAAAAAATACACATTTTTATCAATTAATCACTTATCGCCATGTTTAATCCCAAAAATTATATACACATTTTGAAAAATAACACTATTTTTCAATATAAAAATAGTTTTTCTTTTTCCGAATCTGGGGTGGCATGTGCCACCCCCACTCCCCTATTGATCTCCGTCCCTAGATCTCACAATCACCCCCGCCAACATCCCTATTGCGTTGCAGTTGCATGGTCCAACAACTTCCACCCACCAAGCGATGTGAGACAAGTACTCGCTTAAGCAAGTCAAGCTCCTCAATCTCATCTCATGTGGGACCCGTTCAAGCACCACAAGCATCTCAAGGTGCTGCCTTGTCGGGCCCACCCAAACACGTCTCCTAGCGGGGTCCGCTTCACACTTCCGGTTGGTGCAAACTCTAATACCACTTGTAACAATTCGCGCCAGTTGACTTGTGAACAATTAGACTAATCGCGTGACTCAAAAAATTAATCTCGAGTTATACAGTGATTCAACGAGTACCCTTATACAGCAATTCATATTTCAATGAATTCTCGACGTGGGACTCTAGCCCAAGGTGGGCTCTTACATTTTTGGTGCACAATCAGGAAAGGAGACGACCAAGTCAATATTTAATTACTGGGATGAGGAAGAAGATGGGTTATATCATAAATATTCACAAACTTTCAGATGAAGAAAAGATATTAAAATTTTAAAACTATGAAAAATTACATCAAAACAATAAACGAGTAATCACGTTGAAATTCTCAATTTGTTTTGGAGTTTGCCGGCCCCAAACAAACAAAGTTGCAATATACTGTATTTAATTAATTACAAAATGAATTGAAGTATTCTACTGGTTGCAGTCGCTAGTTGTTGGCACTTTTGTAATCGTTTTCTTGATTAGATGATAAACTAATCAATTATTGAATTTCTTTACAGTGTGCAAACGCCCCGTTTGCATACGGCGGATCTTGGCTGTCCATTCCGAGATCCAATGGCTCGGAGTGGTGAGACTCTCCTCCTTCAATGCATTTCAGATGTAAAAAAAAAAAAAATGAGCACCACCTCCGAGCCGTTGGATCTCGGAATGGACGGCCGAGATCCGTCATGTATAAACACCTCGTTTGCACAAGGTACGTAAATAAGTTATTCTCAAGTAATTAATATGCAGTCTTGTGTATCATTGTGTGCCGACCATCACCCGTTGCTAATTAACTCTACCTTGTGTGCGATTATTTATGAATGAAAAATTAGGTGTGTAGTTATCCTAAGTTACATAAACATGACTTTCTTAATAGTATTGTTACCTGGTAATTAAGAGTCATAACCATTACTTGCTAATTCTTTGTTCAATTCGAATCGTTATGATGTTATGTAAAAGATTTTCATCCAAACACCAATTGACCGAGAGTAAAACAAGAAATATAAGCACAGTTTATCGGATCCGGGGACTTTGGCACTACAGGGTCGTAGTCCCCCAATCACAGTCGTCTGTTTGCCAATCAGCGGCTTAGATTATCTTCATGCCATCTTTACGTAAAGATAAGTATTTACTTGTAGAATAATCCGGGCTGTTGATTGTCAAATGGGCGGCTGTGATTGGGGGACTACAACTCTGTAGTGCTTTGGGTACTACAAGGTCCCCGGACCCCAGTTTATCATACATAAACATCAGTTTGTTCCTTGAAACTCGCCTTTGGAGAAAAAAAACAAAGAAAGAACGCGACAAAAGTAAGAAAACATAGTCGGAGCAATTGGCCCATCCGTTCGTGTTTTGTACTTAGTGTTGTGAGGATATGAGTTCAACTCCTATAGAGAAAAGGTTGATACTCTTATTTATGGGTTGGGTTCGTTTGGTATTAGGGTAATGTAGTTACTTCTAAATGCCCAAAAAAATTGAAAAGCTTGCGGAATGCATCACGAAATCTCTCTTTAAAATACATTACGTCAAGGTAATGAAGTATTCCTAAAATATTGGTGTTATAATTAAATATATCTCCCAATTTCGTCTGATAATGCTAGAATCAACATCATACAAAGGTGTGTTATTTGTGATAGTAGTTCAATGACATTTTACATGCACTTATTCGACATCTGACCGTCAATTTATTGTTGGTGTATCCGTCATTTGATATGGATGTGTGTTATTTGTTTTCGTGTACAAATGGTATTTTTCAGTTGTATTAGATGCACACGGTAAATTTTAATTCAAATTATCAACGAATTTCGTGCCCTCCAAAAAAGGTAGATGTATTACTACCATTTCAAGTGCTAATTTGGTTACACGACATGTTAGGCTCTGATGCTTTATTGATGTCACGCCAGAAATAGTCACAAATTACGAATTTTGCATGTGTTATTAAACAACTTTGAGGGTAGTCATCAATCAAAGTAAAGACTTTACCGTCAAGTTAGTTCGATTGGTCGGTGATTTTGTTTTCACGTAATTGACACAAGATTTGATTCTTGAGGTCAGGTCGTAAAAAAAAGTAGTCAATTATTGTTAATTGCCCTGCCCCGGCGTGTCTTCTATCTTTTTTTGGGGGGGTAATTCAGAATTTAGTGTCTCCTGCCTTTGATCACGACTGACGAGGAAATTAATCGATGTGCATTTAAGCTAGCCCAGACACCCGTAATCTTTGATCCAAAAGCAACAAAAAAAAAAATGTGAAAGACATCACAACATTTTCCACATGCCAAAATGAACACCCCAAAGAATTCTCTCATAAAAGAATCCCAACATATCAAATCGGACCAAAATTTCCATAGACACACGTGATAAATTACACAGAACCCACAATTTCAATCAGTTATTTTGGACGTTATTCTATAAATAGGAAGCCCAGAAGTACACTTTACAGTGATAGCATCATGTGTCGAATTAGATTTGATATGCAGCAGGCAAGTTTCCCATGACTCGTATACGAAAGCAGCCCAGGACCATTACTTTACAACGAAGGAGGACTTGGCATTTGTCACTCGCACCAAACTATGTTAGGCCAATGATATGATAGGTAAGGAGACCGATTCTGTTCACAACCACTGGCAGATAGTGAACCATTTTTCTCTTCTCTTGTAGACTCGTATAGCAAATAAAGCAACTAGGTTGGTAAATATAAAACTCAAATCTCTTAGAGCATCTCCACCCCTTGCCCAAATTTGATTTGGTATGGAGCACTTTAATGGGCAAAAGCAAATCTAGGTGGAGTATAAATTTGAGTAAAAGACTCATTAATGGCATTGTTGTAAATTTGAGGGGGGAGAAAATAGCCTTCAAAATTTGATGTTGGATTTGGTTCTTACCAAATTTGGTGAAAATTTTGAGTAATATCAAATTCGGTGAAGGATTTGGTGAAGGAGTGGAGTGGGGTTTTTTTGGTGTTTTTTTACTCAAATCTAAGTTTGATGTAGGATTTGGGTAAGGAGTGGAGATGCTCTTACTACATCGGTTCCAAATTGTTGGTTTTGTCGGATTCCAATGTAATTTTTTAATTGTTCATATATTTCAATCTATAACGTATTTTATGTGCAATATGGATCTTATGTGATATATCTTAACGTTTAAAACTTAATGCTTTCGCTCCGGCTGTAAGGTACTAGATGATAAAATTGAAAACTAGAATTGAGAGCTGAAGATTAAGTTTTTTTTTTTTTTTTTGAAAGGCAAAAGAAATTTCATTAATTTTAAAATTGTTACAAGACTAATAAGAATAAAGAAACAACAATAAGCTCAAAGAGCAAAACAAATTGTCCAATCCGAGACCTAAACCAACGATTGGCAAGAAACCAATCGAGGGTACCCATTGGGACAAGCCCACCTAAAGGCCTAAGCCTAACACCCTATGGATCTAAAAAGCTCCTAAAAACACCCAAAGGCCCACAAAGACTAGATATGGGACAAGCCCAAAGAATTAAAACCCTAAAAAGCACACACAGCAATCAAAAGAAGACAGCTGCTGCCACCGCTATCACTAGAACTGGGGAACGAGCCCATGTTGTTGCCCGCTAAACAGCCTGGCTGCCACACTTAAAGTCACCGGAGATCAGAACCTGCCACCTGTGGCTACCGCCCTCCACCATCCTCACTGCCCAAACCCAACCACCTACACCACCCCGCTACAAACCTTAATCCAGGAACCAAACTACTTCTCCGCCGCCAGGAAAACGGAACCACCGCACCACCACTAGTCGTTAGGTCGAGAACTGAAGACATCCAACAATAAAACCGGCGTGGCACCGGACCGACAAGCCGTTAGGCGAAAAGGGAGCGCATCCAGCAATGCGATCCAATGTCGGAAAACCGAAAACGGAAGGAGAGAATGAGCAGGGGAGGGAGGGCACCCATTGCCAGTAACACCTCCATCATCGCCATCAGAGCCTCCAATCGCCGTTGCGCACCACCTGAAAAAAGAGGGAAAAAAAAACAAAAGAGAGAGAGAGAGGTGTAGATCCTCCCCACCCGCTGCCGAGGAATGGGGGGGAGGGGAGGGAGGAATGTTTAGAAGGAGACAGTTAGGGTTTGAAATATTTTAAGAGAGAGAGAGAGAGAGAGAGAGAGAGAGAGAGAGAGAGATGAGTCGTTTAGCATGTCAAATACTATTAAATTGTGAAAGGCAAAGCTGAAGATTAAGTGCCAAAAGTTTAGTGCTAAATTTTTTAAATTGAAAAGCTGTTTGATAAATATATTTAGCACTTAATTTTTTTAAAAATGATGACTTTAATTTTAGATTCATTAGTTATAGTGATTCTCTTATACTTTCACTAATGGTCAACATGTATTTATAGTAGTGGTGGAGTGGTCATTGCGGTGACGAGAGGATGGAGTTGTGAAGTGGTGACTGTGGTGGCTGTGGTGGTGGTTGGAGTGGTGGCGGCGGCGTGGTGGGATGATTGTGGTAGTGGTGGTGTCGTGGTAGTGATGGTGGTGGAAGGCTGATGAGAGTGGTGGTGGTGGTAATGGTAGTGGTAGTAGAGGCGGCAACGAAAGAGTATTTGCAGTAGTGGTAGTGGTGGAGTGGTGGTGGTGGTAGTGGTGGGATGATTGTGGTTGTGGTGGTGGTGTTGGAGTGGTGGTGTCGTAGTAGTGATGGTGGTGGAGGGCTGATAAGGGTGGTGGCGGTGGTAATGGTAGTGGTAGTGGTAGTGGTAGTGGTAGTGGAGGCAGTGGCGGAAGAGTATTTATGGTAGTAGTGGAATAATAATTGTAATGGCGATAACAGTGGTGGTGGTGATAGCATTGGTGGTAGTGGCGGAGTAGCGGTGGTATCTAGGGTAGGAAATTTACGACACGATATGATAACATGATTCAAACTCGACACGAAGTACAATTGAATTCAATTTGTCGCAGTTCAAAAAACCAAAAAAGCCCTGACAATAATATCAAACATTCTTGTTCATGAAACACAGTTAGGTTTCTTGGTTTAGTGGCTTCAAAACCCTATTTGGATAATGGTTTTTTCTTTTTGAATTCTTAATCGTTTTCAACTTTTGTATCGTATCATCGACATTTTTTTGAACTTTAGTAGGGGTTTATGAGTTCAAAAAAATCTATATAATATTACACAACGGTTTTTTCAAAATGTCCTACGTGGCATTTCCATATTGCAAAGATCTCTCATCTCTCTTCTAATCTATATCTATACAAGAAAACTTGCCTTTCCAAAATAACCTTTCATTAATCATAGAAAAGAAAAAGGAAAGTAGATCAACAAAAAACACCACATGAAAGAAAACTACTTTCTAAAAAGAACAATCCTTTCATCTGGGAGTTTCAAATTTAAAAAAAATTCTCTTTCTCACTATCTCAATTACCAAAAAAGAAAATTTCATAAAAACTCACAGATGAAAAAAACACCATCCTTTAATTCATGTGCGAATTTCAAATTTCATAAATCCTTTCTTTTTCTTTTGACATCCAACCATCATACGAAAATTTAATTTAAGATATCTCTCTCTCTCTCTCTCTCTCTCTCTCTCTCTCTCTCTCAAATGATTTTTGTTGTGAAATGGATATTATAAATTTGGTAAATCAACAAAAAAATAAGAAGGAATCTCTTCGTGATGCTTCAAAATTACATATTTTTTTGTTGTGCACGAAATAATGGGTTTTATTAGATGTTAGTAGTTTTTTTTTTTTTTTTTTAGTTTCACTTATTGAACTTACACAATCATAACAGGGGTGGCGGCATAGCATTAGCCAGAATACTTGATGACAAAAACACTGCAGGTAGTATTGTATGGTTGGTTAAAGTTGTCAAATTTCATCATGTGCCTTTAAGCACGGGCAAAGCACTAGTGGTATTAAATTATTAATCACTTTAACCATTATTTAGAAGCTTCCCCTGAAACCCTCTGTTGAATTACAATAAAGCAATGGAAGTAGTAGGTGAGGTGAGGTGAGGTGAGGTGAGGAAATAGGAAAGGGCTTTGCTTGCCGCCCCCAACTACCGCTCCTGAATTCCTTGTGTTCTAGATATTACATTTTGGTTTGTGGATAGGAAGGATCTCTTTCCCATCCCATTTTGGTGATCATACTACTAAAGACAGGGTAAATTTTACTGACGTCCCCTCAGGTTTCTAATAAATACAGTGACCTCTCATGTGGTTTCTGAAAATGCATTACCTTTCCTTCCTTTTTTAAATTATTCCCTAGATTCTCCCTTCTCCTCACTTCCGTTGGTTTTCAAAAAAGTTTTACAAAAAGTTGTTTTCAATTTAAAAAAAAAAAAAAAAAAAGTTTTCATAAAATGTTTTCCTAAAATATTGTTTTAGAACAAATAAAAAACTGTTTATTTTTTTGAAAAAACTTTTTTTAACTCTAAAAAAAAACTTTATTTAACAGTTTTTTAAGAGTTTTTTTTTTTAAAACACAATAATTTTTATTTAAAGATGTTTTATTAAAAAAATATCGAGTACAATTTAAATAACTACTTTTTGAAAAAGTTTTGCCAGAATAGTTTTTGCAAACAATTTTTTAAAATAAGAAAGTTTTGAAAACATTTTATTGGATAAAAAAAACTAGTAAATAAATAAAGTGAAAAGCAAATGGTCAATTTTAGTAGGAAGACTTATCCAAAACAGAGTATAGTATTTAGGTTACATCCAATAATCATTGGGATTAAGATATCATTATCCATAAATGTTTCTAATCATAAGTGGACCCCAGTTTGATGATGACCAACTAAAATGATTTGCAGTCATTACTATTACTATGATCCAGACTTTTAAGATCAACCGTTGTATCTTTTCAATGACACCGATATTGAATATGTTGATGAGTTAAAATTTTAATTGTAAAAGAATTGAAAGAGAATTTTGGAGAGAAGTTTTAATGATGAGAATGAAAATTGTTGCTTAGAGTCAGGAGTGTAAATTTGATAGGGCTCGGCCCATACATCGTCTGGCTCGGTATCATGGGGCGGGCCGCCTTTTGTAAACAAATCTAGGACCCTTAATAGTGTTTATGTATTTTTTTCTCTAAAGTTTGTGGTGACTATTATTAATGTGTAATTATTCTTTGTTTGTGCATTTCGATTAGAAGAATCGAAGAAGTAAAAAAAATCCAAATAGGATGGCCCTACATTTGGCTAAATTATTTTTTGAATATTTTTCAATCTTTAACGAATTTTTAGGTGCTTTTATTCATAATTTTTTTTTGGGTACTTTTTAGAGTCCTTTTGTCATGACTAAATGATTCATTCAAAAAATTTAACGCGCATTTGACAAAAACACAGAAGGAACAATAATACCAAACGTTTTTATTCAAACACAATCTCATGCTAATTAGGACTACGTTTCTTGGTTTAAGACATTTCAAAAGCCTATTTGGGTAATGGATTTTTTCCTGAATTTCTAATTCAACTTTTTGTCTTAGTGTTTCATAGTTACATTTTCTTCGCTTTTTGTACGGGTTAATGAGTTAAAAATTTCAAAAATTGAAAAGCGAAAGGTCAATTTTAGTAGGTATCCAAAGGATCTTGTTACACGTACATATGCAAATGCACAGAAAATACACAGAACGTGCTCGGAGCCACTTTTGGATCTCACACGAGTGATCCAGACCGTTCATTCTTCTTAGAACATTTTTCCGAGTGGGCCTACAAAAATTCAGCTCAATCGGACGGCTAGAAGTGGTCGAATCAAAGTCCCACCGTTTCAATGAAATACTCAAAAGTGGGTCCCCGAGCACGCTCTCTGCATTCTCTGTACCTATGGGTCGGTACCCATAGTATTAGTTTTACATTTTGTGAAAGTGATACATCCACTAATCACAGGGATTAAGATAATCATTGTCCATAAGTGTTTGAGTTTCCAATCATGGGCGGACTGTCTGATGATGACCAACTAAAATGATGGCTAGTCATTACTTTGATCAAGACTTTCATGACCCATTTACAGCTAAGCTTGCTTTTCCCAGATATAGAAATTAGAAATTGACACTCCCCTCACTATCTCCATTACTACTACTTTGCTAAAAATAGCAGCATCTTACCTAATTGTAATACTCCCACTACTCCTTCGGAAGCGGGGATGGTACAGTGCACCAAATGTGTTGTACCATGTAGTGCATATCTGAATCGTTAAAAATACTTTTGGACGGTTGAAACGCTGCGTTGGATGGTGCAACGCATTTCCGGCACTACAGGGTCCCCGGATCTGTACTCCCTCTGTTCCAAAAAGTTGCAATATGGGTGAGTTTTTCAAATGATAAAATACGATAAAATTTTCATTTTACGAATCTTTGATTTTAGAAAAAAATCCTTCCTCATTTGATAAAATCAACGAGTGATTTTAGCAAATGTTAGTTTTATCAGATTTTATCATTTTGAAAACTCATCCATAACTTCCAATCAATTTTTGTAAAGAAACATGATTTTTGCAATTTTCATAAGAAAAAGAAAAGACTTCAAAGTTTGGCTTTCAGTGTTTTAAGATCACACACGGTATAATGGAGTTATTATTATTATTTTGGTGATGAATCATATGTTAGTTGTACTAATAATTATCTGTATTTGAAACATCAATAGAAAGGTGAAAAAACCAAATATAGCTCAAGAATTAGCTCTAATAGTAAAAATAACGCAAACTATTATTGAAAAAATTATTGGTTTTTATTGAGATACCTTCACCCTTCAATGAGACCAGATCCCCTGTGCCGAGGGCTTTCCGGCCGTCGAATCACCCAAAAACATTTAAAAAAAAAAAAAAAAACAGAAAACACGATCCAATGGCTCAAAATCCCTCGGCACAGAGGCAAGGGGTTTTGGGCACAGAGGATCTCACACCACCTTGAATGCCCAACGTACTTTATGGTACTCCGAGAGCCCCCAATCACTTTTTCTTCGCAATGGGAAATTGAATAGTCAGGCTAGGTTTGGAAAGTTTTTCCTTGAAAGTTGCCTAGTCCCAGATTGTATGACCACCTTTAATAAATTAATTGGGCGGATTAAAAATTAGTAAAAATTACGTCTGGAAGATTCTGAGGGGGCGTTCCTTCAACTTACTCAACGTATCAACCGTCGATCCGACATAAAATCTGTTGACCGCTCTAACAAACCGATCCGACGGTACAGCGAGAACGTAGTTGTAAGTAAAGAGTCTTTAGCCAACAAGTCGTCTAAGTCTGTCCTCTCAAACAATAGCTATAGCTCAACCGAACATTCTAGCTAGGACTTGTGTAGATATGCGTGGAGGGCCTTTGACCAACTAGTCGCCTGTGGTGACGGCATGTCCTCTCGGACAATAGCTATGGCTCAACGGATGTTCCATAGTATGTCGGGTCACGACCATGAGGATTGCTACGCTAGTTGTCCTTCTCACCTTTTTTGCCGTTCAAAAAAAAAAAAAAATTTACTAATAAGAGCGTTCCTTCCTTGTCATCAAAGCGTTAGACCCTCCGAGAAAACCTCACTCAAAAGTCACTTCTTTACTTCTCCCGAGGTCCAGTCCCTCTCTCAGTCTCTCTCCTCCCCTTTACCTCTCTCCTCTCTCAATGGTGGGGAAAGAGCACCAGACGACACAGTGCGCACACCAACAACCTCCACTGTCCAAGGAGATCACACAGCCTTAACTCTCCTGTTCCCTCTCTCTCTCTCTCTCTCTATACATATTGATTTCAGTTTCTCTCCGGTAGTATTGGAATTGGAAAAATACCCAGATTACTATTTTAAGTTTTTTCTATGATTGAATTGAAATGTGTGACTCTGTGATGAGAAATTTGGATTGGGTCGGGTGGTGAGTTGAGATGGATCCGAATGAGGGTGCGTTTCAAACGGCGCGGTACAATTACGCGGAGATCTGGCCGTTTCCAGTCAACGGTGGAGGTGAGCCCGGATTGGACTTGAGGAGGCTGCAGTTTGGGCAGAGCTTGGGTCTGTTTGCGGAGAATGCTGTGAGTGTGGATCGTGAGGTTTCCGGTGATGATCCGACGATGGTTACGGATCACGGTAGAGCTCGGAGTAAGAAGCGGCGAGATCCGGCTACGGCTCCCGAGGATGAGTCCGTTAAGGCTGTGTCGACGGGCAATGGCGGCATGGTATTATTTCAGAGATGAATTCTTGTTAGATTTGCATTGAATTTTTCAAATTACACGTTCGTGAGCGTGTGAAATTTTAGAAAGTGAAAAATTATGACTGTATGTTTTTTTTTTTTTAAATTGAAACCTGTGTCGTTTATATTTTTAGCTTTTCCGTAGCTTTTCCGATTCTTATCCTCGACGTTAAAAAAAAAATAACTATTTTATTAGTACCTCTCCGTCCTAAATTGCTAGTCTATTTTCTTTATAAATTTGGACCTCTCAATAAATAGGCAAAATTACCACCAGGTTGGTGGCCCAGTGGTGGAGGCATTCGCTTCCGCAGCTTTGTCTCAGGTTTTTGACTCCTTAAAGAGTTAAAGCAACGTTCATGGGCTCTGCTGGGGTGTAATGCACTCCGCTGGTGCCCTGGTGGTGGGTCCCTTCGTATGCGTTGGGTTAAATCTGGCCGTCAACGGGTGACCCCGGGGCCAGGGCCTCAGGTGCAGTGAAGTCCCCACAAGAGCACCTTTTTTTCCAGTTCAAAAAAAAAAAAAAAAAAGGCAAAATTGTCCACATGTAATATGTATCTTGTATATCCGATCTTAGTATTATTAAGCAAAATTTATAAAATAAGAAAACAATAAAGATTGGGAAATATGTGCAATTTGTTAAGCGACACGATTGTCCAAAAGGGGTATGAGCAATTTGTGATGAAGAAAGTACATGATTTATATTTGTACACGCACTACGCTGGAGTATATGTTGACTTCATAGTTTTTTTTTTTAACTGGACGTCCGGGTCAACTTGCACACAACTCTACTAATTTTAAGGCCTTGAGGCTGGAGATAACGACTGGGCATAACTTCAATGACCCCAAGAGTTTGCTGTCAAGGGAATACATCAACTTCATAGTTCATGCTACTATAAGCTATGTTCTCATTGATTCCCCCACTGAAGGAGTTCTATGTATTTGTTGAAACGACAATTAGATGTAACTTATTTTATTGAATCCCTGCATCAGATTTGAAATCTTGAGTATTAAATAGTAATTGTTTCGAATCCATTACGATAAAGCCTTCAAACTCACTGATACATGTGTAAGCAACCAAATCTTAATTTGATCGATTTTCAATGAATAATAAAGTCAAACCCTTCATTTACAATCCACATCTATCCAAACAAAGTCTTAGCTTCTTGGGCAATGGAGATTTGGTCGGGAATCAGTCAGATGCTTGAGATGCGTATCAATGAGTTCGAATTCTGATCTGAATAGATTAGGATTGAACTTCACCTCAATAATGTACTACTGGAAGTTTAGAAGTCTAACATGATGGTTTTGGTTGAACTGGACAGGACGATTGTGACGGTAAACGTATTAAGATGGGGGGATCTGGTGATGGCAATCTTGATTCCAAAGCTGAAGCAGAAGCGAATTCAAGCAATCCAGCGGAACAGAATACAAAACCACCCGAGCCACCTAAGCAAGATTACATCCACGTACGAGCAAGAAGAGGCCAAGCTACTGATAGCCACAGTTTAGCAGAAAGAGTAATTTACCTTTACACTTTCAGCTCTCTAACAATTTTTGAAATTTCCAACTAGGATGGCAATAAGTGAGTCACCGTAAATTCCTTTTTTTGATTGGCAAGTCACCATGAATTCCTTTAGACCGTTGTTGTGTCTCTGTGTTGGGAATTAACAATGGCTAAGTAGTCTGTAAAAGTCTAAAACTTTTGGTTTAGTTTTTTCTAATTGAAGTTTTTGGTGGACAGGCTAGAAGAGAAAAGATTAGTGAGAGAATGAAAATTCTACAAGATCTGGTGCCTGGTTGTAATAAGGTGAGTATAAGGTTCCGTTTTTCAAACCTCATCTAGCTGAGTTAATTTTTTGAAGGTTGGTTTGTAGTTGTAGCTTTTTGGATAAGATGGATTTCCTGCTTTCTTTTAGTGTTGTTTTTGGAATTGGTTATTTCTAGCTGTAATAGACTCACATCTTGAACTTCCCAAGCCATGACTACTAAAAAATGAGTAAAACCAACCAAGCCACTTCGAATGAGATTCTTTCCTAAAGTTACCCAATTTGAGAGGCGAAACTGAACCCAGACCAATCCCATTGCTAGAGGGTTCTGCGTCAGCTCCAAAGAAGAACCAGACAGGATTGTTACTTCAGTGTTCAGACTGACAGACTGTTATATGCTTTATTGTGTGCTTCACCAAATGGCGCGATGGTTCTTAGCTGTATGAATCTCTTCTTCCTTGTTTCGTTCTCTTCTCTTATTTAAGTTTGGAGCCCCTGATCCTACTACACACTAAAATTGAATGCTAATAGAATAGGAATGAATTACAATACTTAACTGTTAAATGAAATATACTACGTGTGCTATTTTAAAAAAAAATCCCGTACTTGTGTTGCAACTTTCACAAGTACTCCATGAAAATAAGATGTATCTACCCCAATGTATTGAAAGGTTTGATCCAAATTTGGCCAGACATGCAGGTTTTCAATCCTATTGATTCTTGTCACCAGCTGAACTCTCAAATACTCTCTTTGTCCGTGTTTGGTCTGCGATAAACACATTGTCGCCTTCCTAGAAACAAATTTCTTGTAAGCTAACCAATTGGGTTTCATGAATGTTGTGGTTGTTTAACAGTAGGAAAAGTCCCTTCATTGCTTTTTTAAGTTCTCCAAACTTGTGGGTATACTCACGTTTTCTGCTTAGGCATGAACCTGATATGTTTTTTTGTCAAGATTCTGTTTGTGATGAAGTTTTATTTGGATATAGGTCATTGGTAAGGCATTGGTCCTTGATGAGATAATTAATTATATACAGTCACTACAGCGCCAGGTTGAGGTATGCATGCTTCTTTTCATCATGATTTACCGTGGTAGTCAATTTTGATTTTGTTCCCATTTGAACTTGAACTTGAGCAAGACAAGTTTGTGTTGGTTGTAGTTCTTGTCAATGAAGCTTGAAGCTGTGAACTCGAGAATGGACCCTGGCCCTGAAAGATTTCCAGCGAAAGATGTGAGTCTCAAAATCGAGCTTTTAACAAGAAATCTTGAATAATTGACTTTTTTCACTTATATTGCTCGACAGTTCCTTTCCTGTAACATCTTGCTGTTATCTTGTGCACATGCATGTGCATGAAGCACTTTGGGTGTGTATGAGTGTACCAGAGGATGGATGCATTAGGGGCTTGTGGATCCGAAGCTAAAAATACCACCATGTTAGATTGGGGTAAGAGGGAATGCTCCATCTTTAAGAGGTAATGGCACATAAGGGTCTTGCCCCAGAGGGTAGAAGGCTCCTTGAACGTCTGGTTTTCTGCTAATTGGCAGATGGAAACGGGTAGAGTCTGGAGTTGCGTGGGAGGCGTGTCAACCTGAACTAATATAGGGATACTGGGTGTTTTTTTGGGTTTTTATAGTGCAACGTAAAACCAGTTCATGAGGCCAGTGGGCCAAAACAAACGGTATGATGCAGATAGGTCGGTGTAATTATCATTTCAATGAAATTATTTAAATTTCGTTAACCGACTCTGAAAGTTTTCTCAATTTCTATCTGCATTGAGAACAATGTGATTACAACACCTTTGATACATTAAGTCCAAAAAATTCGGTGGAGATTCCTTCCGTCTCTTTTCTTTGGTTTCTTTTCGAATTTGTTAAAGCAATCTGATATTGCATTTCAGTTTGGTCAACAAACATTTGACACGGCTGGAGCGGCGTTTGGATCACAAGCACCAAGGGAGTATGAAAGGAGTTCATCACCAGAATGGTTGCATATGCAGATTGGCGGTAGCTTTGAGAGAACGACATAACATACTTCTTCCCTTCAGTGAGTGCCAACAGAACATACCCAATCAAACATAAGCTTCGTTTCAGGCATGGAACCATGGAAATGTTTTAGACTACTAGAATTCATAAACGAATATTTCCATTTTTAGACTACTAGAATTCATAAACGAATATTTCCATTTTTTTTGGTTTTTCGGAAAATGTTTTTGACGCTTCACATTCTCTGTTCCAGTATCCGAGCAGACTGTCCTGGAAATGTTGTTGTTGTAGAATTGCTTGTTTAGAATGTAAACCTTACACGTTTGTATACGCTTTGTTTAGATTTGGGTGTATTAAGAAGCTGAAGGTTCATGCAATAAGAAATTACGCAAAATTTACTGCGAAAAATTCATATTTCGCATTTGGCCTGTCGTCCACAGTGGGCTGAAACTAAACTGTTTACGTTGTTGTTCCCTCTCTGGTAGTGAGAAAGTAAATGTGTTTTGGATGTTCAAGGATGGGTGAACATGTTTGAGATGTGAAGATCGGATCGGCTAAGATGGCCTTGCGAAGTAGAATGCTGAAACTCTACAGATGTGCTTGCTTTTGTCAGGCTAACTTAACTTACACACATCTCGACTAATCCCTCCCCAGACCGATGAAAGGCAGAGAGCATATCCACGCTCAAACATCACGTTTTTGCAGCCTGACCCTAAAAATCTAACATTGGTCAATTGAGTCATTGTGTAGGGAGCTAACTTGCTAATAAATTGGACAACCCCTTTGAATGGTGAGAAAGGGAGAGAGAGTAATGGGGGCTCTGTCTCACCAAATTTCACCATTTTTTGTGAGATTGGGTGTGAAATGGGAAGAACCAATCAAAACATTTCATTTTTGTATTTTTCTCTTCAATTCTTGCCAAAATACTCACTCTACATGAGTGATTTAGCTAGAAACCATAACTCTTTCTTTTCTTTTACGAAATTTCTCCATCAAAATGAGATGTTGGACTGTTCTGTTGATTTTCTTTAGCTAGGGCAACAAAAAAATATCCAAAAGAGCGGTTGGGGTGTGCTTTTGATTCTCTTTAGCTAGGGCTGCAAAAGATTTTTAATTCACATTCTTAAAATTAGGTGAGGGCTACGTTACTCAAGATTTATGGAAATATATTAACTGGAAAAAAAAAACTAGTGATAGAAGAGAGGACCAGAAAAATGCTCTGGAAATAACATGTCCTTTAAATTAATGTTTCCTAAAGATAGTGAGAAAGATTGATGTTTAAGATCTCTTATCTAGCTAAGATGAACATAAATTATCTATTTTCGAATTACCAAAATAAATAAATAAACATAAGAATCAACTTACAAAAAAAAACAAACACAAACATAAGAAAATTCAGTGAGTCATTTCTTCAGTGTTTTTTATTGTGATTTTTTTCAGTCTTATATGAACTTTTAAGGTCCATATTTTTACGCTTTTCTAATTTATCTTGTAGAGAGAAATGATAATAAAAAAATAAATTGACGCAAATGTGATATTTAAAAAAAAAAAGGGAATTAAAAAGACAATAACAACAATACCCAAAAATAGTCCAAAACACACCCTTGATCTAGCAAATTGAGCTTCCAATACATCTTCAAAATACAGATAGAATTCAAGATCTCTAAAATAAAAATTAAAAGATTGAATCAAACACTTACAATAAATCGAATGAGCTATTCTTTACAAAATAAAATTGTATAAAAATCAGTTCAGACCAGTAGGGCTAACGGAAGGAAGTCCAACACATCCAGCGCCCGGTGTCTTTAGTCGAGTTCGGGCCTCTGATCGAGCGGGTGGAATGATTGGGCCTTTCGTACACAAATCTACCGGCCCAATTTAACTCGCCAGCCCAAACCACAAAAGGTTTTACCAAACCCTAGCATTTTTTTCATTTCTCCATCACCCACACTTGACACGTATAAAAGGCCTGAAGACACTCCGCTAGGGTTTCAGCGTCCTCGCCCAAACACAGACTAGAGAGAGAAGAGAGAGGAGAGAGAAGATGCCGGCAGGTCACGGTTTGAGGTCGAGGACGAGAGATCTGTTCTCTCGACCTTTCCGCAAGAAGGGTACGATCCATCTCTCTACTTACCTGAGAACTTACCACATCGGCGACTATGTCGACATCAAGGTTAATGGCGCCATTCACAAGGGTATGCCGCACAAGTTCTACCATGGACGCACTGGTCAGGTCTGGAACGTCACCAAGCGCTCCATTGGTGTCGAAATGAACAAACAGGTCCCACTTCCCCACCTCTCTCCTAGTATACGTATAGAACATTGTATGTAAGCTGGATTTGTGTTCAGTAGGTGTTTGATGGTTTGCTTGTGTTGAATCTGTGAAAGTAATCATCTGAGTTGTTTGGGGGTGTTTTCGTGTATGTCATGTATGTGCTTGTTTATGGTGCCGATGTGACTATAAACATGATCTGGGTCTGTTTCGAATGAGGATGTGGTTGCGTCTAATGGGTTTTCCGGTGATTCGAGGAGTATTTGAAGCAGTGTTCCTGTGTTCTGCTACGCATTTTTTTTTGTTGGAAACTGATTGAGAAATTAGTTTGTCTATTGGACTAGGAATCTGGGATTCAAGTAAAAGTGTTTTTCTGGTGTAGACAGAATTGCTGATTTCATTCTGAGATTTATTTTAGCTCAGTCTTTCAAGGTTTTATACTACTTCTGTTTTGTCATGCCACTCTGGATGAATAACGCTTCATGCATAAAGGAATGTTTGATTCCCGGATTATGCATTTGGAACTCATTTCGGCATTTCCGGTGTTTGGATGCAGACAAAGGATTGAGGGGTTCTATATGTCGTAGTAGGCGTTCTAATTTCTATAAAACATGAGTAGACGGTGCTTTGGGTGACATTGTATTGCTAACACCTCAATATTGGTCTTGTGGAGTTGCCGTTGGTGCAATCAATTGGGCAGGGCGAAAAGGAGATGGTACAACTTGTTAAACAACTTATTCTGTTGCCTTTGGTATTTTTGCTTTTAGTTCTACCAAGGATACCACCAATTGCTGGTGTTGGGGTGGTCGTGAATTAACTTTGATATGTAGGTTCAGCTGGTTTTGGTGTTCATTAATATGGCATTAAAGCTCTCATCTTACCTGTTTAAGTTCTTGATACGCTAGACATCCTCTGCTGTTGTCCACATGGCTAGTTTATGGCGTGCCATCTATGTTCAACATGTTGGATTGCTGCATGAGCAGACCAGAACTGCATCTATTTATGAGTATGATTCTGTGTTATGGTTTCTTTGTGTAACGATGTTTAGTTTGTTACCTGCATATGGTTGGAATCTGATCTGGTTGTTTTCTTTCCCATACGGTGAGATTATGTTTTAGTGTCTCACAATCTCATTTTTTCGTTTCTTTCTTTTCGGTTTTGTTTGTCCTCTTTGATTGATGGAAGATAATTAAACTAAGTCATGCTGGATGTACTAAATACAGGTGGGTAACCGGATTATCAAGAAGAGGCTCCATGTGCGAGTAGAACATGTTCAGCCTTCAAGGTGCACTGAGGATTTCAAACTGAGGAAGAAGAAGAATGATGAACTGAAGGCAGAGGCCAAGTCAAGAGGTGAGGTCATCAGCACAAAGAGACAGCCCGAGGGACCTAAACCTGGTTTTATGGTGGAAGGTGCAACCTTGGAGACTGTTACTCCTATTCCTTACGACGTCGTCAATGATCTCAAGGGTGGCTACTAGATTTACCTCCAGAGGTCCTCTTTTGTTTGGTTTATGTGCTGCTGTGAACATCTAAACTCTGAATTTCGTGCGTCGATTTTGTTTCTTGTAATCGGTTTAAAGGAGTTGTTTTGGCTTACATCAGTAAGCACTGGTGTTTTGGTTAATTTTTGGAAATGGAAGAGGGTATTTTCTATAAATTTGCTCGTAAATGTTTGTTATTTTTTCTCTCTCAACTTTGTTTGCAAATTGCGATTGGTGTTTGTGGGGCTAAATTGTGAGCACCCATGTGATAATCGCTATTGGGAATTTGAATTAGAAGTCGCAGAATGGTTTAGTATTGCTAACGAGTGAATAGGTGGAGTGTATTTATTTCATTACACTGGTGGAATGGAGAGCATGCATATTTTTATTAGAAAAAAAATAAAATAAAAACCAGATTAGGGTTTGAAAAATCTTGTTGTGAACTTGAGATGATACAAGACGGATTTCCCATGATTCGACACGGAGTGGTACCTAGCAAACTATAATCTGCCAGCAAGCAACTAGTTAAAGAACAAGCAGGCATCATTTAGATGGATCCGGGGGAGTGCTGGGCAGCCAGGCACACACTATCAAACTATAATCTACCTTTCAAGTTATATGTGTTCCGATTAGACACTTAATGATATCCGATTAAGTTGATTTTCGATATGCTTGTAGTAATCGACGAGTTTTACGTCTCCGATTGTCCTATGAATGTCATGGCCGGAAGGAACCGCACAGCACGTTGCTCAGCATCTCTCCCGGTTCCCATTTGGATCTACGTGGTTGCCCTAATAAGGAGATATATCACCACACTAGTAAGATAGCTTTCCTATTACACCTCCAAATGTTCTAGGAATTTTGTTATATGTAAATATTTTTGTACAATGGACAAGTATCCACGAGATAAATGTCCGATCTGTGGAATCAAACTGGTCTCCCACACAAGTCACAAGTCCGCAGCGTTTGAAATAACCATAGATCCAGCCATGACATCCATGAATTTTTTTTTCTGTGGGTCATGACATGCATGTTCAAAACGCCAGCTTCATGTCTCATAAGTTGTCTCAAGACTAAAGTGCAACATTACATAACGTCTCACAAATCAGAAATCCCATGCTTAGCATTCGTCTCGTTCTGATTCCAACTAAAACAAAGACCTTAAAATTTTCAGGAAAAACAAAGGGCCAAGATTCTTAACTCGAGGCAAACCCATTGAATTAAAAATAGCAGTTTGCTACACTGGAAGCTATAGTATGTTCTTCATCTAAAACTTCACTACAATACAACTTCAAAGGACTAATAGCATTACAAATAGAGATGGATATAGCTCCAGGGAAAACAAACTGATCGGCAGGAATAACAAATTACGTTGCTGGTTGTGTCCTATCATAGGAAGTGTCACTTTGGCTAAAATTATTACCGCCACTTGCTTGAAAGTAGGACGTAGTCGCCCAAATCGCACGTAAGAGGAGGATTACGACAAATACAGTGCCTCCGATGGTGCAGGCCACCTACACAAGTTTCTCATCATGTAAAAAATCAGTTCATCTTCCTAAACATTACACATCAATTTGTTGGAAGGTGAAAAAATGACAAGAAGCAGAACAAGTAAACAAGAAGCAACCAAGTATTGGGGGGGGAAAAAAAACAAGCAGCAGCCATTAGAAACCTTACATGGACAAGTGATCATCGAATATTGTATCACAAGACAATTGTTACAAAGATCTCAGGTTAAGGCATGGAGGAACCAAGATCTTGATCCGAGGGATGGCAAAATTAAAGGTGGTAAAGTTCCCAAAAAGATGAAGAGGTACAGGGGCATGATAAATTACTTGAATTTTTAGTGGACCACTAAGCTTTTGCTCAATTAATATCCAAATGATAGCATGCTTATTAACAACTACATAAAATATTGTTCGAACAAAACGAACTTTTCTTTCTTTGGTTCGAGTTCAGTCACGGATGTGGTTCCCAACCCTAGATTATGCAGTCTCACTTGGCCCTACAACGAGGATCTCCATTTCCCCCCTGTAACTTCTCTAGTTTTTTCTCTTCCCTTTACAGTTAAAGTTGTTTTTCCAATAACCTATTCCACAAACAACCCCACCTCTACCCAAAGGGAAAATGGAAATAAAATATTACCAAGAGTTCATCATTTACTTTCCTGATTATATGAATAGGAGGTTAACATGGGCTATAAGCTAGCAGTTAGATCCAAACTACTCGAGAATAGGTGAAGTAGTTAATGGGGAAGCAATACCTCAAGAAGGGCCTTCAGGGTAGAAAGTGAAGCCAAAAGAAGTACCCCATCAACTGCAAAAGAAACCTGTTTCCCCCCAAATGAAATAGAGTAAGGGATAAGATAAAGAACGATAACTAATGAGCTAGTTGGAAGCTAAGCAAGGAATCACAACAAATCATGATTTTGAATTCCTAAATAAGGGAACAATCCATCATCCATGAAATTTAACTAGCTAGGACAGGAATGATTCTCCTCCGCAACCAACTGGTGAAGGTAATTTGCATTATGAACCATTAAAAATCACGATCTGTGTAGCACCGACGTGTCAGACACGGGAACACGCAGGAAACACGGCACAATACGTATGTCCCATAACTTTATTAATTTTTTAGGGGGACGAGGCGGGGACCTTTGAAGGACACAGGAGGGACACGTTTGGGGACACGACAGGGGTTAAATATGCAATTTTTTAAAATTTTGGGGGGTAAATGTGTATTATTTCAAATATTTGGGGTTAAAAGTACAATATGATGTATGATGACTGTTTATATATATTGAAGCTTCATGTTTATACATATAACTATATTTACATTGGTATAAAATAAATATTATTTATTTATTTCATTTATTTTTGCCGTGTACTGACGTGTCCGTGTCTCTTTTTTTAGAAATCCCGTATCCGTGCTACCTAGCTCACTATCCATCTTTAACCAGTTATAGGCATCATGAGTGCTAGTGTGACCTCAGATAAATTTCATGTTCCCAATTGAAACTTACATCTACGATTCTATATAACACACACATACACAAACAACACCCAACTTTTCTTTCTTTGGTTCAAGTTCAGTCAGCTGACTCAGCTTAGAAGGCAAATTGCCATGCCACAAACACCTATTGACAAAATACTCATTAGCTCTTGCATGATTTTGTGTTTCAATGTATTGCACCATACCACAAGCAACAATGAGACACAACAACCACACTGGTGGAATCACGGCCATCATTTATACAAATTACCATCCGCCAAGGATGTGCATAAGCCATAATGTTGAAAAACCTCGTGCAACAAGTTGATTTATCAGTTATCACTACCTCTGGTGTATCACGCCCGTTTCATTTGAAAGTGAACTGCATATTTACTTAAATGACTACGCATTCCGTTCTTCCTTGCATTCAACCCTTAGGCTTGGTAACTAGGCCATCATCTACTTATCAGCATATGATTATGAGAAAGAACAAAAGAAAAAAGAAAAAATACGAGTTATATAGGTCACCCGTTAATCGTTATATAAGAACACATTGGCACTGGAAACTAGTGCAGTTATCCTCAACAACGAATTAGCATGATAACCGAGTATTATGCTCGAGTACGTGAATGTGGGGAACGTTTACATATAGCCAAATATACACTGGGTGGAAAATTTACCAGCTGTGGAGGAATTACAGATGGTAAGACGGAACGAGAGGCCTTCCTAACGCGCTTGGAGACCTTCTTAAACATGCTATGAAGGAATCTAAACAGCAAATCAACACTGCTCTCCGTGTCATCCTCTTCATCACTCTCGTATTCTTCCTCAATCGCATCACTGGTATAAGAGAAAGCTTCATCATTCTCCTCCAATTCTTCTTTCCCCGGTGAACCATTCAACTGCTACCAAAAATCCAATCACTTCCAAATTAACAGCATGCAAAAACCCATAGGGGTTTTCAGGAAGGGTAAAGTGGGGGTAAACCTTTGCACGTTGAAGGGCGATGGGCCTGGAGCGTCCGTTGTAGCTGGTTCTGTAGTGGCGGGGTTGATGGAGAAGCCCTAATCGAGGATGAAAGGAGTGAATCCGATTGTGTGGTGAGACCGATGAGAGACGAAGATTGATGCATGTGAGTCCGATGAGCGGCGATTCTACTGCCGCAGCTCCCGCCATCCGATCAGGAAAGCAGATTCAGATTTTTGGAATTGGGATTAATTTATTTCAGCTATAAACCGCAACTGACGAGGTAGAAACCGCAACTGACGAGTTCATTTCCGCTACAAATCACAAACGGAGTTACCGGTTTTTTTTAATACTGTAAAAGCCGAAAATTGTCGCCAATATTATGATATCAGAGAGACCGAGAAAATTTTGGGTGCAAATAAGGTATGGGCACCGTGGTGCCCCTTCGGCATATTTGGGTCGTTCAAAAATGTATCGGACGGTTCAGATTAATCACACCTTTACTTTTATTTCTTTTTTTGAAATTCGGACAACACTTTTAATCTGGACCGTTGGTTGCATTATTAGACAGCCCGGATGCCCCGAGAGGGTACCTACCCCCGCCCAAAATTTTCTCAGAGAGACCAAATTAAGGACGAGGCGAAACAAAAGGGGTTTGCACCCAAAAAAAAAAAAAACACTAAAGGGTCGACTTTTAAAATAGTTCGGAAATGTTATGATACATAAAAAGTTTTTGACAAAATTTTCTTCGACAATTTTGAGAAAACTTTTCATTTACCCTACTACTCCTCTACAAATATATGATACCTTCTCAAAATATCAAATGGCCGTGTACAATTAAAAAATGTGACCGTCAGCGGACAAATTCACTTTCCACCACCGCTATTGTGGGTCTCACTGTGTGTGTGAATTGTTGATCTGACCCACTCATCTCGTAGGATCTGCATAGTAATACGTCCCTTCAAAAAATCAATTTGGTCGAATATCGATAGGTATATCCAATTTTAAATCTTTTTTTTTTTTAAATGGACAGTCAAGCAAATTTTTTGCATTTATATACTTCTCTGCAAGCTAGAGCCTTACAAGATACATGGTTTTGATAAAAATAATAAAGAGACAGTGGGACACACAAACGGCGATGGTAGAAAAGTGAACATTTTCCATCGGCGGTGTAAAGAATTTATATGTTTCAAAACTTAAGAACGATAGTCACAGCTATATTTTTAACCCGGCTAATGTTAGGTTAATTAGCAATTGGCATGATGGATCAAGTTTTCCTTAAATTGACTACTTTAAAGTTGTTTTTGAAGTAGATTGTTAGGGCTCATTAACCTTTTTTCGCGTTTTTTTTGTTCTAACTTTGTTAATTAAAACGTGCATCTTCAACTTGAATTCGGGGGAGGTGTTGTGCGGTACATGTTGTGCGCCGTGTTGACGTAGGTTTGTTCATTTTCTTAGCACACTTCAATAGGCCCTGTTTGGAGAGTTAATTTTGAGGTTCAATTTTAGGGTTCAATTTTAAAGGATTTAGGCTGTTTGGGGTAGGATATAGTGGTTTTAGGCACTTGAATTTAGGCGCTTTGGCTTTAGGCACTTGAATTTAGGCGCTTTGGCTTTAGGCACTTTGGGTTTAGGGTTTAGACACTTTGTAGTGGTTTTTTCCTTCTTCCAAACAAGGTCTTTAGAAGATTCAGAGGTGTGCCGAAACTATGTCGTTTTACCGCACAACACAACGCACAACACCCACCCCGGATCCCTTCAACTTTATTCCAAAACTAAGGGCTAGTTTGGCCTAAAAGTGGTTTTTGGATTATTGGTTTTTTCGATTTGTCTTTATTCAAATTTTTTTTGCATTTGTTAGTTTCGCGCCAAGATTTTGTGGTTTATGGATTCCTCTCGGCGAGACGAATCTAACGAGTATAAAATTATGGTCAAAACTCAATTTTTTTTGAATAAAGCCAAAATAGGTGGATTATTTACAAATGCAAATTTTTTTTGAATAAAGACAAAACGAAAAAACCAATAATCCAAAAACCACTTTTAGGCCAAACTAGCCCTAAGTGAAAACGTGATTAGAAGTCACGCTTTTTCCGTTGATTAAGACAGATTAATCAGAAAATTAAATTAATCCTAAAAGTGTGTTTACAAACCACGCTTTTTAGAAGTCGTGTTTGGAAGACACGCTTTTGTGCTAAACCTGGTTCAAACCCATTGTTCGATTCTTCTTCCTCACAGATCTCCCCAATTTGAAAATGAAAATCACTGGTGTTCAATTTCACCGCAGCTTGTGAACCTCAGTCTCTGCCAACCCTTATCTGTTCAATTTCTTTTCCGTTGGAAATACTCTCTCTCTCTCTCTCTCTCTCTCTCTCTCTCTCGTACATAGGGGTTTGATTTCTGCCCCTTTCCATCAGATGGATTTTCTGCCATGTAAAATGTTAAACCTTGAACGAACAATGGGGAAACCAAAGTCTCAGATTTTGGTGGCGTCAACAATTTCTTAAGCCCTGGAAACGAGAACGTGTTTTTTAGCAAACATGGTATAGATGGAACTTACAGAAGCGTCCTTGGGGAAAACCAGCAGAGAACCAAGTGGCTTCAAAAAGCGTTTTTTCCAACCACGATTTTAGAAATCGTTTCTTGCAACCACGATTTTAGAAAGCGTGTTTGCTCAACACGTTTTCAATTAAATTAACCGGAAAGTTAATTATGCCATTAATTGCTGCAAAGGCGTGATTTCTAAATACGTTGTCGTAAAAAGCGTGTTTTGCAAACACGTTTTCACGTACTTTGGGAATAAAGTTGAAAAACATACGTTTTATTTAATAAAGTAAAAAATAACCCTTAAATTGGTTAATGAGCCGATTGTTAGCACTGTTTAACGAATGGGAATCCCGTAGTCTACCAATGCACTACAAGATTATAGGCCGTCTCATTGTTTCCGAACAAAATTTCGTTATTGTGATCTAAACAATAAGGAAAAAAACTGAATTGATTAAATATCATTAGGCATATGGTCAGACAAACGTACGCAAATGGATGTTGTGAGACAATTTTATAGAGATCATGCAGATATTAATGGCTGATGAACTTGATTTTTTGATTCATAAGTACTTTTCAACAATCTATATGAATCAGATCACAACGACGAAATTTTGATTGGCCTATATCCTTGTAGTGCATTGACGCACTACAGAGTCCCTGTGTTTCACTTACCTAGTTTGAGTTGTCAATGGAAACTAAATAAACTAATGTTGTTATTTAGGTGCTGCTTGACAAAACTGAAGCTGGAAGCCGCAAAGTCTACAATATATTAATCGTGTTAATGTGCTATTAGGACTAATGTTAAGGTATATCAAAATGTTAGAATTTGTTTTATTTATCTACTTTAAGTTTTTTTAGTTATACATACATAAATTAAAAATATATATTGCAATTAATCTAGAATGGTATCGAGATACACATCGATACTGATACGTACTATCCCAATAGAGAACATGGTACGCTTGTTGGTACTGGATTGATAACTTTGGATGGTGGTGGTGAATGAAGAGATAGTATATAAGTACTGAGAAATTTGGTCAGAATTAAGTAGGTACTAATTTTGGTAACTTTTTAAGGCTTCATTTTAAGAGACTTAAAATATTAAGTGTATTGAATATGGTTATTAAACCTACTTAATTACACATAAAAAAAGGTATTTTTCATGCACAATAATTTATGAAATCTGAATCATTAAAAACACTTAGAGATGACTCAAATTGTGCACTACAGAATTTCCGATTCCTATTTCTTGTTTTGAGGTGCTTCCTTATTTCTCTTTTGAGGAGGGAGGTCGTGGTCGCGTGGATAGGAAGTTGTTTGGTACCATATGTAGGAGTAATATTTTTCAAAGAAAAGCCGAGAAAAAGTAAAAGTACGAGAACAGTGTTAAAAAGAAAAAAAAAAGAGTTTAAGGAGGGAATTACGTGGATAGTGTCACACTAATGAGTAGCACTCACCCGTATTGGAATTTTTTTGGGTACCGAATGAGTACCACGTGGCCATGCCGAGCACATCTCAGTCGTCCAAAAGTGTTTTGGACGGTCGAGATTGATTCCATCTCTCTCCTCTCACCCGACCACTCTCTCTCCTTTTTTTCTCTCTCCTCTTCCGGCCCGTTGGATCACATTTTGGACGGCTGAGATTGTCAAGCGGGTACCACGCGGGTAATACCCACTAGGCATTGAAAAATTTCTCCCATATACTGTAGATTGTTTCATTACAGAAAATACGTCTCGCATCTGGCCTTACATTCAATTCGACATAACAAGCTCTCATAAATTCTGCGTGTCTAAAAATGCAATAATAGAAGTCTACATAAAACAAAACAAAAACAAATTTAAAGACCTGTGAATACATATATCAATTTTTTAACTTCTATTTATAATTTTAAACGAAGTATAAAACATTTTTAATTGCTAGTACATGACATAGAAGTGGATAAATAATTTAAGGGAAAATTACGTTGACCTCCCTTGAAGTATCTGACTAATACACTGACCCCCCTCAGGTTCTGAAAATTACAGCCACCTCCCTTGCTTTACAAACTAAATACACATAAACCCCCTTGCCGTCAAAATTAGGCTAACGGCGTTAAGTTTGAGAACAAAAAGACCATTATACCCTCCTTGCAAGTAGTTTAAGTTGCAATTAACCTTTCGCACTTTAAATTAACACTTTTTTTTAGTATTAACACAGTAAAAGTATAAAAGGTAGATTTATTTTTTGAATGCTAAATACTAACATAACAAATAGAAAATTTTAAAATTTTTTAAGACTCTTTTTTTTATTATTTATACATTTTCTTATATATATAGTCAAATATTTACTTTTTGGATTTCTATTGTTTATACAAATAAAAAAAATTGTCAAAAAATCCAAAATGAATTATCTTTACCAAAATTAATTTATTTTCAATTTAATTTAATGACTACTCTATTTTGGGAAAAACAAATAAACATTAAACTTTGTCCAAAGATGGAGAAATCAAAATTTTTTTCTTTTTAATTTTTGGATAGTTTTGATAAAACAAACTACCAAAAAAAATAAGAAAAACTAAGAATTTTGATTTGATTGTCACTTACTCTTTTTTTGATCTTCCTACAAATGTTATTAGTTTTAGATTTGTATAGACGAGAGACATTCAAAAGTAAATATTTTGACTATATATAAAAGAAGCATTAGTTATTGAAAAAAAGTTTAAAATTTTCTATTAGTTATTTTATTTTGCATTAGAAAAATAAATTTTGCATTAGAAAAATAAATTTTTCTTTAATAATTTTCTTATGTTAATACTACAAAAAAATGTGTTAATTTCAAGTAGTAGCGTTAATTGCACTCTAAACTACTTGTGAGGAGGGCATAAGGGTCTTTTGGTTCTCAAAGTTAACACCGTTAGCGAAATTTTAACGGTAAGGGGGTAATTATATATTAGTTTGTAAAGCAAGGGAGGTAGCTGTAATTTTCAGAACCTGAGGGGGGTCAGTGTATTTGTCAGAAACGTCAGGGAGGTCAGTGTAATTTGTCCATAATTTAAACGCTTCAACTTCTACCCAAAAAATTATCCCGAAGGTGAAATTAGGAATTCAAGTTCATTGAAAGATTCATCTAAACCGTTGATTTCATTTTCAGAGTAATTTTCCGGGTACTTGCAATTTCCGGAATCGAAACAGCTGTTCCTTGGCCTCCTATTTTTCACCACCTTCTCTTTTGACGAGGGTTTTACCCAAAATTGACCAAATACATCCAAATTTGTCAAAACCCAAAAATCTAACCTGGAGTTACTAATTACGGAGTACAAATTTGTCAAAACCCAAACATCTAAGCTGGCGTTGCTAATTACAGCGAACAACACACAGAACGACACCGTTCCGGCCGGATCCCCATTCCCTATATTTCACCCCCTTTGACAGACGCCTACAAAACTGTGTAGTGCGTGCCATAATAACAGGAAACCCAACAGGCCAACATAGAAAAACCCCATCAAGGGCATAAAAATCACGCGCGGAAGAGAGCGTCACAGTCAAAAGACACAATTTTTGTGATTTTCACGCGGATTATAATCGTTGAAAATCCAAATCCCTTATTTATAGTATACAGCAGTTGGGCTTTTTGAAATAGGCGACGAAGAAGAAGAAGGAGAAGAAGAAGGAGGAGGATCGGAATATTCTCTGCAATCAAATCTACGACGGGATTGGGCGGCTCTTGGGTTGTTCGGTCCGGAGATCGGACGAATTGCAGAGAAGATGAACAAATGGGAAAGGTTACCGCAATCTAGATCCGACGGAGCCCCTGCTCGCACCGTTACTCTCGGTCGTCCTATACAGCCTCAGGCCCCCGGTCACCGCACCATCTACTGCAATGATCGAGAACGCAATCAAATCGTCGTCCAATCCAAGGTCCTCTCTCTCTCTCTCACACACACACACACACACACATACGTGTCTATAAGAAACCCAAGGCCGGCTGGGTGGTCTAGGCCTCAGACTTACTTTGTTTGGTTTAGGTTTTGAGGGAGGTTTTTGGTTATTGAGTTCAGCGAGATAGATAGAGAAATGAGACAAATAATTGGATATGAAACTTATTTGGGACCGCGCAGAGATTGGGGGTGGTCGTGGAAAATCAAAGTGAATTCCCTAGGTCTCATGTTTGAAACCTCTGCCATCAACTCTTTGGGTTCAGCCTATACGGAGCATTTGTGCCGGGTTTAATTGGGATGGTGACAGGATTGGTTGAGATGTGCGTTGGTCAGTGGAGTTCTGAGAAAAACATATGCATGTATGGGTTTGTTTGCAATTTTTGCACTCACGTGTGTTTTGTGCGTTTGAGGGAAAGAAATTGATTCATTGTCTCTCTTCCTTTATTTTTTTCTCCCAGTTTGAAGACGTTTATTTGATGGTTCAGTCGTCCAGAGGAACATGCTTGGTTTTGACATCTCCGTTGATTTTGAAGCAGTTGTGTGTTTATCATGGGAAATGAATGATTTATACTTTCTAACAGGGCCAGAAAGAGAAATCTAGGGTGTAAGATGATGTGGTTGCGTTGGAATTTGCCCTTAAGGTCCGAACTGAGCGTCAATAATACCTTTATCAATAATTCCCTTTTTAAAATTTAGAAACAAAGGCATGCTAGGTTAGCAAAGGAAAATCTGAATGCCAATTTGATTGTTGTCTATTGAGCCTCCTGTAGTTTTGCCTATTGGCCAAGATAAACCGCCATTAAACATCTTCAACCAAGCTCTAAAACTCTATTTTAGAGACCGGATGTGATATATAGAGGGGAGATTTTGTAAATGGATCCCTCTTTCATTCAACTTTTTGGAGGGACCCACCCTCCTTTTTAGATATTTGGAGACCAAAATGGAGGTGCGAGTCTCTATATTTGGAGACTCAAAAGCAAATTTAGAGACCAAATCTCTAAAAAGTACAATGGGTCCCTCCATAAAGTACAAAAAGTTGAAGAAAAGAGGAGGTAAATTACAAAATCTTCCCTCAATATGGCACATCCGGTCTCTAAAATAGTGTTTTAGAGCTTGATTGAAGATGCTCTAGGAATAATCCAGAAATTGAGTTGAAACACTAGCCCCACCGACATAATGTCACCATCAAAGCCAAATACTAAGTGTAGTAAAATCTTCAATTTGTACACATCTTCTCACCATCAACTTAGTAACCAAAACTCTACCCAAGCTATGGTTGGAATATTCAATTGTTAGAATAGGATTTCATACTTTTAGGGGCTAAATTAATCGAAGTTCCTTGCACATTTGCAGAAAAAAACCAAACAGCAGAATAGAGAAATTAGTTACACATGCTAACATCCAATAAATTATTGACAAAACCAAAAACAATAAGGAACAAATAGTTGTTAAAAAAAAATACAGAGATAACTGAAAAAAGATGAGTACGTACCCACGTACATATATTCTCTATATGGAGGCTTGATTTGTTGGTAGAAAACCCACCTACATGCCACATAAGCACATTCATAAAAAAATCAATGGTTAACATACCGAGCCAAATAATAGAATCAACTTTGGGAGCCCTAGAAAGCAACTAATTAATATCATACCCGCCTAAATCAACTTACGATTTTCAGAGTGGGGGGTGGGGAGGAGGAAGGGAGAGAGAATGGAGAAAAAGTAGTGTTGCTAGTCGTTTGATCTATTAGATGAATGGAAGGCTTCTATTTTTTCCTCAACCGACACATAAATATTTGTTCAAAAACACTGAGCTTCCGCATTATAGAGATTTTGATTAGAATTAGAATTTATTATTTCAGGGAAATTCTATATCGACTACGAAGTACAACATTCTTACTTTTCTACCGAAGGGGCTGTTTGAACAGGTAAACTATGTCTTGCTCTATTCTTCTGCGCTAAATTAATCTGGTTGTTTTTGGGTTGGTTCAGAGTTGATGAATTGTAACCCGTCTGTTCATTGTTCAGAAGAACGTGAATCATAATTTTACAAGATGCCTTCGTGTCTGAAATTGTAGCTATAGGTTTTGGTGTTTTACACTTTTATTCATAGTTAGGAAATTTTCCCCCCCTTTTTAGTTTGGAACTCGTCATTTTACCGGGATTTACATTTTCCAATTTGGAAACGATGGTGAAACTTCGGAAAAAGCGCAAAGATCGGAATCTTTTTGAAAATTTTTTCTTCTAAGAAAAAGCGTTTCTGGAAATTGTTGGATTTCAAGATTTATTGGTTGAGAACTGAAACTCCTATGAACTTTTCTAGTCTACATCTTTGTTTTAATAATGCATTTTCTACTTACGATTTGGTAACTAGGGAATGAGAGGTGATACAAGCAGGAAATAGCGGCAACTTTTTTGAAACTGAACTTCGTTAATATTGAGGCATTTTACTTCTGGTTCCCCCCCCCCCCCCCCCCACTCTCTCTTCTGTACTAGCGCTGTTCAAAAGTTGTATATATACTTTTTTCTCTTGTGAAAAAGTTCTTGCTTTTCCTCTGACAGTTCAGGCGGGTGGCTAATCTCTACTTTCTCACGATCTCAATAATATCGAGCACACCGATCAGGTACGGCAAGTAAAATAAGAGCTGTTTTTTCTTTTTCCCTCCCTATTCTCAAGGCATTCAGTAGAGCTACTAGAATGATGCCGCAAAACAGCATGCGTCAGCAGATTGGTTGGCTGATATTGTGCCTTGTGACTTGTGAGAACTTAGTTGATGATAGCTTTAGCTACTGTGACAGCCCTTCTTGTGTCAGTGGACACGATTGTACTGTTTTATGCCCTTTCCTTGGCAACTTTGAGTGGCTGTGATCTTAAAAGATTTGCTAAAGTAGTTTTAATCATTGTTTTGCACCCAAACCTAATGATTTTTTTATTTTTGTTTCATGCAGTCCTGTATCTCCATACACAAATGTGCTCCCCCTAAGTATGGTCCTTTTTGTATCCCTTGTGAAGGAGGCATGGGAAGACTGGGTGAGTACTATTAGCTCATTGGCTTCTAGTTTCCAGTTGTGATCTTCTTCCCCATGGAATGGTTTAAGATTATAGATTTGATTGCCTGTAATGCTTGCTACTTTTACTAATCTGAAAAAGAGTGTGGATACCAGAAAATTCCTTATCGCCCTTACTTTCTACTATTTCTTTTCTCCTCCATTATGTTGAACAGAAGCGCTTTCAAAATGACAAGGCTATAAATAATTCTTCTGTGGACATGCTGCAAGATCAAAGGTGGGTAACAGTCCCCTGGAAGAATTTGCAGGTTGGAGACGTTGTTAAAGTAAGTATGCTATGATTTTATATCTATACTTTTCAGCAGTTTGTTATATGATGAGATTATTTCTAATTCGAAACTTGGAAAGGCCTCCAATGTCTATGATACCGTCTTGGAAGATTAACCCCCTCCTTTTTGTTGGTCTTCAGATCTTGTAATACCAATTTGTATCTCTTTTCTGCTGTCAACTTTCTTGTGTGCAAGCCATGTTTGTACCTTTTTATTTTTTTTCTCTTTCTTTCTTCTCTAAGTTTTAACCCGTACTCATATTCTTATAACATATAGATAATGTACATTCCGTATAGATTGAGAAGGAAAACTTCTGCCATGCTCCTGTTGAATAGACTGATATTCATTGTTGGGAACATTGCAGATTTTGGGACTTCTGGTAACTTAACATGGTATTAGAGCTCTGGTTGTGAGAGTTCTTGGTTTCAAGTCTTTCTTGTTTGCATTTGTTCCCTGTTTACATTGTGCTTCTCACCTTGGTATTTTGTTTTGCTATATCTCTCTCTTTCGTATTATGTTTCACTCTATCTATAAAAATTTTCATCTCCATATGTTCAAGACGGGGTTGCACGCCGCCCTTCAGAAAATTACTCTAAGATGAATGAATTGTTTGGATCGTTCGCGTGGGACCCACCGAGGTCGGTCGGTAGGCCCCATCGGTAGCAATAGCAGCGTTGAAAATTATGTGACACTGAAAAATCTAATCTTTAATGTTACAGAAAATTTATTTTACCCTATTTTTCTTTCACTACATATTTCTCCCCACAACATATAACAATCAATGGTTTTTTTTTTTTTTTGATCGGCAATAAAATTTATTAAGAAACTTGACAAGGGTACATCAAGTTGGGGGAGAGGGGAGGGGGACTCCAACCGAGGTTGAAGAAATTAAAACACCTAAAGGGAACAAGCCCAATAAACACCTGGTGGACAAAGTCCAAAACACCAAATGGCCTAGCCCAAAATAAAAATTACTACTATTGAAGCCCACCACATCAAAGGCATACCCAATAGAGAAAATAAAGCCCCAAAACAAAGCCCAATGAAACCCTAACGCTACTGCCACCATCCCCCAGCCCTACCACCAACCTACAAACCACCACCATGCCCCCACCACCTCAACCAAGCCACCTCCTTCAGACCACGATGGAAGAGACCGGTGAAAACGGCGAAAAGCTCCACCGACGCCGTTAAGCAAAGAAAGGATCATCCAGCAATGAATCCAAATGGAGGAAAACCGACGATAATGGGTCAGCCGGCCGAGAGGGAGGGGAAGAGGAAAGCAGGAGGAAGAGGATCCGCGACCATCACCTAAAGAAACACCACCGCCGCACCTCAACATCCATCCCAGGAAAACCACGACGCCATGAACCAGTCATAACGGCCGAACTCCATGGGCGACCGCCAAGACCTGCCACTCCTGATCCAACAAACGGCTAGGAGGAACGACAGCCTAGGTTCCATAAGACAACGTAAATTGCCAAGGGCAGCCACCACACCAGCCTCGTTCAAAACCTGCAAAAACAGAGAGAAAAACCAAAAAAAGAAAGAAGAGGAAAATGAGAGAGAGAGAGAGAGAGAGAGAGAGAGAGAGAGAGAGAGAGAGAGAGAGAGAGAGAGAGAGAGAGAGAGATCGGCACAGAGCGAGGATCGCCCACCCCTCCCACGGCCACTAGAAGGCCGAAGCCCTAGTGGGGGGAGGGGAGGAGATAGGGAAAAGATGAGCCGACTAGGGTTTGGGTTTGTTCTGTAGGGAGAGAAAGAGAAAAGAGAGGCGGCTGTTTAAGTTCTAAGGTTGTAACTGACTGATTTATATAGCACTCAATGTTTAATAGCTTGACATACATTGTTGGGCATATTTCCTAAAAGCTTAAAGCTTTTGGGACTACTGTTAACTTAACAGTTCCCACTTCCACCCTTTATGAGACAAATATTACCCACCCTGATAACATTTTAGTGGTTTCAACTATTTATGTTGAAAATTATTTCTACTAGTGGTTACATTATTTAGCCGTATTCCATAAAGCATAAACTTTTACAGTTACACTCCTTGGGTTCTATCTTTCCGTCATTTTTGGATTTCCAAATTTCGCTTGAGTGAATTATCAGTACTCCTATTGTTTTAGAATGAACTTAAATGTTGGTACGGTTTCAGGTTAAGCAAGACGGATTCTTTCCTGCAGACTTGTTGTTCCTTGCTGGTACAAACGCAGACGGTGTCTGTTATGTGGAGGTTTCTACTCATAGCTGCATTGTCCCCCCTTTTATAAATCTTTTGTTCCCCTTTGAGAACTGGACATGATTCCGTTGGAAAGGATCAAACAGTGTGTTGATGTTAAACGGGTTTCTACATGCTCTCTCCCTCTAGGCCCATTAATATCCTTGCTTTTATTTCTTGGGTTTCAGACTGCAAATCTGGATGGGGAAACAAATTTAAAGATCAGAAAAGCATTGGAAAAGACTTGGGATTACGTGACTCCTGATAAAGCCTCTGAATTCAAAGGTTTAACTTTTGAGCATATTTCGTTGCAGTTGATTTAAGGAGCAGTTTTTAATAATGGACAACCTTAAAGGCCCTTCGATGGACACTCCTAAAAATGGCTATACGAGTACTGGGTATGTGTATGATATGTGTATGACTGTACGCATTCTGGGTACGTGAACTAGGTATAAAATTATTTTTTTCATGTTTTTATTGTTGGGCTTGGCTCATGTGCGTCTTGGGTACTTATGTGGGTATGATGTTTAATATTTTTTTGGTGGCGGGTACAGTCAGGTGCATCTTGGTCATGCGTTGGGTACTTATATGAAATTTTCTGCAAGGGTAACGCAATAAAAGTACAAGTGCGTCATTTTATAAATAAAACAACTGAAGGGTATCGTTAGATAGACATTTCCAAATCATAGCTTGCATTTGGCTTTGGACTCTAGGATCTGGGTTATAGTATGTTTCATTAACTAATTTTCACATCAAACTCTTAGTCTTTGCTTTAGCTATTTCTTAGTTAGTGCTTGCAATTTCTTTTCTGATTGATGTTATTTATCAAGTACTAAATCAGAACCATATTTTTTGTCAACAACTTAGACAATATCCATTTCTTTTTTTTCTTAGAGGATTTGAATTAGTGGCCTACCCACAGTACTAGTATTTGTACCCATATCCGTGCTCCATAGAGGCCTTAGACTCACTTCCCCTCTTGCTCGCACTAGATGTAACCTTTTTTTTCTTTCCATGCTGATGTTGTCAGATTTTAAAGTTAGGGTACTGGCTCGATCTTTTGGGTGTTGAGTTGGGCAAAAAACTTTAGATAAGAGATATAAAATCATGATGCATGCAAAACCCAATAGTCTTCATTTACTGTATATTCTTATGATTGTTTTTCTGGTATTTAGGTGAAGTACGGTGTGAACAACCAAATAATTCATTGTACACATTCACTGGCAATCTGATAATTGACGATCAGACTTTACCCCTCAGTCCAAATCAACTTCTATTACGAGTAAGACTTTTTCCCTTTTCTTTTCCCCATGTCTATTCGATGTCCTTTTCAAGTTTCCTTTCAATTGGCAGATGAAATTTGACTGAAACTTTGGCATGTTTTGTTTGGAGAGTTAGTCATGTTCGCTCTAGCCCGGTTGGGTTTGATCTTTATGGACTTACATGAAGTACAACTAATATTTCTTAGGACTGATTAGTTCTGCTAATTCTGTATGATTCCTTCGATGTTTCCATTCAGAACTAATATCACATGTGTCCATTAACTCTGGTTCTATATATTTCAGGGTTGCAGTCTCAGGAACACAGAGTTCATAATCGGAGCTGTTATTTTTAGTGGCCCTGAAACAAAGGTTAAATTGTTCAGTTTGTAGCAACCATTTTCTCCTGCTTTTGGGTTTTGCATGTTGAGTTGTTTATGCATGTAATGTTAATTGTTTTGGACTTTCGATATCTATACCTTCATTTGAAATACTAAACTTGATTGTGCTCTGGTCATGGGAGACGGTTTTGAGGTAACTAGTGCCACATCTGTTGCCAACTTGGTCTCAGGCGTGGAGTGAGTTAGTTGTTATCACTAGAAATTCTTATACACCAGATTAAGTTATTTGCTCCCTCTTTAGTTCTTTGCTAGATTCATCTCTTCAATTGCTTTCTTATTGTGGCTTTTATTAAATAGTGTTATAGGTTATCATGGTTTTTTGATTGGGTTGCAGGTCATGATGAATTCCATGAATGTTCCTTCCAAAAGAAGTACTCTAGAGAGGAAACTTGATAAACTTATACTCACTCTTTTTGGAGTTCTTTTTCTTATGTCTCTCATTGGGGCCTTTGGAAGGTGCGCCATTAGCTAGTCTTTTTCAAATTTTGATGTAGATACTGTTAGCATTTTCTCTTTCAATGACATTCTTTATGCTTCTCAAACATTACAGTGGAATATTTTTGAACTCCAAGTATTACTTCTTGGGTCTTCATGGACCAGGTCTAGCAGCAGAAAATAACCCCAACAACAGATTTGTGGTATTATTATTTGCTGCAATAAGTGCACCCCTCTAGAATGAGTTACTATTCTTTTTTTCTTTTTTTGGTTGACGATGTTTATTGCATCTGCAGGTTGGCATTTTAAATATGTTTACCTTAATTACACTGTATTCTCCGATCATCCCGATTTCCCTTTATGTTTCAGTTGAGGTTGGTACTATACGGCTTTATTTGTGTTCCCAAGCTATGCATTTTCCTTTGGGTTAAGGATTAATTCTCTTCTTCTATTTTCAGATGGTCAAATTTATACAGTCCACTCAATACATCAACAATGATTTACATATGTTCCACGTCGAAACCAACACCCCTGCCTTGGCACGAACATCCAATCTGAATGAGGAACTTGGTCAGGTAAACTAGTGTCCTGTTGACAACCCTAACATTGGAACAGTAGATCACAAATTGTGTGGCGTTTTCTCCCCGTCATTATTCTTAAAAAAAAATCCATTTCGGTAGTTGAACCAACCTTGTGAGATTTGTTTATTTACAAAATTTGTGGCTCATTTTCATAGTTTTCCCTTTTCAATTTGGCCTCGTACTGCTTTCAAAGTTGACTTCTGGCCTTCAATGATTTAGTGTACCTTTGGACAGGTGGAGTATATATTTTCTGATAAAACTGGAACCTTAACTAGAAATTTGATGGAGTTCTTTAAGTGCTCGATTGGAGGAGAGGTATATGGAACTGGTGTTACGGAGATTGAGGTGGGAGGAGCACAGAGGAATGGCCTAAAAGTCGATGAGGTATTACGAAACCACCATCACGTGGAAACTCACCCAACTTAATGTGCATATATGGATAATTTTTCTGTCAATCAATTCTCTCAGGTTAGGAAATCAGCAAACTTTACACGTGAAAAGGGTTTCAACTTTGATGATTCTAGGATTATGCGGGGTGCCTGGAGGAATGAACCCAATCCTGATATGTGCAAGGTAAATGAGTTTTAGTACTAAGATATGATGGTCGTATCAGACCGCCATTCTGATACGACGTGTGGTATAACTTCCTGTAATTCTATTGACACACACTTGCACACGAAAAGCATGTCATGTGTTGGTATTTAATTTTCAATTGAAAACTGTTCATGCATGTGACAACGAATTATATAGATAGGACAGTTGCTGATAATAAAACAAGATATTTGAATGTTTTCTTTTATTGAGAAGACACATACATGCATGTAGAACATAATTCTGGTAGTAAACTACCGGTTGTGAAATGCTTGCAAATGTAACAATGCATGGTATGTGTTTCTTTATTTTTTTGGATTGCCTTGGTAAAATTATTTTCTCATATATCTTGAAGTGTAATTCATGAACCAATATTCTAATTTTCTGTAAAATAGTTCATGCCTCATGGGACCAACTGGCATCTAATTTTGAAGTCAATATTTGTAGCTGCCTCTTATTTAGTGATATATTGCGCAAGATTCAAATTTTTTGAGTACGTCGTGGAAAAAGTGTTAATATAGCTCCGTAGCTGTTGAAATCTGTTAGAAGTGTCTGTTCTATGTATGCTTGATCTGTGGCACGCTCATGTCACAGCAGGCAGGCAGACTGAAAATTGGTCTTTAATTATACACAATTTGCAATATTTGGTGACTGCTTTTATTTTGTTTATAGGAATTCTTCAGATGCCTTGCTATATGCCATACCGTGCTGCCAGAAGGCGAGGAGACCCCAGAAAAAATTCGATATCAAGCTGCATCCCCAGATGAGGCTGCTTTGGTTACAGCTGCAAAGAACTTTGGCTTCTTCTTTTACAGGTCTTTATACCTCTATTGCCTGTAGGCTTGTTACATTTTCTCTTCAAATCAAGTTGTTTTCAAGCACATTATGATATGATGCACTTTTATTTACCAAATTGTGGTACATGCTAGAGTGGAAGTACTTTGGTATAAACCGAGTTGGTTAAACTTGGATCTTCATCAGTTTTGTTTGATTAAGTTACATCTGGATCTATATAACATTGCACTGAAGTGTCACCCCTTTCTTCATTAGGAGAATTTATAGCATTGAAGGAGTCCCCTTAGTTTGCAGCTAATGATTTGTTCTTCTCAGGCGCACACCTACTTTAATCTATGTTCGTGAATCACATGTTGAGAAGATGGGAAAGGTCCAAGATGTTCCTTATGAAATCTTAAACGTCCTTGAGTTCAATAGGTGGGTACGTTCTTCTGACTTGTGTATCGTTTGCTACTTGATGCCGGATGATGCTAACGTTGACTGTAAATTTTGATGAGAATTCAGTACAAGAAAGCGGCAGTCTGTTGTTTGCCGGTATCCGGATGGCAGGCTTGTATTGTACTGCAAGGTAATAATTTTTATGTGTCTTTTTAGGTGAATGGGAAATTTTGGCACGAAGAAAAATGACACTTGGACAGAACCTGTCTTCTGCAGGGTGCTGATACTGTGATATATGAAAGATTGGCCAGCGGAAACAATGATATTAGAAAAACAACCAGGGAGCAGTTGGAACAATTTGGAGCAGCGGGATTGCGTACCCTTTGCCTGGCCTATAGAGATATTAGTTCTGACACTTATGAAAATTGGAATGAGAAATTTATTCAGGCCAAATCCTCTCTACGCGACCGTGAGAGGAAATTGGACGAGGTATTATTAACAAGACGTGTTCTTCACTTATTTTCTAGTCATTCCTTTTCACCCTTCCAAAATTTTGGCGTTGGCTTTATTGTGTAAACATTTAGTTCTTATCTGTGGTCTGTTTCTTCAGTAAGTAGCTTCTAATTTTCAGCATGAATCCTTATTTCTTTGAGTTAATTGTTTAGTTTTCCCTTTTCTTTGGCTTCTAGTGACACCACCCCAATTTGGATAAAAAATACAAAGAAGGGGCAGGGCTTTTAATTGGGCCCTGCTTGATTCTTTCTTTTTCCCCCCCCTGGCTTAGCAAAATTACAATTGATTTAGTCTAATTTCGGGGAAGAATCACTTGTTGGTCAGCAGGTTAGCGACTATTACTTTAATTCTTTAACCATAGTATTTAGTCGAGAAGACAAAGATGGAAAGTGATTGAAAAAGAAAAGTCTATGTATAAGAACCTTCTTCATTTGATAAATATCTCTTAATGACATCAAACTTTTGTGTTGTACTTCTGCAGTAAGATTCCTATTTGTTATTGTTAAAAATGATGTCACGATAGTGGATGTTCGAAATGTCCTTGGTACAGATTATCATTCTGCTAGTGCTATTCTAGATTTTTGATTTTGATTATTGGGTAAAATAAATTACTTAATAGTTATAAGGTAATTATTGTGGAAGGAAAGAAGAGGGTAGATTTAGCTGGTATGGAAAATTTTGGCGTCAAAATGTAAGCCTACAAAGCACTGACATGCCTAACTGGTTGACATGTCGTGTCGGACATTGGGGACAGCTTGGACGCTTATGGGAATGCCGGGTCCAATTAACTTAGTTAATTTTAAGCACGAGACACATTGGGGACATGCGTGTCTCAAGTTAGACATGGGTAGTCCATGTAATTTGAAAACTTAACATTTTGGGTAAAGTATGATGTTTAAATTCCATCCTCCTTTAAGTCATAATATTCAACAGTAAATGGCAATTGCAAATTGAAATATTAGTGATATGAATGACAACCATCTACAATATATGCATACGTATCTGTCTTGCCGTTCGCCATGCCCCAATCTTTTAGAATTACAGTGTCCTTGTCTATAAACATGTCCATGACGGACGGTATCCATGCTTCTTAGATGTTAGCTTATCACGATTGATGAGATTGACTGAAGGATGCTTAAATATGAAGGAAACGGACCCACAATTTTGCCTTTATAAATTGAGGGATACATGTAATGCCCATGTTGACCTTGCAAGTGCTAAACCTCTGTTTCTGTTATTAGTTGATTGACACCACGGACAAAGGTTACTCCCAGGCTTCCTGCTCACCTTCTTTTGGGATAAAAACTAGGGTGTGGAACATAGGATTGATTTGTGTTTGATTGTGAGGTCTTTATTTTCTTTTGGCTACTGTGGTAATGAAATTAATTTGGTTTGAGGGATACGAGGACAAAGATGGATAATTTGAATTTGTGATCTGAATTTTGTATTATGTGATTTCAAATCGAGGTCAAATTACGAATGATGCCAAGTTCCAGGGCTTTACAGGATGCAGCTAAGCTTCCTCATGTGTAGTGGATGATTCGTTTGTTTATTGGTTTATCTTATGCTGTAAGATGCAGATGGGTCTTTACCTCCTACTGATTGGTTTTCACAAACAAGACTATTTTGTAACTTTCGTTGCGTAGAATTTCAATCTAGTTGAACTTTTTGATAATCTACAGCAAAGTTTAACAGATTTCTAGGAATGCCCGCTTGCAGCTTCCTATGTTACTTCAAATGTCATGTGTTAATGGGTTTGTATTCATAATTGTATGATCTGGTTTACTGCCGATAGTTACTATGAGAAATATAAGGATAGAAAGATGTCAATACCTCATCAATGGTTATTCACTTTGCTCATCAGGAAAAATAAATTGGGACACTACCTTAAACGACACACAATTTGTGCAGGTTGCAGAACTCATAGAGAAGGATCTTGTCTTGATCGGATGCACAGCTATTGAAGACAAACTTCAAGAAGGGGTACCTTCCTGTATAGAGACTCTTTCTAGAGCTGGAATCAAGATTTGGGTTCTAACAGGGGACAAAATGGAAACAGCCATTAATATAGCTTATGGTTAGTAGTTAAAGGGTTTTTGCATCAATTTCCTTTTTCAGATGTTTCCTGCTGGATGTGTTGTTTCCTCTTTTTTATCTGCAAAAACTTGAATAATCTCTCCCTTTTCTTGTCTCAGCATGCAGGTTGATCAGTAATGACATGAAACAGTTCATTATTAGTTCAGAAACTGATGCTATTAGAGAAGTCGAAACCAGGGTAAGGAATTAACTTATAGGGTTCAATTGAAAAGAAATTAAAAAACTTATAGAAGTTTAGAGTTTGTTAGTTTGAAAGTTGCTTTAAATTTTATGGCCAGGGTGACCAAGTTGAGATTGCACGCTATATGAGGGATGCAGTGAAAAATCAGCTTACGAAGTGCCATGAGGAAGCACAGCACTGTTTTCACCCTCTATCTGGTCAAAAAGTGGCACTTGTGATAGATGGAAAGTGTTTGATGTATGCGTTAGACCCGAGTTTACGAGTAATGCTACTAAATCTGAGCTTAAAATGTAGTTCAGTCGTTTGCTGTCGAGTTTCTCCCTTGCAGAAAGCACAAGTAAGATTCCTTATTCACATGTATGATTTTTTTTTTGTTCAAATTAAAATTATCGTCTGACTTTAGGATCTTGTATATTTTTTATAGAGGTATACCCTGTGTTTAAGTTTATCCATGCAGATGCAAAGCAGAAACTTTGATCAGCTTGTTTTTTCAAGCAAAAAATGAACGGTTCATAGCTACTTCCCAGCAATTATGGTCCTATGATTCATGGTGCTGAAAACACTGTTTTATTGATTGAAGTGACAATGTATTTGTTGTTGAAACCTGGGTGGGAGTTTGGTTTGATGGAGACATACTCGTAAAAAACGTGAACTCAAGTATTGAACGAGTTTTTCAATTGCCGATTGAAACTTTTTAAAATCAATTACGGCTCAGGTTGCTCCATTATCAGGAAGGGCTTCTTTAATTGATCAGAAAGTATTGATAATCTTAAGGAGAAAAAGTAGATTGGACTTGGTCCACATACTATTTGCTATTTTATTTGCCTTTGCCAAACATCATTCCCACGTAGTCAATGGAAATCTCTCAAGCATTTTTGGGGTTTCCTTTGAAGCCCTTAGTTGACTTTATCACCTACTACTGTTTGAATTTGTTATTATTTAGGTGACACTTGACTGACTTGAGCTTTATGTCTGGCGGGGTGAAATCTGACACACTTGATACTGTTTCCAGGTCACAAGCCTTGTCAAAAAAGGTGCAAGAAAAATAACACTAAGTATTGGTGATGGTGCTAATGACGTCAGTATGATTCAAGCTGCTCATGTTGGTGTGGGAATAAGTGGCCTAGAAGGAATGCAAGCAGTAATGGCCAGTGATTTTGCAATTGCACAGTTCCGTTTCCTTACGGATTTACTTCTTGTACATGGACGATGGTCATACCTCAGAATATGCAAGGTTCTACTTTTCTACCACTTTGGTTGTAGTTAATTTCTCTCATTCTCACCAGGAAAAAAAAATTTCTCTCATTCTAAGACTGGATTTCTATTGTTTTCCATGGTTGAAAATTCTTTACTGCAGGTTGTCACATACTTCTTCTACAAGAATCTTACTTTCACATTGACTCAATTTTGGTACACCTTCCATACTGGATTTTCTGGGCAGAGATTTTACGATGATTGGTTTCAATCTTTATATAATGTCATTTTCACAGCCCTCCCCGTGATTGCGGTTGGACTTTTTGAGAAGGTACTGCATTAATTTTGCTATATAGGGTATAATAGAAGAGGATTTTGATATTTCTGCAATTCATTTCGTTTTATTTCTAGTCCAATACTTCAGTAAATTTTGCTTCATTTATCATTTAGTTCAGCATGGTTTAGATTTATTCTCTGAAGTAAAATGTTAAATAAAAGTAATTTAAGTCAAGAATAAGGATGTGATTATTGTAAGAGACACTGTCGTTCATTTGGTTTAAGTGTTCTATTCTGGAAATCCTAATTTATGGGACCAAGGTGCTGTCTGATAAAACTGAAAGGTAAAGGCTGAATGCTGAATTTTTGAAGTTGAAAAGCTCTGACAAAAAAAATTAAGAGCTGAATTATAGGGCAGGTGGTGCTGGTAGAGACGGGGTGACCGCATGTAGTGATGTGGTGGAGAGAAGGGTGTAATGGTGTTGGGTGCTGGTGCGAAGTTGGCAGTGCTGTGGAAGGATGGTGGCAATGAGGACTGATATGGTGATGACTGATGACAATGACGACTGACATAGTGCGAGATGGTGATTGTAGTGAAGGTGGTTGATGGCGTCAATGGTGATGACGATGTGAGTGGTGGATAGTTATGGTGGTTGTATTGGTGGAAGGTGGTCAAGAGATGATGGCGGTGGTTATATTGGAGGTGGTGGTGGAAATGGAGGCTGTGCATTGGTAGAGGGTGGTTGTGGTTGTAGAGGTAGAAGTGATGGAGAAATAGCGGCGGTGGAGCAGTCGTGACTGTCGTAGGGTGGTGGTGGAGAGGTGGGGTGGTGGTTGCGATAGTGTAGCGATGGTGGCAATGGTAGGGGAAGGTCATGGTGGTACATAAGGAGGTGGTATACAAGTATTTGTAAATTCAGTCAGATCTAAGTACGTAGTAGGCTACTTAATTTTTATAAAAACTTTAACCTACATTTTAAGAGGCTATTAAAATTTGAAGTACAGTGAAATATGGTTATCAAATCGATTTAGTTGCTAATTGCTTAATACATTCAATTTTAAGTGCTGAATTGGGATATCAAACAACTCCAAGTAAAGAGTATTTTTGCCGTCTTTTGTTGTATATCTATTTAATAGATGATAACGTAAATCGGCACTGAATGCTCAATTATGTCTTTGGCAGGATGTCAGTGCATCTCTTTCTAAAAGGTTCCCCGAGTTGTACATGGAGGGAATAAGAAATACCTATTTCAATAGGAGAGTTGTGGTGACCTGGGCTTTGTTTTCACTTTACCAATCACTTGTTGTGTATAATTTCGTGGCCACTTCCAGTTCTAACAGTGTCGATTCATCTGGCAAGATGTTTGGTCTCTGGGATGTCAGCACGATGGCCTTCAACTGTATTGTAGTAACTGTTAATTTGCGTATTCTTTTGATGTGCGACACAATTACGAGGTGGCATCACATAAGTATTGGAGGCAGCATTTTGGCGTGGCTTATATTTATCCTTCTATATTCAGGTGTTTACACTCCTAAGGTAAGTCTTCATCTTTTTGTGCAACCACTTGTCGAGTTAGGGCCCGTTTGATTCTCGTTACTTATTTGCTTATTTTAGAAAAATAAGCAAAAAACAAAAATAGGAATAAGTTTGACTACCAGTTGCTTATTGCTTGCTTATTGCTTGTTGGTTATATTTATTAAGCAACTTAAGAGTTACCAAACAGCCTTACGAAATTATATAACCCAATGAGCCCTTAGTTTAGAAGCTCACTTTGTCATCCTCTACATTCAATGCAGGGTATCTATTCTGTCTTTTACGTCTTGATCAGCACGGTTTATTTCTACGTCATGCTCCTTCTTGTTCCCATTGTTGCACTTCTTGGCGATTTCTTATATCAAGGGTAAGATCTGGGTACTTGCTTCTTAAAGTTATCTCTAGTTACCATATGTGGGCAAGGGCATTACGGCGTGGAAGATATTGTACATTGGTAGTTTTGCATACTGTAGCAGTGTAGCTCAATTTAGCTGCCACTTCCTCCATCCCATAATATTGGTTGGAGATTCTAAGTTTTTACTTGGAACAAAAACTAATGCTCTCAGATTGAAATTGAAAGTGATGATTATAAACTTTACCTTTTTTTTGATACCCGGTCACCTTCGCCAGGGAGCCCTGGCACATCACACCATTATCTTTGGGGGCCCATCGCACTTATGTCGGGATTGAAGCTAAAGTCTTGTCACGTGTGGGTGGTGTTAGGAGTATGTTTTGCCCCAATAAGGGGCTATGTGGACTTGAACTTGGGCCTTGTCCAACCAGGTCCAGGGTTCCATTCAATCCCTCATTAGTTTTTAAGGAAAGGGAATAGAAAATGGAAAAGTTGAAGGATCTAAATGTTGCGAGCCGTTGGATCATTTAGCTTTTATGTTTCTTTTTTTCGTTTCGTTTTGTTTCCCATTTCTTGGATTCTAATACAGCCTGTAATGGATAGGACTAGCAATGAGGGTTTCATTTTTTTTTTTTTCCTTATCTTTTTGCATTTGTTCTATATGTTCACTGAACAAATGCTTCCTCAAATTCAATTTCCAAAGAGAGACCTACTTTTTACATCTTTGTCAAAGTTCATCTTCTTTAGTTGTTATTTGACTTCAGCATTCAGAGATGGTTCTTCCCCTACAATTACCAAATCATTCAAGAAACCCATGGACACGAGCCTGATCAGAGCACCGCAGGGTTGCTGCAGATCAGAAATCCGCTCACACCAGACGAGGCAAGGAGCTATCAAGTTGCACAGCTGCCTAGGGAGACTTCAAAGCACACAGGTTTTGCTTTCGATTCGCCGGGTTTTGAGTCCTTTTTTGGTGAAAAAGCTGGTGTTTTTGCTCCTCAAAAGTCTTGGGATGTGGCAAGGAGAGCCAGTATGTTGAGGCCAAAGCCAAAAACCCATCGGAGGGATTGATACGTGGAGAATTTATTCGTATATACGTTTTCTCTTTTCTCTTTTTTAACAATTTACTGTTAGAAAAATATGTAAAACTAGTTGTCATGTCCTAGTTTTGATTCTTTTATACAAGCCTCCCTTCTTTTCTGGAATTTTAGTTGTCAATAGGATTTTCAGATACATATGAGATTATATTAGTGGACTCACATTGGCATTCTTTTGTTTGTCTTTTTTTTTTTCCATTTGTAGAGACAGAAACACGAGCATTCTTTCGTATCAGGATTTTTTCATTTTCCAGGGTGTATATGTACCAATTCAAAAGGTGATTTCTGGATTTTCTGGGTATGTTGGTAGGAGCTTGTGGAACTTTTGCAGCCTGAGATTTTCTGTTATCTTAGTTGTCATGACCAGGCCATCTAACTAGGTTTTCTGGGTATGAATTCTTGTCCATGTTCTACCGTTTGGACACAATTTTCCCACTATCCTCTGCTCAAACAACTTAAAGAAAACCTCTCCAGGAAAATTTGAGGCCGGCCTTGATAATTTTGGTGCTCCAGACAAACTTAAAAAATGGAACCTTTTATGTATTTCACAAGCTAAATAATAGTAAAAATATTAGTCCACTCAAAATGCAAAATTATTAGTATTCAACAAGATTTTTTTCTTGCAACTTTTGTGATTTTTCTTTTCCTTCCCTTATTTTCTTCTTTCATTCTGTGTGCTCTAATGTAAAAATTTCTATAGCACGTTGCTCATGTGCAAAATAATTGGCTTTTTAATGGTCCAGATAGAAAATGATGGCTCAAATTGAAATGATCGTGCTAAAGTAAGAATTGGGTGTTAGTGGCCTAATAATCCAAAAGGACTATTTTTGTCTTTATTCAACTTTTTTTTCTCCTTCACTAGTTTTGCGTCAATTTTTTGTGGATGATTGTGCTAATTCTTTTTTAATACAGACAAAAAAAAAGAGTAAAAAAGTCTGTCTTGTTTTATATTATTTCTATCTTTGATGAATTTTTTTAAAATTATGATCATAATTTTTTCCTCCCCCACCAAAAAAAAAAAAAAAAAAATTTGCATGTACCCATGTATTTTTTTATGCTTGTCAAATCTGTCAAATTTCAAGCAAATCAAATGCAAATGTGGAGTTCAGATTATGAACAGTGAAAGATCATACAATGATGCTTGAGAGAATTCAATAGTATTACTTACTTGATTAGTTTACTCTTTTAAGAGCATTTGGTATCTCAAGAGTTTGCTTCTTTATTATTAACAGCTAGCTCAAGAACAGAGAAAAGGAAGTGCTGCTGCTGCTGCATGCTTTTTATTTCACCTTAACTCCAATTGGTTCTCCCAGCATATATATATGGAATTTTGGGCTAACTTTTGCCCATGAAAAATGTTATTCGCACATCCTTACAAACAATATCATATCGAATTTTAGAGACAACATCCAAAGGTGTCATGTACGAATCCATACCCTCAGATATGATTTTAAACTGGAAAATTCTAATTCTTACACAGGTGATTACATAAAGAACTTAGAGAGGGGTAATTATTCAGTGCACTAGGTCTCTTCCCCACTCCACGTCTCGTACGTTTTATCTTGGGATCCATATCAATATGTGGTGCTGGAGGTAACTAGGGCACTAAGTGGCGGCGCCACTTGGACATTGAATATGTTTTCAAGTTGAAGGCATTCCATCGAACAGTTGGCTTCTGTGGACTTTATTTGATCATACCTTGGTGATCCAACCGTTTGCGTATTTTGTATAAGTTACAAAATAGATAATCAACACAAAAGATCAATTTGATTGGAGATTGATAGCTACATCAACCAATTACGTTTATGTATAAGAATGAACGAAAAAAAATAATTTTCATAATGGAACAACTATTGTTTGGCAGACAACCTGTAACGCCCCGAAAATTAGGCATATTAATAAATATATTTAAAATGTTTTATTTAAAATGTCAACTTCATTTAATTAATATAAACTTAAAGTCTTAAGTATAATAACAGTAAAAAAAGGAAATTCTCCAACTTATTACAATCCAAAAAAAATACTTTCAAAAACATACATTGTCTAAAAGAATACTTCAAACTTAGCACTAATTTGACTAAATGTAACCAGAGCCATCTAGAAATAATAAAATTACTGATAGAGCCAAGGCTCCGTTGGTGCATCTCCATCGGTCTGCTCCATCGCTTCATAATCCATGGATGACTCCTCGTATCCCTCGTTGTTTTCAGTACCTAACATAAAATGCCAAGGCCACAAAGTAGCACCGTGAGTGAAAAACACTCAATAGGGCACCCAAAGCTACCCCGTTACTACGGTATGTTCAAGTAACATTTAACATCATTAAAAACACACAACAAGAACGTTTTAACAACATAGTCATTAAATACTAAACATGATAAATTTAATGAATTCCACAATCATGTGTTCAATTCAATTCCCTTGTTTCACAACACCATGTCACTTATCATCTTTCAATCTATATTTTCTTTTTCTCAACCAATAACACTATTCAGCACCCGCTCCCACCTCTGGTGCCCAACCACATAGTAAAGCTACCTTGGAGTATAGTGCGTATGGCTCACGACCGGTCACACATCACGATCAATCTCTATCCAACATCGATTTCCGCCTACAATATACTTTAGGTGCCCGACCACACAACATAGCCTTGGAGTATACAGAGCATGACTCAAGACCCATGCTAGATAGGATGTCACACAGTATAGTTACCTTGGAGTATACAGAGCATGACTCAAGACCCATGCTAGATAGGATGTCACACAGTATAGTTACCTTGGAGTATACAGAGCATGACTTAAGACCCATGCTAGATAGGCACGTCCCAACCTACAATCTCGTTTCGATAGTCATTACCTCTATCCATTCATCTAATTTAACCAAATAATCAATGTAACAGAATTAGGGTTCATACATCAACGTGGGCCCACAAGTCATGTAAGTCCAACAATTTAACATAATAGAAAAATAAACGGTAGATGGTAAGTTTCGTGACAATGTGACAGTCAACAACTTTAATTATTAAAAACAAAATTTTAAGCAACTTTCATATAGAACTTGTTTTGATCCGAGGTTTGTAAAGAAATTTATAAATATTTAAAGAAACTGATTCAGTGTTGTTTTTGGGTAGCAAGACCGCACTACCTTTAAATCCATTTTTACCTTGTTTAAGATGACCGTTAGACTTTACATGAAACACGAAAGTTGTTCCAAATTGGATAGTGAATACCCTATACTGCTGTCAAGTTTCATGATTTTTGGGATTCATTTACAAATTGGGCACGTTAATACCCGTGACAAAAAAGAGTCTGATATAGAGGTGCACACTGAACGTGAGCTGCCCGCCCAATTCAGCCGGTGGTTGTAACGACTTGAGATTGATATTTACGTCCATAGAGTGAGATGAATCGAGTTTTTGAGCCCGTTTAATAAATAAAATAGAATTGAAAATTGTCCTTGAAGTCTAACCCAACCCGGTCCAAGTTATCTAAAATAGTTTTTATGATGTAATGGGTTAATTTGTTTTATAATAGTTGTCTTAGAATTTAGAACTTTAGATATAGTACTTGTTATGATTCTGGGAACTCAAAATTGTGATAGTCATGAATATGTTCGATTAATGTGTCTAGTAGATATCATGTGTTAGAAAAATGGAGTATATGTATAAGAAAACCGGAGTATATGACTGCAGATTCGTGCAGAGCCATAATGATTATCGGAGAAGTGAGACAAAGGATCTTCTTTTATATTTTTCCCTTTAATTTGTTCTCCATATAGCCTCCCTGTTCGGAGGTTCTCTTGTTGTTTACGGAATGACGCTTCCGAATCCGAGGTACGTGGTCCGGCCTCCCTCTGAGGAAGTTCGTGGTCCATTCTTTGTGGTGCTTTCTTCCTTCCACGACATCCTCGATCGCACCGAGGCCATTTTTTTTGAGAGTTTTATTGTACACCGATGTACTTTATGGTCCGATATTTTGACGGTGATGGAACAAAAACGAAAACAAAAACAAAATAAAGTAGTCTGGAATCAGCATTTAGTCTCTGTTGCACATGTTGAAGAATCCAAGTGGCTGTCACCTCCCTGAAAGAGTTAATGCTTTTGGTCAATTAGTGTCTCAAAATTCTTTTGTTGAGCAGTGCTGTATATATAGAATTATTCTATAAACTACGGTACTATGTCTTGTACTCTTGTTCATGACATATGCATGTTTGTGGCCTATGTTGTGCGAAAGCGATAAACAAATGACAAACAAACGGAATCGATGATGTGTTGTCAATGAGAAGTTTAACCAACGAGAGAGAGAGAACCGTAAACAAGGCAGTCACACAATCAAAGAGTTTCATTAATTACGAACACTAATGCTCAAATAGCTACAAACGAGTCGCCCTCAAAGCTCTCTCAAATCTCCCAAGGCTTAAATCAACTATTTTCTAGTTGCCCATACATCCACACTCATAAACTCCGTCAGGATGCTCTCACATTTCGTACCATTTTGGTTCCGATAGTCGGGACTGGAATGGGGCTCCATTGTCCGTTGGCAGTACCGGCTCACCTAAAGCGGGAGGTGCGGCCGCTGTAGGCCCAAAAAGCAAAAATTGGGGGTCCATTTTCCTTAGAATTCGTACATATATATTATGTATAAACTATTATGTGATTTAGCTCAAGATGGGAGGTAGCTCAAGTGGTTTATTGGTGTATGTTTGACCTAATTGTCCTAGAGCTCCTTGGAGGCTAGGCCCTTTTGGCCAAGTGTTATTTTGCCATATTTTTTTGATTTGGATCTGGCTAGTGTAAAACAAAACTATTGCACCACACAATTTATGCTTTGGTGGTTTTAGATGCTACTCAAGTCAAAGTTCAAATCCTTTACACACAATAAATATTTGGATGATTTTTAAAAATTTCTCAAGTTTATTTTAATCTTACTTTTATCTTTTCAAAACCACAATAAATAAGTGTTGACAATATATAAACCAAAGTAATTTATTCTCACTCACAAATTGGAACAACCCCATTTACCCACATGTAGTGATGTAGTGATTTTTTTTAATAACTATATTCACATTTTTAGTAACTCAAAATTGTCAAAGCCATCTTACACGCACTTGACTGATCTGACTGATAAAGGAGCCAAGTTAAGGCCAGGACAAAATCCAGAACTGACCTATAAGAGTTGAAATACTTTGGAAGCAACCATGTTCCAATTCCTGATTTAATCTTAAAACTGACTAATACGCTTTACGAGACATGTCGTTTTCTAACAATATATCAACTTAAAAACTGATTTAAGCAAATTCCTGACTTAATTCAGGAAACGGTACCATGAGGAAAATTCCTCACGCGCCTATATATATCATGAGCATGCAAATGTTATATGGGCGCATCTCCAACAAAGGTTATTTTGAAAACTGTGATAATAACTAAAATTAATGTTAAAAGTTTATAATGGTAAGTATCATAATGTGTTATTGCTATTATAAGTAATGTACAGTATATGTATTATTATCGTTATCATTAGTATATAGAGGTTTTGTTGATTGTATGAAAATATTCCCCAATTCGTTTCCAGCAAAACAATGACAACAAAGTAAAAGTGATTTTGCCCATTTTTTGGTTCTAGGTGGCATATGATTGTTGGAGTGCTTGTCTCCGTTGTGAAGCCATTTTGCCTAGCATCCTTTTAATCTTTATAATCAATCTTCAAAAATCAAATAAATTCCTTTTTGTTGTTAAAAAAAAAGGAAAAAGTAAATTTAGAAATATTACTTATTTACTTCGTATTTGAAGTTGATACTCAGGGCGGAAAAAGAGCCGAATCGAATGCCGAGTTTTAGAATGTGCAGGTTCGTTATCTAAGGTTTTAAGCGAGCTCGACGAGCCAAAGAAAATGAGCTGGGCTTGCCTAGGTTTGAGTCAAACTCGAACTTGTTTACGAGCCTTAACGAGTAAAAAATATTATACATTTACGCTCTCAATCAGGACTAGATCTTCAACAAAAAATTATTTTGTGCATAAATAAGTTCAGACATATAAAATTATAAAAGCATATGAAAATTAAAATTTATAGTATATACATGTACAAATTATAAAATTTTCATTACGTACATATAAAAGTTTAAACACATTCAAGTTTATATGTTAAATTTTTATGAGATATATACATATATAGTTTAGGTTCGCGAGCCTAATTAAGCCAAATACTATCAGGTTCATGTTCGACTCATTTGTTAAACGAGCTTAAAAGGCTCAGGTTCGATATGTTTAGTACCCGGATCGAATTCGAGTACGAGTCTTAACTGAGTTGAGCCCCAAACAGTTCGTGAACGGCTTGATTTATTTGCAGCTAGCCCTAAATGATACTCATACTTCAAATTTGGAAAGAGATGATAAAAGGTTGGTAGTTTGCTCCACAGTGATGCTACACCCACAACACACACAACTATTACACAACACACTCACATAGCATGTGGATCACACACGTGTGTGGGATCCACATTCTATGTGATTGTGTTGTGTAGTGTGTGTAGCATTTTGTTCGCTTTAAAGAGCATGCCCTTTTTTTTGGTAAATAAAGAAAAGTAAGGCTGTCCAACATCCATATCGGTTCAAATTCCTATGGATCCGAGGAGTGAACCGCGAGTTATGATTCTAAGAAAATGCAATTCGTGTCCAGATCAAAAGTCCTACGTACAGTTTGGTTCCAAACCAATCCATGATTCATGGTTCAGTCGCAGTTTTATCCATGAATTACATTCCGTAAACGCTAAATGCAACCAAAAAAAGCAAAAAATAAAATAAAATAAAATAAAACACAGCCACCAAATCCCACAAAATAAAAAAACATCAATCATCAGATTCCAGATTCCAACAATCAAAGTCCATACCCTAAGGTAAAATAGTTCAAGATAGTTTATATCAATAGGTAAAATTATAATTATTTACCAAATATATCATTTATATACATTTTTATTTTTTTATATTATTTATAAATATCTCATGGTTCGGTCCAGTTAATCCACAGTTTTATAATAAAAATACGTGAACCGAACCGTAGCTCACGGTTTTCTAACATTTTAATATGTGTCCAAATCATTAATCCACGGATCCAATCCAAAATATATGAATCGGTTCAGTTTGAACCAGATTCACGGTTCACCAGATTTTTTGACCCCTAAAAAAAACATGCCTTGTGTTGAAAAACCTTCTGATTCCTTTCTATACACAGTAGCAGCCCTAGAAACCCTCAAAGGCTGGGCCACTGAAAATTTACCCCTGGGCCACTAATTGTCATTTTGGGTACTTTCTGGGTAGATTTTATCTATAGCGCTGCCCTCAAAATCAAACTCCTAAAACCATTCCCTTGCACATTCTGGCAGAAACATTCGATCACATATTAAGTTAGAATCCTACCAAATTGAATGAGCACATGAAACTTGACTTTCACCTTCAAATTTTTTATTTATTTATAACTTTTCTAGAGAGATGCTCTTAAAGTTAGTATTATTATATGGGGTAGAACATAAAGGAGACCGAGGCATTGGCCTAGCTAGCTAGGCTAATAGAGAGATATGGAGGATGTGAATATCACTATCAGTTACAATCATGCCCCCCAGTCGAAGTGTCCAAAAACAAAAAAAAACAAAAAAGGCCATGTGGAAGTACTGTAAATAATTATTCGAATGCTGGAGGCTGGCTTCTGCATATATTTATGTGCGCAATGAAACTTCAAAATGAAGATTTCGATTAAGTGAGAATAATTTTATTCTCCCAACAACAAAAGCTTCATTTCCATAGTGAGATTAATTAGCTATGGATGGATGGGGTAGAATGTGCCTTATGCTATCTTCAGCCAATTTGAGTAAGGTGTGCAATATTCCCCATATATATGGGGAGAGAAATGTATATTTAAAAAGGTGGTCCGGGCGCAACGATAAGATTGTTCCATTCATGAGTAATCTGTTATAGCGGGAGTCTCGTACACTGAATTAATACTTAATTCCTTTTTTAAGGAGTTGTATGTTAAGGGCAACCGTAGTTCATTTTTCAAGGACACTGAAACAATTTGAGGGTTTTGGTTTTTTCCTTCTTGAGTCCTGATGGTATGGGATTGTCGATTGTGTTTTCTTCTTTGAAGGTTTTCTCCGCTTCTGCCTTGATACTATGTCTTAGATCCCTTTAATCTTTGTAATTTTTCAAAGATTAATAAATTTTTCACCGTTCAAAAAAAGGACACTGAAAAGTTTTAATCTTGCGACGGTATATATTCCACTCAATATGGCTTGCCACTGAAGATGCTATAACGACATTTTAAAATTCCAAAAGTTTCACGTGTCGATCAACTAGAGTGGTTCAAGTGATTAGGCCGTATATATGTGGACCATGGTCGGCCGTAATTGGAATTTCAAATCTACTACATAAAGACTAAAACAGCCAAAATAGATGCAGTTACGCAGAAATGAAGTACTTCCTCTGTCCTAAATTGTTGCTCTTGTTTTGAGAATCTAACTTTTTATGATCAGTATGTATTGTACCCAAAATGGAAAGAAGTACCAACTTTTCTTTGTTAACTTTTTAAATTGACCATTTGTTTTGGGACAGTGCTGGGCGTACAGAATGGGATGCACAGAAAACGTACCGATCGCGTTCGGGGACCCACTTTTGGTCCCACACGAGTGATCCGAACCGTTCATTGTTCTTAAAACATTTTTCCGAGGGGCAAAATTGTGGTTGGAACGGTGAGACTTTGGTTGGAGCACTTCCAACCGTCGGATTGAGCTGAAATTTGGTGGGGCCCCTCGGAAAAATGTTTTAAGAACAATGAACGGTTCGGATCACTCGTGTGGGACCAAAAGTGGGTCCCCGAACGCGATCGGTACGTTTTCTGTGCATCCCATTCTGTACCCTTATCTTTATCCTTTGTTTTGGGACATCCAAAAAAGGTAAAAAAAAAAGGAGCTTGATTTCATTGATGTATAAAACATGCCTAGCATACCTTTATAAAGGCTACAAAACTTGGTGACCAATGAACCTAAACGAACAAGGGAAATATGCATAGCAAGGAAACGTAGACTAATTAGGCGACATGAATAATAATCTAGCCTAAACAGGAAGAATAATAGTAAAACCTTAAAAGCATGGTAACATAATCTTTTTTAATTATTGGCACCGGATTTTGTCCCATCCCTTTTTTCGAAGCAAATCAAAGACGTTTATAGTCCAAAGGAGAGACGGTTCACCCTAGGAACGTCAAATAAACCTTACTGCAACGAAATACGTGATTCCCGAAAAAGGTAAAACAGAGCATACGTATCATATTGCTCCCACGGTGAGTCGTACACCTATCTTTCATATTTAGTATTATAAAATATCTGCATGTGTATACCCTAGACATTAGGCATGTCATTTTGGAGCGATCGTAGCCCTCCTTCCATTAAACAGTTAGGAATCGACTCCCGGTAACTCGATTCTTGACCAAACAACCAACTTTGCCTTCGAGGGATGTAGTCTCACATCGCACCGACAAATGCATTCGTTTTGACATTCCTAATACGTCGGTCCAAGACGAGTAGGAATCGGAGGATGTTAGACCATGGGATCATTACCGATCTGTGCTAGAACCCGGTAAAATCAAACATTTTGGGATCAGAAATCCCCGTGTATGCCAACCTTATTCCAAATCATACCAAACTTCATACTTATTGTTTGCGTGATGTGCTGAGGTATCACGTCATATTTCGTGCGATTTGGAGCTTATCTGCTATTTTTAGGGACACTATGTTTCCCGAAATAGCCAACGTTGGTTCATGGGTTTTGAAACCTGATTTCTTCAAACAGGCCATTCATAAATTCATCCTAATCATTACAAAGTTCACGGTAAAATTTCACGTCAATCAAATTTTGTTTGGTTATATGATCGTGTGCATTTGCTTATCCTATCGTGTGCATCATTACAAATCAACTATGAATCGGGTGATCAATTTCCTGATAATGGGGAGATAATTTTAAAAACCAGATGACCACGATGGCTAAAATACCTCAAAACCTTAGGGGGACCACCCTAAACTGATGATTAAAGAACTTCCCAATGCGAGCACAGACGAACTCAGACCCAATCGAGGCCCAAAGTCGTTTGCTGGGGCAGCCATTGGGAGGCTTCCACAGGGCAAGTGGTGCCTAAGTTGAGTCTCCCCTCCCCTCCTTTTTTGCCTATAAATAGTACCCCTCTCCTTCACATTTCATAAAACTTGAAAAATCACACATTCCACTCTCCAATTTATCTCTACTTTTCTCTCTCTAGACTAGGAAATCCCATAGCTCTTCAGAGCCTCCGAAACCTCGGTGAAGCCTTGCAATCGAGCCTCTGAGAAACCTCGAGTCCAAAACCTCGAGAGAAAACCCAAGTTAGGATAGCCACACAAGGCCTTTCTAGCCGAAGTTCTATCCACCGACCGCCGATGATTCAGAGATATCTCAGGGTCCCGTGAAATCCTAGCCAGATTTTCGCCAATGAAATCTCGGCCGATCATCTATTTTCTGCTAGAGATTGTCCATCTCCAGTGGAAGCTCTGCCTAATATCTCTCAACCTAGGAATTTTCAATGCTTCACAGTAATGTTGATAAAAACCCAGACCTAAGTTTTAGTTACGTTCGACTTGATTCCCCCTTACATCGGGGATACGTAAGTAGCCAGCTGTGGGCCCAGTTGACCTTTTTTTTTGTCCTTACAAAAGAATTCAGTACTACGTCAACAAGCATATTCCGGACTCAAAAACGCCTTCAGGCACCATTTACACTCTCGGGTCCCCGCGGAATCATGAAATAAATTCTACTCTTAAATAAATGAACCCATACTACATGCTGCATTTGTTAATCTCCGGAACCAATTACGAAGTGTCTCGGGCCTTCCTTTAGCCGCTTTTGGTTTAAAAAAGACTCTCAGAGTCTTACAAAAAAGATCTCCACCCGGTCCACGTATTAATGACGGCATTTGAGGGCATCCTGATACAAATCCAAGCAGAGAGAGAGAGAGAGAGAGAGAGAGAGAGAGAGAGAGAGAGAGAGAGAGAGAGAGAGAGAGAGAGAGTGCCGAACTAGGACTACATTGCATATATCTGATTATATGATTACAAGAAGAACCAATGCTTAAATAGAAAACCTACGAAACCCTAATAATACAAAAAGACTAAACTACCCTAAACATAAAAGATAAATAACAATTTAACGGAAACCCTAACAATGAAACCCTAATTAATGCTAACCCTAAATTATACTTCACCCCCCCCCCCCCCCCTTCAAACTCATGATGCGAAGCATCGTGAGTTTGCCAAGGAGATAACAACTACAAAGAAACCATTGGAAATTCACTGCTACCAAACAATAGGTGCCGATCCATTGCCAATACCGATACTGATGCCGATGCCAATGCCAAAGGAGGAAACGAAAACTAGCGGTGGGCGATCAGATGCCGAACAGATATCGGCTGCAGATAGGAGAAAAGAACCGATGCCGAACAGATGTCGGTTGCAGATACGAGGAAGGACAGATGCCGAACAGATATCGGTTGCAAATAGAAGGAAAGAACATTTAACTACGGATTGGGTGGAGACAGAAAAAACAGACCCAGTGTTCAAAATACAGATGATTACAACTACAGGTTGGGTGGGAAAGGAGAAGACAGACTTAGTGTTCAGAGAAGAAAATACCCAAGAGAGAGAAACATATCCAGACTGACCCTAGAGGGTCAGAAGTTCAACAGGTTCAGAGGGTGAAGAAGGCCCAGAGAGATCAAAAGGTTCAGATTTCAGAGGTTCAAAAAGATTGAGAGGTTTACTGCAAACAGAGAGAGGAGAGATGCTGATGGAGCTCCGGCGAGGGTCGCCGGAGGCTAACGGAGCACCGGCGAAGGTGCCAAAGTGCAGACGGAGTACAATGAAGTGCCCAAACATACTGGGCCATGCAGATCTGAAGATTACCCCACCAAACAGGGCTGTTTGGAGGCTAGCGGAGCTCCGGCGAGGCTGCCGGAGTGCAGAGGAGTGCCAAAAAGGTCAAAGAGAGGGTTCAGAGTTAGAAAACAGGGCCAAAATAGCCCTGTGTAGTGCATAATACACCAAACAATTGCCAAAAAAAAATCATCAAAGGCTGTTGGAGCTTCAGCGAGGGTCACCGGAATCAGGCGAGTCTCCGGTGAGGGTCGCTGGAGTCAGGCAAAGGTCCAAGAGCAGTCGGATGAACAGAACATGAACAGTATGCGAAAAAAAGAAGATGAACAGTGTGCTGCTACAGTTTTTCCCCCCGACTGCTATAGTACGACTGCTACAGTGGTGCGATGAACAGTGAATAGTGCAGCGATGAACAGTGAATAGTGCAGCGATGAACAGTGAATAGTGCAGCGATGAACAATGCTTCGAACAGTGATACTTTTGCAAAGAGAGAGGAAGTTTTGGCTGATTACGAGAGAGTGAGGGGAGATTAACAGATCCGAAACCCATGGTTTTGGGCTCTGATACCATGATACAAATCCAAGCAAAGAGAAACGAGAGAGAGAGAGAGAGAGAGAGAGAGTGCCGAACTAGGACTACATTGCATATATCTGATTATATGATTACAAGAAGAACCGATGCTTAAATAGAAAACCTACGAAACCCTAATAATACAACAAGACTAAACTACCCTAAACATAAAAGATAAATAACAATTTAACGGAAACCCTAACAATGAAATCCTAATTAATGCTAACCCTAAATTATACTTCACACATCCTTCAAGGCCGGCAATGTTTGTCCGAGGTATACATGATACGGAAGTGTCTTGGGGTTTCCCATCAGTCGTTTTTGGCATCGGAAGAGATTTTTTCAACTTTTTTCGAAAAGACCTATAGAGTCTTGTAAACCCGTTTTTACTCACAAAATTGTACTAGAATAGTCTCGATGCTCGCTGGCAGCCATTTTCCGGTCTCAGATAGGAACTTTTAACTTTTTTTAAACGATCCACTAAGTCTCCAAATTTTAGTCTCGAAATAGTACTAAAACAGTCCTGGAGCCCGCTGATACCTATTTTTCGCCCTGGGCGGGAATTTTTAATTTTTCTCAAATGACTCACAAAGTCTCCCAAACATGTTTTTAACCTCAAACTCTACCGGAAGCATCTCGGCTGTCATTTTTTGGCCCATGACGGATTTTTACAATTTTTTCTCAAACGATCCCGGTAATCATCTAAACCTGTTTTTAATAACGTCAAAACTGTTTTGGAAATGTCCCGGAGCCTCCCGTAAACCATTTTTCGGCTCTGGACGAGCTTTTTCTAACTTTTCCCAACGGAGTCCTAGCAATCTGCTAAATACATTTTTAGTCTTGAAACTATCCGGAAGCGTCTTGGAGCCTCCCGACAACAATTTTTGTCTCTGGCCGAATTTTTCCAACTTTTTCCAAATCTCTTCCCCAATCTCCGTCAACGTACTTTTTCACTCAAAAGAGTTTAGCTGGCATTTTTAATATACTCGGCAACCCATCATTGTGTGAGCACCCTTCTCGGCGGGGTGCCGCTGTCCGGCCCGCGGTGGTGTAGACCTGGAGTGCTCTCGATCGTGGCCGCATTTCTCAATTGTCAGAATGATGATACCATACTACGTAAAATCTTCTAATACTTGAAAACAATTACTCAGTGAAGATCAGAGTCACCACTTGGTTATAGGTCCAAGAACCACAATGACTCTATATATGGAAAGGCTTGATCCTTACGTCACCACAGATGGGTATGGGGGTTAAAGTATTGAGTGGGAAGGTGTTAGGGACCCACTCCGCCCAATCAAATGATTGGCTTTTACTCATCATCATTGGTTCATGTTGTCTTTATCCTAAATGCATGAAACACAAGCAGACGGATAGGTAGGGTTTGTAAAACATTTTTGAAAAGCTATCTTTTTGCAAGAGGGAAAAACAACCATTTGAAAACTACCTCCATTGGATGCAACACACTGAAAAAAAATAAAAGCAAACACCCTATAACATGCAAAAGATCAATCTGCCGTTGCAAGTAAAGCCATTTATTAACCTACTTCTAGAGGGAGTTATCCTAAAGCTAAACATGCATAACAAGGTTTTAAACTAAACATGCAACTATACGAGAATAGAAGACATGCATAACAAAGGTCCGAGCTGAACATATGCTGACAAAACAGGGTTTTAAACTAAATATACAACTGAACAGACTAAAGACATGCATAAAATAGAAGAACGAACTAAAACTGGAATTTTTTTCAAAAATAGAAACTGTTTAAAAATGGAAACTTTCCAAAATGGGACACCAAACTGAAATAGGAAACCTAACCGCATTAGGCGACTTTCCAAATTGGAAATCAGTTCCAACTAGGAAAGTAACTTGATCAGGGAGCCTAACCAGATTAGGAAACATTCCAAATTAGAAAACCAAGATGGGTTAGGAAAGTAACCTGATTAGGAAACCACATGCAGATACATGCTACTCATAGGTGGCCAAGTAGAACAACTAATTAATCATACAAAATGCAAATGCAAATGCATGGGTAACACGGTAAATTGACATGCTAGGGAAAAATAGGTAGTGTAACTGCTGGGGATAGGTGACATGCATGGAATAATGCGGACAACAAAATGACAGTGGTAAAAATGTAATTATGCATGTGGACAAAGTAACAACTAGAAATAAAACATTTACGACTGCTTATGCAGGCATCATAACGACAGGGTATGTTACGTGCGATGAACCACTCAAACAGAGTAATGACTACGCTAGGGATTACATCTGCAAAAGTGACAACTACGTGTGAATGAATGCATACAAAGTTGATAAACATGCAAGGGCAAAACTGTAATTATTGCTTAAGCAATAATTTAACATAACATTAAACTAAATTAAATCCCTAAACATGCATGATCTAAACACGAGAAATAAATCCTAAGCAGACATACTAACCAGAAAATAAATCCTAAATATGCAAACTAAACTAATCTAAACAAAACAATAAAACTAAACAAATAAAACTGAATAATAAAATGAAACAATAAAGAAATTAAAGAATCATACCTGACCTCCGCAGAGCCAAACTTGCCGTCCTCAGAAATCGGTAGAGTCTGGGCTAGACCGCCTCGATGCAAGAAAACTTATACTAGCTCGAGTCACTTAGCCACTCAAGCTTGTACCAAAGAGTACCGAACGCCAGGGGCGGACGCAGAATTTAGTATCAGCGGGGTCAAGTATACAATAGATCCAATATAATACTTAATTAACCAAAAGATATTTAATATATATATATATATACGGAAATCTTCTTATCCACACCTCCCGGAAATAAGAAAAAAATGGTTTTTTTTGAGTTGCAAATTTTTTTTGGAAAATCTGATCCGTCCAATGTGTTCAGAAGGTGTTTTCAAGGGTCCACGCGGAAAATCTTCAAAAAAAATACCGGGAAGGGCTTGATCCAAGCAGTTTTCGCAAAAACTGTATTTATATATTTTTGCGAAAACTGCTTGGATCAAGCCCTTCCCGGTATTTTTTTTTTGAAGATTTTTCGCGAGGACCCTTGAAAACACCTTCTGAACACATTGGACGGATCGGATCGTCAAAAAAAAATTTGGATCAAAAGTCCGGAAATCAAAAGTCCGGATAAGAGGCAGAACCTATATATAAATATATATAGGTTCCACTTCTAGTCCGGACTCCAGACTTCCGGACCTCCGTGATCCGAGCATTTTTTTGACGATCTGATCCGTCCAATGTGTTCAGAAGGTGTTTTCAAGGGTCCATGCGGAAAATATTCAAAAACAAATACCGGGAAGAGCTTGATCCAAGCAATTTTCGCAAAACTGTAAAAATACAGTTTTTGCGAAAAACTGTTTGGATCGAGCCCTTCCTGGTATTTTTTTTTTTTGAAGATTTACCGCGTGCACCCTTGAAAACACCTTCTGAACACATTGGACGGTTCGGATTTTCCAAAAATAATTTGCAAAACAAAAAAAATCATTTTTTCTTATTCTCGGGAGAGTTTGGACTAGAAGATCATTTTTTCTTATGTGTGTATATATATATACATATCATATCGTTTACAACAATGTTTTGAAACCGGGACCGGAGGGCGAACCGGAAAGGGGACCGGGCGGATGGGTCACTGGTCGAACCGCTATCGAACCGTGACGTCATAATTATGTTATTAATGTATATATTAATATGTAAAAAAAGAAATATGAAAAAAAAACGTTGGAAAGAAGAGATGACATAAGAAAAATGAGAGAGATGAAAATTTGTACATGGAGTTTTAGTCCCACACCGCCTATATTGGAGAATTGAAAGCCTACGGCCTGTATAAAAGGTAAAGAAGAGGCAATTTGTTTGCAGTCATGTGCTATAATGGTTAAGCAGTGGCCCACGTGGACAGCTGTCCAAGGGAAACAACATTCAGCTTTAAATGCAGCAGTAAAAAGTGGAATTCAAATTTTTTTTGCACCGGTCCGGTTTGGCTGACCCGTGTCCGGGTCCAACGGTTTGCCGGTTTAACCGTAATTTTGCACCGGTTTTTCGAAAAGAGACCGGTTTTGCGAAAAGAACGGTTCTTGGGATCATCCGGACCGGAACAAGGTCCGGTTGACGGTCCATCCGGTCGAACCGGCCGGTCCGGTCTGGGTTTTAAAACATTGGTTTACAACTCGCCCCGACGGTTTTTCATATTTTGAAACCGATTCATGATAGCTTCATTTGAAATGGTATAAAAAATATCTCGCTCAATGTACACAATCAAACTATCTTGCATCCACTGGTCACCCATTCTGTTACGAAGTCGGTTCTTCACAATCTTCATTGCAGAAAATGCTCTCTCCACTATAGCGGTTGCAACTGGTAAAACTAAGGCTAATTTCAAAAGTTTGTATACCAATGGATATCCGATCTCTTTGGGCATAGTTATATTTATTTTTTGTTACTTGAGGCAAGTTAGAAAATTATTTAGGCATAGTTATATTTATTTTTTTGTTACTTGAGGCAAGATTAGAAAATAATTTAGGCATAGTTATATTTATTTTTTGTTACTTGGGGCAAGATTAGAAAATAATCTATACGGTATGGGGGCAAAATTACCAAAATACCCAAAATTATATATACACGACAGTAGGAAATTTCCCCTGGGGCCGCCCTTGCTAAACGCTAATTCTGAATGATTTGAAAGAGAGGGGGTGACAGGGTTTATATAGATGAGTTTCAAAAGCAAAACAGCTGGATTTTCGATGTGGGACTCAAAGAATAGCCGGGTCGGCTCTTGGGTAAAATGGGTTCAGTTCGGTTTGGGTTCGGGACAACATAAAATGACCAACTTCGCGGGTTCGCTCCAGACAGTCTAGAACTTGGATTCGCGCGTGGTTTGAACCATTGAAAAGCTTGTTGAGCCTACTTTCTTACCCAAGTAGTTTGGATCCAAAATAAGGGTATATGATGATTATACCCTTAGTTGGTCAGAAAATGAGTCGTTTTGGTCAAATTCGCGTATCTCCCACATTTCAAATCAGATTAAGGCATATTATGTATTAATCAAAAGGGTTTTGAAAGTACTAAATGATGGTGAAATCCAAACATTAAAATAATGAAGTTTGGTTATGAAAAGTGGGCTGAAAGCAGACTACACTGAAGATCGACAGTGCCACTAAGGCCAAAACACGTGTCCACACTTCTTATGCATTATTTGAGGACCAAAAAACAAATCATTTTAATAACAAAAAACACACAACATAATTTTGAAAATACCTTAGCACGGAACGTAACGCAACTTGAAAAAGGTTTGCGACTCGATAAAACGTTTTGTGACTCGTAAAGAGATTTTATGGGGTTTGACACAAAAAGGACGACGTCAAGCTACCTTAAGACGTCAATGCATTAGGTTGGCTCCAGCTAATTGAATCGATCATAACCAAAAGGAACACTATCATCATCAGGGGACAGCTCTGCACAGGTCGTAAGCATTACGGACTACCAAGGTGGGGTGTCTACACATTGTCGTGGGTCGACTTTCTTCAAAATCAACTTCTCCAAAACTTTTGCAAAACAAACTAATTTCTCAAAGAGTCCTCTTTTCAAATCGCTAGGAGATAGGTAGGCAACCCTGTGATCGGGCTCGGTTGCTTTTTCCTTTTTGTAAAAGAACTCTTTAATAAAGTCATTAGCGCTTGAGTCATTCTAATCTTATTTTTGGAAAGTTTTAATCGTTTGTTTGTTGTTTTAAAGTAGGGGTGAGTACTGAAAGGTCAGTGTGGGGTGCTTTGCCGAACACCATTCCCACCCGAACGGTAAATTACCAAACCCTTTCTTTTCTGACCTCGTCGACTGCAAAACTGAGTCATTTTTTAAACACATCCCAGATTACAACTGTAATACATGTTTTCTAAAAACGACGTCGCATTTCAAACAACTTGGATCCCTCGACCCGGTTTTTCCATATTTCCAAAGAAAACCCCGCGGTCGAAATCTCAGGCGCAACACTGATATTATGCTAACCTCCCCTCAAACTCAAGTAAGTCTAACAACTTGTGTTTGAAAAAAAAAAAAAAACCCAAGTTTTTTCCTTCAATCTTTGCATCAAGCAAAATATGACATCTGCATGTGCATAGTCTGGACATTAGACATGCCATTTTAGGGCGATCATAGCCCTCCCTCCATCGAATGGTCAGAAATCAACTCCGGTAACTTGACTCTTGACCAAACGACCAACTTTGCCTACAAAAGATGTAATCTCACACCAGCATCGACAGATGCATTTGTTTTGACATTCCTGAGAGATCGGTCCAAGTATGTCAGAATTAGAGGACATACTTAGTCTTTATGTGATGCCCTATGGTTTCACGTCAGGTTTCGTGCAAATCGGAACTTGCTTGCTATTATCAGGGACACTAAATTTCCCGCTATTACCAGCGTTGTGATCACGGATCCTGAGACCTGATTTCTTCAATCAAACTATTCATAATTAAATTCATCCTCATGATTATGAATCTCCCGGTAAAGTTTTAGGTCAATCAAACATCGTTTGGTTATCCGATCGCCTGCATTGTTGCAAATCAACCAGGAACCGGACAACCAATTTTTACGCTGATCTTGAGATAATTTCAGAAAATGAACGTGTCACGACATTTGAGCAGATTTATATCAAACTTCCCGGTCCGCGCCCGAGCTTGCCCAGACGAGCACGAACGCAAACAATCTTTGCTTAGCGACCAAGGCTCGGAGAAAACACCCCCTTAGGTGCCACTTCAGCCTACCAGAGGCTGCCATGTGTCAATATGGGGCGTCTATCTCAGACCCCCCCTCCCCTCCTTCCGGTTTCGAACTCCGTTCGATCACTCGGTCACGTACATCGTTAACCAGACGATTTATTTCTCGATGATCGAGAGATAACCTGAAAAAATGGACACCAACTTCTGAAAAGGTTTGAAACCTTAGTCGGACTACCCTAAAGGGATTTTCATTGAACTTACTGGTCCGCGCCCAAGGTCTCTGTAATAAAGCCATCAGTTAGTGCTTGGGTCCTTTTAATCATATTTTTCATCTTCTCATCAATTTTGAAAGCTTTAATCGTCATTGGTTTTAAGGAGGGGTAAGTACCAGAAGGTCGGTGTGGAGTGCTGTGCTAAACACCTTTCCCACCTGTAACAATAAATTCTTAAACCCTTTCTTTTCTTATATCACAGACCACAAAACAGAGTCATTCTTTTAAAACCGGGTCTTCAAACCGGTGAAATCATTTTTCAAAACACTTGAATTATCTCCAGATAGTTTAGGGGGCGACCTGAGACACTTAAACTCTATGCCAGGTAGCGACTTTGAGTTATTTTCTAAAAACATCTCATATCACAACTGTAAAACCCATTTTCTAAAATTAGGTCGCAATTTGAAACAACTTGGATCCCGAGACCTGTTCCCGCCTCATCTTGGTCTCCTTTTATTCCTTGAGGTGGATCAAAAACCCCCCGCAGTCGAAATCCTGGGTGCGACAGATTATATTAGGGTTAATAGAATAATTAAACACAAAACTAAAAATAAATATTACTACATCATATTAACGAAATTATTTTATTCGAAAAAAATAGGGTGAAAATCCTAGTCATTACATATACAGTATTTTGTTTGGACTCGATTAAAAAAATGTACAGTATTTTGTTCGGACTCGATTAAAAAAATGTAGAAAAAATTCAATCCGATTTTAAATTGTTCAAAAATTTTTTTGAATTTTTTTTTACCTAATCATGCGATCAGTTGTGCATTTGTTTTTATATAAACATCTAGAGGCCATTCTACGAGCCTAGGGCCTCTAGATTCAGAGTTGCTTCTGGATCCCTAACGTAATATTTATAAACTTAATCAATAGCGGACTCTCCATAATTTTTTTTTATAACTGGATGTCCGGACTAGCTTGTGCGCACCTCGACTAATTTCAAGGCCCTGGAGATAACGACCGGGCACCAAAAATAATCGCAATGGCCCCAAGAGTTACCCCAAGAGTTTATTGGTAAGGGAAATCGAACATGAGATATTAGGTGGGAGTAAACCACTAAATCCCAAACCAAGACCACCTTGTCAACCAATTTGCCACTTTGTATATGGTAAACTAGTGTCGGGCTACATGCTTCACACGTAACCGCGGGCTCATCGGTATTTTGTCGTAAGGTAAGAGATCAACATTTGTTCAAACTTCTATTTTCTAATCATATTTTTTAACAAATTGGCCCTTGCAATATACCTGCTCTCAGATCCCAAGCATTTACTCTCCAATTCATGTCATCACTCTAATCAAACTAAATGAAAATTTTGAATGACTAAATTAATAATAAATTTTGAAATCTAAAACATCATACATGAGCTGCAGAAGCCATTCATAGTATAGGTTCTCTACATCATTACAATTTTGCAATAACTACATTAAAGGATTTTGAATCCAAAACATCATTCATTGGCAAAAGAAGCCATTCATTACATAGGTTCCCTAAATCTTTACAAACTTGTGCAATAGGTTTCTTGCATCATTCCTAAAAATATATGCTTAAACTAAACCAAGGTCAAAAGTCTAACAAAAACAAATCTTGATTCCAACAAACTTCATCAAAAGTAGAGATCAAGGCTTTGAGCTATGCCTTCAATAAACAACACAATATTTTCAATAGCTAGGATAAGTCAAAAGCCTAAATCCAAAATTTCATATGTCAACCAAGTTTAACAGATGCTTGACCGACCAGGTGACTAAAAATAAGACGCGTCCCAAGCGTAGGACTCTCGACCAGTGTAGCACAATATCCGGAAGTACCGGAGTCGAACCACAGAGACGACTAACAGTGTTTGACTCAAAAGTGTGAAATTGTAGTTTTTAACCTGGCTCTTAGGTAGCCACCCCTTGATTGATGAGATTGATTACTAAATTACTGGACTAATTTACTTAATGCAGATTAAAAATGAGAGCACGACAGAGGGAACCCAGCGTCCGCGACTAGCCTAACCGATGCTTACTCGGGCCACAATTCCTCTTTTTACTGATTTTAGAATAAGAGAAAGACTTCCTAACAAATGCGCACCACCTGTCACCAGATTTCGCGCGCATTTGGATTCCGGCGATGCCTGGGTTTTGTTTGTTAGAAGAGTTTTTGTTTCCTAAAATTGCTCGAAAATTAAGTTAATTCGGCCCCGAGGTAGAACATCAATTAGCCTAACGGCGGAGCGCCTTCGCCCGCAGCCGCACTCTATACGACTACTCGCTCATGATGCTAATAGTAACAGAAATTATAATAAACCTAGATCTAGACATGCTTTGCGAATTAAAACAGAAATAGAAAACAATACCGATGATTGCAAGGAGAAATCAAACTTGATTATCAATACGGAACACCAATCCAAAAGCTGTAAATCTGAAAATCTGGAACAAGCTTGAATGTAGAATGCTGAAAGAAAACTGTAGCCGAAACTAAGAACAATAAAACCTAAGTAAAAAGTCTGGAACCCTAATTTGAGTTAAGAACAAGTATTTATATGAAAACGACGAAAATCTGAAAATATTCCACGCGAAGACCAAACGATGCCGTTGAACAGTCGAGATAAGCCTCTCGGTAGCGCTACCTAGAAATAGGGGTAGCGCTACCGCCTCCTTTAGCTTTGCGTTGACCGGCTGATCCTTGACCGTTGACTCTTCTTAAGCCTTAGGTAGCGCTACATCACTTTAGGTGTAGCGCTTGAGAACCTTCTGTTCATATTTTGGACTTTGCTGTGCCACTTTTGAGCGCTCCATCAAATTGGGGTAGCGCTCCCGATGGGTTTCGACTACTTTCGCGCAAAATCAACTTCAACACTTAGTCCCTCAGCCTTCCCACTCTCGGTCTACGTGCATGCCTTCCCAACAACTCCGATTAACGCCAAAACACCTCAAATTCCTGCAAATTAAACACAAACACCAAATCCAACCACGTGTACGCATTAAATGGAAAATAAAGTTTAAATCACACGTCTAACATGCTAAACCACCCTACTTAGGTGCTCAAAAGCAAGCTTTCCACGCGCCTATCAACAGATTCAGATGTGATGGTCTTAGCAAAAGTAGAGATCAAAACTTACAGTCCTGTCTTGAAAAAGCTGCATTTTTCCTTCAATAATACCAAGGGTACTCGCAATTGATGCCGAGATTAAAGAACATATCACTAAGTTTCAGCATATGTTCAGCAACATGCACGTTAAGCGCACCTCGTGTCGAGTTTGGAGCAGTTGGAATTGTCAATTGATGCCTCTATTGAAATAATTATGTAATCACAAGCATACAAGCACAAAAATCAATACCACAAGGCAATTAATGAATATTAAACCCTAGTTTTGGAACAATCAACATAGACCTGATGAAGCCTTCTTTGAACAGTCATTCTTAGCTTGTTCTCTCCTTCCAAACCAGCCTTCCAAACCCTAACAAGATGACACGAAGTTTTAGGCAGTAAATAAGAACAATAAGAGTAAAGCTAGGGTAACAAATCTATTCACACCTAAAAGTATTAAACATAGCTCAAACAGGAGATAAACTCCAATCTCCAAACATAAATCGAAATTTGGAACTAAATCGACAAGTTTCAAATCAGTAAGAAGGACTGTTTCTCTCTCTAGTTCTAGCACAGAGTAGTCGTTCTACCTTTTTTTGTAGTCGATTCCATGGGTAATCCAGAAACTCTCAATTCTTCAATTCGTTGATTTCATTATATACATGTATGAATATATATAAACTACAAACGCAATCACAATTTTTAGAGATATAGAGCACACAAAAAAGAGGAAAACCCACCTAAACAAGGCACACTCTCCTAAGCAGACGATGAACACTCTTCTTGAATTTCAACAAGAATGCCTTCCTTTTATACCACTTGGCGCCGCAGCAACAGTGAATCGAACAAAGTAGAGGACGACACAGCCGCAACAACAGTGACATACTGAGAGAGGGAGGAAGTGAAAAGTACAAAATTTACAAGCAAAGAACCGTAAAATATGCTATTTTCCGTACGCGAAGTGTGGTACTCCCTTGGGGTTTTGTTCATCTCCAACCGTTTGATTCAAAACGAACCAGAATGGACCATAATTCCACCGACAATCACTTACTACTATATGAGAAGGAAATTACAAATTACCCTAAAGTGGCAATCAGCTTTATGAAATTACAAAACTACCCTAAAGTGGCAATGAAATCACAAAAATATCCAAAGGTTGCAAGCGACCACACTTGTCTTCCTTTATATACAAGTGTATTGATTATGATGTGGGATGTCACATGGGCATACTCAATAGCACACAATAAGTTATATACTGTAGCAAACAATTGACCCAATATAATCTTGCTATTAATCCGAACCTGTTGAAAAAACATTAGGGCTGGATTAAGAGTAGAAATGAACTTATATTTTTAAGAAAAATGATGGTCCCTAATTACCCACTTCGAATGAGTTACTATGACGTCCGTTTCTTTTCTTCCCTTTAAAAATTCAGAAGGTTTTAAATATTAGCTACTATGTACTGTTCACATCAACCAATATGTAACGGCCTTTGCACTTTTCCATACCATTAAACATTGATATACGATGAAAAATTGCATGTGTAGCGGTTGGTGTCGGTTACGTATCGGTTTGTTTCCTATCCATGGACTAATTCACAGCTATTATAAGCGATAGTACTCAAACATTATGGGTGATTTGAACATTTAAGATTTGTTTTGTTTTTTCAAAAATGATTACCAACTGTTACAACCAATTCTCACTACATATCGTGTAATTGATCTCCCAATACTATTACACCACAAATGTTGCCGTACATGTTCCGATACATCCTCTTATTCCAAAAACTATTTCTAACATACTATGAATATTCATACATACATACATACACGCATACATATATGCATGCAATACATATGGCTTTTTATTTATCTTTGATCGGCCAAACATAACGTGTATATAGGTATCTAAACTTTAATATGCGCTCCTTTACTTCGCCCTGATGCAAACCCATCATCTTTTCCTTTGAATCTTTAGTAGTATCTACCAAGTAGCTTGCCTTTATAGTGAATCTCTCTTTTCTTTAATTTTGCACACAAAGAGAGAGAAAGGGAGAAGCTTCGTTTGACTGCATGCCATAGAGATATGTGGAGATTTAAAGACAATGCCATTATATCTTGCTCTTAAAGTACAAGTAATCCTTGATTTGCATTATATGTGGAGATTTAAAGACATGCCATAGGAAAGTTGACCAGAGTCAACAGTTGATTGGCCTATCCGGAGGTGACGCGTGGCAAGAAAGTCTTGCGATACATGTGTCACGCAGTGCACGAATAAGTAAGCTAAAAGTGAGCACTATAAGAGAAGGACTTGCATCATCTCGCTGACCCACATAACATGTGGATCTTGGCTATGGGCATCTTTTATAAGGGCCCGGAACAACTAGATGGATTGGCGCGACTCATAGACTATGCAAGTAAATATCGCGATAAAATAGAATATTAATATAACGCAGACATCTGTGTCTGCTTAAGTTGCAAGGCAGGACTTGAGGGGTCCTTTGAGGCTCGGTTTACAATATTGGCACGAGTACTAATTAAGTCGTGACCTAGGCCGTGCGGGAATGAAGGGGAATTTAGTGGCTTGATGGATTGATGAGATGGGATCGCCGCGAGGTAGGAACGCGACTCGAGATTATCGCGGACTGCTACGTCCATGGCTGTACAATAGGGAAGGGACATGTGTCAAGTATTTGTTAGCCCAAGTTGGCTATGAATATAAGACACTCCTCTCACAATATCTAGGTACGTCTCCTCTTTAGAGAGAGAGTCCAAGGGTGAGGGCATCCCAAGAGAAACTGCATAAATCTCTTCCCTATTGTTTGTCTTCTCCTTCACCCCACCAAATCAATCCTCCATTCTTTTATTCTAAACACTAACCATTCTTTACCTCTCCTAGCTCACAGATTTAGAGCTTTGATTTTGAATCCTATAGAGAGTGAGATATTCACCTTACTTACATGATCCAACCGTGCTCAAAGATGAGATTATTACGTAGGGCTCCAGATCACTCTAACTTCACATATTCTTGTGAGACCCTCAACTAAGTGTATGGACCACACGTAACTATTTTGTGCTAAAGTGATTCCGAAATACCACATGACTTTACTAGGGACTGCTAAATAATTACTCTCCTCAAAGTAGGGAATATATGGCATGATTGAGAGTAATTTACCATAGCGGTTGTCCAAGAGATTTCCTATTTTAATTTACTTTTTCTGTAGAGTTTCCTCTTATCATTTGACTGTACGTAAGGAATGATAGTGACTTGGGTACGTTGGTATCGTAATTGCATGAAAATACACAAAATCAAAGTAAAAGAAGCCTTGTCGTATAGTATATAGTATAGGGACCTCTTCAGTCTTCACTATAAAGCAAACCCTTCCCCTCCATCTTATATTCGAAACCCTCTTCTCTCTCTCTCTCTCTCTCTCTAGAGGTTCGAGAAAGTGTTAACAGAATCCCTCATACCTATAAAGAAAACCAACCACCCTTACCCTAGCTATCAAGCAAGAAAGCCACCAAAATACTGCCCAAAATTTCTTCTATCTCTTTCTTTTCCTAGCTCACTCACTCTGAAACCCCTTGACTCTCATTCTCAGTTTGTTCTGAAGAACAAAAATAATTGAAGAGGAGGGTAAAGGATATATAAGAGATATGGGTCGTGGTCGAAGAGCGTTTAAGGCCTTGTTTGGGGGACTGGCATTGGTGGTATTTATTTGGTTGGTGTTCGCGGGTGTTTTGGATGCTGGAGGAATGAATACTACAACGACGACGACGGTGAAACTGCGGCCGGAAGGAAGTTTTAAGCCTATAGATCGGACAAATCTCAACTACATGAGCAAAAGAAGAGTTCCAAATGGGCCTGATCCTATCCATAACAGGTACTACTTGAATGTCTTTGCATCATATCCAATTTGTAAGAGGGGCGATTTTTGCACTCTCCTTTTTACAATCTGCACTTTTTTTTAATTATTTATTCATGTGGAATTACCATTTTACTCTTTCATAAGTTCAATTTTTCACACGTCAAGGGATAATCAATTCACTTTATTAGTGTTTGAGAAAGAAATTATACATCCAAGTTATGATATTTCGATTAGCTGACTCAGACCACCATGAGTTACTATAAAAAAAAAATAGTTCAATATCATGAGAAATAAAGTGTCCAATAAGTATGAGAAAGTTCATAAAAATATGTTTGTATAACTTTTTTTTTATCGGCAAAAAAATGTTTGTATAACTTTTACTGTATTTTTTAGGGCTCCATAAAGTATAGAGGTCAATATTAAAATTTTCAAGGACAAGGACCATAATTCATATGTGGAGGACATGTTTACTGATTACACTGAAAAAGTTAGGGAAAATAAACATCTTATACCCACATGCACATATATTTTTCTGGCTTAAAGAAGTTTCTTCCTCTTGTTAAAAGAAATTTTAGTCCTTTTCGTGTTCCCAAAATCATCGCTAATTTTTCTTTGTGAAATTAATTCAGCTTTGTTGATCCCTTAAGCCTATATTTAAAAAAAAAAAACCATATTGGCCTTGTTTGCTAGCACTAATAACATTGATAATTGGTATTTGATACCAATTTTGAGCCAAAAAAACTGAAATTATTTTAAGCTCCAATAATTTATACTTAGTTTTTTTTTTTTTTTTTTGGCTTATGTAAAGTTGTATAATTACGTTTTAAAGAAAAGCACTTAATTCAAAAGTTTTTCTATAAAACGATTGAGGTTAATCTGAATATTTACTTAAATAATAAGTTATCCTACAACTTTTATTAAATAAACAGTCTGAACTTTTGAAGAGTAGCACCTTTAATACATCTTCAACTTATTTTAAGTTTTTTAAGTGAATAATAATTATAGTCATACTAACAATCTAACTGATAAGTTGATAAACGAATGGGGGAATTGTCTATACATTCACATAGAAACTTCAATTCTGCAACAACATCCATCCCAAATTGATTATCCAGTCTGCAAAATGAAAACTTAGAAACAAAATAGTTTGTCTATTTTTATTTTTATTTTTTATGCTAGTTACTACGTATAATTGAGTTCCTTCAATGAATTTTTCTTGATAACAAATGTATTGTTTCAAGTTCTCGTTTTGCGAACTAAAAATTATTTGTGGGATGAATAGAGTATTATTTTCTCTACAGTGCTTGCTTTTCCTTCTATCTATGACACCAAACTCAGAGGTCTTAAACACAAAAGCTTGGTCAAATCATAAAATTTCAAGTTCTCGTTTTGCGAGCTGAAAATTATTTGTGGGACGGATAGAGTATTATTTTCTCTACGATGCTTGCTTTTCCTTCTATCTATGACACCAAACTCAGAGGTCTTAAACGCAAAAGCTTGGTCAAATCATAAAATTTCAAGTTCTCGTTTTGCGAACTGAAACTATTTGTTGGACGGATAGAGTATTATTTTTTGTACGGTGCTTGCTTCTCCTTCTATCTATGACATCAAACTAAGAGGTCTTAAACGCAAAAGGTTGGTCAAATCATAAACTTTAATAGTTCTCTCTCTATTTTAGAGTTTCTAAGTACAAAATTAAACTTTCCATAAAGTCAGGGGCACGTAATACAAGAGGTTACCACGATTTTAACTAGGCCTTCCCCTAGTAAATGACTCGGGATTGATCCCTTGAGATTAATTAAAATGTACGTAAGTTAGCTTGAAAATTCACACATAAACCTATTGGAGTCTTATCACTTAACTGTTGCATCGAGTCTCCATAGTTCAAATTCCCAAGTTGCCGTTATCAAGGGGTACAGCATTAAAATCATACATACTAAGCAAAAAGAAAGAAAGATTTGTCTCTTCACTTTATTCCTCCTGCCAATCATGTCATTAAAGCCACTTAACATTTCAGGATTTTGTACTTGCCCCCCCCTCCCCCCCCCCCCCCCCCCCCCCCAAAAAAAAAAAAAAAAAAAAAAAACATTTCACGGTTTTTATTCTTTAACAGTTTAACCTTTTCATTCTGCCTTTCTTTTCTTTATTTACTCCTTTACCATTATAATATGACTAATTATATGCACCACACTTGCAAAGCTAAGAATATATGCTCTAGTTTACATCTATGTAGAATCCCATCCAAAATATCCTTAATTAAACATCATTAACAAGAAAAAATAAAAAGCATTAACAAGTACTCTATTTTCTTTCAATATAAACATCCAATATGTACTTGAGATTTGAATTTTTTAATATTTTTCAGGAAAGCTGGAAACTCTGGACAACCACCTGGCGCCTAGTCAAGCTAGCTTATAAGGCCTCAGCTTATGCGTGAGAAGCTTCAGCAAAAACTTGCAAAAACACGAGACGAGATCTCTTCCATCTTGTATGTAGCTTTAGGAAATGGTGGCACAAACACTCCCGAGAACATTATAGGGTCCCGAATTTCGAATTTGTGAGATGTTGTTACTAGGTGGTCTTAAATTATACAGATTGTTGTGGTGAGGTTTTGGGGGGAGTAAAGAAAATGAAGCTTCTCACTCACAAAAGTCGACCCTCAAAAGAATCTTGGGGGAAAGATTAAACAGCCAGCCTTTGCAGAACCCTACTTTAGTTTTGTTTGATTTCCATATTTATTTATTTGTTTGAGGTTGAGAAAGAGAAGAATTTGATTGGTAGAAATGATCAATTTATATTGCATGTAAAATACCAAATAAGAAAATACGTACGCAGGAGGAACACTAATCGAGAAATGTTGTAGTAGTCATGCATGCATGTCTATATGTATCTCAAATCTCTATCTGTCAATCAATCATCGATCTATGCTGTGATATTGTATAAGATTATATTTCTAGATAACATATGAATGAGGAGGAGGCTTCAATACATTCCATTGTTTGTGTTTGGGATGTATGTTATGTCACATGAATTTTAGGCTCATGATATGAATTTTGTGGTTCGAGATATGGATTTTAGTGGAGAATAAGTTGTGGTCCTAACATATGAAAGTTTTTGGTTCTGATTTTGTGGCTTGTGTTATGAGATTGTGTGGTGCAATATTATATGAATTCATTAGTATATTTTTGCCGTTTAACATGTGAATTTTTGTGGTAGTGATTTTTTTGGTTCTAAAAAGTTGGGCAAGCAAGAATACGGTTTTTTATGATGTTTGTTATGAAATTTTGTGGTCCACAAAATTTTGTGGTCCAGGATACAAATTTTGTGGTGTTTGATTTTGAGATTTTGCGATAATATAGTAAATTTTTGTGGCCCGAGATATGAAACTGCATACCGTACACTTTCTTATGGGGTGAGAACTGTAACTGACTAACCGCTACCCTCATGAGATGTAACATCTTTTTCTTTTTGATTGGGAAAAAATGAATTTAATTATTGGATACTTGTGATTGGGTTCATGCATGTTAGAAAAAATTGACATTTGTAAGCTAATTCAGAACATTTATTAGGTATCTATGGAGTGAAATAAAATAAGTGATTTAATAAAGAAACGATACTTAAATATATTCGTGCATATATATATAATTAGCTGTGCATATATTCTCCCTTGCATTATGGGACAACATTCCCTACTATCTAGATTTATATTCTGATTGCAAAAAATCTTTTGAAGAGGTGGCATGTGTTCCAAAACCTAAAGCAAACCCACAAACTAAAGGTATAGCATTGTACCTGATAAAGAAAAGGTGTTTGCATCTTGGGATAGTCTTTTTCACTGGATTCTTTGGTGGGGGGTTTGGTACTGTTTTGGTCTTTGGTCCATTCAAACTTGTTAAATTGTGTGAGAGATTCTCGTATCAATAAAAAACAACACAAAAACAAAAATAAAAGCAAACACAAATATTTTTAATCACTAACCCTTCAAAGTGGAAAACAAAGTAGTCTCACTAGCTCTCACTGTTCGACGGTTAGGCTGGTATCCGGGTCAGCTTACGCACATCTCGAATATAGTCAGGTTGGTGTCCATCCAGCTTATGCGGACTTGACTATGGCCCGCACCTCGACTATTTCCATCCTCGGTTTGGTCAAAGCTGGACCATTCACGAAAGGGACTAAGAGATTCTTTTATCTTGGGGCCTGACCTTAAAAAATTACTAAGTTTCAAACTCAGAATGTTTGGATTTACAGCTTATCCATATTGTCGTTTGAGCTATACTTGAAGTTCTCTCTCTATATATCTCTCTCCCTCTCCTAGTCATATGCTTTTTGTTCCCTCTTTCTCTTTTGTCCATGGTTGGATTGAGAAACAAAGACCTGGTCTAAAGCCAGTGAGATTCAAATTGGGACAATTACCGTAAAGGGAAATAAAGTAAAAGGAGATCCATAACTGAAGCTTTAATTTTGTTGCATGTGTAGTGTTACGATGGCATGGGCTGATGTTGGAAACATTGGTAGTAGCGCTCTATCACAAGCAGGACTCAGAGAATATTTTTTCTAACCACATTGATCACCTTCTTTTGCATTTGTCTCGAGAAGAAAATCAAGATGAGAAATGAGATAGGACTATATATACTCCTTCCGTCCAGATTTGTTTGTCCTTCGTTCTATTGCAATTTAAATCGGTAAGTAATTATATGTCTAATATGGATCTTGTTTGATAGATATCGATTAGTTCTACAAGACAATGTTCATAAAACAATATAAATTATAATATATAATTATTTGAAAAGTAGCACAACTCCCAAAATGGACTAATAAATCTGGACGGAGGGAGTATGATATAACATCTTCCCCACGTAAGATAGGTTCGATTCTCCTTTCTAGTAATTCTTGAGCTACCTCACTCACACGTGTAAGTGTGAGATACGACTATGGGAGGGGCTATAGGAATAATATGATCCGCAAGATGGCCCTAAACATTTTGCATAACCAAAAAAAATTCCCGTGATACTCTCTTTGTCATTTTTTAAGTGTCCAACTTCGTAAAAAATTCTAACTTTCCATTAGTACCCTTTATGCAGTTGTTACAATTTTACCCCTAACATTTCTAAATAGAATCTACTCAGAAGGGCAAAAAGAGAACTGTACTAATTTCTACTCGCTAACTTTTCTAAATGGACAATTATTAAGACAATCCAAAATAGAATAGTGGACCCTAAAAACGGAGGGGGGAATATTTTATAACTTAGAAGTCCATGTATGTGGGGATCGTACGAAAATCGCCCCAATCAATTACTAAAAAAAAGGAAGAAGAAGACCATGCCGTAGATCTTGACAAAGGGTACATCAAGATGGGAGAGAGAAGAGAGAATCCAACCAAGGGTTGGAGAAATAAAAACACCTGATGGGACAAGCCCAAAACACCCAAGGCCTAGGCCCAAACATGCCACACCAAATAAAACAATAAAGCTCAAAACCCAAACAAGCCCACACCATACAAACACCAAACAGCCCAAACCTCAAAAGGCCCACCTTTAGAAATTCCAAAAACCTAACCCTAAACATTCTATCATCTTCCTGCTTCAACAGCCGCTCCACCGGCCACCGCAATCCACGTCAGACGCCGAAAAACATCCCCTGAAAGCAAACAGCCATCTTCTACTGCGACAAACAACCTCCACAATAGCCCCCTGAAAGCCCCCTAAAACAGCCCCACATATACACCAAAAGAACCTCAAAACAGACCCCAAATAATCAGATCTACTACTGCCACCAGTAACAATGCATACCTCATGGCCATTGCCCAAGAAAAAACAACCAACCTCAACCCTGAAGCACCAAAACAACCCCAAAGCTGCTACCAATTCCGATAAGAAGAGAGACATGAAGAAGGAACCTCATCGAGAGCCGCCCTTGTCGCCAACTGAGAATCCCACGCAGGGTCGCTTATCAACCGGCAAAGCAACCCAAGAACACCCAACTGTCAAGAACCATAACGCCGATGATGCACACTGCTTCGATGTAGACCCAATTGCTTCTACTGTTGTTGTTGCTTCTTTGTTTTGGCTTCATTTGCTGCTACTAAGAATGATGATGCTGTGAGAAATCGTTTGGTTTGTTATGGGTTCTTGGATATCTCACCGAGGTGGAGATTTGTGAAAAGTTTAGGCTCGATATGAATTTCTGTACATCTCGTCTGTAGTGGCGGAGCCACCTTGAGACTAGCGTGGGCATGTGCACTGCCCTTTCCTATTTTGTTAGTTATTTTTGCAACGGTAAGGGGTGTTCGAGCTATTCTCCTCCCTAGCTAGTACAATCAAAGGCAGGCCATCCATTCCGAGACTAGAGAATTCACATGAGATTTCTATCTTGTGGCGTGGCCATAAGAGGTTGCCAAGTTTCGAAAATGTCAAGTTTACAGCTCATCCTTGTTGCCACTTGGGCTCTTGGGATTCTTAGTTTGCTAGTTTTGCTTGCTACTTGAACCCTTAGTCACGTAATCCTTCAAAATGATTTTCGCTCCCACTCTCAATTCTCACTTTGCACTCGTGCTCTCAATCCTCACACTAATAAATTTTACTTGTTTGTGATGTTTTTGGAAGACTCTTTCACACTTGTGATCTCGCACCCGCACTCGACCGCGCATTATGTGATAACTGAAGGCTTAAGCTAGAAGCACTAGCAAAACAACAAAGAACAACAAGAAGCAAATCATCCTAACAACAACAACAAAGGATAAAAGAATTACACACGGATAATTAAGCTCTAGACCTAGAGGGAATCAACTTTTTTGCTCGAGGCCCAAAGATGTTTTAGCATATCAGCAAGATTGAAATCCTTCAGATTTCTGAACCCCAAACCCCCTTCCTCCTTTGAAGAACAAACCTAATTCTATTTGACTTCGCCTATTATTCAATTCCCAGCCAGAACAAAAGAATGCCATAAGTTTGCTTTCAATAACTTTTAGAATTTTCTGGGGAATAATGAAGATCTGACTCGAGTAAAGTTGGATACTTTGCAGCACAGACTGGATGAGTTGAGCTCTACCACCATATGTTGGCCTTTTTGTATACCAACTCTGAATTCGACACAAAATCTTCTCTTGCAGATTTAATTTATCATTATTGATTTACACAAAATCTTGTTCATCTATAATTAATCGTGACTTATGAGAACTCTGTTCTTGATGTGCTGGTTGAGCATTCTGATTTCTGAGCTTGTTCTTCATCCGCAGTTGATGATTTATCATTTCAGGTAATCAATTGATCTTAGTAGGAGTCAAGAAAATATTGTAAAGGGCTGACAAGTATCAAGAAAAAATCGTCCAATCAACGTAGAGACAAAAACAGATTGATTAAGGGGCGTTTGGTAACGTTTCTGTTTCCTTTTTTTTAGTAACCAATTTTCTCCAGTTGCCTTGAGCCTCCTAAAAATGTGGAAAAAAAAACTAGGCCCCAATAATTTTTAGTAACCAATTTTCTCCAGTTCACAAAAAAAAAAAACATTTTTAGTAACCAATAATTCGAACATTTTTCTTTTCGAATAACAATGGGCTCAATTTAACAACCCAAGCAGTCCATTTTAATCTTAAGGGCCTGTGGCCCAATTCCTTACCATATGGGGGGGGGGGGGAGAAGGTACACAATTGGAGCATCAGTGAGTTTTGGTGAACCGTTTCTCATCCTTTAAAAAACCTCATTTCCTCCACTTTTTCTTATACGATTAGACGCGGTGCACTTAAATAATGTAACAGTCGAGTATCCGCCGTAGCGGCCTTGAATCGGATATGGACCGATACATAAAGGGAACCAACTAATACGTAGGCGATTTTTACTCTCGCCAGTATACCGCGGTGTAACAGTATCGGAGAGCCCAAAAATCATTACGTAACTGCCAACATATTATGGAACAGCCGGTATTTACAACTATGCTTCCGAAATATCAGGACGGTCGTGGCATAGCTAAAACCATGTGACCTTTAATCTCCACCACAGTATCGGAGAGTCCAAAAGTCATTACGTAACTACCGACACGGCTGGTAATTAAAATTATGCTGGACGGGCCCGGGATAGCTACAACCATGTGACCTTTAATCTCCACCATGGCCATTGGTCTGCACAGGCACATGAATGGAACAGAAATCACACAAAACAGAATCTACATATTGGAAAACCCTATGGGTACATAGCCTAAGGCACAGAAAATGTACAGAGCATGCTCGGGGACCCATTTTTGGATCCCACACGAGTGATCTGAACCGTTTTATTATTCTTAGAATATTTTTCTGAGAGGTCCCACAAAAATTCAGCTCAATCGGACGGTTAGAAGTGGTTGAACCAAAGTCTCACCGTTTCAATCCAAATCTACGAATAATGAACGGTACGGATCACTCGTGTGGGACCCAAAAATGGGTCCCGGAGCACGCTCTGTATATTTTATGTGCCTGAGGCTCTGTACACGTAGCAATGTCCCTCAGATATTTACTCTTCTATTCGAGTTGGAAGTTTCTAAAAATGGAAAGTTTCTAAAAATGGAAACCAAAACAAAATGGAGAAGGAGTACCTACAGCTGTTATGATCGCACAAAGTAAAAAACCATAGATAGATATTTATGAACAAGAAATTTCCCCCACTAGTGGCTGAAAACGACATCACATGAAATTCCATAAATCAATCTCGGCCACTCTTTCCACTGTACAAACAAGGAATCATCTACTACTATAAATAACCTAATCTTAATGTCTAATCCAACCTAATTTTATAGTAGTACGTAATAACCACTTTCATTATTATATTCTTCAAGCAACACTGATGATGCTATCCCCACTACTACTACTACTAGTGTTCTTAAAGTTACCGGACATTCCTTGAAAATCCGACGAGTGTCTTGCAGGCGGAGGCGATACAGAGAGATTCAGTGATAAACGCAGCGAGCTGGAGTCCACGTTTGGTGGTTGTGGTGGTGGGTTGTTCAAATTGAGATCTGCCATTTTTGAAGATGGAGGGACGGGTGATGACAACACCGGGCTTCGTGGTGGCTGATAAGTTGATATGGTTTCTTTCTGAATTTCATCTTCTTCCATCACGGAATGCTGATAAGTTGATATGGTTTCTTTCTGAATTTCATCTTCTTCCATCACGGAATCCATAAACTGTTTCGAAGACAATCAAAATTAAATCAATATAAGCTGAATAGAGTAAATTGATCTAGACATCTTGAGTTATAATAATAATAATAGAGTAACGATCCATCCCCTATCCTAGAGAACCTTCAAACACCAAATTCCCAATGAAATTTAAAACTGAGGTTGCAGTTCGTTGCTCCATCAATTAAGTTGAACATCAAAACAGCCTTCCATTTTTCTCCCCCTCTCTCACAATTTAGTGTCGGGGATTGGTCGAGGTTCAGGAGGAAGTGTTTGGAACCTCAATTGTAAAATAAAACATTCACATACCAAATATGGTAAAGCATAAAATAGCGATTGAAGTGTTTGTTGAAATGCACTCCAGCTGTAGAATTTTAGTTGAAAAAACACTCAACGTGTTAAAACAATAAAATAATATTCCACGCTTACATTATTGGAATGCATAAGAAAAAACTATTTTTTTTTTTATGTAGCTAGAGTGTGTGGACTAACATACGCGCACTGCATGTCCGCGTCTAATCGTATATGAACAATCCCGGGAGCCAAATCAACAAAAATTCTTGTAACGACGAATTTAGGAAAATCACTTACAGATTATCCAAGAACAGGTTTTAATACGTAGGTTACGTGGGAATTAATCAGAGTGGAATTCAGGTTTCATTTTAAAAGAGAGATGCAAGTTTAAATGGGTGGTTGAGATTTACCGTGTCGGTGGTGATATCGAAGAGACTAGAGCGGCGGCGCCTCCTGTTGTGGTTGCTGCGGCGGAGGAAGTACTTTTGAGCATGGCTAGCCACCTGCGTAGGCGTACGTGTCTTCACGAAATTCTTCGATATCCTCCTCCAATCCCCTTTCCCCACCCTCTGCAACCCCAATAAGAACATCTTGTGCTCATCTTCTGTCCAAGGCACTCCTACTTCCACAAATCAATTAATTAATTAGTAAGTTAACAAAGGTGAAAACGAGCCGAATCGAGCTAAACCCCGTCAAGGCTCAGGCTTGATTAAGCAAAATATTACTCTTGACTCTGACTCAACTTCGGCTCGGGATCGGCTCGTTAAATTCTAACGAGACGAATCGAGCCAAACTCGGTCAGGCTCCGTCGGGAAAAATATTGGTCTTGAATTAGGCTCAGATTCGATTTGAGCTTGGACAATTGACTCAAGTTCAGTCAATCTAAAACTTCGTTCTACTAAGTGGATTATTGGCTAAAATAGCCCAAAAGTAAAAAACAGATAGTGAAACGGGCCCTAAAAGTTTCAAGCTCAAGCTCGGCTCATTAAACTCAAATAAACCGAATCGAGCCAAACTCAAGTTCGAGTTCGACCAGATTTTTTTTCATTAACAGCAGCAGATCTACTAATCTGATATAAGCGCGCACACAAAAAATTCCAACAAGAACATGGCCAGACTAACAATTTTTTTTAAAAAAAAATGCACGTGAAACAAAATCAACCCATTCAGATTCGACAGATGCACGAAATCCTTGTATCGGCGTACCTCTTTTACGTTCACGATTCGGAGCGGAGGCGTGAACGACGTCGTCGGAGTTGTAACCGGCGTTCAGATCCGAGTTGGGGTCCAGAAGAGGTTGATCATCGTACTGAGCGAGATTGTTCATGCTAGCGCTTTTCCTGAACGACGTCGTCCCGACTCCCTCGGTAACTCGGACGCCGAACAACATGATGCCGCCGCCGCCGCTGCCGCCGCCGGAGGCACCGGCAGCACCCTCGGAGCAGGTGCGGGAGTTGTGGCCGTTGTTTCCGCACAACGAACACACTCGAGACATCGCTGTTGATTCAGGGCTTTGGGACGAGTAAGGTGTCAATTGAAGGCTCTTGAGAAAGCGAAGAGGAGAGAGAGGATGGGATGAAAAGCTTGGGTGTGGATTTTCATTCATAGTATAATAGTGGGGAGGGTTACGTGTTTGGGTTTAGGAAACTGATATCCTCTTTCAGTTTCTAAAATAAACTGTTGGAGGAGAAGGTTATAGGAAGTAGATCCGTTTCACTGCTTTTTCTAAATTTTGGACCTATTTACGACGGATAAACCTACGGGTACAGAGGTTGCCATGACTTATTGACTTATTGTGATGGAAATATACGAATCCCGCGTTAATGCGTGGAGGAAAAGAGCGTTGCCACGTGATGGTATGATCGATGATGCCTCGAGATAATAAAAAATACTCCTCCCTTCATCTCAAATTTTTTGTCCGGTCTGCAAAACAAAGACCTAAAGTAATATGTGGAGTAGTTCTTTTGAAAGAAAATTTTCAAACTTTTTTTATAAATTAAAAATACTCGTTGATATCTGATAAACTGTCAAAAAAATCTTGAATATTTCTCAAATTTTTTGTATTATTTTCAAGTTCTCGTTTTGCGGACCGGACAAAAATTTTGGGACGGAGGGAGTAATTACTTATGACCTATATTGATGGTAATTACCACTTTTGTCGACGTATTTAATGAGATTAAGCTTTACAATCATGCTACATATACAACTATTTCGGCTCCAACCATTTACAATCCCCTCACATACATGTGGCCCACACACAATTATGGGTGTAGGCCCCACGTGTATGTGAGGGGGTTGTAAATAGTTGGAGCCGAAATGATTGTACATGTAGCATGATTGATGGACGAACTTGATTTCAAGATATCTTTATCCAATCTTTTCGTTGTATCTATGTAGAAACCAAAATAAAATAAATATCAATGTTTTTATAATCAAAATAGTATATGAGGAATAGTAATATATTACACAATTTATAAGATACGCCGAATACATTTTTTTGTTGAAAATACTTTTTTTAAGTCAGACTCCTTTGATTGAACATTCTGGCTCTACCACACCACTGATGATAAGGTGCTAGATCCTCTGTGCCCAAAACCCCTGTGCTGAGGGATTTTGGGCCATTGGATTGTGATTTTTGTTTTTGTGTTTTAATATTTTTGGGTGATCCAACGGCCGGAAAATCCCTCAGCACAGAGACACAGGGGTTTTTTGGCATAGAAGATTTGATCTCTGATTATAACATTAAAATTAGGTATTTTGGGGAATGGGGATCATACAAAATTGTAGGACTGAATTGAGGAGATAAAACCTCAATAGTGATGGGTTAAAAATACCAGAAAAGTAGCTAGGCCTAGGAGGACACTCGTGTCTTTTGTTGATAATTGATGGAGTAAATGAAATGGCAGAAGTGGAATGCGAAAAGTACCCTCCTTTCAGCAAAATTTAAAATACATTTTGGTAAAACTTGTTTTCGCTCACCTCTACCAAAAAACCAAAAAGGGAAAACCTAAAATTAAAAATGCAAAAAACGCCCTCCCAAACACCCTCATAATCTTGGTCTGCAATTGGGACCAAGTATGTTTGCGTATAAGGTAAACTTAACTCAAGAAGGGAAAAAAAAAAAAATTATAGTGCACGAACCTTTCTTACAAATATAGTAATTGGGATTAGGTCCCATAATGATAGTATCTTATAGAATCCAGTATTTTTTTTTACTACAAATGATGTATGAGTTACATTGGTGAGGAGAAATGTTTGATTACTTTAAACATTAATTGACGGATGAGAAATGTCCGGTTAAAATATACCCAATTCCTTTCCGGGACTGGATGGTCTTGTTGGATTCTTTTTTGGACTCATTTTATTTATTGAGATTGTACCGTTCACTTTTTAGAATTCATTAAGAACATCTGTCCCTCCTAAACTTAAAATAATGGGACGGTGGTTGATATTTTTTTCAAAAAGGAATTTCAATCTTGTGTTGTATTTTATTTCAACCTAATTGTGTTCCAAAATGTATCAACTAATCTTTGATCAATATAATTTTTAGCATGACTAATACTCTTTATGGAGATCCAAAAAACTGAACGATTCCGCTCACTGAGGTGTGCCCAAAAAAGCCTTAAAAATCTGAAACTGAACCGATCCGGTTTTCTCCAAAATTTTGACGAGGACCGGATCCTGTTTTAATTAAAAAATAGGACGTGGAGGGGCAGAGCGACTCTCTAGTCTTTACCGTCAACTTGGAATATGCTCTTCTTCCTTTTATGGAAATTTGGGTGTCTCTTCTCTAATGGAGAAAAATTCAACCCTTTTTATAGCCACACGATATACCAGTGAATGGAAATGACCAGGCCGCAAGAACATAATTTTTTGTGAATTTTCTAATTTCGGTGTGAATAACCTGTCTTTGACGGTTTGACCGGATAGAAAAAGAGATTAGTTGAGAGTCGGGTAATTTGACGCTAACACTCTTGACCGTCAAACCAAAATAAATATAAAATAGAAAAGTTCAGGAAATTGGAGTAATGTTTTTCACGGGACCCTAGTTGGGATTAGGATTGGAGTTAGATTCTAGACGTGGCAGAGCTAGCAGATATTGTCTGATAACGTTTTCGAAAGACAAAATATCTACGTTCAGATATATAGCAGAACTTACTGTTTTGAAAACATATCAAACAATATCCGGTCAACATGATTTTTGACGTAGTTAGACTAAAAAAAGACACTACTAGACCGAAAATACAAGAAAACAAAGAAAAATACAAAAGTTGCAAAAGGAAACCACCAATCCACTCGGATGTGGGTGGAAGAAGATGACGGGAATATACTAGCGTCCGGAGCCCCACACCTCCTTGTCCCACCGCAGACACAGCTGTTAGGCGGCGTACGGAATGTTTCTAAATCGTATAGCAACTGGAAGTAAAAAATCCACGAGCACTCAATAATTCCTCCAGTCAGCGTTGGTGGTGGGTATGAATTGGTTTGTGAAGATAAGGAGATTGTGGACCCTTGTTCTTATGACCATTCGCATTAATAAGAAAGCAAGTACCTTTCACCTTCCATCACCTTTCCTTCATCTCTCTCCATCACCTCGACCTTTCGATGTGGCTGCGCTGCCTGCATGGATGCCTTTTCTGGGTTGGCTTACTTTACATTCTGTATGTGATTATTGTGTTCGGTGGCGGATGCAGAATTCTTAATGTGGATGACCAAATTACAATTATTAAAAAATTACTAACAAAAAAAATACTTTCATTTTTACATACTAAAAGCACAATTTTGAAGGGACCATTTTTTATATATTTTTTACAAATAAAACTTAAAATATTACTATAAAAATAAGTGGATAATTAATTGGGAGCTGGCCCCTACATGCTCCCCAAAGACCGCCCCTGATTGTGCTTAATTTACTAACATTTGTCCCATCCGATTCTGGCACGTGGAAGTTGATTTTTTTTTGGTTATTTGATCATCAGGGAAGTTGATTCCTCTATCACTTCTGCTTTACGATGATGGGTCTTTTTTTTGGGTAAATACGATGATGGGTCTTGCAAAAACGTTAAACCTACTTTTTACTGTATTTACTTTTCACACATTTAAAACGCTTTTTAAACCTTACCATAAGCATACTAGGTTTTTTTTAGCATTTTCCTACGATGACATCCTAAAGAGTAATCAATTATGCTGCAATCTTTTTTTTGGGTGCATAAAATAGTAGGGGTGAGCATGGACCGGATTGGTTCGGATTTGTACTAAACCAACCAAACCACTACCTACGGATTATGAATTTGACGAACCAAACCAATCCACAAAAGGCATCGAACCAAACCAATCCAAACCATTAAAATACGGATCGGATTCGGTTTCGAACCACGGTTTGCTTAAAATTGAGATATTATTTTCGTAAAATATTTAGAGTACTTAAAATTTTGGTTTACTATGTTAGGTTTATATATAGAATACGAATAGGTCCTCATATATAGAAATTTAGGGTAATTAATCATGGTAATGAAGGAAATCATGGAATAGGAATAGGCTATGACCGAATCATGTATAGAAATTTGAAAAAATAGAAATGTGCTGTGGAATCAAAATTTGAATGGAGAATTTCATCACCGAATATATTTGCTATGACTAAACCACTATTGGTTTATTAGAATTAGGGGAATAAGTCGTGAATCTTAGACAAAATAAAATCTTGTTAGAGAAGGAATAATGAATAAATTAAATTAGGAAGTTAGTTGACTATGGCTTATTATAATAATAATAATAATAATAAATGGTTCGGATCGGATAAATTAAATTAGGAAGTTAGTTGACTATGGCTTATAATAATAATAATAATAATAATAATAATAATAATAATAAATGGTTCGGATCGGATTGGAATTGGAACCATGAGCGTAAATCCACAAACCAAACCATTGACTACGGATTCTAATTTTTTTAAACTAGGACCAAACCACGCTACTAAAAATCCGAACCAAACCAATCGATTTGGATTGGTTTGGACTGGATTCACGGTTTGACGGGTTTTCTGCTCACCCCTATAAAATAGAAGTGCATATATGATATATGTATGGTATCTAATCATCTCTGCATGGAATATTTATCCGTCACAACACATTACAATCTGTATAGGACCCACCACACCTATGCTGAGACTGGTATCACCATGTGTGGTGATGTCCAGGGATGGAGCCAGAGGGAGGCCAGTAAGGGCATTCTCTCCTACAAGAAAGAAAAACCTTTAGTATTATATAGAAAAAAAAAATCCTATGAATTATATAGGCTGGCTCGACCCTGTAAATTATTTTGGGAAAAAAATTCGCCCCTACATAGTGAATTCCTGGCTCCATCCCTGGTGATGTCAGAGTATGTTTAGGACCACTAAGAAGTTATGGAGACTTGAACTGGACATTGTCCAACTAAGTTCAAGTTTCAACCACAGAACCAACCCCTTATTAATATTATGCTACAATCAGACACACCTTGCACGTAAACTTATACAAATATTCACATAGATGTGCTGAACCAACGCGATAGTAGTGTAGTGTGTTTGAGTTCCAAAGATTATGTTATTTTTATGCATTTATGTGTGCAACAGTTATTGTAATTGTAGAGTTTTTCGAGTAAAACTATGATGGCCGTGTTCATTTAGAAAGTTTGGTTTAGTTTTTCAATGATTATCCTATTTCTCTCTCCAATTATTACTCCTCTTTTCAATTATTTCTCTTTCAATCTCTCTCCACTAATTACTTTCATCTTCAATTATTGTCCTATTCCTCTCTCCACTTATTACCTCTACAAACAAAACAAAACTAAACTACCAAAACGGACATAGCCATAAGTTTTGCTTGGGAAGTTTGGTTTAATATACTCCACAAGTTGTATGTCGTGTGTCAATGTAATACAGAGAGGAGATGTTTCTACACAAAAAAGAAAGGAGTATATAGTGACCAGTTTAATCCGAGCAAACTATTCATTCATAAAGCTTAGAGATCTTGAATTAATTTGGAAGTCTTCAAAGTTAAGCTCCTTTACCTTTTAAAAACAATTATTTTATAAATGTTATGTATTATTTGTGTTGATGATCCACTTGGGTCAGAGCAATAAATTGTTAGACAAGAATATAGTTAGAATAGTGTTCATATTAATGACTACCTTGGAATGATTTTGCCTATAAATTATATGATCTTCGTTGTATTGCAATGCACTGAGAAACACAAAAGAAAGACAGAAAGGGAAATGAAAGCTAGACAGAAAGAAGGAAGGGAAGGTAATGAGAATAAGATCGATCCTAATAGTTCTTGAAGAACTATTTTATAAATATCTTGTCTCAATATTTGTGTTACTTTATGCAACTTCTTTATTATGTTCTTAGTTTTATAACACGTTATCAGCACGAAGCTCTAAATAGAAAAGATGTCCTACCAGAATTAGTGTACCCCTACCTGAAGTATTTTACTTGTCATTAAAAGGTACCTAAAGTATTTATAATTTAGAGATACATGCAGTATCCTATTCTAAGAAAAAAATGGATACTTAAAGTATTCCATTAAAATATACTCGAAGTATTTACTAGAATATTTAGTTATTAGTTATTTGTTTTTACTATTGTTAGTATTTTATCGATGTGTACTGTTTGTATAAGAATCACAGGAAATATTATTAGTAAAAACCTAGAGAAAATGCAACGAGAATTTGCGGGTTCTTAGCTCAGAATCCACTGTATTGTCTCGAAATTGTGACCTCCTTAAGGGGGAACGCTGAGTTTGGCCACCAGGCTAACCCCAGTGATAACTTTTATGTTAACATATGTATTTATTTACATAAATTCTTTAGCGACCCGTGTAACACAATTCCTTAGTATATATACTAAAAGGGAAAATATCATGGGTTAGAAAAACTTGTTTATAAGGATCATTAGTACTCTATTAGCTATGAGTAATTTAGAAAATAGACAAGCTTTTTTTCATTAGAAATAAGAGGATATCTAAATGTGAAAACATAGTGTATGTCTTCTCTGGGATCCCCGCTGGAAATCCTATAAGCCTCCTGCTTGGGTACCCATGACTTCCACCACTTTATTTAGCGGTAGCCGCCATTTAAGACTTTTTCCTTGTGAGATTTACACTTATCTCTTTAAAGTATTAACAAAACATCATTCAGTCTAAATATTTGTAGTTATTACACTTTAATCTTCTGAAATTTGTTAATGTTTACTTCTACATATTTGTAATTATTACACTTTAATCTTCTTAAATTTGTTAATGTTTACTTCTTGTCCTTTTACTTAAAATTGTGCTATTAAAATCTCTTTTGATTGTGTTATCTAAATGTAAATTTTTCTTGTTTATAGAAAATGACAAACATCAAAAATCTGGAATTTACTGCATTTCATATCTCAGTCAACAATTATTTACCATGGGTTCAGGATATTGAGATCCACCTAGATGGGATGAGTCTTGGCCATACTATTGAGGAGAATAATTTTGCATCTTTGGAAGATACATACAAAGCTGTGGTTTTTATCCATTATCAAATCCACAAGGATTTGAAAACTGAGTACGTAACGGTGAGAGACACAAAGATTTTATGGCAAGATTTAAAAGACAGATTTGAACATCAAAAAACTATAATACTTCCAAGAACAAGTTTTGATTGGTCACACATAAGATTACAGGATTTTAAAATTGTCCAAGCATATTGTTTGGCTCTGTTTAAAATTGTTTCAACTTTACGATTGTGTGGAGAAGTTTTGTAGAGGTCTACCCAATGTTACGGCATGTACACAACCAATAACCCTTCAACCCACAACAAAAACATATATCTTCATAATTCTTTAGGAGGCTGGTTCTGCACCCCCTTCTGTAACGCCCCACATTTTGGGAAACGTTATTTATTATTACAACTGAATTACTTAAACAAAAATAACAATAATATAAAGTTTATAATAAATAATCTGTCCTTCACAGATTACAAAAGGGCAGACCGGGTAAGCTCTACGGCTCCGTAAATTCCTCCACCTGGTTGATCTCCATCTGGTTGAACTCAACAATTATTTATCATGGGTTCAGGATATTGAGATCCACCTAGATGGGATGAGTCTTGGCCATACTATTGAGGAGAATAATTTTGCATCTTTGGAAGATACATACAAAGCTGTGGTTTTTATCCATTATCAAATCCACAAGGATTTGAAAACTGAGTACGTAACGGTGAGAGACACAAAGATTTTATGGCAAGATTTAAAAGACAGATTTGAACATCAAAACACTATAATACTTCCAAGAACAAGTTTTGATTGGTCACACATAAGATTACAGGATTTTAAAATTGTCCAAGCATATTGTTTGGCTCTGTTTAAAATTGTTTCAACTTTACGATTGTGTGGAGAAGTTTTGTAGAGGTCTACCCAATGTTACGGCATGTACACAACCAATAACCCTTCAACCCACAACAAAAACATATATCTTCATAATTCTTTAGGAGGCTGGTTCTGCACCCCCTTCTGTAACACCCCACATTTTGGGAAACGTTATTTATTATTACAACTGAATTACTTAAACAAAAATAACAAAAATATAAAGTTTATAATAAATAATCTGTCCTTCACAGATTACAAAAGGGCAGACCGGGTAAGCTCTATGGCTCCGTAAATTCCTCCACCTGGTTGATCTCCATCTCGGCAGCTCCTCCAGCTTCGTGTTCTCCGTACAAGTCCTTCTGTCCATGGTGATAATCTAGCATAATACGTCGGAGTCGCGAAGCAACATTGTGGTATTATGCCAGGGTCGCACAAATGCAACACCATGAGCATGGACGCTCAATAGATACCCTACCCCAACCTTAAACTAGCAATTCTAGAACAATATTGTAGGTGGTAGGTAAATAGTGAAATCATGCATTTTCAAATATCAGAGTCAAATCAAATCAGAGTGCAGCTTTACATAATCAGTGTCCCGTATCGTTTTAGAACCAGAGTGCAGTATCAATATTTTGTATCAATTTCCCATCACAACATTTTTTTTCAAATTCCATCCATGTCAACATCTCACATCTCTCGAAAGTTATTGCCCCGTTCAACCACCCCTTTCTAACGGTCACCAACCTTTCCGTTCGATTCCCGGACACCCAGAACACTGACTACCCGCAGGTTATGAAGTCCGTTCACCCGCGTCACACACGACATAGTCCCAGTTTTCTTATAACACCGAACTTAACAACCTGTTTATAAGATCCGCTTACTACGTGTTGTATTGAGTGAGCTTTGACCACCAAATTCTCCCCGCGGAATTTGAGGTGGGACTCTAAACAGCACTACCGTATAGTTCCGTTGAGCTTTGACCACCAGTTCACCCCAGTGAACTGAGGCGAGACTCCAACAGCATTATCGTCTCACTTTTCATCACATCATCATTTTCATTCCCATCTCTATCTCTTGTGAAAACAATCGTTCATTTTCTAGAAAAACGTGTTGTGTCGTACCATCTCGGAAAACGTGCACATGCCATAATTTCATAAGAATCCTCCGTTTAAAATCGTTTCTCGATAAACTTTCCGTTTAAAATCATTTCACGATAACAGTGTTACTTTAGGTATAAAATCTCGTTGGTGACTTTCTTTAAACAAATGAGATAACCAAGAGAGTCCCAGGCCGGATGGCCGCACGAATGCAGTTACTGTCACCATTCCTTTCTTAGACAGCGCAAGGCTCATCTTTTTTTACAGACCCTCAACGGTGTTAGCCTTGGGTTATCTCAATAGTCCAAGTATAGTCAAAATATTTTGAAGTAGCTTTAAGAAAAAGTTTAGTCGGTTACTTTCCAAAAATCAGTCGGTCATTATAACGGTGTAAATTTGAAAAGTCGATTTTCATTCGGGCATTATAACTGCATAATTTGGTTTTCCAAAAGTTCATCGGGCATTATAACGGCGCATTTTGATAAGTCAATCTCAAGTCGTGCATAGTAACGACTAAGTGTGTTTTCAAAGTCTAATCTTTCATTAAACTGCTAATCATCCAACATAATCTCGTTTAAACATAATTAAGCACATTTAAGCATAATAATGACATATTAAAAATGAACTACAAAATACTAATCTAGGGTTAAGATAAAGTATCTACCTTAATTTCCGATGATTAGTCTGAAGCCGATAAGCTAGTTGGATTCCGGCGGAGTAACGGCTACTCGAGCGCTTTCTAGCTAACTTGTTCTAACTTTTAAGATCTAAGGGTGGTCGAGGGTGGTGGAGTGTGGTGGTGGAAGGTAGGGTTACAAGAAGAACTTGAAGAACTCATGGTTTTTCTTCTTGAAAAACTAGTTTACTACAAAGATGGTGAGGAGAGTTTTTGGTGTGGGAAATGAAGCAACATGAGGGAGCTATTTATAGTGAAAGCATGAAGCTCCTCTCCCTCCCTACTAGCCCCCCCCATATAGTCCAAAAATGCTTTATGTAATAGTGTTTTGTAGCCTTTTAAGGCTAAAAGATAGGATAGGATATGTTTCCATTAAGGGTAAAGCTGACCAAGTAAGGGTTTCTAGATGCGTAGGATACGACATAATATGTCTAGGTTCGTTAGGTTGGGGCGTGAATGGGTAGTTTTGGGTACTAGTTATACACACGAAACTAGCCACGGGGTATTATATATATGCATCTATACATATATACACATAACCATTTTATAGTAAAAGTAACTTTATAAATAATAGCCTTATAAGGCTAGAAATAATAGGATATAAAGTGTCCCCCCATTAATTGGGAGATAAGTTCCCCTCCGTTGGGATGAAAAATGCTCTGTAAGGTTGGTTTTGTGCGCGAAAAATACAAACTAGTGCACCGCGAATAATAATTAAAGAATTATTAATTTTAAGAAAATAAATAAGTATGATAGGAAATTCCTAGATAGCCTTAAGAGAATCCAAAAATATAATGCTTTGAAATTTAGAAGAAAAACGGCGCTGAAATGTGCGCGAACGAGCGGACGGATACACGCCCGTAAAATTATACGGCGAGGGAAGAAATTTCTCTCCCCTTTCCTCCCCCCAAACTGACCTCTCTCTCTCTCTTGCTCTCATTAATTCACAAAACTCCAAATTAGGGTTAGTAAAAGTAAAGTCAATGCTAGAAGAAAAGTCAAAATTGATCACATGGCTAATTTTGGCTTTCTAAAATTAGAAATAGGTCCAAATTAAGCAATAAATAGGGTGATGTTAGTCATAAGGAGACAAAATAGGAGTTGGGGGAATTTGTAGAGCTTCCGGACGCGATGTGGTGTAATACTCGGTGTGCACGCGTTGATTTACACCGCGGAAAATATAAATAAAAAGAAAAAAAAACAAATTAAATCTAATTTTATTCAAATTATTAAACTAAATAATAAATTATTTTATTTAGCGATATTAAAATTAAATATTCGAATTAATAAATCGAAATTTTATTTGCGAAATTTCGGGTTATTACACCTTCCCTTTTCCTTTGGATGGTTCTGGGTAATTATCCATTTTTTTTTGGGAAGATGTGGCGTATCTATGAGATGGTTCAGGGTTTATGTTCCATTTTTGGTGAAACGATGGGGTATTCTTGCTGAAAGGTTGCTGTACGTATCTGCCACGGTTTTGGCGATATTGATTTCTATTGCGTCCTAGTGTATATCCACGATTGTATCAATGTTGGCGATTTTGAAAAGAAACCCTATTGCCTTAGGTACAGGTGTCATACCAGTTGGGCGAATTTAGTGATTTTTTAGTAAAACTTGATTATTTTGCTCAGCCACCATAAGACAAATAAATCAGTTCAGAAAACTTTGTAATTTATTCGCTCTATATATACTACTGTTGAGGAAGCAAGTCATTGGCATGAAAAGTGGTACACGTTTTTTTTCTAAAAGTTCATTTTCGGTAACCGTGTCTGCACACAATCGTAAACTTGAAAGTTTTTTAAAAAGAGCCAAACAATATTCTTGGACAGTTTTAAAATCTTGTAATCTTATGTATGACCAATCAAAACTTGCTCTTCGAAGTATTATAGTTTTTTGATGTTCAAATCTATCTTTTAAATCTTGCCATAAAATCTTTGTGTCTCTCACCGTTACGTACTCAGTTTTCAAATCCTCATGGATATGACGATAGATAAAAATCATAGCTTTGGCTATATCTTCCAAAGATGCGAAATTATTCTCCTCAATAGTATGGCCAAGACTCATCCCATCTAGGTGGATCTCAATATCCTAAACCCATGATAAATAATTGTTGATCGAGGTATGAAATGCAGTAAATTTCAGATTTTTGATGTTCGACATTTTCTGTAAACAAGAAAATTTACATTTAGATAACACAATCAAAAGAGATGTTAATAGCACAATTTTAAGTAAAAGGACAAGAAGTAAACATCAACAAATTTAAGAAGATTAAAGTGTAATAATTACAAATATAGAAGTAAACATTAACAAATTTCAGAAGATTAAAGTGTAATAACTACAAATATTAAGACTGAATGATGTTTTGTTAATACTTTAAAGGGATTAGTGTAAATCTCACAAGGAAAAAGTCTTAAATGGCGGCTACTGCTAAATAAAGTGGTGGAAGTCATGGGTACCCAAGCCAGAGGCTTATAGGATTTCCAGCGGGGATCCCAGAGAAGACATACACTATGTTTTCACATTTAGATATCCTCTTATTTCTAATGAAAAATATCTTGTCTATTTTCTAAATTACTCATAGGTAATAGAGTATTAATGATCCTTATAAATAAGTTTTTCTAACCCGTGATATTTTCCTCTGTAGTATCTATACTTAGGAGTTGTATTATACGAGTCGCTAAATAAATTATATAAATAAATATGTTAACATAAAAGTAACCACTGGGGTTAGCCTAGTGGCCAAACTCAGTGCCCTCCCTTGAGGAGGTCACGACTTCAAGACAGTGCGGTGGATTCTGAGCTAAAAACCCGCAAACTCTCGTCACATTTTCTCTAGGTTTTTACCAACAATATTTACTGTGATTCTTATACAAACAGTACACATGGATAAACTGGAAATAATAGTAAAAACAAATAATTGATAACTAAATATTCCATAAAATACTTCAAGTATATTTTAATTAAATACTTTAAGTATGGATTTTTTTTTCTTAGAAAAGGATACTGCATGTATCTCTAAATTATAATACTTCAGGTACCTTTTAATGACAAGTAAATTCAAACCCTTGCAGAGGTACAACTTGTTGGCTACAAATGGGTATTTGTGAGCAAGCGAAATGAGAAAAATGAGATCGTGAGATATAAGACACGACTCGTTCCACAAGGTTTCTCACAAAGACCTGGCATTTATTATGAGAAGACACGCTCTTCGGTTATAGATCCAATCACGTTTAGATTTTTGATAAGCTTGGTTAGGGGTGAGCAAAGTTCTCTTGCAAAATGGCAAGTTCTCCTGTGAAATGCCAAGTAATTGGATGTTAAATCTGGGGTGAAGCTTGCAGCAACTTGTTTGCGAGTTCTTAACTCAGCATTCAAAAAATGATTTAGAGTTTACAAACTTTCTTAGCTGTTGCATTTGTAGTGCAATAACGTTAGATTAAATTGGTGTGTTAATGATATTCACAAGATCTGATTGAGTTTGATTGTTTAATTTCAGATGAAAGTAATTCTTACATGTTTCGTCAGCCCGAGGAGCAAGTTGGTTATTGTTTAATTTCACATGGAAGCCACTCTTTCATGTTCTGTCGGTCAGAGAACCATATTGGTAAATTTCTCCTTGCATCCCCAAGTCCAAGTTGTTCTATGTAGGACTTTAGCACACTTGAACAGGGATTCGATTGCTGAAAATATAATAAAGTGGTCTCATAACGACCTGATTATGGCTCCGGGTTTCAGGTTTTTCACAAATTGGCGTTTCGGGAAGTAATAATCCTTCCTGTAGCCATCAAAATCCATGGAATGAAAATGCCAAGTACTTGAATTTTAAATCTCTGGTGAAGCTGGCAGCAACTTATTTGCAAGACCTTCAGGTTCCCAATACTCAAGTTGTGGCTTCCAAATGGATCAACCTCTACGATAAGGCATTCGGTAAATGATTTAGATTTTACAAGCTTCCTTAACAGTTGCATTTGTAATACAATAACGTTGGATTACATTGGTGTGTTAATGATATTGACAAGATCTGATTGAGTTTGATTGTTTAATTTCAGATGAACGCAATTCTTACATGTTCCGTCAGCCACATGAGCAACTTGGTTGTTTAATTTCACATGGAAGCCACTCTTACATGTTCTGTCAGCCAGAGAAACAAAATATTGGTAAATTTCTCCTTGCATTCCCAAGTCCAAGTGGTTCTATGTAGGACTTTAGCACACTTTAACAGGGATTCGATTGCTGAAAATAGAATTAAGTGGTCTCATAACGACCTGATTATGGCCCTGGATTTCAGGTTTTTCCCAAATTGGTGTTTTCGGAAGTTATATTCCTTCCTGTAGTTATCATAATTCTGTGCACAAACTAGAGTTGTTTCATTAGTTTGAAATTGTTTAGGTAGTGTTTAGCTCATGGGAATGATTTCGGAAAGGAATGGAATGGTCCTTTTGTTAATCATCAATTTGACTCTGAATTTTTTGCAACTTTGGGTCCAACAGTATGTTCTACTCCCGGGGGGGAAGCCACAGATGTGCACAAGATTATTGGGGGTGGGGTTGACGAGATATACTTAGTGATCAATGTACGGGGATAAAATCCACGTAGCCCTGGATCACGTGCTTCCTTGGTCCAACCCTAGATCTGCAAGACAGAAAAAGGGTTAGAGCACTTTTGCCTCTCGTTGGCAAAGGCCCTCCGATGCCTAAGTTAGTATCACGTACTTGGTGAATTCAAACCACAATGCGTATGAAAATGGGTTTCACAGCGTACCTTTTGTCATGGTTATTGCCTTGTATTTATAGGTGTAGATGTTCTTCATATTAGGCATCTCGTGCCCCTGTTTCCTATTCTCTTTAGGAATCTTTTTCCTAATAGGACCTTCCTATTAGGGACGAGTTTCCATGTCCTGCTAGATCTCGTCTAGCAGGGGTCTTCTTTTCCATATAGGATTCTTCCCTATACGGGGTATACTCCTAATCACGTTAGGACTTCCCATATCAATCCCTTATTTTACGGGATCGCTCCTTGTCTCATAAGGAGCCGCTATAGAATATTCTGGAATGTCTCACCGCCCTACTCGTGGCGGTGCCGTGCTTCCACGTAGCTCGGAATAACTCGTACATAGTTCAGCTTATTACGCCGAGCTGAATTATGTATTCCAGAATGCTATTCAAGCTATACACGTAGCCTACCTAGCTCGGCCATATCAGGGGCATCCTTTATGCCTTACGCCGAGCTAGTGCATCCTGACTTATTAGTTTACTCTTTATTAATTCTAGCCTCATTCGTGGCCAAACCAGCCCGGCACAGGGTTTAAGAACTCCCTATGTGGTGCCGAGCTATTCACCCTCTCGTGGTGATCAATAAAGGCACGTGCTATGCCCTTTATTAGGGTTAATCAAGTTTTACCCACTCCAATCAAGGCATTTTCAAACTCCGCCTTGGAGATTTTCAATTTAAGGATTGAAGAGAGGACGATTGTTGTAGACTACGAAGGAATGCCATTCTCAGGCTATGCCCTCCTAGCGTATAACCTAGACAGTTGGATCTTGCTTAATAAGGATACGAAGAGCTATTACTATAACGTGATCACCTGGCACGTTATAAACCTACCTGACATAGCTAGAGCTATCGGTCCTTTGGCAGAAGGAGGCTTTAGTTCTTCTCCAGAGGACGAAGGCAATGTCACAATCATCCTGCAACTGAATTTCTTGCGAGCTTTGATTGCATAGTATATTCCAGCGAGGGGATGGTTTTTATATGATATCATTGCTAATACATGGACTACTTTAATTGATAGTTTGAGAGTCATGCTGGGACGATTATACTGGCTAGCCAGTGGGCTCCTCTTTTGCTGTTCTTCCAATGGTGTGCAGTGGTCGATCCCTATAGAAGTAATGGAGGAGTAGGAGGGGGATTTGCAATGGTTGTACAACTCGTTGGTGGAGCAAAATGGAAAGTTATACCTCCTCCGCGTTGACCAGGATATGAGGTTGCTGTATTCTCAATTACAGATTAAGGCGCGTGCGAAAATCTTGAAGAGGTTGACGATTTTACTGGGATTGTGCATGCTGTGCGTACAATGGGAGTAGTGATCTCTCCTGCCAATCGCCTCAAGTTGTTTGTTGCTGGAAGCCTATGGGATTTTGTCGAATGCTTTGAGGTCTCAAACGAGAGGTCGAGAGTCAACAAACGTTGTCAAATGGAAGTAATTGAGGAGATGTGCTTCTGCGCATTTGGCTGGATACAACTCGGCCCACGCTGAATACAGGTTTGTTCTCTCTCTCTCTCTCTCTCTCTCTCTCTCTCTCTCTCTCTCTCTCATTGTTTCATAGATTATAACACATTTAATTATGAATTGTGAGTCATGTCCAGTCATCTAAGATAGGAAGTGTCAAATAAACTGAAACCCTAGTGTTTATCTTGTACTGTATTTTTTATTTGTATGTCAAATTTCTATAGATTGTAACTCAAAGTCTCAGAATTATTAACATAAGCATATCAGATTCTAGATTAGTTATCTTTTTAGGAATGTGGTTTGGGATTGCAATTAGGGGCCAAAATTAAAGTTGTTAGCCGCTAGGAAACCATAGGGGCAGTGGTTGTGAGAAGTTGAAGTAAATATGGATGTGATAAGATTTGGAACTTTGACGGTGTAGTTTGCAGAAATGAAAGGGGAAAAAGACTAGTGAAATTCAACAGGAGAATTAAACGAGTGAAATTCTCAGAAAACTAGTGAAATTCAACAATAGAGAAGAATTAGTGAAATTCACTAGGAATGAGAAAGAAATCAGAAATATGGAAAAGGAATGGAATGGTTTTATTGATAGAAGATTGGAGCTCTCGTCCAACACGCCAAAGGATCTCTCGTCCTTGGTTAACAACTTTCAAGATTTCAGAATCCCCTCCCCACAATTACATTCTCCTATTTATACAGAAAACGTAAAACAAATTGTTACAAACAGTTTCAGAACCTAACTAACTTGTAACAAACTTCAGCAGCTGCAGCTTCCCCACTTCATAACAAACTTTCACGCCGCTGGTCCACTTGTGTTTATAGCGCACGTGCTGGATTTGTGAATTGTGAATCATGTCCAGTCATCTAAGATAGAGTCCCGTGTCCAATAATCTTAAGGGTTGCTGAGCTGACTCCTCTGAAAGTAAGCGATGCTACCCTTTTATGATGATACTATTATATCGTCACAAATAGCTCCAGACATTCAAATTTGGATGGATTCCATGCCCTCTAAAGGAAGCCTAGTTACCAGTGGCTTTTACAAAGAATTGCAGAAACCTGATTTCGGAATCCTTTGGCCTGATATGTTCCTTTTTGGTGTTTGGATCAAAGATATTTTCTGTTTTTATTGTTTTGTTCCTCTCATGAGATCTTGACAATTATATCCGTTTGTTTGTCTGCAAAACTATTGAAGTTGGTAATGATTTGACTTATGAATCATTAAAAGTACATTTGCATCCTATAGTTGAACATAAACACATACTTATTAACATGTTGTGGAACAAATAACACAGGAGTCCTTTTTTTTTTTTTGCCTTTTCGACATGGTTGTTCTCTTTTTTAGCTTTTGTCCAATCTGTAATTACTCTTACTTAGGCTCCATTCGGAATTCTGTTGTGTATAAAGCGCACTATATCATTCACATCTATTTCAATAATGTGTGACAATTTGTATTTATCTGCAGGTTTCCTTTTCCTATTGCAGCTTCATGGAGTGGACAACCACATTAGATGGAGTAACAAGAAAATAGTACTAGTACTAAGATGTTAAGAAGGAGAAGCAGAAACTTTGTTAACTAACATGTCAGGAAGGATGAGAAGGAACAACTGTATTGTTATCTCCATTGTTGTCTTCCTTATTGTTGCTATCATCTTGATATTGTTCTTCACACTTTCAACATAGCCTGTGTTCTTCACACTTTCAACATAGGCCTAAGATGTACATCATTTGTGGCTGGGTTTGTGGGTGTTCTGGAGAGACTTGAGTATGTTTCGTATCTTTCTAGCTTCTGATATGTTCATTACTGCAAACGTGTCCAAGTGAGTTTTGGAGTTGATTTGATTTGATCGAATAATAGCCGTAGTTGTGCATCTTGTCAGCTGTCCATGCATTCTTTTACGTTTTTCTTATGATATTTTGCTAGAACTATACAACAATTAGAATTTAGAAGTACATTGGAAAAGGAGACAGAAAGGTGATATCTTAAGGTTAGATTCTTTCTCCCTTAATTGATCAACTTTTTTACCTAGCCAATAATAATGAAGTTGCATAAAGTAAAATAAATATTGAGGCAAGAAATATATGAAATAGTTCTTCGAGAACTATTAGGATCGATCTTGTTCTCATTATCTTCCTTTCCTTCTTTCTGTCTAGCTTTCTTTTCCCTTTTTGTCTTTCTTTTGTGTTTCTCAGTACATTGCAATACAAGAAAGATCATATAATTTATAGGCAAAACCATTCCAAGGTAGCCATTAATATGAACATTAATCTAACTATATTCTTGTCTAACAATTTAAATGGTATTGAACTAAAATTTAGCAGAACAGGATGAGCCTTTTGATCATAACAACACCAGGTAATAAATCAAACGTCTCATCTGATTCAATGATATCTTCTTTTAACCAGACTTAATTGAAGTTATATAAAGATATTCCTTACGATTGTCTCAGATGAGACATTTGATTTCTTACCTTGTGATGGAAATGACCACACTAGTTAAATTACTCCCTCCGTCCCATTTTGTTTGTCATTTTTAGTAGACCGTGTCCGATTTCAATTGCTTATATCTTTTAATATGAATTTCAAAAAATATTCAATATGGATCTCGTTTGATAGTTCTTGATGAGTTTTATTCTACGGAGTTTTCAAAATCATGACAAACATTACAGATTAAAAGTTATAAGCGTTTGACCGATGATACGATCTTCGAAAATTGACAAACAAAATGGGACGGAGGGAGTATTAAATAGTGTGTTAGTGTGTTTTCTTTTAATATGCAAGTGTGTTTGTTTCTTTCTATGTAAATGTGTTTTCTATAACAATATTTATGTAATTGTTTGAATCTTATGTTTATAAAAATATCAAGTTGCAGATTTTATACTTATAAACTTTTGTTGTATTTCCTTATAGCTACGTGGATATTATTGATATTTCCGAGATGAAAGACGAAGATACTTGTTTAGTAGATAGTGCAATAACTCACATCATTCTAGACATTTAGCAATGATAACGCTTTGGAAGAGCTAACATTATATTAAGTTTGGAAGAGCTAACATTATCTAGTACAACCGATCTTATTGCACGCTTTGGAAGAGCTAACATTATATTTCCTGATGGAACAAATATATGTATTGATAACACTTTATATTCTGGCCAAGCACTCTCTTTGCTTTGATCTTCGACAAGATCCAGAAGAAATCTATTAAGTTTTAAAGATATCCGTCATAATGGTTACCATGTTAAAACCGCAAATAAAGGCAGTAAGGAATATCTTTAATTATATAACTTCAATTAGGTCTGGCTAAAAGAAGATGTTAAAAAAGCCTTTAGCTTGGTCAAGTGGGTTATATTATATGACTATAGGATCTATTGAATCACATGCAGTGATGCACCAGAAGTGTTCTAACCCAAAAATGTTTATGCTATGGCATGATTGTCTTGGGTATCTAGGATCAATAATGATGCGTCAAATTATAGAAATTTTGAGCGGACATCCACTCAAGAACTAGAAGATTCTTTTGCCAACCGAATCCCCTTGTGATGCTTGTTCACAAGGAATTAATCGTTTGGCCATTCTCAACAAAGGTAGTAAATGAATCTCCATCCTTTTTACAAAGGATTCAAGGGGATATTTGTGGCCCCATACACTCATCATCTGGACCTTTTTGTTACTTCATGGTATTAATAGATGCTTCAACTAGATGGTCACATGTGTTTTTAGTATCCACAAGAAATGGTGCATTTGCTAAGTTTATTAGTCAAATAATCAGATTGCGAAAATAGTTCTCATATCACCCAAATCAAGGCAATTCGCCTTGACAATGCTGGTAAATTTACATCTCAGTCATTTAATGAGTATTGCATGTCCATTGGTATAGATGTTGAACACTTTATTGCATATACTCATACTCAGAAGGCTTAGCTGAATCTTTTTTTAAAAGATTAGCTAAATCTTTTTTTAAAAGACTTCAATTAATTGCTAGACCTCTTCTTATGAAAACAAAACTCCTTGTTTCTGCTTGAGGACATGTCATATTACGTGTTGTATCTTTAGTTCGTGTTAGACCAACATCATATCATAAGTTTTCACCATTACAACTAGTGTTTGGTCAACAACCAAATATTTCTCATATTAGAGTTTCTGGTTGTGTTTTATACGTTCTCAATGCACTCCCCTGGCAACGCACTAAAATGGGTCCTCAACGTAGACTTGAAATTTATGTTGGATTTGACTCCCCTGTCAATTATTAGATGTCTTGAACCTGTAACAAGCGATGTCTTTAAAGCACGTTTTGAGTGTTGTCATCTTAATGAAACAATGTTGCCACCATTAGGGGGAGAAAAGTCATGGCCAGAAGCAAAACAAGAAATTACTTGGAATACCTCATCGTTAGGTTATCTTGATCCTCGCACTAATGAATGTGAACCAGAAGTTCAAATGATCATTCACTTATAAAGGATTGCAAATCAATTGCCTGATGCTTTTACCGATACAAAGAAAGTGACAAAATCTCACATTCCTGTTGCTAACGTTCCATCAAGGATTGATGTCTCTATAGGACAATCCACTTAGAATGTAGTGAAAGCGTCTATACCACGATAGAGTGTGGAAGACCTATCGGTGCGAAAGATAAAGCTTCCTGGAAAAGGAATGTTAAAGGTGTAGGGGTCCGGATATACCGAGCACCTCGATCACATAAAGAGACACCTTTTTGGCAGTCGCCGAGAGACTACCTTCTAGGGACTCTTCGGATGTTCACCGAGACCTACTTCATACTTGACTCATCAGTAAGTTTTCAGAGTTAATATCGAAAGACCTCGGGGCGTACCCGAGGGGTAACATGAACCGACTTTATGGTGCAAGAATGTGCCGAAAGACTGAATGCTGAGTCAGCAGAGCAGTTAATGCTGCATGCGCATGTAACAAACCGTGATCATGACAAATGACATCATCCGAACGGTTATGACACGCGTAAAGATTTTACTGGAAGCATGTGCTCGCAGTATATTCTTTCAGGCTCGTCATCGTGACGTCAGCCGAGCGGTTATGTCACTTGACAAGCACAGCTGTGCTTGGAGGTCAAGCCAAGGCTCACCTATAAAAGGTAAACTTCACCACTGAAAAAAGGTACGCACAACTCTCCTCTCAGAACCCTAGATCTACACTTCATCTTCTTCCTCTACTAACTTGACCGTCGGAGTGCCGTTCTGGACTCTACGGTCCAGTCCGGCGCTAACGGTGTGTTGAGTGTGCAAGTCTAGGCACAACTTGAGAGTAAGGATACCATCTCCGTCGTTGATCATTGCCTGGAAGAACTACCAGAGAAAGAGGGCTCCACAAAAGGCAAAGATATTAGCTCTCCTGTAGAGGCTATCCCCACAAATAGAAAAGCTTCAGAAGGGAGTATAACTGATTCACCCAAAATTTCTCCTAATAACTCCCCTGTAGAGGAATTTCTTGAAGAAAAATCTCTTTGAAGAGATATCTCCAAAAGAAGAATACGTACGTGATAATAATGAGATCTCAATTAACTATGAAGAAATATGGGATGGAACAAAAATTACTGTTAATGACGTATTTTCATTTAACGTCGCCCTCGACATTACCAGAAGTAATGATGGAAACATTACTTCACTGAACCACAATATGTCAAAGAATGTCGACGTAGAAAGGATTGGTCGAATGGAAAGAAGCAAATCAAACATAATTGAGTTCTCTTGCGAAATGGCAAGTACTTGAACCAGCTATCAGAATCCGTTGGGTTGGCGACGGGTTCAGGTCGGATCAGTTTTCGTCGGGTTGTAAAAAATGGCACCCGAAACCGAATCGAACTAGCCTAGAAACTGATCGGGTTGGGTGCGTTGGGTACTCGTTCGGGTCGGTCGGATTGGTCAGATTTGTCAAGCCAAGTTTCAAATCGAAATTTGTTTAAAAAAGAAAAACAAGATCAAAAAAATCAGAGTCGAAAGAGAGAGAGGTCGGTGGCGCCCTTCCGCTTAGCTTGGATCTGAGAAGGGCGGAGAGGGACGGAGGTTTGTTAGAGCTCGATCTGGTCTGCCATTTTTTGCAGAGATTCGAGTTATGGTTAGGATTTTGAGGGTGGGTTTTGAAGAGGTTTGAGATCTTTGTTTGCAGGCGTGGAGACTAGAGAAATGCAGGAGCAGAAAGCCAGAGAGAGAGAGAGAGAGAGTGTGTGTGTGTGTGTGTGTGTGTGTGTGTGTGGGTGGGGGGGGGGGGTTTGAAGAAGTCTGATCATTTGATTACTGGATCTGCATCTCTGTGCCACACTTTAGTGCTTTGGGCAGAGTTTTCACTTTAAATCAGAGAGACACTCAGAGGGAGAGAGAAACTTTATTGTCTTGGGTAGAGTACTAGAGTTAACTTGACAGTTGTGTTTTTGGGTAAACCAAAAGTCTTCTCTTCTTTACATTTAATGTTTTTAGTAAACCTAGTCCCACCAACTTTTAAAAGTTTTCGACCTTGTGTACAACTGTACCCCAAATTTGCATATATATACATTTATTCGGGCCAGGTCGAGTTCGCCCGAAATTCAAGACCCTAACCCGAAACCCGATGTAACGCCCCATGTAGACCACTGGCCCAGTACCCTGAATTAATCCACAAGCCACACCACATGGCCCAAAATGCTTAAGCCCAAGGTACTAGTAGTAACCCACATAGTTTGTTATATATCCAAGATAACTCATCTAAACAACCAATGTGGGACTAAACACCATCTACCCCCAAACCTGGGGTATTTACACCCGAAACCCGACCCGATGTCATCGGGTCACATATTTTTCAACCCGAACCGACCCTATGATACTTCAAAACCGACTCGAACTCCTTTGGGTCGGGTCGGGTCGGGTAGTCGGGTTGGGTCAGATTGTGCTCACCCCTAAGCTTGGTAGTAAATGAATGTCTAGATATGCATCTAATGGACGTTGTTACGGCCTATTTGTATGGATCACTAGATAGTGACATATACATAAAAAAATTCCTGAAGGATACAAAATGCCTGAAGCATTTAGATCCAAGCCCATAATGATTTACTCTCTCAAGCTACAAAAATTATTATATAGTATTAAACAATCTGGTCTCATTTGGTATAACTGCCTTAGTGAATATCTGCTTAAAGAGTGATATGAAAATAATCTTATTTGTCCATGTGTTTTTGTTAAGAAATCAAATTCTGAATTTGCTATTATTGATGTATACGTTGATGATTTAAATCTTGTAGGGACTCTAGTAGAACTAATAAAAACTACAGATTATCTACAGAATGAATTCGAGATGAAAGATCTTGGCAAAACTAATTTTTGCTTGGGTCTGCAGATTGAGAATTTGTCAAATGGAATCCTCGTTCATCAATCAACATATATAGAAAAGGTTTTAAAACATTTTTACATGGACAAGGCACATCCCTTAAGTACTCATGTGGTTGTTTGTTCACTCGACATAAACAAAGACCCATATCGTCCTCAAAAAGATGGTGAAGAGTCTCTGGGTCCTGAATTCTTATATCTAAGTAAGGGTCATCATCGGGCCGGGCCGGGCCGGCCTTGCCCGCGAACTTCTAGCCCAAGCCTGCCCGTGGGCCGGGCTTAGCGGGCATTTTCTTTTTAGCTGGCCGGGCGGGCCGGGCTATCTCTCAAAAGATGAAGCCCAGGCCCAGCCCACGGGCTTATCCTAGTCGGGCGGGCGGGCGGACCAATCTTCAGGCGGGCTGGGCTGGGCTATTTGGGCGGGCTTGCTTATTGCCTATTGATTTTTTTGGGGCCGAAATTAATTTTTTTCCCACTTACTTTAAAATATCCCATAACCGGTTTTGAGGTAATGGAAACTCCAATAACCAGATTGGTGCTTTCATTTACGTTTGAAAAAAATAAGTTGGACAGCATTCCCATGGACAGTGTAGTGTATGACCAGCCCTTGTTTTTTATTTTTGGTACCAGTCAACAAAATTCTAAAATAATCCTCTTTATTGGGACAATCAGGTCTTATGATTTGGGAAAAATAATTCTCTAGTTGCATGGAGATATTAATATATTAGAACATCATAACTCAAAGCTGCCTTGTACCAAAAAAAAAAAAAAAAAACTCAAAGATGGGAACCTAAAAGCATGGATTTACAGCTTGGGAATCCAAAAACATGGGGTTTAAAGCTTGTGCACCTTCTTTCAAGGAATGTAATCAAGTGTATATGAACATGGGTGTATTAGTGTACCGGGCTTCCGGGCGGGCTAGTACCTCGGGCCGACGGGCGAGCGGGCTAGAGCTAAAATTCTTAAGCCCAAGCCCGGCCCATGAAAAAGTCGGGCTAGGTTAAGCCCGCCCACTTGGCGGGCTCGGGCCAGGTAAAGCCCATCGGGCCTAGCGGGCTTTGGGCTTATGGGCCAAATGATGAGGCTTATATCTAAGTGCATTGGTGCTCTTATGTACCTTTCTAATTGCACCTGCCCTGATATTGCATTTTCTATAAATTTGTTAGCAAGAAACAGTTAGGCTCCAACTCGACAACGTTAGAATGGTATCTAACATATATTACGATATCTTCTAGGAATGACAGACATGAATTTATTCTACTCATATTGATCGAAGGCACAATTGATTCGTTATGTTGATGTTGGTTATTTGTCTAACCCACATAAAGCCCGATCACAAACAGGATATGTATTCACTTATGGTGAAACTGCAATATCATGGCGCTCTGTGAAGCAAACAATGGAAGCCACTTCTTCTAAACATTTTGAGATACTTGTAGTTCATGAGGCAAGTCGCGAATGCTTTGGTTGAGGTCTATGATCCAACTTATTCGAGAAATGAGTGGATAATCTTTGATCAAAGATAGCCCAACTGTTTTACACGAAGACAATGATGCATGTATAACTCAGATAAGGGGAGGCTATGTCAAATGTGACAAACTAAACACATCTCTCCAAAATTATTTTATACACATGATCTTCAGAAGAGTGGAAATATTGATATTCAGCAAATCCGTTCAAGTGATAATCTGGCGGATCTATTCACAAAAGCATTGCCAACATCAACATTCTAAAAGTTGATCCACAATATAAGAATGTGTCAACCCAACGACTTGTTATGCAATATTGTGGGGAGCAAGTAACATAATGTCATCATCTAGATTGTACTCTTGTTCCTTCGTCAAAGGTTTTTTCCACTGGGTTTTCCTTGACAAGGTTTCAACGAGGCAATCCAAAGGCATTCAAGCGACACAAGAATACTGTACTCTTTTTCTTTCGTCAAAGGTTTTTCCCACTGGATTTTCCTTGACAAGTTTCAATGAGGCATATTCTTAGTGTGTGATCGTCCAAGGGAGAGTGTTATGTATTATTTGTGTGGATAATCCACTTGGGTCAGAGCAATAAATTGTTAGACAAGAATATAGTTAGAATAGTGTTCATAGTAATGGCTACCTTGGAATGGTTTTGCCGATAAATTATATGATCGTAGTTGTATTGCAATGTATTGAGGAACACAAAAGAAAGACATAAATGGAAAAGAAAGCTAGACAGAAAGAAGGAAAAGAAGGTAATGAGAATACGATCGGTCCGGAAGATCGATCCTAATAGTTCTTGAAGAACTATTTCATATATATCTTGTCTCAATATTTGTTTTATTTTATGCAATTTCTTTATTATTTGCTTAGTTTTGTAACAATAAATAGATTAAATTGCCTATCTAATTACTTAAGAATATACCCTCTCATCTCCCCCACTTCATCATTAGTACTACCTCTAGCCACCAACAACTGCTTTCGGAGGCCACCTCCAGCGGCGACATTTCTTGCAACGACAATTATTTACATAAATTTGACTCATCATAGCTGCTTCTATTTACAAAGTACAAATTTGACTGTTTAAATTTTTTTTATTTTCATGACAGATAAATCGTACAATTCATTTAACAATAGATAAATTTTACTGTTTAGACTTTGTTATTTTCATAATAGACGAGCTTCACCCTCAAATAAAATTTTTATTATTTAATTAGTTTTACGACAAATTTTTATTTTATTTATTACTTTTCAGTGCTTGCTATTTTTATAACATACAAAATTTAATGTTGGTTGTTCGGTGTGGCCTAATATACTTTAGGAGTTAAAGACTACTTTTTTTTTGGTAAGTAAGTTAAAGACTACTTTAGGAGTTAAAGACTACTTTTAATCGAACTAAAAGAGTTAAAGACTCTCTCCTATTTTCTCATGGTCGAAAGCTCCTAAAAAATACAAAATGAAAAGGAGAGGTTTCTCACAAATGGTTGAGACGCAGAAAAACTTAATAAGAATCTCTCTCTCTCTCTCTCTCATTTTTTTTTCCAGTACACCGTCACCAAGGCATATACTCTAGCCTTTGCCCATGTATTCGGAACCGGCCATGACCAATTACTTCATATTTAGGGCACCGTCACGTGATGTCTCAATACTCTTATCCACTACACATTTTTGAAGAGTTCAGTGCAATGTGTGGTGGCCAAAGGCGTGATGCCCTAAGACGACAAAATAATTACTCCCTCCCTATTGGTTGATTTTTTCTCAGCCCACTTCCGTAGCAAGGATGGTTGACCTTTCAACATTGCACCATGTACAAACTTGACTTGTGTGGGGAGACTTCGAGCTTTGTAAGTTTGTAATTAGTTTGTGTAGATTTGAGTGTGCCAATGTGCTTAAAAAAAATTCCTTTGTGCGTGAATCGTTCAATTTGTAGAGTACCAACAATACAACATTGCTCGAATCCTTGTTCAGACAATATTAGGTATATGAAAATGGATGGTTAATGCATTTTCAATATGAGGGACCGTGCTACGAGAAAGAGAGTGGTTTTGGAAAACCAAAAAGAACGAAGTCATGTAACGTATCTCAGATGGAGTATTTAAGAGCTTCTAGGGTAACAATCTCGACCGAACCGATGGGTATCCGAATTATAACCGGGTTTTTTTTCCCGAACTAGAACCGAAATATTTCTCTTGGGTGTGGGTATGATATGGGATGTACCATGGACGGAGTCGTATTTAAGAGCGTCCATCGGGAAAAAAAATAACCAAAGAGAGTTGGTGGGGGTCAATGGAAGCGGGAAATCTTCTCCTTCGTCCAATCATCCAATTGAACCCGAAGCTACCCCCTTCTTCCCTTCATCGTCTCCCGCGCTCCATTAGGGTTTCTTCCAACTTACAGGTATATATCTATCATGTCATTTACACTTGCATAATGTATAGATAGATTTTTTACTCTCTCTCTCTCTTTCTCTCACCGAGTATCTTGGGAACAAATGAAAGCGAGGTTACAGAGGACCGAAGCCGAGAAGGGAATGGGTGGCCGATTGGGTGTCAAGAAACGACGACGCCGTGCGGAGCTTGCCAATCTACGTCGGCGGCTTCTCTCTGTTGGCTGTTCTCATCAATCGCGGCGTTTCGGGCATAGCACCTGTTGCCGATGCCAGCAGGTTTAGTAAAACCCCTCTCTGCTTTGTAGTTTTTAATTGCGATTAAATAAAATAAGCTTCACACGGAGTGAGGAAATGGTGAATGAGATGCGAAATTGTATTTTTTTTTTATGGATGAGATAGACTTACTTTGGAAGTTCCAATTTGGATGTGTCTCCTAGCATTGCTCTTTGTTGGAAATAGAATACCCTATTGCTAGAGCCTGGAAAAGTTAAGCGGTGATGATTGGGCTGCGTTCGTGGGAGTTATCCTCTTTCCCCTCCCCTTGTAGCATCAAATTTCATTCTGGCTGAAACTATTGGTAAAATTAATGTAGGACCATTCTATTTTCTGCAGATTGGAAACTATTGGGAAGAGTTGTAACTGCCTCAGCAACAAGGGTAGCTTTTGTTTAATACTATGGAGTAGCTTAGCATCTCCAGCAATTCCAAGCCAAAATGCCATTATCTACTTTAGCTATCCATTTAATACCGCAATAGCCTAGGCATTACGAAGCACCGACACCTCTAGGGGTCGCCGTACCGCAGTGTCCTGACACAGGGACACGTGTCCCGACACGCCACGTGGATGGGGACACGGCTAATTTGAATTTTTGAGGGGGACACGGGGGGACACGGATGGGACACGTCAGGGGTCAAACTGAATTTTTTAAAACTTTTTGGGGTAAATTTATAATTAATCAATACTTGGGGTAAAAAAGTGTAATTTCTTCATATAATTTTTGTCATATGTATAGAAGTTTTTCTCCTCTTGTTTTGTTTATATTTTCTTAAAAAAAATTACATATATAAATAACTATACACGTGGCGTGTCCCCTGCCGTGTCCGTATCCCCATTTTTTTAGAATTCCCGTGTCCGTGTCCGTGCATCATAGGCTAGGCATTTAGGCTATTCAGATCACAATAATATTTTTTATTCATTTTTTAATTGCTGTCGTTGATAGAGAGGAGAATCATTGATAGCCAAAATGCCGAGTTTCGCTTGAGCCTGTAGTGTCATTTTATTTAGGGTTTGGGCTAGCCATTTTCGCCAAAATCAAGTTTCCTTGCGCTTCTAGAGATGCTTATATGGGAATACTGTGTGTGGACGTATAGTGAGTGCTGGGAGCATGGAATTGCCTTGCATAATTCTTTTGCTACGTGCTCCACGAAAAACTATTCATTGCCCTTGGGGCACCTCCACTTGATGCCCTAGGCCTTTTTTCCGCCACACATTGGTGTGGGGCCCTAGGAGCACTGAGTAGTCTCTTGTGCTCCTCGTACTAATCTAAGTTTATCTGATTGAGGTCTTCGTTGAGTAGACAAGCAAATATTTGGGGTGAGTGAAGGGAGATAATCTCAGGATATTAAATATGACGTTGAAGATAATACGCTTGATATGGATATGAGGTATATTTTGGAAAGTTACTTGAGTTGGACAAATAAGAGTTTATATGAAACTTTTGTGAATTGGCTAAAATAAAATAATATTGGCTGACAAGAATTTTATAATTGATATTGGCGGGGGTTAGTGAAGATAACCTTTTTGCTATGGCAGATTCCCAGCTATTGTGAAATCCTATGACACTAATCGTCATTTATATTCTGTCTATTTGTGGTGTAAATACCAGGATAGAGAATAAAGGGAAAATAGGAGCTCTAGACTGCATTGTCAAGCGTCATTAGTGATTTACAGGTAACAATCTAAGGGGGATTGCATCCCTAGGAGCAATTGTCCATCAAAAGGTTTGAATTGATGGAGAATCAGCATTGTGTCCTGAGTTTCTTACATCCCCAGTTAAGTCACCGATATCATTCCATATGCTAAGCAATAGATATTCATATTCCAGTTGTTATAATATTGCTGAGTTGAGTTTTTTTAGTTTTATTTTAGTTTAATAGTGTCGAAAAATTGGTACACCTGGTAGGTGGTTCCCTTACTGCAAGTTGTAATTTGTTACAGCTGTCATAGTTTTAATAAGTACGTTAAATAGCCGACACATAATTGCTTTCCTTCTTTTACTGTTTACTAAGTATGTTTAAATAGCCGCCATCATAGATGCCTTCCTATTTTTACCAAGTATGTTTCAATAGCCATCATCTTGATTGCTTTCCTGCTGAAAGCTCATCCTTATGCAAAAACCTTTTCTTCAAGCAGTTCACAGTCTAGAGCAGATCTATTGACACTTGGTTTGGCAGTAACTAATATTCTAGCAGGTCTGGTATGGCTGTCAATCCGGCCAAAAACTATAGTAGCGGTGAGGACTCCACATTCTTTTTTGCCGATTTAATTTGCCCCCTCCCTTGGTTGAACTTCCATTGATTCAAACTTAGAAAACACTTCAAATTTTAAAATTTTGATTGCAGGTAAGTCCTCAAGGCGTTGAGTGTCAGAGGCTAAATTCTCATCTTCCTGATTTTGTCGTATCTGAGTTAATGTGGTATGAAGCTTCTGTATCTCATGCAAAAATTGTTTTAAGTTTTAATTCTATTGCCATCTCGGTTAGTTCTGTGACTCTTCGTGTCACTATAGAAAAGAAACATAGAAGTTTTTTTTTTTTGATAAGCAAAAATTTATTAATCTTTGAAAACGAATTACAAAGATTAAACGGACCCGAGACTAAAAACGCCAAGGATCCGAAAGGGAAAAAACAGGATACCACATGGATGGTAAGATACCAGCCAAGCACAGAAAAAATCCCAGACAACTAAACAAACTCCAAGAACATCTGAACCAGAACACATTGGGAAAGACCACAAAAGCACCCCAAAAACTACAACAAAAAGAAAACCACCCTAGAAACTCCTCCCCTAAAACCAGGATAGAACACAGCAAAACCAGCAGCAGCAAAAACCAACCAAAAAGCAAAAACCCAACCAGCCGAAACAATCAAACTAACAAACTACCAACAACGTGAACACCTCCAGAGAACACCCACCAACCATGAAGACGAGATCAGAGCTCCACTTGCTCCACTGAAATGGAGGCACCATTCTCCAATTCATCAAGGGCTATAATTTCCTGTTCAGAAATATCAACTCCCTCCAATTCTAAATATTTCTTTATATTATAGCTCTCCCTTCCAAAATATTTTACACCGCACAAAGCACCCAACTTCATATTCTTACGAGCTTGCTTGATTAACCTCAAATTCTTATTGCGAATGGAGCTACTAACTTCCTCTTGCATTGTTCCGGTGCTTGATGATGCTTTAGAAACTTCCTCCAACCTTCTCTCCATTCTACTAACTTCATCTTGAGATTTACTATTGGGTCCATTGAAACAACCATTCTTCAAGGCCAGCTTCAATCTCCTCAATTTGCACTCTTTATGATCTCGGCTATACGTTCTAGAATACATCGCAGCTTTCAAAGGAATTTTAGTCCAAAAAGGATTTCTGCGATTTCCTTTAATGGTACGGTGTTTCTTCTTGTGGCGCAAAAAATCCACATACTTAATAAGAGGGTCAGACGATACAAGAACACAATCATCAAAATCCGAAACCACAGCAGATATCTTAGCTTCTGAACCCGAATCATTAGAATTGAGATCAATTGACTCATCATCCGTTTCACTTACCCCATCTTCCCCATTATGATTGGAACAAAGCGTGTCTTCCTCATCTTCTCCAATTGGATTATTGACAATGGCCTCACTAGAATGAATAACCTCCAAATCCAAAGGAAATTCCTTTCTTTCCACCTTGTTCTCCAACTCACCTTCTTCCATCGACTCATTATCAATTGTCTCCTCCACAAGATCAATATCTTCCTTGTCTTTCGCACTCAATAGATTTAGAGGATGCAGATCCGTGGCATTGTTAAGACGATTTGTATGAGAATCTTCATCCTTCAAACTCACAGACTTAGAATCAACACCATAAGGATCCTCACATTCTTCTTCCCATACTTTAACATAGAAGTTTGAACACAAAATATACTGCTGTATTCTTGTCCACGTGAAAAGCTAAAAATATTTTTTGCTAACTGATGAGTTTCTTTAACTATCCTAAAAATGATTTGAGGATCACGTCAATATTGGCTTTAGGAGTCCAACACATATCGCACACACTTACCCTTGTGTACCTACTACCTGGATATATATGATGTTATGTGCCAATGGATTATTGAGATCTCACGAAATATTAAGATTAGCTTATTGCAACAACAGTGAATTTTATACTCAATACGAAAAGTTTCTCAGATGTCCTTGACTCGCTTCTTTTTAACGAACTTTGCACCTTTTCCCAGGGTTTGGGAATCCCTGTCAGCTGCGACTTGCTGCAGATCTCTAGTTATTGTTTATGATAGCAAACTTATCCTTCAAACAGGGGTTGCCGCATCATCTTCTGCTAATGACGGGGAAGCAGTGCTTGTGGATGCCTCTGCTTTCATGCGAGGTTCACTCTACCGAAGTGCTTTAAATTCTGGGTCACGTAAGATGATATGAACCAACTGTTTCTGTCTCATTTCCCCTTAATTTTGTATGTTCCATTTCAAACAATATGCCCTCTGAAATCTATATTGACCTTCCTTTTAGAGAGTTACTTGGCAAATCTCTCTCTTTATCCTGGGAAGTCAGAACTACCATTTATGCCTCCAAATACACAGGTAATCCAACTTTATAGTCTGATGAACAAGTTTTATTGATGTTTAAAATCTTTTTTATTGCTATTTAGTAGATTACTAGATTTGTTGAACTTCTACTTTATCATGCTAAAATATTACTGTTTTGAGAGGTTTTAGATTTGGTAAACGGGATGCTGTTCACCCAGGCACCAGAGTCTTGCTTAACTGTTCAGCTGTGGATGCCTTTCTGTGATCTAGCAAGCTGTTTGGCTATCTTCCTGGAACCAGTAACATTAAAATTTAAAACCATGCCAAACCAACGCCAAAAAATGTTCACGGGATAGAAATGAAGAAGGGGAAAGGTTAACAATTTCTTATCCAAGACATTGGTTCACTAACCAAACCAAACTGAGCCTTGTGTCCCAATCAGAGCATCAGCTCAATGTTGGAGAGATTTTCAGGATACTTAACACAAGAATGATACGAGGTGTAGTGATTCTATAGCTGATGACAGCTAGGATAGAGGAAGCAAGGTTTGTTGTTAACTTCAAGCAACATTCGGTATTATTACGAAATTATAGGAAAACAATTGTGCAGAATGATACAAGGTGTAGTGATTCTATAGCTGATGACAGCTAGGATAGAAGAAGGAAGGTTTGTTGTTAACTTTGAGCAACATTTGGTATTAATACGAAATTATAGGAAAACAATTGTGCAGCGTGTCAGTTTCCCTGGAGCCTTTTGTGAAGCATGAGAGCTTTGGTAGTAGATGCGACAAGATAATCTTAACCACCTGGGGTAAGCAACAAGATTTGTCAATGTGGGTAAAAGACAAAACCATACATGGATAAAACTCATTATGCTACTTATCAAAAAATAAAACTCATTATGCTATGCAAGATTTTGGCTGGCTAAGATTTTTTTCCTTTTTTGATGAAAATTTGAATTTTTGCTTCTATACTGCGGCTGGACTAGATTTCATTATTGGTGGCTTTCTTGTTATAGGCCGTGTGATATCTTGATTTGAATAGTGCTTTTTTACATAAGTCCAGTGGTAGCTTGTACAAAAGTTCGTTATATTGTTGTGGGTCAAGTAACTTTTGATAGGTTTATGGCATCATGGGTGCTGTTTTTCCCTTGTGATGAGTAGACAAGCACAACCGGCCCAGGGGTAAGCCCAGCGAGCCCCCGGGCTTGGGAATCCCCCTTGGCTGGGGCAACAATTAAAAAAAAATTGTGAGCCCAACAACAATTTAAATATGAGGCCCAATCCCATTTTCTTGAAATATAAACACAGGGATATTTATGGGAATGAGTTATTCTAAGAACTTAGACGAAATCAATTGACATCCTTGATTTTATAAGGTCTTATTGAGAGGGTGGTTTCCATATGGTATGAGTTGCTTATCAAATTTTGTTGACTATAACGGTTACATTTGCTTCACCGGAGAGGAGCTTTACTAAATTGAAGTTGATAAAAATTTACCTTCGGACTACCATGTCACAAGAAAGATTAAGTGGATTGGTTATGATCTCAATTGAAAATATGTTTTTGGATAAGATAAAGTAGGTGACTTAATTGAAGAATTTGCTTCAAAAATTGCAAGAAAAATTTGTTTTCTTTTAATTGGATCGTGCTAATCTTAAAACACTATAACTAGCATTACATTTTGATTTTGATTTTGATATTTTGTTGACTATAACAGTTACATTTGCTTCACCGGAGAGGAGCTTTACTAAATTGGAGTTGATAAAAATTTACCTTCGGACTACTATGTCACAAGAAAGATTAAGTGGATTGGTTATGATCTCAATTGAAAATAAGTTTTTGGATAAGATAAAGTAGGTGACTTAATTGAAGAATTTGCTTCAAAAATTGCAAGAATTTTTTTTTTCTTTTAATTGGATCGTGCTAATCTTAAAACACTATAACTAGCATTACATTTTGATTTTGATTTTGATTTTTTGGTGTAATTCAAGCCAAAAGCACATTTAAGCTTAGATTTTTTTTCCCCCCCGACTTGCAAGTCTTTATTTTTTATCACTTAATAGTAAGTGCCCAACCAAGCTTGGGGTTGGGCAACCAAAAATATTGGGGCCGACCCTGAGAACATGTGCAAGTGAATATTAAAATAAAAATCAGTGAAATAGATCAACCTTTATCTATTTCACTTATTCGACTGGAATGGCTGCGAATCAAACAAAAAAAAGTCATCAAAATAATGACTAAGATAATCGAGTTAATATATATCGTATAGAAAACTATTCCACTTATAAGAAAGGAGGAAAAATAGCCATTGGCTATTAATTCCACTGCGTCAGATAGATAATCTATCTACTCTTTTCTTTGCCCTGCTCCAGTCTCGTGCGATTTCTTGTGAATATACTCCTGTCGCTTTTTATTGCTGTTGGTGTCATAGTACTGCACATCTTGTAAACCTTGGAACTTGTCTCCCATGGCACACTGGCATTTTGAAGGAAGTAGTTGAATCAGGCTCTTTTATTGGCATATAAATGAAGCTAAACTTCTCCCCTCACAATGATATCGATATTTGCACTAGAAAGAGATGGATATTTGCTCGTTTATTGGCATATGAAGCTCTCTCTCTCTCTCTCTCTCTCACCCATGCTCTAGTAAGCGCAATTTCTTTCACTTCTGTTGTACTGTGTCAGTTTTCCTTCTTATGAATGCTATTTCAAACTTCTTCAAGACTGCTGATTTAAGTGTTAACATGCTAGGCGGTCATCTTGCAACCGCTGGGAGACGAAGGAATTGCAATTATTGGTGGAGACACAATCAGGGGGTTTACGACTTCTGACCAGGTAACAACTTAACACTATTAATTTTGGCTATCTGCAGTTGTGTACTGTAGCATCTTTGTGCATCTACTAACCTTCCGTACTTTAGAGTTTTGTATAAAGCATGTGCCTTAATGGGGAAATCAGCTCTGTATGTTTCACTGCACAATTATGTCTTCTTCATCTTTCTTTTCCTATTGATGTTCCCAACGTTTTGGACGATCTCTTTTCTATTTGAGAACGATTTTATCAAATTTTTTTGCCAAAGTTTGTGTTCTCTTTTTTGCATCGCGTAATATAATGCATTTTTTTGTCTACTATCATTGTGGTACTTTTTGTAAACCATCAAACTCGTTCCCATGTATTCATTTTAGGCATTATCTCTAGACTGTTTACTCAGCCTATTCACATAATTCCTTTTCCTTGCAGGCATGGATTTCGGTACTTGGAGAGAAGTTGGATGCTACGCTTACAAAATGTGCAAACAATCTTGGTGTGGCAGTGCAAGATAGAGACTGAAATCAACCACTTATACATCTCTTGATTTTACGTTGGTTTTAAGTTTTTGTTTTAAATCTACGTAATCTTGTTCTAGTTATGTTGTTTTTCGTGTAGGAAAGGAAAGGATTACCGATCAAACTACCTGAAAACAGAAAACAGCAAGCACTGTACACAACAATGTTGCAAAACAAACATGTATTCATATTCCCCCTGGTAAAAACTGCCCTCAGCCCCCTGCAATGGGGCAAATTACACAGCAAATCGGCTGCATGACTAGCTGAGCAATGTCATCAATGCTCTATATTGCAGTCCTCAAAACAAAGGATTTCTGCATAGTATTAGATATTTTTCTGAGAAATACTAAGAATCTGCATTCGGTTCGAGGTTTCATTTCTGTGCACATCCAAGGAGTAATTTGTCAGCATGAATCAGCTTCGTTCTCGTTTTCTCCAGGTGACGAAACAGCAAAATCGGAGTAGTTTAGGAAATCAAACTCCCATTAAGCACAAGATCTGAAAGAGACAAATAAACAATCATATTACGGAAAACAAAAATCTTAGAAGCGAAAAACATGAAATTATAGAGCAAGCAAAACAAAGGTAATACTAGCAATCTACTTTTATTTAAACCATCTCTTGCATAGCATTTCCTGTATGAATTCTTTCATAGATTAATGAAAAGCAATTAAGTGTGTTTGTTTCTTGTTTTTCTTCTTCCATAACAAACTTGATCTAAAAAATGCCAGGCTTCTAAATTTTATTCTTCTCCGAAAAGAGAAGCAATCATGGGGATATTATGCCCGGTATGACTTCTTCTGCAACAAAATTTACAAGTCAAAACTTGCGGTCACTGTGAGTACTTGAATAACACCAGTACCCACACCACATCACATTGAATAACACCGGTACCCACACGGCATCCTAGTACTACTCTACCCTACATGGCTTCATGGTTTATATGATTAAATTTCGTGATAAAAATAGCAATGAACTAGCAAAAGAACTGAGCAAAAGGGAAATGGAGTGGTAAAGAAAACTAGCAATGAATTCAGGGTTAAGGGAAAACTGGGACAGTGGTGAAAAGATGGACTTATTATAAAAGTTTTTGAAATGATGTGACAAACCTATAAAAAAATATCATGCCCAAATGCAAGTTAGTGAATCCACTCTTCCACATGACAAAAAATGCATCCACAAACTTTATACTCCCAAAAAAAAAAAAAAAAACTTCAACCTTTCTAATCATGTGAACATGGATAGGCGAACATAAAAAGAAGACAGAGAAAGCACATAGGCAATATGTCAAAGATGCAGCTAATGCATCGACGTCCTTGAGTCCTAAAGGCAGGATTTAATACGAGAGAGAGGGCTTAAACATAAATTTACCTTCTGCACATATTTGCTGCTGCTATACAACTAGGAGTGAAAGTCCCCTCAACGCCACCACCACCACATTCTAATAACTTATCAGCATCTTGACTTATCTTCTTCAGATTTTTACTTGAGCATGACTGCATGCCTCCCCTCAAGTTCCTGTGGGTATCAGCTACTGGGCTTGCCGCAAATCTATCCCAACTTTGGCACTGATCAATTGGATTACCCAGATTAGAGAGTTCAACATTTGCATCTTTATTTGGCATACTATGCATGGCAGTCAGTGAACGATTTCTTCCAGGTAAAGAAAAACGAGAAGAATAATGGCCTTCTGTTCTCTTCCAAAACTTTGGACTCAGAAAGTCATCAGCAGGTAACATGCAACATGCATTTCCCCCAGAGTCTGTGTTTGAAATTTTGCCAGTTGATAGTGCCAAATCATATGATATCTCGTCCAGTGCCTTCTCAAGGCCATTTACACGAGTCTCAAGGAAATTCATCCCACTTTGGGAGCTACCAATTAACCTCTGCAAGAGACAAGTTTGAAGTCAAGAACAACAACATAAGACATGTATTGAAGTATAACCATCACTACGCAATGTGTTCATGACATAAGAGTTGATAGGCATCAATAACCGCCGTGTTCTTGGACAAAAGCCGACATGTCATGTCGAGACTTCAGTCAGAAAGGATGAGGATATGGTCCAGTTCCGGAGGTGATCCTTCTTGACATCAGTATCAAACAAATTAATGTGAAATGCCAAATTTGATCTTATTTCAGAGCAGTAAACAATATTGACAAATGCTTCTAACAATCCCTTTTTTATACCACAAGTACACAACTTTTTTTTGTCCTTATAATACAAAATAAACCATGCATTCGTCAATTCTTGATGCACTTTCTCACAAACGAGAGGGTAACTAGGTTAACTAACAATAAAAAGGACAAAATAAGGAGTTTTACTATAAAAAATGGGAGTGTGCACGCTCATTTCCCCTACCCAGGTAAAGAAACATTTAACTTGGTAAAGAAACTCAAAAAAGGAGAATAACAAGGCACAGATAAAAGCATACCCAGAGAAACAGAGAGGAGATTGCATTGTATCATACCTGGAGGAGGTCAAACAGATTTGATTGCTGGTTTTCAATCTGAACAAGCTGTTTACGGATCATATTCAAACCCTCAACATCTTTCTGGTTCCCATCGACATCTTCAATAGCATTGCTCTCTACAACATCCGATTCACAGTCATCAATCTCACTGTAGGGAACCACACGAGACCCAGATCTCAAACCACCAAATTTATGCAATTTTTCATGATAGGTTTCACTGAAGAGGACGCGTTTTGTTTCTGATTTCATACTCCTGCTGCTCTCATTTGTTATTGAATCCACAACTTCAATATTTCCATCCTTAGAATCAACATTACTAGCCACTTGTAATGACGAAGGCTGCGGCACAGCGATTTCAATGCTCCAGTCAGATTTCTTCTGTATGTCTAGCTTACCCATCATGGTTATACTTGGTTTCTTGTCAACACTCTTTGAAGGACTTCTTTTTAGGCCAATGGTAGCAGTCGAATTATCAGACGAAGGCAGCCTACTTGTGGGAGGAGTTTTCTTCAGTTTAGGAGTTTCAAAAGTGTCATCAGAGGAACTTCTTGACAGAGTAGGGGAGCATCGAGCACCAACATCATCTGATGCAATGGATAACCAGATAATAAACCAGCATTAGTTAGTTTCAAGCTATGTTGGTTCAAATATGGAAGTAAAACAGCAAATGAATACTTCTACCCTGAGTCAACAGTCATAAACAAACCTAAAGTATGGATGGATTCCTTCCATTAAGTGCTTTTTAGTTTGCTTTATTTGGTGTTATGGGAAAACTGATGTTATCGATCATAAGATTCATAACAGAGAACCCCAATTAAAATCATTATTCTGTTTATACATTAAACAACAGTGTAATGATTTCACGATGATTGGGGGTACTACACATGGGAAATTCCTAAATTTAGACCCATGCACATGAGAACAGGATGTGTCTGTGTATGTGTTATTGAGAATCTGTTAATACCAAAAGTCAACAGTTATCAAGCATGTACGTTCCTGTGGAACAGTATCAAATGATTAAACTAAAAAGTATCACTACAATAACTCAATACTCTGTTTGGATCCCAACTTGCCTCTTCATTTTGTCTCGGTAACTAGAATTGATGTGTTTTGACATACTTTAATATTCATTTCGATCCCATTTGCCAAATATGACCAAAAAAAGAGAAGAAAGATAGTAATTCTCTATTCAATTTCCTATATTTTCGATTTCATTTTTTCCCCCAACCAGCCACCAAGAAAACCAGAATCCAAGCACCGCATAGCAAAAAATAAAAATCATACGCGACATTTCTTAGACTATTTACCCTTTAATTTAACAGAACTTCATAAAAGTAGTCAAACAACAAACTTGGGAAATGTCCAACCATGCCAAGTTTGCCAACTGTCAACAGAGGAAAGTGTTTCTATACCATATGGCCATGTTAGTCTTGACCAACGCAAATAATTCCACTGGAGAAACAAGAAGATGCCTTTTCTAGTATATTCACGAAACAGGCTATTTCAAAATTACATATATTAATTGCTGTGCCTTTACCCATCTTAAATTCATTGGAAACTAACATTTTCAAGGTTTCTTCCCAACATAAAACATGCAAGAACTGAATTGACTTCCTGATTAGGGTCAAAATTTCTAACACACTCAAGAAGAACAAGTTGGGAATCTTCGGACTTCACTTGTCTGTATAACCAACTCAATCAATTTGTATTAGTTAATTTACTAACAAAATTACTAATGTGATTGTCACTCTAATTGAAGGCATGATTACCAAAAACATACAAGCCAAACCCACTATTTACCTTTCGAAAATGATTTAGATTGAGACCGAGGCAAAACCCTTTCAGAATCCCCTGGAACCTCCTTCCAAAGCTCCATTGTGCGATTCATCGTGTCACGAACAACCTTGACCTGTTGCATGGAATCAAATTCAATAAAATTCCCAGAATTTCAGAAAAAGAATGCTGCATAGAAGGGAATCTCATAACTATTTTTCGTCATCATAGCCTACTCCTAGTTGGTCTAGTTGGATACTCTTGATTTACTTTGCATTGAGAAAAACTACTCCATATCAATATATGTACAGAAAAGTAAACTGATGATAAAAACAAAAACCAACCACCAAATCAATTTGTACAACAAGACAGAGATTTTACCTCATCGAATCTTAAATTGGGCCTACAGTACACAAAATTCTCATCTCCATTAGCATACCCCTATAGCCTACTCTCTGGGTTTTACACTTTTTCAAAGCGATGGGAAACCCAAATCAAAGGTACGACCTAAACCCAAATCACTCATCACCATTAGCATACCCCTATAGCCTACTCTCCTGGGTTTTACACTTTTTCAAAGCGATGGGCAACCCAAACAAAACCTTTTCATTATTTTCAAGATACTATATGCCAATTTTACCAAAAATGTAGAAGGTCAATCTGGGTCTAATGGAGTTTTGACCTAAACTTTTACCAGAATTTGGGTTTTTAAAATGGATCAGGGTTGCTCTAAAGTGATTGTTAATGTCCATTTGACGTAATTCAGATATTACCTTATCGAATCTTCGACTCTCCAAAACCGCCAAACATGCCGACCTAAACTCCAGAACCAGATCCCTCTCCGCCACCGCCAACCTCCCCAAAACCTCCGCCGCCGCTTTCCTCGCCGCCCAATCATCACTTCCCAACACCTCACCTAACCCTCCAACCAACGCACTCACCACATTCCTACTCGTCGCCCCTCCCACACTAACAACACTCCCAATAACCCCCAACAACGCCGCCTTCGCCTTATACCCCTCGCTCCTAACCAGTTTCAAAAACCTAGGCACGAGCTTCTGCAACTGCGCCTTATCCACAACCCTCGCCGCCTCGATCGCCGCCGCCAAACAAAGCGCCGAGCCGATCTGAGCATTATGATCCTGCTCGTGCAAAATCGCGTCAACGAAGGGGTTTAGGATAGAGGAGAACGGTGGTTTGGTGATTTTCTCGGCCATTAGGGCGACGGAGGAGATACATGCGGAGCGGAGGGCGGAGTCAGAGTCGCGGAGGCGGCGGAGGACCGCGGAGAGCATTTTGGGGAGGTGAGGGGAAAGCGCGTCGCCGTGGGCGTCGGAGAGGAGGCCGAGGAGGCGGACGCATTGTTTCTTGACGGGGGATTTCTCGGAGGAGGAGTCGGTGGTGGAGAGGCAGGTGAGGAAGGGGGGGATGGCGGAGGGGGTAAGAGTACGGGCGATGGCGTCGAGCTCAGCGGTCGCGACGGAGAGAGTGTCTCGGTCGGAGAGCTTGTTGAGGCAGAGGATGACTCTTTGGCGGAGATCAGTAGGGGAAGCGGTGGTGGCAATGGGGAGAGACATTGTTTTGTATTTCGTGGTGTGGGACTGTGGAGTGTTTGGTAATGTGGCAGTCAGGTTGTGGCGGTGGCAAGGGAGGGAGAGCGGTGGTGTGCAACCGTCGTCACGGCGGCGGCATAGTGGGCGTGTTTATGTCGAACTGTATGTATTTCGGTGCATTGAGAGAGAGAGAGAGAGAGAAGTGGGGAAGAGGGTGGGTCGCGGGAGGGGAGAATGAGGTGGGTGCGGAAATAATAACAGGCGTTATTAATAACTACTCAGTAGCACTGGAACCGAGGTGGTTTCAGGCACGGCTGTTCCGCTAAGGGTTCTGCTAAGGGTGTTTTTAGAATAATTTTTCACAGTTTTTTACGTGATGTATTGTGATTTGTGAGAGAATAATTTGTCTTAGTTTTTTAAAAAATTGTATTTTGTTAGTGGAACAAAATACAATTTTTTCAGTAGCACTCGGCTTATTTTTAAGCCAGTTTATTTTAAATTTCAAATTTCAAAAGTTATTTTCTCGTACCACATTAACAAAAAGAAAAAAACAACTAATAAATCCAAAAAAAAAAAACTTAGCGAAATGGGTTAATAAATGCTAGAGGGAAAAGTATAGTCATGCTTCTAGTTGTACAATCAAACTTACAATTGATTTGTCGTATTATCAAATAGTCACTAGCACCTGGAGAACTCATTTGCAAAAATCAACCATGATTTTAGCAACTCAGTTGCTAAAATCATTTGAAAAACTTAGCCTTAATCGGTAAATTTCATATTATAGAGTGCGTTGAAAATAAATGGATATCAAAATTCAGGTGTATAGGATGTCGGTAAATGCATGATGGAACGTATTTTTCTTCTCTATGAGTTTGTGTTTTTTTCTTTTTTGATCATATATTTATCGACATCCATTTAATCTAAATTTCAGTATCTTTATTATTTTCGACATGTTCTATAGTGTGATTGTTTCCAATCATTAAAATAATTAAGTCTCGATGGTAATATAGCCAATCGATAAATTTGTTTAGGTGTGTGATGCGAGAATAAGAACCATTGTCCAATGAACTCCCTCCGTCCATTAAAAAGAAAAAAAATATGGTTTTTCTATGGGTACACCATTTGCGCACACCAAATGCATACTGCATTGTATGAGACTCATTTCGGGATTCCACACCGCATCAACTTAAGAGCTTGATCTATTTTTCGCCCAATTTCCTATCAGAACTTTTAGCAAATAATTGATCAAGCCTCCACCAATATCCGATTGAGCTGGGTTTTTTTTACAGGGATTGTTAAAAAATATTTTTTAAACAAATTGAGTAGTTTTGATTATTTGTGTGAAACCTCGAGATGGGCTTCACACAACGCGATATAATGGTGTAGCGTGTACCCATAGTTTTGTCGGAAAAAAATTGGAGAGTAATTTTCACACCCTCAAATTGTTGACCACACCCTCTTTTTGTCTTTTAATGAAATTTTCATCACTAAAAGACAAAAAGAAAATGTGGATAACAATTTGGTGGTGTGGATATCAATTACCAAAAAAATACCCCCAGCTCTTTGTGAATTCTATGTGCATCTTACTGATGTTGTCAATTGACAGCTGTCCATCTAAACACATGATGGGCAGTTTTCCGTCCAAATAAGTTACGGAGATTCAAATTAAATAAGAAAATACAATCATTCGAATTTTTTAATGACTTGTTTTTCTCATTTTAATTTTCAATTGTTGTCTTTTCTTGTAGTGTTGGTACTACTAATTTAAAATTTAAAATTTAAAAGGGGAGAGAGAAAATCCATTAAATTTTTTCAAAATGAGGAATTGAAACTGTGGGTAGGTAAAATGAGAGATTATTGAGTTTTGAGTGTGTTGTTTAAAAACTGAAAATATAAATAGAGAATTGTAGTTTGAGTTTGAGTGAATAATAACACAAAACACTTTTCGAAAAAAAAAGAATAATATTTTGATTCTTCAAACTTCCTATTGGTGGCGGGAGTAGTTTTTATTTTAAAATATATATAAATCTTGAAAAACAAAAACTTTCAGAAATCATGCCAATATTGTGATTTTGATACTAAAACAATGATAAAATAATATTATTAAAGAAACAAAAACTTGATCATACCAAATATTATAAAAAATTCCGATATGGGAAGAATTGTAAATATATCATCATTACATAGGAATTGTGATAAACTTTGCTACGTGGTACTAAGAAATTAGCGGAAACTCAGGCCTAAATGCACTTAGGAACATAATACAGTCTCACCCAAAATAAATTAACCGTTACACCTGACAGATCAATAGATACAATCATTGCGGTATTTACCATTATGAGATGTTTTCCTATTTGATCATAAAAGATAACACAAACACGAGAGATAGCGAGGGAGTATTTATTAAGAGAATATTCTCTTTTATCTTTGAAAAAGGAAATTATAAGACGACCACAACCTTAATAATATATATATATATATATATATATATATATATATATATATAGTGAGGGATCCCTCATTTTAAATAAAGTGAGGACCTCATGCTTCCCGGCCAAATTTCAACGATCTGAACCGTTAGATGTGTTTCAAAAATGTTTTTAAGGTGCACCGCGAGGATTCGTCCAAAAAAAATACCCGGAAGGGTTTCATCCGATCAAATTTTGTTAAAAATGATATATATAGCATTTTTAACAAAATTTGATTGAATGAAACCCTTTTGGGTATCGTTTTTGGACGAATCCTCGAGATGGACCTTAAAAACACATTTTAAACACATCTAACGGTTTGGATCATCAAAATTCAGTACGGAAAGTGGAAAAATTGCTTGGTCCTCACTTTATTTTAAATGAGGAATCCCTTATTAGAAGTTGATCCTATATATATATATAAAAAGTGTTTTTAATATAGCGTTTTTAGCAAAAATTGATCGGATGAAGCCCTTCCGGGTATTTTTTTTGGACGAATCCTCGCGGTGGACCTTAAAAACATTTTTTAAACACATCTAACGGTTCGGATCGTCGAAATTTGGTCGGGAAGCATGAGGTCCTCACTTTATTTAAAATGAGGGATCCCTCATTAGAAGTTGATCCTATATATATATAGGGGTCGGTTCCGGGGACACAACAAAAAATACAAAAAAAGACACACCATCTCAGCCTTTAAAATCAAGGGCTCAGATTAAAACCTTAAAGTTGAACACCCCATCTTTTTCTCTCCACCTCACCTAATCTCTCTCCCCCCCCCATCTCTCGTTCACGACATAACCATACACAGACCCATCGATCCAATCCTCTCCGGAAACCCATCTCCTGATTCCTCTCTGGCGACCCTCCCTCTCTCTCACGACCAGTCCCAATTCCATCGTCATCATTTTTTTTGTTCCACCTATATGAGATGAATATTATCACTGCAAACACCACTAACACTGATAGCATGAGTGCTTCAACCCCAGGAAATTAAATGTCGAGCTGTGCAATTAAAGGGACATAAATCCTTATACTTGAATGCAAAATATGAATCACAGCTTGACAACTATGGAAACTAATATTACTTTCATAATCACTTCCAATCGGTAATCCTCTGGATAAACAACGTGAGCAATTTGTTCAACTGGGTCTTGTTGTAGCGCAGCTTTTCTCCAACTGGGTCTTCAAATCTACTCTAATTCGACAATATCTGGAAAATTATCTCAAATCTTTCAGTCAAAGACTGATTCTTAGCGCCGACAATATGTAGAAGCAAAAAATCTCAACCAAATATTTTCAAGTTGGGATTGGTGAGGTGGATCTAGAAACCCTTGATTTCTTTGTGTGAGTGTGTGTGTGTGAGAGAGAGAGAGAGCGGGGAGGGGATCGCCGGAGATGGAATCGAAAGATGGGTCTCCGGAGAGTGTTCGATCGATGGGTCGTGAACCAGAGGGAGGGGGAGAGAGATTAGGTGAGGTGGAGAGAAAAAGATAGGGTGTTAAACTTTAAGGTTTTAATCTGAGCCCTTGATTTTAAAGGCTGAGATGGTGTGTCTTTTTTTGTGTTTTTTGTTGTGTCCCCGGAACCGGCCCATATATATACATATTTTCTGCTCTATTTTATAATGTAGAGATTTGTCAAAACTGAATCAATGTAAGGAAACATAATACGTTGTGCAGAACTTTCAATCGACGCCTCTTTACCAAAAAAAAACTTTCAATCGACGCCATATTTAAGTATTGCATGGCTAGCACAATGTATAAATACATAGCAAATTTATCATATCATATCATATCATATCCAATACGAATCTCTCATTACAACAGTTTTGATTACATTTTTATCATAAAATTGAAACAAGCAAATTACGCCTACTGAAGTTGAGAAAAAAACTCGCGACAATAAACAAAAAGTCGCTGACATATTTACAAATAGAACTGAAAACATTAAAATATAACGAAAACCTTGAAAATAGGGCTACAAACGAGCCGAGCCGAACTGAGTTTTACTGTGCTCAAGCTTGTTTATTAATTTTTTAACGAAGTCGAGCTCGAGTTTAGTGAAAACTTAACGAGCCGAGATGGCTTAGGCTTGACTCGAGCTCGAGCTTGTTCACGAGCCTTAACGAACCACCGAAAAATATATTTACATACTCACATAGGCTTAAAACAACAAAGAAAGATTACTTGTGCATATATATATGTTTTATATTTATATACTCTACAGGAAAATAGTCTCAATTTCAAAATAATAGTGAAATTTAATAAGTTTTTGAAAATATAGTGCATTAGGATATCAAATTGGAATAAAAAGCTATATTATTTTATTCATCTAAAATGTAAACGAGCTTTATCGAGCCGAGCTTTGCCATGCTCAGGCTTGTTTGTTAAGGTTTTTAACGAACTCGAACTCGAGCCGGGCCTCAATAAAAACTTAACGAACGGAGTTCGAACAAGCTCTTTTGAGCCGAATCGAGCCAAGCTCACGAACGGCTTGGTTCATTTGCAGCCCTACTTGAAAAATATGGAGGAGCACGTTTACAAGTGATATAAAAGTTGTTCGGGTTTTCTATGGCAAAAAACAACTCCTACAAAATTTGTAAATATATCCCTCAAAACTTTGAATGCATACCATTTATTATAACGCAGTCTAAAATTCATCGTCCGCAATTCATATCACAGCAATGTCCAATTAATATAGGAGTAAATTTTTGCACACACAGCAAACTCAATAAGCTGAAGAAAATAATTAGTTTGGGAACATGGGTCCTCTTCAATTCTTAATTTAGAGTGGTTTAGTACTAAGAATTTTTGAGTAAATCTAAATCATATTTCAAGCAGATGGACGGACATGCGAGATTTAGACTGTATTACCCAGAACAAATTAAGGACCGAAGAGCACCCGAACCCTTTTTGGATCTTTTTTTTAACCCTGAATGAGCCTCAAATTAAGATGAGTGCAAGGCCGATAATATGTTCCAAATCAAGAACCCGACAGATCCCCAGACCATAGGAGGAAGTGCCTGAATAGGATGGCATGTGAAAAGGATATGGGGAGGCAGAGGCACTATTGTTAATTACTACTACATAGTAATTGTTCCTCTAAGCACAGTTGATCACGTGATACTGCAGGTGGATATTTAATGGCAAGGACTACATACTTAAGCTTAGAACATGTACTTTTTTACCGGTAATCCTACGGGTACAAACAATTTTGTACAGAAAATGTACAAATCGCTCTCGGGGACCCCCTTTTGGGTCCCACACGAGTGATCCGAACCGTTCATTATTTTTAGAACATTTTTCCGAGGGGCTCCACAAAATTTCAGCTCAATCGGACGGTTAGAAGTGTTTGAACCAAAATCACGCCGTTTCGTTACCCGAGAGCGATTTGTACATTTTCTGTACAAAATTGTTTGTACCTGTAGCAGGATCCCTTTTTTACTCACCATGTGCTACCCCTGATATAGGAGAAAATTTTGGGTACGGGGAGGGTACCCTCTCGACACATCCGGGCCGTCCAACAATACAATTAACGGTCCGGATTGAAAGTGTCATCCGAATTTTAAAAAGAAAAAAAAAAGTGCTTTAATCCGGACCGTCCGATGCATTTTTGGACAGCCCGGATGTGTCGAAGGGGCACCACGTCACCCATACCCCATTTGCACCCAAAATTTTCTCCTGATTTAGATTTTAGATTCCATTTACTAAAAAACTCACTGAATTCATCGTTGTATTGGGTCTTAGATTTTTGTATTGCCCAGTTTAATATTCCTCCATTTTATTTTATTTTTTTGGATTTTCCTGATTTTTACCCTTTATTTTGATGGGGGACATTCATTGGATGGAATCTTTCCCTTGATTATAGTAACGTGTTGCATATGACCCTGACTTCATGCTGATGTAAATTCATGGGGATTGAAGCCATTGAACTCGAGAGTTTGGACCCACCCAAGCCAAGAAGAAATAATCCTACTCAGAGCCTTTTTTTTTTTTTTGAAGAGATAGAAAAATATCATTAGATAAAAAATCACTGGCCAAAAAAACTAGGCACACAAAACCATCGGTCCTAAAACCACCGGCCACAAAAATACCTACACATAAAACCACCGGCCACAAAACTACAATCAAAGAAAAACAAAAAATAAAAAATACAAAAAGGATAGAAAAGAAGGACGCCAAAGCTGTCACCCACTGTCGTCATCAGGAGCCCGAATATGGAATCCAGAGCTACATAGGCTACTCAGAGCATGTTTGGGAGCTCTTTTTCTCATTTTAATTTTCAATTTTTCACCTTTTGGTTGTTTGGGTGGTAGAGCCAAAAAACATTCTAGCCAAAACTCTTTCTCCAATTTAATGAAAGGAGAGGAAAGTCAAAAGCAGACCGAGAGAAGCTTTTTGACTTCTCATTTTTCCATTTCGATTAACAAAAAGACCTTCAAAATATATTCTACACATATCTCACAAACAATACTCCTGTTACAAAATGTATTATGTGCATCTCACTCAAACACTTCTACCAGATTCAAAACACATTCTCACAATAATCCAAAAAGCCAAATAGTTAAAAATGAAAAGTTGAAAATGAAGCTACCAAACACCCCCTCAATACTCCTACTTTTTAAATTTTTCATTCATAATCAGAACCTCGAGTTTGAATGAATTTTCAAAGACAAGTTAGACGTACTTATAGTTGTTCAATTGAATTATTTTTTGCAAGACTATTAAAAACATTATGTTAAGATTAATAAAAAGATATGATCATTGTGTGGGCCTCTGGAGTGAGCCTCTGACCCTCGGTACACTACCAATACCCATGAGATCGGTACCGATTGTTTTTTTGAATTAAAACTTCTTGTGGTAGAAAGAAAAAAGAAAAAACCTTTTGGTGAAAAAGGATGAAGATGCTACCTTTTTTCTTTTTTTAAAAGATGGCTCACCAAGTGATTTAATTTTATAATTGGAGAAGTCTAGAAACAAAAGTTTAGAAACACATATTTGAATATAATTGCATCCGGAACCGTCCGATTCATATGTGTATGTGTGTGCATCAAACGGATCATCATTTTAAAATCATATTCCTCGCAATGCTCCTTGTACTTGTAATGTTAAGAAAAGAAGCAAATTAATAACAGAATAAAGCTATGAAGTATGTGTACTAAAACAATAAGCAATGGCCAATATGCATAACATTTGACCCTTGACTTGTTGGGAAGATAGGTGACAAATGATAAGTCAGAATTGGTGCATGTGAGCTGCTTTGGATTGTTACACTTTGGCATCTGATTTGCCTTTTGCTGTTCTTCCCATACATGCTCGCTGGGGACCCGCTTGGTTTTCACTTCTTACTTGGTAGTAATTACTAAGAGTTTGCAAAATAGGTCATACCTTAGTCTTCCTCTTCATGAAGTTTAGTCTCCTTCGGGCGAGTTAGAAAGCTTTACGATTGACTTTGACAGAGGTAAAGAGGAGTACTTCAACACTTAGGCGTCAAACATTCTTCTTTGTTCTAGATAATTTCCTAATTGTTCCAAAGCAACTGGACCGAGCATCCCGTCTGAAGCTTTAGAATTAATAGTAGATAGGGTGAAGGCAAGGATGGAGTCAGGGAGGGGCTAGTAGGGGCAGTTGTCCCCCCTACGTTTTAAAAAATATGTACTATTACATTGAAAAAAAGAAATTTATCATCAAACTATATAGTCTCATCCTCCCTCCGCTTTTTCATTAAAAAAAATAATAGTAACAACTTTAATATTTATCAAGCTATGAAACAATTTTGTACTAAAATTGGTTTTAATTACAATTCTATTAAACAAAACAAGACCCAAAATTTATAACCCAACTCACTTAAAGTCATTTTTAAGAACTAAGGCTCATTTAATGTGGTCTGATGCCTGATTTCAGTAGATACTAGATAAGATTAGATAAACGTTAATATCTTTTGCAATCTAAGTTGATATTAGAAACATGTTTAGTTTCATATGTATTGGTGTTATTTTGTAATTTTTTTTTTGAGTTAGTAAAAATTCATATCGTTGTTATATTTTAATTTTTTTTATTGTTTATATCCGCCCCCCTATGCCAAAATCCTGGCTCCGTCCTTGGGTGAAGGAAAGCCAAACAAGACCCTGGGTTTGGACACGGGAGTTCAAAGAGAAACTATGGTACGTACCATGTAAATGTTATGCATGATTTTTGTTATACTTTAAAAATACTTTTTTTGTTAGTTACAGTACATAAGAGTGTATCTTAGAACTTAGAAGTGATGAGCATATTTTTCCGAGGTGCAAGCTTAAGCATTAAAAATGACTCAACATCTTATGGTTTCAAAAGGCCGTTGAAGCGATTAGCTAGGTGAAGTTAATAATTATTTCATTTTTAATAATTATTTCATTTTTTTAAAAAAATGACTCAACATTAGACGATTTTTAAAGTTGCTCTGACTTTCGTTACCAACCCCCCCAAAAAGGTAACAAGCCTACATGCATGCTACTTGCTAGTGTAGCATCCTAGCAATTAGCATATTGCTTTTTCTAGGTTTGTACCCAACCTACCAACCCTAATACTCCCTCAATGATTCAAGACGGAGATGGAAAGAGTTGCTCCCTCCGTCCCATTTTGTCGGTCTTTCATTGAGAATTCAATTTTTTTAGAATATATTTCTTATGTTCGGATTTGTTAGTCCATTTTGAAAGTTTGTGTCACTTTTCAAATGATTATATCTTGTAATTTATAATGTTTTATGTAATTAATTTTAAAAACATTTGTCTTATATAACTAATCGAGACGAGATCTGTCAAACAAGATCCACATTTGATATAAAATTTATTAACAATTTAAAGATATCACTTAATTTTTTATCTGATTATAATAGCATGAGGGACAAACAAATCCGGACAAAGAGAGTAGTTATTATATTATACTTAAGTTTACTTTCCCATTTTTGCCCCTAATAGGATGTTTCTAGAAACCATAAGTTTTTTAAAGTGAGAGAAAAGGAGGGGCAAAATTGGAATGTTACACTACTCTTTTGGAAACTTTTCAAAATGAATTATCTTTATCCGATCATCATAAAATGGAATACTACACCATTTTGCGGGACGGGGGAGTATGTCTGTTTTGGCATATGAGATATTGTAATCTAAGAGTTGACAAAGTTGTCACTTAGGGGTGTTCCGCTAAAAAAAAACCAGTTTAGTTTTAACTCAAAAACTACTCCATTCCGCTAACAAAAAATCCACAAAAAATCAACAAAAAAACCACTTAATTCCACTAACCTAAAAAAACCAAAAAACCAAAACACTAGTTAGTGGAACAAGTTAGTTTTTTTGCAAAACTAAAGATCCAAAAAACTAGTTAGTGGAACAAGTTAGTTTTTTTGCAAAACTAAAGATCCAAAAAACTAGTTAGTGGAACAAGTTAGTTTTTTTGCAAAACTAAAGATCCAAAATTCTAGTTAGTGGAACAAGTTAGTTTTTTTGCAAAACTAAAAACCAAAAAGCCAAAAAATTAGTTAGTGAAACAAGTTAGTTTTTTTTTTTAGCAAAACTAAAGATCCAAAAAAAACCAAAAAAACCAATTAGTGGAACATGGCCTTAATAATTAAGGGTCTAAGAAAATCATAATTTGAACTTCGAGCGCCATTCGTGTACGATTAACTCCAGTGTTGGGCCTAACCAAGTGCATCGTTTCCCGAAATTTTAACATATTATCTTAGTTTTAATTGGGTCCTCTGCGAAATAACATTAGAGATTTTGTTGGGGATACATGGATCACAACGGGAGTCTTTTTGGGGTACTTAAACATACACTATTGACATGCATCGTTTACCAGATTCTAAGGACAGCAAAGCGCTCTGGCCTGCAATTTATAAACATGCAACAGCATGTGCATAGATCGTATTATATATTGATTGTCTACTTAGGGGACGAAGCCAAGAATTTCACTACACAGGGTCAAACATGTATTTGAGACAGGGGCGAACCTATATAATTTATAGGTAATTTTGTTTTTTCTATATAATACTAGACCTTTATTTTTCCCCTGCGACCACCCCTACCGGCCCCTCCCCAACTCCATCCCTGCAGACGAGTTGTAGTTAAGGAAGAACGGACAACATAATAATGTTCCTTTTTATAATTTATTTTCTAAAATAAATGACAATTAACGGATGGTGACATTGTTTTTAAAATTGTTTTGGGTAATGCATTATTACTTGGAAGTGATACCAATGTGCCACACATCAGAAAAGTCTCTTTCGAAAAATTACCCTCTAACATTTTATCCCTCTGTTAGTGTCCACCTCAGCATCTCCTATTAGCAAAGCAACAGATTGAGACGGTAGGAGTGTAATTGATAACGGAACAAAAGTTCAGGAGTTCAATTGATAACTGTTGAAAGTTTGGGGGGCGATGAGACATTGCTGTCAAAGTACCCCTCCGTTAGTGTCCACGTCAGCGTCTTCCGTTAGCAAAGTAACAGATTGAGACGGTAGGAGTGTAATTGATAACGGAATAATAGTTTAGGAGTGCAATTGATAATTTTGAAAGTTTAGAGGGCGATGAGACGTTGACATCAAAGTACAGGAGGGTTTTTGAATTTTTCCCTTTAATTTATACTAGTAGTATAATTTGAACTGAACACGCCTAAAAATACAGAAAAATGGGCAGTGCAGAGAGTTATGTGACAGATCAAAGGCATATGTCTGTCTCTCTCTCTAGCATATTTTACCTTCTCACTCACGCTACGATAGAATGAGAAGCATCGGAAATCGAAATATTTCTCAAAGTTTTTGATAAAAACAAAAAGAAAACATGAAAGTTTCAACAGTTTTTTTTTTTTTTTTTGGGTAAATCAATTTCATAGTGTGTTTCTATCAAGATTCTGAATTCAGTAGCGGCTTTTCTACTGATATGGTACAGTACTAGTACACCAGAATCGTCTGAGATTGGCCGGAAAGCTAGGCAAAACGTAATTGGAGATTCAACATACCGGTTTTGTGCCCAAACCGTATGTACAGGCCAGCACAGAACGAGATCTACAACCTTGATTTCTATGCTTCTGCCTGCAGAATTTGAGTGTGAATTTAGCGAATACTAAAACAAAAATTTATTGGACGTTAGTTGTAAAATTTTGAAAAAATTATTACTATATTTTATAAAAAAATTTGAAACTTGAATAGGACAATGGCCCGGGCTAATTCGCTCTTGCGTCTGTCCTTAAAAGGTTTCTTTGACTATTTTCATAGCAGTTTCCTTTCTCTTCCATATATGGACATCAGGACATGCATGGTACCATCTAATTCGTTTCCACATGTGACTATGTGAGAGTTCCGAGTATTCCATGGTGCTATCGAAAAAGGAAAATTTTAAAATCAACAACGGTTGTTAAAGTTTCAAAAAATTATTGAAATTAATTTGTGAAAAATATATAAATATTTGTAAAGATATGTTAAAAGTGTAAAAAGTATATTTGAAAGTGTATTTTTTTTTTCTTTTTATTTACTTTGAAAAACGGTGTTCCGTTCTTCAAAAAAAAAAATCGAAAAAAACAATGTTCGTTAACCTTTCAAGTCATTGGGAATGATCAATTGTGCTTTGGCAAAAATAAACCAGATCAATTGAATAAGTTGAGGTAGTTGATCTAATAATTCAATTTTTCATTTAGAATATAAGATTCAATATCCTAAATGAAACATTGAAACAAATTCCTACGCTTATTCGATTGAGCCGAACAAAGGTGGCACACAGGGGTAGAGCCAGAAATTTCACTATGCAAGGACAAATTTTTTCTCCAAAATATTTTGCAGGGGGCGATCTTATATAATTCATAGGAAATTTTCTTTTTTTCTATATAATACTAGAGGATTTTTTTTTTCTTGCAGGGACAACCGCCTCTACTGGCCCCCCTCTGGCTCCATGCCTGTGTCTACTGTACTAGTAATTATTTCTATGTACCAAAAAAATTAGAAAATTCAATACCAACAGCTTGCCAATGACAGGATCATGTCGCTGTTTAGATTAGAGTTCGAACCCTCTTACTACCTCTTTCTTTTTCGGTGCTACACTAGTTGCCCCTTCTTACTCTTTTACCTAATGAAATTTGTAAATCGAACTAGAATTTCATTGAATTCTCTGAGAAGATGATAAACATACAGTTGAGAGAGAGAGAGAGAGCGAGTTAGAGAGAGAAACTAAAACTTTACTTCATTTTGTCTATCTACCCTGTTACAAGACGATTACAACTAATATATCCACGCACTAACATAAAACTGCCTTAACTAAATGAATTAAGAGAAAATAATCTCCTGCAACCAGACCCATACACTCTAACACCCCCCCCCCCCCCCCCCCCCCCCCCTCTTCAAACTGATGATGGTGGATCACCAATCATCAGTTTGGCCTTGAGAGTCTAAAACCGAGCAGTAGGTAAGGACTTGGTGAAAAGATCAGCAATCTGAGCAGGAGAACTAATATGCAAAACCTTAACCAACTGAGCTAAGACCTTCTCCCTAATGAAGTGATAATCAACTTCGATATGTTTAGTCCGAGCGTGAAAAACGGGATTATTGGCTAAAGCTATGGTAGAAGAATTATCACACCACAAAACATAGGGAGTAGCAGAGGGCACATGTAATTCACTAAGTAACTGATGGAACCACACAATATCAGCAGCACACTGAGCTAATGCACGATATTCAGCTTTGGTAGAAGACCTAGCCACTGTAGGTTGCTTCTTAGCACACCAAGAAACTAAATTTGAACCCATGAAAGATGCAAAAGCCAGTAGTAGACCTCCTATCTGTGGAGTCTCCAGCCCAATCAGCGTCAACATAAGCAGTCAAAACCAAGGGACTAGAAGAAAAATGCAGGCCATGTGTAATGGTACCCTTAAGATACCTCAAGATCCTTTTGACCAAAACAAAATGAGAAGCTGTAGGAGCATGCATATGTTGGCACACTACATTAACAGCATGAGCAATTTCTGGATGAGTAAGTGTAAGATATTGTAATGAACCAACCAAAGTACGAAATAATGTAACATCAGGAAACTCATCAGCTGGACAATTTCCTGGTTTCACAGTGGCTGGAGTACTGCTGGACTTACAATCTGTCATACCTGCCTTGTGAAGCAATTCATGGGCATACTTAGTTTGAGTCAACACCAAGCCAGATTTAACATAATGAACTTCAATACCTAAAAAGAAATGCAGGCACCCCAAGTCTTTCATAGCAAATTTAGACCCAAGAAGAGTAACAAAATCTGTAATGAAAGTTTCACAACTACCTGTGATGATAAGATCATCTACATAAACCAATATCAACGTGAGAATAGACCCTTGACAGTAGATAAACAAGGATGGATCAGCCTTACTGCTGACAAAACCACTGGAAAGTAAGAAGGCAGAGAAGGTAGAGTACCAAGCTCTTGGTGCTTGTTTTAATCCGTAGAGAGCTTTTCTCAATTTGCACACATGATGAGGTAAGGAGGGATCTCTGTAACCCAGGGGTTGCCTCATATACACTTCCTCTTCTAATGTACCATGTAAGAAAGCATTAGACACATCAAGTTGTCTAAGAGACCAATGATGATGAACAACCAGGCTAAGAGCAACCCTAATGGTAGTTGCTTAACCACGTGACTAAATGTTTCAGAAAAGTCTAATCCTTCTTCTTGTTGGTTTCCTTTAGCAACAAGCCTGGCCTTATACCTAGCTACAGAACCATCTGAGTGATGTTTGATTTTATAGATCCATTGACAGCCAATAATATGAGCATGGGGTGGGGGTTCCACTAAATCCCAAGTACCTTGGTTGAACAAGGCTTGATACTCCTCATCCATGGCTTTTTGCCACACTCTATGCTTAAATGCCTCAGTAAAAAATGTCGGTTCAACAAGAGGTAAAGAAGAAGAAGAAATAGCAGCAGAGGATGTAGAATTAAAAGATATAGTAGAGACCAAAATAAAGGGCTTTTTGGGTTTTGAAATTCCACTCTTAGACCTGGTAACCATAGGATGAATATATGCATGCTGTGAAGAAGACTCAGCAACAATGGGAGGAGCAGAATAAAAAACAGAAGAGGAAATAGGATCAAGAGCAGTAACAAGGTTGGGAAGGACAGAAGAAGGAGGAGAAGAGGAAGATATAATAGAAGAAGAAGCATTAACATGGGTTGATACTACTGGGGTTTGAGACACAGAAGAAGGAACAAATGAGGAAACAGGAACAAGGAGATCATCAAAGTTAGTTAGTGGTATATGAAGTTTTAATGAACTAGAAGATGCAGGAAGTGAAACCAACTGAGAGTAAGAATAAGAACTTTCCACAAACTTGACATGTTTGGAAACATAAACCTTGTTACCAACAGGATCATAACACCTAAACCCTTTAGTAGTATTACATTAGCCCAAGAACACACATGGTGTGGATTTACCCAAAAGTTTATGAGGATTATATGGTTTCAACCAAGGAAAACAGGCACAGCCAAAAGGTCTTAACATTGTATAATCAGGAGCAGTGTGATATAACAAGGCATAAGGAACTTGAAAATGAAGGGTTGAATGTGGTAATCTGTTGGTGAGATAGACAGAAGTAAGGAGAGCTTCTAACCAAAACTTAAGTGGTAAACCAGCTTTGATGAGGAAGGGTAACAGTGGTCTCAATTAAGTGTCTATGTTTACGTTCTACTACCCCATTTTGCTCAGGTGTATATGGAGCAGAAGTTTGATGAAGCATGCCATGATTAAGAAACAAAGCAAGAAGATATTTGTTAATGAATTCACCTCCATTATCAGACCAAACAATCTGAATAGAAGTATGAAATTGAGTGGCAACAAAGGCTTTAAATTGTGCTAATTTCTCCTTGACTTGAGATTTGTAATGTAAAGGGAACAACCAACAGTATCTAGTGCAGTCATCAATCAACAAGAGATAGTATTTAAACCCTTGAAAAGATGGAAGAGGACTAGGCCCCCATACATCAGCATGAACTAACTGAAATGGAACTGATGCATGTGAAACAGACAATGGAAAAGGAAGTTTGTTACTTTTGGCTACATTACAACTAGTACACTGAATGTGTGCAACCTTATTAACAGAAAGACCAAGTTGTTTTACTAAGGGAAAGAAAAGAGCAGAGCTAGGATGATCTAGTCTTTGATGCCATAACAGAGCAGAAGAGTCAGCACAGAATAATGTTTGAGGAGACTGATGAAACTGATCCTTAAATGAGTTCTGAAGTGGATAGAGTCCCTGATGACAGAGCCCCTTGTAGAGAATTTGGTGGGTTGCTTTGTCCTGAATGACAAAGTCATGAGAATAAAAAATAACAAAACAATTATTATCCTTTGAAAACTGATGAATAGACAACCAGTTGTTTGAAATATGAGGAGCATGAAGAAGATTTGTGAGACTAAACTTAGCATAGGGTGTAGGCAAAATACCTTTACCTGAATTAGCAATAGGGATAGTTGCTCCATTTCCCACTAATAACCCTTGAGAACCTATGTAAGGCTGCTGTTGTAAAGATAGATTAGACAGATCATGGGTCACATGTGTGGTTGCCCCACTATAAAAAAGCCACTGATGTGTGGGTGCAGAAATTGACCCAGCCTGATATGTCTGGGGTGAAAAACTGGGTGGTATACCCAGAATAGAACTGTTAGGACCTGCTGTGTTACATGTTTGTGGCAGATGAGCAGCATATGGTGGAGAAGAATACTGAGGTAGCCCAGATGATAACTGAATACCAGACTGTGGGTAACTGAAGTTTGTGACAGGAATTTGTGAATAATCTGTCACTCCAGAAGATGGTCCATACCCAAACTCTGAAGTACCACCTACAAAACCCTATGGTGAAACCACATTAGCTTGTGGAGAGGAGAGCACATAACTCTGAGGTGAAAAACTCTGCTGTCCTCTACCCTGAGAAGTATACACTTGTGACTGTCCACGATTGAAGTTTTGTCTACGGTTGAAGTTCTGTGATTGTCCTTGTGAATACTGTGGTGGTGGTGGCAGATTGAGATTCTGTCTATGATAACAGTAGTAGGTAGTATGATTTGTTTTCCCACAAATTTGACAACCAAAATTTGACCCATTCCGTCTTCCATAGTTATCAAAATTTCTGTTTTTGTTAAAGGATCTATTGTCTAACGATTGATTCTGAGGAAACTGTGACTGAGGAACTTGTTGTGACTGAGTAACAGAATTTGAAGTAACGTGAACAGGTTGTAGAGAAGAAGGTGTATACATGTTGGTAGATGGAGCAAGTGCTGTAGTTGGTGGCATAGAAACAGATTTTGATGCAGTCAGATAGACACTCTCCATAGGTGAAGATTTAGATTCAGTGATGGATTCAGCATTTAGCATAGTAACCAATTCATCAAAAGTGAATGTGCCTTCCCTCGTGTGAATAACTATACGAAAAACCCTAAATTCTTCTTCAGGAAGCCCATTCAAAGTATGAAATACCAGATCATCATCACTAAAAGGGGGGAACCGGGAATGGGTAACAAATAGATGAGATCACAAATGAAAAATGCAGATGAAAAGGTGGATGCTTGTGCGACATGTATATAATGATAAGTTTATGATGCAAGAGATAGATGGCATGGGATGCATAAAATACGTAAAATTATTAGACTTAAACCAACAATGAACATAAACTATTACGTGAGATGCATAACCAATGGACAAATTCATGCGATGATCTTCTACAAAAAACAAACTAAAATACGATGAAATGACAATGGACAGAAGTTATATTGGATAAGAATAGTTAATTGAAAGCTATTTACATCAAAGAGATCTGTTCACTGGTCTGGACTTGAGCACTCAAGTAAGGGACTTGAGTGCTCAAGTAACTACATGAGTGCTCAAGTCACAGACTTAAGCCCTCATGCCATCACCCCTTTTTGCTTTTGTTCTTGCTTCCTCTTCCCAAAAACACTTCTTTTCCTTTCTTTTCATCATACTTTCAGATCTAAGAAACCCTTTTAAGAAGGTCAATAAATGCCAAAATCTCTATTTGAATGGTAAACAAGTCACAAAATGCATTTTAGCCCAATACATGAGTTGATCAGAATGTGAATAGATCACCTTTGATGTAAACAAATGCTATAAGTGACTAGAAATAAGATCACATAAATTAAACACTAAAAAGGCAAATTATTGGTGAAAGGACGTGAGCACTCAAGTTGGGTACTAGAGCACTCAAGTTGTTTTCTAGACCATGCTTGATTTTTCCCTCAATGACTTTCCTTTTGCCTTGTTTTGTTGACAATAGGTCTGATGACATCCTTTTTTCATGTTTTGAGCAAGACCAATAGAGAGGTTTAGATGCATCTTTTTTAGTGTTTTTATGCTTTAAAAGCATCATAAACCCCTTTATTTGGACTGATCAGACCATGGACATGTGAACTATGATGAATATTGCCATTAAGAGAGAGAACAAACACGATCAGAACATGGAAATAAGATAAATGAAGAGATGTGCTAAAAGCACATGAGCACTCAAGTTACTGACTTGAGCACTCAAGTTACTGACTTGAGCACTCAAGTAACCTACTTGAGCACTCAGGTCACTAACCAAGCTTGATGCTCAAAACCTGTTTCTTTATTATTTAACACCAAAATAGACCCACAACTGGTATAAGGGATCAGTATGAGTCTATTGACTCCCTCAGGAGTGCAAAAATGACATGATTTCAAGGTATTTCTACCTTTAAAGCTTGAAACAAGGGCTTTAAGCTTGGTGTTTGGAGGATTAGGCTTGAGTTGGGATTTAGGGACTGATTTTGGACTGTGTGAGTGGGTTCTTGACTGGAAAGTGGGTTTTTGACACTTTTGTTGGGCTTTATGGGGAGAAACCTAGGGTTTTGAGTGGTTTTTGGATGATCAATGAAGAGTGTGGCCTTGGATAGGAGTTTGGGTGATGGTATGAGACTAGATATGGACTGGATGGGCTAAATCATGGCTGGAAATGGAAGCTTTGAAGGTTTTTGGTGGATTTTATGAGGAAAAATGATTTTTTTTTTTTAAGTGTATTGAACAAGATGATCAAGGATTTATGGGTTGGATGAGTGATGGAGAGGTCTGATTGTAGAGAGAGAGAGTGGTAGTCTGTGTAGAGGAAGAATGGAGAAGGAAGGGTATTTTTATAGAGGGATTTTGGGGAGGAAAGTGGGTTTGAACTTGGGTTAGGGGTCTTAGGTGCAATTTAAGTGTAATAAACCAATTAGGCGTGTGAGGTTGACTGGTTGAGTGTATGAGAGGCAAAATCACTAGAGAATTAAGAGGAGATACAATTACACAAGATTTGAAAGTCTGCTGGAAATTTCCCGCCCAGGTTACTAGAGTGCTCAAGTAGTTACTTGAGTGCTCAGGTTTCTACTTGAGTGCTTAAGGGTTTTTGATCTCGTTGAAGGTTTTGAGGGTTATTTTGGTCTTTTGGGTGGGTTTTGGAAGGATTCGAGGGATTGTGAGCCTTTCGGGACTTTGTTCAAGCCTTATCGCGGTGTCATTAGTATCTCCTCATCATCGGGAATGCTTAAGATTATTCCCGGGTCAAAATTGGGGTGTCTACAGCGAGCATCCGGTGCCCTAGTTGATCCATCAAGAAATCCAAAGAAACCATTGGCACGCATTGCATTATGAATCTGAGTTTTCCAGAGTAGGTAATTTTGTAGAATCAAGTTTAATTGTTACCAAAGATTGAAAATTGGAGACGAGAAATGCTAGGGTTGGTGGTATCGTCACAGACGAAGAGCTCGAACTGCTTTCTGCCATGGCGAAACGAATGAAAATCGTTGCTTCGATAAAGAAATCGATTTGATGAAGAAAATCAAAGATCTGATTCAGGATCGCGTTGACTTACGTCAAAGATGCTTTGATACCATAATGAAATTTGTAAATTGAACTAGAATTTCATTGAATTCCCTGAGAAGATGATGAACATACAGTTGTGAGAGAGAGAGAGAGAGAGAGAGAGAGAGAGAGAGAGAGAGAGAGAGAAACTGAAACTTTACTTCATTTTGTCTAACTGCCCTGTTACAAGACGATTACAACTAATATATCCACGCACTAACATAAAACTGCCTCAACTAACTGAATTAAGAGAAAATAATCTCCTGCAACCAGACCCATACACTCTAACATTACCAATTCAAAAAAAAAAAACATTGTTTAGCCTTTTTTTTTTTTTTTTTTTGGTAATGCAAGGTGTCCCAGGCCAGCTTGCGCACATCTCAGACTAATCCCTGCAGCCCCTCCCATTTCACAAGCTTATGTGAGGGTTGAGATGGCCCCAAGAGTTACAATCTTACTGACAAGAAGAATTGAACCTAAAATCTTATGAGGGAGTAAACTCCTAAGTCTCAGATCAAACCCTTGGGTTCTGTTGTTTTACTTTGTAGTTTGTACTGCTAAAAGAAGTAAATAATCATTCTGAAATCTGGAGTGTGTTTACCTATCAGTACCCCCACGGAAGCAATTCTGGGTACCGATGGGGAGTGCCGACTGCACCGATATTGCACTAATTGGCTTTTGGAGCCGGGAGTTTCATACAAATGATCCAAGTCGTCATTAATTTTAAAATATTTTTTGAGTACGCTAGAAGTTCAACTCAATAGAATAACTGCAAGTGCTTTATCCATTATTCCAACTTTTATTTAGGATTTCGGATACTCAACTCAGATTCAGCTAATTTGTTGCGGAGATGAACCGCTTGAATTATTTGTGTGGGATTCCAAAGTAGGCCTCGCACGCTAATCTCTGCACTAGCGTTGCAGTACTGTCCATCGGTACCCATAGAGTTATGGATTGAATTCTTAATACATGCAGTTTGGATGTCAAGAATATTTTCCAATAATGATGTGTGCCAACTTGCCAACCAACGGTTCCAATATTCTTAATACATGCCAACTGTCTCACCCATAATTAAACACCTATAAATCATTTGACAAATAATTTGGTGACCAGACAATATTGAAGCTGTAAGTCCTAACTACTAATTAAGCGCCAAACAGGTACCAATTTGGTCCAAAGATGTGGGGACTGCCCAATGACCTTCCATCCACTGAAATGCTAAACACGAGATTAGGTTTCAGAGTTTGCTGTGTGTATAATGAAATACACGACTGTTATCAATGGTGAAGTCAACAAAATTGGAGGGTAATTAAGGAAATACCATAACTATATGTTTAATCAAGCAATTGGAATATATTTTGTCTACTATAAGAAAACGTGTATTTTCGCTATATATTTTTTCATACCAAATTAAAGTGTTCATTGAACACTTTAATTTGGTGCCAAAACAAAAATTAAATTCAACGGAAATACATTTTTTTACGTCCACACTAAAATATACGTTTTTCAAATGGAACATTTAAAAAGGGATGGAGGGAGTACAATATAAGATAAAATACTTGGAAAGTTAAAATATTTTACTAGGCTTTCAGTAAGGCTAAAAGTTCATTTTGGCATTTGTGAAAATTATTGGAAGCCTAACATATGGCCAACATATAGATGAACCAAGTATATGAGCAGACAGAGGGAGATAGGTGAGGGTAAGATGGTGAATATATATATATATATGGAAATGAGAAAGTCTACCTACCCAATTTTAAAATACAATTTCGAATACAATTGTGTTTGAAATCGTTGGACTCGGGGGAGGTGCTGTGCACAGCCGTGCTGTGCACGGTGCTATGCATCCCTCGGCCGTTGGATCGAGTTTTGGATGGCTCGGATGCGTTCAGCAATTTTTTTTAATTTTGATTTTTTTTACCGGTAAAAAATCAAAACACATCCGAACCGTCCAAAACTCAATCCAACGGCCGAGGGGTGCACAGCATGGCTGTGCACAACACCTCCCCCGCTTCCAAAATCGTTAGATACATGAGGACTCATATACATCGGATGGTTTAGAAGACAGCTGTGTTATAAAGTCCTGTCCTATTGTAGATTTTGGGGCCTGCATTCCAACAAACTGTTGGTTTACTCTAAAAAAGGCAGATACCCCATGTGAAACTGAAAAACTAGTCTTTGAAAGCTCTGTATTCCCACATGGGATGCTAAAATCTGCCTAGAAACGTAAAACTTGCGAATTAAAATTTTCAAAAATCCTCTTTTATTATAATTATTTTTAGGATATATAGTAGCAGAATCCACAGTCCCAAATTATAGGAGCTTCAATGGCCAGTGCACACCCCTCAACTTTGTAGGAGTAATAACTACTATAGGCTTCCCAAGAATATTTTACCAAAATTCATACTGATACGTGTACATATATATATATGGTCCTCCAGGCGTGCGCTCTCTCTCTGTGTCTTAATATTTCTCCAAATTTTGGTCCATCTTTTCTTTTGGGATGTCACATATTACTTGTCCACTTTGACGAGTCAAGAAGAAACGATTTAGACGTTTCAAATTTTGCCCTTTTCTCCCTCATTTAAATTTCAAAAGTGGAGGGAAAGTTATTAATTTGAAATTTCCTATCACATAGCTAAATGACAATTTTGGAGCTTAGCAAAAAAAAAAAAGACTAGTAATGATGGTGTCCTCTTAAACTGTAAGATTCCAAAAAATGGACCAAAATTGTTGGGTCGGAAGAAGAATAAGATAATGTTGTTTTGCTAATCACAAAACATTACTGGATAATAGATACATAGTGTGAAGAAAGTTAAGAGTATTATCGCACTTTTTACAAATATTAATGCACTATCACTGTTTAGAGACCAATGCATTTTTTTGCACCTTATTACATTAACCACTATCTATTGGGTCGTAGTTAGCATTTTTCATAAGATAATTATCGCTTGAAGCCACAATATCAATCTCGACCAGGCCAAGTTCAGTCTTCAAACATTCGGTTTGGTCCAATTTTCGGCCATTCCCGAATCAAAACCTTTCATTCTTGAAATTCACCAAGGAGTATGTCCCCGTCAAAACATGGCTCGATCGGACATCAATAATTTTTTCAACAACCCATATTTATAGAAGATAAAAATGTACGGTGGAAGTATAAAAATTGCGGTTGTTCATTTTATCTTTCTCACAATTATGAACTGTTAACATAGCTATCAATAACCAATGAAAGTAATTTTTCCAAGAATTCAATTTCTTACAAGTTGCAAGATCTAAAATATAAACAGTACCGATAATCATTATGAGCATGGAATGAGTCCAGAGTAGTTCAAAACTGGGTGGAAATGGAGGATTGAAGTTTGGACCATATGCTTGGTACATCTGCACCATGTGTGTATGCAGGGGTGCGAGTATGCAAGGGCGGAGCTATCCTCTCCAATTTCCTATTTTGGAGTATATTTTTTTTTTATAGATATTCTTCGAAAACAATTTCGGAAATAACTAAAGAGCAAGAACAATTTTCATTTCGAGAACATTAAATTAAGGTGAATGATACATACTGATAAAGACACTGCGTTTGTTGAGTGATATGATAAGAAAATGCTCGAGATTAATTTTTTAATTTATCAAAACCATCCCATCAAAATTCAAACGACTGGATTTAGTCTTGAAAAAATGATCGCATGCGTCGTATTTCTTTTATAACCCGATCCCCTTCGACTTTGATTTTTGGCTCTGCTACTGTGTATGCCTTGTTAGGCGACACCGCCACATGGAGTTTGTACTAGGGGTGGAAACAAAACAAGGGCATGGGGCGGCAGCAGCAGTACTAGCTAGCATTCATTTGCTTGATAATTCTAGGACCGGATCGGAGGATCGAAAGTCATAGAAAGTAGGCGCCAATTATAAAGTCATTCTCCACAAGTAGATGGGTTGTCAAGTTAAAGCCCAACTGCATACATCCCCATCAAATTCTAGTCCTATTTGATGATCATCGTCTTGTCTGTTTCAATTGGGATGGACCATCTGTCTTTATCCTCAGATTTTATTTATTTATTTATTATTTTGAACAAACAACAATTTCATTAAAAGTCCCGAATTCATTACAAAGATTCTATCACAAGATACATGAATAACTCAAATTTATCAAAATCTAAACACAAGGGTTAATTTCACTAACCTCCCCTGAGGTTTGCATAAATGCCACTGCCCTCCCCTCTGGTTTCTGAAATTCCACTGCGCTCCCTTGCTTTAAAACTAAATGTCAGATACCCCCTTTTCCGTCAATTCCGTTACAAAACCGTTAAGTCCATCTTTTTATCCCCATTTTACCCCTCCCTCTTACCCTCACAACTATAAATATAATACCCCACTCAAAAAACATTTTTTTTTTTTTCTTTTAATTGTACACCATTTTTTTTGGCTTTAACTTAGATAATTTGCAACTTTTTTTCACAGTTTTTTTTTAAAAAACTTTATAAGGACATTTTTTTATTTCCAAAGTGAAAATTAAGTCATTCATGAAAAATCTGGAAATAAAAAAAATGGTGTACAATTAAAAGAAAAAAAAAATTAACGTTTTTTGAGTGGGGTATTATATTTATAGTTGTGAGGGTAAGAGGGAGGGGTAAAATGGGGATAAAAAGATGGACTTAACGGTTTTGTAACGGAATTGACGAAAAAGGGGGTATCTGACATTTAGTTTTAAAGCAAGGGAGTGCAGTGGAATTTCAGAAACCAGAGGGGAGGGCAGTGGCATTTATGCAAACCTCAGGGGAGGTTAGTGAAATTAACCCTAAACACAAACATATGCACTAGCAAGCTCTACTATACATAGTGTGAAAGCAGATCAACAACAATGTTTGGACATAGGACGAGTCAAAGATTTGGCAGTGGAAGATTTTTAAGAGAAACTGAGCTCGAACCATATATAAGAAGAGAAGTATAGATGAAATCATCTATTATCAAACCACATTCTAACCATAATTCAAAAGGCCAAAAAATTTAAAACAAAAAGTTAAAAATGAGACTCCCAAACACCCTTTTAATCCTCTTTCCCCTCGTCCAAGTTGAGTTTTGCTATGTTACTTCTTCAACAACATAGCTACCCTGTAACAATAGACAATTATTTTGGCACATCGTGTTCTAGTTAAAGTTATCGTGATAAAGGATCTTACTATTACAAATTTGTATGGGGGTTGAGCTTTTGTGATCACAAGGGATTTCGTCCATTCGTCAACCAATGGGGTTGGACTCATTTATTAATGTCTAAACGCCTACAATTACTCAAATTTCAAAACTCTCTGTTAGGAAGAACGATTTTCAACTTTTGAGTTAGCCATGTAGATTGGGAAGGAATTCATTGAATACAGGAAAACATTTAAAGGGTAGAGAGTGTTTTACACACAAAACATAAATCTTCATTACAAGAGATAAACTAGAGCAAAACAGAAATAAAAACAGAAAGAGAGCAAAACGACGACTCATTGCAACATACTTGTATAATAAGGAAATTATTGGTGGCTTGCCACCATGTGAGGAAAATAACCAAAGTACCCTTATTTTTCTATAATTGGAGGTGATTTGGTTTTGTAAGATGGGTATTCAGGTCATCTCGACAAATTTTGCATGATTACCCTATTGTCCTTATCAAACTTTCGAGGTTTTTCGTCTAAGTCCTTTTTCTTTTCTTTTTTTGCATAGGTTTTGTCCATATGTCGAAGGACATTTATGAGATTTTGAGAGAGACATGCAGAGACAGAGCCAAAATTTAGGTTCAGAGGTGGCTCTATTTAATAAGAGTCTACTGGTATTGTTGTTGGAGTATATATTTAGTAGAGTAGAATTTTTTTAGTAAAAATATGAAGAAAAATGTTAATTATAATGCCAGGTTTTATCCTAGGCTTTATTTCTTCTTAAAACAAAAACTGAGGCTTATTTCAATTCTCCTATGTTCTTTAAATGAAAGTCTTTGAGATAATTTTTTTAATGATCCGAACCATTCATATTTTAAAATGCTATCTATAGTATCGTTTATATGAAAATTCAAGTTGTTTGGTTACTAATAGGTGCCTAATCTACCGCCACACCGCATAGCTCCGTCTCTGGAGACCAATGTGAACACATGATGCTCTTTTTTTCTTTTTTTTATCTTAACATGTGAACACATGATGCTCTTTTTTTCTTCTTTTCCATTATTATTAATTTTGTTGAGCATGACTATGCCCATCCATTCTTTTACTTTCATGGCTTCTACAAAGTACTGTACAATACAAATAAAGATTGCGACTGCAGTCTGCATATAGGAAATGTCTTAATTAGATTGTGATGCAAATATACAGAATTGTACCAATTGCATCTAGTTATGTGTTACCCGCTGTTGGCCTTAAATTTGGTACTCACTCCGTCCCTTAAAAAGAGTATTGTATTTTATTTAGGGTTGTTCATAAATAAATGTGATGTTGAAAAGTAAATGGGTAAAAATTGGTACATTTCTTATTTTGCCCTTAAAAGTAGATTTCTTTTTGAAAAATTAGTGGGTAAAGTTTAACGATGATATCTTTATCAAGGGCAATACTAGAAAATAAATATAAAAGTTAACGTAAAAGGTGTAACGATAATACTTTCTTAATAGGTTGGAATTACGAAGCTATACACTTAGAGAGGAACGGAGGGAGTGTTATTTTTGAAATATAGCGGGTGTAATTAACTAGTAGTGATCTTTTGTTGAGTTTTAATTTCTAGCATTAATCATTCGTCTCAATTAGAGAAATCATAAAATATAAAAATATAAATGAAAAATGAAAAATCATTAGATAAAACGACATTAAAAAATAAGGGAAAGTCTATAATACACACATCTTAAAGGTGTGTACCATATGCACCTAATTTATAGTCTACGTTGTGCCACATCATAAAGGTTCATGACATTTTATTTTTTTTTGATAACTGGGTGGTCCGGGCAGCTTGTGCTCACCTCGACTAATCTCAGGGTTTATGTACACCCCGCCACGCACATAGACCGGGCAAAGCCAATACCCCATGAGAACCATGAGATATTGTGCAGGTGGCCCCAAGAAATTAAGAAGAGTTGAACCCAAGACCTCCTCTTCCTTAGGAGGAGTCTTTACCAACTCGTCTATTCATAATATTTAGGTGCGTTTCATAACTTTTATACTAAAAACTCGTAATTTTTCAGTAATATGACTCATAGCATTTTTACTATGAATCATAACATTTGTTTCTCGTAACTTTTTAGCAATAAAATTCGTAATCTTTTCCCTAAAAATCATAACATATTAGTATGTGACGTAACTTTTATACTAAAACCTCGTAACATTTTGGGAGGTGCATATGGTACACACCAATAGGGGTGTCAATTGTAACATTTCCCAAAAAAATAATTATGACGCATGTCTCAAGCTTTATTCTTCTTTAGTGTTTTAAAAAAAAAAAATCATCTCAACGTAAATTATTACTCCCTCCGTCCCAATTTAAATGCTCTCTACGGTTATGCGTGCCTTTTTAAAACTCTTGTAGTTTTTATTCTATAATGTATCATATATGCAATATGGATCTTATTTGATAGGTCTCAATTAGTTCTATTAAACAAAATTTTTAAAAACTTTGAAAACATTACCAATAAAAAGATATAGACGTTTGAAAATGACACGGATATTCGTAGGGAGCATTTAAAATGGGACGGAGGGAGTAGTTAGTATCCGTTGTCGGGATCAAATTGATCTGATTAATCTGGACGGATATTCGTAGGGAGCATTTAAAATGGGACGGAGGGAGTAGTTAGTATCCGTTGTCGAGATCAAATTGATCTGATTAATCTGGACTCTCTACTTTGACATATCCGTGTTTGGAATTCAAAAATGATAAAGATACAACAATTAATTTTTAACATGGCTCCAACACACTCACATGGTGTGTGAAGCCCACACACTTTTGAAGTGTGAACGTGTTAAAGTCATGTTGGAGACAATTGTTGTACACTTATAATCACTTCTATTCGCCTGGTCATCGATCCAAACAACTTGACATCAGTTCAGGAAGTAACATTGTTCAAAAGTTTAGTCATGGGTTGTGGTAACATAATCGGTTTTGTTTGGTTGGTAATTTTGAGATAAGTTTTCGGGATAATCAGAGATGGAGCCAGAGGGGGGCTAGTAGGGGCGGTTGTCCCTGCAAGGGGAAAAAAATCTCTAGTATTATATAGAAAATAAAAATTTTCTTATGAATTAAAGGCTCGCCCCTGTAAAATATTTTCGAAAAATAATTCGCCCATGTGTAGTGAAATTCTTGGCTCCGTCTCTGGAGATAATAATTTTGTATATGGTTGCGTAATTTTTTTGTTTTTAGTTAGATTTTTTTTTAAAACATTTTTTAATAGACATACACAATAGCGTTTTTAAACAAAACTGATCGGATGAAGCCCTTCCGGGTATTTTTTTTTGGACGAATCCCCGCGGAGGCCCTTAAAAATGCATTTTAAAAACATTGAACGGTTCGGATTGTCAAAATTTGGCTCGGAAAGATGAGGTCCACATTTTAACTTCAATAAGGGACCCTTATTAGAAGTTTTTCATATATATATATATCGATATAATAGTTGATTTTTTCAAATTGTAGTAGGGGCGACAACCCCTACTAACCATCCCTCCCTGGCTCCATCCTCTGGGGTAGGATCATTGGCAGTACTGCAACTTGTAGGGGACCCCAACTTTAGGTAAGGCCTTCTCATTACAACTCACGTTAAATTTGACAACTCTTTCACATGGATGTACCAGAATATGGACTAATGTTTGGCTTCATCCAGTATATCTCTAGGCGGGCAAATTTTGGCATTCAAAATTGACAGACAATCTTCGAGCATTTCCAACCCATAACTTAAAAATTGGAGTTGTCCAAAAAAAAAAAATTGAAGGCTTGGGTGGCATTTTGGCATTTACAAATTTGAATCAAACCCTCTTTTTAAATGTCAAATTTTATTTTATTTTTTTTATCGGCAAAATGTCAAATTTTATTATTTTTACCTATTGATTTTTTCTTAACTCCCATTTGTCCCAAACGGTCAAAATTTTGAATAAAAGCAAATTCACCATTGAGTGGTTTTGAATTCAAATTTGGCGGAAGTTGGCTTCACTTTGGATCCACGTGGATTTGGTTGCACTAAAGGCAGCTCGGTTGGAGTGTTGGGTGCTGTTAAAAATGACCGTTTGCGCTCCGCTTCATTTTTTAACCCATGGATTGAAGTTGCTTTTCTGTATCTTGATATTTTAGTTAAGAAGTCATCAGAATTTAGTACTATAATACTGATCGATATCTATACAAGTAGTCAAGTATATCACTATTGTTTGATCTTATAAATATAGATAATTCCTGAGATATCCGTAAAAGATTTCATTATATATAAAGTTCGTTTTAGTACCAAAAGGACATGCCAACATACAACATTACAGATATATAGATCTCATTTTATAAAGGCAAAAAAGAATAAAATTGTTTAAATGTACGCAGAGTTTAGCCTTGGTTAATTGATAACAAACATATCGTTTCCGATTTAGGTTAAAGGTAATTTATCAAGAACGTTATGTTGCCCTCATTCGGGTACCGCATTCAAGTATGCTGACATTCTCGCAAACATGGACGCTGATCAAGAAGAAAAGATGGTGTCACATATCCGCTCGCCAGTGGGCGTTATCCCACTCCTCGAGACTGACATGAGAAGAGTTGTGTTTTAACGTGCTTAGTTTCTGTTTCTTATTTTTGTTGTACAAAAAAAAAAAAAAAAAAAACATTCGAGTTTCATCTCAATCAACACCTTATACATGCATGCAATTTGTTGTTTCAATTTCTTCTTGTCAAGGAGAGGCAAAAATTCCAATCTAGTGTTCGTTCAACTACCCATGGGCCCAAGGTGGTGATGCTTGTCTCCACCTACATCCAGCCCAAAATGGACCAAAGATCAAGTTTCATATGGGTGGAGGCCCAATAATATGGCTTCAGATCTCTCCTGTGTTTTTGGTACCAGATAGTGATGCTAACTGGACCTTCTTAAAGGGCCAGGGCCAAGTTTCGGGCTTGGATGAACGAGAGAAGATGGAATTTTTAGAACGGTGGAGATTCAAAATTGAGTGAGATTATTTTATTCTAATTGGAGATGATTTCTACCGGAAAATCAAGGAAAATGAGTGTGAGAAATTCATAGTGATCTGTCCCAGAATTTTCGATAGGGAACATAAGTGGGACTAATCACTTGCAAATTATGGTAAAATAAGTCAATAGTAATACTTATGGTAAAATTATGAATACTCATGGTAAAGACGTGTCCACAAGATATTCCGGTCATTGTGGTAAAAAATCGAACTAGGAATAATAAACATGGTAATATATTTTAACTTAAGAACTTTAATCGTGGAATAAGATATGGCTACAATACCTTCCAATAATCATTGTAAAATGAGTGAGCATGGACCGGATTGGTTCGTTTTTATAGGAATAAGTTACCATATATTGAAATTTAGGGTTTTAATATTAGAAGTAAATGAATAGGGTGGTGGAATGAAGCATTAGATTAAGAAATTAGTAATTGACTAGGGCAAAAAAAAACCTTCATTTTGTATATCTAAACAAATTCCACATGTAATATTTAAAAGATATATCTATATAAACATTATACGGATCGGATCGGTTTGGAACTGGAACCGTCAACATAAATTCACAAACCAAACCATTTATCACAGTTTCTAATTTTTTAAAACCGAAACCAAACCACATTACAAGGAAACCGAACCAAACCCTTTGTTTTGGATTGATTTGGACTGGATTCGCGGTTGACAGTTAATTTGCTCACCCCTATGAAATCAAGATACATAACTATGTACATATATAAATATAAATATAAATATAAACACACTATATGTATATTGTCACACCCCACTCTAGCACAATCTAGCTTGCACAAAGTGGTATGACACTTGCCACTACCTGTACGCCTTTCAGGCTACTCACAAAATAATGTATAAAGCTCAACCTAAAACTCGCAACGAAAGCAGTTAAAGAAAATATTACACCAAAACTCCACTGTCATAAGTAAAACAGGTGTTCACACCTTCTCAACAAACTGTACAGTCAAAAGTATTTGACATGTATTCAACCACGCCAACCTCACAAAATACTGTTTATCCACAACACTCACTGACTAGCAAAACCACAAAACACAACCTCTAGGAACACCAAAATACAACTACGGTTAAAATATCATAATTTTTGGAGTTGAATTACTATAGAAGAAAAATTGGAACCTTACTCAGAATTTCTCAAGCTTCTCACTTCTCTCTCTCTCTCTCTCTCTCTCTCTCTCTCTCTCTTCTCGGTGATTATGGCTGAGCAAATGAAAGTCTGAAAGTCTTCTAATCCTTATCACCTAAGGGGATGAGGTGTCCTCCCCTTTGCCAATTTTCCACAAGCAATTAATGAGGCTAATCAAAACCAAATGAGCCATTCCTCCCCCATAGCCACGTTCACCCTGACTTCTAATTCTTTTTTTTTTTTTTTGGCGACAAACTACGCACATACTTGGAACACAAGCAAATAAGGTATTTAATGTATATATTCAAACTATACATGTATTATTAATAACATGACACGTCACACACCAAATTGCATATGACATGGAAAATGTACATGAAATGCACTATCACATGAAATGCACATGCATGTTAGGAATGGGTGTCACATATATACACACACACTAATATTATATGGTCCAGTTCGGTTCTAACCGTTGTTCTTTAATTGAGAACCAGTTACCAAACCATAATTCCCGGTTCTTATTTTTTCAGAATCACAACCAGACCAATGAACCGCATAACCTAACCAAATAAAACGGTTCGGTCCGGATCAGATCGGGTTAGTGGTTATATCGGTTTTCTTGTGCACCCCTAGTAAAACTCACACCCATAACATTATGGTAAAAATAAAAATCACATGTTTTATTTTTACCATGATTTATATTAGTCTTCCTTATGTCAATATAATTTGTTGTTTTTTTATTTTTCTACCTTCTATAAGAGAGCCGTTGCGCGGGCCTACATAGATAAGGGAAATGTACAGGATAGTGTACATATTTCTTATCTATATAGGCCTGCGCAACAGCTATAGTATCCTATAATATTTACCATGAATTAACCATGTTACAAAAAAATCTTTACCATATTTTTTTGGTCATAGGATTAAAAATATCAAAACAAATCCTAAGTTTTATGGTAAAGAACAATTAATGACCTGTAAACATGGTAATAATTATTATTGAATTAACATCTTGAATCATGGTACAAAAATGTCAAAAACCATTGACATGATTGCTGATTCGATTTTACCCATCATCGCTTGAGTATATTCAAGAATCGTGGTAAAACTTTTATTTCACTTCCCTTTATGAATTTGGCTCGCGCATGCGGCTCCCTTAAAAATTGTAACCATGATTGCTGGATTAAGGATTTTTGGATGAAAACATAAAGAACTACAACAAAAATCATTTATATTTTCATCCCAAAAATCTTTACCCTATAGGCAAAGAAATTTGGGATGAAAACATAAAGAATTTTGGATGAAACATAAAAAAAAATCTTTTGAGTCAAAAGATTTTTTTTTATGTTTTCATGCAAAAATCTTTACCCTATAGGCAAAGAATTTTGGGATGAAAACATAAAGAATTTTGGATGAAAACATTCGTTTTAGTCCTTAATCTCCTAGTATATATATTTATATATATAATAAAGGGCAAAAATGAGTTTATTTGAATTTCGGGATGGAAACATAACTCAAAAAAAAACGCAAGATGAGACTCTACTTTAGAGGTGGGTGGAGAATGATTATTTAAGTGGCCCTAAAATGAGAGAATGAGTTGTCCCATTTGTATGTGAACAAAAATTTCGTATAAAATATATCCACCAAAAAGTATCAAATCATGACATTGTCCTGGTTTTCACAATATTGTGAATGTATGGGTTATTTTTATTCTTTTCGTTTAATTGATCCATTTTTCGTTGCTTTTATATGATTCTCACAATCAAATTTGTGACTTATTACTATTTTTAAGGGTTCCTGTCTCTCCTATCGGGTTTTTTTTTTTTTTTTTCCCAGTTTTTCCGACTTTTTTCTTCTTCAAAAAGTCTTAAAAGTCTCTTCTTACATAAAACTCTCAACAAGCCAAAAAATTACAATAAGAAAAACTATCTTATTTTTGTCTACGACATAAAGATTAAAAAAAAAAAAAAAAGGGTATGAGAAACACCACTTGACATCCTACAGTGTGGGGGAAAAACAACAATTGACTGAAAGACAGCATGGACGAAACTATATTGTGATATTTAATTTTTTTGTATTATGAATATTATTAGTGTATAGCTTCAGATACTCTAATAATTACTAAAAAATAAGTTACTGTATTTCACTTTTTCATTTTTCAATTTCTTTCATAAAAAACAACTAAACATATGAATATTGTAGTAGCCTAAAGAAATATAGAAAAATGATCCATATAATTCCATTGCACTAGGCTAGAATAATTTCAATGGACAAATATATTATACATATTGGAAAGCAAAACTCTACGATGGGATCGTTTTCCTGTAAATAAAAATATGTCAATTAAGTCGGCTTCCCTTGGACCGAAATCCTAACTTTGCCATTGAAAACAGAGGCCCAACCCATCGCTTATTGGGCCGAACACACTAGCAACCCAATCTACCCCGACCATGTAGAACGTGGACCTTTTGCCACAGAAGGCCTCTTACTAGGAAAATACGGTAAAGGCAAAAAACATAGTCAGGCCCGTGGGCTTGGCGGCCCTAACCCTACACCATTCCTCTTAAAATCAAACATTTAAGTTTCTTGTCATAAACTGCCAAACGCACTAAATAGTGACCAATTTTTTTTTAGTTGTACAATTTTACCTGAATAAGTTAGGAGTATTTTTATTTTGCCTTGGGTAATTAGCTAGTTTTGTTAATTTCACTTTTGAAGAATGTCATTCAAATAAATCCACGTCGTTGAGATGCAATGGTGATAAACACAATCGGTCCAAACTTAGAGGCCAGAAAACTGTAATATTTGCATCCCTCTTGTGTTGATGATGATAACGATGCTTTGCATGATTTTTAATTGGCAATTTCACTCACTCGGTGAAACAAGTTATTTTATGAATACTATTTGGCATGTTTGATCTGTTTTTAGATTTGTTTCTATGGTTTTAGTCTGATTTGTATTCATGGTGTAGGCTACAACTTTTTTTTGAAGATGTAGATGTCTTGGTGGAACTCTAAGGCTAGAGATGTGAAGAGAGTGCTTTCCTCACTTTTTAAATTTTGTTTGTATCGTGTGTGGAAGTTTTCTTTTATATTTCTGTTTACAATAACACGGTTAATACCTCGTGTGGGGAGGTTTTTACTTTGTAATCTACCTTTTGTGGGATTGGGGAATGGTGTTGTCCCTTTAGGGACAACATCCATGTTGTCCACAATCAGGGTCGTCCGTGCTCGGATTTGTTTGGTGGCGGACGGTTCAGATGTGTTTGGACAAGATGGGTTCAGATGTGTTTGGACAAGATGTGATCCGAGCCGTCCATTACCGAGCACAGACGGCCCAGATTGGACAACATGCACCCCGGTTAATACCTCGTGTGGGGAGGTTTTTACTTTGTAATCCACCTTTTGTGATTGTTTTTTCCACTTGCATGGAATCCTTTTTCTTTCTCTTGAAAGTTTTATTATACATCGATGTACTATATTGTTCGATCGACGATGCAATATATTTAAACTTCGTGTCTTTATCATCAAACAATCATAATTATTTTTCGAAACAATATTCAATTGAACCCTACTTAATTTACTGTGCCAAATTGGAAAACTCCATTGTGCAACCACTGGTATATTAAATGTCAAGATAACGATAGATGAGAATTAGAATAAACTTAGGAGATCTTAATACCAAAATGAGTAAACTGTTGCAAGATTGAGAAACAAATACAGGCATTGGCGAGCAACGGCGGGGGATTAAAAAATAAGTCTAGCATTCGATGAAGACGAGACGAATACAGACATTGTCCTTATTCAATTTTTTTTTTTTTGCATTCGTTAGTTTTGCATCAAGATTTTGTGGTTTCTGGATTCCTCTCGACGAGACGAATCTAACAAGTATAAAATTATTCAAAAAAAATTAATTTTTTTTTAATAAAGCCAAAATAGGTAGATTATTGGCCAATAATCCACCTATTTTGGCTTTATTAAAAAAAATTGAGTTTTGACCATAATTTTATACTTGTTAGATTCGTCTCGTCGAGAGGAATTCAGAAACCACAAAATCTTGATTTAAAACTAACGAATGCAAAAAAAAATTAAATAAGGACAAAATGGTTTTTTAAAAAACCACTTTTTGATTTTTTACCCAAAGGAGGGTATCTTGGGAATAAAAGTGTGTGGGAGAAGAGAATTAGAGCTAGATCAAATAACTTGTTTGAGTTCAAATCCAATGACTTTAAAATATGCATGTACTTATTTTGTTTTGAGCAATAAACTAGTACCAAGTATATATAAATCCATTGTTGAGACAATTATACCCTCCACCACTACTCATATTTTACTGTACCATTTTAACAAGTTACTACAAAATAAAATAAACTAGTACCAAGTATATATAAATCCATTGTTGAGACAATTATACCCTCCACCACTACTCATATTTTACTGTACCATTTTAACAAGTTACTACAAAATAACCATATCCCAAGAGCTGCAACTTAAGTGGTTGTGAGTGGACGCTTAGATGTCAATGTATGAAGTCTCAAATTCCAGTCACGTTAGCCTGTCTTAGTAATCTTACCCTGCCAACGTACTGACATGATAAATGGGATTAATCTTGAAAGTTGCTGAATGCTGATACCAGAAAAGAAGTGCTGAGAAAATAATAGAGTATTTGTCACGTTTCAGTCACGTTAGTTTGACTTAGTAATCTTACCCTGCCAACGTACTAACATGATAACATATCGTGGGAAAATAAAATAAAATAAATGGGACACAATCTTACAAGCTGCTGAATTCGGATACCAGAAAAGTGTGTTGAGAAAATTATAGAGTAAAATGACAAATACACCCCCCACCTTCTCTATTTCTAAATTGTGTGTGTAGTGGTTTTTATGGACTAGTAATTTTCATTACAACACCACAATTTATATACAGCTCTCTCTCCTCCATTTTTCTTCCTCTGTTTTTCCTCCTGGAGAGAGATTTTTGATTATCTTCTTCCCCCTCTCTCTCTCTCTCTCTCTCCCCCAACAGACCTCAATACCATCTTCTGCTTCGATACATACATATGTGCATGTCTGTATCTAAACCACAAAGACACATATATACACACAGATACATTAACACATGTTTCTCCATCATCGTGTAAAGGCAGCGGTATTACTCGTCGCTAACTCGAAGATCAAAATTTCCCATTTATCTAATTGTAAACATTGTTATGTGCTTGTAACGATACTGTGCCTTGCTTTGCATTCAAGTTATGTAATTCGTGCTTTGGAGGTCAGGTGATCTGTTCACCGAAGGTTGGGTTTAAATTTTTCAAACAATTTGTTGGGTTACTTTTTGTTTCTGTTTTTTCAGATCTGGTGTTGAATTCTTTGCCCTTTTTTTGCAGTGATTCTAATCGGTACAATTTGGTGAAGATTAAGAGGTAATTTTAAAGATGAAGAGGTCTAGAGACGATGTGCTAATGGCTTCTCAACTTAAGCGGCCCATCGTCTCCTCTCGCGCTGAACCGTTAGCCTCTCTCTCCCTCTCTCTTATTATTCTTGTATTGTGAGATTTCTGACCCCGTGAATTTATAAGTGATTGTTTGTGTGTGTGTTTAATTAAACTAATTAAAATTAATCATGACCAATGAGATTAAGCTCCTTCACTGTGAATGGTTATTAAGTCTTGCAAATCATGTTACTGTAAGTCATTTTCCTGATCAGGAATATATTTTGGGTTTCTGACTAAAAGCTTTGGATTTTAAGCTTTGTATTTGTGATATAATTAGCCCGTGATTTTGAGTGCTTGTTCATGTGGCGTTGAATTCAAGTAATAAAGATTAATCATGTAACCAATGAGATTAAGCTCCTTCACCATGGAACTGTTATTCTCATTACTGTTACTTATCTTCCTGATCACTGATATACTTAGTTTGGCTTTCCGGCTGAAAGCTTTGGATTTTTAAGTTTGGGTTTTCGTTACTGGTTCTATTAATGATTGTGTTGGGCATCGAGGGAAACAAAATTAGATTTTGTGGAACTATCCTTATAAGTTTAACGAGAAACTTGATGTTTCATGGAAAATCTGTCTCCTAACTCTCATTTCAGAAGATAAAGATCCGGATGAAAGGAAAGGTTATAATTGCGAGGGTGGATAATGGGAAAGGGCCTTAAAGCAATATAAATATATATCGAGATTTTGGATTTTATATGTGTTAGGGATGGTTAATATGCTAATTGCTATCTAATGTTATGAAAGACATCCAAGTTGTCCAAAAAGTGGGTCAACAAATTGGGTTGATCTATTTAAGGAGTTTGATTTAAATCTTTTATTGATGTAAGTTTTTTTGGTTTTGAAGCTCTGAGCACGCTCAAATGACGGTTGCATCGAGCACACAGAAACTAACAACAAACGACGCACTGGCCTATCTCAAAGCAGTTAAGGATATGTTTCAAGACAATAGGGCAAAATACGACGTGTTCCTTGATGTTATGAAAGATTTCAAGGCTCAAAGGTATGGTCATTTTGATGTTTCTTCTACTCTTAGAATAAAAAATGAAGTTCACTCATTGATTGCAGCGTTCCGTTGTTTAATTTTTGTAGAATTGACACTGCTGGTGTCATAGCGAGAGTGAAGGACTTATTTAAAGGGCATCGAGACCTAATTTTGGGTTTTAATACCTTTTTGCCAAAGGGCTACGAGATCACCCTTCCTTCTGAGGATGAACCAACTCCGGCCAAGAAGCCTGTTGAATTTGAAGAAGCAATTAATTTTGTCAGCAAAATCAAGGTGAAAACAGCAACTGAAGTTTAAGTTTGATCATCTAGTTGCATCTAAATTGGTACTTTTTCACGCAGACAAGATTTCAAGGTGATGACGACCATGTGTATAAAGCTTTTCTTGACATTCTGAATATGTATAGGAAGGATAGCAAATCCATTACTGAGGTCTACCAGGAGGTGTGTTTGTTGTTCGTTTTTTGTCTTGTCATTAACTTCTATATGCTTTTTTGCACTTCCCCTTGTTTTCTCTCTAATGCTACTCCTTTATTTTGAGTGTTGTTAGTAATTTCCACCATTTGTAGGTTGCTGCTCTTTTCCGTGAGCACCGCGACCTGCTTGTGGAATTCACAAATTTTCTGCCCGATTCTTCGGCAGCAGCTTCTCTTCCTGACAGGCATATGCATGTTGGAAAGGCAGTTTCTACTTGCTCTTTTTTGTTTCCCTTTTCCCTTTTTGGTCACTTCTCCTCATTTATTTTTTTGATCAATCTAACATCCAACTTCTTATAATATCCTGCCAGAAGCCTATCGATTCACATGCTGACCGTGACCTTAGTGTTGACCGGCCCGATGCTGACCATAGTAAAGCGCTAATGAGAACTAACGAAGAGCACTGGAAGCGTGGTGAAAAGGAAAAAGAGAGAAGGGAACGGGATGATAAAGACTTTGAGCATGACGGAGTGCAGCATTTGCCCCATAAGAGGAAAGCTACTTGTGGGATTGATGACTCGGTTGCTGACCAATTGCACGAGGGTGCGGAAGTGGCAGAAAACTTTGGCATGCACCCTGGTTCATCATCTTATGATAATAAAACTGCCTTTAAAAGTGAGTGGTTATGCTACTTCCAAATTCCTAAGTTTCGGTGCTATGCTGCTATGCCTTTTTTCCCACTCTTGGAACTCTATCTGGTGTCGGCTCTCTGTTTCTTATGTTTTGGTCAGACATTCATTGTTGTGTTATGTTTTGATATTCCCTAAATCGGTGTGATATCTGGAATCATTTTCTTTGGACATCAACTGCTTAATTTGGTTTTCTCCAATAGGAAAGAAGTTAAAAGTTTCTTGCACATTAAACTACTGGAGAGCCATTTTTGAATTTCCCCCCCTGAAAATTGTGTTTTGTACATTTACACCTGCTATAAATATCAGAAACGTGAGATCTCAAAACAAGGAGAGTAAGCAAGAGTCATAGGTCTGAAAATGCCAATGCTTTCTTGCTTTGACACCTGACAATGACATGATCGGTGTCTCAAAGGAGCTGGATTTTATCTGTGGCTACGATTTCATCGATGCCTGAAATTTTTATATATGTTTATGCTTTTGTGGGCGGCTATGAATTATTTGGCTTCCCTTGCTCAGCTTCTTAGCCATATTTTTCCTTAAAAAGCTTGCATCCTGAGTTTGTTGGTGTCATTGCAGGGATGTACAGCCAAGAGTTTGCCTTCTGCGAGAAAGTTAAGGAGAGATTAAATGATTCCAATGTTTACCAGGATTTTCTGAAGTTCCTCAACATGTATAGCAAAGAAATAATTGGTCGATCACAATTGCAAAATATGGTATGCCTTTCAGGCTTTCGAGTCCTTCTATCTTTGTGCTTTCCTCGTTTTGTGTATCAAGTATGAACTGTTTAGGGGTGGTGTTGTTTTCTGATACTAGTGTGGGCGTGCACATCGTTGCACCTCCATTGTTGGGCTTTCTTTTGGCATTGAACTTCTACGTCAAGGGGATATATTTTATTATAAAATTTGTTATGATTTCTTGAAGCACCTTTCATTCCATAAGTACGCAGTGCTTATTGGAAATACAATATGCTACATACTAAAACATCAGAAATTTAGGTTTCCAAGGAAACTGATGAATATTTTGATGTCTGACTGGCGTACTTTGGACCAGTGCAAAAGAACTAGGTCTTTTTGGAAAGGGACTAGGACTTCAGGTTACGAAGAGTGACTGTGCAAATATTGCCATAAATTCTCTCTTTTGTCTTACTTGTCTAGGATTCTTGATTAGATGGATCTTTTGCTATTTGTGCACTAAAGAATGCCAATTAAGCTACAGATTACCCAAGCTGTTGCTAAGTAGTGCTTGAAGCTCTCAGTTATTTCTTGCAATGAAGATAGGGTCCAACATAATTTTGCTCCTTTTTCTGGTGGAAGTCAAGACTTGACCCTTTTGTCCTACCCTAACACTCGTTGCTTCTTAACAATGTCTTCATTCTGGGATAACTGTGCCTTTGTTTTTGGTGGTTTACTTTTCACAAACATTGATTCCGAGGGGCCAAAGATGCACAGGATGGCCATTGTACTTCCCCACCTTTTTTTTTTCTTCTATTGATTAGGGTTTTGATAGTTCCTCAGTTTTATTGCTTGATGTTCCTCGGAAATAGATATGATTCCTGCTATTCCGATATTCTATTGTTTCCCTGGTGAGTACTTTGTCTTGTATGATAGTAGCTGTTTTGTCAACTACCACAACTGTTTATTCAACTTATAAAAGTTTATTTGCTAATAGACAATACGACAACGTGTCATTGCCTAGCAGACCTTTTTTTCCCATTCTTGCCTTGATAGTGTTTAATGTGTGGATAGCAACGTAACTCTGCTTTGTTCCCACTGTTGCTCTTAATAGTTACCCCTTAAGCGTAATAAATGGTTTGCCCAATGTAGAAAGAAAACTCTTCGACCTTCTTGTTGCTTTCTTCCGCCTGACATTAAATCATGGCTCCTTGTGTGCGTGATACTGTAGTCCTTAATACGAACTTTATCCTTTTTAGTAATTGCCAATACAATTACGCACTTTCAACGTTTAGAACCTGTGATGAAGAACTTCATTTACTCTGTCGAAAAAATGTCTGCTGTAAACGTATGGAATCTATAAGTTCTGTCATACCTCTCATTTCTTTGAACATGCGTATAATTTCTTTATGTATACCATATTTTGCTAAGATGGTTCTCTAATTCTTCTCTCAACAATGTTGATTAAGTAGGGAGCCTACCATGAACTTCCAGCTGGGGTGATATACCAGAACAGAAAACTGAAACCCTTCCCACTTTAAATTTGGAAGTCATGACAAATATAATATCAGCAATCTTACCAGACAGTTTAATTTTAATACACTTAGGCGATTGGCATACTTATAGAAATGTTTCTTACATCTAAGGGATGTGCCCATTATATCTGGATTCTCTTGGTTGCTCCAGGTTAAAGGTTTGCTTGGGAGGTATCCAGACCTAATGGAGGGATTCAATGAATTTTTGGCGCGCTGTGAAAAGATTGGTAATTGTTGCTGACTGCAGATTATCGAGTTTCATTTCTTAGATTATTTTCTGGACTACTAATTACTGTGTATCTTATCTTGATCTTTCATTCCTCTGAGTTTATCTAACCTTGATCTTTCCTGCAGATGGTTTTCTTGCTGTTGCCGGTGTGATGAGTAAAAGTAGGTTTAATGATATTTTTCCATATATGATATTGCTCTGTCTTAGATGATTCTCTTAGCTCATTATCAGATATGGTCTTCAGTTATTATTGATGCGACTTTGAGTCTTGAGGGAGGCATTGGTATATGTGAAGTTTTGTGCGCCGTAATGTTTGACAGCCACAGCTTTTAAATTATTGCAGGATCATTGTGGAACGAAGGAAATTTACCCAGAACACTGAAGGTAGATGATGGGGAAAGAGACCGGGATCGTGAGAGGGATGATAAGGTTAAAGATGGAGATTGTTTTGAAAAAAGAGAAAGGGATCGACCCGACAATGCTGTAGCCTTTGGTAGTAAGGATTTAGCAAGCCACAGGGTATCTCTGTTATCCAGCAAGGATAAGTATATGGCAAAACCCATTCAAGAACTTGACCTCTCAAACTGTGAGCAATGCACTCCTAGTTATCGACTTCTGCCAAAGAATGTAAGCGTCCTAAAAATTTCCTACTTTTGAGGTATTGCTCTTACTAAGTTCTGTATTTATGTGGCTTGATTTGCTCGATGCAGTATCCAATCCCAACAGCAAGCCAGAGGACAGAGATTGGGGCTGGAGTATTGAACGATCATTGGGTGTCCGTCACTTCCGGAAGTGAGGATTACTCTTTTAAGCACATGCGCAAAAACCAGTATGAAGAAAGTTTATTTCGTTGTGAAGATGACAGGTTTGTAACAACCTGGAGCCTTCCAATAAAAGATATTAAACGCATCTTACCTTTGTTTGAGATGAAGTTGAACTTAAGTTTTTCCCTGTTTTTTTCCTTGGTTTTCATTTGTAGTTCGTTCTTATAGGCTTTGGCTTTAGATTACTAGTTTAGCTGCCTACCCAATCGTGCAATGTGTTTAATTTCTCTCAAGTTTTTGCTACTCTATTAGATCTCTTTATATGGCAAGATCCTAGTATAGTTCCATGCCTCTATAGCTCTATACATCCTTCGCGCTTTCCCTCTTTTTTTGGTTCCATTAGAAATGCTATGCTTATGCTCTGCGAAGACCATTTGCTTTTACCATGTGATATGGAATGCTTTAAGAACATTGTTACAATGCATACAACATAGACACTAATAATATCCAGCCGCTGTGGGTTGTGCCACACGAGATGGTAATAAAAGTAAATGGTTGATGTAGATGGTCAAAATAGCATTTCTGGATGCACTGTCAAATTGTTTGTTCAACATCTGCTGATGCTTTTGATATTTATGATATCAGGTTTGAACTGGACATGTTATTGGAGTCTGTTAATGTGACAACTAAGCGCGTAGAGGAACTGTTGAGCAAGATTAATGATAACACAGTTAGGATGGATAGTCCTATTCGTATTGAGGACCATTTGACAGGTGATATAAGTTAATAAAAAACTAATGAGTTTGCCATTTACCCTTTTTTTCTTTTCTTGAAGTCAAGTTGAATCTATTGGCTTTAATATATTTTGTAGCTCTGAACCTAAGGTGCATTGAACGTTTGTATGGTGACCATGGTCTTGATGCGGTGGATGTATTGAGGAAGAATGCACCTCTTGCGCTGCCAGTTATATTAACTCGCTTGAAGCAGAAACAAGAGGAGTGGGCTAGGTGTCGTGCTGATTTTAATAAAGTTTGGGCTGAAATATACACCAAGAACTACCACAAGTCGCTTGATCATCGTAGCTTTTACTTCAAGCAGCAGGACACTAAGAGCTTGAGCACAAAAGGTAACTTATAACTAAACAATTCGGTGTGGATGAGAAGCATTATAAAGTTAAACATCTTAATAATCTTCAATTGTTATAGTCTTTTTGAGGAATCAAGTTTGTCTTGTGGTGGGTAACTTGTGCTTAGATAATGATTTTCAGATCTTTTGAGAACATTCTTCCATGATATTAATTATCAGCACAAACAATGACACATGAATTATATTTTTGTTATATAGGGAGTTTCAGTAATCTTACGTACATGTAAAGTTGGATAAGGAGTTCTTACTTCATACACATTCACAACTTGTACTGAAACTTGTATGTCTTTCAATCCTTAAAATTGTGAAAGAACTTGAAATTTAGTAATTCTAAAAATTACCACTAATAGGTTTCATTCCCTGATAAGACTAGAAAAGATAGGTTTAGAAATGAAACCATTCATGAGATGGTGGGTGTAGCACCTATAGACGAGAAGTTGAAAGAAAATAGACTAAGGTGGTTTGGACATATATACCGTAGACATGTATATGCAGTAGTTAAGAGAGTTGATATGATAGATTTGGGTAGTAACGCTACGAGGAGAGAGGAAGATCCAAATTGACATTAGATGATGTAGTGCACAAGGATATTAGTATACTAAGTAAACATGTAGCCCTTGACAGAGCTCAATGGAAAAAAAGTATTCATGTGGCCGACCCCAATTAATTGGGACATAAGGTAGTTTGTATGTGGTAGTTAGCTTTCTTTTCCCTAGATTGCTTAGTGCTGAGCTAAGTTCCGCCCTTTCCACCAGTTGACTAAAGACTTTATTATTGGTATATTGATCGGTCCAACACAGATTAAAATGGGAGCCGGTTCAACATAAGCTTTTGAAAACGCAGTGCCCCCCGGTAAATAAGGAACGAGATGTTTAGGTTTCATTCCCTAACATCTTAAATTTGTGGAGTGTCCAATGTTAAACAATTTGTTTCCTTCAACCATCACTTGGAAGATGGTTCTTATGTAACCTAAGTGGTATATTTGGTTGTAAAAATTCATGTGGGAAGCATTATGTAAAAGAAGGTAAAAGGAAGACTAAAGTCTAATTACACATTAGCAAAAGGAGTCTGCTCCATTTGTCTGAGTTTGATCCAAATGCAGTTGCTTCATTGGTTAAAAGGTTTACTTTTGAATTAGACGTGATCCATTCTAGGGACACTGTGATCCCGAATAAGAAGTATTTTCATCATTATTTAATAAAAAACCTATTTTGTTAATTCCCGTAACCACTGTTGGATTTCTTATGATCCTGTGGGCGCTGGCGTTAGATGTTGGATTTCTAATGATTCTGTGGGCGATGCTTTAGATATCTGAGTGAAGTTAGGGTTTCCTCAGTCGGCCATTTCTCTCTCTCCTCCTGGTCGTTTCTCTTCTCCTCCTCTTCCTCTCTTAGATCTGTTGTAGGGTTGGGGCATGAATGCATGATCGATTCAGGATTTATGCCCCTCATGCTTCCCGGCTCCTTTGCACAGCTCTCTCTCTCTCTCTCTCTCTCATGCTTTCCTCCAATTTAGATTTCACATCTTTCTATTCTTAGCTAAGTGTTTTATACTTAGAAGTCTTGATCTGTAACTTGTGTTAAAAACTCTTCTCTGTGAATCTTGTGTGAGCAGAAATTATCAGGTTACATGGATCCAGGAGCTGTAGACTTAATTTTTCTCTCACAAATAACCAGTGGAGGTTTGTAACAGGAGGCATTACAAGATTTCTTTTTTGAACAAATTTACTGTAATTTATTGTTGTCTTTGAGAATGCTAATTCCAGATCAAGCTTGATCAACAGAGAGGGGATCTGTTGTCAACTGGATCTGGATTTGTACGGATCAGTGATAAGTATCATATCTGATCTGGTCAGATTTGATCCAGATTTATCTTCTAAGATTAGTGTAGGATCTGCACATTGGTAGCTATATCATTGCATGCAACCCTATCTCTTTGCAGAAGGATTGGATTTGTGAGATTGCACTTTGCATATATAGGTGAAACATATGAATTCTGAGGGCGCCAGAACCCTAGGCAACTGCCGTACCTTGTTTAATGATGATGCATTGCTACTCGATTCTCCTCATAGTGAAATTAATTCCTCTTGTTTTATCTAAAAATTTCTATTTCTAGTTGTAGGTTTGTAATACAATCAACTCTCTGAAGCCACGTTGAGGTTATGTGTGTTTACTGAGGATTTTAAAACATTTTCTATTTCTATTCTAAAGTTCAGATGATGCTTTTGATTAAGTTTAAAATTACTTTTAGGAACATAGGGACTTCAGTTCCATCCATCTTCATTGTGGAGTTATGCCACTAGTCAGATTATAAAATCTTGAAACTAGGACATCATTTATCTGACCTTTTGCAGTTTGATACCTCGGAATTTGATGTTAAAGAATTTTCCTTGTATCTGAAATGGTTCCTCAGGTCGATACCCACTTTCACAATTTTTTTATTTATTTTTTTGACAAACCCACTTTCACATTCATGATGCAAATATCATGGCTCTGTTTTGTGTAAAGACTCAACATACTAAGAAAGTTGTTTCCTTCTATTTAAGGAAATTTCTGTTTATTTTGTGAAGGAAAACTTTTTTTGGTTCAATTGACTTGGCAAGTGCTCTTTATGTGGACGCATCTATAGTTTAGATTATTGTGAGGGGCATCACAGGAATAGGATGTCCAATGCGTCTAACACAATTTTGTAGTCTGACATACAGCCAACCATCTAGATAGAAATTTAGACGATCAGGCCTGCTTTAAGGAGACAAATTGGTATTTGTAAATACCATATAGAAATTTTTGTAGTTTTAAACATTATGTGGAAAATCAGAATTTCATTGAATTACCATACGACACTCACCAAGTTTTTCGTTCAGCTTGAAATGATCTTTCTTGCTTTCAAATCATTGTACAGCCTTATTGGCCGAGATCAAAGAAATTGGTGAGAAGAAATCCATGGAAGATGATGTGCTGCTCGCTATGGCCTGTGGAAATAGACAACCTATTGACCCACTAATGGAATTTGAATATCCTGATTCAGACATCCATGAAGACATGTACCAGCTCATCCAATATTCCTGTGGTGAAATTTGTTCAGAACAGCAGGACAAGGTTATGAAGATTTGGACAACCTTCGTGGAACCTATGTTTGGGGTTCCTCCTAGGCCTCAGGTGGCAGAGGACACAGAAGATGTGAATCATACTTCTCAAGGTGGTGCTTTAACCGTTGGAGAAAGTGATGGCAGTCCAGTTCAAGGTTCTACTTTTATTACTACAGAAGAATCGAATCCTTCAAAAAATGTAGGTGGAAGTATTCCACCTGAACAATCAAGTTCATGCCGCGTTTGGTTGGCAAATGGTGATGACGGGGTTAAAGCAGATGAACCTCGAGATTTAGATCATTCTAGTAGAAGGGATACCTTATGCACCGCTCTTCTTGGAAATGTTCAGAGTAATAGTGTTGTTGATGACAAAATCTTAGGGCTCACAAGACAAGTTAGTACAAATAATCAGTTAGCTAATTCAGACAAATCCCCAGCCGCTAGAGTGGATGAAACTCGTGGAAGAGCTAATACGGAAAACACATCAGGTTTGCTTTTTGTTTCTGATCCTGTAGAATATAGTTTATTCCATCCCTTGCTCTCTGGACACTGGCAGTCATTCTTTTGGTTGCATTTTTCTTAAATTGATGGTGGGAACTGAACTTTTTTTTTTTTAATTCAAGGCCTTTGTGATACCCCTATCGGATGTGGCAGTGCTTTTGTTGAGGGTGTGCCTGAAATGGTGGGTAGCAACGGAATTTTACCTTCATCAGAGGTACGGTGATGTAATTTTTTATATAGTTAACGGAAATGGCATTCTTAAGTTATCAAGTAGGAGAACTTTCAATCATCGAGCTCTCATGGTTTTAACAACTACTCCCTTCCTTTTATTTAGTAATAGTACTCTATGACTGTGTGTTTCTTCCCTACCTTTTTATTTGTTATTGGATAATCTCTGATATTAAGTATCAAAAGACGTTTAAATGGGAAGCCCAAAGATGGACTGTCGGTTTGCAACAGGCTATCAGATGGGATGTACCTTTAAGTACTAACACTTGATCTTTGCTTCGATAGTATCTTTCTCTTACCACCCCAAAATTGGATGGATAGAGCGTGCATGTTCCCTGTGGGACATGGGTTCTATACTGCTCTTAATTGAACAAATCACAACGAGTTTCATGCAGTTGTATGATCTATATGGAAATGGTTCCCCTTTACTTGTACACTGTAGGAGTTGCTATTACATTGGGTTTTGAACTCTTTTAGTCTAGACAGCTGGCTCTCTCCTAAACGTCTCTAAACACAAACAATAAACAATAATATAACCCATCTAGTCTCCAATCATGGGGAGTATGGGCGGGGATGATTGGAGATAGACCTAACCTTTGGCAATATGCACAAAGTGGCTGAAACAGTGGCCCCCCTAAACCTCCAAGAACCGAGGAGCTACAGGGACGTTTTGCTGCAAAACCATGCCCCATATCAAAGCTGAAAGGCATCAGGGAGGGCAGGCCTAGAGAGACCCAAATCAATTTTTGTGCTCATTACCATGCTTCCTTCATTAATGTGCTCATTACCATGCTTCCTTCATTAATGGTCTAAAGCATCTTACTAATGAGCACAATTTCCTAAACGTCTCTAAGGGAAATGAAATTTTAAGCTTTGTTTTGTGCAAGAGAAAGAGAGAGAAAGGGAAAAGAGAATAAATATGAGAGGAGTTAGTTCTTAAAGATGTGTTGATCCTCTCATGTGATACATAATGGGATCCATCACGTTCCCACTTGACGTTCCAAGCTGTTCATTCCGTATGTTTCAATGTATTCATCATCTGTGCCAAAAAAAATTGTCGGCAAGTTTTTGACAGCTCATTTCTCTTATAAATAATAGTATGATTAGATCACGCTCTTTACCGACGTCCAATCAAATTGATTTTTCGCATCTAGATTTACAAAATGAACAATCTGAATGGTCAAGTGGGACCATAGTGGGTCCCTTTTTGCGTCACATGAAGGGTCACATGAGAAGGTATCGCTTGAGAGGATCTTGATTTGTTCTTAAAGATATTCCATATTGTTTGCTCTGTACGTACGTTAAGGGGACATACAATTAATGCACCTTGCTTTCGGAAATTCGATTAGATTTTCAATGTTGTCCCTTCTTCTCTACTTTGAAAACTACTTTATCTAATTTATGAGGGTTAGTTTAAGGAACCACATTTTTTCTTTGACTCTTCATAGAAAGCAAACATTTTGGGACACGCCAAAAGAGAATAATAAGCAAACAATCTGGGGCAGAGGGAATAACTACTTTCTTTTGTTTGATTTTCTTTTTGTTAGAAATTAAAAAGGGAGATAATTTTCTTTTTGTTAGATGTTAAGGAGAATGGAAAAGAAAATAGAAAAGAGGCTACCAAAAAGAGAAATGAAGGGAAATGGGAAAGAATATGGAAAGAAAATAGGAGGAAAGTGACTATCAATCAATCCACTTTCCTTTGAGTTTTTTCCTTACCTTGCATAAGTGGAAACAAAACAAAGAAAGCAATGAAAATATTTATTCTGTTCTAATTTTCCTCTAGTTCTTCAAGTCTCCAAGCATGATATGGTACTGAATTTCATTTGCTGAAACAGTGATTTTTCAAAAGCCTCTCTCACGTAAATTGAATACCCATTTTCACTTATGCGTCTTCAAACATGTGTAGTTGCAGAACGCTGAACAGGTTACGTTATAAGAATTTAGATTTGTAGGCTCTTTTGGTCTCAAGCTACAGTTGCGTGCAACAAAGGCTTACGTTTTCTTAGAGTCAGGGTAAGGTCATATTTAGGGCTTTATGAGGGGAGGGTATAACATTTTTAGATATTCTCCATATGGCATAGATTCTTGGCATTATTTTCAAGCATGATGAACAGCTGCAAATCACAATCCATTGCTCCCTTAGACTGAATGTTTCTTATTGATAGACCATTGAGTTAGCATAGTAATGGGACTTTTGACTGGATAAATAGAAAAATGTACTCATTTGTGACTGACCCCAGGGATGGATCCAAGGGGCGTCACGCGGGGGTACGTGCCCCCGCTCAGAACTCCGGGAAAAAAGTTATCAATATTATATTTTTAGCATAATTATGTAATATAATGCTATATTTAGCATGCACTCTTATATATATCTCAAAAATAAAAATGTAGAATTAATTTTGTGCTTCAACTGTCGTTGGCTGGTTCATTTATAATTATTAATTTACAAAGTCTTTGTTTATTTCAAGATTTATCTTTTGATTTTCTATATTTTTATCTGTCGTGGAGAAATATTTTAAAAAAAGTCATCAATAAAACCATCTCGATGATTCTAAAGACTTGTCAATGTGAACCATACTCTGAAAGTTTTGTCTAAGATTGTGTGCTTATTTTTTGTTCTTTTTTATTTTTATAAAAAAGTATGTATTATAAACTTTATAGTCCATAATAAATGTATTAATTTAGCAAGATTGTTGACTAGGAAAAAAATTTCACGATTGTAATAAATAAGGTGCCCCCACTGGATTGAATTTCTGGATCCGTTCCTGTGGCCTTAAGCCTGATTATTATTTGAATCCCACGGCTCCCTCCCCATTATTAAACAACTGTTTAATGTTTGTTTTGTAATCAGTCATTGGCCAACAATCTTGCCTTGACCTTCAACAGAATAGGTCTAGATCTAGAAAAGTTTGATAGTCCTTGATGGAAATGCCAACTTTATGACGTAAGGTTGTTGAGATGCTATTAACCCATGATGTGCACCTTTTGGAGCTTTGCAAATCCTACTCCCGATGGTACGATATTCTCTTGGCTAGGGTTACAAGCTGGATTGCTTGCCAGTGAAGATTTTTAACTAGGTTGCCTATGGTTTTGATCTTCTGTGCTGATTTATTGCTTAATCCTCTTTGATGCTACAGGTTGGTGATTCTACAATGCCAGTTTCATCTTCACATGGGTCAGTTGCAGAGGGCATCAAAATCGAAAGAGAGGAGGGTGAATTATCTCCGAACGGAGATTCCGAGGGTAATTTTGCAGCATATGGAGATGTTGATGCCGAGGCAGCACATAAATCAATGGATAGTGCCGCTGGTGCAAGCAGCCAATTTCAAATGGTAAATGGAGAGAAAGAAATTTGTTGTGGTGAGGCAGGAGTAGCACATAATGATGGTGAGGGAAGTGGTCAGATGTCATCAGAGGACAGTGAGAATGCTTCTGAGAATGGTGATGTTTCTGGTAGTGGTGATGGTGAGTCTGCTAACTGTGTATGTTCCCATGATGACCGTGAAGAAGATGAAAACGATAACAAGGCCGAAAGTGAAGGCGAGGCTGAAGGGATGGCGGATGCCCATGAGGTTGAAGGAGATGGAACATCGATGCCATTCTCAGAGCGTTTTCTACACACAGTGAGGCCTCTTACAAAGCATGTTCCTCTGGCATTACATGACAAGGAGAAGGATTCCTGTGTGTTCTACGGAAATGATTCCTTTTATGTCCTTTTTAGGCTTCATCAAGTAAGTCCCGTTTGTGTTGAGATATTATGTTGTCAAGGGCGTGGCTTAAACCCAAATGCAGAGTGCAGTTTTATAATTGGGACCACAATGGGTCCCACGTCAATCATCTATGCCATTGAATTCGGAGAGTATACCAAGACAACCAACTGGCCAAAAGTCGGATTGATCGGATATTGATTGCCACGCAATTAAAGCACTGTTTTGGAAAAATGAGATTGGCCACACAATCTGGTTTATATAGGATGATCTTCTACTGGAGAACCCTTCAAAGTAAACAGTTTGGATCATGGATGTGGGACCCTTGATGGGCCGACAACACAAAACTGCAACCTGCAGTTGGAAAGACCAATTGCATAGAAGCTATTTCCTTTCGTCAAGTTGTTGTTCTTTCAGGGTGTTATGCGTGATTGTTCTCATTCTTTTTGTGTTTTCTTCTTCCACTGGACTTTCCAGAGACTATATGACAGGTTACAATCAGCAAAGATTAATTCTTCTTCTGCTGAAAAGAGGTGGAGGGGTTCAAGCGATACAAGTCCATCTGATCTGTACGCGAGGTGGGTTGGCTTTGGAATTTCTCTTTAACCAACATTGAAATGAATAATACGTATTTATTTGCAACCTCCTTTTTGTTATAGATTCATGCGTGCACTATACAATTTACTTGATGGTTCCTCTGATAATACAAAATATGAGGATGATTGCCGAGCTATTATTGGAACGCAGTCATACCTTCTCTTCACCTTGGACAAGCTGATTTTTAAACTTGTCAAACAGGTAATATAAGGGGAATCCTGTTTCTTCATCTGTTTTGTGTGTATTGGTTCTCCCATTCTGATGGTAAAAATTGTTTTCATTGCTCTGCATAGCTTCAAACTATTGCAACTGATGAGATGGACGACAAACTTCTTCAACTATATGCATATGAAAAATCAAGAAAAGCTGGAACATTTGTTGATGGAATTTATAATGAAAATGCCCGGATTCTTCTTCATGAGGAGAACATATATCGTATCACATATGTAGGTCTCCGACACTTGTCCATTCCTCTTGTAATTTGGCTGCAACTTTTATTTGGAAATTTAATATGTACAATTGTGAGAATTATAATTTTGATTAAGACCTGATATGCAAGTGGATTTGAATTTGCTGCAGACAAGTGCACCTACTCATTTGTCCATACAGCTTATGGATTGTGGCCATGATAGGCCTGAAGTAACCGCTGTTTCCATGGACCCTAGTTTTGCTGGTTATCTATATGATGACCTCCTGTCACTTGTTTCCGACAAAAAAGAGAAGTCGGGGGTTTTCTTGAGAAGGTATGCACGTGTCAAAAAATACTATGATAGTTTCATTGCTTTATATTTATATCTCTTTTTCTTTTCTTTTTTTATTTGCCTGTGATTCTGCACTTCCACAGTTTCTTTTTATCTGATTAGACCAAAAGTAAGGAAAAATGACTTTATTTTTCTCCAAAGTCTTTCATTCATAGACTTCTCAACGTAGAGTATGGAAACAATAATATTGATGAAGCTCAGCTGGACTCCCAATAGATAACATAAACCAGAAATACCCATTATCTCACACTACCCGCTCTATGGAGAAAGGTATTAAATATTTTGTGGTATTTATTAACTGTTAGGTTGCTGAATGTGTTCTCGTATTTGTAGAAACAAACGAAAACTTGAATGTGGAGATGATTTTTCTGGTACATGCCAAGCCATGGAGGGACTCCAAATTGTGAATGGTCTAGAGTGCAAGATATCTTGCAGTTCATCCAAGGTGTGTTCTCTTGAGTTATAAAGCATAGTTTGATGTCAATTTAATTATGAGTGCAAATCATGACCATTTTAAACTATATATTGGTTTATTGGTATGTGGTAGGTTGCGTATGTGTTAGACACCGAAGATGTATTGTTCCGGACAAGAAAAAAGAGGAGACCTTTGCATCACAAAACTTCGTCCAATGGCCACTCAAAGCCTTCAAATGGTTGTCTAAGCCGGGTGGAACGGTTCCACATGTTCCTTTCTGGTTTCTTAGACATGGTATATCCTTGTTTGTCTTTATATTTCCTCATTCCATCAAAAAGCTTGTCCGCTCGCTCATGTTCTTACAATGTTATTTTTAAGCCAACTTGTTTGTCTTTTTATTTCCTCATTCCATCAAAAAGCTTGTCCGCTCTCTCATATTTGTCCTTTTTATTTCCTCATGTTATTAATGTTGTGATTTTGTTTTCCATTTTCAGTAGCCAATCAGATGCTTCTGAAGTGATGGAAGCGGAGCAGCTGCCGCGGACAGAGGAGCTTTGGAGGTATTACATATCATTTAGTTACCATTTCTTTGACCAGTTGAATAAGGAAATGATGAGTGTAGTAAATGCTGCTAGTACTGTGGCATTTTGAGGCATCTTGAGCCATAATTCTGTAAATAGTGTTAATTTGCGATGTAAAATGGTCGTGCATCGACCTGTTCTTTCTCCCTAGACCAAGTAGAGTTGCTCTTTTATTTGACTTTGAGTTGGCCTTAATATCTGGCTGGTCGATTCGGCCTCAGTGCAAGAGTAAGAATACTATTTTCAATTTAAATGACAATTTAGAATCCGTTTTATCCGTTTTTATTTCTTTTCAAACTTCGATTTTATGTGTTTATGCATGTATTTGAGCTGTGAAAAGGTGCTCGATGCTTCCATTTATGTGTTACAGGTCTTACTTAGGCTTGCAAGTGTTAGCTGGCTTTTGAATCAATAGCTTGTGCCTATCCTAGCCAGGGGTTTTTGTTTTACCTAGCTAGGGTTGAGTAACTGCCATTTATAAAGTCCGTTTTCTATGTTTGAGAAAAATGTGAACACTTCGTACCTAAATTCTGATTGCATCAAATTAAATAGTTCTAAATTTGAGGGAAAAAAATAAAGAAATTATATACGGGGTACTTCACCATGTTCATGCTTTAGCGAGTTCATATTGTATATTGTCCCATTACCCTCTCTTTTTTAGTGAACTGAGATGGTAAGGTATGGCGGCGCTATTTGATGAAGAAACTGACTTGTATATACATGGCTTCTCTTGGGCGACCAAGGACACACCTAAGACGTCTAGAGAGCCCCATGTTGGGAGTTTGCCTTGGACCCCAAAATTTTAAAGACCGTACCTTGTTGAGCATAGATTTTGAACTAGATGTGGTGAACGTGACATTGTGTGAAAAAGCATGTTTCTGAACTTACGCATAACTAGAAAATTTAGACAGTGGAGCGAAAAGAAAGTGAAAAGTAAGAATGCTTTCTTTCTGTATTGCCATAGTGTCCGTTACATGTATGAAACAGTTTCTGCTAATCCATGGCAAAGATCAACAAACTGGTCCGGAGCACAGAATCCACCATGACTTTGATACAGGGAAGAACGAAAAGAGGCGCTCGTCTTGACGAGACCTGTATAGTATAAATCGAGATAGATTATCTCCCATACCTATTCTGAATAATTGCTCCAGCAACATCATAATGAGGCATTTAGAGAGACGAGTGAAGAAATGGCTCAACTTTATGAGCACCATATACGTTTAAAACATCCTCATCAACCTACCCTAAGGGTCAGACGAGCATCCGAAGATGGATGCCAATTAACTTCGAATTCAGTTGAATACCTTTCCTCCAAAAACTACTCTTCTGTAGCTGGGCCTTGCTGCAATTAGTGAAAAGTTGATAAATAGACTTTTCAAAATTTTGAAAGTACGAGATGAAAAATAAACTGATTTCGTTAATTTCAATTGTCCGAAGCAGGCACATAAGATCACGCAGTGTTCAATGCCATTTAAAAAAAAAAAAAAAAGAGCTTACCTCTCTCAATCTTTGGAAGACCAAAGTTGCAATCTCTGATCTTTTACTCTTTTTTTTTTTTGCCAAGTCTAAAAGAGTGGGAGGGGGCAACCAGTGTAGCAACCCCCTGGGCGTGACCATAGGGGCTCCCGGTCCGCTGTGGAATGTCCGGTTTGAGCCATAGCTACTGTCCGTGAGGATAGGCTGTCACCACAGTACCACCTAGGTACTAGATGGCAGTAGTCCAAGTGTCCCCTTGTTGAGACTTGGACTTGAGTCAGATGTGTGGGTGAGAACTATCCCATCTAGGCTACCACCATCGGTGGTGTGATCACTGATCAGTGATGGCTCTCTTTATCTCTCTAAATTGAACTATGCACCATCATCTCGTCTTTAAATTTTAGATTTGAGGAAATTCTTTGTAGTATGCCTTTCATGGGAACTTATCTCAGGTTGTCTGGATAAGATACCAAGCAAGCAAGAGGGTTTAACGATAAAGACTGAAAATAATTCCCCCCACATTATCATTCGACAATCCAAGCTGCACATAGAGACTTCTATGTGTACATTATTCATGCAAAATACCAAGTTGATCAGACATCGGTTTCCATATGAAGAAAGCATATTTGTACAAGGTGAATCGGTTTCCATATGAAGAAAGCATATTTGTACAAGGTGAATCGGTTTCCATATGAAGAAAGCATATTTGTACAAGGTGAATAGACAGTCAATTTCTTTCCTGTCAAGTATTTTGACCAAGTTTTTACTGATGTTCGATTAACTTGAATTTTTGCATGGACGACATTGACACCTACAAAATTAAACGCTCCAACCGTCTCACATGAGAAGATGATCATAGTTCGGGTTCAACATAAGATCTTACCTTCATGCAACCCTTCAAGCAGTACAGAGGTTGAATTGATCGGTCTCTCCAATGCCACCACATTAGTGAATAATAAAGAATGCCTTTGGTATAAGAGAATCTCGCTAGCAAAAAAGATGAATTTGTTACAAATTTGCTAAAAACAATAAGTCAGACAAGGAATTGTATTATCTAACAATATAGCTCTTCAATCGTACAACAGGTCTTCACGAGCATTTGTTTTGCAGAATTAATTAACTAAACATTTTTGCTGGCGAATGGCGAGTATTAGAACTCTCCTCTTAAATGCACTTACACGTAAATTGTTCGTTTATATATTTCCCCCCTTTTTTTGCCCAGTAGTACTTGATCATGCATCGCCACAAAGGCACGTCACCAATTTACGCATCTCAATGTATATTCTATGAAGTATTTACTATAGTTATATTTTTCCAATGTTTTTGTCAAAGAAAACTGTGAAGTTCAAGAAATGTAAGGATTACTTGAGTTCGAGTAGCGTACCTGTATTATCTGACTCTCAGAGAGAAGATTTTATCACAGATGCATGCCTTGAATGCCTTTCATTATCATCCAACCAGTTCACTTATTGGTGGGCGGTCCATGATGTTGGAAGTGGTCATTGCATTGCTTTTCAGCGATGAGTCGATATCAGGCAATCTAGGAATCTGCAATTTGGGAATGCTAACATTATGCAAGTGATTTCACCACAAACTGATATAAAAAAAGAAAGGGAAAAAAAGCAACGTAGGTATCATGTTCTATTGCAAGGAAATACTCCCTCCATCCCAAATTGCTCGTCCCTTTTGGGGATTCTAACTTTTTAAGGAGACAAAATTATTGTCCTAGAGTTCCAAAATTATCCTTCAAAGCTGTAGGTTATTAAGTGATTTGAAATTGTTCATATCTTTCAATATGGATCTAAAAAAATATGCAATGTTTGATAGATTTCTATTAGTTGTTTTATAGAAAGTTTTAAAAATCTTGGAAAACATTATAAACTAAAAGATAACGATTTTAGAAATGACACGAATTTCAAAAACTGTGAAATAAATAGGGAGGGAGAGTATTTTTAAGTAAAACTGGAAGTTTGACATATTTTGATAGTTGTTTCTAGAAATAGGACCAACATTTTAGGACATCCCAAAATAGAAAGACGGACCAGCAATTTGGGACAGAGGGTGTACCTAAGAAGTGGAATACATATAATTATGTAAAAAAACCGAAAGGCTGAGGGGGTAGGTCAAGTTTTTGAGACTAGCAGCACTAGGAGAGTTTTGGTCCCTTCGAAGTTCTCTCAAAGCATTTCTTATCCTATTGTAATGATTTCATTTTTTATCTTTATGATAATGAAGTTTTTTTTTTCTTTTGCTGATAAAAAAAGGGGGAAATTGCTTAAAAATGGAAGTAGGGGCAAAATATTGCCATTCAATGACACTTTTCAGGAATTAGAGATGAATGAGAAGGAGAAAATTATTTGCAAAGACATGGAATCACAGACGAAATTACCCTGGACCTAATCTACTTTCTCAGAAAAACCCAAACCCTTTCTATCTTCTCCCCACCGCCTCCCTCCCTCTCGATTTCTCTCTCTCTCTCTCTCTCTCTCTCTCTCTCTCTCTGTGATTCGGCTATGGGGAGTGTTTCGTCGGAAGACGACTTCGATCCGAACAGCGAGAGGTTCGAGAGTTACAGTCTGAGTGCTGACGTGATTGAATCGGAGAGTACGAGCGCTTTCTCCTACGACCCTCAACCCGGTTCATCTTCCCTCACTTCTTCGCCGTTCGCCAGACCAGATTCGTCCGAAAATCTCGATTTTCCTGTCCAGATTTTTAGTGATTGATAAATGCAAGCTACTTTTAGTGATTGATACCTCAATCGAACGGGAATTTGGATGCTACTTTTGTCGTAAGGGTTTTGTTTTCTCTACATTTAGTATCTGTTGATACATGCAAGCTCCCACTTTTTTATCTGTTTGTTGTTTGGAAAGTTCATGTTTATTTGTTGATTTTTAGTGATTGGGTTTTTGGAGCAATGTATACGAATTTTTTTTTTCATTCTCAAGGGCTAACTCGGGTGCCATTAACTTTTTGAAGAGTACAACCACATTCCATAAATGGTGCAACACAGACGCAGGAACGATGCAAAGAGAAGAATATATTTCTAGAAAGCTTGACCTGACAACACACTGCAACCCCGTTTGGATCAACTCAGGTGCAATTAATTTTTTGAAGAGTGCAACCACATTCTATGAATGGTGCAACACAGACGCAAGAACGGTGCAAGGAGAAGAATATATTTCCAGAAAGTGTGACCTGACAACACACTGCAATCCCGTTTGGATCAACTCAGGTGCAATTAATTTTTTGAGGAGTGCAACCACATTCCATGAATGGTGCAACACAGACGCAGGAACGGTGCAAGGAGAAGAATATATTTCCAGAAAACGTGACTTGACAACACACTGCAACCCCATTTGGACCAACTCGGGTGCAATTAATTTTTTTGAAGAGTGCAACCACATTCCATGAATGGTGCAACACAGACATAGGAACGGTGCAACACATGCGTAGGAGGAGGGAGAGTGAGGGGGTTGGTTTAGGGGTTTTTTTTTAGACAAGGGTATTTCGGTCCACACCAAAATTGGTACCATGTATGTGCAATTAAAATTTTCCTTTTCATGTTGGGAGCAATTTCAGAAAAAGTACACCATGTCTTTGCATTTAATTGCCCCTACTTCCATTTTTAAGCAATTTCCCCTAAAAAAAAAATGGAATACATGTAAGTACTGTAGTTGCCAAACCTGAGCTAATAAATCCATCGTTCGTCGTAAGAGGCGAGCTAGGTCTCCTTCATCCATAGCACAATCCATCATAATTTCCCTCCAAGTTAATCCAGAAGCCCAGGCTTCTACGATGCCAGAAAATTGGCTATCCAAACAGCATGATTTCTGTAAACAATAAACATGCTCATTGGGATTGTACATGCGGTACCCAAATGTTGCCAAAAATGTTGACTTACAGTCACATTGTGCTTTTCCTGAAGCTGTAGAAGAAAGTTTCTTTGTTCTTCCAAAAAGTTGATGACTTGTATTACGGTATTGGAAGGCTCATACATATAGCTGCAGATAATAAATTAGAATCACAGGCTTTGTAATAGATATCTAAAACGGGTTGAATCAATTTCAAGCAATTAGTAAAACATGAATGCATTTGTTGATGGTGCTCTCCTGCTTTTTCTATAGATTCTTTTGCTCATAGTTAACATGAGATGATACAACACCACCAATAATAATACTATCAATAACAAGACGGATACGGGAACCCATTTCCTCGCATTGGTTCCTTATGCGATCATATCCCGAGGGTAAATTAATATCTTCATCCCAAACTTATCGTCTCTATTTCTTTCCAATCGGTCTTACTTAAAGACGCATTAATTGGTCCACATTGACATGGCCACTTCATGTGAAGCGACTTTATCTCATTACATCTTTAATGGTTGCCACTTATGAGTTTCCTTGGTCAATTCTTCGTAACACCACTCATCCAACTCTACATGTTGATGTCAGCTAAATTATATTCTGAAAATTTCAGCATCAACAATCCATTCATAATCTTACATACGGAAGGAAAAAACTTCAAATAAAGAGTGTTGGAAGCCTCGAGATTGCAAACCAAATATATGGGAACACATGGCTTATTTTTGTTTCGGTTGGTTTTCATCACCCAAAAGATGGTTGGATGCGTCATAAAACTGTAAAGTGGCCTTACCGAGTTGGTTTCCCCCATGGAATTTGCGAAAATTTCGGTAGTTCAGCATGATAATAAATCTCAAGCAAAATAAGGCTGTGAATTAAGTAAACTACACTTTTCATTTCCACAGATGCTGGAAAGATTTAAGAGGGCTCATTTGATTTCGGGAGTTTGATTCCCTTTCATATTTCCAACTTATTTGGTCCTCTTTAAGTTAGAAAATGCAGCAAGTAAGACAATGGACCCATCCATAAACTGTATACATCTCAATTTACTTATTCAACTTCGATAAGACTTCTAAATACCCCAGCATTCCAGTCATTGTATACTTTGCACATGAAGTTCTGACAAGTATGCCTTGGAGCTGAGCAGTCTCAGCATACCATCAGAAAAAAAGGCAAAAAAAACATTAACTTCCCGGCATTTAAAAACAAAGATGGTACCTGTTATTTTTCGTAGGACGAACTTTAATCCCTTCAGAAACTAGACTTCCACAAACAGCAGCAAGCTGTGCAGGCTGTAGATCTAGCAAGATTTTATTTCGAAGAACCATAGCAAGCCAGAGTTCATTTTCTCCTCGAATTGCAGCTGCAGTTTCACCAAGTGGAAATAGGATTTGTGTATTGATATCCAATGCCCTGGCTTCATGTATTACATTGCTGACCTGGCAGACATTTTCACTGTCATTTAACCAAATTTATACAACTCCATATGCCCAGATTAATCGAGTAATTTTATCAGGTTTTTCTGTTACAATAACTAGCCCTTCACCTTCTTGTAAGCCTGTTGAAGTAATATCTCCATCTTGATCATACCACTCAAATGGGATGGCATTGGATTTAATACCAGAGGAAAGTTTGAACTTCTAAATTGAATAGAAAGAAAATTATTTGGCAATAGAAAGATTGGCATGCTGTTCCAGAGACTACTACATAACAAATACTGGCATGCATGCCGTCACATAATTGGGCCTGTATTTCGAAAGACCCATTTAACATACTTGGTTCTATCTTTAAGCAATATTGTAGAACCACCATATTCCTTTTACCTCACATTGACAGAACTTGAAGACTGAAGATTTTATCAAAGTTCATATTGCGCAGAAGCAAGGAGAAGTATGTGGTATTTTCAGCATGAACAGATAAAACTGAAGACAGAGTTATTTTGCAGTACTAATCTAACAAATGTAAGTATAACATTATTCAAATCTACACAGAGGAAACTGTCACATGCAACTATACTAAAAAATATATCACAAATGAAGTATTTGAAAGTCAACAAACAGTAAAAAAAATTACTTCATTACCTTTACAAACTCCTTCCAACCAGATGGCTCAATTTGCTCAATCCGACTAATCAAGCGCTTTGATCTAGCCTCCAGGCGTCGAATTTTTTCCTGATTATACTTGGCCACATCTACAATCTTCTTATATTCTTTAAAGCCTTCGGTGCGGGAGATCTTTTTCTTCAAGCGCGCAACTTTATTCCTTTGGTCCTTATAACATTCTAGTGCAATATGGTACGCTTGCGAAAATTGTTGAAGCTGACATTTAAAAAGTATGTCAATAACTGATTCCATTTTCAGTAAAAGCTTTTAAATTGAAGAAAGAAAAACCATATGTTACGGAAAACATCTGGACAAATAACTTAAAGACCCAAACGATTAGAACTCAGAACCAGAACCAAAATATTGCGGAAGATCACTGACAGAAGAAGAGGGGGTAGAGGGAAAGAGTAACTTTAAATTGATGCTGACATATTAATTAGAAGTACTACTCAATGTTAATGGCTTGGGTCATGCTCCTCCATGAAATGAGGTGCCATGTTGAGCTAACCAACCACTTTTTATGTGTTTCTGTGTTATCATGTGCTGTTGTATGAATGAATCATAAAAATGTTGTACTTTGTCAAGTCTTAATACTAGCCTTATAATGAACTACGAATTAAAGGAGTAGTTGAGCATAGTAACATCAGAAATCAGAATATAAGTTAGAAGAGCAACATTTAGATCTTTCCAATGACACGAATGTGTACATGGTTTTTTGTTAAGCTTTTAACAGAGCAGTTGCAACCTAACGTAAGATCAAAACCAAATGAGCTTTCAGAAGGATATACATACATAAATTACATTGGCATCTGTTTAACACAATGGCATTGAATGAAGATAAACATTTTAACCACCACAACTATGTGGAGTACCTCATCATCTTCGGAAAGGCTATTCAACACTGGCACATTTAAGCTCCAAGACCACGTGTCTAGAGATCCATCCATGCACCATAAACCACCAAGTTCAGAATTTACTAGTTTCTGCCACTGCATTTCCTCCTTATCAAGTAGCATCCTCATAATCTCTCGAGGCAAAGAATCGCCAGGAGCCAAGGCAACATTAGGGAAGCCTGTTTTATACACCACATTGACCCACTTCTCTGTGAAAAGGTACCAAGAATTATCTGAACTAAGGGCCACATGATAACATAAATCGATTTTGTGCCGCCTTTCAGTGTCATCAGGATAGAATTCTGAGCGTACTACATTTAATGCAAAAGAATCATTGGCACAAACCTGTAACGAAGGAGAATGAAAAAACACATTTCAGCTCTGCTCTATACTTAGAAAGGAGGTGAAAGACAATTTTAGCAAGAGTAGAATTCAATAGGCCCTAATCAATAAAGAATCAAGACAAACCATAAGCAAAGCTTCAGATGAAGAATTATTTGTTTAACAAATAACTACCAACCCAAACACATACCGATGCATGAGATACTTCCACAAACTACTAAAGCAGTACACATCTCAATAAGAGGTGTGGCACAATCGGGATGGGTTCATAGTCATCATTCAGGCACAAAGTGATTTTTCCCATTTGGGATTTCTCTGTTTGCTTCCATTCCTCCAATTACTTTGGTCTTTCCCAAGACAGACCCAGAAGATGGAACAAATATAGAGTAAATAGCCATTTTCCATTTGAGTGGCACCCCTATGAATAGTTTAACCAAACTCGTAATGTGGGCTTAAACCTGACCTATAAACAACCCGAAAAACCAGAATTTAAGATTTTGAGCAGCCTAGAAAATTACAAGCACAGAGATCAAAGTAAAACCACATTCATTAAACCAGTGTTCTTTTATGCATCTGGATGCGACAAAGATAACAGATACGAAATTGTGCCTTATCCATTGGATATTCAGACAAAATGAAGAACTAAATGTGTTGTAAATTGAAGAAAAACAAAACATGAAAGGAGGAAGGTTAATATTCATTGAGATTTAGAATCATCCATACACAAATGTACAAGAGTAAAGGATACTGGACTTAGACCAGGAAACCTTGTGAAGGAGAAAAGAATAATGCCAAAGGTATTGAGGCACAGCACTGGTACAAAACAAAGAAAGAGGAAATCAAGAAAAAGCTATCCGCACTTCCCAACTCGCCCCAAATCATTACTCAGCAATGAGAGGACATCCACTTTCAAGAGAGATAGTAATGCGCTGCAATAATTGATCAAACTACAACCAGCAACTGTGCTTCCCAAATATTTAGGTAGCCATCTGTCGCAGTTTTAATTCACTACAGGTAAAGATCTCATTAGAAGTCAATTATCACCCTGTTAATTGAAAAGGCAACCAAGGAAACAGGCTTCCGATCCCCACTTCCCTTTTTTCATTCTTTCCTCTCCCCTACACAAACACTCAACTATTCAACCCAACTTGGTAGACTTTAACAAAGAAACAAAGCTTATACTCCAAAAATGCACAACAGGACATTAACTGACAAGCTCTCATATAGCTAATTTTCTATGCAATGAACTGTTTAATTAAGAAATGCAAAGTACCACACTGCCCCTGACTGCAACGTCAGCTTTTCAGCCACAGCAAACGCGAGCATAAAGGATCTTCAACATGACTCCACAGGAAAAAACTTTCTAAATCTCTCCATTTCCCACTTAACAACTATTGCATAACAATTGATAAAGCCTCTCAATTTCTAGTCACCAAAAGCAGCGTCCAAAATGAAAATCAAAAGCCCACTGAAACGATTACCATGTGGCATGCCTAATGCACCAACAAGAAACAACTGAAACTTGCCTCCAATTCCTCTTAAGCATGTTCATTTGCATTTTAGTCTATTGTAAAATAGCTCCCACCAAAGGTGCTACACACAATTCTAACCAAAGTTCCTCTCATCTCTTTGAAAGAGCAGGTGATAGAGTAGACAAGTGTAGAAACAGGCTCAGAGGGTACAAAAGGAAATTTCCACAAGAGACATAAAAGATCTTGACCTGCAACAAGTACGCCTCTTCAAAGAACTGATTAAATCTTCCATTCCCCAATTCGGCAAATGAAGACATGACGTTGGTCTTGCACATCTCCATATTGGAAACTTTACGGGTTTTATACTTTTCCTAGAGCAACAAAAAATGCAATCTTTCTACGGATATCAACAAATAGAGCCCTTTTCAGTTGTCAACCAAAAAGACTCGTGAATCATTTATGAAACCACATCAAGTTTCGAAGCTGGAAGGAATAGAAGCACATATATTTATGTACATAGATCACTCACCATGTCCTTAAGTTTTGAGCCATCTAGAGAATCAACCTTCCCCAAATAAACAGCTGACACTAAATGTTGAACCCCTTCAGCATCACTGTACTGCAGAGACATGAAAGGTAAGTGTCGATCTGTGAACTCCTCCAGTAGATTTCTCAAAGCAGATATTCTCTCTTCCTCCATCCTTCTCCTCAGTTCACTACGTAGACGTTTTTTGTCCTGGGGAAAAGCAAAATACCAAGCTCATTAGACTCTTTGATAAACATTTTGTCAGAAGTTTACACAGCACAGTGAAGTAGAAAAACTTAGTTACACAGAAATAAGCAAACAGAAACCGTATGGCAGGTTAACACAAACATGCCGGATACTTCAACAAAAAAATAATGTGTTCATAGACCTCAACAAGGCGCTCTCTCACAAAACTTCTGGGTCATGTGCAAGCATAAGAGACATTATGAAAAAAAAAATGGAATAACTGAAGTTTGAATGCTTTAGTTTTGAACCAAGTCATAATAAATCGGCCAAACAACACTTCCTCCAACTTTACGTTGATTTTCAATACGCAAAACAATATGCAGGAATGACCAAAAAGGTAATGCCAGAAAATTAACCATCAAAACTTAAGGATAAAGTTTAAAAATCCAAAGACTGGAAGATAAATGGAACTATAAACCTAAGTACCCTTAGTTCTTCCTGAAGGTCAGCGATCTCCTTATATGCCCTCTCCGGCAACTGTTTCCGGGTCTTTCTATCAATAGCTTCATCACTGATTTCCAAAGTGAGCCTTTCAATCTCATTCCGTATATTACTAAGCTCCTCTTTTGCAGCAAGCATAACATTACTCCCCACATAATTCCCAAAGGTCTGCTCAACTAACTTCCTTGCTTCTTCCAAAGTTCGTCCCCCTTGGCAAACTTTCATGCCATCTGCATCATTGGATCCCCGAGTAACTTTTCCTCCCTGCAAAGCAATTATGCTTAAGGACTCAAATGAAAGCCTGTCAACTTAAATTAGAAAAAATTGCAAAGGGTTTAAGCACGCACTGCAAGAAGATTTAACACCATCCCGTATGAAGCGGTAAACTGTGACACCAGAGGTTCAAGTGCAGAAAAGAGAAGCTTGCAGCATTCTTCAGCCCCCTCGCTGGGAGTCTGCAAAAGAACTACATGACCCCTTTCATCAATGCCTCTTCGTCCAGCACGCCCAGCCATTTGAAGCAAATCATTTGAGCTTATTTGAATACACCCACTTTCGTTCCTTTTGCTTAGAGATGAAATAACAGCTGTCCTAGCAGGCATGTTGATACCGGCAGCCAGGGTTGTAGTCGCAAAAACAACCTTCACAAGTCCTCGTTGAAACAACTCCTCTATAAATGACTTCCAAAGCGGAAGACACCCCGCATGGTGAGAAGCAACTCCTCGCAGAAGGCCTCTCACTGCAGACTCCCTAACAGCATCAGGATACTGAATTCGGAACTTCTTCAAGGCCAATTCAACCTCACTCATCTCACAATCATCTAGGAGATTGCAATCTTCAATATACTCAACAGCTGCATCACACCCTTTCCTACTAAATATAAACCAAACTGCCGGTAGCATGTCCCTGGAGTGAAGTTGGCCCAATGTGTCTCGAATTTGAGGAACCTGAAAAGTTAGAAACAGTTGCAGGTCACTTAATTAATTGTGATTCTTTGAGAAGGTTACAATGAGAGGAGAGCATACCACAAAACGATTCTTATTCAACGTGGAAAAACAGTCAACGCAAACAAATTAGTGAGACGCGACACTTGGTTCCATACATGCGAGCGGTGGATGTAGGATATGTCATTCTTTGATAGAGGTTGTCCATTCATATGAGTGCTGTAGTTCATGTTGCTTTCACGTTTTCTCGAAGACCTTCTTCTAGACCCCTCATCCTTGTCTGGTTCAACTCCAGATGAATGCTGGTGTAAAAAGTTCAGAGATAGCTTCCTGATCCAAAATAAGATTTGAAAGTTGTCAGTACCAAAATATTTGCATGCATGTGTAAGGGTGTGAAGTACGGAAAAGGTGAAAGGGGAGGAACAACATAAGATGCCTAACTATGGCGAACCAAACACATCCATTTTCATCAAAAATTCCAACCATAGGACCCACATATGAGATGTGGGAACGGAATACTAATCCGCCTGCAGCCTTTAACATTGAGTTCCTTCTATACATATAAACAAGAGGAATTTCGACCTTCACAATTCATCTCCAATGTATCACACCATCCAATGACTCTTCGTTCAGTAGTAAATAAAAGAAACACGCATTCTTTAATAGATGGGCTATGAACGTAGCTGAAATAATTGATAGACTTACCTATTCATGCTTGTTCCTTTCTCATCAAGAAGAGGTAACAAAGATGCCTTTGTGGAGAAGTGCCAAATCAATGGTACTGGACGCTTGGATGATGTCACCAACTCAGTTTTACCATGAATCTATAAAATAAAAACAAAAGAACATGTAGGTCCACTGCTCTATCGTCTCATGTTAGCTCAAGAGTGCCATAACTTTTGGAATGCTATCATTGAGATGCAAACAAATAGTAAAAACAGGAAGTATCACGTGATTCACATGTAAAACTAAGAAATATGAATTACTTTATTCACCTGAAGACCTAATAGTACATTCTCCAAATTTTAACCACATAGAAGAGCTCGAAAACAGTTGAAAACAATTTGCAGGACTTCATTAGTAGGAATTAGGCTACTACAATTTTAAGGCAGACAAAAGGATACGCAAGATAACAATATTACCTGACCGATCCAACCAGCTAACTCATCCGGATTTGCAACCGTTGCAGACAAACAGATGAGTTGTACATCTTCGGGGCAATAAATAACCTTGAAAACAATTTGTACAATGGTTAGGCCCGGACTGCATTCTGTAAAATAAGAATGAAAAAATATAGAAGAAATACTAGGAGAATGGAAAGTACGCACTATCTCTTCCCAAACTGTACCCCGAGAGATGTCACTCAGATAATGTACTTCATCCAAAACAACCACATCACCATGAAAAAGCCCGCTATCAGATGAAACCCTCCCAACACTGCAGGGGAAAATGAATAACCGTCTATCTAGATAATCAACTAATCCAGCGAGATAATCAAAGTGCATTTACATTTGGAGAAACTCTTATATAAATTATAAAATCAAAGTGTACTTGACGTAATGAGCGATTGCCAAGTTCACAAATCAATTAAATATAAGCAAATAAGAAAGGGAATCAGTCACTTGGCGCTTCCCCCATTTCCCTTTTGCATTTGGCTTCTAACAAGGGGAGTGTGACAAACAAGAGTGGAGTGTGAATATCATGTGGCGGAGGCAAATTTTTCAGAAAGAGGTGGCCAAATGAAATTTTGTTTAAAGGACAAAGGGAAGGTGGTAGAAACAATTCAATTTTTAATTAAGTTATCAAGATTTTGAAGGGATCGAAAAACTAAGTTATTGTTAGCATAAATAACAAAAATTATATAGGAAAAATGGGAGTCTGCTTAAATTCGGGGTGTATAGTCACCCCCTTGCATTCCCTAATGATTTCCCGTACGAAAATGAATTATGAATAGTCTATTGGGTTTCCTAATTAAAGGATTTGACATTATCGTTCGGTACAAATAACTCAACATAGGTTTAATATCCTACTAATGGATTTCGACATTGAGTTTAGAAGCTTTATCGTCACAGATTGTAAATGACTACTCAGTAGGAGTTAATTGAATCTAAAGTGTACATAATAAAATGCATCTCTTCTATCTCTAACCTATGTTTCACTCTAGGCTCAATCTAGAAAATGAACCTTAAATCCACATCTATCCAAACAGAGCCTTAAAGTTTGGCTCATTGAATTTGTTGCATGACTTTGTTCTGTCGAAGTTACAATGTGGAAGTGAAGCCAAAAATAATTTTAACTTGCCTCCGATACATCATGTTCCGCAGAATCTCAGTGGTCATGATTATAACCTGAGCATCTTTGTTGATAGCTGAATCTCCGGTAATAAGACCAACATTGCCAGCACCAAATGTCTCACTGTAAACAGAAACCAATCATAATGAGATACAGATGCCAAATATACCGTGATGTCCTCTAGTTCGTTAAGTGTATCATCAACAACAACTACTTTAGTACTCCAATAGTCCAATATCTTTGTTATTCTTCATATGATATGAAAAGTGAAAAAAATGATACCGGAAGTCGCGGAATTTCTGATTTGATAACGCCTTAAGAGGAGTAGTATAGAACAATCTCTTTCCTCTGGCCACAGTTGCGACCGCTGCAGCTTCAGCAATCAAAGTCTTGCCACTGCTTGTAGGCGCAGACACTATAACTGATGATCCTCTCAAGAACGCTTGAATTGCCAATCGCTGAGACAATGGCAGGTCTAGGATTTTAGTTCAGTGGTTACGAAAACATCAGGAAAATTTTTGTAAACAAAATCCTATATAGAACAAAGATATTTATCTTGATTGATTATTTACTGAGTCTGGTTTATTTTGCTTTTGTTTTTTTGAGCTATATTATCTACTTACCTCACAAGTTTAAACTGATCTTTGTTTACTTTGACTTTGTGCTAATTATCCAGTACAGAAAATAGTAACGAAAATTCAAATTATATAAAGCAAAATACAAAATTTTAGTGCATTTTCTGAACCATGTTCGCTTGAAACCCCTCATTATAAACTAGAGCAGCCGATGCGCTGAGACGTCAAACAAGTAAAAGAAAATCCACAATTTCAAACAAAATACACACTCCGCAATTTACGCCAATCTACATACATACATATACACATCGGAAAATGGGCAAGTAGGAAAGTAGCGTAATCAATAATGACCTGAAATTTATCCATGCGGAAATCGTAAATGGAAGCGAGTTCATCCACGTCGATAACATCGTCATCGAAGTCTCTAGCTTCAGCAAGTATCCTCTCAACTCTTTGCCACTTGAATTCCTCGAACATAGGTTTCGCTTCCAATGCGTCATCACCATCATCAACTGAACTTCCCAACTCATCTTCGCTCTGTTCGTCCAAAACTTCTTCGTACTCGTCGGCAGCTTCTTCTTCGTCGTCGTCGTCGTCGTCGTCGTCGTCCTCCTCCTCCTCAATGAAGTCATCGGAAAGTGATGGAAAAACAGACCTTGGGAAATTGTAGGCTGGTACTGGGAGTAATTGCGGTGAGTGATTTGGAGTGGGTGTGCTGCGAAGTGATTTGAGGGAACAAAATCCAAGCTGTATAGTTTGAATGGGGGTTTTGGTGGAATGGAATGTGGAGATGTGGGGAGGAGAGAGAGTAGAGAGAGCGGTCATGGCGGGAGAGATTCAGATGAGGTATCCAGACTGAGGAATATACGGAGCACTGGTAATTTATGTGAGTTTTTATTATCACTTTTAAATTAATTATTCATGTGAAAGAAGGAATTAAAAAATAGGAAATCAAAATAAATTATGAAAAGTTATGATTTTTTGAAATGCGTCAATCTTAGTATTAACTTCAATGGCCCGAAGGCTGAAAAAAGGACCGAAGACCGTACAATGATTCCACATAAAATACAAGGAAGAGTAACAAACTACCAAAACCTAGACTAACCATGGCAAAAGCCGGTTAATAGGCACTTGCTACAAAAGCAGCGCCAACCATTTTGGCAGGCATAGAACCCGTCCAAGGAATGGCAGCAGAGATTGATGAGGGGAATCCCAAAACTCAACCCAGAGAACGCACAGGTGGAATCATCCAAAGAAACACCAAAAAGAGTTCACTCCACGGAGGAGCAAACATTACCAGTAAGCTCCAACCAACCAACAAAATAAAACAAAGGAGGCTAAAACAACTAAAACAGCTAAATCAACTAATCTAAACCCAGAGACTAAAGAAAAACATATACCCATCGCTGAGTCGCCGAGATCCTTCGAGTTGTACCGAGTATTGTATGAGTTGCTTCCTCAAATAAGATCCGTACTCCAAATTTGCCGCCAAATGGTATTTTGGGTACCATTATTCTCCAAAGGGGACCTTGGCCACCATAACCTCTTCGTACAATCAAGAACTAACCCAAAACGAAGGAAAAGAACGGTGGCAAAGGAGGAAAGCAGAGGTGGAGGCGGAAGGTGGAGGTGGGAGTGGTAGGCGGAGGGTGGTGGTGACGAAACCGAGGTAGGTAGCTCTGGCAATTAGGTGAGGAGATGGTGGCGGGGCAAGAAGGACGGTTATTTTTAAAAAAAAATTGGGTATAGAATTGGGGTTGGGGGAGAATTGAAAAAGCCCGAACAATTTCAGGTTGATATCGCCTTGCCCGAACAAAAAATTCTTACTATTTTAGCATCTAGCATAACTTTTCATCCACAGCCTCTCACTCTCCTTCCCTGCCCTAATCAGATTGTACATCTTTCAGCTTTATAACAAATCAGACTGTACATTTTTTATTTTCAACTCACAGTGTTGGATTCAGGGCTTGTGATTAAGCCCTCATTTGTGTTTGATCAATTCAGATTAGGCAAATGTTAATGCCAAAAGTGTTTTTAATTGCGAATGCATTGGAGTTTTGGCACAATCAAAAACAGTTTTGATATTACCACTACCCTTGAATTATTCACTACCCTTGAATTATTCATATAAGTTAGCATTCAAAGGGTAAGAGGAAAGAATGAGATGACTGGTTTGTCCAAAGAGACTAATTTTGGACTTGTCTGATTGATTATTTGGACTTTCTTTGATTGATTATGTCAAGTACTAGTCTTTAAGGGAGATAAGATAATAAGAGATATTATTTAGTAAGGGGGCCCACATTGATGTGACATTTATTGGGGGGTGGGGGAATCAAATAGTACGTAGTTTGGATGAATTTGTGATAAATGGGGATAAAGTTGGGAGGATGATGTAAAAAGCTGGCAAATGACTTATTTGCCGTTGTGCATGGGTAATATTAAATATTATGATAAAATAAATACATAAATACAAGACTAATTAAATTAATTATACTTTTCAATAAATATGATATAATAATTACTTTTATTAATTATATCTAGAACTAAAATATTTAATTATTATTTTTAATTATTCATTTTAATAATGTTGCGCGCCACCCATATTTTTGCTTTTTTTTCCCTTCTAACTATGCATTTTTTTTTACTCATAATAACTAATTAGTAATTCTTATGTTATTCCCCAACAATGTCAAATACTAAAGTATAAAAAAAATTATTTTTTTCTATCAAATTAAAGATCTCAATTAGTAGTTCAATTTGGTGCAAAAAAAATGAAAAATATAATGTGAAAGTAATTTATTTTTTGATCCGAAGGTACTGCAATGCAAGTCAACAATGTCAAATTCTTAAAATATAAAATTTTTCAAACTTTTTTGCATCGAATTAAAGATCTCAAATAGTAGTTTAATTTGGTGTAAAAAAATAAAAAAATTATGCGCGAAAGTACTTCATTTTTTGATCCAAAGAAAATTGCGAGGGCTCGTAAACATTCAAAATGGGTTTCCGTTTTTCATTTTAAACAGTCAACAACTTTTTAAGGGTAAGCCAAGGGGGATAAGAGAGGGTAACGGAGTAATTTACTAGGGGTATTGGGGAGTACTAAACAATAATTAGTACCCCTCAAGGCGTATTGATCTGGAAGGGGTATAAACTTATACCCCTTCCAAAAAATTGTCAAACCATGTATAAAGATGTGGGACCGGGATAAAACCAAGGGGTATAACTTAATACCCCTCCTTATGATGCAGCCAATCGAGGCCTTAGTGGGTTGATTAAAATAACTGAAATTATAAGAAACACATTTATAATTTCATATGAATATAAGGAGATTTAAATTGCATTTATAATTTCCTTATATTCATATTTGTCTGTTTGTAGGTTATGTAAATTGCATTTTTAGTCATGATTAAATACAACTAATTGTTCTTAATTATCTTCCTCTATGACCATTAGCGATAGATATTGTCCCCGTTAAAAAAATCTACACATTTATTGAATACAATTTTCCCCATGAAGTTTGTGTTTTGCCTTAGTACATATGAATATAAGGAGATTTAATTTTTAATATTTGAGTCTCTGAGTTGATTGTCATGTTTATTCATCTCTCTTCTTTTATACTATATTTTAATTTTATTGTTGCCTTAATATATATTTATTTATGTAAAATTTAGGAGAATGAAATATGGAAAGAATAATGCTTTCTTTCATAATGATTTACAAAGATACATACCTTAACATATACAGAAAAGAGAAGCTAAATTAGGAAAGAATAAATTTACAATATTCTTATGCTGCAATCACAGATCTTCAATCAATTAGTCAACCGAATCTTTCTCAAACGTATTTTCCTCTAACATAGAAACACTAGTGCCTGCTTGTGCCTGAACGCACGGCTTGAGCAATCAACGTACGTGTCCGTAGCTGTACCCATTGTTTATGGTCCTTCGAGAGAATGTAGTTTGAATTTCGAAAAGGGGAGAGAGAGAGAGAGAGAATGTGGTTTGAAATTTTGGGTAAGGGTCATTATCGGGCCGGGCTGGCCGAGCCCGCGAACTTTCAGCCCAAGCCCGCCCGCAGGACGGGCTAAGCGGGCTTTTTTCTTTTTAGCGGTCCGGGCGGGCCGTGCTATCTCTCAAAAGTTGAAGCCCAAGCCCAGCCCACGGGCTTATCCTAGTCAAGCGGGCAGGCGAGCCAGTCTTTGGGCAGGCTGGGCTGGGCTATTTGGGCGGGCCAAATGTCCCTTTTTTTTTTTGTTACAGCTGAACCTTTTGGAGCAAATTCTTTTTTTTTTATTATTATTATAGCTGAAACTTGTCGAGCCTACCACATGTTGTAACAGTAATACACCATGAGCAATTGTTACCCCTTGCAGCAAATGGATGGTCAAGGTTGAATACTTTTTAAAAGGGTAAACATTGTTGAAATATTCTTCTATTTTTTTTGGGAAATTAGACAATCAAAACATTGTCTATATCAAAATCTCCACCATCAGTGCATATGTTCAGTTGGATGGTCAAAGTTGAATACCTTCTCAAAATTTCAATGCATATGTTCAGTTTCCTAGTAGAACTTTACTCCGAGATATATACACATAGTTACATACATTTGTCCAACTATGTGTATTATATTTTTTTGGTACATGTGTATTATATCTGGGGTTTTTTTGTGTACATTATATATTATATCTTATGTACATTAACCATGCAATAATGCATTAAAAGTGTATCGGGCTATGGGCGAGTTAATATCTCAGGCTGACGGGTTGTAACTAAAATTCTTAGACCCAAGCCCGGCCCATGGAAAAGTCAGGCTGGGTGGGCGAGCTCGGGCAAAGCCCGGTGGGCCGCCGGCCAAACGATGAGGCTTAATTTTGGGTGTGGTGGGCCGATGGAGGAAAATGGTAGAGAGAGAGAGAGAGAGAGAGTTGGCAAAGAGGGATAAAATATATTATGATGACTGGGACAAAAAAATACGACCGGGACAAAAACCGCTCTCCGTTGTAATATAGATATTTTCATCTAACATTCCCTGTAACAACCAGGATCCACAAGCACTACGAAAAAAACATAAAATTAATCAAATAACCAATCCCACTTCCTTCCATACTTACATAATTTTCCATATACATTTCTCTTTACTTGTCGATCGTCACCGTTAAATATGTAGACCTCGCCACCGCGTATAACATACTGAAATCTCATTTGTATCGGACACCATCTCGCCGTTGATCGGTCAACTAATTGACCCCATACTCGGTTGCTTTCAGTGCTTAGCTTCTCCTCTTACGTTTCTTGTGTCTGCCTCGAGAATTACTCTTTTTTTTTCTTTTACCCTCGTTCCTCCTGCCCCCGCCGTTCTCCCCTTTTCTTTTATTCATTCTTTTCACCAAATATGCTAACCCCTTAGGTGACTAAGCAACATCTTTAGACACGTGTGTCACCTTATAAACCAAACTCATCACATTACATTGCACGTGCCCAATACACGTGCACACCTCTAACAATGCAAACTAATTTTTATGAGTATGTACACAATCATTTTTACTTGATAATTACGCAAAATGTAAACCTAGTCACACCACCTTTAAAATCTCGTAATTAGATATAGAAAATGTGGGTATTACACTCCCCCTCAAGTTGGAGAGTGAATATCATGAAGTCTCACTTGCCACTTAAATATTGAAATTGCTCATTTCCCAAAGGTTTGGTAAAGATATTTGCAAGTCGAGATCTTGACTGAATATAGGATGGTGCAATTACTCCAACTTGCAATTTTTCCCGAACAATGTGGCAATCAATCTCTCTATGTTTCGTGCGTTCGTGAAAAATAGGATTTTTGGTAATGTGGAGAGCTGCTTAGTTGTCACAAAATAAAGATGTCGGTTGGCTTTGTGAAACTTTGAGATCCTGCAGAATATGTCGTATCCATGTAATTTCCAAACATGTCGCAGTCATAGCTCGATATTCGACTTCAGCAGAGGAACGAACCACATTGGTTTGCTTATTTGATTCCCAAAATAGTAAGGAATTTCCTAGAAATATGCAGAATCCTGAAATTGAACGTTGAGTTGTCTTACAACCCGCCCAATCTCAATCACAGTAAGCGTTTAATGTAGGATCATTGAAGGAAGGAAAAAATAATCCTTGACTAGGACTCCCTTTAATGAAATGTAAAACTCTTAAAGCAGTTTCTTAATGTGGTTTCTGTCACGCCCTCAAATTTAATAATCCAAATATAAATAATATCCACGTGGGACAAGTCAAAGTCTTACATTTATCCCTTGAATAGTCAAAGTAAAAAAAATAGATACATTCTCACCATAAATAATAAACGAGTTCTAACTACGAGTACCCGTAACCCAAATGCATAAGTATCAAGTTTTAAGAGTTATTACAATAACCAAATGGTCAAAAGATTAACAAATAGAAGTTACAAAACCATCTTTCAAAAATATGAGACAAAGATGGGAAAATAACTTCATGCTCGATGAAATCCAATGCTATGTATCCACACTTCATACATCCATCTCATGGGCCTTGCCGAGTACCTGAAAAATGATAGGTTGAGCTCACTAGCCCAGTAGGAAAACTTTTCTACTAACTCTAGGTGTATAAACATGATACATGCATAATGGTTGAGTATGATGATAGACAAGACCAATGTATAAGGTTAAGATGAACGGAAGGCTATAACTCGACCACGAAGTAACCGAAGTGTATCCAAGTGTCCAAAATGTGTCCAAGTGTCCCAAAACAATTTTAAGTATCCCACCAAAGTCCAGGAAGTTACCAAAATCCTTGTTTCCCATATCGAAAACCAATTTTCGACAAATACACCAAATTAACCCAAATTCATCATAACCAACATTTCATAAGAAAACTTTTATTTAACTTAATAGGGAAAAATATCCCTCTGCCGGATTTCATGGGCTCCGTGCACCCCTGCCGGATTTCGTGGGCTCTGTGCACCCCTGCCGAATTTCATGGGCTCCGTGCACTCCTGCCGGATTTCGTGGGCTCCGTGCACCCATGGCTAGGAACACCAAACGGGTGATCCCTAGAGTTCACATTTTCCAATTTCATCATCCCAAAACAATTTGTCTTTAAAAAATTCTCATAAATCCCATTTATTCTAAAACTTCACCGTTTTCGCCAAAAAGCATCAACCGACGCGTGTCCGATACATAAAACCATGAAATTTCTTAATTCACGTGTCCAAGGGTCAATTTTATGATTTCAAAGTGAATTTGGTGTTCAAAAGGTGGTACGGGTCAAAAACACGAAGAAATGGACGATCGGGGGCCAAACAGGCATCAAAGGGTGGCCGGAAACCACCCAGAAAACAGGGGACAGCCCCTGGAAAACAGGGGCAGTAGCTAAATGGTCCAGAAAATGGCAGATTTTCACCATAGAGGTGTGGAATTTCAACACAAATGCAAATGTGATGTTTTAGGCCAAAAATTGGATATGTAGAGTAACAAATGGACATCAAAGGAGGGTAAATCAACCAACAATTTCATCAATCAATTACTCAATTCATAGATCACAAAATCAAATTCAAACAAACCCACTTATAAGAGCAAATCATGACATAGATGGAATTGAGGAGCAAGAGCAAACTATATGTCATACATCACATAGATATAACTAGAGGGAGTAGAGTTTGTCTTCCTACCTCAAGAATTTAGCTTGAAATGAGTGGGAAATGGAAAACCCTAGCCCCCAATGAGCTCCAACCCGAAATGTGAGCCTTTGGTGCGAAATGAACGCAATACAAGCTTCAATACGCATAGAGAAGGTGATTTTAGGTGTAGATCTTGAAAGAGACTTGAAGGCCTTGTGTATATTGGAGGTCTTGAGCAAGAAAAATGGAGGAGAGGAGAGAGAGAGAGATAGAGGAGTCGGGCTAGAGGGAGAGAGAGGGAGTTGATATTTTTTTCAAAATGCAAGACTAAGAAGTCTTATATACTCACACCCCTTTACACTTACACCCCTAAACTTTCAAATGTACTTTAAAAACACCAAAAATGCATTCTACCACTATCACATTGACCTCTCTTAGTCAAAATTCAATTCCTCACATTTACCCAACATTATTCCGGGAAAAATTATGTAAAAATACGGGTCCTTACAGTTTCCTAGGATTTCGTATAAATTAACCTAGAATTTGCATAGAGTATACCAAGTCTGGCCTTGTTACTGTTAGATAAATCAATCTCCCAACTAATCTTTTGTATTTTCTGGGATCATGTAATGGGTCGCCGTCATTAGGGTTCAGTTTAAAATATGCCTCCATTGGGAAAGAATTAGGACAGGATCCTAACAATCCCACGTCATTCAGAATATCCAATGCATACTTTCATTGGGAAATAAAAATTTCCTTTTGGGACCGGGAGACTTCAATGCCAAGAAAATATTTAAGATTGCCAAGATCTTTGATGTGAAATTGTTGCAAAAGAAAGTCTTTAAGAGACTTGATTGCATGTGCATTATTGCCAATGACAATAATGTCAACCACATCTAATATATTATTGCAGAATGACTTTTCGTGAGGAGGAACGTGGATGCGACAAGTAGCACTAATTCATTGGATTGTTAGTTGAATTTTGAAGTCATGCATGTGACACAATCTTATCACATTCCATAGATTCCTTTTCCCAATTTGGATTGATATTCCATTAATATTTCTCTTATTTATCTTTCTAATTATTTTTTTTGTTTTACCTTTGTCTATATTGGTATCTAGGTCATTATTTCATGGAATATCAAATATAGTAATACTTGAAAAACACCAGCTAATCCCCGCACAATTTTGCGTCTTTGCGGTGCGAAAGAAACGTTAAAAAAAATAACCATAATTCGATATGGGTGTATGAATATTTAAAATCTATCACATAGCATTCATATCAATAGAAGACCACATGTTAGACCTGTCCATATTAAAATATTTATCCATACCATGCCTATTCTTTTGAGTTTAGAAATTAAGAAATTAATAATTACGATATCCAACCATTTAACTCATCCTTTTCCATACCCATAATTTAAAAAAAAAAATGAAAAAGCTTTCTTTGAACACTTAAATGATATATTATTCTGAATTGAGTTCCATTCCTAAGTGTGTACTCCAATCATATCTCTTATTATTTTATTTTGTTTTTTTTTATCTCTTCTCAGATCCAGTTTATTTAATTTAAAAACTTAAGATCCTTATTTGATGGACGTCTACTCCACTGAAATGAGATTTTTCTACTTGATTAATTTTTATTGTCACTAAGTATCTTTTTTTAATTAAGATGTATGTATAGCATACATTCTGAAACTTTGTTGCTCCAAGATTTCTTAAAAAAAAAAAAATTGGTATGTAGGAAGTGATAATGAATGAATGAAGAGTAAAATTGATTGCATGAATAACTAAAAATTAAGCGCCACTAATTTATGCAAATTATAGATACAAAGGCAAAATCAGAGATCCCGTGGGTATTTTTTCATTCTTTTCTCAACTTAGTATATATATACCACCATTTATGACTTAATTATGGAGTACTTTTTTTACAAGAGTATTGGTACGGTACACACCCCCTACAAATTACTCCATATGAGATTTTGTGGCTCCAAGTATGATATTGTGTGGCTAGAGGTATGAAAAGGTGTACGATATATACCCCAAACGGATGGACGACCGAGATTGTGCCACATATGCAGTGTGGGATTTTGTGCCACATTTGACCATTGACCATATGAGATGGTGTGTATATATCAATATGAGAGTTTGTGGACTCCAATATTTATTGTTGTGATTATCGATATGAGAGTTTGTGGACTAAATATTTGGTGTTCCAATATGAGATTTTGTGATGGATCCAATATTTATTGTTGTGATTACCGATATGAGAGTTTGTGGACTAAATATTTGGTGTTCCAATATGAGATTATGTGGCTCCAAATATGAGATTTTGTGGACTTATATGAGATTTTGTGACTATCTGTATGAGGGTGCATACCGTACGCCCTTTCATACCTCTAGCCACAAAATTTCATATTTGGAGCCACATAATCTCATATGGAGTAATTTGTATTGTGTACCAATTCTATTTCTTATCTGCTCCTCTTGACTCGAATTTCTTAAATTAAAAAAATTGTAATTAAATTAAAATACAAAATTGTATTTCTTAAATTAAAAAAATCAAACACTTTGTGGTTGAGAATACAATCTCCGGCGATCCTCTGGATTTTGATTTACAACGGCGCCAAACAAAGCTTTTCCGGCGACGCTAAAACCTTGGAGCTAACACATAAATTCTTATTAGAGCCCTAAAAAAATTGGAATCCCAAATTTCAGTTTTTTTGTTTTAACTTTCTCCGGCAACCCCGTCCAGATTGAGGGGTTCAAAAAACGTCACAAGCAAAGGCGAATGGAAAATGTAAATTTTTTTTTTTTTGAAGCTGATTATGGAATTGTATAGTGGTTTTCCTATTGGATAGATTTTTTTAACGTAAGTATCAATAAAGGAGAATGGCTCAGTGCTCATGGATGGAATAGTACTAGTCCAGTTCGATGGTCCATGGTGTATCAGTTTGGTTGTCCAGTGGCGATGGTAGTCGCGAGGAAAATTACCTCAATCGGTTGTTAGCATCACCGGAAAAGCTTTGGAAGGCGGCTTGGATCAACCGCGAGAGAGAAAATGGAGCCGTTTTAAACCCAAAATCCAGAACTCAAAACGTTACCGGGATGGGGTCGCCGGAGAGGGGTACACCAGAGATGGGGGGACGTCGGAGAGGGGTTCGCTGGAGACGAGGGAGGCCGGTGGAGTGGAGAGGGGTGGAGTGGGTGGGTGTTGACCTGTGAAAAACATTCAGTGAAAAAAGAAGAAGATGAGGGAATGAGAGAGGGTAAAGGGATGTGATTTAATCTCAACCGTCCAAAGCAAAGGTTGAGATCTTGTGTCATTTGTTGTGTTTTTTGTTGTGTCTACGGAACGCTCCATATTTATATATAAAAGACGGTAAAACTTCTAGTCCAAACCTCCCGAAAATAAGGAAAAAATTATTTTTTTTGTTTTGCAAATTATTTTTGGAAAATCCGTCCAATGTGTTTAGAAGGTGTTTTCAACTTACTTTTTCTCTAAAGATAATCCTCTCTCTCTCTAAACTTTTTCCTCTCTTCTCTTTCTGCATCTTCAGCTGCTAGGGTTCTGCCCTGGGGGGGGAGGCGCCGCCTCCCTTTCCTCTTCCCCCCCGGGCTCTCTCTTCCCCCTCCCCTCTCCCTTGCCCTCTGTTCCTCCTCTTCCCCCTCCTCTTCTCCGTTCTCTTGGGTGCTCACGATCTCCGCCGGTTTTCTCACTTGGAGTTTTCGGTTTTGCCTAACGGCGTGGTTTTCGTGGCTTTTCTTGGTGACGCGGCTGTTCTGCTTCCCCACCGTTTCCATTCTTGGGTGGTCTCGGTCCTGCCTAACGGCGTGGGGTGGCTGCCCGTGGGGTGGGGGTTTCGGGGTCTGATGGTTTGGCGTTGGGTTTTTGACGAGCGGTAGGGGATCCTGTTTTTTGCTGGGCATCGGTTGGCCTTGGGTGGTGTCGACGGCGAGGTGTTTGTTTTCTGGAGCAGCAACAGGGTTTTCTGGTGCTTCAGCAACATGGATCTGGGTTTGCTACGGCTGTTTTCTGGTGGTCTTCGGTTTGCTTTGGAGGGATGTTCGAGCCGTTTTCTGGAGCAACAACAGGGGCTCGTTCCCCAGGCTCCGGTGATGGTGGTGGCAGCGGATTCTCTCTCCTCTGGTGACCGTGGAGCGTTGGGGCTTGGCTCTGGTGGTGGCTCTGGTGCTTGGCTACGGTGATGGTGACTGTTGATTTCTTAGGGTTTTGTTTGGGCTTTGTTGTGTATTTGGCATGCCCTTTATTGGGCTTAGGCCATTTGGTGTTGGTTTTGTATTGTTTATCTGGTATGGCTTTTGGGCCTAGGCCATCGGGTGTTTTGGGCTCGTCCCATCAAGTATTCCCTTGGTTGCTTTCTTGCTAACCTCGGGTTTAGGTCTCGGGTGGGCATTGGATTATTGCTTTTGCTTGGTTTGATGCCTTCATCCCTTGTCCTTTTGTCTTTGTTGTTTCAAAGATCAATAAAAAATTTTGCCTTTAAAAAAAAAAGGTGTTTTCAAGGGTCCACGCGGAAAATTTTCAAAAAAAAATACCGGGAAGGGCTTGATCTAAGCAGTTTTTCGCAAAAACTGTATTGGACGGTTCGGATCGTCAAAAAAATGCTCGGATCACGGAGGTCCGGAGTCCGGACTAGAAGTGCTCCCTATAAAAGACATGATCGACTTTTTGTTGAAGTAGATAACAATAAGCCCCAGGATACCAACAAGAACCAAGAGCAAAAGGTGATGGATTGCCTTACAAAAGGGCCAATGAATCTTGATACAGAGGTAAAGTGATTTGAGAATTAAAATTTTTCTTGTAGACCACAGCTCTATATTTAACTTTTACTTCTTTCCTTCTCAATAACAGGATTGGCAACTTGATGCATTAGATTGATGGACACACACTGAGCGTCAGCTCTATCGTCTACCAAGAAAGTCAAAGATCAAGCCGATTTATTGGAAGCACCCATAAAGATGAAGCTTTCTACTACGATTGTGCATTTTAATATCCGTTAGTTGCTTTCTCCCTTAGTTTTGTTTCGCTTTGATCAGCGGCCTTAGTGTTGTTTGTCCCACATTTTCATAAATTCATTTCCTATTTTAGCAATAACCTTTTGTGCAAAGTTAATTTCATTTGTGCAAAGTTAATTTCCATGCAACATCTATCGAGATTTATAGGTGATGTCGAAGCACGTGCCCGTCGCTAGTAGTTTAAAAAGAAAACGAAGAGAGAATATTTTAACAAAATTAAAGAATTTTCTCCCACTTTCCTTCTTAATTATTTTTCTCTCCCCTTGTTTTCTTTCCTTCTTTTACACCCCTTGTTATTTTCTTGTTCACAATATCAAAACAGACCGTAAATTCACCCTTTGTTCCGTTGTCACGTTTTTTCTAGCTGCCTCGTGACATTCTCTCTCGAGCCTTCACCGAACCCTCTACAGCACTTGTCGCACTCCATTTATATCCTACCGGGAGAAACGAAAAAAACCGACCGGAGACATGGCTCTAACCCACCGATCTCCAAATCTCCTAAAACCTCTCGCCGCCACCGCCTCCCTCTCCGTCATCACCCAACCCCTCCGCCGCCCTTTCTCCACCGACGACACCACCCCCATCACCGTCGAGACCAGCGTCCCCTTCACCGGCCACAAATGCGACCCTCCGTCTCGAACCGTCGAGACCACGCCCAAGGAGCTCATGACCTTCTTTCGAGACATGGCGACGATGCGGCGGATGGAGATCGCCGCCGACTCGCTCTACAAGGCTAAGCTGATACGGGGATTCTGCCACCTCTACGATGGCCAAGAGGCGGTCGCTGTCGGCATGGAGGCGGCGATTACTAAGAAGGATTGCATTATCACGGCTTATCGGGATCACTGCCTCTTCCTTGGTCGTGGTGGAACCCTGGTGGAGTCGTTTGCGGAGTTGATGGGACGACAGGCTGGATGTTCTAAGGGCAAGGTAAACGGAATCCTTATGTGGCTATTCGTCTTAATTACGGAGAATGAATACTAGTAACAAAGACGGACTGAGGAACAGATGACTAGTAGGGCTGCAAACGAATCAAACGAACCGAGCTGTTGTGGCTTGGCTAGGCTGACTCATTTACTAATCTTGCCGAGCTCGATTTTTAGGCTCGTGTGTGGTAAATGAGTCGAGCTCAAACGCTTCAAAGGTCGGCTCGGCTCGAGAAAGCTCAGTCCGTTTGTATAGGCTCGTCTTGTATATCATGGGCTCATTTGTGTAAGCTTCGCTCAGCTCTTTTATAGAGGCTCAACGAGCCTGAGTTTTTATATGAGATGAACTCAGAAAATAGCCAATTGCCCTACCCGCTTTTCAAATTTCACTTAAATTATAATAGTTTTTTCCTTCTAAAAAATGTATAATCAATTCGCATGTCCAATGTCATTTTGAACAATTCAACATCTTCCCAAAGAGGAGTTTTGGAGAAAATAATGTTATTTTTACAGTACTTTGATAGAACCTTTAATAATAGGTTTAGTGGTATTTTTACTACGTATTGGTAAAATTAATTGTCTTTCGCGTGTCACAATTTTTTTAATATACGCTTCGTCCACCTATGCTCAGATTCTGCTTCCAGCCTTCCATCCCTGATACAAGAGATGAAAGGCTTTATGAAGCCCTTACTCAGTTTTTTACTCGAAATTTGAGTGAAAGCTTCACGCCAAAGTCGTGGGCTCTTCATTTGATTTTATCCCTCCGGTGGGCAAGCTCAGTAGGCATAGCTGTAAATTAGGAACACATGAGAGGGGGCTTAATTTAACGAAAGATTTAAGTCTCCGGTGAAAAGTAAAAACTAAAAACTTGAGCGTAACTCCATTTGATATATAAGACTGAATCATGGAGTGGGTGGAGAAACTTGTGCTGGAATTTTCAATCAAGTGAGGGCTGGAGATGCCCTGTATGCCTTGTTTTCCATCCATTTTCTGAACTCAAAAGGCCGGACTAACTGCTCATAAGTCGTACTTTCTCACTAGCTCCAAAATCGTTATCGTCGCGAACTCTGTTCAACAATACTTACATATAATATTTTATGATGTCATAGCTGTTATGGATGAGTGTGTATATTTGAAACCGTTACCTAATAGTATCCTAATCAACAATATTTGATAAATCTTTTGAAGTATATAACCATCCAATCATACATCTCTCTCTCCTTCACTTCGGCGGTTTATCTAAATAGTCTTATAGACATACTAAACGTACAAAATAATGGATATGTAGTCAACAAATGATCAAAATATATCCAACTTGAAAAGAACCAATATTATACTTAGTGACCAATTAGAATTATGTAGCAAAGAAATATTGCAATGCCATTTTTTTTTATCTTTCTCTTCTCTCATTATTTTTTAATTTCAGTATCTATGGTTGTGGGGTACTTGCTAGGTGTTCGAATGTGAGTTGATCAGGATGATGAGTGTTCAAACTTTGTTGAATTGGGTGTTCAAATGAGGGATAGAATGGAAATACATACTACTATGCACCCTAGAGAATTTCTAGAGTGTTCAACTGAATATACCCCCTCCTAAACGTGGAGCTGCCCCTGACTATCTACGTTTTCTAACCGTTAAGAGCTAGCAGCTCACTAACAACTAGCCCACTTCAAAGTGCTTCTCTTTAACTGCTTTTGAGTGGCTTGACTAATGCTGCATAATCTTCCTCCTTTACACGCTAGGGTGGGTCTATGCATTTCTACAAGAAGGACAGCGGGTTCTATGGAGGGCATGGGATTGTGGGGGCTCAGGTTCCTTTAGGTTGTGGATTGGCTTTTGCACAGAAGTACTCAAAAGAAGAGCATGTGACCTTTGCTTTGTATGGGGATGGGGCAGCGAATCAGGGGCAGTTGTTTGAGGCACTTAACATGGCTGCGCTTTGGGATCTCCCTGCAATTCTGGTTTGCGAAAACAATCATTGTACGGATTGGATAAGCTCAGTTGGATAATTTGACTGAATTCTGTTTGCCGTGTTTATGCATATGCTGGGGAATTTGATTGGGTTTGAAACGTTCTTTCAGATGGAATGGGGACAGCGGAATGGAGAGCAGCAAAGAGTTCGGCCTACTACAAGAGAGGGGATTTTGTTCCTGGGTTGAAGGTGACATTGATTTCCATATGCTTTAAGTTTATGCATGTTTTGGGCTGTTTAATAGATGGCTACAACCTGTATAGACTCTTTCGATGAATTGATACCAATTTGCTTGGGGACATTGCTTCTTGTAATTGTGGCATGCTCCTGCGCCCCATTTTATTGTGCAGTTGTACACTTTTTGATGTCCCAAATTATTTGTCCATTAGGACATCAAAATGAAAAATCAATGTTATTCCATTTTTGTCATTCTGTCTCCATTGACAATTGGACTTTTTGGATAGTTTTGTCCTAAAGCTAGATGGCATTTTTTGAATGTTAAATTTTGAGCAGTGTGTTGTGCTCATTAGTGAGATGCTCTCGACATGAATGAAGGAAGCATGGTAATGATCGCGGAAATTGATTTGGGTCTCTAGGCCTGGCCCCCTATTTGGGGGCATGTTTCTGCAGCAAAACGTTCATGTAGCTCCTCGGTTCTTGGAGGTTTAGGGGGGCCACTGTTTTAGTTGTATTCTGAGAGCAACCACTTTGTGCAAATATTGCCAAAGGTTAGATCTGTCTCCCATCATCCCCCGCCCATACCCCCTATGATTGGGGACTAGATGGGTTCTGTTATTGTTGTTGTAGATTTTGAGCAGTGTAATAATTATGCCCCCTCAAAAAGATGAAATGACCAAATAGAAGGGCAATTTGGGATGGAGGGAGTATCATTTGGAACATCAATGGGATACTCAGTTGCTTAGGATCGCTTCGAGAAAGAGACGCAAATTTCAGCCTCCTCAACTTACTTATATGCAAGGTTGTCAAAACAGGATATGTACTTCGTGTCTTTTTTCTTTTTCTTTTTTTTTTCATTTTGATCGTATCGAGAATCAAATTGGCCCTTTGTCGAGCCGTGAATCGAATCGTGACTTTTAGCAATTCATTCAGCGTTTCATTAATACATTGAGAAAAATATTTATGATTTTATATAATAAAGATACATAATAAAGAGACATTGTGAAATTGAAAAACATCATGCATTGGTTGTCCGGTGAATCAATGAATTAAACGAACAGTTACATTTCATGGAAAAGCTAACATTTTGGATAAAATGACCAAATAGGAGATGGTCTATTGCAGGGCGTTTCAGAATCTAAGTTTCAAATAGACACTAAATACATTGTTCATTAGAGATAGGTAGGGGTTGCCTTCCTGTTTAATATCTGTTTATGCATGTAAATTCAGTTTGTAGTGCATAGTCCAAGTAAATCGATCTCATAGTCTCGTGGTAGTGAATTGTGTCTTGAAGCAAGACAAGGGGAAGGTTTAGAAACTGTTGTTCTCTTTAGTCTTTCCAAACGTTTCTGTTTTCTTCAAATTCCACCTTGTCATTTAGTTCGAATTCTGAAACAGGTAGATGGAATGGATGCCCTTGCCGTGAAACAAGCGTGCAAGTTTGCCAAGGAGCACGCTTTGAAGAATGGACCCATTGTGAGTACACTTATCAGTTGTCTCTGCTCTAGTCTGTAGCTTCCGATATTCGAGTATCTAATGGAACCTGCATCCAATTTACTTGTTTGGGCCGATTCCTGTTTGTCAACATTTTAACTTTTGCATTTGCTGGGCTACGATATATTGTACTTGTTTTGAGTAGGCAAGATAATTGTTATTTGTTACAACAGAATAAAGCTTATTAAGAGTGATTTAGCATTAAAACCTCTAAATAATACATCGATCTTTATGGCCTCCAATCTCCATCCAGCCTCTCACCCCCATCATTGAATCTGACGCAGGATTGCTTCATTGGGATTTCTAAGGATTGTGATTTGCCAGAATGGGTTGTGGTTGTTACGAGAACACCACCAAAAACACACCAATTTTATCCCCTTTTTTTCCCAACCAAACCACATTAAGCCTTGTGTCCCAAATTCCCAACCAATTGGGGTCAGCTACATGATTCCTTTTTCTCCATCCAATTTGTTACGTTTCATGTTTTGAACAAGATCAAAGCCCATGTATGCCCCACTTTAGGGAGAAGTAAATAAATATGTGTCCATCTAGTGCTAGCGTGTTTCTTGTGTTGACCTTTTAGTGATGTGTATATAGTAGTGCTATCTGCAATAGACAAAGATGGACTGAAGGGAAGGGAAGAGAAAAAGAAGTCGAGAGATTTGGAGGTTTCAAGCCTAGTTCGAATTGTGTTTATTGGTGCTGCCCGTGTTTATTGGGTAATTCAGTTTCACTGGCATTATGGTAGTACTTGCGACATAGTTAGAATATAGGGAAGAAAATTGATTGGAAGATAGGAAAGATAAAGAAACAAACCTGGAAGTAGCAGGTGATGCCGTGATGGTACAAGATGACAAAGTCATCCTAGAAAAGGTAGGAAACTGGACAAACTATCTCTCTCCATTAGTTCCAAACACTTTCAACGGGATTGTCGACAAGTTTAGGATTGATTACAGCTTAAAAGTCCAGGGTTTAAATACTCACAGTTAATTTGTTGCAATGGTAAGACCCTAAGCCGTTTTGTTCTATTGTCTTGATGTTATGTAATTCCACCAGAATTGTATTAGTAAGATAGCAGGGGAGTAAGTGGACGTTGCAGAGGAGATGTAGCTTTGGTGCTTTCTAATGTTGACTGTCTCCGGGCTGTATTGGGTGTTCCCTTGGAACCTTCTCACCTATGTATCATTTTGTCTCGATTCGTCTTAACTTTAGGGATTGCAGCATGAGTTCTTCCAATGGAAATGAGTTGCGATTTAGGTGATTTAGTTCTTATTCCAAGAAATGGAGAGGACTAATTTTTTGTTTCGTTGTAATGTTGATCTTCAGATTCTTGAGATGGATACTTACAGGTATCACGGTCATTCTATGTCTGATCCAGGGAGCACCTACCGCACTCGTGACGAGATTACTGGTGTGAGACAGGTTGATATATTCTCAATAACACTCTCTCTGTGGATTGAACTTGCTATCTTGAGTTCTAGATGTCTTAAACTTTTGGGATATGTTATATATGCTTCCAGGAGCGTGATCCAATTGAAAGAATAAGAAAGCTGGTGCTATCCCATGAGTTAGCCACTGAAAAGGAGCTAAAGGTATTTAAAGTTAAACTTGATTTCTTATTTAAGATTAGATCTATGAAGTATTGACTATCCTAATTGCTTGCTGTATCCGGACATGCCATGTGGCGTGTCCAATAAATTAATAAATTTAATTATCTTTAAGCAGGGGATGAGGGGATACACTGAGCACACATCCAGGATACCCCCGTCTTAATTTAGACAAGGATGGAAACTTGGCTAGGATCAAATTGTAATATTGGAAGCTTATTTTGTGATATCCCAAAAATGTGAGGAAAAAAGTATGAATAAATGAGTTATGACCCAATAAAAACCTTCGTTCCACTTGTAATATTTAAAAAGGAAAAAAATGAGAATTGTTAAGAAATCACTTATTATTTTTGGCTATTTCCAGATAGAATTATCGTATGAATAATAACTAATACCTACACTAAGTCACTAATATATATACACATAATTGATGCCGTGGCACCTTTCATTTCTGTGTCCTCATTTATTTAGAATTGTTGTATCTTGTGTCTGTGTCTGTATCTACGTCCATTTCCATATCTTGCTTCTAAGAACCAATAATATCATAGTATGTTGAAAATTTAGTTTGTTATGGAAGGGTAGCTAGGTTTGGTTATTTAGTTATTATTTCTGGGATCTCGACATTTTTGGGGTTTGGTCTCAACCTGGTGTGTAGCAGCAACTGTATAACAGTGACTGTCTTGTTATCTTATTTATTTAATTACTTATTCATTGTGCAGGACATGGAGAAGGAGATTAGAAAAGAAGTAGATGAAGCCATCGCTAAAGCCAAGGTTAGAAACTTGTCGTGTTTACATTTTTTATTCCTGTAATAGGTCTGATGCAACCCCCTTGAAATCTAGCTCTTGGCAATCATTAATTATGGATGATATCTTCTATTTTCCTTGAATTTTCAGGAAAGCCCAATGCCAGATCCTTCTGAACTATTCACCAATGTTTATGTTAAAGGCTTTGGAGTCGAGGTAGGCTAGTTTTCCTCTTTGATATGTTAGTTGCGTAGTTTACCCTTATGGAATTGATAACTGAGTTGGAAAGTTGACATGGGTGACATAATCATTATGGCTTCACACAAAAGGCGATGAATGGGACATGTTTAGTTGCATGCATTGTCAACCTTTACCTCCTGCTCCTGCATATGAATCCTGTTTGATTTTTTGTTAGATTGATTCATTGTATATTGTAGACTAAAGCCAATGGAACAGGAATCAGAAAGAAAAGAAAAATCCATCTGTTAGTAAAGGTCCTGAATTCTTGTTTGCTTTCCTCTGCCAATCCAAATCCGGGAGACCCAACATAAAATGAAAGAAGGTTCAGAAGCAGAGTGTACTAGAGATAGAAGGTAACAGAAAGGTGTGTCAGAGGATATTGTGGTCATGATAGTGTGGCATTTGTTAGATAACATGCCCTACTTTTGAGTGACCGGTAGTTTTTGTGGGATGAGTATGAAACAATACTTAGGGACTATGGATAGGATCGGCAATACCTACAAAACACCATTGGAGTACAGCTGTTATGTTAGATTAGAACAGGATATATAGCATTGAGCAAGAGGTTTAAAAATTTTCATCTAGTGAAAGTCATCTTATCCAGTGGTATTTCATATCCCTGCCATTTTGAGTGATACATAATCTTTTGGGTTAGTTACCCCTTAAACTATCACATTTTATTGCTAAGAAGCCATAAAAGTTAATATATAGCAATGTCTCATTGAAAAAGAGATGTTGGTCATAAATTATTCATATATGCATGTCGTATCGCAATCTAACGCTTAAATCTTGACGGAAGAGTGACAGAGGGGCTAAATGATACTAAATAATAGATTAAGGGGGCAATGTGTAGGGTTTTTTAGATGGAGCAAGTAAAGTGAAAAGGGAGGTAATATGTAATTAACCAAATCTATTTTTCTTTTTTTTTGGTGAGCAAGGAAGGATACATAATCCAAAAAAGGAAATTTCTCAGTCAACGGCCAGCCAAACAAATCTTTCCAATCTGGCGGGAGATGCAAAACAAACTGGGGTGGCCCACATGGTTTTTTAATTGGTTGTCCCCTTATCCTGTTTAATCCACAATCAAATTGGCAGTGAGTCGAATTAATGACTAAACTCTGGTGTAATGCCGGTACTGTGTAAAATATGGTTTTTTGTATTGAAGAACAAATAAAAGGGGCGTCTCTTTTATGGGTTTTATGGGAAAACCTTACTTACCCTTTCGTCGTTTGGTGCTGATTATGTACTTGACTTTTAGAAATAACCATGTGGTTTGTGGACTAAAATCCACCACTAATTTCTATTCATGATAGTTGTTAAATTACTTTAATACCCTCATTTTCTTCCTTGCATTTATACTGTATGCATACACGTATAAAGCAGATACATATGTGAGCTTTGGCCAATTATCCTAAATTACTGAATGAAAGAGTGACCTTTGAAAACCGTGGTCAATGTTTAATGAAGGACGATTAATGGGAAAGGTAGGTGGCAATTCCAATCAATTTATTGGTTTAAAGCAGGCGACATGTGGGGGATCAAATACGAAAATTCCAACCAAATAAAACCCTCGTATATGATATTTAAGAAAGTAGAAAGAAAGAAGTGTAAATATACTTAAGAAAGTAGAAAGAAAGAAGTGTAAACTCCGTTGGGTTGCTTGTTTCTGTTAAGTTAGCAATTGTCCAAAAGCTGATGCTGTTTGGGTAATGAGTCCAAAAATGTATATCAAGCTATCCAATACTTTCCCCCAAAAATGTATATCAAGCTATCCGATACTTTCCCCCACATGCAATCTCAACTTGCACGTGAATCTGCAAATATCCATACATATTGTGAAAGAATGCAAAGGGGTAAAGGGATTTGAACGTAAGACCATTCTCATCATGAGCCAAGTTACTAATTGGCCCCAAAGCGTAAGCGGTTAGAAAATGAGAACGACTATGGGTACCAAAAAAGGGCTACAGAAATTTTACAGAGACGACGTGTGGGGCCCACTTATGGGAATGAAACTTGGAGTATTGGATCAACCACTTACTCATATCCAGTTGAGCTGAGTTTTAGCAAAGCCACTCGAAAAATTATTCTAAAATTAATTAATAGTTTGGATTAATCGTGTGGGACCTAAAAGTGGGCTCCACATACCGTTTGTACAATTTTGTACCCCCAACATCGGTACCCCTAGCATTAAGAAAATGGGCCCAACAATGTATATCAAGTTGTCTATCAATTTTCGGTTAGAATATGGATATAAGTAACAACTAATACCTATCAACATATATTTGTATTTTGTGTGTGTATTTACATATTGCCGCGTCCCCCGTCCCCCGTCACGCATGTGTCCCCATTTATTTAGAAGTGTTGTGCCAGGTGTTCGTGTCAGTGTCTCCATCTATTTTGGAGTTGCTGTGTCAGTATCCATATCCATGACTATGCCGGTTTCCATATCCATGCTTCAGAGTAGTACAAGGCCAAAGTATGAAAATTACCTTAAGTTTGATAGTTGATAGCATTGTCCCCAAAATGAAATAAATCCAGTCCAATAAAATTTTCAACCACACAAAGCCTATTGGCGTCCTTATTCTATTGAGGCTTTTTACTATAATTGAAATCAGAAGAGAACAGATGAATGAATCTCTGGTCATTTATAGTGAGTCAGTGACAAGAATATAATTGGCGTTTTGGTAATGAGGCTATTATGCAAAAGCTTTTAAACTTTAAAAGCCTTTAAAAGCGCACATCTACAACTATAAAGGTGCTGCTTGTTTTGTGAATAATGATGTCTGTGCATTAATTCAACCTCTGCAATTGATTTAAAAGAGTATTTTGAAATTGTCAAATCTATTAGGAATCGAAGATAGATTTGTCAAGTGCTTTCTATAATGATTTCTGTATTATTAATCTTTTGGTTTGTTTTTGTCGCTAACATATATTTCTTGAGCCGCTCCTCCTGTTGTCATTTTTAAATGTTGGGGGAGTAAGCTGCACATCGTCCAAACCTCAAAGCGGCCAAAGTGAAGTTTGCCCTTGGTAGATTTATAGTGGTGGCACTAACACAAATGGAATTGTTTTGTTTGGTGTATTAACGAGTAAGGAATTAATAAACTAGTTCTTGTCTCGATTTTTTTTGTTGTAGCCTTGTAGGTTTTAAGGATTAATTCCCAATGCCTATGTTTTTGTTGAAATTGTTCATTCTAAATGCCTAAGTTCACACAAATTGCTTTCGGGTGTTGTTGCAGGCATTTGGAGCGGATAGGAAAGAAGTCAGAGCTGCACTCCCTTGAGGCGGAATGGGGAAAAATTTCCAACCCTCCGCCTCGAGATTAAAAGAAGAGTTTTGAACATTTATTCTGAGTTGTAGTGTTCTTTTCACTTTTTGGGTACAGGAAAGGTTTTCTATTACTGGTATTGGGTACAATTTTGAGGATACGGTAATGTAGTATTTTTCGGGCCGCAGCTTATGTTTCACACTTCTTGCGTGCTTCTGGAGTCGTGGAATAATTTGAGTATGTAAATTGGGTTCCTGCTTGAATATATCATTGATTTTGTTTACGTTTTTCATGGTCTCTTCGAGATTTTTTTAGGACATAAACAGTAGTTTAGATTTGCTACACTCCCAAGCAGATACAGTCATACAGATATGGGTTACCTTGAACTTATTTTCTGGGCTTCTTTTCATGTGGTATTTTATTTATTTGTTCTTTTTAGCTTGCTGTATTCCAGTGATTTTGATGATTTGAGTGTCAATAGTATGAGATAATGATATATATCCAGCATGCCTTTTTCTTTTTTTCTTTTTTTCTTTCTACCATGGGCTATCAGATGCATCACAATTCACAAAGGATGGATCATTGTCGTGCGATCAAATTGCCTCGAACTTTTCCTGAATAATTGATAAAAGTATAACAGGACAATACAATCTCATGATTGTGTTCATTGTTTGATAAGGTAAGGAAATGATATTTATACATTGATATGCGGGGGAAATAACATTTTAATAGTTAAAAAAGTACTCTCCAATATCATGATATCAAGTATTAAAATAATCAAATAAAATGGAAGTACAAAAATTAAACACAAGTATATAGTTTTATTCTAGAGAGAGATGTAGCTTTATGTATTTTATGGTTTGCACAAGATTGGATATTGCATTCGCAAAGGGTAATTTAAAAGGCACACTAGTAATCCCGGACAAGTGAATTGCCATGCGGTGAATAGGGTATTGAAGGCACTTTGAACTTTGGAATAGTCTATATGGAGGCTATCCTACGGTTTTTGGAGGATACACATATGCTAATTTGATTACTAAGCAGGAGATCACTTGTCACTCAACAAGTGGAGTTCTAATCATTGATTATGTTAAGTTAAAACTTTGTCAATCCTTTCATAAAAGGTTTTGGAAGGGAGATGGATGGGGTGGAAAACATCAAAGGTGATGGGATCTTTGCCTGCTTAATTTAACTGCCACTCTTGGTGAAACTTAATAGAACTCTCAATCTCTTGACTTCAATAGATAACCTATAATGTGAAAACCATGTTAAATTACTAAGCTCTTAATAGATCTTTTACTGGTGTTGTTATAGGAGCAAGCATAGGAATGTACTTATATGAGTGTTGCTTCCTAGTGGTCACATGGGTTAGAACTTAGAGTTCTCATTAGGTCAAGATACTGACCCAAGGCCAGTGCACAGATCAACGGATTGGAATATTTACGATATTTTAAGGATTGTATGAGAAAAATGTTTTGTTGGTCACTGGAGGACCGCTAGTCTATTATGATAACCTGACTAGCTTTGAAGGGTTTTCATAAGTGAATGATTGAAATTGTGAGACATTATTTAATATGCATAAGCCTATTAGAGAACCATGAATACCTCTTCTCAATTTTCGAAAATGGTGGGTTGTTTTTGTAGAAATTTTCGAAGTAAATGACTAAATGGGTTTTGGTTTGGGGTTTTGAAAAACTTCCTTATTCCTTTGATCTTGTTTGCTTCTTATGTGGGTTTTGTCACATGTTTCTTAGATGGGAAAGTTTGAGCAAGAGTTTTCTAGTATGTTTACATTACTAGCGCGGCTCTAAAGGGACTAGGCTCCTATGGTGTGGCGCACCATTAATCCTGAAAGCCCGTGCTTTGCACCCATGGCTGGCACCCGCACCCGCGCGCCTGTACATGGCAATGGGATATGTACCGGCGGGGTCCATGAAGAACAATAGGGTCTGCCTTGAAAGGATGAAGGGGCAAAGGGTAACCTTCTCAAAGGTAACAAAAGTGAATGCAGGTTGAACCCATTTGATCCCGCCGAACAGGATATGCCCTCGGCATATGACGGCTCGGTCTGAATCTGGACAAATATCAAAAAGGAAGTTAAGCTCCACCAACCCAAGCGGTGGTTTTGAGTTTACATCCTTTGGGTGCGCGCTCGGTTGTTTTTCGGGAAGCCCATTGCTTGGATCGATAAACCCGCTAAGCATGCTCTTCTGGCCTACGGAATGACTTCCTTGCCGAGCACTCTACGTGTCAAGTCGGTTGATGTCGGTCTTGTAGCGCTCGGTAACTGGGCTCGGTAGAGGTGTGTCTGACAGACTGGCAGACCATTAACGGTGGCAGTCAACTACCATGCATGCTATGCCTGCAGGGACCATGTGGTTGACCGAGGAGTATTCCCAAATCAGTTGACCCTTCAGACTTATCAAGCATGACATCAGCCGAAGCGCTGCATCTGCAAAAGACATTCTTACCACACCAAGCGTCATCCTAGGTACGCACGGTGCGCGTAAGATACTTGGGAGACGTGATAGGCACGCTCTACTTCGCCAATAAATACGACTCTCACCTACCTCACTGAGGATCTCTCTCTACATTCAATACCCTCATAACTCACTCTCTTTAAGTTTCCAGTAAACTTCTCCTCCTTCGGTTACTTACTTAACCATTGTAAGTGCCTTCCTGGTCAACCACCGTTCGGGCTTGGCACTAACGTGGTTGTTCAGTGTGCAGGTCACCTTCTTAGGCAAGCAGCTAGGGTTACAGGAAGGTTCAATCAGCTTACCACCCTCCGTACTACACCAGAAAGATCAAAAAGGTTATTCCGGTGAAGCGCCTCCCGCAGGATATGTGTCCTGCAATTTGGCACTTTTGTCAATACACTTTGCACTTGCTATGTGGTCCCTCTTCTTATTGCTATGCCAAACAACTTGTTTTTTTTAGCTATAGTGTTTAGGATCTCTTGAGAATATGTCACTAGTGAAGATTTTTTTGATTTTTTATTTTTATTATTATTATTTATTTATTTTGAGAATTTGTCACTAGACGTTGCAATACCAGAATCCCAAATTAACCTTGTCCTCCATCATGCCCGAGAGCCTCTCCATGCACAAAACAAATAGAAAGGATAGAGGGTCCCCCTCTCTCACCCCTCTAGCTTGGAGAGAAGAAGTCAGAGGCTAGAACCAATGGTGGAGCACTCAAGTATCATCTTTTACAAGAGATTAAGACATTCGTGTTTTTTTCTGACTTGTTTGGCATTTTCTTGTGTGTATGAAATATGAATAACAAGTGTGCAAGTCTATTACCTAACTTTAATTGGTGTTCTAGTATAAAATGTACAAGTTTCAGTAATTGTGGCTCATGTTTATGCTTTTTATTCATTGTATTGGTCTCCCTTACTATTAATGAAAATACAACTACTTCTTAATAAAATACCACAACTTCTTAGGAATAATAAAAGAGAGAACATTCTTTACACCGCCGGTGTAAAACTCTTTTTTTCCACCACCACTTTTGTGGGCCTCATCATTAATTAAATATTGATCTGAACCGTTCATCTTGTAGGACCCACAAAATACTTCAGCCCAATAAAAAATCATCTTGATCGGACATCAACATGCATATCAAAATTTTGAATTTTGTTTTGTAAAATGGGTGGTCATAGATTATAAAGTTAAGTTGTCCTTGACTATCCATTTCGCCAAATGAAATTAAGAATTTCATATATCTATTGATGTCCGATCAAAATGATTTTTTGCAAGGATGCAATACTCTATATATGGGTCCTACAAGATGAACGGTTCAGATTAAAACAATAAATTTATGGTGAGACCCACATATGGCGGTGGTGGAAAAGGAAAATTTTACACCGGCGGTGTAAATAATGTTTTCTCATAATAAAAAGGAATTTTGGTAAGAGCCTAGGGTACCCAATATTCTCTCTCTTTGATATACCATCTCGAGAGCCTGGCACACCTAATATTCTCTCTTTCTTTCTTTTTTTTCTGCTGTAATATTTTATTTATTTATTTATTTATTTTTTGTTGGTAAAACCTACCACATATATTAGCACCAACATAAGCTGGAGAACCCTTTCAAAAAAAAAAAAAAACACGGAAGTGGGACCCTCTTTTGGTCGAAGCATTTAAAATTGCTATATACAGTATATGTGTACAACAAAAAGCACCCTCTGACTCTGACAGGTGAGTGGTCTTTAATACTTTGTGTGAGCAGAGTGCAGCTAATCAAAACCCTGTGGCCAGAGAATCCTATGCTTCCCCCCTATCTATACCTATCTAAATTTATTTTTTGGTACACCACCTTCCAAGTTATATATTCTTCATTAAACTGTGAATTTAAATTAATTTAAGGGAAATAAATTTTTAAATCCGTTTTTTAAGTGCATTCTGAAGTTGTATTCTATTGTTTTTTTTTTTGTTGTGTGTAATTTAAAGTAGTAGAAAATAGACAACTTCCCCCAACTCCCCAACCTCCACACATGTCCAAATTTATTTCTAGGTATTACACCTTCCCCCAGATGAATTTTGGACTCCGTTTGTTTTTATAGTTGTATTCCACTATTTGTCCTCTGTTTTTGGTTGGTGTAATTTGAAGTATGGAAATATAATTTTGAGTGCATTTATCAAAAAATAGAGTGCATAAATCATTCACCTAAATTTAAAAATCTACATTTCTTATTGTTTAGAATCTCAAATATTTTCTTCTTGGTATTTTTCTCGACATTTTGGAGGAAAATTAGCATAAGTCTGGACTATCGTCACCTTTTTTGTAAGAGGATTATTTTTGTTGTCAGTTAACATTTGTTTTAACTTTTTTTACAAGTAGCTGATTTTTTCAATTCGTTTAAACGAGAACAATCAGAAATGTAAAGAAATATAGTCGTCTACAAACAAATTCAAAGAAAAGACAAAACTTTGGAATATACTTTTCAAGAATTATTTCAACTTTTGGTGTAGTTTATTTTATTTTATTTTATTTTATTTTTCAGTTAAGAAAAATTGAAAAAACTAAAAATATTTAATTTTAAATTAATCAAATTTGATAAAGACAAGAAAAAACAAACAATTAATTTACACTATCCATCTCTTTTATTCTTTCATACTATGTTCTCTATTCTTGTGGTTTCCTTCTTGTTAACGAAATTGAGCTTTCATCCTTCGGATTTGGAGTTCTAACTTTATCGACTCTACAAGTATCTTTTGATTTTCTCTCTTAATTCCAAAAAAAAAAACACTTCGATCTTCCCCCAAACTGCAACCCATTTTGGGAATGGGTATCTTAATTTCAATATTCTACCAAAAAATGGCCAACCTATTCTTGTTGGAACTCTACCACAAGTCACCTATTCCTTATAATATTAGGAGTTCTTTACCAAACGAAGCACAAGCTGGAGACATAAATTTGGTAGCAGTATTAGATTAGTGGAAAGTTGGGGGCTCAGAATCTTAGGGCTAAACTATAAATTTAAAACATAAAACAACCACCAGCAACACCATATAATATAGGACTCAACAACAAAAAGATATTATATATAGGATTTGGAGTTCTATATTAATTTCAAATGGTAGAAAATCGAAAAGGGAGTTAGATAAGCTGGGCAACCAATATTAGATTCGATGATTGGCTATTTTAGACCAATAAAGCAAAAGGACTTTGTGTAGCTAGAGTTGAACTGGAATTTTGGACACATAAATCCAAGGGTAAAAATGCTTGAAAGTTTTCAGTGTGTTTTTTAATACAGTGAAACAGAGGAAACCAAAAATCTCTCTCTCCCTTTTGCTAACCTCCGCTCAATAAGTGGAGGAAAATATGTATATAATGACAAACTAGTTCGGATATTTATGCACACTTCATGAATAGTTATACTCTTTTCTCAGATATCTATGCATTTTTTACTTATTATCCTCTACCCTCTAACCTGAGGTTAGCATTTTCATTTCGCATGGTGGCAATTGCATCAACGGTCGTTAGTTCTCTTTGATTTAATTAAAAAAACCAAATACATAAACGAGAACAAAACAGTTGAAAACCCTCAATTTCTTGTTTGCCAATGGTACACAGAGATAAAGAAAGGTCTTCCAAATTCCAATGGTGGTTGGTGGAATAGTGCTTTGGTTAGAAGTGCATAATTATTCATTGCTTTTGGAGCAAGACCATGCGGTACTCCAAATGTGTTGTGATTGACAAATACCGCGAAATCCACAACTTTTGTATTGGTAAGTCGGGAAACAAATTCCTTATGATGTATTGTGATTGGTGTGGAGCATTACTATAAGCATCCAATAAGCTCTCGGAAGCCAGTTCAAAAAAAAAAAAAAAAAGCTCTCGGAAGAGGCTGTAGGTTTGTGACGGTGAGAGGAAAGTGATAAAGGTGTTAGAGCATCTTTATCTGGCTACCTAGAATAGCTTTTGAGTCAATATAGGGAATCAAACCCCCCCAAAACCTCAAAAAATCATACTACTCATCTCTTCTCACCAAATTGTTTTTGCTACAGTGACTACTCAAATTTGAGTAGTCACTGTACACTAACCTTTCCATTTTTTTTATTTTTTTTTCGTGTGGTGGGGTTTCATCCGGTACAAAGTGAGAGAAAAAACGTGGGTGGAAGTCTGGGAAACAGGGGAAGTGTGTGGGTTTCATTTGGTAAAGTACAATTGCACCCAATAAAAAAAGGATAAAGTAGAGAGAGAGAGAGAGAGAGCAACTCCCCTGTTGGGAGAATAGTTTTATAGGAAAAAGTTTTTGGGGTTAAATTTGATGTTTTTGATGGAGAGTCTAATTTTGTGAGTTTTTGGATAAATGATTTGCTAAATTATAAAAAGTGTTTTTGAAGTTAAATTTGGTGGTTTTTTTTTTTTTTTGTGAGGCTGATAAGGGTGCCCTTAGTGTGATTTTAGATATTAAAGGGGCTTGAGTGTGATGCTCATAAAGTCCAGGGGTGTTAGCGAAATTTATCAAGGGCTAAATCCATAACGGCGTAAAGGCTGTTAAAAGACCAACAGAGCACGTGATTCGCTGGCGACCGTAGTCGTAGCAGCCGTCAACATCAGTCACAGCTGGCCACATGATACGCACAGCTGGCGCTGCACTACTGGAAGTATGGAACGTCACCATTAATAAAGCCCCTCACCACAAGCTTTCAGCAGCAAGCAAAAAAGCACGCACTGCCAACTCACTCCTCTGGAATTCTTTGGCCAAAATTCACCTGGCCCGCTTTCCCTCTTTAGGGAACTCATACCATGCTAAAACCCAAAACAGTCCTGGATCCACTGTTGGCCGGGCACTCCGGTCTGCTATCTACAAAGGTCCCGACTACATGTGTCCATAAAATGTACAGAATATGCTCGGAGATACACTTTTGGGTCTCACATGAGTGATTCGAGCCGTTCATTATTCTTAAAACATTTTTCCGAGGGACTTTTTTTTATTGAAACGGTGGGATTTTTGTTCAGACACTTTTCACCGTCCGATTGAGCTGAAATTTTGTAGGACCCCTCGGAAAAATGTTTTAAGAATAATGAATGGTTCGGATCACTCGTTTGGGACCCAAAAGCGGGCCCCCGAGCATGCTCGGTACGTTTTCTAGACACCTCCTTCGGTAGCCATAAGTTTTTCCATCTACAAACGCGTCTCGTCCCGAGTTCAAAAACAGAACATGAAAAGTTTGTATCGTATAGCTTCCACCGCACACAGAACAAACTTGAAAAAATCACATTAATCGAACATCAACATTCCGCTGTATATTTTTAAAATCTCATTTGCCAAACGAGATTCACTTACTAATCAGGTGAGTTTTGACATAAAAAGCCAACTTAACTTTTTGTTTGTCTTTATTTGTTTTTTTTTTTGTTAGTTTTGCATCGATTTTTTGAGTATTATTGGTTCATCTTGGCAAGAGGAATCCAACAAGGTAAAAAATTATGACTAGAACTTTCAATTTTTTTTAATAAGATCGAAAAAAGTGTAAAAAATTGACTTTTGGCTTTTTTTTTTTGTCTTTATTCAAAAAAAATTATGATATAATCATAATTTTTACTTTTTTTATTCTTCTCGCCAAGACGAACCAATAATACACAAAAAATTGATGAAAAACTATAAAAACACGGAAAAAATCAAATAAAGACGAAAAAATAAGTTAGCTAACTTTTTAGGCCAAACCTCAACTCAATATCCGAATTTTTATTTTTATTTTTTCCGAGGTGGTTGAACAATGAACAGTTTAGATCATGTGACAGGCTCACATTGCTAGCACAGAAGCCTGCTGGTTCTTGTTTATTGATAGCCCAGAGCTGTCGGTAAGCTAAGAAAATGATTAGAAAAATACACCAGGATTATTATACTTTTCGCACTTTTACACTTTTTCAGATATTTTCACATTTTGTAACCTTAATAACTGCCTGTAGACAGTACAGTAAATTTTTTGGATTTGTAACTCTGCCTTGTACAGTGTTTTTAGCATTTTAGATAACACTGTTAACACCACAAAATTAGAATTCCATAACATTTTATGTCAAAAACAAATTTCAATCTTGGAGAATAAGTTTTGGGGCGCCCTTTCCACATGGCGTGTTAGCACTTTTAGTCATAATTATTTATTTTTCTGAGTCTTCTCGCTGAGACGAACTAATAGTCCACAAATATTTGACACAAAATTAACAAACGTGAAAAAAAAATTGAATAAAGACAAAACTCAAAATTTCAAGTAAATTATTTTGGGAAACTACCCCTTTTACACAATGCTGCAGCATATACGGAGACAAAAGGGTTCTAGGAAGAGTCGAAAGAACTGGTTTTATTTTTTATTTTTTCGTCGAAGTGATCGGGTTATTTCCTAAGAAAGTGATCGGGTTATTTCCTAAGAAAGTGATCCTCCCGAAAATAAATTAGAAGGTCCAATTCAAATATTTTCGGCCTTTTTTTTTATCCATTTTAACGATCCCATTTGTTCATATATTGGGGTTTGTCAAGCATGTCATTCAAGTCAAAACCACGTTGATAAGATATCGAAAGACTTTTATCTTGAGATAAACGAGATTAGTACGTTTTGCTCCGATGCTTTAATTTTTTTTCCTTCAAGGTAAATGGATTTTGAAATCATATGCACCGACAGATCTGCTCACGCGAGTTCCAAACTGTCAACTGTTTAAATCATCAAGATAGACCCGAGAAGAATAAAAAGCTAGAAGAAAACTAGTTTGTTCAGTCTATTTTCACGGATTGTAGATGATACCTCACAATTTCCTAATAACTGCTAAAGGAATATGAATTTTGAAATCATATGCATTGACACAGATGTGCTCGGCGAGTTCCAAACTTTAAACTTTTTAAATCAACAAAATAGACTCGAGAAATAAAAAGAGAAGAAAACTAGATTGTCAGGTCTATTTTCATGGATTGTAGATGATACCTCACCATTTCCTAATAATTGCTAAAGGAATATGGATTTTGAAATCATACGCACCGACACAGATGTGCTCGGCAAGTTCCAAACTGTAAACTTTTTAAATCATCAAAATAGACCCGAGAAGAATAAAAAGAAAAGCAAACTAGATTGTCCAGTCTATTTTCATGGATTGTAGATGATACCTCACCATTTTCTAATAACTGCTAAAGGAATATGGATTTTGAAATCATATGCACCGACAGATGTGATCGGCGAGTTCCAACCTGTAAACTGTTTAAATCATCAAAATAGACCCGAGAAGAATAACAAGAGAAGCAAACTATATTGTCCGGTCTATTTTCATGGATTGTAGACGATACCTCATCATTTCCTAATAACTGCTAGAGGCATCTTGGTTTTGAAATCATATGCACCGACACAGACGTGCTCAGCGAGTTCCAAACTGTAAACTATTTAAATCATCAAAATAGACCCGAAAAGAATAAAAAGAGAAGCAAACTATATTGTTCGGTCTATTTTCATGGATTGTAGATGATACCTCACCATTTTCCTAATAACTGCTAAAGGAATATGGATTTTGAAATCATATGCACCGACAGATGAGCTCGGCGAGTTCCAAACGATAAACTGTTTAAATCATCAAAATAGGCTCGATAAGAATAAACTAAAAGAGAAGCAAACTAGATTGATTGGTCTATTTTCATGGATTGTAGACGATACCTCACTATTTCCTAATAACTGCTCAAGGAATATGGAGGTGGAGAAAAGGGTGACAATAACCTTCCATGGAAAGCAAAGGTATTCTATAACTGAAGAGTGACCTTCCAGCTACCAATTACAATCAACTACTACAAATTAGTATTATACTTTTGTCCTACAAATAATACCCTCCACGTTTAATTGCCTTTTTAATTATTCCAAAGACAACGATTCCCCAACAAATATCCTTTGAATTAGTTTTTTTATTTTTTTAAGTCGTCAATTAAAGGTGGGTTTGGACAAGATTAATTAGTAGTCGAGGCAATTGATGTTAGTGGTGTTCAGTGATTTATATTTTTATTTTTTTGGTAAATATTCTAAGATTCATCCATTTGGACAAAATAAAATAAAAATAAGGACAATAAAGACACCTCTTCCGAACATTTTTTTTCATCTTTAACGTACAATTTTTTCCCTCTTTTATTTTTTCTTTTTTTGATTTATTAGATTCAAATAGTACGACATTAAGGACATCTTCTCAAATTTAGGGGAAACTGACCCTAAATAAGCTTCTTTTTGTTTTGTTTGTCCTAACCATCATTCTCGTTTAGGTATTAGCAGTGACTCGAAACTAATAATGTATTTCGATCGCCAACTTAACTAATGGGTCCAATTCATATAAAGCTTTGTCTTGAAAAATTTAATTGGGGGTTCTTGCTAATGGACGATGGAATTGGGTCAATTAATAGAATACTAAATATTGAATTGCATTTCTCTTTTTTCTCGATTTTTTGGGGATATAAAAAAGAAGCTAAAACTCATTCAAGCAGAGAAAAACCTGTAGTGTTGGAGTGTGCGCAATACGAGTTGTCCAAAGTGTTTTCAATGGTTCAAATTTCAAATATTATCTTTCATGTAAAATAATCTGGACTGCTGATTGTATGATAAGGTGGCTCATGTTGGAGTATAATCCCATAGTGCACCCGCACTATAGGATTCCTCTGTCCCAAAACTTGGATAACATCCTGTCATTATTAGTTAATCCTTGGGAAATGATAATGCAAAAATTATCTTTGTTTGTTCCAAAACTGTAGTGCATAAAAGACTTGTACCTTGTACATAGTACAAAGTTTTTAAGCACTACAATTTTGGCACAAACAAAAACAGTTTTGGCATTAATATCAATGTTAATGAGATTGATATCTTTGGCTTAATTTTTTGTTATTTTTTTAGGATTCTAGTTTTTTTTTCCCTCTCTTTCACTACTATATTCGGGACAAATATTTCAAAGTAAATTTTTGGTTCGACGAGAGAAATAAAGAAATAAAAGATATAGTTCTGAATTGAAAAAAAAAAATGAAAAGGGAGTACGATTTGCTCTTTTAATTTTTTCCCTTTTATAAGGATTATTTGTGACCAAAATTTTATGTTACAAATCCAAAAAATTTACTTTGTCACGAGTGAACTGGTCCTTCGTGCAGAAAAAAGGAAAAAGCATAAATAAAAGCTGGTCCATCCCATAAATAAAACACGCGCTCTCAATTGCGCGTGGAAGTAAAGTTTTTACAACGCTCAGTTTCCTTTGTCCCGCAATTACCAACGAACAATTTTGCTTCGTAACCACCGATGTGGTAGTCTAGTACTCTAGTGGCCAGGGTGTCACATACTTTCAGGAGAGGCTCGGTTTCAAGTCTTTTCGGTGACAAGAGATTGTGGGAGTACACATTTATATCCACTTGTATCTAAGTGGTGCCATGGTGATGGTCTGTCTTTACGGATAGTCAGGGACGAAGCCATGATTTTTACTTTTGTAGTGGCGAAAATATGTATTTAAAAAAATAAAAATACAAATTGCATATGAATATTTATCCACTCTACGAAAAACTATAATAACATAAAAACTTTGTGGTGGCGAGTCTATATAATTCGGGGAAAAAATTTTACTCCCTCCGTCTCAATTTAAATGTCCTCTACGGGAAATCGAGCTTTTCAATAAGTTAGAATTTATGCTCTAAGTTTCCAAAAGTAATCTTAAAAACTGTGAAGTCAATTAAATGTATTTAAATTGTTTATATTATTCAATATGAATCTCAAAAAATATGTAATATGGATTTTGTTTTATAGATTTCAATTAATTCTATTATACAAAATTTTCAAAATTATGAAAAATATTATATGTCGAAAGATATTGTCAATTTAAGAATGATATGAATATCAAAAACTGTCAAATCAATTAGGAATGAAAGAGTACTTTTTAGGGGTAAAATTGAAAGTTTGGTATGTTTTGATGATTATTTATAGAAAGTGGATATTTTTTTTTGGGACATCATAAAATAGAAATGTGGACATTTAAAATGGGACAGAGAGAGTATTTTCTATATAGTAATTGTATTTTTTGAAAACCTTGCGGTGGCGGCCGCCACCGCTTGTCCCCCCTGCCTCCATACTTGCGCATAGTATCTATAGCTTGAACCGGACATTCCACTATCAAATCGGGAGCCCCTACGGTCAAGCATAGGGCATTGTACGATTGATAATGACAAAACAAGTACAATTTTCAAACTACTTTGCAATTACTAATACTCCCCCGTCCCAATTTTATAGTCCTTTTTGGGAATTCGTGCCACTTTTCAAAGTGTTATATCTTATAATCTACAATGTTTTAGGTGATTTTGAACACTTTGTTTATTAGATTAAATCAAGATCTATCAAACAAGATCCATATTGCACATAAAATGTATTACCGATTGAAAGATATAATCGTTTTTTTATCCGGTTAGGATAGAACGAGAGACTATAAAATTGGGACGGAGGGAGTATCATAAAATGTCACGGCATGTATGGTATAGAGGGAGACTGGGGGTGGTGTGCATCCCCATGCATAACACTGTGTTGTGAAGCCCCATGGGGCACCCACGCTGGCATTTTTCCGACGATCAGAAACGTTCACCGCGTAGAGCTCGTTGAGTACTACAAGTATGCAAAAAATCAACTTGATCGGATATCTTTAAGTGCCTCATCGGAACACAAATAACTTAAAAAGTGGTTTTGATCCAGTGTTTGTATCCATTTGTATTCCATTTCTTTTCAAGGTATTTGTGTTTCGATGACGCACTTAAAGACATCTGATCGAGTTGATTTTTGGTACACTTGTAGTAGTAATCGACGAACTCTACGTGGTGAACATTTCCGGTTATCGAAACGAGGCTGGCACAGCCGCGCCATGGCTGCACAGCACGATGATGTGCATCCCATGCACAACACACCAAGGTCCGGTATAGAGTGGTAGGTCTTTACCATTATTGAACAGAAAGCAATTTTGGTTCGTACGGAGTACTATAAAGACTCCCCTCACCCACCCACCCACCCATCCATCCCATTCCGAGCCAAAGAGAGGAACAAGAGATTCATGCCATACCGACAAAATCCAGCTACAGAAATTTCCTCAATTTCTAAGCCACAGGATTTGTTTCATTTATTAAACTCCCTCCTCCATATTCGCCGTTAAGGAAACGTTAAACCGCGTTTTCCAAACCGTGTTATTCCCATTCCTGTACGTGTTGCACCCATACGTGTGTTGACCTTCCTTCTTCTACCCTTTTTTACACTCCAAAACCCAAACCCACAAATATATACTACTATGTAAAATCAAGATTCAGACTACAATACAAAAACCAAACCACCACAAACATTGTGGGGGTGGGTTTCTTGCAAAAAATGGTCTTCCGCCGGGGGTCAATCACCGCCACCGTCGCTCTCCTCTCTCTACTCCTCCTCCTATGGCCTTTGATGTGCCTCGCCATTCGTTCATTTCCCCCTGATTCCAGGCTCTCGAATACTATTTTCTCCCAATTCGCTGAGGCGCCGGAGTACCGCAACGGCGGCGAGTGCCCTCTCTCCTCCGGTAAGGAACCGGTACCGTCTTGCGACCGATCGCTCGTTCACATCGCGATGACTCTCGACTCCGAGTACCTCCGTGGGTCTGTGGCGGCTGTCCACTCCGTCCTCCGCCACGCCTCCTGCCCTGAGCACGTGTTCTTCCACTTCATCGCCGCCGAGTTCGACCCGGTGAGTCCTCGAGTCCTGACTCAACTCGTCCGATCCACCTTCCCTTCGTTGAACTTCAAGGTCTACATATTCCGGGAAGACACCGTCATAAACCTCATCTCGTCGTCAATCCGACAAGCGCTGGAAAACCCGTTGAATTACGCCCGGAACTACCTGGGCGACATACTCGACCCGTGTGTGAACCGGGTCATCTACCTCGACTCCGACATCATCCTCGTCGACGACATTCGGAAGCTCTGGAACATAACCCTGACCAAAAACCGGGTCATCGGAGCACCCGAGTACTGCCACGCCAACTTCACAAGCTACTTCACCGACAACTTCTGGTCCGACCCGGTTCTCTCCGGGGTATTCGGGTCAAGAACCCCGTGCTATTTCAACACGGGGGTGATGGTGATGGACCTGGAGAAATGGCGAGAGGGTAATTACCGGAGGAAAATCGAGAACTGGATGGAACTCCAGAGGAAGAGGAGGCTATACGAGTTGGGTTCATTGCCGCCGTTCCTGGTGGTGTTCGGCGGAGACGTGGAGCCGGTGGATCACCGTTGGAACCAGCACGGCCTAGGCGGGGACAACATCCAGGGGAGCTGCAGATCGCTGCACCCCGGTCCGGTTAGCTTGTTGCATTGGAGCGGTAAAGGGAAGCCGTGGGTCCGGCTCGACGAGAAGAGACCGTGCCCGTTGGATCATCTGTGGGAGCCGTACGATCTGTACAGGCCCAACCGGGACCGGTTCAGGCCTTCTTCTCATCACCTGCCGTTGGTCTTGTCCGGTTCGAATTCGATTGGATACTCGAATTATTTCGTTTGATTTTTATTTTTTTGGGGCGATACATACAGAGATTCTTGAGACATTCTTTGATATACTCCTTGCTAGCTGTGTACAGACTGTGTAGGGGAATTTATTATTTTTTGTACTTTTTTTATTTTCTCAATTTCCAATTCATTTTCTGGGACTATCAACATGTGGTTGAGTCTATTCATTTTTCGTAAATGGATCCTATACAGTTTTTCCTTTTGGAAAAATAAATAAATTGGTTTATTTTTTTTTGTCTATATTTAAATTTTTTTCGCAGTTGTTAGTTATTTTTTTTATTGAACTTTTTTTTAAAAATTGATCATGATTTTATACTTTCTAGATTTATCTCATGAACCAATAATCCATAAAAAAATCAACGAAAAGCTAACAAATGTGATTTTTTTTTTAATAAAGACCAAACAAATAAACTGGTTGGTTTATTTTGCAGGACTCCGATCGTCTTGTTTCGATTGCTGACTTATTTCTTTTCTGTAATTCTTTTTTCACGTGGGAATTGCTATATTATTATTCCCTCCGTTTGATTTTATTTGCCCATTTTCAATAATCATGTCAATTTTCAATCGTTTATATCTTTTGGTTTGAATTTCAAAAAATATGTAATAGGAATATTATTTGATAGTCTTGTTTTTAAATTACAAAAACAACATAAATTGAGAGATATATAAACAAGTTAAGGCGTATCATGAAAATAAATAGGACAAAAAAATTGAGACGGAGAGAATAGTTTTTTTTTTTTTTTCATATTGGTAATAAGATTTGATAGACGATAGTGTTTTCGCACTCCGCAAATCACTGTGTGCATGCCAGAAATGGATTGCAAAAATCAATTGCATAGAGGGATTGATTTTCACGTTTTATTTTTTTAAGTGCATAAAGTAATTTGTGGATATATTTTTCTTAATTTTCCCTTAAATGTCTATTCCCAAAATTGTTTTCAATCCTGGATTCTCATCATCCAATAATAAAGGAAATAAATTTGCTTTATGAAATTCACATTACCTAAAATAAATAAGGTAATAAATCGGGTGGAGATTTTCAAAAGTGACAAACCGGATGGCTTTTACTGTTTCCAAATCGTTTTAATGTTACAATCCTTGTTGGAGGCTTCGAGCACTTTGACGAAGTTATGATTGAATTGATGACAATGATTTTATTCAAAGCCAAGATAAAATTATAGCATACCACCAATAACAATATATATGGTAAGAGAGCCACGCAAAGGCTATTCTAATCCGGTCGCTAGATTTTCTCTTTACACGATTGATCACGGTTTAATTTTTAGAGTTGAGTTGCAAGAACGTAATGACCTTGTTCGTTTCACAGTTTAGTTTTTGTTTTAATTTTAGTTTTGATGACATCATCATTTCCCTCATTTCTCTCTCTATCTCTCTCCACTCATTACATCTTATGACATCATCAAAACTAAACTAAACTATATAACCAAACACAACCAATATCTTTTGAATCCACTAGTTCCGACGTGCATGGCTTGCAATTAACTAGACCGGAAAAGAAATTAGTCGATATGTGTGTAAGCTGACTTGGATACTAGATAAGAGAAAAGATTGTGAAGAAAGTATCCACTATCCACCTCACTTTGCTTCATTGCTTTTTTTTTTTTTTTTTTTAAAAAGAGAGAAAAAACTTCATTGATAATATGAAAGTCCAAGACATAAATCCCAGGCGGAGACGATGCCCTTGTTTGTTTTGGGTTTCAAGACCCGGTTTTTTCAATTATTATCCAATTATTAATTTTTTCAAATATTATTCTCATTTTTCTCTCTATCTCTCTCTAATCATTAACTTCTATTTTTAATTATTATCCATATTTCTCCCTCCAATCATTACAAAAAACCAAAACTCATAAACTCAAACCAAACACAACCGACTAAACCCAAACAACAAAAAGCCAACCAATATGCGAATCCCAAAAAGATTGCAAAACACAACACATAGAACACAACAAGAAATAAATGGATCCGGGGTGTCGGTGTGCGGCCCTGTAGTTCGCATCCGAATTGTCCAATGGTTCGGATTTTAAAGGCTGTGTTTGGTTAGATAGTTTAGTTTAGTTTTATGATATCAGCAGGTGTAATGAGTGGAGAGAGATAGAGAGAGAAATGAGAGAAATGATAATGTCATCAAAACTAAAACTAAAACTAAACAGGAAAACGAACAAGGCCAAAAAGATTCTTCTAAACTCTTTGATAAAACAACCTTTTTTAAATTCAAACCGTTCAAAATACTTTTAGAAAATCCAAATACAATGTACTATAGGATTCCAAACCCGAAATACACATCACCAATTGCTTCATTGCTTACGCGAGTGGGTTTTGGAGTTGTTTTCAATCACTTTAGGAATTCTTACGTCTCACATATGCTTGCCTTGCCCGAATACTTTTATGTGGCCAGCTGTCCCTTATTGGCCTTTTCAAATTTGACTTCTAATTTCCTTACACATTGTTGCTACACTGTATGACGTGGGTGCTAGCTAAGTTGGTTGGCATCATACATTCATATAATACCATATACAGTGGCGGTTCCAGAAATTTTGATTAGGGTGTTCAAAAATTACCTTAACTTTATTGGATTTATTAACCAGTCATATATACACAAAATTTTATATATTAATGTGAATAATGGGAACAAATAATAAAAAAATACATAGGATGTCACAATGACATTTTCTTAGGTGAATTTTATATTTAGGCCAAACAACATTAAATAGGCACATAAACATTAGTTTTTACTGTAGGAAATTGTAGCGAATAGGTTTACATTTTTTTTTTTTTGGACACATGCTCTCGTTTTGTAGATACAAAGTTGATTGTTGTTCAAAGAAAAGGCAGAACACAAAATCAATACCAATAGACATTTTTTTCTCTATCTATTTTTAAAATTTTTATCATTAAGAGTATGTATTTTTTTTTTAGCTAATATATTAGGTCTTCGATTATGAATTTCATGGATCAATGAATAGTCACAGTGAAGGATTAAGTGCTCAAACAAACCCAAGATAATTAGATTATTACATGTGTTAGAAAATACAAAACAGTTTAGCTTGTTCAATTGACCATTTATGGAAAGCTATGGAGCCGCCTATGGCTTTTAATTGGGTTGTTTACACTGGATTGGTTTTTGGGCTGATTGTTTGCTGCTAGTTGGTCAAACTTTTTGGGTTAGGTGTTCAAATATTTATGCGCAGGATGTTCAAATTTTTTTTGTCTGAGTGTTCAAAAAAGGGATAAACTAAAATAAAACCTAAAAAATTACATGTATTCTAAACTAATTTTTTTTTTTTAGGGTGTTCAAGTGACCACCCAAACTCCTATATGGAGCCGCCTATGCATCTATTATAGTATTGCAGAATGGTTTTTTGTGAGGAGCAACGATGCGACAAGTGTCATGTAGTGATTGGACCACAATTTGTTTTTGTTTGTTTTATGACTACAAATATCTATTGTTAATCAATCTTTGATTTATGGTAAAAAATTTGAATTTGGAAAACTTTCAAAATGGAATCATCATTTGAAAAGCATTGGATAGGCATCCCATCACTTGATTTGGACACCCAAAAGGCAAAGTAAAGATCCAAGCCTCTGAATATCACTATTATAATACAAAAAAGATTAATTCGAGAATGCTTTTCTATGAATGGTAGGCAGAATATATGGAATATCATAGGTGGAATCTATGATTGATTAATTATAATAAGTTAGGAAATGTTGACAAGTTAATTTCCTAGAGTCCATGATTAATTTACGTATCTTAAGAGGAGAAGATATATACCATATTGTAATTGAATTCATACATATACGAATCAATACAAGTACATCAAAATTGAAATTGACCCATTCCTGTAACTTCAAATTTCTTTGATCATTTCTTTTTAATTTTGTTAGTTTGTAGTTGTCTTCATTTATACCTTGTTATTATTATTTGATGATTGTTGTATTTCCTCTAAAATAGCAGTAATCGAAATTTTCACTCCCTTTTTTGTTTACCCAAGATTGAAACAATATAATGCAATCAATTGGTTATGGGTGCTCTTCTCCTCTTCAAAGCGTCATTTAGCATTGATAGTACCATGAAAGCATGATGGGGTACGTTTCATTAAAGGTCTGATCGTCTTTCACTCATTGTGTTTTAGAGTTAATGTTTTCTTTTTATTTTTATATACCTTTTTATGGTGCACCTCTTTTTTGTTCATTTTTACTATAATATATGCAGAGTAAGTGCTTAATTTTGTTTAGTCTCATTTAGTTGTATTAGATAGTCGATCATAGTGGAAATATTCTGATACTTGGAGAACATTAATAGGAAGAACACTAATTAATGCAAATTGTAAAAATGTACATTCTTCGGCTGTTTCTAGATGGGAATTACTAGCAACTAATTAATGCAAATTAGCATTACAAAGGTAAAATTAGAGATTCCATGGATCATTTTTCACTCTCCTCTCAACTTAGTCTACATCTAATATAGTATTGCAACATGATTTTTCGCGAGGAGGGCTCTCATCGCGACAAGTGGCAGGGAAATAATTGGTTTGTTGTATAGAATTTTCAGCGAAGCATATGACATAATCATATGCATCAAAGATACTATGTTATAAGTCTTTTCTAAATTTGAAAGCCAGAAATCTTGCTTTTAATTGATTGGCTTAGCAATAAAGTTGAACTAATTTTTGAAAAAAATGAGGAGATATGGTAACCTGTTTTTTAAAAAAGAATGAGAAATATCTAGAAAGATTTGAATATATATATATATAGGTTCCACTTCTCCTCCGGACTTCCGCACCTCCGTGATCCGAGCATTTTTTTGACGATCCGAACGTCCAATGTGTTCAGAAGGTGTTTTCACGGGTCCACACGGGAAATCTCCAAAAAAAAATACCGGGAAGGGCTTGATCCAAGCAGTTTTTCGCAAAACTGTAAATATACAGTTTTTGCAAAAAAAACTGCTTGGATCAAGCCCTTCCCGGTATTTTTTTTAAGATTTCCCGCGTAGACCCTGAAAAACACCTTTGAAACACATTGGACGGTTCGGATTTTCCAAAAACAATTTTTTTAACTGAAAAAAATGGGATTTTCCTTCAATCCGGGAGTCCGGATAGGAAAATCCCCGTATATATATATATGGCATTCTGATTAGTTATTATAATTTTCTTATTTATGTTTGACATCACAAACTTATTCAAAACAAATCCCAAACCTGTATATACCAAAAAAATGAGAAATTTTAAGAATTTAAAATTTTCAATATCCTCAGACATCCTTTCGATCGTCAAGTCTCCCGCTTGCAATTGCCCAGAACAACCACATCAATGAGATTATGAAGGACTACAAAATGTTATTCTCTCAACCAAATTGCTAACGACAGGAAGATAACTCACATGTTGTTTTGGTTATTTAATTAACTAATGTTGACTGTCTACTATCTAGGATATGTTATTGTCCATTCATTGAAGTATTCCGAATGAACTTGCTTTGTGAGGTTACTTTTTAGATATTTTGTTAAATTACAATTTTTATTTTTATTTTTTTAATTTTTTTTTGTAGAGGTGTTGAATGATTTATGGAATTCGGCATGGGTTTTCTGCTAGTATACCATTATGCTTGAGAATAAGAGTCAAATGTTACCAACAATTAACATTTTTTGCATGTTGAAAAACACACACCATTTGGCTGATAAAAGGATTTGACTGGAAGAGAATATTAGCCAACACGATAGCATTTGTAATAGGGAGCCAAATCTCCGGCCAAAACCAAAAATTGACTTGCAGGCCATTTCGCATATTCCAACGGCAAGCCAAAATGACCCGGGCCATTTATTTGGCTGTGATTGGATGTGATTTTATGATTTGTGATGTGGGAATGATCCAACGACTACAAATCAGATTGGCCAAAAAATAGCTATGGTACACTTGGAATAATTTCGTCAAAATTTGACAAAATCACACTGTAACAACAAGCCAAGTCTAGTTTTTGGCTCCCAAAAATTAACCACTAGATGCTCTTATGACCTATGCCTTTAGACTCATTCCGTTGGGGTGTTCTACTAACAAATTTTTTTTTTCTTTCCAAAACCGAGATAGGTCATTATCTTACAATACATCACATAAAAATGAGTCTAAATGCATAGAACAGGGAAAAAATGTTTCGATTATGTTATGTTTGACTAATAGACTTTCATATAATGGTCGCTATTTATCGAGCTAAAATAGGTGGTTATAATCTTGGTATATATATTTCTTTTGTAATTATAATTATGCTTATAATTGGCTTTTGATTAGGGTGTTTCCTTTTCTTAATTCCTTTTCTTAATAGCACGTTTTTTTTTTTTGGGTGCAAATAGGGTATGGGTGACGTGGTGCTCCTTCGGCACATCCGAGCCATCAAAAAATGCATCGGATGGCTCAGATAAAAACACACTTTTTATTTTTATTTTTTTTATTTTTTAAAATCCGGACCGCATTTTCAATACAGACCGTTGATTGCATTATTGGACGGCCCGGATGTGCCGAGAGGGTACCATGGGTACCCTCCCCGTACTCAAAATTTTCTCGTGATTTTGAGAATGTGATCCTTACCATAAAACAGGAAAAGAAGGTTGTGTTTGGTTTGGTTTTGAGTTTTGGTTTTTGTACTGATTAGAGGGAGAAATAGGTATAATAATTAAAAAATAGGTATTAATGATTGGAGAGAGATAGAGAGAAAAATAAATAAAAAATTTAAAAATAGGGGTAATAATTAAATACAAATTGAGAAAATTGGTTTTTGGAAACCAAACCAAACAAGGCCGAAATGTTTCAGTTATGTTATGTTTGACTAATAGACTTCCATATAATTGAATTTATTACTTTCCTTATGTTTCGGTTATGCTATGTTTGACTATAGACTTCCATATAATTGAATTTATTACTTCCTTTATCGAGCTAAAATAGGTGGTTATAATCTTGGTATATATATTTCTTTTGTAATTATGCTTATAATTGGCTTTTGATTAGAGTGTTTCCTTTTCTTAATTCCTTTTCTTAATAGCATGGGTTTTTTTTTGGGTGCAAATAGAGTATCGGTGACGTGGTGCCCCTTCGGCACATCCGAGCCATCAAAAAATGCATCAGATGGTTCGGATTAAAACATACTTTTTATTTTCTTTCCTATTTTTTAAAAATCCGGATGGTATTTTCAATCCAGACCGTTGATTGCATAATTGGACGGCTCGGATGTGCCGAGAGGGTACCACGTAGTACCCTCCCCATACCCAAAATTTTCTTGTTATTTTGCAAATGTGATCCTACCATAAAACAGGAAAAGAATGTTTCGGTTATGTTATGTTTGACTAATTAGACTTCCATATAATTGAATTTATTACTTTCCTTTAACTCGGGATAGAATTAAATAATTGATTGTTTTTTGGATTTAAAAAATGACCTTTGATTTTCAATCACCATTTAGGACTTTGCCAATTGCTTAAAAAGTGCAAAGAATTGGGGGACACATGGCCAGCTCAAGAAGCTCCATTCACCAAAAGTCATCCTGCAATACTAATATAGACTATCATGAAACCCGTGCTATGCACGGGAAAATTAATAATTTTGATAGTTAAAATATATACACAAATAAATTAAAGGATTGATCTATGTATCCCTAATATAGCCAAAGCCACCGGGTTTCGCTAGATTAGGGTGTTCATTGGTACTTTTCCTCTTTCCCCCATAGTTTTTTCAGTTTTCTTTTTTCTCCAACAATCTTGCCCCCCTGCTTCTTTATCTTGTTTTAACTGTAAGCTAGACAAAAATCAGTCAAGTAAAACTTATTGCTGAATTATCCCAAAGACACTTCACCCACAACTTCAATAGCAACAATAGTAGATGACGCATAGTAGATAAAAATATGAGGGCTTGCAATGGCTAGTGCGAAACCTAAAATTGAACATTGATGTATAGAAAATCATTCTTAACCTGTCTATTTTTGTAGAATCATAGTAGCTTTTTAAAATTATGAATTATTTGTTGATTTCACGTGAAATTCATAAATTATCAGATTATTAGTTAGATTATCTCAAGTTTGTAGAAATTTCAACTTTTATATAAATATAGACGAATAGACATTGCTCGCTTAAGATTTGGGAGGGAGAATCAGGCTGTTTATATTCCCTTTTGAAACTAATATTAAATTTCAACATCTGTCAATTTGTACATTTTTCGTCATCTCTAATGTGAGTTAATGAGATACGTTTGTCAATCATGTACTATTACAACTAAAACAATAATTTTTTGACATCTTTTCAAGCTAGGAGTATGCAAATAACAATCATAACAAATATTCAAGGTCGGGGGAGTACAAAAGAAAATCTACAATTATCATGTATTCAATTGAAAACTCTACCAAAATTTTGCCCTAAGGAGAATTTTTGGCAAACAAATTCAAAGTGAATGGTACATAGAGTTATGGAGCATAAAAGACCATATGAGGTTTTGTGGAATATACTAATTGAGATGTAGTATTTGGAAATTACCCGATTGATTTTTTCCTTTGCTTCTCTATTCCTAATCAGCAAATTTTGCTTGAAATTTGAAGTTAGTCAATGAATTGTTTCCTTTACAATAACCCGATTTGGCATTGTTACCCTCTTTGGATGAGCTACCTTCTACAATAGGATTTTTTTTTCTAAATTATTTGTTTACGATTAATTATCTTGCACTGAATCAAGCATTGACACTTGTCTCTCCCATGGTCCTCCTCGCGAAAACCCATTTTGCAATGTTAGTGGGTAAAAATTGGCAGCAATCCAGAAGAAGAAGTGTTATAAAATGTGAACCATTTTTGTCTAATCCTAATAGCTTGAGAATCCTCATTCTATTTTGGAATCCATGGCTAGTGATAAATCATAATTTTCAACATTTCATGGATGATTTTCTTGTTTACAATCACTATGATTATGATGATCATGCGTTTTTATTCATACTTGTGAACAAATGAGTCTAATTTTTTTTACATTCAAAATCTATTTTTTGGTTCTAAATCTATTTCCTTTACATACGCAGTAGCCTTAAGTTCAATATATGCAAGCTAAGTTAAACAAATCTATAATACGGCCATACGGGACAACATACTAATTAGGCGTTATCTTCTTACGTGCTGACGTCGAAGAGAAATATGAGATTAAATACGGCTCCGGAGCTAGCACAGACAATACCCTGGAAAGAGGTGAAAAATAATTAGTTTATGGTACTCACTTCATTTTGAAGCACAATACAATCACTTCAAAACAATGTATCAAAGTTCAACATGCGTAGGTTAATGAAAAATTAAAAAAGGATATAAGCAACATTTAAAAATTTGGCCATGCAGATTTATTAGACCCCAAAACAGTTAGTTTAAAAAAGTTATTTACAACAATCTGTGTGGAAAAAAATATCGGCAAAGAGATCATTGGTTTCTTGTATAAGAGAAGAGGTGATGAAACACGATCAGGAGACCATCTATCAATGAAATTGGGAAGATGGTGATATGGTGGAGGATTGAAGAAATAAATTAGTTGTAGGTGGAGTTACTTTTACCATAAATTGTTCAAATTTTGAATTCGAATTTTTAATTTCAACACAAATAAATTATCCTCTCCAGTTAGAATTGTAATATAGATTTAGGGAGTCCGGTTCTCATCCGGGATAGCTACGGTCCGGGATTGTCCGGACGAGGTATTTCCCGATCAAATTTTGATGATCGGATCCATCCAATGTGTTTAAAACGTGTTTTTAAGGGTCCCCACGAGAAATCATCAAAAAAAAAATACTGGGAAGGGCTTCATCTGAGCAGTTTTCGATTAAATACAGTTTTTATCAAAAAGTGTGCGGATGAAGCCCTTCCCGGTATTTTTTTTTTATGATTTCTCGTGGGGACCCTTAAAAACACGTTTTAAACACATTGGGCGGTTCCGATCATCAAAATTTGATCGGGAAATGAAAAGTGTGGATGGTGTGGATGGTAAGAGTAGTGGATGAGAACATTGGTGTAGAGTTAGGTATCTAATAAACATGGCCATGTTTATCCGCTCAAGAATTGGCATTCCTATCAATTACTACCATTTACAAATTAAAATTCCAATCAGTCATTGGTATTGCTATTAGATAGGATATTATAAATTAAAATTCCAAATATCAAATAGTAATGTAGGAAATGATGAACATGATATTTGTATTGTTTTCCATGTTTGGAAATTTTATCCCACAAATCATTGGTTTGATAATTAAAAGATTTAATTTGAACATTTAACAAAAGGATAATCAAGTAATTTCCTTACACATTAACCTCGCTGTATTGATGCCACTTGTCGCAACCTCGTCTCTCCTTGCGAAAAGTCATTATGCTATAATATATAAGATATATAAGATTTTCCTTTCATTTACGATAATGACACTCTGAGTCGCATAGCGTTTTAACTAAAATAACTTATTCATGCGTATTCATGTGTTTATGTTTTTATGCCCATAATTTTTTTTCTTGATTTCCATTTCAAATTGTTTTCTGATCTTTTTACAATATGAGTAATACATAGTTTATCATTCTATGACAAATTTGAAAAGTTAGAACTAAAAAATGTTTTTATAATATCGATTTTTTAAATATCTATAGGAATATGACCTACTAAGCTAAAAGGACCGGAGATGTCTGTAATCCCCCTCCTTACAATTTCAACTAAATCTTGTCCCTAACTTTTTATCTACACCAAAATGCAAAAATAGTAAAATACCAACAATATCTTCATAATTAATAAAGCTTTCTTTCATTTTGTATTTTTTTTATTTTCTGAATTCTTTCTCAGATTCAGAAAATAAGTCATCTTGACGAGAGGAGTCTAAAAAAAAAAAAATTACGACTAAAATAAAATAAAAATCCATAAAGACCAAAACAATTTGAAACTAGTGTTTTTTACTTTAGTTTCATCTTATTTAAATTTTTTTTTTAACTTCGGTCCGCATTTTTATATTTTATGATTCCTCTAATCAAGATGAATTATAAATCTAACAAATTACGACAAAAAGTTAAACAATAAATTACGAAAAAAATTAAATAATTCATACAATTATCAAAATTTAGGAAGAATCACTTGTCTTCAAGCTATAGACAACTGGTTCAAAATAGTAAAAATATCGTTTAGTGAATAGGGAGAACAGGTCCTAAGATTAAGAGAATGGATACAAGGCTGTCTATATTCAAGGGAGTAGCTTATTACAAAAGTAATCCTCTTTGTCCTGGAAGCAAGGTTTTAAATAGCGCTAGCAAATGCATAACGATAACAATAATAATATTTGTGCGATGGTATATAGCAAGAGGATTAAATGGTACGTAGTGAAAATCGAGGGTAGCAGACTAGCAATGATGAATTTTGTAAAATTATTTTAAGCCCAAAGCAATAAAAATAATCATAGCGGTCACGTATTAGCAGTTAGAGTAGTGAAGTGGACAAAAAAACAAATACAAATCAATACGTATCGAGGATCAACTGCTGCACATACAAACTTTTTATCGCCAATATTTAAGACATTGGCCTAATAGTCTTAAGATTCAATTGTTTCATTAAAGTTCCAGGAACTACCACGTTATTTCGAAGTGAAGTTTCACTTATTTTCCCCCAAAAAGAACAGCAAAAACCATGTCACTTTCGTTATCAAATTAATTTCTGGCCTTGCAATCACTACAACAAAATTCACGTATCGCGACGAATAAGTTTCGTCTCTAAAACATCAAATTTCCTCGCCAAACGAATTGGCGAGAAAAAAATTTGTCGCCCGTTTTCCTCGACTAAAGGTCGTCGCAGAAGAAATCTTAGCGAGGAAAAATATATTTCCTCGCCTATTTTGACCATTTGGCGACGAAATATTGTTTTCCTCGCCTATTCGGAACATTTGCTTTCCTCGCCTATTCGGAACAACTAGCGACGAAAAATATATTTCCTCGCCTATTTTGACAATTGGCGACGAAATATTGTTTTCCTCGCCTATTCGGAACATTTGCTTTCCTCGCCTATTCGGAACAACTAGCGACAAAATTTGTTTTTCCTCGCCCATGAGGAACAATTGGCGAGGAAATTTATCCTCACCTATTCTGCCCAATTGGCGAGGAATATTTTCCTCGCCTAAAACCCCTGAAACTAAAAAAATCTTAATTCATTACCCAGCTCCTCCGCTTCCGCTGGGAATCGAACCAGCGACCTTCCCTACAATAACACACCACCCTTCCCCCACACCAACTTCCTTTTCAACTTTGCATATATAAACCTTTTGTACTTGTTTTCACCTCTCTAATTTTTTTTTAAAAATCTTTCTGTCTAATTTTAGTCCCTTTGTAATATGTTTCTTTAAACTTTTTCTTAAATCTCTTATTGTTATTTTCTCTTACCCAACCCTTCCACCACACCAACTTCATTTTCAATGCAAAGTTCTACAACTTTTAATATATAAACCATTTTTATTTCTTTTCACCTCTCTATTTTTTTTTAAATCTTCTTGTCTAATTTTAGTCCATTTGTAGTTTTTCTTTAAACTTTTTCTTAAATCTTTTATTGTTATTTGCTTTTACTGAAGTTTTTAAATTCTAGCCCGAGCTCGAACCTGCGACCCTGCCTTTGCAAGTCCATACACCTATCCATCACGCCACTCTCCGATTCAAGCATCAATGTCAAAAAATTTCTATTATTTTGTTTATCTCCACTTTGAAGATCTTTGTGCATGAACTCTCTGATTCCAAATTGCAAATCTTTCAACTGCAAACTCGGGATCCATGCCCGGTCCTTTCTTTTCAGTTCATATTGTTGTTACGAGTTCTTTAAAGTATTTTAATTTATTCAGATAATAACCTTTATGAAAATATTAATGTCTCAAGAATTCTTTGATTTTGTAAATTTCGTTTACTATAAAAGAAAATTGAAAACTTGTGAACTTAAAAAGTACATCGTTTGATAAACTGGCATAAAAAAACTCTTTTACGAGTCTTTTGAGTTCTCTTCAACCATTTTCCTCGAGAGCTCAGGCGGGCTCCTATGCGCCTATTGTTTAATCTCTCAACTACTCAAGGTACATTTTGCTTTTGACTATTGTATTCTCTACATAATCTTTGGAATTATTAGCTTTGCTTTTTTTTTTTTTTGTCGTAATTTCATAACTCAATTTTATAACTTCTCTTTTTGATCGCTTTTTGATTTTCAGGCAACAATGATGGCTTCAGTCCCAAGATGCGTGATGAGTTTTTTTTGAGAATACTGAAGTTGATGATTATGTGCCTGGAGTTATTATTATTATTTGTTTATCACATCTTAGAACTTTCGGAATTTATGTTTCAATTATTGATGATTATGTGCCTAGAGTTGTTGAATTTGTTGAAATTATTGATGATTATTGGATTTGGGTTGATTACGATGTCACTTTTTGGTCATGAGTACTCTTACCTTTTAATATTAGTGTGGCGTCGGTTTTTATTAAGAGCAAGTGGATCGATATGAAAAAATCAAAAACATGGCAAGAGAATAGATTCGGGGGTAGTTTTGTAAAGTAAAATGATGGTGAAAAGTTATTGTCACGCCCTGGATTTTCAATAATAAATAAATATCTTCTCAAATGAACGTCGTTACAAACTTTACATATATGTCCGAAGATTACCTCACAATATTCTGTATTTATAATAAATGATAACACTAAATTCGGCACCCAGATCCCATATGATGACATGTCTTAAAATATTACATTCTTTAAAAGTGTAAAGTTACAATGCTTCAAATAACTCTTCATGCCATGTTCTAACTATGTCATGCACATCAAGCACTCCATCTCATGCTCCAAGTAGTACCTGAAAACAACAAGGATGAGCATTCACTTTGCCCAGTGGAAGTTTCTTTAATAAGTTTGTTTTTTTTTTTACGAGATATAATAGAAGTGATGAATAATCGAATTCAATGTCCACAACTAGTCTTAAGACACAATACCCTACTTTACCTTTTAGCATAACAACACTTCACATACTACTTATTCACTCCATACAACATTAATTTTAGACTATAAACTCTCGTACTTTCATCTCTCCGTACAACCCATCACTATGTTATCACTAAATCATTCTCTGTGTGTTTCCTCGAAATACAATTAACCTGATTCAACAACCCTCATACTAAACCATCTTCAAAATACCATATCGTTTATTTCAACCAAGTAACCATTTTCCTTCATTCTTTCCAATCCCTCAGTAAAACACAATTTCAACATCCTTCATTCACTCAAGCATATTCAATTATCCTCCATCAAGTTCATCAAGCATGTCCGTCGACCCATGCCAATCAATGTCATATATGAATATAGCATTCACCACGTGTCCATTGTACAACATAATATTTTGCATATAATCACAAGAATATCCATGGAATCCATATAACTCCTAATACCATCATTATAGTCCTCTAGAGATTCAACAAAGGCCCAGAGTGATGTTTAAGGTCGCCACAATTAGTCGTAGAGTCGGAGTTCACCAAAACTTCAAAATCGGAATAAAATTTAACAATCAGGCTATCAGAAACTGGCAATAATTTTCTATAGGTTCAAAGTTTTATCCCAGTACCACAACCATTAAGAGAAGACTTTCAGTACATCAACATCAATATAAAATTTGTCTCATTCGAAGTCCGGATGACCAAGATATACTTGTTTGAAGTTACACGAAAACAACCCAAAATTCCGGTTTCAACAGGTACACCAACTTCAATAAAAAACTGTTGTTTTCTAGAAGAAATTAAGGCACAACCCTTATATACTTTTGATGGTATATGAATCTAGTTTCGAAATAAAAAGGCGAATTGAAGTTTCAAGCTTCCTAGACAAAAAGATAGTCATTCCCTTAAGGTGCGACAGTGCTATCTACACAGTGAATTCACTACCACGGTCCGATAAAGCATTTTTCATACACTCTATACTTTGAATTAATTTCCGAAAATTTTACAAGATTTAGTAAACACAAGAACAAACCTACAACAAAAATATCAGAAATTCACAAGCCTTTTAGGTACTTCGAATAATTTTGGCGAAACACAGATTCGAGCAGGAACAATAGCAGAACAGGTTCGTGTTCGAAAATCTATTAAAAATAGCATACTCAATATTTTTCAATGATTCCAACGCCCAAACATTGCTAACTTATCAAGGTTTAAGACCCATGAGGACCCGTAATCAATAAACTTACTAACTACAACAAAATTCACGAAATACACAGCTCCTGTAATCTGCCCAGATTTTCAGATTCTCAGAACACAGTTTGGTACGAGAGTTATTTAAAAATAACCACTTTGTATATTACTCCAATTTTTGGACACGATCTAGTATACTCATATATGAACATCACATAAAAATTTCAGAAAATAAAGAAACGATTTACTAAGTCTAAGACACCAAGAACCAAAGACCAAGAACACAGATTCAGCCTGACAGTTAAACAGAGTACAGCTCGGTGCGGGATTTTTCTAGTCTTCATTTCAAGGAATTTGGATCTAAAACTTTTACACAGCATATACAACTCTTAGGGGAACATCCCAGAAAATCTTCGTACTATTTGAAGATGTATAAACCTGTCTAAAAATTCGTGGATGTAGAGTACGAAATCAAACATTTTCAGTGACAAATATTCTAGAACACAAAACATGTGGAGAGGATGAAGAAACCCCTACCTCAATGGGTTTTGAGCAAAACCCAACAAACCCTAGCTTCCTCACTTGTAACCCACCGAAAATCAGCCCCTTTCCCGAGCTCCCTTGCGCGATTTAGGCTCCTAAACACTGGATACTCGAAGAATTTGAAGTGGTTTGACAAGGTTTTCAGAGTTTGGGTTTAATTTGGGGAGAAATGTAGAGAAAGAGGGGGAGCCGAACCATGGGGGAGAGGGCTGGGTATTCACCTAGTAGGGAAGAGGAGAAATGACCTCTCTAATTTTTTTCTATTTATACTCCCCAAACCCTAATCACACCACAAACCCCTGAAGTTCCAATGTATTACAAAACAAGCACAAGACTCACCAATTTCTCGCATTAACCCACACATCGACATATATTAAAAAATATATATATTCACACAACTCCGTTTTGTTTCCCTTTTTTTTATTTTCTTCTTCCTCTTTTTTTTTTTTTTTTTTTAAAAAATTTTCCGGGTCTTCACAGTTATGGGGGTAGAAGAGGGCATATAAGTCATTCAATGATAACTTGAAATTAATGTTTTGGCACCAACAATTTGGGTTTTGGCATTATCATTCCCCATTTCTAATGAGAAAAAGTGAATGAGGAGAACTAGAGAGAAAAATAGTTTCATTTTTATCATTACTAGAAAATGTAAAAAAATATTTTGCTAATAATGTCTTATAATATTAGTGAGCTACTAAAGTTGTTAATTATATCTTACCATTGGAATAATACAACACATCTATATCAAAATTTAAATAGTTCTAGAAAAGGTGTGGAAATATTTCGTCACCTAACATTAACATTTGGTGACGAAACAAAATTTCCTCGCCTATTCTGAACAATTGGCGAGGAAACTAGCATTTCCTCGCCAAATCTTAGCTTTTTTGCGAGGAAAGATAATTTCGTCGCAAAATGGGTACCCTTTAGCGAGGAAATATGCATTTTCTCGCCAAATCTTAGCTTTTTGACGAGGAAATATAATTTTTTCGCCAATGTTAGCTTTTTTGGCGAGGAAAGATAATTTCGTCGTCAATCTTTGATTTTTGGCGAGGAAATGTTCATTTCCTCGCCAAATCTTAGTTTTTGGGAGAGGAAAGATAATTTCGTCGGCATAGTGTACTCTTTGCTGACGAAATCGATTTCCTCGCCAGCTTTCGTCGCCATAGTTACTTTTTGTTGTAGTGAATTAAACATGAAACATGTACATTAAATTTTTAAAAACAGCTGCATGGTATTATGGATTCCCTACACTGACACATGCTCACATGGCTCTGAAATTAATGTGTTCTCTGGCTAAAAATAAACAGCTAGATTTGGAGACAATCCTTGGAATCAGATCCTAAGATCTTGACTGTTTTCTTCAAGTATAGGATCAGATATAAATAGATCATGTGTTAGATATTATGCGTATTTTAAATTGAACGCTGCTACGTGCACAGATGGGTGTGCACCGACGGCGTCGGGGACGCCGTTGTGGGTCCCAAACGGTCGATCCGAGCCGTTCAATCTTCTCAAAATCAAATTCCGAGTGGGCCAACGCGGGAATCGAGGCAATCAGACTGCTGTATGAGCTCGATCCAAAACTACCCCATTTCGATCAAAAAAATTTGAACGAAATGGGGTAGTTTTGGATCGAGCTCATACAGCCGTCCGATTGCCTCGATTCCCGCGTAGGCCCACTCGGAATTTGATTTTGAGAAGGATGAACGGCTCGGATCGACCGTTTGGGACCCACAACAGTGTCCCCGATGCCGTCGGTGCAACACGGTCGGTTCCCATATCTTTACCGTTTTAAATTCGACATGAGAGATTTTCCATTGTATCGGTTTCAGGGGCGGAGCTATGTAGTGGCCCGGGGTGCCCGGCCCCCGAATTTCATATTTCGGAGTATATTTTTCATGTTTTTGATAGATATTTTTTTAGAAAAATTATAAAACTTTAAAAATAATTGACAAGTAAGAACAATTTTCATTTCGAAAACACTAAATTATAATGAATGATACCGTGCGATAATAATACTGCGGTTGTCGAATGATATAATAACAACAATAGTCGAAATTAATTTTTTAATTTACCAAAACCAACCCATAAAACTCGAATGACTGGATTTAGTCAAGATTTCTTTCACAATTCGGCCTCCTCTGACTTCGATTCTTGACTCCGCCATTGACCGGTTTATTATTGTAGAGGGCTTGAATTTTCTAAAAGAGAACGAGGTTTCCTTCTGCTAACTTGTTAATTTGTCTATTGTAATTTTGTTTTTAGTGTTTATTGTTGTAATATCACAACGTATGTAGATAGTTTTTGTGTACTTTTTGTGGGTTGCTCTGCAAGGGATCCGAAGAGTTCCCATTATCTGTTTGGATCTATGAAAAAAAGGAAAAACGAAAAGAGACTTGACTTACGAATGGATACTTTCTAAGAAACTTGGCATCCAAGGTATACAATGTTGACAATATTAGCATGAAAGGGGATAGATGGAGATGACTTAAAGATTGTTCAAGCGCGTTATTGTTTGCCATTTTATTACAATGATATATATTCCTCCTTACGTTTTGTTTTTTGATATTATGTTGTTCGGGTCAGCTTTCGCATACCTTGTCTAATCAATTTCTATTGCATTTGATATGCGCGTATTATGTTGACATAGAGGATACGACAAGTCGATCATATGCAATCCCAATGAGATTCGGTCTTACTAGCTTAATGAAAACAAAGACAAACCGAATACAATAAATAAAATTAAGTTTCAAGTCGAGAAATGCTACAAACACAGATAGATGTATACAAATTCGGACACAGATAAATCTAAAACCGTCTGACAAATGGAGCACCCAAATACATTTGTGATATGTGCAAATCCATCTGTCCATAGTATTTTTGTTTCAAGTCTTTCTGCATCCAGGGTACAATTATCACCCTCCAAGGTTCTTCCTAATTCTAGCCATGTCTTGGCCACTAATTTGAAATGCCTTTTCCAGAACAGCATTTGGGATAGCCGGTTTCGTGGCGAATGTCACGAGCGAAGCGATTTGTGCACCGGGGTTCTGGCTATTGAGCCCGGACACGGCTAGTGCTGGATTCACGGGGTCCATATTGTACAAAAAATGAACCAAACCCTTGGGGAACACAAACGAGTCTCCCTGTCTCAAGTTTTGTGTGTAAAGGAAATTAGAAGTGTTGATAAACCCCACGAGAATCGAGCCCTGGAGGCATATGGTCACTTCAGATGCCCGCGGGTGGGAGTGAGGTGGCACGATCCCATTGGCTGCCAGGTCGACTCGAGCCATGGTCAAGCCCTGTGTGTTGACACCGGGGAGGTTTACGGCGTTAGTTAGAGTGACGTTGAACCCGAACAAGTTGGCCGCATTGCCTTGTTTGGACAGGGCTGAGGTTGTGAAGTGGGAAGGGAGCGTTATCGATTGGTTGAGGCACGGTGCGCCATTTATGGAGAGGGATTGAGGTTTTTTACCGTCCGCTATGCAATAATCTTGGAGTGGGTCCGGGTCGGGTTTAACGAGTCCCGAAAAAAGAGCTAGTATGAGGAAGAATTGGATTGAGAAAGATTGGGGGTTCATAATTGGATTTATCAAGGTGAAACAAAATAGAACTTGGGGTTTTCTGTATTATATAGATCATGTAACGGGACTATTTAATTCCATGACCAATATTGATGTGGCAGGTGCTGGAGTAACTTAAGAGCATTACAGGATTAAGAAACAAGGCAAGTTATGGTCTTAAAAGGGGTTTTTTACTTGTTTGGATTTAGACCCGAAATTGAGATAAAGTGGAATTGTAATCTGGTAAGGCAATATTTGACCGATAAAATCAGCCATCGCCTGCTTAGCTAGAATATACGCCGGTGAACCTTCGAGATTCTACAAAAAAAAGTTAGATAGCAACGAATTTGAGCTAAAAATGAGTTTTGTGTGGTATTTTCTGTGTGTTAGTAAAGTTGTTTTCGATCCAGATCAACTTTTCACGCCCGCGGGGGCATTTTCTGTGTGTTAGTAAAGTTGTTTTCGATCTAAATACAAGTGTAGTGAGCTCGGCCAACAGTCCGGATTATCTTACACTTTAAATAAACATTTTTACATATAATTTAAGGTCCACTTATTCGAATTGTCGATCACTGATCGAATGGCCGAGCTGAGCTCACTATACCTTGTAGGGAGTTCGGCTCACTATAGGGCCCCTGCTTCCCTTTCTATGCTAGTTTGTTGTTCAAAAAAAAAAAAATTGCATTTGAAAAAAAAACTTTATATTCTAGTCTTTTTAGATTTCGCTTTTAACCTTTTCTACTATTTATTTTTTTATTTTGGCTTCATGTGGAAAACCCAGAAATTGAGAATTTATCAAAACTAATGTGAAATGAAATATATTCAAAAACATTTTATGAACCATGGGTGGTTTGGGTTAAAAGTGGATTATGGTTTTTTCGTTTTTTCGTTTCGTCTTTATTGAATTTTTTTTTGCATTTGTTAGTTTCGGGTCAAGATTTTGTGGTTTCTGGATTCCTCTCGACGAGACGAATCTAACAAGTATAAATTTATGATCAAAACTCAATTTTTTTTGAATAAAGCCAAAATAGGTGGATTATTGGCCAATAATCCACCTATTTTGGCTTTATTCAAAAAAATATTTGGTTTGACCATAAATTTATACTTGTTAGATTTGTCTCGTCGAGAGGAATAAAAAAACCACAAAATCTTGACCCGAAACTAACAAATGCAAAAAAAAAATTGTTTAAAGACGAAACGAAAAAACCAAAAAACCATAATCCACTTTTAACCAAAACCACCCCTTAATCAAAACCCACCTGATTTGGACCGTTCAAGAGTTGATGAGCAAGTAGGCCCACTTAAAAGAAACATTGGCCTCACAGGACTTCTGTACCAGATGATCTGGGCCATGTCTTTATAGCCTAATAACACTGTCCAGCACAAATCATGAGAAAATTATTCCATGCTCTGTCACCACTGGTCTAATGGGCCCCATTGCTGAACACAAACAAAAATGATTTTGAGGTGAGGTTTGGCCTAAAAAGTTAGCTGATTTAAGGGGAGTTCTTGAATGAATTATTTGATTTTATTATCTTTGATTTTATTATCATATTTTACGAATAGATTTTATCACACTAGATTTTATCAACCATTTTTGAAACTCATAGTGGTCCACAACTATTTTATCACCTAGATTTTATCTATTAGGAAAATAAAGTGATTTTATCACCCCTCCACAACTAAAATCAACTTTCTCATTTTATCTCATAAAATCCATTCAAGAACTCCCCCTTATTTTTTTCGTCTTTATTTGATTTTTTGTTCGTGTTTTTTACTTTTTCATCAATTTTTTGTATATTACTGGTTCGTCTAGGCGAGAGGAATCAAAAAGGTAAAAAATTATGATTAGATCATAATTTTTTTTTGAATAAAGACAAAAATAAGCCAAAAAGTCAGCTTTTTACACTTTTTTTCGATCTTATTAAAAAAATTGAAAGTTCTAGTCATAAACTTTTATCTTGTTGGATTCCTCTCGCCAAGACGAACCAATAATACTAAAAAAATAGATGCAAAACTAACAAACGCAAAAAAAAAAAATCAAATAAAGACAAAATAAAAAATTAAGTTGGCTTTTTATGTCAAACCTCACCTGAATAACCACAGTGCTTAATTATTTACTTTGTTAATTTTAATAAATCACCATCCATAAATGTAAGGGGGAGTTCTTGAATGGATTATTTGATTTTATCATCATCTTTTACTAATAGATTTTATCACACTAGATTTTATCAACCATTTTTGAAACTCATAGTGGTCCACAACTATTTTATCACTTAGATTTTATCTATTGGGAAAATAAGGTGATTTTATCACCCCTAAAAAAAACACCAACTAAAATCAACTTTCCCATTTTATCTCATAAAATCCATTCAAGAACTTCCCCAGGGGGAGTTCTTGAATGGATTATTTGATTTTATCATCTTTGATTTTATTATCATCTTTTACGAATAGATTTTATCAACCATTTTTGAAACTCATAGTGGTCCACAACTATTTTATCACCTAGATTTTATCTATTGGGAAAACGAGGTGATTTTATCACCCCTCCATAAAACACCAACTAAATCAACTTTCCCATTTTATCTCATAAAATCCATTCAAGAACTCCCCCAAAAGCAAATAAGCTAAGACATAGAATAATTTTTTTAATGGAACATTATGATCCCAATCGATTACATAATCATAGATGTGGGGTCAGTTGACCCCGTAAAAAATTTAAAATTTTTAATTGCTTCGGTATGAACGTCTCATAAATTAAAAAATTAATCGGTTAAGAAAACAACATTAACTACTTGTTATATATTATGCGGGTATTTTTTACTAAGTCAAGATAGAGTTGTTTAGAAGAATTTGAATGTTTTCTCTATGATTAATATAAATTGTACGAGATGACATTATATGTTATTTACTGTTGTATATAGACCCATAGATTAGCTATTTCATATCATACGTCTATCTTTTGATTGATTTTGATGGATGTACGAGTAATTTAATCGTTTCGTGAGATTCATTATTTTCTGTTCCATATTAATATTGTTTGGTTCGTTCCGTCAATATTGACCAATGCTTGAAGTTAACCACTTTATTTATAATATTCCTTTTTTATTAGTCATATTCAAGAAAATTGTGAGAAGCAAATTATCCTTGGAATGAATGGATAATATAATTTTTTCCCTTCATTTTCTTATAAATGGACTCTAAAATTTTCTTGTAATACGTAAAGGTATAGATAATATAAAGCACACTACAACACATATTTTAAAGTGTATTAATGAAATCATTAGAATAATCCTACTAACAATATAAAGTACTAGAGCCAGTGTAATGATACAATGCTGCGAAATAGTAGAAGAAATACCACAATACCGTGTGGTGTGAGCCAAACTATGGGTACACCATTTGTTGTCTTGTGTACACATAATGTATCCTACCCCATGGGACCCGTTTTGGAGTCACACACTAGTGATTGAAGCCATTTAATTTATTTTACCTATTATTTTATGGATCATGCAAAAAAATCAACTCATTTGAATCTCGATAAATACTTGATCGATTTATTCAAATTTTTCCCTAATTAATTCAAGGATGAAAATTGATCAAGCACGTGCCGATAGCAGAGTGACTTAATTTTTTATGACGACTCTTAAAAGTATATTTGAATTGAATTAAACGACTCCAATCATTTAGTATTGGGGACCCCAAAATGAATTCTACAGTGGTGTACATTTGGTGTCTTGTCCAATGATGTACCTTTTTTTTTATTTTTTATTTTTACATTGTTACTATACACAACTAAATGACTTTTTTCAGTTTGAATAAAGTCTTCTATTGATGGCCCACTTGGCTGATAATAAGGCAAGGAAAAAAAATACACACTTCAGTGTATTTTTTTCACTTACATATATATTTTTACATATTCCTATACATTTTTCACACATTTTAATTTAGTAATTAAACCTTAACGCGAGCCAGTAGGCTGATTTTAGAATTTTTCTTTAAATAAAACCTGTGTGCTACTCTAGCATTTTTTGATTTGTACGACTGAATTTTTTTTCCAAATCATGAGTTTTGATTTTTTTTTTTTAAATCTAATATGAGTTTTCACGAGTCACAAACAAAAAGTCATATATATATACACACACTAAACTTCCAATCCACACCCTTAAAGTATGGACTTCGTCCACACCTCATTGATCCCGATCAAATTTTTATGATCTGAACCGTTCAATGTGTTTAAAATGTGTTTTTAAGGGTCTCCGCGAGAAATGAGCAACAAAAAAAAAAAAACGGGGAGGGCTTGATCCGAGCAATTTTTCATAAAAACTGTATATGTACAATTTTATGAAAAACTACTCGGACCAAGCCTTTCCCGGTATTTTTTTTGGCTCATTTCTTGCGGGGACCCTTAAAAATACGTTTTAAACACATTGGACGGTTCGGATAGTCAAGATTTGGTCCGGAACTATGAGGTCCGTACGGAGTCCGTAACTTAAGAGTGTGGATCGGAAGGGAATTGTATATATATATATATATATATATATCAGAAATCTTCTAGTCCAAACCCTCCCGTAAATAAGAAAAAATGATTTTTTTTTGGTTTTGCAAATTATTTTTGGAAAATCTGAACCGTCCAATGTGTTCAGAAGGTGTTTTTAAGGGTCCACGGAAGAAATCTTCAAAAAAAAAATACCGGGAAGGGCTTGATCCAAACAGTTTTTCGCAAAAATTGTATTTTTACAGTTTTGCGAAAATTGCTTGGATCAAGCCCTTCCCGGTATTTTTTTTTGAAGATTTTCCGCATGGACCCTTGAAAACACTTTCTGAACACATTGGACGGATCGGATTGTCAAAAAAATGCTCGGATCATGGAGGTCCGGAAGTCCGGAGGAGAAGTGGAACCTACACACACACACACACAATACACACACCCACCCACGTACATATATAAGCAATTTTAATCAAAACCCACCTGACTTGGACCGTTCAAGAGTTGATGAGCAAGTAGGCCCACTTAAAAGAAACATTGGCCTCACAGGACTTCTGTACCAGATGATCTGGGCCATGTCTCTATAGCCTAATAACAGTGTCCAGCACAAATCATGAGAAAATTATTCTATGCACTGTAACCACTGGTCTATGGGCCCCATTGATAAACACAACAAAATGATTTTGAAAAATTCACAGTGCTTAATTATTTACTTTGTTATTTTAATAAATCACCATCTACAAATGTAAAAGCAAATAAGCTAAGAAACTAACGGTTATCAAACACTTTTAATTTATTTTATGTACTTTTCTATTTTCTTATTATTAAGCAAAATGAAATAAAACAATAAGTTAGCCAACCAAATAGGGCCTAAGAGATTATTATGGGCTCTAAAGATATGTTCAAATTTCTCATATAATCATATGACCTTTGCGCCTATTAGCCTATTAAATTTTGGGTACATAGACAGACATAGAATAATTTTTAAAACGGAGCGCTATGATCCCAAGTGATTTCATAATCATATGTGTGGGGTTAGTTGACCCTGTAAAAAAATTAAAGCACACTAGAACATATATTTGAAAGTGCATTAATGAAATCATTAGAACGCAATTTTTTTTATCGAAAGAGGTTTAAGATTGTGAATAATCCTACTAATAAAATAAAGTACTGGAGCACTGTAATGATACGATGCTGTATGATATTCCACTGAGCTGATAATAATGCAAAAGAAAAACACACATAACAGTGTATTTTTTCACTTTCCTATATAATTTTACATATTTCTATACACTTTTTATACACTTTAATATTCTTTTTAAATTTTAACGATAGTCCAGTAAACTAATTTTATAATTATTTCTTTAAATAATACCCACGTGCTGCTCTTGCATTTTTTTGAATAGTTCTGTACCACTGGGCACTGGATTTTTTTTTCAAATCATGAGTTTGTTCTTTTTATTTTTTGATCTGATATGTCGATGAGTCACAAACAAAAAGGCATATTTTCATAGGATTATTCGCATTCTTAAATTATCTTCAAGCAGTTCAGGAAAAAAAATGAAAAAAAAAAGGCAAAAAGGCAAAAAAGGAGAATACGTCGTCGTTTCAATCCTCGGACGACGTCGCTCTGCTACTTTCGTCATTGTTTTGATGAAGATCAATCGGTTCAGCCGATTAAATTCACAGGGTCCACTATTCCCCCCACCCCCCGCTGCCTCCATTATTGAGCTGTCACGTGCTCTCTCTCTCTCTCTCTCTCTCTCCAATGTACTATCTTCGTTTGCCAGTGGGCACCATCTACTTTCCATGGCTTTTTTTTTGATCCCTTTTCCATGGCTTTGATCTCATCAATTTCTTGATGGGTCTTTCTTTCTGAAGTTCATCAATGAGAAATCATCAGGTAACAACTCAATCAAACTAATCTCTTTGTATAATTTCTTGATGGGTCTTTCTTATTTTCTTGATTTGTTTATGCTTTTAACCAACTAATCTCTTTGTTTGATTCTGTCTCTAATTATATATTACACAATGCGCAATTTTTTTTAATGTTTTTTTCCCTCAATCTCTTAACTTTCACTGAAACTACAAAAAGTTTCTAGAAACAGTACCAGCAGTAAAAAAGATGAAGCACCTTTTGGAATTATTGAGAATGATAACTAAATAACTTTTTTCTTACTGCACTTGTTTTTGAAAATGTTGCTTTTTTGTTTCATGATTGAATCGGATTATCTTTTAGGAGTTTCCAAAAAGTATGTCAAAACACTGACAAGAGATTTTTGGGTAAAAAATGGTGGCGTTGACAATTGAAGGAACAAAAAATGTGGCGGTGCTAATTTTTTTTTTTTAAAGTTGTGAGATTAAGAATTGGATCTGTTGTTTTCAATCAGTTTCTGAGCATTAAAATAATACTCCTAATTT